>JARWIR010000036.1:1835000-3155000 GCA_029959085.1 Nemophila menziesii | reverse complement strand
CATTCATAGCATTACTATACCTTCCCTATTCATTGCGGGTTGGTTATTCGTCAGCACCGGTTTAGCTTACGATGTATTTGGAAGCCCTCGGCCAAACGAGTATTTCACAGAGAGTCGACAAGGTATTCCATTAATAACTGGCCGTTTTGATCCTTTGGAGCAACTCGATGAATTTAGTAGATCGTTTTAGGAGGCCCTAATGACTATAGATCGAACCTATCCAATTTTTACCGTACGATGGTTGGCTATTCACGGCCTAGCTGTACCTACTGTCTTTTTTTGGGGTCAATCTCAGCAATGCAGTTCATCCAACGATAAACCTAATCCGAATTATAGAGCTACGACACAATCAAACCCAAACGAACAAAGTGTTGAATTAAATCGTACCAGTCTCTACTGGGGGTTATTACTCATTTTTGTACTTGCTGTTTTATTTTCCAATTATTTCTTCAATTAAGAAAACGAAAGAGAATAAAGAAGAATTTTAGGCATTCTCTTAGCCCATTCGGAAGGATCTCATTTCATAATTATCCGTGACTGTTTCTGTCTCTAGCACGACCACTTGATTAAATGTGGAGGGAAGTGGGGTAAATGGCCGATACTACTGGAAGGATTCCTCTTTGGATAATAGGTACTGTCACTGGTATTCTTGTGATTGGTTTAGTAGGTATTTTCTTTTATGGTTCATATTCGGGATTGGGTTCATCCCTGTAGTAATCGTATGAATTGAATTATAGACATGAAAACATAAGAACTCAACGGGATTCCCTTCTTTGTTTGTCTGGTTCAAGGGGGAGGGGCCCTTTGAGTTCTTAAAATTCATCATTTTTTTGTCTAAATGAAAAATTGGATTTCTTTTTCTGCTGTTTCAAATCCATTATTTTTTGCTGATGATGTTTTTGAAAAATGAACTTCATTGGTCGATTCAGAACACCTGTTCCTTGATAGTATCTATCGGTACTTTCCGAGTTAAAAGAACGAAAGAATCACTCAATTTCCTGGATGATGATATAGATATAAATAATTAAATTAGATAGTGTACAAATACTTTCTATACTAATAGAACCAGGCTCTATTTATTTTAGTATCTCAGCAAAATGAAATGGAATTTTTTTTATAAAAGAGCTCTATTTAATCACTAAAATTCCCTCTCTTTTTTTGTTTGTCCACTACCCCCTTATTATATTATACGTAAAAATAAAAAAGTTATGATATATCTAGAAAAAAAACCAAGACCAGGAATCTTTGACAAACCGGATCAAGAATCATTACTCTTTCGACACAAGAAAAGGAATTTTCTACACCCCTTTTTCTTGTGTCGACGACTAGGAAGATGAATAATTCCTTCTAGAAGTTCCGCGTCTTTTTCCGTTCTATTCCCTGCTTACTTATGTCTAGTATCTAGTCAAATTTTATTCTATTTAGATATTGATACATTTTATGACATTGAAATTTAGCAATAGTAAGATAGTCACACCACTCCAATTTGGATAAAAAAAAAGAAAGAAAGAGAGGGTCAAATCACAAGGTTGTCGTCTTATTCAAAACCTACACGCTATGACTATGCACAACCGCCAACAAAAATTTTGTTCTTTTTACCAACTTGATGTCGATAAATCCACGAGTCTAGAAATTCATTTCTGCCAATTGAACCTTCTCGAACTGTTTCTTTTTAAGAACCAAAAAGATTTGTGCCAAAATAACCGATGCCAAGAAGAACAAAAGGCCTTGAACACGAAATGGATCTTGAAGTACTATTTCTGCATCTCCCTGACCAAATCCGCCCACATTAGGATTACTCGTTAATGGTTGATCAAATTTGATAGATTCGCCCTCTGAAACAAGAAGTTCCGGTCCTGGAGGGATACTATCAATCACTTGACGTTCATCCAATGCATCTGTTATGGTTATTTCATATCCCCCCTTCTCTTTTCGTATGATTTTGTTTACTATACCTGCTGCTGTAGCATTATAAACTGTATTGTTACTCTTGCTCCCGTCGGGATAAATCTGACCCCTTCCCCTGTTCCCACCTACGTATATAGGATATTTTAGGAAGTGAACATCCTTCTTAGTAGCGGGGTCCGGGGACAGAATCGGAAAGGTGATTTCACTATATTTTTGACCAGGGACGGGACCTACCACAATTTTTTTTTTTTATTGGGGCGATAGCTCTGAAAAGATAAATTGCCTATCTTTTCTTTCAGCTCGGGAGAAATACGATCGGGAGGAGCTAATTCAAACCCTTCCGGTAAAATAAGAACAGCCCCTACATTCAAACCCCCTTTTTCCCATTAGCAAGAACTTGTTTCAGTTGCATATCATAAGGAATTCGAACTACTGCCTCAAATACAGTATCAGGAAGTACCGCTTGGGGAACCTCAATCTCCACGGGCTTATTAGCTAAATGACAATTGGCACATACAATACGCCCAGTCGCTTCTCGTGGATTTTCATAACCCTGCTGTGCAAAAATGGGATATGCACTTGAAATGGATGTCCAAGTTATGATATATATCATGAGGGATACAGAAATAGATCGAGTAATCTGTTCCTTTATCCAAGAAAAAGTATTTCTAGTTTGCATGGTCCAATCATTGATCCCGAAAATTTCTACAATAAATTAGGTAGGTTGCTAGTATAGTTCCCTATCCACGATTCTGCTATTTACTGGAATAATATAGGATAAATACCCCCGCATGGGTAGAAATAGAATAATTACGATTTTGAATGCTTTGCTTATGTACAATTACAAAGTAACAAACGTTCGAATTAGATTAATATTGGTGGATCTTTATCAGTCATTCATTGAATGATAAATAACTACAAGTGACGGAGATAGGCGATTTAAATAATGGAAAATCAAATATTTAAAAATGGTATCGAGAATGACTGGAAAAGTGGAAACAAGACCAGATATAATTTGATCATTATGAACAAACCCCAAATCTTTGTAGACAGAGCCAATCATTAGTTCCCAGCCGTGTGGTGAATGGAATCCAATACACAAATCAGTTAATAAAAGAATAGAAAAAGCTTTGAATGTGTTGCTTAAGTTATATAGGAATTCCTGAGTCCAAGAATTAAGACTAACAAGTTCTTCATTACCAAAAATGGAATAACCGCTTAGAATAACAAAACAGATTAGATTTGTCGAGAAGTGCAAAATTGTATGGATACGATCCTCATTGTGTATCTTGATTAATTGGATCGTTTCTTTGTGAATTCCTATCCGAAGTTTTTGGAGATGTGTCTCCGAGTATTCCTTGATCATTTCGTCCAAGAACAGGAGTTCCTCTAATTCTATGAATTTTTCTAGAATACTCTTTTCTTGAGTATCGTTCAATAAAATTTTGGGTTGCCCAGTATTCCACCAATGAGCAAGATTCCAGACCTTTCGTAAATGAGAGAGCAATCCACCAGGGCAAAAATACTATAGATGCAAGATAGAAAAGAGAAGTGAATACTTTCTTTTTTGCCATTTTTAATCTATCTGTGAATTATTAATCAACTCACCCCCTTCGTCGACTTTATGCGATTTAATATTTCTTTCACGCATGAATTCTCTACAAGGTATGAATCTATTGTATTTGTGATTTTGTGGTTAGTCTTTGAATCTAGAAAGAGTACAGAAATTGACTAAGAATCCACTTCGAATTCGAATGAAGAAATAATAAAAATAGTGTTTTCCAGATATCTCAATTGGGCAAATTCGAAACAAGTGTCTCCTTTCGATGAATAATAAAAATAACTGCTTTCAAGAAATAAAAAAATGAATATTATTCAGATTTTGAGACGAAAGAATTCCTTTTCTATCAAAATATCCAATATTTCAAAAAAAATTCACTAATTATCCATAGTTAGGAATCGAATAATTGAGGGAAAGATATGGTGATGATCAAAACACAAAACAAATGAGTGGCAAAACAAGACAGAAGTGGACTAGTTATCACTCTTAAGAAATCCAACTCTTGGTCATTAAGGAACATAAAAGAAAGGTCCATTGAAAAAAAAGAACTAATTTACAAGATAGAATTGATTTGGATCTAAAGTAGCAATTCCAATAAAGATTGACCTTCAAAAAAAGATCGATTTCTTTTTTTTTTTCAAAATAGTTTGATATATGAGATGAATCTAGAATCGATTATTTTGATTTGTTACTTATTTTGTTATTGAAGTGCGGGGATTTGCATATGTATAAAAGACCACAACACAAAAAGGATTTTCGTTTTATGGTTGTTCCATATACATCTGGCCCTAATAAACGTTCTGACGAAACTTCGGTTCAATTATGTTCGAGAAAAAGAAAGAGGATTCTTGCATTTTTTACACCCTGCTATTATTCTTTAGCCCTTTTCTATTTCTCAAAATACTTCAATTGGTACACGCAAGAAATAGGCCAATTCAGCAGCTTTTTGTTCAATTTCTCGTGGAGTCAAATTCTCATCAGTACGGGTCAAGGGAACGGCCCCCCGGCCTCTTATGTCTATATAAAGGACACGACGAGCATAAATACCCTCCTTAACTTCTATTCTAACGGACTGAATTTCTTTTATAAGGAATCGAAGGAATATACGACGATTTTTTCCAGGAAATCCCCAACGAAAAATACACACTATTCCTTCCTTTCTATCGAATCGATCATAACCACTACCTACATTCCAGGAAATTGTGCACCACAAATAGGAGCTAATAAAGAGACCCGCGATTCCGTAGAAAGACATCACGATCCCTTGTGGAAAAAAAAACGATTTGCTGAGACGGAAAAAAAGATATCAAATTTCTACCAAGATAACTGGAAATTCCAACTAATAAGAATCCTAATGAACCTAAAAAAAAGGATAAATGCCCAGCAGAAATTACTTATTTTTCGAGATCCCCTTATAAGTTCTATCCATATATGTTCTGATCGCCAACTCATACTTAATCCGATTTCATTTTATTGGAATTGAGATAATACCCCACATGAATTTGACTTTACTTTTTTTGTTTCCGAAGTAACTCTCATCAACTAGCACTTGAATCTTTAGCAATAATTCATCAAATTGGTTAGATCTAAAATAATAACATACCCTTCATATGATCCCACTATACATATAGATCCACCTACTTTGATTTTCTATTTCATCCATCCAGCGATCCAGATCGACTTGAAAATAGCTAGAAGGCATTTACACACGTACCATCTTTCTGCAGACCTAAGAGCTTTTTCCTTTTTTCTTTGTTCGGCGGAAATCACACGGTATATCATATTCCACTAAATAGATATCTGTGTTATGATACAAGTCTCAGGTTGAAAAAAAAAGGATGAGGTTGGTTCCCATCGGATCTAAACAATCTTGTTTTTTTGAACATAAAGAAATAAAGAAGCCATTGGAATTGCCGGAAATATTAGGCCTACTAAAGGCACAAAAATAGAGGGAAAGTTGAAAGTTGTCATAGAAAGGGTACCTCGATTGACTATTTGTACCTGTTATTATTTTAAAATAAAATTATCTTATAATAATTATAATTAAGAATTGTAATTATTATTAATTCGTAAATTCGTAGATAATTAATTATTATTAATTAAATAATAAATTCTTAGTATCTATATATCTAAGTGAGTATATAGAATAAGTGCAAGGAATGTCGAACTAAATAAATGGACTTATTCAGCGTTCTACAATTAGATCTTATGTGAGCAAAGAAAACCTCATTCTTCTTTACTTTGATTCCGCTAAACTAACTACTCGGTTGCTACAAATCAAATAATTAAACTTAGTGTTCTACTTGGTTGTTAAATTTGAATCCAAAGGTAAGAAAGCGTGGAGCTTCAATAGCTCACTAAGAATGCTTTTTAAAGGATTACGTGGACGATTAGGTCGAATAAGCCCTTCTGGAATAACAATTCAGCGACTTGTGAACCTTCCGGTATTGTTTTATTTAATGTTTGCTCAATTACTCTTTTACCCGCAAATGCAATGTAGGCATTGGGTTCAGCAATAATGATATCCCCCAACATACCAAAACTGGCTGTCACCCCACCGGTAGTAGGAGATGTAAGGATTGATACATAAACTAACCTTTTATTTGATTGATAATCATATAAAGCAGACGATATTTTAGCCATTTGCATCAAGCTCAAACTTCCTTCTTGCATACGTGCCCCCCCGGAAGCACACACTATAATAAGGGGTAGAAATTTATTGGTAGCGTACTCAATCAAACGAGTTATTTTCTCCCCTACTACGGATCCCATACTACCCCCCATAAACTGAAAATCCATAACCCCAATTGCTACGGGAATACCGTTTAGTTGGCCTATGCCTGTTTGAACAGCATCATTTAATCCTGTCTTTCTTTGATAAGAATCAATACGATCTTTATAAGGCTCTTTCTCCGAATGAAATTGAACAGGATCCAAAGAAACCATGTCTTCATCCATAGGATCCCAAGTACCCGAATCGATCAAAAGTGTGATTCTATTTGAACTACTAATTTTCAAATGATATCCACATTCGGCACAAACACTCGTTGTTAATTTCGAATCTTTTTGATAAATTAATTCAGAACAATTTTCGCATTGAAGCCAGAACCCTCCGTATTTTTTAGTTACATCGAGATCATTAGAGCTTTCTCTTCTAGTTAAATCACTACCCTTCGTGTCGGTTCGTATACTGGAATCCTCGCTTGCACTCCTATTTCTAGTTTGACCCCAAATGGACCTATAAATGTAACTGTCACTGTAATTATCACTACCACTTAGAATGGAAGTCTCAATGCATATTTGAGACTGAAGATAACTGTTAATGCAACTATTAATGTGATTCTTCCAACTATATTGAGTATCATACATGTAACGATTGTAGTGGGGATCTTCACTCGTATGTTTATTATTCAGATAACTAGAATTCCGATAACTATAAAAAGAACTTTCTAGTTCACTCAGAAAAGAAAGGTCGTTGTCAATTTCAAAAATCTGATTTTCAATATCAAAATATATGGAATAACTGTCTCCATTACTATCCCTAACTAAAAAAGTGTCATCAGAAATGAAATTCCGAGTGTCTTTGACGCCGAATAAAGAATCAAGATTGCTGTAACTAGAATTGTCACGATCCCTCCAACTATGACTGTTTTTGGCCCGATTCGGATCTTCACTCTCCCTGGTATTTTCAATAGGACCCGGACTGTCCATTGATTTATTTAGCCCGCACCTGTGTTCGAACTTCTTCTTAAACTTATTAAACACCATTGAATTAAACCACCACCTTTCCATAGAGTTTTCTTGCCCCCTATTTGCATGAAAATACAATAGATGAATAGTCATTCGATCAAAAATAATTTATTTGAATATCTTCTTTATTTCCTATCAAAATAAAGATAGAAATCCAATCACTCGGATTATTAACTAATAAGGAGTGTTGTGAGTATTGAAAAAAGGATTCTCTTTTGTGAGAATCCGGGGTAACACTTCACCTATATATGAATAGAAAAGAAAGATATGAATAGAAAAGAAAGATATGAATAGAAAAGAAAGGACCCCTTATTTATTTTTATTAAAAATATATATATATATATATATATATAATGATAAAGAGCGGTTTCCCCTATGTCGTGTCAAATTTGCATAAAAAAGAAATATTTGTTCTCTCCTATAAAGCATTTTTTTTGTAAAATCTCGTATAATATCTAACTTAAGTACTAAATTAAAGTTCTATTCTAACACGGAACGGAAAGGACAATATACAGGATGGGTAGAAAATGTCTAGGCTTGAACTACAGGATAGAAAAGAATATACCAATCCTAAGGATCCATAGGATTAATTGTAGATCCAAGATAACAATAGAAACATTTGAGTCTTAGATTTTGATTTAGTCTTAGATTTTATATTTCAAATCTTGTCTATCTAGATAAGTATCTATTTAGCCAAAAAACATGCAATAGACTCTTTGTATTCGGCTCAATCTTTTTAGTAAACGATTGGGCCGAGTTTAATTGCGATTCAATTAAAAGAACGAACGGTAATTACTTCTCCAGCTCCACATGCAAAGTATCTACTTCTTTAAACTTAATACTCATCCAAAGTATCCATGTCTGTAAACTCAAATTTGATCTCCTTCCATACCTCACAAGCAGCAGCTAGTTCAGGACTCCATTTGCAAGCCTCACGAATAATATCATTACCCTCACGAGCAAGATCGCGCCCTTCATTACGAGCTTGTACACATGCTTCTAGAGATACTCGGTTAGCTACGGCACCTGGCGCATTACCCCAAGGATGTCCTAAAGTTCCTCCACCGAACTGTAGTACGGAATCATCCCCGAAGATTTCGACCAAAGCTGGCATATGCCAAACGTGAATACCTCCTGAAGCCACAGGCAGAACACCCGGTAGAGAGACCCAATCTTGAGTGAAAAAGATACCGCGACTTCTATCTTTTTCAATATAATCATCACGCAGTAAATCAACAAAGCCCAAAGTGATGTTTCTTTCCCCTTCAAGTTTACCTACTACGGTACCAGAGTGAATATGATCTCCACCAGACATACGCAACGCTTTAGCTAGTACACGGAAGTGTATACCATGATTCTTCTGTCTATCAATAACTGCATGCATTGCACGGTGGATGTGAAGAAGTAGACCATTATCTCGGCAATAACTAGCCAAGGTAGTATTTGCAGTGAATCCTCCTGTTAAGTAGTCGTGCATGACGATAGGAACTCCCAATTCTCTAGCAAATACAGCCCTTTTCATCATTTCTTCACAGGTACCTGCAGTAGCATTCAAGTAATGCCCTTTGATTTCACCTGTTTCAGCCTGTGATTTATAAATAGCTTCGGCACAAAATAAGAAACGATCTCTCCAACGCATAAATGGTTGGGAGTTCACGTTTTCATCATCTTTGGTAAAATCAAGTCCAACATACTCAAAAAATATATATTATGTGCCCTATTCTGAGAAAGTATGCAAAAGTTAGTAAAAACCCTCTCGTAAACTTCAAAAATCTTGAAAACGGTTTTCAGAGTGTTTGGATGATAGAAATGCGCCAAAATCTTCACATTATTATCCTATCCATGGGGGTTTAATGATTAGGGTTTTGTGATAAAGGTATACGGTTTAGTGTTTCTATTTACGATTTATTGTTAGTGTTATTTAGGGCTTATGGTGATGGATTAGGTGTAAGTTAGGGTAAATGATTTGTGTTTATGATTTAGGGCATAATGTTAGAGATTTTAGAAATTAGGGTTTAGTGCGACGGTTGGTAAAACCCTAACGGACCCAAAATATGAAACCCTAAAATAAATATTAAAAACGACTAAAAAGTCAACTAAATAAATCTCAAAACGTAAAACAAATGATCTTAGATGGCGAAGCTATCTGTTGGTCCCAGAAGGCCCAATACACTAAAAAAACAAATATTATTGTTCCCCATTCTGAGAAAGTTCGCGAAAGTTAGCAAAAACCGTAGCGAAAACTTCAAAAATCTTGAAAACGGTTATCAGAGTTTTTGGATGATACAAACGCGCCAAAATCTTCACGTTATTATCCTTTCCATGGTTAGATTTTAGTGATTAGGGTATAGGGTTTAGTGTTTCTGGTTACGATTAACTGTTAGTGTTATTTATGGCTTATGGTGATGGATTAGGTGTAAATTAGGGATAAGGTTTTGTGGTTATGGTTTAGGGTATAATGTTAGAGATTTTAGAAATTAGGGTTCAATGCGACGGTTGGTAAAACCCTAACGGATCCAAAATACAAATCCCAAAATTTAATATATTAAAAAACGGATAAAAAGTCAACTAAATAAATCTCAAAATGTAAAACAGATGATCTTAGATGGCAAAGCCATCTATTGGTCCCAGAAGGCCCAATGCACTCAAAAAACATATATTATGTGCCCTATTCTGATAAAATATACGAAAGTTAGCAAAACCCTTCCCGGAAACTTCAAAAATCTTGATAACGGTTTTCAGAGTGTTTGGATGATACAAACGCGCCAAAATCTTCACAATATTATCCTATCTATGGTTAGGGTATAGGGTAGAGTTTTTCTCCTTATGATTTATTGTTAGTGTTATTTAGGACTTATGGTGATGGATTATGTGTAAGTTAGGGTTAAGGTTTTGTGTTTATAGTTTAGGGTATAATGTTAGAGATTTTCAAAATTAGGGTTTAATGCTACGGTTGGTAAAACCCTAACAGACCCAAATTACTAAACCCTAAAATAAAATATTAAAACGACCGAAAAGTCAACTGAATAAATCTCAAAACGTAAAACAAATGATTTTAGATGGTGAAGCTTTCTGTTGGTCCCAGAAGGCCCAACACACTAAAAAAACACATATTATGTGCCCATTTTTGAGAAAATATGCGAAACTATGCAAAAATCCTCCTGGAAACTTCGAAAATCTTGAAAACGGTTTTCTGAGTCTTTGGATGATACAAACACGCCAAAATCATCACATTAATATCCTATCCATGGTTAGGGTTTTGTGAGTAGGGTTTTGTGATTAGGGTATAGGGTTTAGTGTTTCTGTTTATGATTTATTATTAGCATTATTTAGGGCTTATGGTAATCGAGTAGGTGTAAGTTAGGCTTAACGTTTTGTGTTTATGGTTTAGGGTATAATGTTAATGATTTTCTAAATTAGGGTTTAATGCTACGGTTGGTAAAACCCTAACGGACCCAAAATACGAAACCCTAATAAAATATTAAAAACGACTGAAAAGTCAACTAAATAAATCTCAAAATGTAAAACAGGCAATCTTAGATGGCGAAGCCATCTGTTGGTCCCCGAAGGCCCAACGTAATCAAAAAACATATATTATGTGCCCTATTCTGAGAAAGTATGCGAAAGTTAGCAAAAACTCTCTCAGAAACTTCAAAAATCTTGAAAACAGTTTTTAGAGTGTTTGAATGATAGAAACGCGCCAAAATCTTCACATTATTATCCTATCAATGGTTAGGGTTTAGTGATTAGGGTTTTGCGATTAGGGTATAGGGTTTAGTATTTCGTTTTACGATTTATTGTTAGTGATATTTAGGGCTTATTGTGATGGATTAGGTGTAAGATAAGATTAAGGTTTTGTGTTTATAGTTTACGGTATAATGTTAGAGATTTTCGACATTAGGGTTTAATGTTACGGTTGGTAAAAACCTAACGGAACCAAAATACCAAACCCTAAAATAAAATATTAAAACAACTGAAAAGTCAACTAAATAAGTCTCAAAACTTAAAAAAGATGATCTTAGATGCCGAAGCTATCTGTTGGTCCCAGAAGGCCCAATACACTCAAAAAGCACATATTATGTGCCCCATTCTGAGAAAGTATGCGAAAGTTAGCACAAACCCTCGCGAAACCTTCAAAAATCTTGAAAACGGTTTTAAGAGTTTTTTGATGATACAAACGCGCCAAAATCTTCACGTTATTATCCTTTCCATGGTTAGAGTTTAATGATTAGGGTTTTGTGATTAGGGTATAGGCTTTAGTGTTTCTGGTTACGATTAACTGTAGTTTTACTCGAGGCTTATGGGGATGAATTAGGTTTAAGTTAGGGATAAGATTTTGTGTTTATGGTTTAGGGTATAATGTTAGAGATTTGAGAAATTAGGGTTTAATGCGACGGTTGGTAAAACCCTAACGGACCCAAAATACGAAACCCAAAATTAAAATTTTAAAAAAAGGGCCTAAAAGTCAACTAAATAAATCTTAAAACGTAAAACAGATGATCATAGATGGCGATGCCATCTGCTGGTCCCAGAAGTCCCAACACACTCGAAAAAACATATATTATGTGCCTTATCCTGATAAAGTATGCGAAAGTTAGCAAAAACCCTCCCGGAAACTTCAAAAATCCTGAAAACAGTTTTCAGAGTGTTTTGGAATATACAAACGCGCCAAAATCTTCACATTATTATCCTATCCATGGTTAGGGTTTTGTGATTAGGGTATAGGGTTGAGTTTTTCTTTTTATGATTCAATGTTAGTGTTATTTAGGGCTAATGGTGATGGATTAGGTGTAAGTTAGGCTTAAGGTTTTATGTTTATAGTTTAGGGTATAATGTTAGAGATTTTTGAAATTAGGATTTAATGCGACAGTTGGTAAAACCCTAACGGAACCAAAATACGAAACCCAAAATTAAAAATAAAAAAACGACCGAAAAGTCAACTAAATAAATCTCAAAACGTAAAACTGATGATCTTAGATTGCGCAGCTATCTGTTGGTCCCATAAGACCCAATACACTCAAAAAACACATATTATGTAACCCATACTGAGAAAGTATGCGAAAGTTAGCAAAAACCCTCGCGAAACCTTCAAAAATCTTGACAACGGTTTTTAAAGTTTTTGGATGATACAAACGCACCAAAATATTCACGTTATTATCCTTTCCATGGTTAGAGTTTAGTGATTAGGCTTTTGTGAGTAGGGTATAGGGTTTAGTGTTTATGGTTACGATTAATTGTTAGTGTAATTAAGGGCTTATGGTGATGGATTAGGTTTAAGTTAGGGATAAGATTTTGTGTTTATGGTTTAGGATATAATGTTAGAGATTTTAGAAATTATGTTTTAATGCGACGGGTTGTAAAACCCTAACGGACCCTAAATATGAAACCCAAAATTAAATTATTAAAAAACGGCAACAAAATAAATCTCAAAACGTAAAACATATGATCTTAGATGGCAAAGCCATCTGTTGGTCCCAAAAGTCCCAACGCACTCAAAAAACATATATTATGTGCCCTATCCTGATAAATTATGCGACAGTTAGCAAAAACCCTCCCGGAAACTTTAAAAACCTTGGAAACGGTTTTCAGAGTGTTTTGGATGATACAAACGCGCCAAAATCTTCACATTATATTCTATCCATGGTTAGGGTTTTGTGATTAGGGTATAGGGTTGAGTTTTTCTTTTTATAATTTAATGTTAGTGTTATTTAGGGCTAATGGTGATGGATTAGGTGTAACTTAGGGTTAAGGTTTTGTGTTTATAGTTTAGAGAATAATGTTAGAGATTTTTGAAATTAGGGTTTAATGCGACGGTTGGTAAAACCCTTACGGAACCAAAATTAAAATATAAAAACATAAAACAGATGATCTTAGATGGCGAAGCAATCTGTTGGTCCCAGAAAGTCCAACGCACTCAAAAAATATATATTATATGCCCTATTCTGAGAAAGTATGTGAAAGTTAGCAAAAACCCTCCCGAAAACTTTAAAAGTCTTGAAAACTGTTTTAAGAGTGTTTGGATGATACAAATGCGCCAAAATCTTCACATTATTATCCTTTCTATGGCTAGGTTTTAGTGACTAGGGATTTGTGATTAGGGTATAGGGTTTAGTGTTTCTGGTTACGATTTATTGTTAGGGTTATTGGGCTTATGGTGATGGATTAGGTCAAAGTTAGGGTTAAGGTTTTGTGTTATGGTTTAGGATATAATGTTAGAGATTTTAGAAATTAGGGTTTAATGCGACGATTGGTAATATCCTAACGGACCCACAATATGAAACCCTAAAATAAAATATTAAAAACAACCTAAAAGTCAACTAAATAAATCTCAAAACATAAAACAGATGATCTTAGATGGCAAAGCGATCTGTTGGCCCCAGAAGGTCCAACGCACTGAAAAAAAAATATATTATATGCCCTATTCTGAGAAAGTATGCGACAGTTAGCAAAAACCCTCCCGGAAACTTCAAAAATCCTAAAAACGGTTTTTAGAGTATTTGGATGGTACAAACACGCCAAAATTTTCACATTATTATCCTATCCATGGTTAGCGTTTAGTGATTAGGGTTTTGTGATTAGGGTATAGGGTTTAGTGTTTCTGTTTACGATTTATTGTTTGTGTTTATGGTGAGTATTTAGGGATATGGTGATGGATTAGGTGTAGATTATATTGGATTAGGCTTTTGTATTTATTGTTTAAGGTTTAATGTTAGAGGTTTTCGAAATTAGGGTTTAATTTTACAGTTGGTAAAAAACCCCTAACGAACCCAAAATACGAAACCCTAAAATAAAATTTTATAAACGACTTAAAAGTTAACTAAATAAATCTCAAAACGTAAAACAGACGATCTAAGATGGCGAAGATATCAGTTGGTCCCAGTAAGCCCAAGGCACTCAAAAAAACATATAATATGTACCCTATTCAGAGAAAGTATAGGAAAAATAGCAAAAACCCTCCCGGAAACTTCTAAAATTTTCAAAACAGTTTTTAGAGTGTTTGGATGATACAAACGCGCCAAAATCTTCACATTATTATCATTTCCATGGTTAGGGTTTTGTTATTAGGGTATTGGGTTTTGTGTTTCTATTTACGATTTATTGTTAGTGTTATTTAGGGCTTTTGGTGATGGATTAGGAGTAAGTTAGGGTTAAGGTTTTTATGTTTATGGTTTAGGGTATAATGTTAGAGATTTTAGAAATTAGGGTTTAATGCGACGGTTGGTAAAACCCTAACGGACCCAAAATATGAAACACTAAAATAAAATAATAAAAACAACCTAAAAGTCAACTAAATAAATCTCAAAACGTAAAACTGATAATCTTAGATGGCAAAGGCGATCTATTGGTCCCAGAAGGTCCAACGCACTCAAAAAACATATATTATATGCCCTATTATGAGAAAGTATGCGAAAGTTAGCAAAAACCCTCCCGGAAACTTTAAAAGTCTTAAAAACTGTTTTGAGAGAGTTTGCATGATACAAATGAACCAAAATCTTCACATTATTATCCTTTCTATGGTTTGGTTTAAGTGACTAGGGATTTGTGATTAGGGTATAGGGTTTAGTGTTTCTGGTTACGTTTATTGTTAGGGTTATTTTGGGTTTATGGTGATGGATTAAGTGTAAGTTAGGGTTAAGGTTTTGTGTTTATGGTTTAGGATATAATGTTAGAGATTTTAGAAATTGGGCTTTAATGCGACGGTTGGTAATATCCTAACCGACCCAAAATACGAAACCCTAAAATAAGATATTAAAAACAACCTAAAAGTCAACTAAATAAATCTCAAAACATAAAACAGATGATCTTAGATGGCGAAGCCATCTTTTGGTTCTAGAAGGTCCAACGCAATTAAAAAACATATATTATATGCCCTATTCTGAGAAAGTATGCGACAGTTAGCAAAAAACGCTCCCGGAAACTTCAAAAATCCTAAAAATGGTTTTTAGAGTGTTTGGATGATACAAACACGCCAAAATCTTCACATTATTATCCTATCCATGGTTAGCGTTTAGTGATTAGGGTTTTGTGATTAGGGTATAGGGTTTAGTGTTTCTGTTTACGATTTATTGTTAGTGTTTCTGGTTAGTATTTAGGGCATATGGTGATGGATTAGGTGTAGATTATATTGGGTTAGGTTTTTGTATTTATTGTTTAAGGTTTGATGTTAGAGGTTTTCGAAATTAGGGTTTAATTTTACAGTTGGTAAAACCCTAACGAACCAAAAATACGAAACCCTAAAATAAAATATTTAAACGACCTAAAACTTGACTGAATAAATCTCAAACGTAAAACAGACGATCTAAGATGGCAAAGCGGTCTGTTGGTCCCAGTAGGCCCAACGGACTCAAAAAACATATAATATGTATCATGTTCTGAGAAACTATGCGAAAGATAGCAAAAACCCTCCCGGAAACTTAAAAAATTCTTTAAAACGGTTTTCAAAGTGTTTGGATGATACATACGCGCCAAAATCTTCACATTATTATCATTTCCATGGTTAGGGTTTTGTTATTAGGGTATAGGGTTTAGTGTGTCTCTTTACGATTTATTGTTAGTGTAATTTAGGGCTATTGGTGATGGATTAGGTGTAAGTTAGGGTTAAGGTTTTTATGTTTATGGTTTAGGGTATAATGTTAAAGATTTTAGAAATTAGGGTTTCATGCGACGGTTGGTAAAACCCTAACGGACCCTAAATACGAAACCCTAAAATAAAATATTTAAAACAACCTAAAAATCAACTAAATAAATCTTAAAACATAAAACAAATGATCTTCGATGGCGAAGCGATCTGTTGGTCCCAGAAGGTCGAACGCACTCATTGACCATATATTATATTCCCTATTCTGAGAAAGTATGCGAAAGTTAGCAAAAACATTCCCGGAAACTTCAAAAATCCTAAAAACAGTTTTTAGAGTGTTTGGATGATACAAACGCGCCAAAATCTTCACATTATTATCCTATCCATGGTTAGGGTTTTGTGATTAGGGTATACGGTTTTCTGTTTACGATTTATTGTTTTTTTTTTTATCAAACCTACCTACCATTTATATCCACAAAATGACAAGTATAAATGAAACCCCTACTTGTTTTCGACTAAAAAACAAGCATGGCTAGGAAAAAAAAAATCCTATACAACATTTACTAGGAAAGTAAATCTATCAACTTGCAAACAACCTATACAAAGTAAAGAGCGCCCTATACAACCATTGCTAGGAAATTAAACCCTATACAACAATTGCTAAAATCTGTTACTAGGTCCAAGCTCCATGCTATCTTCCTTGTTCTTCCTTGTACTCCATGTATCTTCCATCTTTCCACCAATCTCATATTCTCAACACTCCTTTTAAATAATTTTCTATTCTAAAGTGTGTATTGAACATCTTTCACTACTATTTTCACAATATCCTCATATTTAGGATGCATCTTCTTAAACTCCTTTTTATTCCTCACATCCCAAATACAATAAAGAAAGCTAAGAAAAGTAATGTTTGATATGGTATCTTTTAAGCTGTTACCATCATCAAACTTAAGCATAAAATCAAGTCTTTCCTTCCAAGTATTACCCGAGTTGTGCCAATTGTGAAGAGCACAAATCTCTTTCCAAGCCAAAGTAGTAAATTTGCAATTCACAAATAGGCAATCTCTAGGTTCATGTTCTTCAAAGCAAAGATAGCACAACTTGCCCACTTCCATTCCCCACTTGCTAAGCCTATCTTTAGTGCTTAATCTATCCTTACAAATTAACCAAGCACGAAACTTCTGCTTTGGTATACTCCATTTATGCCACACCACACTATACCATTTTGTTTTCTCATTAGGACCCCTTAGGTCATACATAACATCCGAGGTCTTAAAGCCTTTTTCTCCCCATCTTATAGTGTCATTTTCTTCATTAAGCACCATATCTTTTACCACCTCATACACCTTATTGAGTCTAGGTGGAAATCTCCACCTCTTCCCAATATAGTAATCTATCACCTTTTTATTAATATTGTAATTGCCTAATGAAATAGCATCCTTTTGTTCACAAATATCACCAAAACACTTTCCCTTTATCCATCTATCATTTAACATATAGGTTCTCTCTCCATTTCCAACGTCATGTATAATATATTTAAGAGCAAGGTACCTCACATTAAGCATAGCTCTCCATGTCCAAGGAAGTTTACTATCATATTTAATGCTCCATATACTCTTATTCCTTAGCCAATTTGCCCATTGAGACCAAATATTATCTTTATAACCATACATTCTCCAAAAAGCTTTAAGAATAGAAACTTGATTTATTTGGAGAAGATTAGGTATGCCTAATCCTCCATTTTCTTTACTTTGACATAACTCTTTCCAAGTCACTTTAGCTCCATGAAAATCATTAGTATTACCCTTCCAAAGAAATCTGCTCAAGAGTGATTCTATCTCATGAATAACTCCCATTGGAAGGATCATTACATTACACCAATATCTGGCTTTACTTTGCAAAACACTCTTGATTAAATGAAGCCTTCCTGCAAATGTAAGATATCTATGCATCCACCCTTCAACACTTCCAACTATATTATTAATAAGGGTAGCACACATTAAACTATTAGGGCCTTTTGTAGTTAAAGGAGCCCCAAGATATCTAACAGGAAGTTTACCCTTCTTAACATTGAGAATAATACTCAAATAATCATGAAGGTCCTTGTTACAACCTCCCATATATAGCTCACTCTTTTCAGGACTTATTTTAAGGCCAGAAAGTCTAGAGAAGAGATCAAGGCTTATTTTTAGTCTCTTGGACGAGTCCTTATCACCATTAAAAAATACTAAACAATCATCAGCAAATATAAGATGGTTCAAATCCATTCTAGCACAATTAGGGTGATAAGTAAAAGCTCTATTATGTGCCACTTTCTCAAGAATAGAAGAGAAACCTTGCATACATACAACAAATTGATAAGGAGATAAAGGATCACCTTGTCTTAATCCTCTTTCTCCTTTGAAATAACCACACACTTCCATTAATGCACAAAGAGAACATAGGTGTAGAAATACACATCTTGATCCAAGAGATAAACTTTTTATTAAATCCCATAATTTGAAGTAGTTGAATAAGGTACCTCCAATTAATTGTATCAAAATCCTTTTGAAGATCAATATTTAAAGTACACCTTGGACTCAAATCCATTCTATCATAACCTGCCACCACACTTTGAGCAACCAATATATTATCAAAAATACTTCTTCCTCCCACAAAAGCAGCTTGATTTTTAGATATAAGCTCCTCAAGGCTTTTCTTCATCATATTAGCAATGATTTTAGATATAGCTTTGTATAGGATATTACAACAAGCAATGGGCCTAAAACTCTTTACTGAAGTGGGGTTTTTAACCTTGGGAATAAGAACAAGATTAGTTGCATAAATTTGCTTCAAGATTTTTCTATTCTTGAAAGTTTCCTTTATAGCATTACAAACATCCTCCCCAATAATATTGAAAGTAGCTTTGAAGAAAGCACTATTAAAACCATCTGGGCCAGGAGCCTTTAAGATATCTATATAAAAGATAGCTTCTTTAATCTCCTTACTAGTAATATCTTTCACCATTTCTTTACCTTCTTCATTAGTAATAGCTTTATCAACAAGCTTATTTAGACAACTAGAGCTAACACTTTCTTCATAAACATCCTTATTACCAATTAGACTAGTGTAGTACTTGATAAATTCTTCATGGATAGCCTCATCCTCAACAACAATATTACCATTTTCAGTCACAATAGAGGCAACTCGGTTTTGAGTGATTCTAGCCCTAATGCTCTTATGATAAAGGGTAGTGCTACAATCACCCTTTTGAGCCCAAGTAATTCCAGATTTTTGCTTTAAAACCTCTTCTTGAATATTAAGAAGATGCATAAGTTTGTCGCTAAGCTCCTTTTCAATGGAAAGCATAGATTGATCACCATTCATAAGCATGATTTGTACCTTCTCAAGCTCCTCCTTAAGCTTCATTATTTCTTATGTAGAGTGATGAAAGTATTTCCTATTAAAAATCTTTAGAGCTTTCTTTACTTCCTTCAATTAATTCACCACGTTATACATAATACTTCCTTTGACCTCAACTTTCCACACCTTTTCAATTAAAGGCAGAAATTCATCATGGTCAATCCAAACATTAAAAAATTTAAAAGTTGAAGGTTTAGTATTTAAACTCCCCTGAATTTTGAGGATAAGATTAGAGTGATCTGAAATTCCAGGAGCTTCAATCATCAAATGAGACTTGTAACAAGTGAACCAAGCATCATTTATTAAGATTTTATCAATTTTACTAGATACAAAACCATCCATTCTTCTATTCGTCCAAGTGTAGTAACACCCTTGGATAGGATGTTCCACCATCCCATTATCATTAATACATTCCACAAATTCATGAGAGCTGAAGGCTAGTACAACCCATTATTTCCTCAACTTTAGTAATTTCATTATAATCCCCACACCAAATACATGGAGAATCCCCATTATTAACCATCCATACACTAAGTGTTTCCCAAAGAATAACTCTTTTATCCTCATCATTTTCTGCATATATACTATCACACAATTGAATGTTTTCTTATTATATATATCATGTGCCTCAAGGAAGATGGCTTGGCTAGTTGAATCAAGACACTTCACATCCAATACATTCTTATTCCACTTTATACATATTCTTCCCCTTTCATCCTTATCATGATTTGTTATTGTATCCCAATTACTCAAATAAGTATTGTGAAACTTGTTGTAACTTTGTAGAGTCATTTTAATCTCCAATAAACCCACTAGATCAACTTTTTTATCTTGTATAACATGAATAACTTTTTTTTGAGGTTTAGATTCAAACCTCTTACATTCCAAGAGCTAATTATCATTTAAGTCAGGAGGTTCTCCTTCCCCATGGGTACTTCCCACAAACCTATTCAAAGCCTCTTCAAGGTTTTCATTAGCCATATTTAAAGCACAAAAGGAGTTACTTAAATCCCCTTCAAAGATATTAGAATTATAAGCACTTTCTCTAGGTGTACTAGGGGTCTTTTCTTTTCCCTTTGCACTACTACTTCCCACATTTTGAGATGGAGTTGTAGTTGTGTTTTTGGTGTTAGGAATCTGAACTTCATCATCCTTCTTCTCCTTTTTCTTTCTTAGCACTACCCTCCATTCTTCAACCCTCTTTTGAACTTTGTTTTGGTTTGGTTGTTGATTAGCTTGGTTTGGTTTAGGTTGGTGGTTAACTTGGTTTAGGTTGGTTATAGGTTCTTGGTCTCTCCTTGATAGGTTCTTTCCTGCCTAGACTACAATTAATCTCCTTATGCCCTAAAACCTTGCAATTAGAACATCTTGGACGTAACCACTCATAGTAAGCCTCCACCACATGAATCCCATCCTCCTTAAGATTAACCTTTACCCTTTTAACAAGCTCCTTTGTCATATCTACTTCCACACACACTCTAGCAAAGCTTAGCCTATTTTTTGTCTTAGTAATAGGGTCCATTTGGATTGGGATACCCAAAGCACTACATATATAGCTTAACCCATCATTAGTCCACAATTGTAATAGTACATTTCTCAACTTAACCCATAGTGGAACCTTAGTCAAATCAAGCTTATCAAACTTCATGTTTGGTTCCCACTTTCTCAATATCATAATCCTACCATTAAACAGCCAAACTTGCTCTAATGTGTTGTTACATTCTTGTTCACCTTGGAATGTTAATAGAAACACTTCCATATCAGTAGACTTGATCACCACTTTACCACAATTTCTCCATTGAGCATTAACCATGTTTCGAACCATGTGATATTCAGGAGCTTCTCCAAAGAATTGTCCAACTAATAAATGTGTTAATGGAGAGGCGTGTGGTTTCTTTGAAGGTAAGAGAGGGTTGAGACAGGGTGAGCCTCTCTCACCTTATCTATTCTCTTTGTGTATGGAGGTCTTTACAGGGTTGTTTACTCATTTGGCTAATAAATGGGATCACAATTATCATAAAAAAATGTGAAGTAATGAAACTCAATCATATGATTTTCGCGGACGATTTGCTTGTTTTCTTTAAAGCAAATATAAACTCAGCTAAAATAGTTAAAAAACGTCTAAACTTATTCTCAAGACTATCTGGCTTACAGATTAATTATCAGAAAAGTGAAGTTTATATAAGTGGAGGGAATTTAATGATTGAAGACAAGATTTCTCGGATTCTAAGTATCAAAATTGGCAAATTGCCAGTTAGATATTTAGGGGTCCCACTTCACTCAAAAAAGCTAAGTGTTGAGGAGGGAAACAAGTTAGTTGACAAAATTTATAATACAATCAATCAGTGGACCTCAAAGTTGCTATCTTATTCAGGTAAAGTAGAGTTAATAAAAAGTATAATTATTAGCAAGATCCTCTACTGGTGTAGAGTATTTCTATTGCCAAAGTAGGTTATCTACAAACTTAATCAGCTTATGAACAGTTTCCTATGGAAGGGTAATATGGAAGGTGCGCAAGGAGTTAAAATAGCATGGGAAAAAGTATGTAATAGTAAAGAGAGAGGAGGTTTAGGCATCCCAAATTTAGAAAATCTCAACTTGGTCTGTCTACTATTCACATTCTGGAGGATGTACTCGCAAGAATACAACTTGTGGAGTATGTGGGTGAAACACAATATATTAAAAGGTAAGTGTGTGTGGAGTATGGAAGAGAAACAAAGTCATACGTGGATTTGGAAGAAGTTAATGAAAATCAGGAACATAGCATATGAATTCATCACTCATACTGTATATAATGGTAAAAATACTTATCTTATATGGGATAGATGGCTAGATGGAAAGAATATACAACAGATTCTGGGTATAGAGCTGGAAAAAGATAACTTGAATAGTAACAAGACAGTTGATAAATTTTATGGTAAAGATAGGTGGAGATTACCACCATGTGTTGGTAAAATATTACCAAACTTAATGGAAATTAAATTGGTGAATAGAGAAGACAAGAAACTATGGAGTGAATCTAATAAGAAAGGTTTTTCGTTTAAAAAAACCTTAATCAAAATCACTAATACTACAGACACAAAAATAGTCAACTGGTATGAATTCATTTGGTCATCAGCAAATATTCCCAGGTGCTCTTTTATCTCGTGGCTAGCTATACAGAATAAGTTGAGCACAAAACTAAGAATGTTGGAGTGGGGAACTCAAAATTATCCTCTATGTGGTTTGTGTAAAGCTACAGGTGAAGATAATGTGCATATCTTCTTTTTATGTTCATTTTCTAAGAGAATATTGCAGAGATTGTTAAAAATCTGTGATATTGTTTGGGTGCCGAGTGGTTTTGATGATCTTAATGAGAAATTTCTTGGTCTAACAAGTAAGGAGATGAAAATGCTCGTGAGTTTAGTGATTACTTCATATATTTACATGGTATGGAGGCAGAGAAATGAAATAGAACATGGAGGGGCGAGTTTGAATGAAGAACAAATTGTTGGGCGTATTTGTGAAATGGCGAAAATGAAGATAAAAGAGAGAAGTTTAAAAAATTTGAATATCATTAGAATAGCTGAGAAGTTAGATTTTTAACTTGTATTTACTAGTCTATTGTCTTTAGCTTATCTTTTGTAATAGTAATGTAGTTAATGGGCCGAGTAGAAATTTTTTAATAGTATGTAATGTTTCTTTTAGAAAGTTAAATGGGCTTACAAGGTATATAACCCATGCTTGGGCCTCATGCTTGTAAGTCCATATGTAATGACTTTGTGGTTGATTTATAATGAAAAAGTTTGATTTCTTGATCAAAAAAAAAAAAGAATTGTCCAACTAAGCAATTATCCCACTCCTCAATTGCACTCTTCACTATATCCCTAGGTGGTTTAACCATGAGCTCATCTTCTACTTGACTAGGAGCAAAGTATTTTTAGTGTTTAGGGTTTGGGGTTTCCGGTTACGGTTTATTTTTAGTGTTTATGGTTAGTATTTAGGGCTTATAATGATGGATTAGGTGTAGGTTATAGCGTTAAGGTTTAGTGTTTGTGGTTTAGGGTATAACATTAGAGATTTTAGAAATTAGGGTTAAATGTTACAGTAGGTAAAACCCTAATGGACCCAAAATAAGATATCCTAAAATAGAATATTAAAAACAACCTAAATGTCAACAAAACACATCTTAAAACGTAAAACAGATGAACTTAGATGGCGAAGCCATCAGTCGGTCCCAGAAGGCCCAACGCACTCAATAAACATATATTATGTGCCCAATTCTGAGAAACTATGCGAAAGTTAGCAAATACCCTCCCAGGAATTTCAAAAATCTTAAAAACGGTTTGCGGAGAAACGAGCCAAAATCTTCACGTTATTATCCTTTCCATGGTTAGGGTTCAGATTAAGGTTTTGAGATTAGGGTATAGGGTTTAGTATATAGGCTTTGGGGTTTCTGGTTACATATTATTATTAGTGTTTATGGTTAGTATTTAGGGCTTATGGTGATGGATTAGGTGTAGTTTATATGGTTAATGTTTTGTGTTTATGGTTTAGGGTATAACGTTAGAGATTATAGAAATTAGGTTGGAATGTTACGGTTGGTAAAAATCCAACGGACCCAAAATACAATATCCTAATATAGAATATTAAAAGCAACCTAAAAGTCAACAAAAGACATCTCAAAACGTAAAATAATTGATCTTAGATGGAGAAGCCATCTGTCAGTCCCAGAAGGCCTAACGCACGCAAAAAACATATATTATGTGCCCCATTCTGAGAAAATATGCGAAAGTTAGCAAAAACCCTCCCGGGAACTTAAAAATATTAAAAACGGTTTGTAGAGAGTTTGGATGACATCAACGAGCCAGAATCTTCACGTTATTCTCGTTTCCATGGTCAAGGTTCATTAATTAGGGTTTTGGGATTTTTTTTATCAAACAAACCGTTTTATATCACAAAAAGGGTTTTGGGATTAGGGTATAGGGTTTAGTGTTTAGGGGTTGGGGTTTCCGGTTACGGTTTATTGTTAGTGTTTATGGTTAGTATTTAGGATTTATGGTGATGGATTAGGTGTAGGTTATAGGGTTAAGGTTTTGTGTTTATGGTTTAGAGTATAACGTTAGAGATTTTAGAAATTAGGGTTGAATGTTACGGTAGTTAAAACCCTAACGGACCCAAAATACAATATCCTAAAATAGAATATAAAAAACAACCTAAAAGTCAACAAAACACATCTCAAAACGTAAAACAGATGATCTTAGATGACGAAGCTATTTGTCGGTCCCAAAAGGACCAACGCACTCAAAAAACATATATTATGTACCCAATTCTGAAAAAGTATGCGAAAGTTAGAAAAAATCCTCTCAGAAACTTCAAAAATCTTGAAAAAGGTTTGCAGAATGTTTGGATGATAGAAACGAGCCAAAATCTTCACGTTATTATCCTTTCCAAGGTTAGGGTTCAGTGATTAAGGTTTTGGGATTAGGATATGGGGTTTATTGTCTAGGGTTTTGGGTTTTTTATTGTTAGTGTTTAAGGTTAGTATTTAGGGCTTATGGTGATGGATTAGGTGTAGATAATAGGGTTAAGGTTTTGTGTTTACGGTTTAGGGTATAACGTTAGAGTTTTTAGAAATTAGGGTTGAATGTTACTGTTGGTAAAACCCTAACGGACCCAAAATACGATATCCTAAAATAGAATAATAAAAACAACCAAAAAGTCAACAAAACTAATCTCAAGACGTAAAACAGATGATCTTAGATGATGAAGCTATTTGTCGGTCCCAGAAAGCCCAGAGCACTCAAAAAAACATATATTATGTGCCCAATACTGAGAAAGTAAGCGAAAGTTAGCAAAAATCCTCTCCGGAACTTCAAAAATTTTAAAAACGGTTTGCAGAGTGTTTGGATGATAGAAACTAGCCAAAATCTTCACGTTATTATCCTTTCCATGGTTAGGGTTCAGTGATTAAGGTTTTGGGATTAGGGTATAGGGTTTATTGTCTAGGGCTTGGGGTTTCTGGTTACGGGTTACTGTTAGTGTTTATGGTTAGTATTTAGGGCTTATGGTGATGGATTAGGTGTAGATAATAGGATTAAGGTTTTGTGTTTATGGTTTAGGGTATAACGTTAGAGTTTTTGGAAATTAGGGTTGAATGTTACGTAAAACCCTAACGGACCCAAAATACGATATCCTAAAATAGAATAATAAAAACAACCTAAATGTCAACGAAACACATCTCAAAATGTAACACAGATGATCTTAGATGGCGAAGCCATCTGTCGGTCCCAGAAGGCCCAACACACTCAAAAAACATATATTATGTGTCCAATTTTGAGAAAGTATGCGAAAGTTAGGAAAACCCTCCCGGGAACTTCAAAAATCATAAAACGGTTTGCAGAGTGTTTGGATAATAGAAACGAGCCAAAATCTTCACGTTATTTTCCTTTCCATGGTTAGGGTTTAGATTAAGGTTTTGGGATTAGTGTATAGGGTTTAGTGTTTAGGATTTGGGGTTTCTGGTTACATATTATTGTTAGTATTTATGGTTAGTATATAGGGCTTATGGTGATGATTAGGTGTAGGTTATAGGATTAAGGTTTTGTGTTTAAGGTTTAGGGTAGGGTAACATTAGAGATTTTAGAAATTAGGGTTGAATGTTACGGTTGGTAAAAACCTAACAGGCCCAAAATACGATATCCTAATTTAGAATATTAAAAGTAACCTAAAAGTCAATAAAAAAACTTCTCAAAACATAAAACAGTTGATCTTAGATGGCGAAGCCATCTGTCGGTCCCTTAAGGCCTAACACACTCAAAAAAACATATATTATGTGCCCCATTCTGAGAAATTATGAGAAAATTAGCAAAAACCCTCCCGGGAACTTCAATAATCTAAAAAATGGTTTGCTAAGTGTTTGGATGACAGTAACGAGCCAAAATCTTCATGTTATTCTCCTTTCCATGGTAAGGGTTCAGTGTTTAGGATTTTGGGATAAGGGTATAGGGTTTAGTGTTTTTTTATCAAACCTACCATTTTATATCCACAAAATGACAAGTACAAATCAAACCCCTACTTGTTTATTACTCAAAAACAAGCATGGCTAGGAAAACAAACCCTATACAACATTTACTAGAAAGTAAACCTATCAACTTGCAAAACAACCTATACAACCATTGCTAGAAAAATAAATCAAAGTAAAAACACCCTATACAACCATTGCTAGGAAATTAAACCCTATACAACAATTGCTAAAGTCTTATACTAGGTCCGAGCTCCAAGCTATCTTCCTTGATCTTCTTTCTCTCCTCACTTGAGTACTCCATGTAGCTTCCATCTTGCCACCAATCTCATATTCCAACACTCCTTTTAAATAACTTTCTATTCCAAAGTGTATATTGAACATCTTTCACAACTATTTTCACAATATCCTCATATTTAGGATGCATCTTCTTAAACTCTTTTTTATTCCTCACATCCCAAATACAATAAAGAAAGCTAAGAAAATTAATGTTTGATATGGTATCTTTTAAGGTGTTACCATCAAACTTAAGCATAAATTCAAGCCTTTCTTCCCAAGTATTACCCAAGTTGTGCCAATTATGAAGAGCACAAATCTACTTCCAAGCCAAAGTAGTGAATTTGCAATTCATGTTCTTCAAAGCAAAGGTAGCACATCTTGTCCACTTCCATTCCCCACTTGCTAAGCCTATCTTTAGTGCTTAATCTATCCTTAAAAATTAACCAAGCACAAAACTTGTGCTTTGGCATACTCCATTTATGCCACACCACACTATACCATTTTGTTTTCTCATTAGGACCCCTTAGGTCATACTTAACATCCGAGGTCCTAAAGCCTTTATCTCCCCATCTTATAGTTTCATGCTCTTCATTAAGCACCATATCATTTACCACCTCATACACCTTATTAAGCAAGCCTAGGTGGAAATCTCCACCTCTCCGGCACATAATAATCCATCACCTTTTTGTTAATATTGTAATACCCAAAGATATAGCATCCTTTTGTTCACAAATATCACCAACACACTTTCCTTTTATCCATCTATCATTTAACATATAGGTTCTCTTTCCATTTCCAATATCATGTATAATATATTTAAAAGTAAGGTACCTCACATTAAGCATAGCTCTCCATGTCCAAGGAAGTTTACTATCATATGTAATGCTCCATATACTCTTGTTCCTTAGCTAATTTGAGTAGACCCATTGAGACCAAATATTATCTTTATAACCATACATTCTCCAAAAAGCTTTAAGAATAGCAACTTGATTAATTTGGAGAAGATTAGGTATGCCTAGTCCTCCATTTTCTTTACTTTGACCAAATTCTTTCCAAGCCACTTTAACACCATGAAAATCATTAGTATTACCCCTCCAAAGAAACCTACTCAAGAGTGATTCTATCTCATGAATAACTCCCATTGGAAGAATCATTAAATTACACCAATATCTAGCTTTACTTTGCAAAACACTCGTGATTAAATGAAGCCTTCCTGCAAATGTAAGAAATCTATGCATCCACCCTTCAACACTTCCAACTATATTATTAATAAGGGTAGCACACATTAAACTATTAGGGAGCCCAAAGATATCTAACAGGAAGTTTACCCTTCTTAACATTGAGAATACTACTCAAATCATCATGAAGATCTTTGTTACAACCTCCCATATATAGCTCACTCTTTTTAGGACTTATTTTAAGGCCAGAAAGTCTAGAGAAGAGATCAAGGCCTTGTTTATGTCTCTTAGCCGAGTCTTTATCCCCATTAAAGAAAACTAAACAATCATCAGCAAATATAAGGTGGTTCAAATCCATTCTTGCACAATTAGGGTGATAAGTAAATGCTTTATTATGTGCCACTTTCTCAATAATAGAAGAGAAACCTTGAATACATACAACAAATAGATAAGGAGATAAAGTATCCCCTTGTCGTAATCCTCTTTCTCCTTTGAAACCACCACACACACTTCCATTAATGCACAAAGAGAACATTGGTGTTGAAATACACATCTTGATCCAAGATATAAACTTTTTATTAAATCCCATAATTTGAAGTAGTTGGAAAAGGTACCTAATTGTATCAAAAGCCTTTTGATGATCAATATTTAAAGTACACCTTGGACTCAAGTCCTTCCTATTATAACCGGCCACCACACTTTGAACAACCAATATATTATCAGAAATACTTCTTCCTCCCAAAAAAGTAGCTTGTTTTTTAGATATAAGCTCCTCAAGGCTTTTCTTCATCCTATTAGAAATGATTTTAGATATAGCTTTATACAGGATATTACAACAGGCAATGGGCCTAAAACTCTTTACTGAAGTGGAATTTTTAACCTTGGGAATAAGAACAAAATTAGTAGCATTAATTTGCTTCAAGATTTGTCTATTCTTGAAAGTTTCTTTTATAGCATTACAAATATCCTCCCCAATAATATTCCAAGTAGCTTTGAAGAAAGCACTATTAAAACCATCTGGGCCAGGAGCTTTTGAGATATCAATAGAGAAAATAGCTTCTTTAATCTCCTTACTAGTAATGTCTTTCACCATTTCTTTTGCTTCTTCCTTAGTAATATCTTTATCAACAAGCTTGTTTAAACAACTAGAGCTAACACTTTCTTCATAAACATCCTTAGTACCAATTAAACTAGTGTAGTACTTGATAAATCCATCATGAATAGCCTCATATTCAACAACAATATCACCATTTTCAGTCACAATAGAGGCAACTCGTTTTTGAGTGATTCTTGCCTTGATGTCTTATGATAAAGGGTAGTGCTACAATCACCCTTTTGAGCCCAAGTAATTCCAGATTTTTGCTTTAAGATCTCCTCTTGAATATTAAGAAGATGCATAAGTTTATCTCTTAGCTCCTTCTCAATGATGAGCATAGATTGATCACCATTCATAAGCTTTGTTTGTACCTTTTCAAGCTCCTTTTTGAGCTCCATTATTTCTTTAGTAGAGTGATGAAAATATTTTCTATTGAAGATCTTCAAAGCTTTCTTTACTCCCTTCTATTTATTCACCACTTTGTACATCATACTCCCTTTAACTTCATATTTCCACACCTTATCAATCAAAGGCAGAAACTCATCATGATCAATCCAAACATTAAAAAATTTAAAAGATGAAGTTTTAGTATTTGAACTCCCCTGAATTTTGAGGATAAGATTAGAGTGATCTGAAATTCCAGGAGCTTCAATCATCAAATGAGACTTAAAACAAGTGAACCAAGCATCATTTATAAAAAAAAAATTGTCAATTTTACTAGATATAAACCCATCCATTCTTCTTAGTCCAAGTGTAATAACACCCTTGGCTAGGATGTTCAACCATCCCATTATCATTAATACAATCCACAAATTCATGAGAACTCTTATGAAGGCTAGTACAACCCATTCTTTCATCAACTTTAGTAATTTCATTAAAATCCCCACACCAAATACAAGGAGAGTCCCCATTAATAACCATCCATTCACTAAGTGTTTCCCAAAGAAGCACCCTTTTATCATCATCATCATCATTTTCTGCATATACATCACACAATTAAATGTTTTCTTATTATATATATCATGTACCTCAAGGAAGATGGCTTGGCTAGTTGAATTAAGACACTTTACATCCAAAACATACTTATTCCACTTTATACATATTCTTCCACTTTCATCCTTATCATGATTACTTATAGTACCCCAATTACTCAAATAAGTATTGTGAAACTTATTGTAGCTTTGTAGAGTCATTTTAGTCTCCAATAAACCAACTAGAACAACTTTTTTATCTTGTATAACATGAATAACTTCTTTTTGTTTGAGGCTTAGATTCAAACCTCTTACATTCCAAGAGCTAATTATCATTTAAATCAGGAGGTTCTCCTTCACTATGGGTACTTCCCACAAACCTATTCAAAGTCTCTTCAAGGTTTTCATTAGCCATATTTAAAGCACAAAAGGAGTTACTTAACTCCCCTTCAAAAATATTAGAATTATAAGCACTTCCTCTAGGTGTACTAGGGGTTTATTCTTTCCCCTTTGCACTACTACTTCCCACACTTTGAGATGGAGTTGTAGTTGTGTTTTTGGTGTTAGGAATCTGAACTTCATCATCCTTCTTCTCTTTTTGCTTTCTTTGCACTACCCTCCATTCTTCAACCCTCTTTTGAACTTTGTATTGGTTTGGTTGGTGATTAACTTGGTTTGGTTTAGGTTTGGTGGTTAACTTGGTTTGGTTTAGGTTGGTTGTAGGCTTGGTTTGGTTTAGGTCTAGGCTCTTTCCTTCCTTGACTACAATTAATCTCCTTATGCCCCAAAGCCTTTCAATTAGAACATCTTGGAGGTAACCACTCATAGTAAGCCTCCCCCTCATGAATCCCATCCTCCTCAAGATCAACCTTCACCCTTTCAAGAAGCTCCTTTGTCAAATCTACTTCAACACATACTCTAGCAAAGCTTAGCCTATTTTTTGTCTTAGTAATAGGATCCATTTGGAGTGGAATACCCAAAGCACTACTAATGTAGCTTAACCCATCATTAGTCCACAATTGTAATGGTACCTTTCTCAATTTAACCCATAGTGGAACCTTAGTCAAATCAAGCTTATCAAATTTCATGTTAGGTTCCCACTTTCTAAAAATCATAATTCTACCATTAACATGCCAAACTTGCTCTAATATGTTGTTACATTCTTGCTCACCTTTGAATTTGAATAGAAATACTTCCATATCAGTAGACTTTATTTCAACTTGACCACAATTTCTCCATTGAGCATTAACCATACTTCTAACCATGTGATATTTAGGAGCTTCTCCAAAGAATTGTCCAACTAAGCAATTATCCCACTCCTCAACTTCACTCTTCACTATATCTCTAGGTGGTTTAACCATGAGCTCATCTTCTACTTCACTAGGAGCAAAGTATTTTAGCTTCAAATCTTGATCACTTTTCTTGAATAATTCTGTCCATTTACCTTGCTTCCCATTGTTGTCCTCAATAATTTCTACCTTAGATTCATCCTCATCCTCCACACTTTGACCTTGTGCTAATCCCAAGAGGGTACTTTCACTAGGTGGAGAAATTATCCCAATTCCTGCACCTAAAGTGGAGTAATCCTCCTTGTGACTCACACTCAAGCTATTCTCGAGAGGATTAGGAGACTCACCCTCAATTAGGTCCCCATCTTGGCTGTTCATCCCCTCAACCATTGTACACTCAATGATTTGAGTAGCTTGGATGCTTTCTTTGGAGCTAAGTAAGGTTAAATCAGCTTGTACAGTTTCTGTTCCTCTCTTGGAACTTTTATCAAACAGGTTATCCACACTTCTTGAAATACTATCCTCCCTACTGGAATCATACTCCACACACTCCTCAGCATTTTTGTTCATCAAATTAACTCGTTTTGCAGCAGAGAAGTTATTACGATATCCTAAAATGGAATATTAAAAACAACCTAAAAGTAAACAAATCACATCTCAAAACGTAAAACAGATGATCTTAGATGGGGAAGCTATTTGTCGGTCCCAGAAGGCCCAACGCACTCAAAAAACATATATTATGTACCCAATACTGAGAAAGTATGCGAAATTTACCAAAAATCCTCTCGGGAACTTCAAAAATCTTTAAAACCGTTTGCAGAGTGTTTGGATGATAGAAATGAGCCAAAATCTTCACGTTATTATCCTTTCCATGGTTAGGGTTCAGTGAATAAGGTTTTGGGATTAGGGTATAGGGTTTATTGTCTAGGGTATGGGTTCAGGATATGGTTTATTGTTAGTGTTTATGGTTAGAATTTAGGGCTTATGGTGATGGATTAGGTGTAGAGAATAGGGTTAAGGTTTTGTGTTTATGGTTTAGGGTATAACGTTAGAGATTTTAGAAATTAGTGTTGAATGTTACGGTTGGTAGAACCCTAATTGACCCAAAATACGATATCCTAAAATAGAATATTAAAAACAACCTAAAAGTCAACAAAACACAGCTCAAAACGTAAAATAGATGATCTTAGTTGGCGAAGCGATCTTTCGGTCCCAGAAGGCCCAACGCACTCAAAAAACATATATTATGTGCCCCATTCTGAGAAATTATGTGAGAGTTTGCAAAAACCCTCCCGGGAACTTCAAATATCTTAAAAACGGTCCGCAGAGTGTTTGGATGACAGAAACAAGCCAAAATCTTCACATTATTCTCCTTTCTATGGTTAGGGTTTTGGGATTAGGGTACAGGGTTTAGTGTTTTTTTTTCTATCAACAAACCATTTTATGTCATAACAAAACGATAAGTACAAATCAAACCCCTACTTGTTTTTGACTTAAAAACAAGCATGGCTAGAGAAAGCTACCCTATACAACAATTACTAGGAAAGTAAACCTATCAACTTGCAAAACAAACTAATCAACAAAACAACCTATACAACCATTTCTAGGAAATGAAAACCTATACAACAATTGCTAAAACACTAAACTATAACTAGGTCCAAGCTCCAAGCTAGCCTCCTTTCTCCTCTTGCTCTCCTCCCTTGAGTATTCCATGAAGCTTCCACCTTGCCACCAATATCCTATTCTCAATACTCCTCCTAAATATTCTTCTATTCCAAAGAATATTTTGAATATCATTCATAAAAAATTTCAAAATATCTTTCCAAGCCAAAGAAGTGAACTTGCAAGCAACAAAAAGATGATCTCTTGACTCAAACTCTTCAAAGCAAAGAGTGCAAAATATTTCTACTTCCATACCCCCACTTACTAAGTCTATCTTTAGTACTCAATCTATCTTTACAAATCAACCAAGCACTATGCTTAGGTATACTCCATTTATGCCATACAACACAATACCACTTAGTTTTCTCATTAGGACCCCTAAGATCACACATTATAGCCGAGGTATTAAACCCCTTTTCACCCCATTTAATAGTATCTTCTTCCTCATTAAGCACCATATCGTTCACTACATCATAAACTTTGCTAAGATTGTGTGGAAACCTCCACCTTTTTCCAACATAGTAATCCACCACCTTTTTGTTGATATTGTAATTACCTATAGAGATAGCATCCTTTTGTTCACAAATATCCCCAAGACACTTCCCATTAATCCACTTACCATTTAACATATAAGTACTCTTTCCATTACCTACCACATGTACAATATAGTCAAAAGCAATATACCTCACATTTAGCATAGCTCTCCAAGTCCATGGAAGTTTGTTATCATATGTTTCCAATTCATCAAAATTAGAAGCTTTTTCTACATCCATATGATCTACTAAAGTAGATCGGTATTGACCATATAAGAAGAGCAGATCTTGGTCCATGGAGTCCCCAGAAGGTAAGAACTCCAACATGTCCGATGCTTCTTCGGCCAAATACGATATACAAGTGGGACCTGCACTATGAGCAAGCTGTGCGAAAAATCGCTTCTTATTTCCGGTTCCGAAATAACTTGGGCGAAATAGGGTTCTACCGGGAAACCATGGATTTTTTAGTATTCGCCATTGGTTACTGGTTGAGCCACTGGAATGGAATGAGATAAGAATCTCTCGAGATCTTTCCTCTCCACTTACTCGTAACAGGCTTTTCTTTTGTAGAAGACTTCTTCCGAATGGCATAATTGTCCGACACTACGTTCCTCAATCTTCAAAGAAAACTGACTTCTCCTACTCCCGCCTTCTCCTTTAGGATAGGATCGTCGTTGGTCCTTCTTTCACTAATAATCTCACCATTTTTTAGTAGTTTGCGCGAACGTGCGAGGGACTATCCTTTCTATCGCTTGCCCTTGCTTTTCACTCTCAAAGGGTTTCTCTCTTCTATAAAGCGAAGCAAAGCGCATGGCGCTGAAGTGAAGAAAGCTCCATAAACACAGACGAACACGATGCAGGGCATAGCATAAATGAAACCACTGATCATTTCATAAAGCATATATGCTTTACCATATACAATGCTCCAAATACACTTGTTTCTTAGCCAATTTGAGTAAAACAATTTGGACCATACTTTATCTTTATTCTCATAAATCCTCCAAAAAGCTTTGAGAATAGCAACTTGATTGATTTGAAGAAGATTACGTATACCAAGCCGCCTATTCTCCTTGCTTTGACAAAGCTCCTTCCAACTAGTCTTGCCCTTCCAAAGAAAAATACTCAAAAGGATTTCAATCTCAAGGGATTAGTGTTTAGGGTTTGGAAATTCCGGTTATGGATTATTGTTAAGTGTTAATGGTTAGTATTTAGGGCTTATCGTGATGGATTAGGTGTAGGTTCTAGGGTTAAGGTTTTGTGTTTATGGTTTAGGGTATAACGTTAGAGATTTTAGAAATTAGGGTTTAATGTAAAGGTTGTTATAACCCTAACGGACCCAAAATACGATATCCTAAAATAGAATATTTAAAGCAACTTAAAAGTCAACAAAGTACATCTCAAAACGTAAAACAGATAATCTTAGATAGCGAAGCGATCTATCGGTCCCAGAAGTCCCAACGCACTCAAAAAACATATATTATGTGCCCAATTCCGAGAAAGTACGCGGAAGTTAGCAAAAACCCTTCGGGAACTTCAAAAATCTTAAATCGGTTCGCAGAGTGTTTAGATGATAGATACGAGCCAAAATCTTCACGTTATTATCTTTTCCATGGTTAGGGTTCAATGATTAGGCTTTTGGGATTAGTGTATACGGTTTAGTGTTTTTTTATCAAACCTACCATTTTATATCCACAAAATGACAAGTACAAATCAAACCCCTACTTGTTTTTTACTCAATAACAAGCATGACTAGGAAAAACAAACCCTATACAACATTTACTAGGAAAGTAAACCTGCCAACTTGCAAACAACATATACAACCATTGCTTGAAAGAAAAAGAAATCAAAAACAAGAACAACTTATACAACCATTGCTAGAAAATTATACCCTATACAACAATTGCTAAAATCTATAACTAGGTCCAAGCTACAAGCTAGCTTGCTTGTTCTTCTTTCTCTCCTCCCCTGAGTACCCCATGTAGCTTCCATTTTGCCACCCCAATCTCATATTCTCAACACTCCTTTTAAATAACCTTCTATTCCAAAGTGTGTATTGAACATCTTTCACAACTATTTTCACAATATCTTCATATTTAGGATACATCTTCTTAAACTCCTTTTTACTCCTCATATCCCAAATACAATAAAGAAAGCTAAGAAATGAAATATTTGATAAGGTATCTTATAAGGAGTTACCATCAAAACTGAATCATGAAATCAAGCCTTTCCTCCCAAGTAATACTCATGTTGTGCCAATTATGAAGAGAACAAACCTCCTTCCAAGCCAGATTAGCATACTTGCAAGCCACAAATAGATGATCTCAAGATTCATGTTCCTCAAAACAAAGGTAGCATAATTTGTCCACATCCATTCCCCACTTACTAGGCCTATCCTTAGTGCTCAACCTATCCTTGCAAATTAAACAAGCACAAAACTTATGCTTAGGTATACTCCATTTATGCCACACAACACTATACCACTTTATTTTTTAATCAGGACCCCTTAGATCATACATAACATCTGAGGCTTTAAACAGCTTTTCTCCCTATTTTATAGTGTCATCTTCCTCATTTAGCATCATGTCCTTTAACATATCATACACCTTATTGAGCTTAGGTGGAAATATCCACCTCTTCCCAATATAGTAATCCATCACCTTTTTGTTGATATTGTAATTACCTAAAGAAATAGCATCTTTTTTTCCACAAATATCACCAACACATTTACCATTTATCCACCTATCATTTAGCATATAGGTTCTTTCCCCATTACCAACATCATGTACAATATAGTTAAAAGCAAAGTACCTCACATTAAGCATAGCTCTCCACGTCCAAGGAAGTTTATTATCATAAGTAATGCTCCATATACTCTTGTTCCTTAGCCAATTTGAATAGACCCATTATGACCAAATATTATCTTTATAAACTTACATCCTCCAAAAAGCTTTAAGAATAGCAACTTGATTAATTTGGAGGAGATTAGGTATTCCTAACCCCCCATTTTCTGTACTTTGACATAGTTCTTTCCAATCCACTTTAGCTCCATGAAAATCATTAGTCTTACCCTTCCAAAGAAAACTACGCAAGAGTGTTTCAATCTCATGAATAACCCCCATTGGAAGAATAATTACATTACACCAATATCTAGCTTTACTTTGCAAAACACTCTTGATTAAATGAAGCCTTCCTGCTAAGGTAAGAAATCTATGCATCCAACTCTCCACACTCCCAACTATATTACTAATAAGAGTAGCACACATTAAGCTATTAGGAACCTTTGTAGTTAAAGGAGCTCCAAGATATCTAACAGGAAGTTTACCCTTCTTAACATCGAGAATACCACTCAAATTATCATGAAGGTCCTTGTTACATCCTCCCATATATAGCTCACTCTTTTCAGGACTGATTTTAAGGCCAAAAAGCCTAGAGAAGAGTTCAAGGCCTTGTTTTAATCTCATGGCAGAATCCTTATCACCATTAAAGATTACTAGACAATCATCAACAAATATAAGATGGTTCAAATTTATTCTAGCACAATTATGGGGATAGGTAAAAGCTTTATTTCGGGCCACTTTATCAAGAATGGAAGTGAAACCTTGCATACATACAACAAATAGATAAGGAGATAAAGGATCACCTTGCCTTAATCCTCTTTCTCCTTCGAAATAACCACACACACTCTCCCATTAATACATAAAGAGAACATAGGTGTAGAAATACACATCTTGATCCAAGAGATAAACATATTATGAAATCCCATAATATGAAGTAATTGAATAAGGTACCTCCAATTAATTGTATCAAATGCCTTTTGAAGATCAATGTTTAAAGTACACCTTGCACTCAAATCCTTCCTATCATAACCTGCCACCACACTTTGAGCAAGAAATATATTATCAAAAATGCTCCTTCCTCCCACAAAAGCAGCTTGATTTTTAGATATAATCTCTTCAAGACTTTATTTCATCCTATTTGCAATTATTTTATATATAACTTTGTATAGGATGTTGCAAAAAGTTATGGGCCTAAAACTCTTCACTGAGGTGGGATTCTTAACCTTAGGAATAAGAACATGATTTGTATCATTAATTTGCTTCAAGATTTGTCTATTCTTGAAGGTTTCCTTTATAGCATTACATATATCCTCCCCAATAATACTCCAAGTAGCTTTGAAGAATGCACTATTAAAACCATCTGGACTAGGAGCCTTTGAGTTATCTATAGAAAAAATAGCTTCTTTAATCTCCTTACTAGTAAGGTCTTTCACCATTTCTTTAGCTTCTTCATTAGTAATGGCTTTATCAACAAGCTTCTTTAAGCAACTAGAGCTAACACTTTCTTCTTGAGCATCCTTAGTACCAATTAAACTAGTGTAATACTTAATAAATTCATCATGAATAGCTTCATCTTCAACAACAATATCTCCATTTTCAGTCACAATTGAGGCTACTCGGTTTTGAGTGATTCTAGCCTTGATGCTTTTATGATAAAGGGCAGTACTACAATCACCCTTTTAAGCCAAAGTAATCCCAGATTTTTTCTTTAAAACCTCCTCTTGAATATTAAGATGATGCATAAGCTTGTCCCTAAGTTCCTTCTCAATGGTAAGCATAGTTTGATCACCATTCATAAGCATAACTTGAACCTTCTCTAGCTCCTCCTTAAGCTTCATAATTTCTTGTGTGGAGTGATGAAAATATTGTCTAATGAAAATCTTTAGAGCTTTCTTTACTTTGTTCAATTTATTTACCACTTTATTCATCATACTCCCTTTAACCTCAACTTTCCACACCCTTTCAATCAAAGGCAAAAACTTATCCAAACATTAAAAAACTTAAAAGATGAAGGTTTAGTATTTGAACTCCCCTAAATTTTGAGGATAAGGTTGGAGTGATCTGAAATTCCAGAAGCTTCAATCTTTAAATGAGATTTAATACAAGTGAACCAAGCATCATTTATGAAAATCTTATGAATTTTACTAGATACAAAATCATGAATTCTTCTATTAGTCCAAGTGTAGTAACACCCTTGGCTAGGATGTTCCACCATCCCATTATCATTAATACGTTCCACAAATTAATGAGAGCTCTTATGAAGGCTAGTACATCCCATTCTTTCTTCAACTTTAGTAATTTCATTATAGTCCCCACACCAAATACAAGGAGAGGCCCCATTTATAACCATCCATTCACTAAGTGTTTCCCAAAGAAGTACCCTTTTATCTTCATCATTATCAGCATATACCATCACACAATTGAATGTTTCTTATTAAATATATCATGTACCTCAAGGAAGATAGCTTGGCTAGTTAAATCAAGACACCTAACATCCAAAACATTCTTATTCCACTTTATACAGATTCTTCCCCTTTCATCCTTATTATGATTAGTAATAGTGTCCCAATTGCTCAAATAAGTATTATGAAACTTTTTGTTACTTTGTAGAGTCATTTTAGTTTCCAATAAACCAATAAGATCAACCTTTCTATCTTGTATAACATGAATAACTTCTTTTTGTTTGAGGTTTAGATTCAAACCTCTTACATTCCAAGAGCTAATTATCATTAACGTCAGGAGGTTTTCCTTCCCTATGGGTACTTCCCACAAATCTATTCAAAGCATCTTCAAGATTTTCATTAGCCATGTTTAGAGCACAAAAAGAGTTACTTCACTCCTCTACAAAGATATTAGAATTACAAGCACTTTCTCTAGGTGTACTAGGGGTTTTTTCTTGCCCCTTTGCACTACTACTTCCCATATTTTTGGGTGGAGTTGTAGTTGTGGCATTAATGTTAGGATTATGAACTTCATCATCCTTTCTCTCCTTTTGCTTCCTTTGCACAACTCTCCATTCTTCAACCTTCTTTTGAACTTTGTATTGATTCTGTTGGTGGTTAACTTGGTTAGGTTTAGTTTGGTGATAAGTTTTGTGTTTCTCCTTTATAGTTTCTTTCCTGCCTTGACCACAATTATTCTCCTTATGCCCCAAAACCTTACAATTTGAAAACCTTGGAGGTAACCATTCATAATAAGCTTCCACCACATGAATTCCATCCTCTTCAAGATCTACCTTAACCCTTTTAACAAGCTCCTTTGTCATATCCACTACCACACAAGCACTAACAAAACTTAACCTATTCCTTGATTTAGTAATAGGATCAATTTGAATTGGGATACCCAAAGCACTACATATGTAGCTCAATCCATCATTAGTCCACAATTGCAAAGGTACCTTTCTCAATTTAACCCAAAGTGGGACCTTAGTCATATCAAGCTTCTCAAACTTCATATTAGATTCCCACTTCCTTAGTATCATAATCCTTCCATTAACATGCCAAACTTGTTCAATATATTGTACATTCTTGCTCACCTTGAAATTTGAATAGAAAAACATCCATATCAGTTGACTTGATCTCCACGAGACCACAATTTCTCCATTGAGCATTAACCATGCTTCTAACCATGTGATATTCAGGAGCTTCCCCAAAAAATTGTCCAACTAAACAGTTTTCCCATCCCTCAGTTCCACTCTTCTCTATATTCCTTGGAGGTTTAAACCCTGAGTTCATCTTCTACTTGACTAGGAGCAAAGTATTTTAGCTTCGATTCTTGATCAACCTTCTTCTTGAACAACTCAGTCCACTTACCCTACTTCCCACTGTTTTCCTCAATTATTTCCACCTCATACTCATATACATTATCCACTTTCTGACCTTGTGCTACTCCCAAGAGGGCACTTTCACTTGGTGGAGAAGTTTCTCCAACTCCTGCACCAAAAGTGGAGTAATCCTCTTTGTGACTCACATCCAAGCTATTTCTCTCGAGGGAATTAGGAGCCTCATTCTCAAATAGGGGCCCATCTTGGCCGTTCATTCCCTCAATTATTGTACAATCAATAATTTGAGTAGCCTTGATGCTTTCACTGGAGCTAAGTAAGGTTTCATTCATCAATTCCTCGGTTCCATCCACTGTCCCTCTCTTAGGACTTTCGTCGAGCATATTACTTTCATTGTATAGAACATCATCCTTCCTGCTAGAATCATAAGAAATACCCTTTTCCACACTCTCATTCATCAAATTACTCCAATTAGTAGCAGAAAAATTGTTACTCACTTGAATTACAGGAGTAGCAGGAACATATTTGCCATTAATCGGTGCATACTTCACTTGAGTTTCATTAGTTTCAACACTATCCTCAATTACTCGATTACCAGAATTTTTGCGAGGCGCCATTAGATCCAGTATGAAGAATGAAGAACAGAAAAAAAGAATCACGAAAATTGGTTGAGAAATGAGCTCAAAAAATCCAAATAACCTCTTCTGTCGCGAGAGAGATCCACAAAAATCGAGTTAGATTTTTGCACGGAATTAATTGCTGATTTGGTTACAAATTTGATGTTGATTTTCCAATAATGTTGCAATTATTACCAAATTAAACGCTTTATCCAATACGTATTAAAACAAATCCATTAACCACAAACCCGTCTTCCTCACCGCCAATACTTGTAGCACGTTTCCTTCACGTAACCTCCACTACATCCAACCTGACAGTCTTTACAGCTCAGATTTCCACTACTACACTCACCTGAATTAATTTCCAAAGCAAATCTAAAAATACAAAACAAAATGGAAAAAATAGATTTGAAAGATTTTTCAACTCCTGTCAAACGAGGTCAACGCTCCGGTCAATATCCGGTCAAACTCCAGCCATAAGGTCGGAAAGTCATTGGTGATGGGTGGGGAGGTCAACGGCGGTCAAGAGGAGTCAAAGATTAGTCAAACTTTGGCTAAATCTTCAAACCCTATTGAGAGAAAGTAGAGAGAAGGAGGAGAAATGTGTGTTTTAGGTGTTGTGTGTGTGTGTTTATGTTTTTAGGGTTTTGGTTGAGTGTTTTAGGGTTAGGGTTTAGTGTTTAGTGTTTGGGGTTTCTGGCTACGATTTATTGTTAGTGTTTATGGTTTGTATTTAGGGCTTATTGTGATGAATTAGGTGTAGGCTATAGGGTAATGGTTTTGTGTTTATGATTTAGGGTATAATGTTAGAGATTTTAGAAATATTTTCGATGTTACGGTTGATAAAAGCCTAACCCACTCAAAATACGATATCCTGAAATAGAATATTAAAAACAACCTAAAAGTCAACTAAACACATCTCAAAACGTAAAACAAATGATTTTAGATGGCAAAGCAACCTGTCGGTTCCTGAAGGACCAACACACTCAAAAAACATATATTATGTGCCCCATTCTGAGAAAGCATGCGAAAGTTAGCAAAAACCCTCCCGGGAACTTCAAAAATCTTAAAAACGGTTTGCAGAGTGTTTGAATGATAGAAACGAGCCAAAATCTTCACGTAATTATCCTTTCCATGGTTAGGGTTCAGTGGTTTAGGTTTTCGGATTAGAGTATAGGGTTTAGTGTTTAGTGTTTAGGGTTTAGGGTTTTTGGTTGCGGTTTATTGTTAGTGTTTATGGTTAGTATTTTGGGCTTAAGGTGATGGATTAGGTGTAGGTTATGGGGTTAAGGTTTTGTGTTTATTGTTTAGGGTATGATGTTAGAGATTTTAGAAATTAGGGTTGAATGTTACAGTTGGTAAAACCCTAACGGACCCAAAATACGATATCCTAATATAGAATATTAAAAACAACCTAATAGTACACAAAACACATCTCAAAACGTAAAACAGGTGATCTTAGATGGCAAAGCCATCTGTCGCTCCAGAAGGCCCAACGCACTCAAAAAAATATATTATGTGCCCCATTCTGAGAAAGTATGCGAAAGTTAGCAAAACCCTCCCGGGAACTTCAAAAATCTTAAAAACGGTTTGCAGCGTGTTAGGGTGATAGAAACGAGCCAAAATCGTTACGTTATTATCCTTTCCATGGTTAGGTTCAGTTATTAAGGTTTTGGGATTAGGGTATAGGGTTTAGTGTTTAGTGTTTAGGGTTTAGGGTTTCTGGTTGCGGTTTATTGTTAGTGTTTATGGTTAGTATTTAGGGCATATGGTGATGGATTATGTTACGCCCCGAAAAACGTGACTATTCTATCTAGTTTAAATAATTAAAAGTACATTTTATTACAATAATTAACTATTTATTACATTAAATTGATTAAGATTACAGGAAATACAAACTAATAAATGCATAAATCTATTCTTGTTCTGCAACCTTCTCTTGTGCTACTGACCACTACCCAAATCCTTAAGTTATCTAGCACCTGAAAGGGTGGGGGAAAGGGGGGTGAGCTTCCACTAGTTCAGCGAGAAAATAAATAATGGTCATATGTAGACTCTAACCTAGGGCAGTAATTATATTTAAGACGTTGTCATTGAACTGGTAAAGGTCAAAATATAAAATAAGCATTCATAAAGTGATGAATAAAACAGATAAGTGTATATATCAAACTAGGCAGCCCATACTACCCAGCAGGCTATATACACTAACAAGTAATAATCACGTTGCAAAGGATACTGTGGTCTTGCCCTTATGACTCCCGCCGGAACTCTCGATCCCTTATTACTCCCACTAATAATACACCGGGTAAACCGAACCTACGACCCACTGGCCAAGGAACTCTCCGTCTCATGCGCCAGGTGGGAATAGATCATGATAGTCGTGTTAACCCTGGCAAGCCCGCTGCCGCCCAGTGCAACACGTTTGTATCATGTCGAATAATCGATCGATAGATATATCAAATATCAAATATGAAACGACTAAATAGGTCGATTCATCAACAATAACAGTTAAAAATTAATGGTTAGACGACGAAGTAGGTCGTGCTATCCCCAATTATACAATTAATCATATGATAACAAAATAATACAATAAATTCAATAAATAACGAGACGATATAATTCAGATAAATAATAACAAATAGATTCCAGAATCATCGAATTAAATATATTACTTTATAATTTAAAATAGGGTTAAAGATAAACATATTAAGAATTATTTAAATCTTCACCTTAAAAGAGACTATTTGTGAATATTCTATCATATTGCCGCCCTCCTAATTTGAGATTGCTTCCCTCCTAATTTGAATTGCTATAATTATATGTGTGCTCCGTTATTTAATAGCTAAATCCATTTTCTAAGGTCTAATATATATTGTTAAGGTTTTGCTTTATGATCCGTTATTCCTTTTATTAGGCAAAATGCGTTCCTTTTATAATGGAAAAATGGCGAGGCGGTTTATAATGAAAGAGGTGAGTTGGGTTATAAGATAACCTTAGTCATCTAAGTATGCAATCGTGTGAACATTATAAGGGCCCGTTTGGAAATGCTTATTTTAGAGTAAAAAGGTGCTTTTAGAATAAAATTCAAAATTTAAAAAAATTATTAAAAATAATCTTGAAATCTAAAATTATTTTAAGTGCTTTTTTTAAGAAGCACCTATTTGGTGCTTCTCAAAAAATGCTAAAAGCACTTTTAAGTGTTTTTCCAAAAAAGCACTTCCAAACGGGTACTAAGTTGACATGTTTATAAGAAATTGACATGTTTGTAGAAATGGATAAGAATTGCTTAGTGGATAAGTAAATTCAGGAAAATGTTTAAGAACTATCTAAAAGATATAAGTAACTTATATTTGGTCTCCACTATTTTTAATTGTATTCTTTTTCTTCTTTTTTCTTCTTATTACTTCTTCTTTTTTTTTTATATAATTTATTTCTAATAATTGATCATAAAACAAATTGTAGGTATCAATTAAATATTTTAAATTTATAAAAACTAAATAGACATTTTAATCCTAATTAATATTTAAAGTTCAATTATTTATACGGGACTTCACAGATTAGGTATAGGTTATGGGGTTAAGATTTTGTATTTATGGTTTAAGGTATGATGTTAGAGATTTTAGAAATTCGGGTTGAATGTTACGGTTGGTAAAACCCTGACAGAACCAAAATACGAAACGAAAAATTGAATATTTAAAACAACTTATAAGTAAACAAAATAAATCTCAAAATGTAAAACTAATGATCTTAGATGGCGAAGCAATTTGTTGGTCCCGAAAGGCCCAACGCACTCAAAAAAATATATTATATGCCCCATTCTGAGAAAGTATGCGAAAGTTAGCAGAAACCCTCCCGGGAACTTCAAAAATCTTGAAACCGGTTTGCAGAGTGTTTGGATTACAAAAACGAGAAAAAATCTTCACGTTATTATCCTTTCCATAGTTAGGGTTTAGTAATTAGGGTTTTGGGAATAGGGTATAGGGAATAGGGTATAGGGTTTAGTGTTTTTTTTCGGGATCAAACCTACCATTTTATATCCACAAAATGACAAGTACAAATCACCCCTACTTGTTTTTTACTCAAAAACAAGTATGGCTAGGAAAAACAAACCCTATACAACATTTACTAGGAAAGTAGACCTATCAACTTGCAAACAACCTATACAACCATTGCTAGAAAGAAAATAAATCAAAATATGAGCATCTTATACAACCATTGCTAGGAAATTAAACCCTATATAACAATTGCTAAAATGTATAACTAGGTCCAAGCTCCAAGCTAGTTTCCTTGTTCTTCTTCCTCACCTCCCTTGAGTACTCCATGCAGCTTCCATCTTGCCACCAATCTGATATTCTCAACACTCCTTTTATATAACCTTCTATTCCAAAGTGTGTATAGAACATCTTTCACAACTATTTTCACAATATCCTCGTATTTAGGATTCATCTTCTTAAATTCCTATATATTCCTCATATCCCAAATACAATAAATAAAGATATGACATGTAATGTTTGATATGGTATCTTTTAAGGAGTAACCATCAAATTGAAGCATAAAATCAAGTCTTTCCTCCCAAGTATTACCCGAGTTATGCCAATTATGAAGAGCACAAACCTCCTTCCAAACCAAAGTAGTAAACTCGCAAGCCACAAATAGGTGATATCTAGATTCATGTTCCTCAAAACAAAGGTAGCATAACTTGTCCACTTCCATTCCCCACTTACTAAGCCTATCCTTAGTACTCAACCTATCCTTACAAATTAACCAAGCACAAAACTTGTGCTTAGGCATACTCCATTTATGCCACACCACACTATACCATTTTGTTTTCTCATTAGGACCCCTTAGGTCATACATAACATCCGAGGCTTTTAATCCTTTACCTCCCCATCTTATAGTGTCATTTTCCTCATTAAGCATCATATCCTTTACCACCTCATACACCTTATTGAGCTTAGGTGGAAATCTCCACCTCTTCCCAATATAATAATCCATCAACTTTTTATTAATATAGTAATTCCCTAAAGAAATAGCATCCTTATGGTCACAAATATCACCAACACACGTTCCCTTAATCCACCTATCATTTAACATATATGTTTCTTTCCCCATTTCCAACATCATGTACAATATATTTAAATGAAAAGTACCTAACATTAAGTATAGCTCTCCATGTCCAAGGAAGTTTACTATCATATGTAATGCTCCATATACTCTTGTTCCTTAGCCAATTTGAGTAGACCCATTAAGACCAAATATTATCTTTATAACCATACATTCTCTAAAAAGCTTTAAGAATAGCAACTTGATTAATTTGGAGAAGATTAGGTATGCCTAATCCTCCATTTTCTTTACTTTGACATAACTTTTTCCAAGCCACTTTAGCTCCATGAAAGTCATTAGTATTACCCTTCCAAAGAAATCTACTCAACAGTGATTCTATCTCATGAATAACTCCCATTGGAAGAATCATTACATTACACCGATATCTAGCTTTACTTTGCAAAACACTCTTGATTAAATGAAGCCTTACTGCAAATGAAAGGAATCTATGCATCCACCCTTCAACACTTCCAACTATATTATTAATAAGGGTAGCACACATTAAACTATTAAAACCCTTTGTAGTTAAAGGAGCTCCAAGATATTTAACAGGAAGTTTACCCTTCTTAACATTGAGAATACCAGTCAAATTATCATGAAGGTCCTTGTTACATCCTCCCATATATAGCTCACTCTTTTCAGGACTGGTTTTAAGGCCAAAAAGCCTAGAGAAGAGTTCAAGGCCTTGTTTTAATCTCATGGCAGAATCCTTATCACCATTAAAGATTACTAGACAATCATCAACAAATATAAGATGGTTCAAATTTATTCTAGCACAATTAGGGGGATAGGTAAAATCTTTATTTCGGGCCACTTTATCAAGAATGGAAGTGAAACCTTGCATACATACAACAAATAGATAAGGAGATAAAGGATCACCTTGCCTTAATCCTCTTTCTCCTTCGAAATAACCACACACACTCTCCCATTAATACATAAAGAGAACATAGGTGTAGAAATACACATCTTGATCCAAGAGATAAACATATTATGAAATCCTATAATGTGAAGTAATTGAATAAGTTACCTCCAATTAATTGTATCAAATGCCTTTTGAAGATCAATGTTCAAAGTACACCTTGCACTCAAATCCTTCCTATCATAACCTGCCATTACACTTTGAGCAACCAATATATTATCAGAAATGCTCCTTCCTCCCACAAAATCAGTTTGATTTTTAGATATAAGCTCCTCAAGAGTTTGTTTAATTCTATTAGAAATGATTTTAGATATAGCTTTGTATAGGATGTTACAACAAGCAATGGGCCTGAAACGTTTCACTGAAGTGGGATTCTTAACCTTAGGAATAAGAACAATATTTGTAGCATTAATTTGCTTCAAGATTTGTCTATTCTTGAAAGTTTCCTTTATAGCATTACATATATCCTCCCCAATAATACTCCAAGTATCCTTGAAGAATGCACTATTAAAACCATCTGGACCAGGAGCCTTTGAGTTATCTATAGAAAAAACAGCTTCTTTAATCTCCTTACTAGTAAGGTCTTTCACCATATCTTTAGCTTCTTCATGAGTAATTGCTTTATCAACAAACTTCTTTAAGCAACTAGAGCTAACACTTTCTTCATGAGCATCCTTAGTACCGATTAAACTAGTTTAATACTTGATAAATTCATCATGAATAGCATCTTCTTCAACAATAATATCACTATTTTCAGTCACAATTGAGGCTACTCGGTTTTGAGTGATTCTAGCCTTGATGCTTTTGTGATAAAAGGCAGTACCACAATCACCCTATTGAGCCTAAGTAATCCCAGATTTTTGCTTTAAAACCTCCTCTTGAATATTAAGAAGATGCATAAACTTGTCTATAAGTTCCTTCTCAATGGTAAGCATAGATTGATCACCATTCATAAGAATAACTTGTGCTCCTCCTTAAGCTTCATTATTTCTTGTGTAGAGTGATGAAAATATTTTCTATTGAAAATCTTTAGAGCTTTATTTACTTCCTTCAATTTATTCACCACTTTATACATCATACTCCCTTTAACCTCAATTTTCCATACCGTTTCAATCAAAGGCAGAAACTCATCATGATCAATGCAAACATTAAAAAACTTAAAAGATGAAGGTTTAGTATTTGAACTCCCCTGTATTTTGAGGATAAGGTTAGAGTGATCTGAAATTCCAGGAGCTTCAATCATCAAATAAGACTTGAAACAAGTGAACCAAGCATCATTTATGAAAATTTTATCTACTTTACTAGATACAAAACCATCCATTCTTCTATTAGTCCAAGTGTAGTAAAACCCTTGGCTAGGATGTTCCACCATCCAATTATCATTAATACATTCCACAAATTCATGAGAGCTCTTATGAAGGCTAGTACATCCCATTATTTCATCAACTTTAGTAATTTCATTATAGTCCCCACACCAAATACAAGGAGAGGCCCCATTAATAACCATCCATTCACTAAGTGTTTCCCAAAGAAGAACCCTTTTATCTTCATCATTATCTGCATAGATCATCACGCAATTGAATGTTAACTTATTAAATATATCATGTACTTCAAGGAAGATGGCTTGGCTAGTTAAAATCAAGACACTTTACATCCAAAACATTCTTATTCCACTTTATACATATTCTTCCCCTTTCATCCTTATCATGATTAGTAATAGTACCCCAATTATTCAAATAAGTATTGTGAAACTTGTTGTAACTTTGTAGAGTCATTTTAGTCTCCAATAAACCCATAAGATCAACTTTTTTATCTTGTATAATATGAATAACTTCTTTTTGTTTGAGGTTTAGATTTAAACCTCATACATTCCAAGAGCTAATTATCATTTAGGTCAGGAGGGTTTGCTTCCCTATGGGTACTTCCCACAAACTTATTTAAAGCCTCTTCAAGGTTTTCATTAGCCATGTTTAAAGCAAAAAAGGAGTTACTTAACTCCCCTTCAAAGATATTAGAATTACAAGCACTTTTTCTAGGTGTACTAGGGGTTTTTTCTTTTCCCTTTGCACTACTACTTCCCACATTTATAGGTGGAGTTATAGTTGTGTCATTAGTGTTAGGAATCTGAACTTCGTCGTCCATTCTCTCCTTTTGCTGTCTTTGCACAACTCTCCATTCTTCAACCTTCTTTTGAACTTTGTATTGGTTTGGTTGGTGATTAGCTTGGTTAGGTTTAGGTTGGTGGTTAACTTGGTTTGGTTTAGGTTGGTTATAGGTTCTTGGTCTCTCCTTTGTAGGTTCTTTCCTGCCTTGACTACAATTAATCTCCTTATGCCCCAAAGCCTTGCAATTAGAACATCTTGGAGGTAACCACTCATAATAAGCTTCCACCCCATGAATTCCATCTTCTTCAAGATCTACCTTAACCCTTTTAACAAGCTCCTTTGTCATATCCACTTCCACACACACTCTAGCAAAGCTTAGTCTATTCCTTGATTTAGTAATAGGGTCCATTTGAATTAGGATACCCAAAGCACTACATATGTAACTTAACCCATCATTAGTCCACAATTGTAAAGGTACCTTTCTCAAATTAACCCATAGTGGAACCTTAGTCATATCAAGCTTATCAAACTTCATATAAGATTCCCACTTTCTTAGTATCATAAACCTTTCATTAACATGCCAAACTTGCTCTAATATTTGTTACATTCTTGCTCACCTTGAAATTTGAATAGAAACTCCTCCATATCAGTAGACTTGATCTCCATAGGACCACAATTTCTCCATTGAGCATTAACCATACTTCTAACCATGTGATATTCAGGAGCTTCACCAAAGAATTGTCCAACTAAACAGTTTTCCCATCCCTCAATTCCACTCTTCACTATATTCCTTGGAGGTTTAACCATGAGTTCATCTCCTACTTGACTAGGAGAAAAGTATTTTAGCTTCAATTCTTGATCACTCTTCTTGAACAATTCAGTCCACTTACCTTGCTTCCCACTGTTTTCCTCAATTATTTCCACCTCAGATTCATCCACATCATCTACATTTTGACCTTGTGCTCCTCCCAAGAGGGTACTTTCACTTGGTGGAGAAATTCCTCCAATTCCTTCACCAAAAGTGGAGTAATCCTCTTTGTGTCTCACATCCAATCTATTCTTGAGGGAATTAGGAGCCTCACCCTCAAATAGGGCCCCATCTTGGCCGTTCATTCCCTCAACTATTGTACAATCAATAGTTTGAGTAGCCATGATGCTTTCACTGGAGCTAAGTAAGGTTTTGTCCATTACATCTTGTGCTTCATCTACTGTCCTTCTTTGAGGACTTTCATCAAACACATTGGTTTCATTATACAAACCATCTTCCTTCCTGCTAGAGTCATAAACACTACTTTGTCCACACTCCCATTCAACAAATTACCCCTCTTAGTAGCAGAGAAGTTGTTACTCACTCGAATTACCGGAGTAGTAGGAAAATATTTACCTTTAAGTGGCGCAAACTTCACTTGAGTTTCATTAGCTTCAACACTATCCTTAGTTCCACGATTTCCAGACTTTTTGCGAGGTGCCATTAGATCCGGAATGAAAAATGATGAATAGTAAAAAAAGAATCACGAAATTTGGTTAAGAAATGAGCTAAAAAAACCCAAATAGTCCCTTCTGTCGCGAGAGTAATTCATAAAATCGAGTTTGATTTTGCACGAAATTTATTGCAGATTTGGTGTTAAAATTGATGTTGATTCTTACCAATAATATCGCAATTATTAATCAATTATTTACCATTATCCACTTTATCCACTTCGAAAACCAAAATAACCTGAACCAGCAAAACTCGTCTTCTTCACCTCCAATGTTAAAGCGCGTAACCCACACGTACTCCACTACTCTAAACTTCTACCCGACAATCTTTACAGCTCGGATATCCACTACCAAGTCTTCTGAATTAATCTCAACCAACTCTTCTGAATTAATTTCCACAAAACAAATCTAAAATTACAAAACAAAATGGAAAAAATAGATTTGAAGATTTTCAACTCCGGTCATAACGAGGTCAACGCTACGGTCAACGCTCCGGTCAATCTCTGGTCAAACTCCGGCCATAAGGTCGGAAAGTCATCGGTGATGGGTGGGGAGGTCAACGGTGGTAAAAAGGAGTCAAAGATTAGTCAAACTTTGGCTAAATCTTTAAACCCTAGTGAGAGAAAGTAGAGAGAAGGAGCAATGTGTTTAGGGTTTTAGGGTTTTAGGGTTTAGTGTTTAGGCTTTGTTTCTGGTTACGGTTTATTGTTAGTGTTTATGGTTTGTATTTAGGGCTTATTATGATGAATTAGGTGTAGGCTATAGGGTAAAGATTTTGTGTTTATGGTTTAGGGTATAATGTTAGAGATTTTAGAAATTAGGGTTGAATTTTACGGTTTGTAAAAGCCTAATGGACCCAAAATACGATATCCAAAAATAGAATATTAAAAACAACCGAAATGTCGACAAAACATATCTCAAACGTAAAACAGATGATCTTAGATTACGAAGCTATATGTTGGTCCCAGAAGGCCCAACGCACTCAAAAAAATATATTATGTAACCCATTCTCAGAAAGTATGTGAAAGTTAGCAAACACTCTCCCGGGAACTTCAAAAATCTTAAAAAATGTTTGCAGAGTGTTTGGATGACAGAAACGAGCCAAAATCTTCACGTTATTATCCTTTCCATGGTTAGGGTTTAGTGATTAAAGTTCTGGGGTTACGGTATAGAGTTTAGTTTTTAGGGTTTGGGGTTTCTGGTTACGGTTTATTTGTAGTGTTTATGGTTAGTAATTAGGGCTTATGGTGATGGATTAGATGTAGGCTATAGGTTTAAGGTTTTCTGTTTATGGTTTAGGGTATAATGTTAGAGATTTTAGAAATTAGGGTTGAATGTTAAAGTTGGTAAAACCCTAACAGACCCAAAATACGATATCTTAAAATAGAATATTAAAAACAACCTATAAGTACACAAAACACATCTCAAAACGTAAAATTAATGATCTTAGATGGCAAAGCCATATTATGTGCCCCATTCTAAGAAAGTATGTGAAATTTAGCAAAAACCTTCCCGGGAACTTATAGATAGAAACGAGCCAAAATCGTCACGCTATTAACCTTTCCATAATTAGGTTCAGTAATAACGGTTTTTGGATTAGGGTATAGGGTTTAGTGTTTTTTTAATCAAACCTACCATTTTATATCCACAAAATGACAAGTACAAATTAAACCCCTACTTGTTTTTGACTCAAAAACAAGCATGGCTAGGAAAAACAAACCCTATACAACATTTACTAGGAAAGTAAACTTATCAACTTGCAACTAACCTATACAACCATTGCTAGAAAGAAAAAGAAATCAAAAACAAGAACAACTTGTACAACCATTGCTAGGATATTAAACCCTATACAACAATTGCTAAAATCTATAACTAGGTCCAAGCTCCAAGCTAGCTTCCTTGTTCTTCTTGCTCTCCTCCCTTGAGTACTCCATGTAGCTTCCATCTTGCCACCAATATCATATTCTCAACACTCCTTTTAAATAACCTTCTATTCCAGAGTGTGTATTGAACATCTTTCACAACTATTTTCACAATATCTACATATTTATGATGCATCTTCTTAAACTCCTTTTTATTCCTCATATCCCAAATACAATAAATAAAGCTAAGAAATGTAATATTTGATAAGGTATCTTTAAAGCAGTTACCATCAAATTGAATCATGAAATCAATCCTTTCCTCCCAAGTAATACACGTGTTGTTCCAATTATGAAGAGCACAAACCTCCTTCCAAGCCAAATTAGTAAAATTGCAAGCCAGTAATAGATGATCTCTAGATTCATGTTCCTCAAAACAAAGGTAGCATAATTTGTCCATATCCATTCCCCACTTACTAAGCCTATCCTTAGTGCTCAACCTATCCTTACAAATTAACCAAGCACAAAACTTATGCTTAGGTATACTCCATTTATGCCACGCAACACTAAACCATTTTGTTTTTTCATTTGGACCCCTTAGATCATACATAACATCCGAGGTTTTAAACCCCTTTTCTCCCCATTTTATAGTGTCATCTTCCTCATTTACCATCATGTCCTTTACCATCTCATACACCTTATTGAGCTTAGGTGGAAATCTCCACCTCTTCCCGATATAGTAATCCATCACCTTTTTGTTGATATTGTAATTACCTAAAGAAATAGCATCTTTTTGTTCACAAATATCACCAACACATTTACCATTTTTCCACCTATCATTTAGCATATAGGTTCTTTCCCCATTTCCAACATCATGTACAATATAGTACAAAGCAATGTACCTCACATTAAGCATAGCTCCCCATGTCCAAGGAAGTTTACTATCATAAGTAATTCTCCATATACTCTTGTTCCTTAGCCAATTAGAATAGACCCATTGATACCAAATGTTATTTTTATAACCATACATCCTCCAAAAAGCTTTTAGAATAGCAACTTGATTAATTTGGAGGAGATTAGGTATGCCTAACCCCCCATTTTATTTACTTTGACATAATTCTTTCCAAGCCACTTTAGCTCCATGAAAATCATTAGTATTACTCTTCCAAAGAAACCTACTAGAGTGATTCAATCTCATGAATAACGCCCATTGGAGGAATCATTACATTAGACCAATATCTAGCTTTACTTTGCAAAACACTCTTGATTAAATAAAGCCTTCTTGCAAAGGTAAGAAATCTATGCATCCAACTTTCCACACTCCCAACTATATTATTAATAAGAGTAGAACACATAAAGCTATTAGGACCCTTTGTAGTTAAAGGAGCTCAAAGATATCTAACAGGAAGTTTACCTTTTTTAACATTGAGAATACAACTCAAATTATCATGAAGGTCCTTGTTACACCCTTCTATATATAGTTCACTCTTTTCAGGAATGATTTTAAGGCCAGAAAGTCTAGAGAAGAGGTCAAGGCCTTGTTTTAGTCTCATGGCAAAATACTTATCACCATTAAATAATACTAGACAATCATAAGCAAATATAAGATGGTTCAAGCCCATTCTAGCACAATTAGGGTGATAAGTAAAAGCTTTATTTTTGAACCACTTTATTAAAAAGAACTTAAAAGTCAACAAAATAAATCTCAAAACGTAAAATTAATGATCTTAGATGGCGAAGCAATATGTTGGTCCCAGAAGGCCCAACGCACTCAAGAAACATATATTGTATGACCCATTCTGAGAAAGTATGCGAAAGTTAGCAAAAACGCTCGCGGGAACTTCAAAAATCTTGAAGCCGATTTGCAGAGTGTTGGGATGAAGGAAACGAGCCAAAATCTTCACGTTATTATCCTTTCCATAGTTAGGGTTTAGTGATTTGGGTTTTGGGATTAGGGTATAGGGTTTAGTGTTTAGGGTTTGGGGTTTGGGTTTTCTGGTTACGGTTTATTGTTAGTGTTTATGGTTTGTATTTAGGGCTTATATTGATGAATTAGGTGTAGGCTATAGGGTAAAGGTTTTGTGTTTATGGTTTAGAGTATAATGTTAGAGATTTTAGAAATTAGTGTTGAATGTTACGGATGGTAAAAGCCTAACGGACCCAAAATACGATATCCTGAAAAAGAATATTAAAAACAACGTAAAAGTCAATAAAACATATCTGAAAATGTAAAACAGATGATCTTAGATGGCAAAGCAATCTGTCGGTCCAAGAAGGCCCAACACACTCAAAAAATATATATTATGTGCCCTATTCTGAGAAAGTATACGTAAGTTAGCAAAATCACTCCCGCGAGCTTCAAAAATCTTAAAACCGGTTTCCAGAGTGTTTGGATGATAGAAACAAGCCAAAATCTTCACGGTATTATCCTTTCCATCGTTAGGGTTCAGTGATTAGGGTTTTGGGATTAGGTTATAAGGTTTAGTGGGTTTGGGGTTTCTGGTTACGATTTATTGTTAGTGTTTATGGTTTGTATTTAGGGCTTATTGTGATGAATTAGGTGTAGGCTATAGGGTAAAGGTTTTGTGTTTATGATTTAGGTTATAATGTTATAAATTTTAGAAATATTTTCGAATGTTACGGTTGATAAAAGCCTAACGGACCCAACATACGATATCCTGAAATAAAATATTAAAAACAACCTAAAAGTCAACTAAACACATATCAAAACGTAAAACAGATGATGTTAGATGGCAAAGCAATCTGTCGGTCCTTGAAGGACCAACGCACTCAAAAAACATATATTATGTGCCCCATTCTTAGAAAGTATACGAAAGTTAGAAAAAACCCTCCCGGGAACTTCAAAAATCTTAAAACGATATGCAGAGTCTTTGGATGATAGAAACAAGCCAAAATCTTCACGTTATTATCCTTTCCATGGTTAGGGTTCAGTGGTTAAGGTTTTCAAATTAGAGTATAGGATTTAGGGTTTTTGGTTGTGGTTTATTGTTAGAGTTTATGGTTAGTATTTAGGGCATATGGTGATGGATTAGGTATAGGTTATGGGGTTAAGATTTTGTATTTATGGGTTAAGGTATAACGTTAGAGATTTTAGATATTCGGGTTGAATGTTACGGTTGGTAAAACCCTGACTGAACCAAAATACGAAACAAAAAAATTAAATATTAAAAACAACTTAAAAGTCAACAAAATAAATCTCAAAATGTAAAACTAATGATCTTAGATGACGGAGCAATCTGTTGGTCCCAGAAGTCCCAACGAACTCAAAAAAACATATATTATATGCCCCATTCTGAAAAAAAGTTAGCAGAAACCCTCCCGGGAACTTCAAATCTTGAAACTGGTTTTTAGAGTGTTTGGATGACAGAAACGAGCCAAAATCTTCAAGTTATTATCCTTTTCATAGTTAGGGTTTAGTTATTAGGGTTTCGGGATTAGGGTATAGGGTTTTGTGTTTTTTTTTATCAAACCTGCCATTATATATCCACAAAATGACAAGTACAAACAAAACCCCTACTTGTTTTTTACTCAAAAACAAGCATGGCTAGGAAAAACAAACCCTATACAACATTTACTAGGGAAGTAAACCTATCAACTTGCAAAACAACCTATACAACCATTGCTAGAAAGAAAAATAAATTAAAACAATAACAACTTATACAACCATTGCTAGGAATTTAAACCCTATACAACAATAGCTAAACTCTATAACTAGGTCCAAGCTCCAAGCCAGCTTCCTTGTTCTTCTTGCTCTCCTCCCTTGAGTACTCCATGTAGCTTCCATCTTGCCACCAATATCATATTCTCAACACTCCTTTTAAATAACCTTCTATTCCAGAGTGTGTATTGAACATCTTTCACAACTATTTTCACAATATCTACATATTTATGATGCATCTTCTTAAACTCCTTTTTATTCCTCATATCCCAAATACAATAAATAAAGCTAAGAAATGTAATATTTGATAAGGTATCTTTAAAGCAGTTACCATCAAATTGAATCATGAAATCAATCCTTTCCTCCCAAGTAATACACGTGTTGTTCCAATTATGAAGAGCACAAACCTCCTTCCAAGCCAAATTAGTAAAATTGCAAGCCAGTAATAGATGATCTCTAGATTCATGTTCCTCAAAACAAAGGTAGCATAATTTGTCCATATCCATTCCCCACTTACTAAGCCTATCCTTAGTGCTCAACCTATCCTTACAAATTAACCAAGCACAAAACTTATGCTTAGGTATACTCCATTTATGCCACGCAACACTAAACCATTTTGTTTTTTCATTTGGACCCCTTAGATCATACATAACATCCGAGGTTTTAAACCCCTTTTCTCCCCATTTTATAGTGTCATCTTCCTCATTTACCATCATGTCCTTTACCATCTCATACACCTTATTGAGCTTAGGTGGAAATCTCCACCTCTTCCCGATATAGTAATCCATCACCTTTTTGTTGATATTGTAATTACCTAAAGAAATAGAATCTTTTTGTTCACAAATATCACCAACACATTTACCATTTATCCACCTATCATTTAGCATATAGGTTCTTTCTCCATTTCCATCATAATGTACAATATAGTTAAAAGCAATGTACCTCACATTAAGCATGGCTCTCCATGTCCAAGGAAGTTTACTATCATAAGTAATGCTCCATATACTCTTGTTCCTTAGCCAATTTGAATAGACCCATTGAGACCAAATGTTATCTTTATAACCATTCATCCTCCAAAAAGCTTTAAGAATTGCAACTTGATTAATTTGAAGGAGATTAGGTATTCCTACCCCCCCCCCCCCCATTTTCTTTACTTTGACATAGTTCTTTCCAAGCCACTTTAGATTCATGAATCTAATTAGTATTACTCTTCCAAAGAAACCTACTCAAGAGTGATTCAATATCATGAATAACCCCCATTGGAAGAATCATTACATTACACCAATATCTAGCTTTACTTTGCAAAACACTCTTGATTAAATGAAGCCTTCCTGCAAAGGTAAGAAATCTATGCATCCAACTCTCCACACTCCCAACTATATTATTAATAAGAGTAGCATACATTAAGATATTAGGACCCTTTGTAGTTAAAGGAGCTCCAAGATATCTAACAGGAAGTTTACCCTTTTTTTTAACATTGAGAATACAACTTAAATCATCATGAAGGTCCTTGTTACACCCTCCTATATATAGCTCACTTTTTTCATTACTGATTTTAAGGCCAGAAAGTCTAGATAAGAGACGAAGGCCTTGTTTTAGTCTCATGGCAAAATCCTTATCACCATTAAAGAATACTAGACAGTCATCAGAAAATATAAGATGGTTCAAACCCATTCTAGCACAATTAGGGTGATATGTAAAAGCTTTATTTTGAGCCACTTTATCAAGAATGGAAGTGAAACCTTGCATAGATACAACAAATAGATAAGGAGATAAAGTATCACCTTGCCTTAATCCTCTTTCTCCTTTGAAATAACCACACACACTCCCATTAATACATAAGGGGAACATAGGTGTATAAATACACATCTTGATCTAAGAGATAAACTTATTATGAAATCCCATAATTTGAAGCAATTGAATAAGGTACCTCCAACTAATTGTATCAAATGCCTTTTGAAGATCAATGTTTAAAGAACACCTTGCACTCAAATCCTTCCTATCATAACCTGCCACCACACTTTGAGTCACTAATATATTATCAGAAATGCTCCTACCTCCCACAAAATCAGCTTGATTTTTAGATCTAAGCTCTTCAAGAATATGTTTCATCTTATTTGCAATGATTTTAGGTATAGCTTTGTATAAGATGTTACACCAAGCTATGGGCCTGAAACTCTTCACTGAGGTGGGGCTCTTAACCTTAGGAAACAAGATTTGTAGCATTAATTTGCTTCAAGATTTGTCTATTCTTGAAAGTTTCCTTTATAGCATTACATATATCCTCCCAAATAATACTCCAAGTAGCTTAGAAGAATACACTATTAAAACCATCTGGACCTGGAGCCTTTGAGTTATCTATAGAAAAAATAACATCTTTAATCTCCTTACTAGTAATGTCTTCCACCATATCTTTAGCTTTTTCATTAGTTATTGCTTTATCAACAAGCTTCTTTAAGCAACTAGAGCTAACACTTTCTTCTTGAGCATCTTTAGTACCAATTAAACTAGTATAGTACTTGACAAATTCATCATGAAAAGCTTCATCTTCAACAACAATATCACCATTTTTAGTCAAAATTGAGGCTACTTGGTTTTGAGTGATTCTAGTCGTGATGCTTTTATGATAAAGGGCAGTACTACTACAATCACCCTTTTGAGCCCAAGTAATCCCAGATTTTTGCTTTAAAACCTCCTCTTGAATATTAAGAAGATGCATAAGCTTGTCCCTAAATTCCTTCTCAATGGTAAGCATAGTTTGATCACCATTCATAAGCATAACTTGTACCTTCTCTAGCTCCTCCTTAAGCTTTACAATTTCTTGTGTGGAGTGATGGAAATATTGTCTATTGAAAATCTTTAGAGCTTTCTTTACTTCCTTCAATTTATTCACAACTTTATACATCATACTCCCTTTAACCTAAACTTTCCACACCTTTTTAATCAAAGGCATAAACTTATCATGATCAATCCAAACTTTAAAAAACTTCAAAGATGAAGGTTTAGTATTTGAACTCACTGAATTTTGAGGATAAGGCAGGAGTGATCTGAAATTCCAGGAGCTTCAATCATCAAATGAGACTTAAAACAAGTGAACCAAGCATCATTTATGAAAATTTTATCAATTTTACTAGACACAAAACCATCCATTCTTCTATTAGTCCAAGTGTAGTAACACCCTTGGCTAGGATGTTCCACCATCCAATTATCATTAATACATTCCACAAATTCATGAGAGCTCTTATGAAGGCTAGTACATCCCATTCTTTCTTCAACTTTAGTAATTTCATTATAGTCCCACACCAAATACAAGGAGAAGCCCCATTTATAACCATCCATTCACTAAGTGTTTCCCAAAGAAGTACCCTTTTATCTTCATCATTATCTGCATATACCATCACACAATTGAATGTTTTCTTATTAAATATATCATGTACCTCAAGTAAGATAGCTTGGCTAGTTGAATCAAGACACCTAACATCCAAAACATTCTTATCCCACTTTATACAGATTCTTCCCCTTTCATCCTTATCATGATTAATAATAGTACCCCAATTGCTCAAATAAGTATTATGAAACTTGTTGTAACTTTATAGAGTCAGTTTAGTTTCCAATAAACCAATAAGATCATGAATAACTTATTTTTGCTTGAGGTTAGATTCAAACCTCTTACATTCCAAGAGCTAATTATCATTTAGTCCAGGAGGTTTTCCTTCCCTATGGGTACTTCCCACAAACCTATTCAAAGCATTTTCAAGGTTTCCATTAGCCATGTTTAGAGCACAAAAAGAGTTACTTAACTCCCCTTCAAAGATATTAAAATTACAAGAACTTTCTCTAGGTGTACTAGGGGTTTTTTCTTTCCCCTTTGCACTACTATTTCCCACATTTTTAGGTGGAGTTGTAGTTGTGGCATTAATATTAGGATTTTGAACGTCATCATCCTTTCTCTCCTTTTGCTTCCTTTGCACAACTCTCCATTCTTCAACCTTCTTTTGAACTTTGTATTGATTTGTTTGGTGGTTAACTTGGTTAGGTTTAGTTTGGTTAAGTATAGTTTGGTGATAAGTTTTTGGTTTCTCCTTTATAGTTTCTTTCTTGCCTTGACTACAATTATTCTCCTTATGCCCCAAAACTTGCAATTTGAACACCTTGGAGGTAACCATTATAATAAGCTTCCACCACATGAATTCCATCCTCTTCCAGATCTACCTTCACCCTTTTAACAAGCTCCTTTGTCATATCCACTTCCACACAAGCTCTAGCAAAGCCTAACCTATTCCTTGATTTACTAATAGGATCCATTTGAATTGGGATACCCAAAGCACTACATATGTAGCTCAATCCATCATTAGTCCACAATTGCAAAGGTACCTTTCTCAGTTTAACCCAAAAATGGACCTTAGTCATATCAAGCTTCTCAAACTTCATATTAGATTCCCACTTCCTTAGTATCATAATTTTTCCATTAACATGCCAAACTTGTTCTAATATAGTGTTACATTCTTGTGCACCTTGAAATTTGAATAGAAAAACCTCCATATCAGTTGACTTGATATCCACAGGACCACAATTTCTTCATTGAGCATTAACCATGCTTCTTCTAACCATGTGATATTCAGGAGCTTCCCCAAAAAATTGTCCAACTAAACAGTTTTCCCATCCCTCAATTCCACTCTTCACTATATTCCTTGGAGGTTTAACCATGAGTTCATCTTCTACTTGACTAGGATCAAAGTATTTTAGCTTCAATTCTTGATCAACCTTCTTCTTGAACAACTCAGTCCACTTACCCTGCTTCCCACTGTTTTCCTCAATTATTTCCACCTCAGACTCATCAACAATATCCATATTCTAACCTTGTGCTACTCCCAAGAGGGTACTTTCACTTGGTAGAGAAGTTTCTCCAACTCATGCACCAAAAGTGGAGTAATCCTCTTTGTGACTCACATCCAAGCTATTTCTCTCGAGGGAATTTAGGAGCCTCACCCTTAAATAGGGCCCCATCTTGGTCGTGCATTCCCTCAACTATTGTACAATCAATAGTTTGAGTAGCCTTGATGCTTTCACTGGAGCTAACTAAGGTTTCAATCATTAATTCCTCTGTTCCATCCACTGTCCCTCTCTTAGGACTTTCATCGAGCATATTTCTTTCATTGTATAAAACATCATCCTTCCTGCTAGAATCATAAACACTACCCTTTTCCACACTCTCATTTATCAAATTACCCCTCTTAGTAGGAGAAAAGTTGTTACTCACTTGAATTACAGGAGTTGTAGGAACATATTTGCCCTTAATCGGCGCATACTTCACTTGAGTTTCCTTAGTTTCAACACTATCTTAACTCCTCGATTACCAGACTTTTTGCGAGGCGCCATTAGATCCGGAATGAAAAATGAAGAATAGCAAATAAAGAATCACGAAAATTGGTTAAGAAATGAGCTCAAAAAAACCAAATAACTCCTTCTGTCGTGAGAGAGATTCACAAAAAATGAGTTAGATTTTTGCACGAAATTAATTGCTGATTTGGTTACAAATTTGATGCTAATTCTTTCCAATAATATTGCAAATATTACCTAATTAAAAGCCTTATCCACTTCGTAAAAAAACAAATCCAACAAACCACAAACCCGTCTTATTCACCGCCAATGCTTGTAGCGCGTATCCTACACGTAACTTCCACTACTCCACAATCCAACCCGACAGACATTACAGCTCGGATTTCCACTAATACACTCACGTGAATTAATTTCAAAAGCAAATCTAAAAAATACAAAACAAAATGGAAAAATTAGATTTGAAAGATTTTTCAAATCCAGTCAAACAAGGTCAACGCTCAGGTCAATCTCCAGTCAAACTCTAGCCATAAGGTCGGAAATTCATCGGTGATGGGTGGGGAGGTCAACGGCGGTCAAGAGGAGTCAAAGATTAGTCAAACTTTGGTTAAATCTTCAAACCCTAGTGAGAGAAAGTAGAAAGGAGGAGCACTGTGTGTTTTAGGTGTTGTGTGTAAAGTTTGGGGGGATTAGTGTTTATGGCTTAGGGTTTAGTGTTTAGGGTTTGGGGTTTCTGGTTAAGGTTTATTTTGTGTTTTTGTTTTGTATTTAGGGCCTATTGTGATAAATTAGGTGTAGGCTATATGGTAAAGGTTCTGTGTTTATGGTTTAGGGTATAATGTTAGAGATTTTAGAAATTGGGGTTGAATGTTAAGCTTGGTAAAGGCCTAACGGACCCAAAATACGATATCCTGAAACAGAATATGTCGGTCCAAGAAGGCCCAACACACTCAAAAAACATATATTATGTTCCCCATTCTGAGAAAGTATGCGTAAGTTAGCAAAAACACTCCCGTGAACTTCAAAATTTTAAAAAACGGTTTGTAGAGTGTTTGGATGATAGAAACGAGCCAAAATCTTCACGTTAGTATCCTTTCATGGTTAGTGTTCAGTGATTAAGGTTTTAGGATTAGGGTAGAGGGCTTGGTGTTTAGTGTTTTTTTATCAAACCTACCATTATATATCCACAAAATGACAAGTACAAATCATACCCCTACTTGTTTTTGACTCAAAAACAAGCATGGCAAGGAAAAACAAACCCTATACAACATTTAATAGGAAAATAAACCTATCAACTTGCAAACAACCTATACAACCATTGCTAGAAAGTAAATAAAATTAAAAACAAGAACAACTTATACAACCATTGCTAAGAAATTAAACCCTATACAACAATTTCTAAAATCTATAACTAGATCCAAGCTCCAAGCTAGCTTCCTTGTTCTTCTTGCTCGCCTCCCTTGAGTACTCCATGTAGCTTCCATCTTGCCACCAATCTCATATTCTCAAATCTCCTTTTAAATAACCTTCTATTCCAAAGTGTGTATTGAACATCTTTCACAATATCTTCATATTTTGGATGCATCTTCTTAAACTCCTTTTCATTCCTCATATCCCAAATACAATAAAGAAAACTAAGAAATGTAATGTTTGATAAGGTATCTTTTAAGGAGTTTCCATCAAATTGAATCATGAAATCAAGCCTTTCCTCCCAAGTAATACCCATGTTATGCCAATTATGAAGAGCACAAACCTCCTTCCAAGCCAAATTAGTAAACTTGCAAGCCACAAATAGATGATCTCTAGATTCATGTTCCTCAAAACAAAGGTAACATAATTTGTCCACCTCCATTCCCCACTTACTAAGCCTATCCTTAGTACTCAACCTATCGTTACAAATTAACCAAGCACAAAACTTATGCTTAGGTATACTCCATTTATGCCACACCACACTGTACCATTTTGTTTTTTCATTAGGACCCCTTAGATCATACATAACATCCATGGCTTTAAACCCTTTTCTCCCCATTTTATAGTGTCATCTTCCTCATTTAGCATCATGTCCTTTAGCATCTCATACACCTTATTACGTTTAAGTGGAAATCTCCACCTCTTCCCAATATAGTAATCCATCACCTTTTTGTTGATATTGTAATTACCTAAAGAAATAGCATCTTTTTGTTAACAAATATCAATAACACATTTACCTTTTATCCACCTATCATTTAACATATAGGTTCTTTCCCCATTTCCAACATCATGTACAATATAGTTAAAAGCAATGTACCTCACATTTAGCATAGCTCTCCATGTCCAAGGAAGTTTACTATCATAAGTAATGCTCCATATACTCTTGTTCCTTAGCCAATTTGAATAGACCCATTGATACCAAATGTTATCTTTATAACCATACATCCTCCAAAAAGCTTTAAGAATAGCAACTTGATTAATTTGGAGGAGATTCGGTATGCCTAACCCCCCATTTTCTTTACTTTGACAAAGTTCTTTCCAAGCCACTTTAGCTCCATAAAAATCATTAGTATTACCCTTCCAAAGAAACCTACTCAAGAGTGATTCAATCTCATGAATAACCCCCATTGGAAGAATCATTACATTACACCAATATCTAGCTTTACTTTGCAAAATACTCTTGATTATATGAAGCCTTCCTGCAAAGGTAAGAAATATATGTATCCAACTTTCCACACTCCCAACTATATTATTAATAAGAGTAGCACACATCAAGCTATTAGGACCCTTTGTAGTAAAAGGAGCTCCAAGATATCTAACAGGAAGTTTACCCTTTTTAACATTGAGAATACAACTCAAATCATCATGAAGGTCCTTGTTACACCCTCCTATATATAGCTCACTCTTTTCAGGACTGATTTTAAGGCCAGAAAGTCTAGAGAAGAGGTCAAGGCCTTGTTTTATTCTCATGGTAGAATCCTTATCACCATTAAAGAATACTAGACAATCATCAACAAATATAAGATGGTTCAAACCCATTCTAGCACAATTAGGGTGATAAGTAAAAGCTTTATTTTGAGCCATCTTATCAAGAATAGAAGTGAAACCTTGCATACACACAACAAATAGATACGGAGATAAAGGACCACCTTGCCTTAATCCTCTTTCTCCTTTGAAATAACCAAACACACTCCCATTAATACATAAAGAGAACATAGGTGTAGAAATACACATCTTGATCCAAGAGATAAACTTATCATGGAATCCAATAATGTGAAGCAATTGAATAAGGCACCTCCAATTAATTGTATCAAATGCCTTTTGAAGATCAATGTTTAAAGTACACCTTGTACTCAAATCCTTCCTAACATAACCTGCCACCACACTTTGAGTCACTAATATATTATCAGAAATGCTTATTCCTCCTACAAAAGCAGCTTGATTTTTAGATATAAGCTCTTCAAGACTTTGTTTCATCCTATTTTCAATGATTTTAGATATAGCTTTGTATAGGATGTTACAACAAGCTGTGGGCCTAAAACTCTTCACTGAGGTGGGATTCTTAACCTTAGGAATATGAACAAGATTTGTAGCATTAATTTGCTTCAAGATTTGTCTATTCTTGAAAGTTTACTTTATAGCATTACATATATCCTCCCAAATAATACTCCAAGTAGCTTTGAAGAATGCACTATTAAAACCATCTGGACCAGGAGCCTTTGAGTTATCTATAGAAAATATAGCTTCTTTAATCTCCTTACTATTAATATCTTTAGGGTTTCTTGTTGTGGTTTTGTGTTTAGGATTTAGGTTTTGTTGTTGTGGTTTATTGTTAGTGTTTATGGTTCGTATTTAGGGCTTATGGTGATGGATTAGGTGTAGGTTATGGGGTAAAATTTTTCTGTTTATTGTTTAAGGTATAATGTTAGAGATTTTAGAAATTAGGGTTGAATGTTATAGATGGAAAAACCCTAATGGACTCAAAATACGAAACTCTAAAATTAATTATTAAATTAAACCTAAAAGTAAACAAAACAAACCTCAAAACGTAAAACTAATGATCTTAGATGGAAATGCTTGTTGTTGGTCTCTGGAGGACCAACACACTCAAAAAACATGTATTATGTGCCCCATTATGAGAAAGTATGCAAAAGTTAGCAAAAACCCTCCCGAGAACTTCAAAAATCTTAAAACCGGTTCGCAGTGTGTTTGGATGATAGAAATAAGCCAAAGTCTTCACGTTATTATCCTTTCCATGGTTAGGGTTCGGTGATTAGGGTTTTGGGATTAGGGTATAGGGTTTAGTGTTTAGGGTTTGGGGTTTCTGGTTACGATTTATTGTTAGTGTTTATGGTTTGTATTTAGAGCTTATTGTGATGAATTAGGTGTAGGCTATAGGGTAAAGGTTTTGTGTTTATGGTTTAGGGTATAATGTTAGAGATTTTAGAAAAAAATTCGAATGTTACGGTTGATAAAAGCCTAATGGACACAAAATACGGTATCCTGAAATAGAATATTAAAAACAACCTAAGAGTCAACTAAACACATCTCAAAATGTAAAACAGATGATGTCAGATGGTAAAGAAATATGTTGGTCCCTGAAGGAACAACACACTCAAAAAACATATATTATGTTCCCCATTCTGAGAAAGTATGCGAAAGTTAGCAAAAACCCTCCCGGGAACTTCAAAAATCTTAAAATCGGTTTGCAGAGTGTTTAGTTGAAAGAAACGAGCCAAAATTTTCACGTTATTATCCTTTCCATGGTTAGGGTTTAGTGATAAAAGTTTTGGGGTTTTTCTTTTATCAAACCTACCATTTTATATCCACAAAATGACAAGTACAAATCAAACCCCTACTTGTTTTTTACTCAAAAACAAGCATGGCTAGGAAAAAAAACCATATACAACATTTACTAGGAAAGTAAACCTATCAACTTGCAAACAACCTATACAACCATTTCTATATAAAAAATAAATCAAAGTAAGAGCACCTTATACAACCATTGCTAAGAAATTAAACCCTATACAACAATTGCTAAAATCTATTACTAGGTCCAAGCTCCATGCTAGCTTCCTTGTTCTTCTTGCTCTCCTCCCTTGAGTACTCCATGTAGCTTCAATCTTGCTACCAATCTCATATTCTCAACACTCCTTTTAAATAATTTTCTATTCCAAAGTGTGTATTGAACATCTTTCACAACTATTTTCACAATATCCTCATATTTAGGATGCATCTTCTTAAACTCCTTTTTATTCCTCACATCCCAAATACAACAAAGAAAGCTAAGAAAAGTAATGTTTGATATGGTATCTTTTAAGGTGTTACCATCAAACTTAAGCATAAAATCAAGTCTTTCCTCCCAAGTATTACCCGAGTTGTGCCAATTGTGAAGAGCACAAATCTCTTTCCAAGCCAAAGTAGTAAATTTGCAATTCACAAATAGGTGATCTCTAGATTCATGTTCTTCAAAACAAATATAGCACAACTTGTCCACTTACATTCCCCACTTGCTAAGCCTATCTTTAGTGCTTAATCTATTCTTACAAACTACCCAAGCACAAAACTTGTGCTTAGGTATACTCCATTTATGCCACACCACACTATGCCATTTTGTTTTCTCGTTAGGACCCCTTAGGTCATACATAACATCCGAGGTCTTAAAGCCTTTATCTCCCCATCTTATAGTGTCATTTTCTTCATTAAGCACCATATCCTTTACCACCTCATACACCTTATTGAGACTAGGTGGAAATCTCCACCTCTTCCCAATATAGTAATCCATCACCTTTTTGTTAATATGGTAATTGCCTAAAGAAATAGCATCCTTTTGTTCACAAATATCACCAACACACTTTCCCTTTATCCATCTATCATTTAACATACAGGTTCTCTCCCTATTTCCAACATCATATATAATATATTTAAAAGCAAGGTACCTCACATTAAGCATTTCTCTCCATGTCCAAGGAAGTTTACTATCATATTTAATGCACCATATACTCTTATTCCTTAGCCAATTTGAGTAGACCCATTGAGACCAAATATTATTTTTATAACCATACATTCTCCAAAAAGCTTTAAGAATAGCAACTTGATTTATTTTGGAGAAGATTAGGTATGCCTAATCCTCCATTTTCTTTACTTTAACATAATTCTTTCCAAGCCACTTTGGCTCCATGAAAATCATTAGTATTACCCTTGCAAAGAAATCTACTCAAGAGTGATTCTATCTCATGAATAACTCCCATTGGAAGGATCATTACATTACACCAATATCTAGCTTTACTTTGCAAAACACTCTTGATTAAATGAAGCTTTCCTGCAAATGTAAGAAATCTATGCATCCACCCTTCAACACTTCCAACTATGTTATTAATAAGGGTAGCACACATTAAACTATTAGGGCCTTTTGTAGTTAAAGGAGCCCCAAGATATCTACCAGGAAGTTTACCTTTCTTAACATTGAGAATAACACTTAAATCATCATGAAGGTCCTTGTTACAACCTCCCATATATAGCTCACTCTTTTCAGGACTTATTTTAAGGCCAGAAAGTCTAGATAAGAGATCAAGGCCTTGTTTTAGTCTCTTGGCCGAGTCCTTATCACCATTAAAAAATACTAAACAATCATCAGAAAATATAAGATGGTTCAAATCCATTCTAGCACAATTAGGGTGATAAGTAAAAGCTTTATTATGTGCCACTTTCTCAAGAATAGAAGAGAAACTTTGCATACATACAACAGATAGATAAGGAGATAAGGATCAACTTGTCTTAATCCTCTTTCTCCTTTGAAATAACCGCACACACTTCCATTAATGCACAAAGAGAACATGGGTGTAGAAATACACATCTTGATCCACTAGAATATTATCAGAAATACTCCTTCCACCTACAAAGGCAGCCTGGTTTTTGGATATAAGCTCCTCAGTGCATTGTTTCATCCTATTTGCAATGATTTTTGATATAGCTTTATATAAGATATTACAACAAGCTATAGGTCTAAAACTCTTCACTGAAGTGGGATTCTTAACCTTGGGAATAAGCACAAGATTTGTACTATTAATTTTCTTCAATATATGTCCAATTCTGAAAGTTTCCTTTATAGCATTACATATATCATCCCCAATAATACTCCAAGTAGCTTTGAAGAAAGCACTAGTAAAACCATCTGGGCCAGGAGACTTTGAATTATCAATAGAGAATACAGCTTCTTTAACCTCCTTACTAGTGATATCCTTCACCATTTATTTAGCTTCTTCATTAGTAATAGCTTTATCAACAAGTTTCTTCAAGCATTTAGAGCTAACATATTCTTCTTGAGCATCCTTATTACCAATTAAACTAGTGTAGTACTTGATAAATTCATCATGAATAGCTTCATCTTCAACAATAATGTCACCATTTTCAGTCACAATAGAGGATACTCAGTTTTGAGTGATTCTAGCCTTGATACTTTTATGATAAAGGGCAGTGCTACAATCACCCTTTTGAGCCCAAGTAATTCCAGATTTTTGCTTTAAAAACTCCTCTTGAATGTTAAGAAGGTGCATGAGCTTCTCTTTAAGTTCCTTCTCAATTGTAAGCATAGTTTGATCCCCATTCATAACCATAACTTGAACCCTCTCAAGCTCCTCCTTTAGCTTCATAATCTCTTGTGTGGAGTGATGAAAATACTTCCTATTAAAAATCTTTAAAGCTTTTTTTACTTCCTTCAATTTATTCACCACTTTATACATCATACTTCCTTTAACCTCAACTTTCCACACCTTTTCAATCAAAGGCAGAAATTGATCATATTCAATCCAAATATTGAAAAATTTAGAAGATGAAGGTTTAGTATTTGGACTCCCCTGAATTTTGAGAATGCGATTGGAATGATCAGAAACTCCAGGAGCTTCCATCATCAAAGTAGACTTGAAACAAGTGAACCAAGCATCATTTATGAAAATTTTATCAATTCTACTAGAAATAAACCCATCAATTCTTCTATTAGTCCAAGTATAATTGCATCCTTGACTAGGGTGCTCAACCATTCCACTATCATTAATACATTCCTCAAAATCATGTAAACTCTTATGAAGACTAGTACACCCCCATTCTCTCCTCAACTTTAGTAATTTCATTATAGTCACCACACCAAATACAAGGAGAGGACCCATTAATAATCATCCATTCACTAAGTGTGTTCCATAGAATTAACCTTTTATCTTCATCATTTTCAGCGTAAACCATTATACAATTGAAAGCTATCTTATTATATATATCAGACACCTCAAGAATGATAGCTTGGCTAGTTGAATCAAGGAGCTTAACATCCAAAACATTTTTATTCCATTTAATACAAATTCTGCCCCTATCATCCATATCATGATTAGTAATAGTACCCCAATTATTCAAATCAGCATTATGAAACTTAGTGTAACTTTGTAAAGTCATTTTAGTTTCCAACAAACCAATAAGATCAATCTTCTTATCTTCTAAAGCATGAATAACTTCTTTTAGTTTGAGGCTTAGATATAAACCTCTAACATTCCAAGAGCTAACAATCATTAGGACCAGGAGGTTTACCTTCCCTATGGGTACTTCCCATAAACATGTTCAAAGCATCTTCAAGATTTTCATTTTCCTTGTTTAGAGCACAAAAAGAGTTACTTAAACCTCCTTCAAAGATATTTAAATTGCAAGCACTTTCTCTAGGTGTATTAGGGGTTATTTCTTTCCCCTTTACACTACTACTTCCCACATTTTTTTGGTGGAGTTGTAGTTGTGATATTAATGTTAGGACTTTGAACTTCATTATCCATTTTCTCCTTTTGCTTCTTTTGCACAACTCTCCATTCTTCAACCTTCTTTTGAACATTGTATTGATTTGCTTGGTGATTAACTTGGTTAGGTTTAGCTTGGTAATTAGCTTTTGGTCTCTCCTTTATAACTTCTTTTCTGCCTTGACTACAATTACTATCCTTATTCCCCAAGACCTTGCAATTAAAGCACCTAGGAGGTAACCATTCATAATAAGCTTCCACCACATGAATTCCATCCTCTTCAAGATCCACATTAACCCTTTTAACAAGCTCTTTTGTCATATCCACCTCCACACAAGCTCTAGCAAAACTTAACCTATTCCTTGACTTAGTAATTGGATACATTTGAATTGGGATTCCCAAAGCACTACATATGTAGCTCAAATCATCATTTGTCCACAATTGCAAAGGTACCTTCCATAATTTAACCCAAAGTGGGACCTTAGTCATATCAAGCTTCTCAAACTTCATATTAGATTCCAACTTTCTTAATATCATTATTCTTCCATTTACATGCCAAACTTGTTCCAAGATGTTGTTATACTCCTGTTCACTTTGAAATTTGAATAGATAAACATCCATATCAGTTGATTTGATCTCCACAAGACCACAATTCCTCCATTGTACATTCACCATGCTTCTAACCATGAGATATTCAGGAAATTGACCTACTAGAAAGTTTTCCCACTCCTTAATTCCACTCTTTACTATATTCCTTGGAGGTTTGACCATGAGTTCATCTTCCACTTGATTAGAAAAGCAAAGTATTTGAGCTTCAATTCTTGATCAACCTTCTTCTTAAACAACCCAGTCCAAACACCCTGCTTCCCACTATTTTCCTCAATTATTTCCACCTCACATTCCTCAACATTATCCTCATTCTGACCTTGTGCTACTCCCAAGAGGGTACTTTAATTTGGTAGAGAAGTTTCTCCAACTATTGTACCAAGAATGGAGTAATCCCCTTTGTGACAAACATCAAAACTCTTTCTCTCGAGGGAAATCAGAGCCTCACCCTCCTTTAGGGTCTCATCTTGTCCGTTCATTCCCTCAACTATTGTACAATCAATAGCCTTAGTAGCCTTGATGCTTTCACTGGAGCAAAGTAAGGGTTGGTTCACTAAATCCCCAATTACAGTTTCTGTCCCTCTCATAGGTCTTTCATCGAGCACATTATCCTCACTATAAGAAACATTATCCTTCCTACTAGAATCGTAAGTAACACACTTCCACTCATAAAATTGCTTTGTTTAGATGTAGAAAAATTATTACTCACTTGTATTATTGGTGTAGCAGGAACATACTTCTCTTGCATAGATACAAACTTCACAGGACCTTCTTTATTTTCAGCGCTATCTTTAATTCCCTTGTTACCAGACTTCTTACGAGGTGCCATTGAATCAGGAATGAAGAAAGAAAAACACCAAAAAAAGAATCACTAAATTTGGTTAAAAAATGAGCGAAAAATCTCCAGAAAATCTCCTTTGATCACGATTGTGATTTGCAAATTTCGATAATGATTTTTGCACACAATTAAAAGTTGATTTTGAATCGAAAATTGATGCTGATTGCCCAATTATTGCCAAATTATTATCTAATCAAAGCTTTATCCACTTCGTAATACAAAAACAGAAAGACCCGTCTTCTTCGTGAGCTATACCCCCAATATAGTAGCGCGTAACACTCACATCCCCACTTCTTCAGATCCAGCCGACAAAACCTTTACAGCTCAGATTTCCACTATCTCTACACCTGAATTAATTTCCAAACGCAAGCAAATAAATCCATAACAAATGAAAATAAAGAGCTTGAAGAATTTTAAACTCTAGTCAAACAAGGTCAACACTCCGGTCAATCTCCGGTCAAACTCCAGCCATAAGGTCGGAGAGTCATCGGTGATGGGTGGGGAGTCAACGGCGGTCAATAGGAGTCAAAGCTCAATCAAACTTTGATTAAACTTCAAACCCTAGTGAGAGAAACTAGAGAGAAAGTGGGGGTTTTATGATTAGTGTTTAGGGTTTATGGTTTTCGTTTACGGTGTATTGTTAATGTTTATGATTATTTAGGGCTTATGGTGATGGATTAGGTGTAGGATATAGGGTTAGGGCTTTGTGTTTATTGTTTAGGGTTTAATGTTAGAGGGTTTAGAAATTAGGGTTTAATGTTAAGGTCGAAACTCTAAAATAGAATATTTAAAACAACCTGAAAGTCAACTAAATAAATCTCAAAACGTAAAATAGGCGATATTAGATGTCGAAGCTATCTGTTGGTCCCAGAAGGCCCAATGCACTAAAAAACATATCTTATGTGCCCCATTCTGAGAAAATACGTAAAAGTTAGCAAAAACCCTTCTGGGAACTTCAAAAGTCTTGAAAATGGTGTTCAAAGTGTTTAGATGATACAACAAGCCAAAATCTTCATGTTATTAACATTTCCATGGTTAGAGCTAAGTGATTATGGTTTTGGGATTAGTGTTTGGTGTTTAGTGTTTAGGGTTTAGGGTTTTGGTTACGGTTTATTGTTAGTGTTTCTGGCTAGTATTTAGGGCTTATGGTAATGGATTAGGTGTAGGTTATGGGGTTAGGGCTTGGTGTTTATTGTTTACGGTTTGATGTAAGAGGTTTTAGAAATTAAGGTTTAATGTTACAGATTTTAAAACCCTAACGGACCCAAGATACGAAACCCCAAAATAGAATATTTAAAACAACCTAAAAGTCAACTAAATAAATCTCAAACATAAAACAGACGATCTTAGATGGCGAAGCTATCTGTTGGTCCCAAAAGGCCCAACGCACTCAAAAAACATATATTATGTGCCCCATTCTGAGAAAGCATGTGAAAGTTAGCAAAAACCCTTTCAGGAACTTCAAAAATCTTGAAAACGGTTTTCAGAGTGTTTGGTAATACAACGAGCCAAAATCATCACGTTATTATCCTTTCCATGGTTAGGTTTTAGTGATAAGGGTTTTGTGATTAGTGTTTAGGGTTTAGGGTTTCTGGTTACGGTTTATTGTTAGTGTTTATGGTTATTTATGGCTTATGGTGATGGATTAGGTGTAGGTTATAGGGTTAGGGCTTTGTGTTTATTGTTTAGGGTTTAATGTTAGAGGTTTTAGAAATTAGGTTTTAATGTTACAGTTTGTAAAACCCTAATGGGCCCAAAATACAAAACCCTAAAATAAAATATTAAAAACAACCTAAAAGTCAACTAGATAAATCTCAAAACATAAAATAGATGATCTTAGATGGCGAAGCTATCTGTTGGTCCCAGAAGGCCCAACGCACTCAAGAAACATATATTATGTGCCCCATTCTGAGAAAGTATGTGAAAGTTAGCAAAAACCCTTTTGGGAACTTCAAAAATCTTGAAAACGTTTTTTAGAGTATTTGTAATACAACGAGCCAAAATGTTCACGTTATTATTCTTTCCATGGTTAGGTTATAGTGATTAGGGTTTTGGGATTAGTGTTTAGGGTTTAGGGTTTATGGCTACAGTTTATTGTTAGTGTGTATGTTTATTTAAGGGTTATGGTGATGGATTAGTTGTTGGTTATAGGGTTAGGGCTTTGTGTTTATTGTTTAGGGTTTAATGTTAGAGGTTTTAGAAATTAGGGTTTAATGTTACAGTTTGTAAAACCCTAACAGACCCAAAATACAAAATCCTATAATAGAATATTAAAAACAACCTAAATGTCAACTAAATAAATCTCAAAACGTAAAACAGACGATCTTAGATGGCGAAGCTATCTGTTGGTCCCAGAAGAACCAACGCACTGAAAAAACATATATTATGTGCCCCATCTAAGAAAGTATGTGAAAGTTAGCAAAACCCCTTTCGGGAACTTATAAAATCTTGAAAATGGTTTTTAGAGGGTTTAGCGATCAGGGTTTTGGGATTAGTGTTTAGGGTTTAGTGTTTTTTTTCGTACGAGGGTTCCAGGCTTACACCCGACTAGTCCCACGGGAGATATGACTGCCTCCCCAACCATACCTCCAGGCAATCAGAACTAGGTTGCCCATGTTCTGGGGAGGGTTTCGAACCTTGGAAACTTTCCAAACTTTAATAACTATCTTCCACCTGCGGGGTTCAGACCCTAAACCTCTCATTTGAGAGACAGAGCCCTGGCCAGATGAGCTAGCTCACCTGGTTGGTTTTAGTGTTTAGGGTTTAGGGTTTAGGGTTTAGGTTTCTGGATATGGTATATTGTTAATGTTTATGGTTAGCATTTAGGGATTATGGTGATGGATTAAGTGTAGGATAGAGGGTTAGGGCTTTGTGTTTATTGTTTAGGGTTTATTATTAGAGGTTTTTGAAATTATGGGTTAATGTTACCGTTGGTAAACCCCTAAAATAAAATATTAAAAACAACGTAAAAGTCAACTAAATAAATCTCAAAATGTAAAACAGAAGATCATAGATGGAGAAGCTATTTGTTTGTCCAAGTGGCCCAACGCACTCAAAAAACATATATTATGTGCCCCATTATGGGAAAGTATGTGAAAGTTAGCAGAAACCCTTTTGGGAACTTCAAGAATCTTGAAAGCGGTTTTCAGAGTGTTTGGTAATACAACGAGCCAAAATCATCACGTTATAATCCTTTCCATGGTTTGGTTTTAGTGATAAGGGTTTTGTGATTAGTGTTTAGGGTTTAGGGTTTCTGGTTACGGTTTATTGTTAGTGTTTATGGTTATTTATGGCTTATGGTGATGGATTAGGTGTAGGTTATAGGGTTAGGGCTTTGTGTTTATTGTTTAGGGTTTAATGTTAGAGGTTTTAGAAATTAGGTTTTAATGTTACAGTTTGTAAAACCCTAACGGACCCAAAATACAAAACCCTAAAATAAAATATTAAAAACAACCTAAAAGTCAACTAGATAAATCTCAAAACATAAAATAGATGATCTTAGATGGCGAAGCTATCTGTTGGTCCCAGAAGGCCCAACGCACTCAAGAAACATATATTATGTGCCCCATTCTGAGAAAGTATGTGAAAGTTAGCAAAAACCCTTTTGGGAACTTCAAAAATCTTGAAAACGTTTTTTAGAGTATTTGTAATACAACGAGCCAAAATGTTCACGTTATTATTCTTTCCATGGTTAGGTTATAGTGATTAGGGTTTTGGGAGTAGTGTTTAGGGTTTAGGGTTTATGGTTACAGTTTATTGTTAGTGTGTATGTTTATTTAAGGGTTATGGTGATGGATTAGTTGTTGGTTATAGGGTTAGGGCTTTGTGTTTATTGTTTAGGGTTTAATGTTAGAGGTTTTAGAAATTAGGGTTTAATGTTACAGTTTGTAAAACCCTAACAGACCCAAAATACAAAATCCTATAATAGAATATTAAAAACAACCTAAATGTCAACTAAATAAATCTCAAAACGTAAAACAGACGATCTTAGATGGCGAAGCTATCTGTTGGTCCCAGAAGAACCAACGCACTGAAAAAACATATATTATGTGCCCCATCTAAGAAAGTATGTGAAAGTTAGCAAAACCCCTTTCGGGAACTTATAAAATCTTGAAAATGGTTTTTAGAGGGTTTAGCGATCAGGGTTTTGGGATTAGTGTTTAGGGTTTAGTGTTTTTTTTCGTACGAGGGTTCCAGGCTTACACCCGACTAGTCCCACGGGAGATATGACTGCCTCCCCAACCATACCTCCAGGCAATCAGAACTTGGTTGCCCATGTTCTGGGGAGGGTTTCGAACCTTGGAAACTTTCCAAACTTTATTAACTATCTTCCACCTGCGGGGTTCAGACCCTATACCTCTCATTTGAGAGACAGAGCCCTGGCCAGATGAGCTAGCTCACCTGGTTGGTTTTAGTGTTTAGGGTTTAGGGTTTAGGGTTTAGGTTTCTGGATATGGTATATTGTTAATGTTTATGGTTAGCATTTAGGGATTATGGTGATGGATTAAGTGTAGGATAGAGGGTTAGGGCTTTGTGTTTATTGTTTAGGGTTTATTATTAGAGGTTTTTGAAATTATGGGTTAATGTTACCGTTGGTAAACCCCTAAAATAAAATATTAAAAACAACGTAAAAGTCAACTAAATAAATCTCAAAATGTAAAACAGAAGATCATAGATGGAGAAGCTATTTGTTTGTCCAAGTGGCCCAACGCACTCAAAAAACATATATTATGTGCCCCATTATGGGAAAGTATGTGAAAGTTAGCAAAAACCCTTTTGGGAACTTCAAGAATCTTGAAAACGGTTTTCAGAGTGTTTGGTAATACAACGAGCCAAAATCATCACGTTATTATCCTTTCCATGGTTAGGTTTTAGTGATAAGGGTTTTGTGATTAGTGTTTAGGGTTTAGGGTTTCTGGTTACGGTTTATTGTTAGTGTTTATGGTTATTTATGGCTTATGGTGATGGATTAGGTGTAGGTTATAGGGTTAGGGCTTTGTGTTTATTGTTTAGGGTTTAATGTTAGAGGTTTTAGAAATTAGGTTTTAATGTTACAGTTTGTAAAACCCTAAAATAAAATATTAAAAACAACCTAAAAGTCAACTAGATAAATCTCAAAACATAAAATAGATGATCTTAGATGGCGAAGCTATCTGTTGGTCCCAGAAGGCCCAACGCACTCAAGAAACATATATTATGTGCCCCATTCTGAGAAAGTATGTGAAAGTTAGCAAAAACCCTTTTGGGAACTTCAAAAATCTTGAAAACGTTTTTTAGAGTATTTGTAATACAACGAGCCAAAATGTTCACGTTATTATTCTTTCCATGGTTAGGTTATAGTGATTAGGGTTTTGGGAGTAGTGTTTAGGGTTTAGGGTTTATGGTTACAGTTTATTGTTAGTGTGTATGTTTATTTAAGGGTTATGGTGATGGATTAGTTGTTGGTTATAGGGTTAGGGCTTTGTGTTTATTGTTTAGGGTTTAATGTTAGAGGTTTTAGAAATTAGGGTTTAATGTTACAGTTTGTAAAACCCTAACAGACCCAAAATACAAAATCCTATAACAGAATATTAAAAACAACCTAAATGTCAACTAAATAAATCTCAAAACGTAAAACAGACGATCTTAGATGGCGAAGCTATCTGTTGGTCCCAGAAGAACCAACGCACTGAAAAAACATATATTATGTGCCCCATCTAAGAAAGTATGTGAAAGTTAGCAAAACCCCTTTCGGGAACTTATAAAATCTTGAAAATGGTTTTTAGAGGGTTTAGCGATCAGGGTTTTGGGATTAGTGTTTAGGGTTTAGTGTTTTTTTTCGTACGAGGGTTCCAGGCTTACACCCGACTAGTCCCACGGGAGATATGACTGCCTCCCCAACCATACCTCCAGGCAATCAGAACTAGGTTGCCCATGTTCTGGGGAGGGTTTCGAACCTTGGAAACTTTCCAAACTTTAATAACTATCTTCCACCTGCGGGGTTCAGACCCTAAACCTCTCATTTGAGAGACAGAGCCCTGGCCAGATGAGCTAGCTCACCTGGTTGGTTTTAGTGTTTAGGGTTTAGGGTTTAGGGTTTAGGTTTCTGGATATGGTATATTGTTAATGTTTATGGTTAGCATTTAGGGATTATGGTGATGGATTAAGTGTAGGATAGAGGGTTAGGGCTTTGTGTTTATTGTTTAGGGTTTATTATTAGAGGTTTTTGAAATTATGGGTTAATGTTACCGTTGGTAAACCCCTAAAATAAAATATTAAAAACAACGTAAAAGTCAACTAAATAAATCTCAAAATGTAAAACAGAAGATCATAGATGGAGAAGCTATTTGTTTGTCCAAGTGGCCCAACGCACTCAAAAAACATATATTATGTGCCCCATTATGGGAAAGTATGTGAAAGTTAGCAAAAACCCTTTTGGGAACTTCAAGAATCTTGAAAACGGTTTTCAGAGTGTTTGGTAATACAACGAGCCAAAATCATCACGTTATTATCCTTTCCATGGTTAGGTTTTAGTGATAAGGGTTTTGTGATTAGTGTTTAGGGTTTAGGGTTTCTGGTTACGGTTTATTGTTAGTGTTTATGGTTATTTATGGCTTATGGTGATGGATTAGGTGTAGGTTATAGGGTTAGGGCTTTGTGTTTATTGTTTAGGGTTTAATGTTAGAGGTTTTAGAAATTAGGTTTTAATGTTACAGTTTGTAAAACCCTAATGGACCCAAAATACAAAACCCTAAAATAAAATATTAAAAACAACCTAAAAGTCAACTAGATAAATCTCAAAACATAAAATAGATGATCTTAGATGGCGAAGCTATCTGTTGGTCCCAGAAGGCCCAACGCACTCAAGAAACATATATTATGTGCCCCATTCTGAGAAAGTATGTGAAAGTTAGCAAAAACCCTTTTGGGAACTTCAAAAATCTTGAAAACGTTTTTTAGAGTATTTGTAATACAACGAGCCAAAATGTTCACGTTATTATTCTTTCCATGGTTAGGTTATAGTGATTAGGGTTTTGGGAGCAGTGTTTAGGGTTTAGGGTTTATGGTTACAGTTTATTGTTAGTGTGTATGTTTATTTAAGGGTTATGGTGATGGATTAGTTGTTGGTTATAGGGTTAGGGCTTTGTGTTTATTGTTTAGGGTTTAATGTTAGAGGTTTTAGAAATTAGGGTTTAATGTTACAGTTTGTAAAACCCTAACAGACCCAAAATACAAAATCCTATAATAGAATATTAAAAACAACCTAAATGTCAACTAAATAAATCTCAAAACGTAAAACAGACGATCTTAGATGGCGAAGCTATCTGTTGGTCCCAGAAGAACCAACGCACTGAAAAAACATATATTATGTGCCCCATCTAAGAAAGTATGTGAAAGTTAGCAAAACCCCTTTCGGGAACTTATAAAATCTTGAAAATGGTTTTTAGAGGGTTTAGCGATCAGGGTTTTGGGATTAGTGTTTAGGGTTTAGTGTTTCTTTTCGTACGAGGGTTCCAGGCTTACACCCGACTAGTCCCACGGGAGATATGACTGCCTCCCCAACCATACCTCCAGGCAATCAGAACTAGGTTGCCCATGTTCTGGGGAGGGTTTCGAACCTTGGAAACTTTCCAAACTTTAATAACTATCTTCCACCTGCGGGGTTCAGACCCTATACCTCTCATTTGAGAGACAGAGCCCTGGCCAGATGAGCTAGCTCACCTGGTTGGTTTTAGTGTTTAGGGTTTAGGGTTTAGGGTTTAGGTTTCTGGATATGGTATATTGTTAATAGTTATGGTTAGCATTTAGGGATTATGGTGATGGATTAAGTGTAGGATAGAGGGTTAGGGCTTTGTGTTTATTGTTTAGGGTTTATTATTAGAGGTTTTTGAAATTATGGGTTAATGTTACCGTTGGTAAACCCCTAAAATAAAATATTAAAACCAACGTAAAAGTCAACTAAATAAATCTCAAAATGTAAAACAGAAGATCATAGATGGAGAAGCTATTTGTTTGTCCAAGTGGCCCAACGCACTCAAAAAACATATATTATGTGCCCCATTATGAGAAAGTATGTGAAAGTTAGCAAAAACCCTTTTGGGAACTTCAAGAATCTTGAAAACGGTTTTTAAAGTGTTTGGATGATAGAACGAGCCAAAATCTTCACGTTATTATCCTTTCCATGGTTAGGGTTTTGGGGTTAGTTTTTAGGGTTTAGTGTTTAAGGATTAGGGTTTTTTGTTACGGTTTATTGTTAGTGTTTATTGTTAGTATTAGGGCTAATTGTGATGGATTAGGTGTTGGTTATAGGGTTAGGGCTTTGTGTTTATTGTTCAGGATTTAATGTTAAAGGTTTTAGAAATTAGGGTTTAATGATAAGGTTTGTAAATCCCTAACGGACCCAAAATACGAAACCCTAAAATAGAATATTAAAAACAACCTAAAAGTCAACTAAATAAATCTCACAACGTAAAACAGACGATCTTAGATGGTGAAGCTATCTATTTGTCCCAGAAGGCCCAAAGCACTCAAAAAACATATATTATGTGCCACATTCCGAGAAAGTATGTGAAAGTTAGCAAAAACCCTTTCGGTATCTTTAAAAATCTTGAAAACAGTTTTCAGAGTGTTTGGATAATACAAGGAGCCAAAATCTTCACGTTATTATCCTTTACATGGTTAGGTTTTAGTGATTAGGGTATTGTGATTAGTGATTAGTGTTTACGATTTCTGGTTACGGTGTATTGTTAGTGTTTATGGTTATTTAGGACATTGTGTTTTTTGTTTAGTGTTTTATGTTAGAGGTTTTAGAAATTATGGTTTAATGTTATGGTTTGTAAAGCCCTAACGGATCCAAAATACGAAACCCTAAAATAGAATATTAAAAGAACCTAAAACTCAACTAAATAAATCTTAAAACATAAAACAGACGATCTTATATGGCGAAGCACTCTGTTGGTCCCAGAAGGCCTAACGCACTCAAGAAACATATATTATGTGCCCCATTCGGACAAAATATGTAAAAGTTAGCAAAAACCCATCCGGGAACTTCAAAAATCTTGAAAACGGTGTTCCGAGTGTTTGGATGATACAACGAGCCAAAATCTTCACGTTATTAACCTTTCCATGGTTAGGGTTTTGGAATTAGTGTTAAGGGTTTTCGGTTACGGTTTACTGTTAGTGTTTATGGTTAGTATTTAGGGCTTATGGTAATGGATTAGGTGTAGGTTATTGGGTTAGGGCTTTGTGTTTGTTGTTTAGGATTAAATGTTAGAGGTTTTAGAAATTAGGGTTTACTTTTACGGATTGTAAAACCCTAATGGACCCAAAATATGAAACTATAAAATATAATATTAAAAACAACCTAACTAATTAAATCTCAAAACGTAAAACAGACGATATTAGATGTCGAAGCTATCTGTTGGTCGCAGAAGGCCCAATGCACTCAAAAAACATATATTATGTACCCCATTTTGAGAATATATGTAAAAGTTAGCAAAAACCCTTCCGGGAACTTCAAAAATTTTGAAAATGGTGTTTAGAGTGTTTGGATGATACAATAAGCCAAAATCTTCTCGTTATTATCCTTTCCATGGATAGGGTTTAGAGATTAGGATTTTGGGATTAGTGTTTAGGGATTAGTGTTTAGGTTTCTGGTTACGTATGTTAGTGTTTATGGCTAGTATTTAGGGCTTATGGTGATGGATTAGGTGTAGGTTATTGGGTTAGGGCTTTGTGTTTATTTTTTTATGGTTTAATGTTAGAGGTTTTAGAAATTAGGGTTTAATGTTACAGATTGTAAAATCCTAACAGACCCAAGATACAAAACCCAAAAATAGAATATTAAAAATAACCTAAAAGTCAACTAAATAAATCTTGAAACGTAAAACAGTAGATCTTATATGGAAAAGCTATCGTTTGGTCCCAGAAAGCCCAACACACTCAAAAAACATATATTATGTGCCCCATTCTGAGAAAGTATGTGAAAGTTAGCAAATACCCTTTCGGGAACTTCAAAAATCTTGAAAACGGCTTTCAGTGTGTTTGGTAATACAACGAGCCAAAATCATCACGTTATTATCATTTCCATGGTTAGGTTTTAGTGATAAGGGTTTTGTGATTAGTGTTTAGGGTTTAGGGTTTTTTGTAATGGTTTATTGTTAGTGTTTATGGTCATTAGGGCTTATGGTGAAGGATTATGTGTAGGTTATAGGGTTAGGGATTTGTATTTTTTGTTTAGGGTTTAATGTTAAAGGTTTTAGAAATTAGAGTTTAATGGTTTGTAAAACCCTAATGGACCCAAAATACTAAACCCTAAAAAAGAATATTAAAAACAACCTAAAAGTCAACTAAATAAATCTCAAAACGTAAAAGAGACGATCTTAGATGGCTAAGCTATCTGTTGGTCCCAGAAGGCCCAACACACTCAAAAATATTATTATGTTCCCCATGCTGAGAAAGTATGTGAAAGTTAGCAAAAACCCTTTCGGGAATTTCAAAAATCTTGAAAACGGTGTTCAGAGTGTTTGGATGATACAACGAGCCAAAATCATCACGTTATTATCCTTTCCATGGTTAGGGTTCAGTGATTAAGGTTTTTGGATTAGGGTTTAGTGTTTAGGGTTTAGGGTTTTTGGTTACGTTTTATTGTAATTTTTTATGGTTAGTATTTAGGGTTTATGGTGATGGATTAGGTGTAGGTTATAGGGTTAGGGCTTTGTGTTCATTGTTTAGGGTTTAATGTTAGAGGTTTCAGAAATTATGGTTTAATGTTATGGCTTGTAAAACCGTAACGGACCCAAATACGAAACCCTAAAATAGAATATTAACAACAACCTAAAACTCAACTAAATAAATCTCAAAACGTAAAACAGACGATCTTAGATGGCGAAGCTATATGTTGGTCCCAGAAGGCCCAACGCTCTCAAAAAACATATATTATGTGTCACATTCTGAGAAACTATGTGAAAGTTAGCAAAAACCCTTCCTAGAACTTCAAAATTCTTGAAAACAGTTTTCAAAGTTTTTGGATGATACAACAAGCCAAAATCTTCACATTATTATCCTTTCCATGGTTAGGGTTTCGTTATTAGGGTATAGGGTTTAGTGGTTTGGTTTACGATTTATTGTTTGTGTTAATTAGGGCTTTTGGTGATGGATTAGGTGTAAGTTAGGGTTAAGGTTTTGTGTTTATGGTTTAGGGTATAATGTTATAGATTTTAGAAATTCGGGTTAATGCGACAGTTGGTAAAACCCTAACTGATCCAAAATACGAAACCTTAAAATAAAATATTAAAAACAACCTAAAAGTAAACGAAATAAATCTCAAAACGTAAAACAGATGATCTTAGATGGAGAAGCTATCCGTTGGTCCCAAAAGGTCCAAATCACTAAAAAAACATATATTATATGCCCTATTCTGAGAAAGTATGCGAAAGTTAACAAAAACCCTCCCGGAAACTTCAAAAATCCTTAAAACGGGTTTTAGAGTGTTTGGATGATACAAACGCGCCAGAATCTCCACATTATTATCCTATACATGTTTAGGTTTTAGTGATTAGGGTTTTGTGATTAGGGTATATGGTTTAGTGTTTCTGTTTACGATTTAATGTTAATGTTTATGGTTAGTATTTAGGGCATAGGGAGATGGATTAGGTGTAGATTATATTGGGTTTGGCTTTTGTATTTATTGTTTAAGGTTTAATGTTAGAGGTTTTTAGAAATTAGGGTTTAATTTTACAATTGGTAAAACCCTAATAAACCCAAAATACAAACCTAAAATAAAACATTAAAAATGACTTAAAAGTTAACTAAATAAATCTCAAAATGTAAAACAGACGATCTAAGATGGAAAAGCAATCTGTTGGTCCCAATAGGCCCAACGAACTCAAAAAACATATAATATGTACCCCATTCTGTGAAAGTATGCGAAAGTTAGCAAAATCTCTCCCGGAAACTTCAAAAATCTTGAAAACGGTTTTCAGAGTTTTTGGATGATACAAACTCGCCAAAATCTTCACATTATTATCCTATCCATGGTTACGGTTTAATGATTAGGGTTTTATTATTAGGGTATAGGGTTTAGTGTTTCTGTTTACGATTTATTGTTAGTGTTTATGGTCAGTATTTAGGGCATATGGTGATGGATTAGGTGTAGATTATATTCGATTTGGCTTTTGTATTTATTTTTTAATGTCTAATGTTAGAGGTTGTAGAATTGAGGGTTTAACTTTATAATTGGTAAAACCCTAACGAACCCGAAATACAAAACCCTAAAATAAAATATTAAAAATAAGTTAAAAGTTAACTAAATAAATCTCAAAACGTAAAAACAAACGTTCTAAGATGGCAAAGCTATCTGTTGGTCCCAGTAGGCCCAACACACTCAAAAAACCTATAATATGTACCCTACTCTGTGAAAGTATACGAAAGTTAGCAAAAAACCTCCCGGAAACTCCAAAAATCTTGAAAACGGTTTTCAGAGTGTTTGGATGATACAAACGCGCCAAAATCTTCACATTATTATCTTTTCCATGGTTAGGGTTGAATGATTAGGGTTTTGTTATTAGGTTATAGGGTTTAGTCTTTCTGTTTAAGATTTAATTTTAGTGTTATTTAGGGCTTTTTGTAATGGATTATGTGTAAGTTAAGGTTAAGGTTTTGTGTTTATGGTTTAAGGTATAATGTTAGAGATTTTAGAAATTAGGGTTTAATGCGACGGTTGGTAAAACCCTAACTTACCCAAAATACAAAATCCTAAAATAAAATATTAAAAACAACCTAAAAGTCAACTAACTAAGTCTCAAAACGCAAAACATATGATCTTAGATGGCGAAACCATCTGTTGGTCCTAGAAGGTCCAACACACTCAAAAAACATATATTATATGCCCTTTCTGAGAAAGTATGTGAAAGTTAGCAAAAACCCTCCCGGAAACTTAAACAATCCTAAAAACGGTTTTTAGAGTGTTTGGATGATACAAACGCGCCAAAATGTCCACATTATTATCCTATCCATGGTTAGGTTTTAGAGATTAGGGTTTTGTGATTAGAGTATAGGGTTTAGTGTTACTGTTTACGATTTATTTTTTGTATTTATGGTTAATATTTAGGGCATATAGTGATGGATTAGTTGTAGATTATATTGGGTTTGACTTTTGTATATATTGTTTAAGGTTTAATGATAGAGGTTTTAGAATTTAGGGTTTAATTTTACAGTTAGTAAAGCACTAACGAACCCAAAATACAAAACCCTAAAATAAAATATTAAAAACGACTTAAAAGTTAACTAAAAAAATCTCAAAACGTAAAAAAAGACGATCTAAGATGGCAAAGCTATCTGTTGGTCCCAGTAGTCCCAACGCACTAAAAAAACATAGAATATGTCCCCTACTCTGTGAAAGTATGCGAAATTTAGCAAAAACCCTTCCGGAAACTTCAAAAATCATGAAAACGATTTCCAGAGTGTTCTCAGATGATACAAACGCGCCAAAATCTTCACATTATTATCCTTTGCATTGTTAGGGTTTTGTTATTAGGCTATAAGGTTTAGTGTTTCTGTTTACGATTTATTGTTAGTGTTATTTAGGGCATTTGGTGATGAATTAGGAGTAAGTTACGGTTAAGGTTTTGTGTTTATGGTTTAGGGTATAATGTTAGAGATTGTAGAAATTAGGGTTTACTACGACGGTTGGTAGAACCCTAAAGGGCCCAAAATACGAAACCCTAAAATAAAATATTAAAAACAACCTAAAAGTCAAATAAATAAATCTCAAAACGTAAAACAGATGATCTTAGATGGCGAAGCGATCTTTTGGTCCCAGAAGGCCCAACGCACTCAAAAAACATATAATATGTGCCCTGTTCTAAGAAAGTATGCGAAAGTTAGCAAAAACCCTCTGGAAAACTTAAAAATTCTTGAAAACGTTTTTCAGAGTGTTTGGATGATACAAACGCGCCAAAATCTTCACATTATTATCCTTTCCATGGTTAGGGTTTAGTGATTAGGGTTTTGTTATTAGTGTATAGGGTGTTGTGTTTCTTTTTACAATTTATTGTTAGTGTTATTTAGGGCTTTTGGTGATGGATTAGGTGTAAGTTAGGGTTGGGGTTTTGTGTTTATGGTTTAGGGTATAAGGTTAGAGATTTTAGAATTAGGGTTTAATGCGACGGTTGGTAAAACCCTCACGGACCCAAAATACGAAACCCTAAAATAAAATATTAAAAACAACCTAAAAGTTAAGTAAATAAATCTCAAAATGTAAACAGATGGTCTTAGATGGCGAAGCGATCTGTTGTCCCCAAAAGGTCCAACACACTCAAAAAAACATGTATTATATGCCCTATTTAGAAAAAATATGCGAAAGTTAGCAAAAACACTCCCGGAAACTTCAAAATACTAAAAACAAGTTTTAGAGTGTTTGGATGATACAAACGCACCAAAATATTCACATTATTATCCTATCTATGATTAGGGTTTAGTGAATAGGGTTTTGTGATTATGGTATAGGGTTTAGTGTTTCTCTTTACGATTTATTGTTAGTGTTTATGGTTAGTATTTAGGGCTTATGGTGATGGATTAGGTGTAGATTATATTGGGTTAGGCTTTCGTATTTATTGTTTAAGGTTAAATGTTAGAGGTTTTAGAATTTATGGTTTAATTTTACAGTTCGTAAAGCCCTAACGGACCCAAAATAAAGAACCTTAAAATAAAATATTAAAAACAACTTAAAAGTCAACTAAATAAATCTCGAAACGTAAAACAAGTGATCTTACATGGCGAAGCTATCTGTTCGTCCTAGAAGGTCCAACGCACTCAAAAAACATATATTATATGCCTTTCTGAGAAAGTATGTGAAAGTTAGCAAAATCCCTCCCGGAAACTTCAAAAATCCTAGAAACGCTGTTTAGAGTGTTTGGATGATAAAAACGCGCCAAAATGTCCACATTATTATCCTATCCATGATTAGGTTTTAGTGATTAGGGTTTTGTGATTTGAGTATAAGGTTTAGTGTTTATGTTTACGATTTTTTTTTTGTATTTATGGTTAGTATTTAGGGCATATAGTGATGGATTAGGTGTAGATTATATTGGGTTTGGCTTTTGTATTTATTGTTTAAGGTTTAATTTTAGAGATTTTAGAAATTAGGGTTTAATTTTACAGTTGGTAAAACCCTAACGAACCTAAAATAGAGTTTGATTTTCTTATTAGGGTATAGGGTTTAGTGCTCCCATTTACGACTAATTGTTAGTGTTATATAGGGCTTTTGGTGATGGATTAGGTATAAGTTAGGGTTAAGGTTTTGTGTTTATGGTTTAGGGTATAATGTCAGAGATTTTAGAAATTAGGGTTTAATGCGACGGTTGGTAAAACCCTAACAGACCCAAAATACGAAACCCAAAAATAAAATATTAAAAACGACCTAAAAGTCAACTAAATAAATCTCAAAACGTAATACAGATGATCTTAGATGGCGAAGCGACCTGTTGGTACCAAATGGTCCAACGCACTCAAAAAACATATATTATATTCCTTATTCAGAGAAATTATGCGAAAGGTTAGCAAAATCCCTCCCAAAAACTTCAAAAATCCTTAAAACGGTTTTTAGAGTGTTTGGATGATATTAGCGCGCCAAAATCTCCAGATTATTATCCTATCCATGGTTAGGTTTTAGTGATTAGGGTTTTGTGATTAAGGTATAGGGTTTAGTGTTTCTGTTTACGATTTATTATTAGTATTTATGGTTAGTAATTAGGGCATATGGTGATGGATTAAGTGTAGATTATATTGGGTTTGGCTTTTGTATTTATTGTTTAAGGTTTAATATTAGAGGTTTTAGAAATTTGGGTAGAATTTTACATTTGGTAAAATCCTACGAACCCAAAATACGAAACCCTATAATAAAATATTAAAAACGACTTAAAAGATATCTAAATAAACCTCTAAACATGAAACAGACGATCTAAGATAGCAAAGCTATCAGTTGGCCCTAGTAGGCCCAACGCACTCAAAAAACCTATCATATGTACCCTGTTCTGAGAAAGTATGCAAAAGTTAGCAAAAACCCTCCCAGAAACTTCAAAAATCTTGAAAACGGTTTTCAGAGTGTTTGGATGATATAAACGTGCCAAAATCTTCACATTATTATCCTTTCCATGGTTAGGGTTCAACTATTAGGGTTTTTTTTTGTACGAGGGTTCCAGGCTTACACCCGACTAGTCCCACGGGAGATATGACTGCCTCCCCAACCATATCTCCAGGCAATTCAGAACTAGGTTGCCCATGTTCTGGGGAGGGTTTCGAACCTTGGAAACTTTCCAAACTTTAATAAATTTCTTCCGCCTACCTCTCACTTGAGAGAACTTTCCAAACTTTAATACCTTTCTTCCGCCTGCGGGATTCGAACCATGTACCTCTCACTTGAGAGACAGAGCCCTAGCCAGATGAGCTAGCTCACCTAATTTTTAGGGTTTAATGATTAGGGTTTTGTTATTAGGGTATAGGGTTAAGTGTTTCTGTTTACGATTTATTGTTAGTGTTATTTAGGGTGCTTGGTGATGGATTATGTGTAAGTCATGGTTAAGGTTTTGTGTTTATGGGTTAATGTATAATGTTAGATATTTTAGAAATTAGGGTTTAATGCGACGGTTGGTAAAACCCTAACGGACCCAAAATACGAAAACCTAAATTAAAATATTAAAAACAACCTAAAAGTCAACTAAATAAATCTCAAAACGTAAAAAAGATGATCTTAGTTGGCAAAGCGATCTGTTGGAACCAGAAGGTCCAATGCACTCAAAAAACATATATTACATGCCCTTTTCTGAGAAAGTATGCGATAGTTAGGAAAAACCCTCCCGGAAACTTAAAAAAATCCTAAAAACGGTTTTTAGAGTGTTTGGATGATATAAACGCGCCAAAATCTCCACATTGTTATCCTATCCATGGTTAGGTTTTAGTGATTAGGGTTTTGTGATTAGGGTATAGGGTTTAGTGTTTCTGTTTATGATTTATTGTTTGTATTTATGGTTAGTATTTAGGGCATTTGGTGATGGATTAGGTGTAGATTATATTGGGTTTGTCTTTTGTATTTATTGTTTAAGGTTTAATGTTAGAGGTTTTATTAATCAGGGTTTAATTTTACAATTGGTCAAACCCTAACGAACCCAAAATACGAAACCCTAAAATAAAATATTAAAAACGACTTAAAAGTTAACTAAATAAATCTCAAAACGTAAAATAGACGATCTAAGATGGCAAAGCTATCTGTTTGTCCCAATAGGCCCAACGCACTCAAAAAACATATAATATGTACCCCATTCTGTGAAAGTATGCGAAAGTTAGCAAAATCTTTCCCGGAAACTTCAAAAATCTTGAAAACGGTTTTCAGAGTTTTTGGATGATACAAACGCGCCAAAATCTTCACATTGTTATCCTTTCCATGGTTAGGGTATAATGATTAGGGTTTTGTTATTAGGGTATAGGGTTTAGTGTTTCTGTTTACGATTTATTGTTAGTGTTTATGGTTAGTATTAAGGGCATATGGTGATGGATTAGGTGTAGATTATATTGGGATTGGCTTTTGTATTTATTTTTTAAGGTCTAATGTAAAAGGTTTTAGAATTTTGGGTTTAATTTTACAGTTGGTAAAACCCTAACGAACCAAAAATACAAAACCCTAAAATAAAATATTAAAAATGAATTAAAAGTTAACTAAATAAATCTCGAAACGTAAAAACAGACGATCTAAGATGGCAAAGCTATCTGTTGGTCCAAGTAGGTCCAACAAACTCAAAAAACCTATAATATGTACCCTACTCTGTGAAAGTATACGAAAGTTAGCATAAAACCTCCCGGAAACTCCAAAAAACTTGAAAACGGTTTTCAGAGTTTTTGGATGATACAAACGCGCCAAAATCTTCACATTATTATCCTTTCCATGGTTAGGATTGAATTATTAGGGTTTCTTTATTAGGTTATAGGGTTTAGTCTTTCTGTTTACGATTTATTTTTAGTGTTATTTAGGGCTTTTGGTGATGGATTATGTGTAACTGTGTAAGTTAGGGTTAAGGTTTTGTGTTTATGGTGTAGGGTATAATGTTAGAGAGTTTAGAAATTAGGGTTTAATGCGACGGTTGGTAAAACCCTAACTGACCCAAAATACAAAACCCTAAAATAAAATATTAAAACCAACCTAAAAGTCAACTAAATAAGTCTCAAAACGCAAAGCAGATGATCTTAGATGGCGAAACCATCTGTTGGTCCTAGAAGGTACAACGCACTCAAAAAACATATATTATATGCCCATTCTGAGAAAGTATGTGAATGTTAGCAAAAAACCCTCCTGAAACTTAAAAAATCCTAAAAACGGTTTTTAGAGTGTTTGGATGATACAAACGCGCCAAAATGTCCACATCATTATCCTATCCATGGTTAGGTTTTAGTGATTAGGGTTTTGTGATCAGAGTATAGGGTTTAGTGTTTCTGTTTACGATTTATTTTTTGTATTTATGGTTAGTATTTAGGGCATATAGTGATAAATTAGGTGTAGATTATATTGGGTTTGACTTTTGTACTTATTGTTTAAGGTTTAATGTTAGAGGTTTTAGAATTTAGGGATTAATTTTACAGTTAGTAAAGCACTAACGAACCCAAAATACAAAACCCTAAAATAAAATATTAAAAACGACTTAAAAGTTAACTAAATAAATCTCAAAACGTAAAAACAGACGATCTAAGATGGCAAAGCTATCTGTTTGTCCCAGTAGGCCCAATGCACTAAAAAAAACATAAAATATGTACCATCCTCTGTGAAAGTATGCGAAATTTAGCAAAAACCCTTCCGGAAACTTCAAAAATCTTGAAAACGATAAGGTTTTGTGTTTCTGTTTACGATTTATTGTCAGTGTTATTTAGGGCTTTTGGTGATGGATTAGGAGTAAGTTACGGTTAAGGTTTTGTGTTTATGGTTTAGGGTATAATGTTACAGATTTTAGAAATTAGGGTTTACTGCGACGGTTGGTAAAACCCTAAAGGGCCCAAAATACGAAACCCTAAAATAAAATATTAAAAACAACCTAAAAGTCAAATAAATAAATCTCAAAACGTAAAACAGATGATCTTAGATGGCGAAGCGATCTTTTGGTCCCAAAAGGCCCAACGCACTCAAAAAACATATAATATGTGCCTTATTCTGAGAAAGTATGCGAAAGTTAGCAAAAACCCTCTAGAAAACTTAAAAATTCTTGAATACGTTTTTTAGAGTGTTTGGATGATACAAACGCGCCAAAATCTTCACATTATTATCCTTTTCATGGTTAGGGTTTAGTGATTAGGGTTTTGTTATTAGGGTATAGGGTTTTGTGTTTATTTTTACGATTTATTGTTAGTGTTATTTAGGGCTTTTGGTGATGTATAAGGTGTAAGTTAGGGTTGGGGTTTTGTGTTTATGGTTTAGGGTATAAGGTTAGAGATTTTAGAAATTAGGGCTTAATGCGACGGTTGGTAAAACACTCACGGACCCAAAATACGAAACCCTAAAATAAAATATTAAAAACAACCTAAAAGTTAACTAAATAAATCTCAAAATGTAAAACAGATGGTCTTAGATGGCGAAGCTAACTGTTGGTCTCAAAAGGTCCATCACACTCAAAAAACATGTATTATATGCCCTATTTTGAAAAAATATGTGAAAGTTAGCAAAAACCCTCCCAGAAACTTCAAAAATCCTAAAAACGGGTTTTAGACTGTTTGGATGATACAAACGCACCAAAATATTCACATTATTATCCTATCCATGATTAGGGTTTTGTGATTATGGTATAGGGTTTGGTGTTTCTGTTTACGATTTATTGTTAGTGTTTATGGTTAGTATTTAGGGCTTATGATGATGGATTAGGTGTAGATTATATTGGGTTAGGCTTTCGTAATTATTTTTTAAGGTTAAATGTTCTAGGTTTTAGAATTTAGGGTTTAATTTTACAGTTAGTAAAGCCCTAACAATTCCATTTCAGTTTTCTTTTTCTTCTTGCTTTTTAAGTCAGCTGTATCATTTATTTTGTTTTACTTTCAAGTAGTTGAGTGTGCTAGTGGAGTCTACATCTTTTTTTTTTTTTTGGACGCTTAATACATTTCAATTACACCAGTATTCTAATTTATTAGTCAATCCCTAATCGAGAGAATTGAGAGAGTAGTGCATTAACATTGATCTCCCCTTCCTTTTGTGCCCTGTGCCTGGCTTGCTTCGCTAAGTTGTCTGCCCGACCATTAAAACGTCTGGGGATGTGCTTGAAAAAGACTGGGCCTATTTCCTTTGCCAGTCTTTTAATCTGCCAAATCCATGGTCGAAGTTTCCAACTAGCAGCCGACACCTGCTGGGTACCCCGAATCAGTTCGAGGTTATCCGAGAAGATAGTGACCTCCCCGTTCTTGTCCTTAATTGCCTGGTTTAAAGCTACTATCACCGCTTGCGCTTCCCCTTCCTCACTCGTATTACACGTAGCAATTGCAGAGTGGTCCGTTCTTTTACCCGTTTCTTTGTCTATTTGCACCACTCCGATTCCAGTTCGTAGATGAGGTCGCTCAAACGATGTATCACACGTAAATGCAATGCGCGTAGTGAATTTTAACTCGTCCGCTGGTCTTTCTGTTACATTCATTGTCTATTCTCCTGGTTGCTGACTTGTCTCCCATTCTCTTCCGAATCGTTCACCCATATGCTTGTTTGCGGATCTAATGATATCGTCGGTGTCAATTTTTTGGTTCGTATGCCGACTTTTCATCTTTGACTTCCATATGTTCCAGAGTAACAAAAGCACATATGATATAATCACTTCCCGTCTCCACCCTCCTTGAACAAAAGTATCGACAATCGCCAATATCCATTCCCCCAAATGTTCAACTGTTTGACTTATATAGATTTGTAAAGCAGAGCCCGCCCAGACAATCTTAGCAATCTCACATGTAAGCAGCAAATGTTCAACCGTTTCCTGTTCCATATTACACCATTGGCACTCTCCGTCCACGTCGCAGTGTCGTTGTACTAAATTCCTCCCTGTTGGTATAGCGTTACTACAAGCCTTCCAGGCAAAAATCCTGACCTTTGTGGGTATATTAGAATGCCAAATGGCAACCCATAGCTTGCTTTCAATTTGTACCACGTTAGACTGTCCCGGTGTCCTTGATATTTCTGCCTCCGTAATTATCTGATAGCCGGATTTCGTTACATATTCTCCATTTCTTGTGTGCGTCCATATCCATTTATCTGGTACCTCTTCACCATAGGCTTTTTCCCTTAGGATAATTGGTATAATTGGCCCCGGAAACAATTCATCCAATATCTCTGTGTCCCATTCCGTTGTACCCTCCTTCCAAAGTTCTTTGACCTTGTGTATTTTGCAGTGGCTCGGCTTTTCTAACTTCCATTTTGTATCCAACCACGTGTCCGTCCAAATATTGACATTTTCTCCATTACCTATTTGATATTTACCGTATTTCTTTAACAAATCGCGTCCTTCTATCAGGCTAGCCCATGACCATGTTCGAGATTGTCTTAGTTTTATATCGAGAAAGTTACCATTAGGAAAATAGATACCCTTAAGAAGTCTGGCAACTAATGAACTCGGGTTGTTCATTATTCGCCATGCTTGTGCTGCCAGTAGCGCCGTATTCATTTTCTTAAAGTCTCTGAAACCCATACCACCTATTAACTTGCTTACCGCTAACTTCTCCCATGCTAACCAGTGGATTCGGGATTTTTCGCCCGAGTTCCACCAAAAATTCGAGATTGCCGAGATTAACTTATTACAAAAAGTTATCGGGAAAGAAAAAATCGACATTGAGTATATCGGTATAGCTTGTAGAATAGCTTTAATAAGTAACTCTTTTCCCCCATCGGATAACAGTTGAGTCTACATCTTTTGTCGGCCAGTAATTAGCATCCAATTGCTATTGCATTTCATGCTTCTACTTTTTCTGGTGCTTAGCTTTTTCAGTTTCCACGTCCCACGTTTGCTGGAATTTTTGGGAAGTATTATTGGAGTGAAATCTCATTCGAAAACCGTGCAATCATTGCTATTTATTGCTGCATAAATCACTTGGGATTATTGACTATCATTATTGCCGAGCTGATTTATTTGGGATTTTTCTTATTTTAGCTCTACCGTATTTATTTTTTCTTGGCCATTTCTTGACCATTTTACTTCATTCCTTTTGCGTTGGGTTTCTTATTTTTGCGAGTATTCGCTATACTAGCATGATGAATCTCAAGGGAGCTGGTGTTTTGAAAATGGGTAGAGCAGCTATTAGAAACGTTGGACCTAGCAAAATTACGAGTGGTTCGAGTATGAGGATTCCAGTTATTGCTGGACACAATAAGGTTGTTCTTGAAGAGGTGAAAGTTACTGAAGCGATAGAGAAGACAGAAAAAAAGGACAAGGAAATGGTAATTTACAATTCAGAAACATGTGATGGAAGAAATGCTGAAACACAAGATAAAATCTTAGAAGTACAGGTACATACTGAGGTGAAAATTGCTGTAATAATGCCAAAAATCAACTAGTGAAAAAAATGAGATTGAATCAGAAGAGAGAGAAATCATTGAGGAAGGAAACCGTGTAGTAGAAATCAAACAAAATAAGGGCAATTGGAGTGAATTATTTGCAAAAACAGTTAAGGAGGACTTGAAATTGAATTATTATCCTCCTACATTGAGTGAAGGGAAGATAATGGTTAAACCACCAAAGGAAGTGATTCAAAGAGGGAATGAACTTTGGAGAAATTGCCTTGTGGGACAATTCTTTGGTGAATCTCCTGCCTTCCATATGGTAAGGAGTATGGTGATGACTCAATAGAGACAAGAAGGTAAAGTAGACATAAAAACCACTGATATGAATGTTTACTTATTCCAATTCCAAAGTGAAGCAATGTGTGATAAGATTTTAGAGCAAATTTGGCATGTGGGAGGTAGAACTATGATGTTAAGAAGGTGGAGTCCAGGAATGATCCTAGAAAAGCTTGAAGTGAACAAGGTACCTCTTTGGGTAAAACTGAAAAAGGTGCCACTAGCTTTATGGTCTAAAGAAGGTTTGAGCTATATTGCAAGTGCATTAGGTAAACCTATACAATTAGACCCTATAACTAGCTCAAGAAACAGGCTTAACTATGCTAGAGTGTGTGTCGAGCTTGATGTGGAGGCTGAAATGGTGTATAAGGTAAATTTAGACCTTGAAGAGGATGGAGAACATATTGTGGAAGTATTGTGACGTCTCAGATATTTAGTTTGATTTTAAATATATTGATCGGGGTTAAATTATTACTTTTAAATTAAAATATCTAAAATTAATTAATTAAAAGGTTTTATTTATCAAATTAGAAAGAAAAAAGTAAATGTAAGAAAAAAGGTATAGATTTAGGCTTAAAACTTTGTACGTGCAGGTGATTAAACTTAACATTGGAATTTAGAAAATTACATTTTAAATCATTCAATGACTAAAGAATAAAATATAAAAATAAAAGAAATAGGAACAATAGTCACATTCCACCTCCTTCCATAAGTAGCGTAGTCACTAACACTTGGCAGTCCCCCATCTTCTTGAGCTTAACTGAACATGCAATCTCAATTTCCCTATAAATAAGTACCACGGTTTGCAAACAGAAGATATTAATTAGTGTATTCAGTAAATAAAAGGTTGAGCTTAATTAGTTGATATGAAAAGAATAGAAATTCTTAGTATTATAAAATATAGATATAGGTTTATAATAATAAATAGCAGAATATATTTAGAGACGGGAAGGTATATCATGTTCCGGCCAAGAAGACGCTTTCTTGATAAATACTTATAATAGCTTCTTTTAAGGTGAGGGTTTTAAATAATGCTTAATATGTTTATCTTTAACCTTATTTTAAATTATTAAGTAATATATTTAATTCGATGGTTTTGGACTCTATCTGTTATTATTTATCTGAATTATATTGTCTCTTATTATTAGATTAATTGTATTATTTGTTATCGCATGATTAACTGTATAATTGGGATAGCACGGCCTACTTCGTCGTCTATCCATTAATTGTCAATTGCTATCGTTGTGGAATCGACCTACTTTGTCGTTTCATATTTGATATTTGATATATCTATCGATCGATTGTTCGACATGATATACAACCGTGTTGCACTGGGCGGCAGCGGGCTTGCAAGTGTATACACGACTATCATGATCTATTCCCACCTGGCGCATGAGACGGAGAGTTCCTTGGCCAGTGGGTCGTAGGTTCGGTTTACCCGGGGTATAACCAGTGGGAGTGATAAGGGATCGAGAGTTCCGGCGGGAGTCATAAGGGCAAGACCACAGTATCCTTTGCAACGTGATTATTACTTGCTAGTGTATACAGCTTGCTGGGTAGTATGGGCTGCCTAGTTTGATATGTACACTTATATGATTTATTTATTTATCGCTTCATAAATGTTTAATTTATATTCAGACCTATACCAGTTCAATGACAACGTCTTAAATAATTACTGCCCCTAGGTTAAAGTCTACATATGACCATTATTTACTTTCTCACTGAGCTAGTGGAAGCTCACCCCTCTTTCCCCCACCCTTTCAGGTGCTAGATAACTTAAGGATTTGGGTAGAGTTCCGTAGCCCAGGAGCAGTTTGCAGTATAAGAATAGATTTTTATATTTATTAGTTTGTAATTATTTATTTTAAATCATGTAATGGAATGTAATAAATAGCTATTTATTGTAATAAAATGTACTTTTATTTATTTCAAATTAGATAGAATAGTCGCGTTTTTCGGGGCGTGACAAGTATTGTATGAATGGGTACCTCCTTTGTGCAATATTTGTAAGGCAAGGGGTCACTCAAGTTGGGGATGCAAAAGTAAGCAAGTATGGAAAGAAAAAAATAGAGAGGAAAAAACAGAAAGAGTGTTTGAAAAAAAGAATATTAAAAAAACGAAAAAAAGAATGAAAAAGAATGAAAAAGAAAATAAAAAAACAGAAAAAGAGAGTGAAAATTTGAATGATTCTGAAGTTGGAAAGGAATGGAGAATTATGACAAGGAATGGAACTAACAAGCAAGTACACAATAAGCTTGATTCACTAAAAAATAAGGTTATTGTATCTACTAATCCATTTACTCCTTTATATATTGCAAACAACAATTTAGAGCAAGCTTTGTCTAGTTTCATGGGCTCCAATTCAGAGGAGCATATCAATGATCCTCTTGATAGATGTTGATAAGCTCTTGGAATGTGAGAGGCCTAAATAAGGCCTATAAACAAAAAGAAGTTGAAAGTTATATAAGAAACAAAAAAAATTAGTTTAGTGGGTTTATTGGAAACAAAAATGCGTAGAGTTAGTTTTGATAGGTTTTGTGAGTATCATTTAGTGAGTTGGGATTCTATTACCAATCATGAGAAAGATGAGAGGGGTAGAATTTGTGTTAGGTGGGATCAAAATAGAGTTAGTGTCAAGTGTGTGAGTATGACTTCACAAGCAATTTTGTGTGAAGTAAAAGAGGTTGGGGTAGATAGTATGTTTTTTGTGTCTTTTGTGTATGCTGAAAATGATGATAATATGAGGTTAGGACTTTGGGAAACACTTAGGGGATGGAAGATTATAGTGGGAAATGTTCCATGGGTAGTTAGTGGGGATTTCAATGATATTTTAGCTTGTGAGGATAGATTGGGGTTTGAGGTATAACCAGCTTCTGCTTATGCTTTTGAAGAATGTATAAGTGATGTGGAGATTATGGAACATCAAAGTTCAGCATGTATACACACTTGGAGCAATAAACAAAGTGTTGGATTTACTTCTAGTAGAATTGATAGAGTGTTTGCAAACACATCTTGGTTTTCTAACTTTGTTTCTAGTGTGGTGGTTGATTCTCCAGGTATTTCAGATCACTCTCCTCTACTTATAAACATCCAAGGAGGATACAAACGAGGACCTACTACCTTCAAATTCTATAATATATGGATTGCCCACAAAGAATTCAAACCAACTGTAATGAAGGCTTGGAGTGTTTATGTGGAAGGATCGCCTATGTATTAAGTGGTGTCAAAGCTTAAAGAAGTCAAGAAGGAGCTAAAGACATTTAACCGAAAGTTCTTTGGACATACAAATCAAGATAATGAGAGAGTGAAGAAAGAATTGGATGAACTACAATCCAAAAGCTTGAATGGCGATTTAAGTCAACTAGAAAAGGAAAAAGAGGTCATGGAACAGTTCAGAAACATCTTGGAGAACGAGCAAGAATTTTTGAAACAGAAATCCAAAATTCAATGGGATAAAGAGAGTGATGTGGGATCTAGATTTTATCATCAATATATTAAAGCAAAATCAGTTAGAAACCGAGTTTCATCACTTATGATGGAGGATGGAGTAATATCAGAAAATGAAGAGAAGATAAAGGAAGGTTTTGTTGAGTATTACAAAAAATTATTAGGAGAACAAAAGGATCCAGTGGAAGAAATTTCAGTGGAGGGTTTGAAAAGACTACTCAACAAAGAGATCGATGGAAGAGAAGCTATGAATATGATAGAGGAAGTACAAAACAAGGAGATAAAGGAAGCTATATTTTCAATTGATGATAATACAGCTCCCGAGCTTGATGGATTCACTAGTGCTTTCTATAAGGCAGCTTGGGACATTGCAGGAGATGATGTGTGTGTTGCAATCAAGTATGTGTTGAAGAACAAAAGGCTATTAAGACAAGTAAATTCAACTAATCTTGTGTTAATTCCTAAAGTTAAAGTACCAAGAACATTAAAACAGTTTAGGCCTATTGCTTGTTGCAATATATTATACAAAGGAATTTCAAAACTTTTGGCTAATAGAATGAAGAAGTGCCTATCAACTATTATATCATCAAATCAAGCTGCATTTGTGGGAGGAAGATGTATTTCAGACAAGGTACTAGTGGCACAAAGTGTAGTGGATGGTTATGACAAAAAAAGAGGTAAACCTTTTTGTACTCTCAATCTTGATTTACAGAAAGCTTATGACACAGTTAAATGGATGTTTGTGAAGAATATGTTGTTAGCTATGGGTTTCAAGGATGTGTTTGTGGATTGGGTGGAAATGTGTATAACTACTCCATCATATTCTTTGTGTATTAATGGTGAAGTAACAGGTTATTTCAAGGGAGGTAGAGGATTGAGGCAAGGAGATCCTATTTCTCCATACCTATTTGTCGTATCTATGGAAGCTTTTTCAGCAATCATGAAGCAAGTAGCAAGTCAAAAGAGCTTTGTTTTTCACCCTCAATGTGAAAGGTTAAAGCTTAACCACCTAATATTTGCTGATGATTGTTTGCTATTTTTTGGAGGAGATATTAACTCGGCCAAGAGACTTAAAAAGGGGTTATGTATTTTTTCTAGACTTTCTGGTCTTCAATTGAGTCCAGAAAAGAGTGAAATATATTGCCTAGGATTGACAAATCAGATTAAGAAAGACATTTGTAAGATCTTGAATGTGAAAGAAGGGAAACTGCCTGTGAGATACTTGGGGACACCTCTTACTCCAAGTAAACCAAAGGCAGGTGATTATGAAGTTTTGGTGGACAAAATATGTAGTTCAATGGAGGGATGGATGCATAAACATCTTACATATGCTGGGAGAGCTCACCTTATCAAGAGTGTTCTCCAAAGCAAAGTGAGATAGGTGTGTAATAGTATGTTTTTGCCAGCCAAAGTTGTTCACATAATAGAGAGTAAAATGTCAAGATTTCTTTGGAAAGGTAATTCGGATTCACCTAATGGAGCTAAAGTTGCTCTTAATAAAGCGTGTAGGCCTAAAGAAGAGGGAGGACTTGGTATAACTAGTTTGAAAATTATCAATCAAACTTGTATTCTAAAGTCTTTTTGGAGAATGTACGGAATGGAAGACAATGTGTGGTCTCAATGGGTAAGAGCTAATTGTAGTAGAGGTAAATGTATTTGGGGGATAAAATATAATCCTCATATGCCTTGAGTATGGAGATGTATGTTAAAAGTCAGAAATTTAGCTTACAAATTCATAGTTCATCATGTGAAGGATGGTAATGGAACCTATTTTGCCGAAGATAGATGGTTAAATAAAGTTGCATCTTACTTTGGTAATGGTAGGTGGAGAATCCCAGCAGGTTATGGAGAGATAAGGGGACAATTAAATGAGGTGATTTTGAGTATAGGAAGGGACGAAATTTGCTGGAAAAATGGAGATATAACAGGCTTCAACTCTCAGCTCACAATGATGGATATTGAAGATAAAATCCCTAGTGTAGAATGGGCTGATCTAGTGTGGCACAAGAAGGTAACTCCTAAGCTTAGAATTATAACTTGGTTGATTTGCCTAAATAGATTAGCTACAAGTGATAGATTGGTAAAATGGGGAATGAATATTTCAGAATTATGTGGTTTGTGTGGAAAGGAGAAAGAGTGTAGAGAACATCTCTTTGTGAAGTGTGAGTTAGCTAAATCTATATGGAAAGAGTGGTGTAAACTGAATGAGTGTAATGTGCATTGCTTAGAATGGATATAAATGCTGAATTGGATGATAGAAAGAGCAAAGAGCCATACACTCAAAAATGAGGCGATTATACTTAGCTTTCATAGTTATGTATATAGACTATGGATAGCTAGGAATGAAAGTGTGTTTGAAGGCAGAAAATTCAGCTATGAAAAGGTTATCAAAGATATTAAAGATGATGTAAAAAACAGGTTATGGCACAAAGAGAAGCTACGCAACACGACAGAGAACAAAAAGCTAATAAAAAATTGGGATTTGAAAGTGAAGTTAGAAGAAAGTAGAGTTGTAGTGCGATTGTAATTCCTTGTTTAATGATTTTTTAGTAGACTAGAAAGTAGAAACTTTATTTCAAGTTAGTCTACGTGTAATAGTTGTATAGGGAGAGTTAATCTTGGCTACTACGGTAGAAGGTTAACATTCCTTTAGCTTGTATTTTCAATGAGTTTGTATAAAAGTAATTTTAACGAGCTAAAAAAAATATTAAAAACGAATAAAAATTTAACTAAATAAATCTCAAAACGTAAAAATAGACGATCTAAGATGGCAAAGCTATCTGTTGGTCCCAATAGGCCCAACACACTCAAAAAACATAAAATATGTACCCTACTCTGTGAAAGTATACGAAAGTTAGCAAAAAAACTCCCCGAAACTTCAAAAATCTTGAAAACGGTTTTCAGAGTGTTTGGATGATACAAACGCGCCAAAATCTTCAGACTATTATCCTTTCCATGGTTAGGGTTTAATGATTAGGGTTTTGATATTAGGTTATAGGGTTTAGTGTTTCAGTTTACAATTTATTGTTAGTGCTATTTAGGGCTTTTGGTGATGGATTAGGTGTAAGTTAGGGTTAAGGTTTTGTATTTATGGTTTAGTGTATAATGTTAGAGATTTTATAAATTAGGGTTTATGCGGCGGTTGGTAAAACCCAAACGGACCCAAAATACGAAACCGTAAAATAAAATATTAAAAACAACCTAAAAGTCAACTAAATAAATCTCGAAACGTAAAACAAATGATCTTACATGGCGAAGCTATCTGTTGGTCCTAGAAGGTCCAACGCACTCAAAAAACATATATTATATGCCCTTTCTGAGAAAGTATGTGAAAGTTAGCAAAATCCCTCCCGGAAACTTCAAAAATCCTATAAACGCTTTTTAGAGTGTTTGGATGATACAAACGCGGCAAAATGTCCACATTATTATCCTATCCATGGTTAGGTTTTAGTGATTAGGTAGGGTTTAGTGTTTCTGTTTACGATTTATTTTTTGTATTTATGGTTAGTATTTCGGGCATATAGTGATGGATTAGGTGTAGATTATATTGGGTTTGGCTTTTTTATTTATTTTTTATGGTTTAATTTTAGAGGTTTTAGAAATTAGGGTTTAATTTTACAGTTGGTAAAACCCTAACGAACCTAAAATACAAAACCCTAACATACAATATTAAAAACGACTTAAAAGTTAACTTAATAAACCTCAAAACGTAAAATAGATGATCTAAGATGGCAAAGCTATTTGTTGATCCCAGTAGGCCCAACGCACTGAAAAAACATTAAATATGTACCCTATTCTGTGAAAGTATGCGAAAGTTAGCAAAAACTCTCCCGGAAACTTCAAAAATCCTGAAAACGGTTGTCAGAGTATTTGGATGATACAAACGCGCCAAAATCTTCAAATTATTATACTTTCCATCGTTAGTCTTTAATTATTAGCGTATAGGGTTTAGTGTTTCTGTTTACGATTTATTGTTAGTGTTATTTAGGGCTTTTCGTGATGGATTAGGTGTAAGTTAGGGTTAATGTTTTGTGTTTATGGTTTAGTGTATAATGTTAGAGATTTTATAATTTAGGGTTTATGCGACGGTTAGTAAAACCCTAACGGACCCAAAATACGAAACCGTAAAATAAAATATTAAAAACAACCTAAAAGTCAACTAAATAAATCTCGAAACATAAAACAAATGATCTTACATGGAGAAACTATCTGTTGGTCCTAGAAGGTCCAACGCACTCAAAAAACATATATTATATGCCCTTTCTGAGAAAGTATGTGAAAGTTAGCAAAATCTATCCCGGAAACTTCAAAAATCCTAGAAACACATTTTAGAGTGTTTGGATGATACAAACGCGGCAAAATGTCCACATTATTATCCTATCCATGGTTAGGTTTTAGTGATTAGGGTTTTTTGATTAGAGTATAGGGTTTAGTGTTTCTGTTTACGATTTATTTTTTGTATTTATGGTTAGTATTTAGGGAATATAGTGATGGATTAGGTGTAGATTATATTGGGTTTGGCTTTTTCATTTATTTTTTAAAGTTTAATTTTAGAGGTTTTAGAAATTAGGGTTTAATTTTACAGTTGGTAAAACCCTAACGAACCTAAAATACAAAACCCTAAAATACAATATCAAAAACGACTTAAAAGTTAACTAAATAAACCTCAAAACGTAAAATAGACGATCAAAGATGGCAAAGCTATTTGTTGGTCCCAGTAGGCCCAACGCACTCAAAAAACATTAAATATGTGCCCTATTCTATGAAAGTATGCGAAAGTTAGATAAAACTCTCCCGGAAACTTCAAAAATCCTGAAAACGGTTGTCAGAGTATTTGGATGATACAAACGCGCCAAAATCTTCACATTATTATCCTTTCCATCGTTAGTCTTTAATTATTAGCGTATAGGGTTTAGTGTTTCCTTTTACGACTTACTGTTAGTGTTATTTAGGGCTTTTCGTGATGGATTAGGTGTAAGTTAGGGTTAATGTTTTGTGTTTATGGTTTAGTGTATAATGTTAGAGATTTTATAAATTAGGGTTTATGCGACGGTTGGTAAAACCCTAACGGAACCAAAATACGAAACCGTAAAATAAAATATTAAAAACAACCTAAAAGTCAACTAAATAAATCTCGAAACGTAAAACAAATGATCTTAAATGGCGAATCTATCTGTTGGTCCTAGAAGGTCCAACGCACTCAAAAAACATATATTATATGCCCTTTCTGAGAAAGTATGTGAAACTTAGCAAAATCCCTCCCGGAAACTTCAAAAATCCTAGAAACGCTTTTTTTAGAGTGTTTGGATGATACAAACGCGCCAAAATGTCCACATTATTATCCTATCCGTGGTTAGGTTTTAGTGATTAGGGTTTTGTGATTAGAGTATAGGGTTTAGTGTTTCTGTTTACGATTTATTTTTTGTATTTATGGTTAGTATTTAGGGCATATAGTGTTGGATTAGGTGTAGATTATATTGGGTTTGGCTTTTTTTTTTTAAGGTTTAATTTTAGAGGTTTTAGAAATTAGGGTTTAATTTTACAGTTGGTAAAACCCTAACGAATCTAAAATACAAAAACCTAAAATACAATATTAAAAACGACTCAAAACGTAAAATAGACGATCTAAGATGGCAAAGCTATTTGTTGGTCCCAGTAGGCCCAACGCACTCAAAAAACATTAAATATGTACCCTATTCTATGAAAGTATGCGAAAGTTAGATAAAACTCTCCCGGAAACATCAAAAATCCTGAAAACGGTTGTCAGAGTATTTGGATGATACAAACGCGCCAAAATCTTCACATTATTATCCTTTCCATCGTTAGTCTTTAATTATTAGCGTATAGGGTTTAGTGTTTCCTTTTACGACTTAATGGTAGTGTTATTTAGGGCTTTTAGTGATGGATTAGGTGTAAGTTAGGGTCAATGTTTTGTGTTAATGGTTTAGTGTATAATGTTAGAGATTTTATAAATTAGGGTTTATGCGACGGTTGGTAAAACCCTAACGGACCCAAAATACGAAACCATAAAATAAAATATTAAAAACAACCTAAAAGTCAACTAAATAAATCTCGAAACGTAAAAGAAATGATCTTAGATGGCGAATCTATCTGTTGGTCCTAGAAGGTACAACGCACTCAAAAAACATATATTATATGCCCATTCTGAGAAAGTATGTGAATGTTAGCAAAAAACCCTCCTGAAACTTAAAAAATCCTAAAAACGGTTTTTAGAGTGTTTGGATGATACAAACGCGCCAAAATGTCCACATCATTATCCTATCCATGGTTAGGTTTTAGTGATTAGGGTTTTGTGATCAGAGTATAGGGTTTAGTGTTTCTGTTTACGATTTATTTTTTGTATTTATGGTTAGTATTTAGGGCATATAGTGATAAATTAGGTGTAGATTATATTGGGTTTGACTTTTGTACTTATTGTTTAAGGTTTAATGTTAGAGGTTTTAGAATCTAGGGATTAATTTTACAGTTAGTAAAGCACTAACGAACCCAAAATACAAAACCCTAAAATAAAATATTAAAAACGACTTAAAAGTTAACTAAATAAATCTCAAAACGTAAAAACAGACGATCTAAGATGGCAAAGCTATCTGTTTGTCCCAGTAGGCCCAATGCACTAAAAAAAACATAAAATATGTACCATCCTCTGTGAAAGTATGCGAAATTTAGCAAAAACCCTTCCGGAAACTTCAAAAATCTTGAAAACGGTAAGGTTTTGTGTTTCTGTTTACGATTTATTGTCAGTGTTATTTAGGGCTTTTGGTGATGGATTAGGAGTAAGTTACGGTTAAGGTTTTGTGTTTATGGTTTAGGGTATAATGTTACAGATTTTAGAAATTAGGGTTTACTGCGGCGGTTGGTAAAACCCTAAAGGGCCCAAAATACGAAACCCTAAAATAAAATATTAAAAACAACCTAAAAGTCAAATAAATAAATCTCAAAACGTAAAACAGATGATCTTAGATGGCGAAGCGATCTTTTGGTCCCAAAAGGCCCAACGCACTCAAAAAACATATAATATGTGCCCTATTCTGAGAAAGTATGCGAAAGTTAGCAAAAACCCTCTAGAAAACTTAAAAATTCTTGAAAACGTTTTTCAGAGTGTTTGGATGATACAAACACGCCAAAATCTTCACATTATTATCCTTTTCATGGTTAGGGTTTAGTGATTAGGGTTTTGTTATTAGGGTATAGGGTTTTGTGTTTCTTTTTACGATTTATTGTTAGTGTTATTTAGGGCTTTTGGTGATGTATAAGGTGTAAGTTAGGGTTGGGGTTTTGTGTTTATGGTTTAGGGTATAAGGTTAGAGATTTTAGAAATTAGGGCTTAATGCGACGGTTGGTAAAACCCTCACGGACCCAAAATACGAAACCCTAAAATAAAATATTAAAAACAACCTAAAAGTTAACTAAATAAATCTCAAAATGTAAAACAGATGGTCTTAGATGGCGAAGCTAACTGTTGGTCTCAAAAGGTCCATCACACTCAAAAAACATGTATTATATGCCCTATTTTGAAAAAATATGTGAAAGTTAGCAAAAACCCTCCCAGAAACTTCAAAAATCCTAAAAACGGGTTTTAGACTGTTTGGATGATACAAACGCACCAAAATATTCACATTATTATCCTATCCATGATTAGGGTTTTGTGATTATGGTATAGGGTTTGGTGTTTCTGTTTACGATTTATTGTTAGTGTTTATGGTTAGTATTTAGGGCTTATGATGATGGATTAGGTGTAGATTATATTGGGTTAGGCTTTCGTAATTATTTTTTAAGGTTAAATGTTAGAGGTTTTAGAATTTAGGGTTTAATTTTACAGTTAGTAAAGCCCTAACAATTCCATTTCAGTTTTCTTTTTCTTCTTGCTTTTTAAGTCAGCTGTATCATTTATTTTGTTTTACTTTCAAGTAGTTGAGTGTGCTAGTGGAGTCTACATTTTTTTTTTTTTTTTGGACGCTTAATACATTTCAATTACACCAGTATTCTAATTTATTAGCCAATCCCTAATCGAGAGAATTGAGAGAGTAGTGCATTAACATTGATCTCCCCTTCCTTTTTTGCCCTGTGCCTGGCTTGCTTCGCTAAGTTGTCTGCCCGACCATTAAAACGTCTGGGGATGTGCTTGAAAAAGACTGGGCCTATTTCCTTTGCCAGTCTTTTAATCTGCCAAATCCATGGTCGAAGTTTCCAACTAGCAGCCGACACCTGCTGGGTACCCCGAATCAGTTCGAGGTTATCCGAGAAGATAGTGACCTCCCCGTTCTTGTCCTTAATTGCCTGGTTTAAAGCTACTATCACCGCTTGCGCTTCCCCTTCCTCACTCGTATTACACGTAGCAATTGCAGAGTGGTCCGTTCTTTTACCCGTTTCTTTGTCTATTTGCACCACTCCGATTCCAGTTGGTAGATGAGGTCGCTCAAACGATGTATCACACGTAAATGCAATGCGCGTAGTGAATTTTAACTCGTCTGCTGGTCTTTCTGTTACATTCATTGTCTGTTCTCCTGGTTGCTGACTTGTCTCCCATTCTCTTCCGAATCGTTCACCCATATGCTTGTTTGCGGATCTAATGATATCGTCGGTGTCAATTTTCTGGTTCGTATGCCGACTTTTCATCTTTGACTTCCATATGTTCCAGAGTAACAAAAGCACATATGATATAATCACTTCCCGTCTCCACCCTCCTTGAACAAAAGTATCGACAATCGCCAATATCCATTCCCCCAAATGCTCAACTGTTTGACTTATATAGATTTGTAAAGCAGAGCCCGCCCAGACAATCTTAGCAATATCACATGTAAGCAGCAAATGTTCAACCGTTTCCTGTTCCATATTACACCATTGGCACTCTCCGTCCACGTCGCAGTGTCGTTGTACTAAATTCCTCCCTGTTGGTATAGCGTTACTACAAGCCTTCCAGGCAAAAATCCTGACCTTTGTGGGTATATTAGAATGCCAAATGGCAACCCGTAGCTTGCTTTCAATTTGTACCACATTAGACTGTCCCGGTGTCCTTGATATTTCTGCCTCCGTAATTATCTGATAGCCGGATTTCGTTACATATTCTCCATTTCTTGTGTGCGGCCATATCCATTTATCTGGTACCTCTTCACCATAGGCTTTTTCCCTTAGGATAATTGGTATAATTGGCCCCGGAAACAATTCATCCAATATCTCTGTGTCCCATTCCGTTGTACCCTCCTTCCAAAGTTCTTTGACCTTGTGTATTTCGCAGTGGCTCGGCTTTTCTAACTTCCATTTTGTATCCAACCACGTGTCCGTCCAAATATTGACATTTTCTCCATTACCTATTTGATATTTACCGTATTTCTTTAACAAATCGCGTCCTTCTATCAGGCTAGCCCATGACCATGTTCGAGATTGTCTTAGTTTTATATCGAGAAAGTTACCATTAGGAAAATAGATACCCTTAAGAAGTCTGGCAACTAATGAACTCGGGTTGTTCATTATTCGCCATGCTTGTGCTGCCAGTAGCACCGTATTCATTTTCTTAAAGTCTCTGAAACCCATACCACCTATTAACTTGCTTACCGCTAACTTCTCCCATGCTAACCAGTGGATTCGGGATTTTTCGCCCGAGTTCCACCAAAAATTCGAGATTGCCGAGATTAACTTATTACAAAAAGTTATCGGGAAAGAAAAAGTCGACATTGAGTATATTGGTATAGCTTGTAGAATAGCTTTAATAAGTACCTCTTTTCCCCCATCGGATAACAGTTGAGTCTACATCTTTTGTCGGCCAGTAATTAGCATCCAATTGCTATTGCATTTCATGCTTCTACTTTTTCTGGTGCTTAGCTTTTTCAGTTTCCACGTCCCACGTTTGCTGGAATTTTTGGGAAGTATTATTGGAGTGAAATCTCATTCGAAAACCGTGCAATCATTGCTATTTATTGCTGCATAAATCACTTGGGATTATTGACTATCATTATTGCCGAGCTGATTTATTTGGGATTTTTCTTATTTTAGCTCTACCGTATTTATTTTTTCTTGGCCATTTCTTGACCATTTTACTTCATTCCTTTTGCGTTGGGTTTCTTATTTTTGCGAGTATTCGCTATACTAGTATGATGAATCTCAAGGGAGCTGGTGTTTTGAAAATGGGTAGAGCAGCTATTAGAAACGTTGGACCTAGCAAAATTACGAGTGGTTCGAGTATGAGGATTCCAGTTATTGCTGGACACAATAAGGTTGTTCTTGAAGAGGTGAAAGTTACTGAAGCGATAGAGAAGACAGAAAAAAAGGACAAGGAAATGGTAATTTACAATTCAGAAACATGTGATGGAAGAAATGCTGAAACACAAGATAAAATCTTAGAAGTACAGGTACATACTGAGGTGAAAATTGCTGTAATAATGCCAAAAATCAACTAGTGAAAAAAATGAGATTGAATCAGAAGAGAGAGAAATCATTGAGGAAGGAAACCGTGTAGTAGAAATCAAACAAAATAAGGGCAATTGGAGTGAATTATTTGCAAAAACAGTTAAGGAGGACTTGAAATTGAATTATTATCCTCCTACATTGAGTGAAGGGAAGATAATGGTTAAACCACCAAAGGAAGTGATTCAAAGAGGGAATGAACTTTGGAGGAATTGCCTTGTGTGACAATTCTTTGGTGAATCTCCTGCCTTCCATATGGTAAGGAGTATGGTGATGACTCAATAGAGACAAGAAGGTAAAGTAGACATAAAAACCACTGATATGAATGTTTACTTATTCCAATTCCAAAGTGAAGCAATATGTGATAAGATTTTAGAGCAAATTTGGCATGTGGGAGGTAGAACTATGATGTTAAGAAGGTGGAGTCCAGGAATGATCCTAGAAAGCTTGAAGTGAACAAGGTACCTCTTTGGGTAAAACTGAAAAAGGTGCCACTAGCTTTATGGTCTAAAGAAGGTTTGAGCTATATTGCAAGTGCATTAGGTAAACCTATACAATTAGACCCTATAACTAGCTCAAGAAACAGGCTTAACTATGCTAGAGTGTGTGTCGAACTTGATGTGGAGGCTGAAATGGTGTATAAGGTAAATTTAGACCTTGAAGAGGATGGAGAACATATTGTGGAAGTATTGTGACGTCTCAGATATTTAGTTTGATTTTAAATATATTGATCGGGGTTAAATTATTACTTTTAAATTAAAATATCTAAAATTAATTAATTAAAAGGTTTTATTTATCAAATTAGAAAGAAAAAAAGTAAATGTAAGAAAAAAGGTATAGATTTAGGCTTAAAACTTTGTACGTGCAGGTGATTAAACTTAACATTGGAATTTAGAAAATTACATTTTAAATCATTCAATGACTAAAGAATAAAATATAAAAATAAAAGAAATAGGAACAATAGTCACATTCCACCTCCTTCCATAAGTAGCGTAGTCACTAACACTTGGCAGTCCCCCATCTTCTTGAGCTTAACTGAACATGCAATCTCAATTTCCCCATAAATAAGTACCACGGTTTGCAAACAGAAGATATTAATTAGTGTATTCAGTAAATAAAAGGTTGAGCTTAATTAGTTGATAGGAAAAGAATAGAAATACTTAGTATTATAAAATATAGATATAGGTTTATAATAATAAATAGCAGAATATATTTAGAGACGGGAAGGTATATCAGGTTCCGGCCAAGAAGACGCTTTCTTGATAAATACTTATAATAGCTTCTTTTAAGGTGAGGGTTTTAAATAATGCTTAATATGTTTATCTTTAACCTTATTTTAAATTATTAAGTAATATATTTAATTCGATGGTTTTGGACTCTATCTGTTATTATTTATCTGAATTATATTGTCTCTTATTATTAGATTAATTGTATTATTTGTTATCGCATGATTAACTGTATAATTGGGATAGCACGGCCTACTTCGTCGTCTATCCATTAATTGTTAATTGCTATCGTTGTGGAATCGACCTACTTTGTCGTTTCATATTTGATATTTGATATATCTATCGATCGATTGTTCGACATGATACAACCGTGTTGCACTGGGCGGCAGCGGGCTTGCAAGTGTATACACGACTATCATGATCTATTCCCACCTGGCGCATGAGACGGAGAGTTCCTTGGCCAGTGGGTCGTAGGTTCGGTTTACCCGGGGTATAACCAGTGGGAGTGATAAGGGATCGAGAGTTCCGGCGGGAGTCATAAGGGCAAGACCACAGTATCCTTTGCAACGTGATTATTACTTGCTAGTGTATACAGCTTGCTGGGTAGTATGGGCTGCCTAGTTTGATATGTACACTTATATGATTTATTTATTTATCGCTTCATTAATGTTTAATTTATATTCAGACCTATACCAGTTCAATGACAACGTCTTAAATAATTACTGCCCCTAGGTTAAAGTCTACATATGACCATTATTTACTTTCTCACTGAGCTAGTGGAAGCTCACCCCTCTTTCCCCCACCCTTTCAGGTGCTAGATAACTTAAGGATTTGGGTAGAGTTCCGTAGCCCAGGAGCAGTTTGCAGTATAAGAATAGATTTTTATATTTATTAGTTTGTAATTATTTATTTTAAATCATGTAATGGAATGTAATAAATAGCTATTTATTGTAATAAAATGTACTTTTAATTATTTTAAATTAGATAGAATAGTCGCGTTTTTCGGGGCGTGACAAGTATTGTATGAATGGGTACCTCCTTTGTGCAATATTTGTAAGGCAAGGGGTCACTCAAGTTGGGGATGCAAAAGTAAGCAAGTATGGAAAGAAAAAAATAGAGAGGAAAAAACAGAAAGAGTGTTTGAAAAAAAGAATATTAAAAAAACGAAAAAAAGAATGAAAAAGAATGAAAAAGAATGAAAAAGAAAATAAAAAAACAGAAAAAGAGAGTGAAAATTTGAATGATTCTGAAGTTGGAAAGGAATGGAGAATTATGACAAGGAATGGAACTAACAAGCAAGTACACAATAAGCTTGATTCACTAAAAAATAAGGTTATTGTATCTACTAATCCATTTACTCCTTTATATATTGCAAACAACAATTTAGAGCAAGCTTTGTCTAGTTTCATGGGCTCCAATTCAGAGGAGCATATCAATGATCCTCCTGATAGATGTTGATAAGCTCTTGGAATGTGAGAGGCCTAAATAAGGCCTATAAACAAAAAGAAGTTGAAAGTTATATAAGAAACAAAAAAAATTAGTTTAGTGGGTTTATTGGAAACAAAAATGCGTAGAGTTAGTTTTGATAGGTTTTGTGAGTATCATTTAGTGAGTTGGGATTCTATTACCAATCATGAGAAAGATGAGAGGGGTAGAATTTGTGTTAGGTGGGATCAAAATAGAGTTAGTGTCAAGTGTGTGAGTATGACTTCACAAGCAATTTTGTGTGAAGTAAAAGAGGTTGGGGTAGATAGTATGTTTTTTGTGTCTTTTGTGTATGCTGAAAATGATGATAATATGAGGTTAGGACTTTGGGAAACACTTAGGGGATGGAAGATTATAGTGGGAAATGTTCCATGGGTAGTTAGTGGGGATTTCAATGATATTTTAGCTTGTGAGGATAGATTGGGGTTTGAGGTATTACCAGCTTCTGCTTATGCTTTTGAAGAATGTATAAATGATGTGGAGATTATGGAACATCAAAGTTCAGCATGTATACACACTTGGAGCAATAAACAAAGTGTTGGATTTACTTCTAGCAGAATTGATAGAGTGTTTGCAAACACATCTTGGTTTTCTAACTTTGTTTCTAGTGTGGTGGTTGATTCTCCAGGTATTTCAGATCACTCTCCTCTACTTATAAACATCCAAGGAGGATACAAACGAGGACCTACTACCTTCAAATTCTATAATATATGGATTGCCCACAAAGAATTCAAACCAACTGTAATGAAGGCTTGGAGTGTTTATGTGGAAGGATCGCCTATGTATTAAGTGGTGTCAAAGCTTAAAGAAGTCAAGAAGGAGCTAAAGACATTTAACCGAAAGTTCTTTGGACATACAAATCAAGATAATGAGAGAGTGAAGAAAGAATTGGATGAACTACAATCCAAAAGCTTGAATGGCGATTTAAGTCAACTAGAAAAGGAAAAAGAGGTCATGGAACAGTTCAGAAATATCTTGGAGAACGAGCAAGAATTTTTGAAACAGAAATCCAGAATTCAATGGGATAAAGAGAGTGATGTGGGATCTAGATTTTATCATCAATATATTAAAGCAAAATCAGTTAGAAACCGAGTTTCATCACTTATGATGGAGGATGGAGTAATATCAGAAAATGAAGAGAATATAAAGGAAGGTTTTGTTGAGTATTACAAAAAATTATTAGGAGAACAAAAGGATCCAGTGGAAGAAATTTCAGTGGAGGGTTTGAAAAGACTACTCAACAAAGAGATCGATGGAAGAGAAGCTATGAATATGATAGAGGAAGTACAAAACAAGGAGATAAAGGAAGCTATATTTTCAATTGATGATAATACAGCTCCCGAGCTTGATGGATTCACTAGTGCTTTCTATAAGGCAGCTTGGGACATTGCAGGAGATGATGTGTGTGTTGCAATCAAGTATGTGTTGAAGAACAAAAGGCTATTAAGACAAGTAAATTCAACTAATCTTGTGTTAATTCCTAAAGTTAAAGTACCAAGAACATTAAAACAGTTTAGGCCTATTGCTTGTTGCAATATATTATACAAAGGAATTTCAAAACTTTTGGCTAATAGAATGAAGAAGTGCCTATCAACTATTATATCATCAAATCAAGCTGCATTTGTGGGAGGAAGATGTATTTCAGACAAGGTACTAGTGGCACAAAGTGTAGTGGATGGTTATGACAAAAAAAGAGGTAAACCTTCTTGTACTCTCAATCTTGATTTACAGAAAGCTTATGACACAGTTAAATGGATGTTTGTGAATAATATGTTGTTAGCTTTGGGTTTCAAGGATGTGTTTGTGGATTGGGTGGAAATGTGTATAACTACTCCATCATATTCTTTGTGTATTAATGGTGAAGTAACAGGTTATTTCAAGGGAGGGAGAGGATTGAGGCAAGGAGATCCTATTTCTCCATACCTATTTGTCATATCTATGGAAGCTTTTTCAGCAATCATGAAGCAAGTAGCAAGTCAAAAGAGCTTTGTTTTTCACCCTCAATGTGAAAGGTTAAAGCTTAACCACCTAATATTTGCTGATGATTGTTTGCTATTTTTTGGAGGAGATATTAACTCGGCCAAGAGACTTAAAAAGGGGTTATGTATTTTTTCTAGACTTTCTGGTCTTCAATTGAGTCCAGAAAAGAGTGAAATATATTGCCTAGGATTGACAAATCAGATTAAGAAAGACATTTGTAAGATCTTGAATGTGAAAGAAGGGAAACTGCCTGTGAGATACTTGGGGACACCTCTTACTCCAAGTAAACCAAAGGCAGGTGATTATGAAGTTTTGGTGGACAAAATATGTAGTTCAATGGAGGGATGGATGCATAAACATCTTACATATGCTGGGAGAGCTCACCTTATCAAGAGTGTTCTCCAAAGCAAAGTGAGATAGGTGTGTAATAGTATGTTTTTGCCAGCCAAAGTTGTTCACATAATAGAGAGTAAAATGTCAAGATTTCTTTGGAAAGGTAATTCGGATTCACCTAATGGAGCTAAAGTTGCTCTTAATAAAGCGTGTAGGCCTAAAGAAGAGGGAGGACTTGGTATAACTAGTTTGAAAATTATCAATCAAACTTGTATTCTAAAGTCTTTTTGGAGAATGTACGGAATGGAAGACAATGTGTGGTCTCAATGGGTAAGAGCTAATTGTAGTAGAGGTAAATGTATTTGGGGGATAAAATATAATCCTCATATGCCTTGAGTATGGAGATGTATGTTAAAAGTCAGAAATTTAGCTTACAAATTCATAGTTCATCATGTGAAGGATGGTAATGGAACCTATTTTGCCGAAGATAGATGGTTAAATAAAGTTGCATCTTACTTTGGTAATGGTAGGTGGAGAATCCCAGCAGGTTATGGAGAGATAAGGGGACAATTAAATGAGGTGATTTTGAGTATAGGAAGGGACGAAATTTGCTGGAAAAATGGAGATATAACAGGCTTCAACTCTCAGCTCACAATGATGGATATTGAAGATAAAATCCCTAGTGTAGAATGGGCTGATCTAGTGTGGACAAGAAGGTAACTCCTAAGCTTAGAATTATAACTTGGTTGATTTGCCTAAATAGATTAGCTACAACTGATAGATTGGTAAAATGGGGAATGAATATTTCAGAATTATGTGGTTTGTGTGGAAAGGAGAAAGAGTGTAGAGAACATCTCTTTGTGAAGTGTGAGTTAGCTAAATCTATATGGAAAGAGTGGTGTAAACTGAATGAGTGTAATGTGCATTGCTTAGAATGGATATAAATGCTGAATTGGATGATAGAAAGAGCAAAGAGCCATACATTAAAAAATGAGGCGATTATACTTAGCTTTCATAGTTATGTATATAGACTATGGATAGCTAGGAATGAAAGTGTGTTTGAAGGCAGAAAATTCAGCTATGAAAAGGTTATCAAAGATATTAAAGATGATGTAAAAAACAGGTTATGGCACAAAGAGAAGCTACGCAACACGACAGAGAACAAAAAGCTAATAAAAAATTGGGATTTGAAAGTGAAGTTAGAAGAAAGTAGAGTTGTAGTGCGATTGTAATTCCTTGTTTAATGATTTTTTAGTAGACTAGAAAGTAGAAACTTTATTTCAAGTTAGTCTACGTGTAATAGTTGTATAGGGAGAGTTAATCTTGGCTACTACGGTAGAAGGTTAACATTCCTTTAGCTTGTATTTTCAATGAGTTTGAATAAAAGTAATTTTAACGAGCTAAAAAAAATATTAAAAACGAATAAAATTTAACTAAATAAATCTCAAAACGTAAAAATAGACGATCTAAGATGGCAAAGCTATCTGTTGGTCCCAATAGGCCCAACACACTCAAAAAACATGAAATATGTACCCTACTCTGTGAAAGTATACGAAAGTTAGCAAAAAAACTCCCCGAAACTTCAAAAATCTTAAAAAACGGTTTTCAGAGTGTTTGGATGATACAAACGCGCCAAAATCTTCAGACTATTATCCTTTCCATGGTTAGGGTTTAATGATTAGGGTTTTGATATTAGGTTATAGGGTTTAGTGTTTCAGTTTACAATTTATTGTTAGTGCTATTTAGGGCTTTTGGTGATGGATTAGGTGTAAGTTAGGGTTAAGGTTTTGTATTTATGGTTTAGTGTATAATGTTAGAGATTTTATAAATTAGGGTTTATGCGACGGTTGGTAAAACCCTAACGGACCCAAAATACGAAACCGTAAAATAAAATATTAAAAACAACCTAAAAGTCAACTAAATAAATCTCGAAACGTAAAACAAATGATCTTACATGGCGAAGCTATCTGTTGGTCCTAGAAGGTCCAACGCACTCAAAAAACATATATTATATGCCCTTTCTGAGAAAGTATGTGAAACTTAGCAAAATCCCTCCCGGAAACTTCAAAAATCCTAGAAACGCTTTTTTTAGAGTGTTTGGATGATACAAACGCGCCAAAATGTCCACATTATTATCCTATCCGTGGTTAGGTTTTAGTGATTAGGGTTTTGTGATTAGAGTATAGGGTTTAGTGTTTCTGTTTACGATTTATTTTTTGTATTTATGGTTAGTATTTAGGGCATATAGTGTTGGATTAGGTGTAGATTATATTGGGTTTGGCTTTTTTTTTAAGGTTTAATTTTAGAGGTTTTAGAAATTAGGGTTTAATTTTACAGTTGGTAAAACCCTAACGAATCTAAAATACAAAAACCTAAAATACAATATTAAAAACGACTCAAAACGTAAAATAGACGATCTAAGATGGCAAAGCTATTTGTTGGTCCCAGTAGGCCCAACGCACTCAAAAAACATTAAATATGTACCCTATTCTATGAAAGTATGCGAAAGTTAGATAAAACTCTCCCGGAAACATCAAAAATCCTGAAAACGGTTGTCAGAGTATTTGGATGATACAAACGCGCCAAAATCTTCACATTATTATCCTTTCCATCGTTAGTCTTTAATTATTAGCGTATAGGGTTTAGTGTTTCCTTTTACGACTTAATGATAGTGTTATATAGGGCTTTTCGTGATGGATTAGGTGTAAGTTAGGGTTAATGTTTTCTGTTCATGGTTTAGTGTATAATGTTAGAGATTTTATAAATTAGGGTTTATGCGACGGTTTGTAAAACCCTAACGGACCCAAAATACGAAACCGTAAAATAAAATATTAAAAACAACCTAAAAGTTAACTAAATAAATCTCGAAACGTAAAACAAATGATCTTACATGGCGAAACTATCTGTTGGTCCTAGAAGGTCCAACACACTCAAAAAAACATATATTATATGCCCTTTCTGAGAAAGTATGTGAAAGTTAGCAAAATCCCTCCCGGAAACGTCAAAAATCCTAGAAACGCTTTTTAGAGTGTTTGGATGATACAAACGCGCCAAAATGTCCACATTATTATCCTATCCATGGTTAGGTTTTAGTGATTAGGGTTTTGTGATTAGAGTATAGGGTTTAGTGTTTCTGTTTATGATTTATTTTTTGTATTTATGGTTAGTATTTAGGGCATATAGTGATGGATTAGGTGTAGATTATATTGGGTTTGGCTTTTTTATTTATTTTTTAAGGTTTAATTTTAGAGGTTTTAGAAATTAGGGTTTAATTTTACAGTTGGTAAAACCCTAACGAACCTAAAATACAAAACCCTCAAATACAATATTAAAAACGACTTAAAAGTTAACTAAGTAAACCTCAAAACGTAAAATAGACGATCTAAGATGGCAAAGCTATCTGTTGGTCCCAGTAGGCCCAACACACTCAAAAAACATTAAATATGTACCCTATTCCGTGAAAGTATGCGAAAGTTAGCAAAAACTATCCCAGAAACTTCAAAAACCCTGAAAACGGTTGTCAGAGTATTTGGATGACACAAACGCGCCAAAATCTTCACATTATTATCCTTTCCATCGTTAGTCTTTAATTATTAGCGTATAGGGTTTAGTGTTTCCTTTTACGACTTAATGTTAGTGTTATTTAGGGCTTTTCGTGATGGATTAGGTGTAAGTTAGGGTTAATGTTTTCTGTTTATGGTTTAGTGTATAATGTTAGAGATTTTATAAATTAGGGTTTATGCGACGGTTGGTAAAACCCTAACGGACCCAAAATACGAAACCGTAAAATAAAATATTAAAAATAACCTAAAAGTCAACTAAATAAATCTCGAAACGTAAAACAAATGATCTTACATGGCGAAGCTATATGTTGGTCCTAGAAGTTCCAACGCACTCAAAAAAACATATATTATATGCCCTTTCTGAGAAAGTATGTGAAAGTTAGCAAAATCCCTCCTGGAAACGTCAAAAATCCTAGAAACGCTTTTTAGAGTGTTTGGATGATACAAACGCGCCAAAATGTCCACATTATTATCCTATCCATGGTTAGGTTTTAGTGATTAGGGTTTTGTGATTAGAGTATAGGGTTTAGTGTTTCTGTTTATGATTTATTTTTTGTATTTACGGTTAGTATTTAGGGCATATAGTGATGGATTAGGTGTAGATTATATTGGGTTTGGCTTTTTTATTTATTTTTTAAGGTTTAATTTTAGAGGTTTTAGAAATTAGGGTTTAATTTTACAGTTGGTAAAACCCTAACGAACCTAAAATACAAAACCCTCAAATACAATATTAAAAACGACTTAAAAGTTAACTAAGTAAACCTCAAAACGTAAAATAGACGATCTAAGATGGCAAAGCTATCTGTTGGTCCCAGTAGGCCCAACACACTCAAAAAACATTAAATATGTACCCTATTCCGTGAAAGTATGCGAAAGTTAGCAAAAACTATCCCAGAAACTTCAAAAACCCTGAAAACGGTTGTCAGAGTATTTGGATGACACAAACGCGCCAAAATCTTCACATTATTATCCTTTCCATCGTTAGTCTTTAATTATTAGCGTATAGGGTTTAGTGTTTCCTTTTACGACTTAATGTTAGTGTTATTTAGGGCTTTTCGTGATGGATTAGGTGTAAGTTAGGGTTAATGTTTTCTGTTTATGGTTTAGTGTATAATGTTAGAGATTTTATAAATTAGGGTTTATGCGACGGTTGGTAAAACCCTAACGGACCCAAAATACGAAACCGTAAAATAAAATATTAAAAATAACCTAAAAGTCAACTAAATAAATCTCGAAACGTAAAACAAATGATCTTACATGGCGAAGCTATCTGTTGGTCCTAGAAGTTCCAACGCACTCAAAAAAACATATATTATATGCCCTTTCTGAGAAAGTATGTGAAAGTTAGCAAAATCCCTCCTGGAAACGTCAAAAATCCTAGAAACGCTTTTTAGAGTGTTTGGATGATACAAACGCGCCAAAATGTCCACATTATTATCCTATCCATGGTTAGGTTTTAGTGATTAGGGTTTTGTGATTAGAGTATAGGGTTTAGTGTTTCTGTTTATGATTTATTTTTTGTATTTACGGTTAGTATTTAGGGCATATAGTGATGGATTAGGTGTAGATTATATTGGGTTTGGCTTTTTTATTTATTTTTTAAGGTTTAATTTTAGAGGTTTTAGAAATTAGGGTTTAATTTTACAGTTGGTAAAACCCTAACGAACCTAAAATACAAAACCCTCAAATACAATATTAAAAACGACTTAAAAGTTAACTAAGTAAACCTCAAAACGTAAAATAGACGATCTAAGATGGCAAAGCTATCTGTTGGTCCCAGTAGGCCCAACGCACTCAAAAAACATTAAATATGTACACTATTCTGTGAAAGTATGCGAAAGTTAGCAAAAACTCTCCCGGAAATTTCAAAAATCCTGAAAACGGTTGTCAAAGTATTTGGATGACACAAACGTGCCAAAATCTTCACATTATTATCCTTTCCATCGTTAGTCTTTAATTATTAGCGTATAGGGTTTAGTGTTTCCTTTTACGACTTAATGATAGTGTTATTTAGGGCTTTTCGTGATGGATTAGTTGTAAGTTAGGGTTAATGTTTTATGTTTTTGGTTTAGTGTATAATGTTAGAGATTTTATAAATTAGGGTTTATGCGACGGTAGGTAAAACCCTAACGGACCCAAAATACGAAACCGTAAAATAAATATTAAAAACAACCTAAAAGTCAACTAAATAAATCTCGAAACGTAAAACAAATGATCTTACATGGCGAATCTATCTGTTGGTCCTAGAAGGTCCAACACACTCAAAAAACATATATTATATGCCCTTTCTAAGAAAGTATGTGAACGATAGCAAAATCCCTCCCGGAAACTTCAAAAATCCTAGAAACGCTTTTTTTAGAGTGTTTGGATGATACAAACGCGCCAAAATGTCCACATTATTATCCTATCCATGGTTAGGTTTTAGTGATTAGGGTTTTGTGATTAGAGTATAGGGTTTAGTGTTTCTGTTTACGATTTATTTTTTGTATTTATGGTTAATATTTAGGGCATATAGTGATGGATTAGGTGTAGATTATATTGGGTTTGGCTTTTTTATTTATTTTTTAAGGTTTAATTTTAGAGGTTTTAGAAATTAGGGTTTAATTTTACAGTTGGTAAAACCCTAACGAACCTAAAATACAAAAACCTAAAATACAATATTAAAAACGACTCAAAACGTAAAATAGACGATCTAAGATGGCAAAGCTATCTGTTGGTCCCAGTAGGCCCAAAGCACTCAAAAAACATTAAATATGTACCCTATTCTGTGAAAGTATGCGAAAGTTAGCAAAAACTCTCCCGGAAACTTCAAAAATCCTGAAAACGGTTGTCAGAGTATTTGGATGACACAAACGCGCCAAAATCTTCACATTATTATCTTTTCCATCGTTAGTCTTTAATTATTAGCGTATAGGGTTTAGTGTTTCCTTTTACGACTTAATGTTAGTGTTATTTAGGGCTTTTCGTGATGGATTAGGTGTAAGTTAAGGTTAATGTTTTCTGTTTATGGTTTAGTGTATAATGTTAGAGATTTTATAAATTAGGGTTTATGCGACGGTTTGTAAAACCCTAACGGACCCAAAATACGAAACCGTAAAATAAAATATTAAAAACAACCTAAAAGTTAACTAAATAAATCTCGAAACGTAAAACAAATGATCTTACATGGCGAAACTATCTGTTGGTCCTAGAAGGTCCAACACACTCAAAAAAACATATATTATATGCCCTTTCTGAGAAAGTATGTGAAAGTTAGCAAAATCCCTCCCGGAAACGTCAAAAATCCTAGAAACGCTTTTTAGAGTGTTTGGATGATACAAACGCGCCAAAATGTCCACATTATTATCCTATCCATGGTTAGGTTTTAGTGATTAGGGTTTTGTGATTAGAGTATAGGGTTTAGTGTTTCTGTTTATGATTTATTTTTTGTATTTATGGTTAGTATTTAGGGCATATAGTGATGGATTAGGTGTAGATTATATTGGGTTTGGCTTTTTTATTTATTTTTTAAGGTTTAATTTTAGAGGTTTTAGAAATTAGGGTTTAATTTTACAGTTGGTAAAACCCTAACGAACCTAAAATACAAAACCCTAAAATACAATATTAAAAACGACTTAAAAGTTAACTAAGTAAACCTCAAAACGTAAAATAGACGATCTAAGATGGCAAAGCTATCTGTTGGTCCCAGTAGGCCCAACACACTCAAAAAACATTAAATATGTACCCTATTCCGTGAAAGTATGCGAAAGTTAGCAAAAACTCTCCCGGAAACTTCAAAAATCCTGAAAACGGTTGTCAGAGTATTTGGATGACACAAACGCGCCAAAATCTTCACATTATTATCCTTTCCATCGTTAGTCTTTAATTATTAGCGTATAGGGTTTAGTGTTTCCTTTTACGACTTAATGTTAGTGTTATTTAGGGCTTTTCGTGATGGATTAGGTGTAAGTTAGGGTTAATGTTTTCTGTTTATGGTTTAGTGTATAATGTTAGAGATTTTATAAATTAGGGTTTATGCGACGGTTGGTAAAACCCTAACGGACCCAAAATACGAAACCGTAAAATAAAATATTAAAAATAACCTAAAAGTCAACTAAATAAATCTCGAAACGTAAAACAAATGATCTTACATGGCGAAGCTATCTGTTGGTCCTAGAAGGTCCAACGCACTGAAAAAAACATATATTATATGCCCTTTCTGAGAAAGTATGTGAAAGTTAGCAAAACCCCTCCTGGAAACGTCAAAAATCCTAGAAACGCTTTTTAGAGTGTTTGGATGATACAAACGCGCCAAAATGTCCAAATTATTATCCTATCCATGGTTAGGTTTTAGTTATTAGGGTTTTGTTATTAGAGTATAGGGTTTAGTGTTTCTGTTTATGATTTATTTTTTGTATTTATGGTTAGTATTTAGGGCATATAGTGATGGATTAGGTGTAGATTATATTGGGTTTGGATTTTTTATTTATTTTTTAAGGTTTAATTTTAGAGGTTTTAGAAATTAGGGTTTATTTTTACAGTTGGTAAAACCCTAACGAACCTAAAATACAAAACCCTAAAATACAATATTAAAAACGACTTAAAAGTTAACTAAGTAAACCTCAAAACGTAAAATAGACGATCTAAGATGGCAAAGCTATCTGTTGGTCCCAGTAGGCCCAACGCACTCAAAAAACATTAAATATGTACACTATTCTGTGAAAGTATGCGAAAGTTAGCAAAAACTCTCCCGGAAATTTCAAAAATCCTGAAAACGGTTGTCAAAGTATTTGGATGACACAAACGTGCCAAAATCTTCACATTATTATCCTTTCCATCGTTAGTCTTTAATTATTAGCGTATAGGGTTTAGTGTTTCCTTTTACGACTTAATGTTAGTGTTATTTAGGGCTTTTCGTGATGGATTAGTTGTAAGTTAGGGTTAATGTTTTCTGTTTTTGGTTTAGTGTATAATGTTAGAGATTTTATAAATTAGGGTTTATGCGACGGTAGGTAAAACCCTAACGGACCCAAAATACGAAACCGTAAAATAAATATTAAAAACAACCTAAAAGTCAACTAAATAAATCTCGAAACGTAAAACAAATGATCTTACATGGCGAATCTATCTGTTGGTCCTAGAAGGTCCAACACACTCAAAAAACATATATTATATGCCCTTTCTAAGAAAGTATGTGAAAGATAGCAAAATCCCTCCCGGAAACTTCAAAAATCCTAGAAACGCTTTTTTTAGAGTGTTTGGATGATACAAACGCGCCAAAATGTCCACATTATTATCCTATCCATGGTTAGGTTTTAGTGATTAGGGTTTTGTGATTAGAGTATAGGGTTTAGTGTTTCTGTTTACGATTTATTTTTTGTATTTATGGTTAATATTTAGGGCATATAGTGATGGATTAGGTGTAGATTATATTGGGTTTGGCTTTTTTATTTATTTTTTAAGGTTTAATTTTAGAGGTTTTAGAAATTAGGGTTTAATTTTACAGTTGGTAAAACCCTAACGAACCTAAAATACAATATTAAAAACGACTCAAAACGTAAAATAGACGATCTAAGATGGCAAAGCTATCTGTTGGTCCCAGTAGGCCCAACGTACTCAAAAAACATTAAATATGTACCCTATTCTGTGAAAGTATGCGAAAGTTAGCAAAAACTCTCCCCGAAACTTCAAAAATCCTGAAAACGGTTGTCAGAGTATTTGGATGACACAAACGCGCCAAAATCTGCACATTATTATCCTTTCCATCGTTAGTCTTTAATTATTAGCGTATAGGGTTTAGTGTTTCCTTTTACGACTTAATGTTAGTGTTATTTAGGGCTTTTCGTGATGGATTAGGTGTAAGTTAGGGTTAATGTTTTCTGTTTATAGTTTAGTGTATAATGTTAGAGATTTTATAAATTAGGGTTTATGCGACGGTTTGTATAACCCTAACGGACCCAAAATACGAAACCGTAAAATAAAATATTAAATACCTAAAAGTTAACTAAATAAATCTCGAAACGTAAAACAAATGATCTTACATGGCGAAGCTATCTGTTGGTCCTAGAAGGTCCAACACACTCAAAAAAACATATATTATATGCCCTTTCTGAGAAAGTATGTGAAAGTTTGCAAAATCCCTCCCGGAAACGTCAAAAATCCTAGAAACGCTTTTTAGAGTGTTTGGATGATACAAACGCGCCAAAATGTCCACATTATTATCCTATCCATGGTTAGGTTTTAGTGATTAGGGTTTTGTGATTAGAGTATAGGGTTTAGTGTTTCTGTTTATGATTTATTTTTTGTATTTATGGTTAGTATTTAGGGCATATAGTGATGGATTAGGTGTAGATTATATTGGGTTTGGCTTTTTTATTTATTTTTTAAGGTTTAATTTTAGAGGTTTTAGAAATTAGGGTTTAATTTTACAGTTGGTAAAACCCTAACGAACCTAAAATACAAAACCCTAAAATACAATATTAAAAACGACTTAAAAGTTAACTAAGTAAACCTCAAAACGTAAAATAGACGATCTAAGATGGCGAAGCTATCTGTTGGTCCCAGTAGGCCCAACGCACTCAAAAAACATTAAATATGTACCCTATTCCCTGAAAGTATGCGAAATTTAGCAAAAACTCTCCCGGAAACTTCAAAAACCCTGAAAACGGTTGTCAGAGTATTTGGATGACACAAACGCGCCAAAATCTTCACATTATTATCCTTTCCATCGTTAGTCTTTAATTATTAGCGTATAGGGTTTAGTTTTCCTTTTACGACTTAATGTTAGTGTTATTTAGGGCTTTTCGTGATGGATTAGGTGTAAGTTAGGGTTAATGTTTTCTGTTTATGGTTTAGTGTATAATGTTAGAGATTTTATAAATTAGGGTTTATGCGACGGTTGGTAAAACCCTAACGGACCCAAAATACGAAACCGTAAAATGAAATATTAAAAAAAACCTAAAAGTCAACTAAATAAATCTCGAAACGTAAAACAAATGATCTTACATGGCGAAGCTATCTGTTGGTCCTAGAAGGTCCAACGCACTCAAAAAAACATATATTATATGCCCTTTCTGAGAAAGTATGTGAACGATAGCAAAATCCCTCCTGGAAACGTCAAAAATCCTAGAAACGCTTTTTAGAGTGTTTGGATGATACAAACGCGCCAAAATGTCCACATTATTATCCTATCCATGGTTAGGTTTTAGTGATTAGGGTTTTGTGATTAGAGTATAGGGTTTAGTGTTTCTGTTTATGATTTATTTTTTGTATTTATGGTTAGTATTTAGGGCATATAGTGATGGATTAGGTGTAGATTATATTGGGTTTGGCTTTTTTATTTATTTTTTAAGGTTTAATTTTAGAGGTTTTAGAAATTAGGGTTTAATTTTACAGTTGGTAAAACCCTAACGAACCTAAAATACAATATTAAAAACGACTTAAAAGTTAACTAAGTAAACCTCAAAAAGTAAAATAGACGATCTAAGATGGCAAAGCTATCCGTTGGTCCCAGTAGGCCCAACGCACTCATAAAACATTAAATATGTACACTATTCTGTGAAAGTATGCGAAAGTTAGCAAAAACTCTCCCGGAAATTTCAAAAATCCTGAAAACGGTTGTCAAAGTATTTGGATGACACAAACGTGCCAAAATCTTCACATTATTATCCTTTCCATCGTTAGTCTTTAATTATTAGCGTATAGGGTTTAGTGTTTCCTTTTACGACTTAATGTTAGTGTTATTTAGGGCTTTTCGTGATGGATTAGTTGTAAGTTAGGGTTAATGTTTTCTGTTTTTGGTTTAGTGTATAATGTTAGAGATTTTATAAATTAGGGTTTATGCGACGGTAGGTAAAACCCTAACGGACCCAAAATACGAAACCGTAAAATAAATATTAAAAACAACCTAAAAGTCAACTAAATAAATCTCGAAACGTAAAACAAATGATCTTACATGGCGAATCTATCTGTTGGTCCTAGAAGGTCCAACACACTCAAAAAACATATATTATATGCCCTTTAAGAAAGTATGTGAACGATAGCAAAATCCCTCCCGGAAACTTCAAAAATCCTAGAAACGCTTTTTTTAGAGTGTTTGGATGATACAAACGCGCCAAAATGTCCACATTATTATCCTATCCATGGTTAGGTTTTAGTGATTAGGGTTTTGTGATTAGAGTATAGGGTTTAGTGTTTCTGTTTACGATTTATTTTTTGTATTTATGGTTAATATTTAGGGCATATAGTGATGGATTAGGTGTAGATTATATTGGTTTTGGCTTTTTTATTTATTTTTTAAGGTTTAATTTTAGAGGTTTTAGAAATTAGGGTTTAATTTTACAGTTGGTAAAACCCTAACGAACCTAAAATACAAAACCCTATAATACAATATTAAAAACGACTTAAAAGTTAACTAAGTAAACCTCAAAACGTAAAATAGACGATCTAAGATGGCAAAGCTATCTGTTGGTCCCAGTAGGCCCAACGCACTCAAAAAACATTAAATATGTACCCTATTCCGTGAAAGTATGCGAAAGTTAGCAAAAACTCTCCCGGAAACTTCAAAAACCCTGAAAACGGTTGTCAGAGTATTTGGATGACACAAACGCGCCAAAATCTTCACATTATTATCCTTTCCATCGTTAGTCTTTAATTATTAGCGTATAGGGTTTAGTGTTTCCTTTTACGACTTAATGTTAGTGTTATTTAGGGCTTTTCGTGATGGATTAGGTGTAAGTTAGGGGTTAATGTTTTCTGTTTATGGTTTAGTGTATAATGTTAGAGATTTTATAAATTAGGGTTTATGCGACGGTTGGTAAAACCCTAACGGACCCAAAATACGAAACCGTAAAATAAAATATTAAAAATAACCTAAAAGTCAACTAAATAAATCTCGAAACGTAAAACAAATGATCTTACATGGCGAATCTATCTGTTGGTCCTAGAAGGTCCAACACACTCAAAAAACATATATTATATGCCCTTTCTAAGAAAGTATGTGAACGATAGCAAAATCCCTCCCGGAAACTTCAAAAATCCTAGAAACGCTTTTTTTAGAGTGTTTGGATGATACAAACGCGCCAAAATGTCCACATTATTATCCTATCCATGGTTAGGTTTTAGTGATTAGGGTTTTGTGATTAGAGTATAGGGTTTAGTGTTTCTGTTTACGATTTATTTTTTGTATTTATGGTTAATATTTAGGGCATATAGTGATGGATTAGGTGTAGATTATATTGGGTTTGGCTTTTTTATTTATTTTTTAAGGTTTAATTTTAGAGGTTTTAGAAATTAGGGTTTAATTTTACAGTTGGTAAAACCCTAACGAACCTAAAATACAAAACCCTAAAATACAATATTAAAAACGACTTAAAAGTTAACTAAGTAAACCTCAAAACGTAAAATAGACGATCTAAGATGGCAAAGCTATCTGTTGGTCCCAGTAGGCCCAACGCACTAAAAAAACATTAAATATGTACCCTATTCCGTGAAAGTATGCGAAAGTTAGCAAAAACTCTCCCGGAAACTTCAAAAACCCTGAAAACGGTTGTCAGAGTATTTGGATGACACAAACGCGCCAAAATCTTCACATTATTATCCTTTCCATCGTTAGTCTTTAATTATTAGCGTATAGGGTTTAGTGTTTCCTTTTACGACTTAATGTTAGTGTTATTTAGGGCTTTTCGTGATGGATTAGGTGTAAGTTAGGGGTTAATGTTTTCTGTTTATGGTTTAGTGTATAATGTTAGAGATTTTATAAATTAGGGTTTATGCGACGGTTGGTAAAACCCTAACGGACCCAAAATACGAAACCGTAAAATAAAATATTAAAAATAACCTAAAAGTCAACTAAATAAATCTCGAAACGTAAAACAAATGATCTTACATGGCGAAGCTATCTGTTGGTCCTAGAAGGTCCAACGCACTCAAAAAAACATATATTATATGCCCTTTCTGAGAAAGTATGTGAATTTAGCAAAATCCCTCCTGGAAACGTCAAAAATCCTAGAAACGCTTTTTAGAGTGCTTGGATGATACAAACGCGCCAAAATGTCCACATTATTATCCTATCCATGGTTAGGTTTTAGTGATTAGGGTTTTGTGATTAGAGTATAGGGTTTAGTGTTTCTGTTTATGATTTATTTTTTGTATTTACGGTTAGTATTTAGGGCATATAGTGATGGATTAGGTGTAGATTATATTGGGTTTGGATTTTTTATTTATTTTTTAAGGTTTAATTTTAGAGGTTTTAGAAATTAGGGTTTATTTTTACAGTTGGTAAAACCCTAACGAACCTAAAATACAAAACCCTAAAATACAATATTAAAAACGACTTAAAAGTTAACTAAGTAAACCTCAAAACGTAAAATAGACGATCTAAGATGGAAAAGCTATCTGTTGGTCCCAGTAGGCCCAACGCACTCAAAAAACATTAAATATGTACACTATTCTGTGAAAGTATGCGAAAGTTAGCAAAAACTCTCCCGGAAATTTCAAAAATCCTGAAAACGGTTGTCAAAGTATTTGGATGACACAAACGTGCCAAAATCTTCACATTATTATCCTTTCCATCGTTAGTCTTTAATTATTAGCGTATAGGTTTTAGTGTTTCCTTTTACGACTTAATGTTAGTGTTATTTAGGGCTTTTCGTGATGGATTAGTTGTAAGTTAGGGTTAATGTTTTCTGTTTTTGGTTTAGTGTATAATGTTAGAGATTTTATAAATTAGGGTTTATGCGACGGTAGGTAAAACCCTAACGGACCCAAAATACGAAACCGTAAAATAAATATTAAAAACAACCTAAAAGTCAACTAAATAAATCTCGAAACGTAAAACAAATGATCTTACATGGCGAATCTATCTGTTGGTCCTAGAAGGTCCAACACACTCAAAAAACATATATTATATGCCCTTTAAGAAAGTATGTGAACGATAGCAAAATCCCTCCCGGAAACTTCAAAAATCCTAGAAACGCTTTTTTTAGAGTGTTTGGATGATACAAACGCGCCAAAATGTCCACATTATTATCCTATCCATGGTTAGGTTTTAGTGATTAGGGTTTTGTGATTAGAGTATAGGGTTTAGTGTTTCTGTTTACGATTTATTTTTTGTATTTATGGTTAATATTTAGGGCATATAGTGATGGATTAGGTGTAGATTATATTGGGTTTGGCTTTTTTATTTATTTTTTAAGGTTTAATTTTAGAGGTTTTAGAAATTAGGGTTTAATTTTACAGTTGGTAAAACCCTAACGAACCTAAAATACAATATTAAAAACGACTCAAAACGTAAAATAGACGATCTAAGATGGCAAAGCTATCTGTTGGTCCCAGTAGGCCCAACGTACTCAAAAAACATTAAATATGTACCCTATTCTGTGAAAGTATGCGAAAGTTAGCAAAAACTCTCCCCGAAACTTCAAAAATCCTGAAAACGGTTGTCAGAGTATTTGGATGACACAAACGCGCCAAAATCTGCACATTATTATCCTTTCCATCGTTAGTCTTTAATTATTAGCGTATAGGGTTTAGTGTTTCCTTTTACGACTTAATGTTAGTGTTATTTAGGGCTTTTCGTGATGGATTAGGTGTAAGTTAGGGTTAATGTTTTCTGTTTATGGTTTAGTGTATAATGTTAGAGATTTTATAAATTAGGGTTTATGCGACGGTTTGTAAAACCCTAACGGACCCAAAATACGAAACCGTAAAATAAAATATTAAATACCTAAAAGTTAACTAAATAAATCTCGAAACGTAAAACAAATGATCTTACATGGCGAAGCTATCTGTTGGTCCTAGAAGGTCCAACACACTCAAAAAAACATATATTATATGCCCTTTCTGAGAAAGTATGTGAAAGTTAGCAAAATCCCTCCCGGAAACGTCAAAAATCCTAGAAACGCTTTTTAGAGTGTTTGGATGATACAAACGTTCCAAAATGTCCACATTATTATCCTATCCATGGTTAGGTTTTAGTGATTAGGGTTTTGTGATTAGAGTATATGGGTTTAGTGTTTCTGTTTATGATTTATTTTTTGTATTTATGGTTAGTATTTAAGGCATATAGTGATGGATTAGGTGTAGATTATATTGGGTTTGGCTTTTTTATTTATTTTTTAAGGTTTAATTTTAGAGGTTTTAGAAATTAGGGTTTAATTTTACAGTTGGTAAAACCCTAACGAACCTAAAATACAAAACCCTAAAATACAATATTAAAAACGACTTAAAAGTTAACTAAGTAAACCTCAAAACGTAAAATAGACGATCTAAGATGGCGAAGCTATCTGTTGGTCCCAGTAGGCCCAACGCACTCAAAAAACATTAAATATGTACCCTATTCCCTGAAAGTATGCGAAAGTTAGCAAAAACTCTCCCGGAAACTTCAAAAACCCTGAAAACGGTTGTCAGAGTATTTGGATGACACAAACGCGCCAAAATCTTCACATTATTATCCTTTCCATCGTTAGTCTTTAATTATTAGCGTATAGGGTTTAGTTTTCCTTTTACGACTTAATGTTAGTGTTATTTAGGGCTTTTCGTGATGGATTAGGTGTAAGTTAGGGTTAATGTTTTCTGTTTATGGTTTAGTGTATAATGTTAGAGATTTTATAAATTAGGGTTTATGCGACGGTTGGTAAAACCCTAACGGACCCAAAATACGAAACCGTAAAATGAAATATTAAAAAAAACCTAAAAGTCAACTAAATAAATCTCGAAACGTAAAACAAATGATCTTACATGGCGAAGCTATCTGTTGGTCCTAGAAGGTCCAACGCACTCAAAAAAACATATATTATATGCCCTTTCTGAGAAAGTATGTGAACGATAGCAAAATCCCTCCTGGAAACGTCAAAAATCCTAGAAACGCTTTTTAGAGTGTTTGGATGATACAAACGCGCCAAAATGTCCACATTATTATCCTATCCATGGTTAGGTTTTAGTGATTAGGGTTTTGTGATTAGAGTATAGGGTTTAGTGTTTCTGTTTATGATTTATTTTTTGTATTTATGGTTAGTATTTAGGGCATATAGTGATGGATTAGGTGTAGATTATATTGGGTTTGGCTTTTTTATTTATTTTTTAAGGTTTAATTATAGAGGTTTTAGAAATTAGGGTTTAATTTTACAGTTGGTAAAACCCTAACGAACCTAAAATACAAAACCCTAAAATACAATATTAAAAACGACTTAAAAGTTAACTAAGTAAACTTCAAAACGTAAAATAGACGATCTAAGATGGCAAAGCTATCTGTTGGTCCCAGTAGGCCCAACGCACTCAAAAAACATTAAATATGTACACTATTCTGTGAAAGTATGCGAAAGTTAGCAAAAACTCTCCCGGAAATTTCAAAAATCCTGAAAACGGTTGTCAAAGTATTTGGATGACACAAACGTGCCAAAATCTTCACATTATTATCCTTTCCATCGTTAGTCTTTAATTATTAGCGTATAGGGTTTAGTGTTTCCTTTTATTACTTAATGTTAGTGTTATTTAGGGCTTTTCGTGATGGATTAGTTGTAAGTTAGGGTTAATGTTTTCTGTTTTTGGTTTAGTGTATAATGTTAGAGATTTTATAAATTAGGGTTTATGCGACGGTAGGTAAAACCCTAACGGACCCAAAATACGAAACCGTAAAATAAATATTAAAAACAACCTAAAAGTCAACTAAATAAATCTCGAAACGTAAAACAAATGATCTTACATGGCGAATCTATCTGTTGGTCCTAGAAGGTCCAACACACTCAAAAAACATATATTATATGCCCTTTAAGAAAGTATGTGAACGATAGCAAAATCCCTCCCGGAAACTTCAAAAATCCTAGAAACGCTTTTTTTAGAGTGTTTGGATGATACAAACGCGCCAAAATGTCCACATTATTATCCTATCCATGGTTAGGTTTTAGTGATTAGGGTTTTGTGATTAGAGTATTGGGTTTAGTGTTTCTGTTTATGATTTATTTTTTGTATTTATGGTTAGTATTTAGGGCATATAGTGATGGATTAGGTGTAGATTATATTGGGTTTTGGCTTTTTTATTTATTTTTTAAGGTTTAATTTTAGAGGTTTTAGAAATTAGGGTTTAATTTTACAGTTGGTAAAACCCTAACGAACCTAAAATACAAAACCCTATAATACAATATTAAAAACGACTTAAAAGTTAACTAAGTAAACCTCAAAACGTAAAATAGACGATCTAAGATGGCAAAGCTATCTGTTGGTCCCAGTAGGCCCAACGCACTCAAAAAACATTAAATATGTACCCTATTCCGTGAAAGTATGCGAAAGTTAGCAAAAACTCTCCCGGAAACTTCAAAAACCTGAAAACGGTTGTCAGAGTATTTGGATGACACAAACGCGCCAAAATCTTCACATTATTATCCTTTCCATCGTTAGTCTTTAATTATTAGCGTATAGGGTTTAGTGTTTCCTTTTACGACTTAATGTTAGTGTTATTTAGGGCTTTTCGTGATGGATTAGGTGTAAGTTAGGGATTAATGTTTTCTGTTTATGGTTTAGTGTATAATGTTAGAGATTTTATAAATTAGGGTTTATGCGACGGTTGGTAAAACCCTAACGGACCCAAAATACGAAACCGTAAAATAAAATATTAAAAATAACCTAAAAGTCAACTAAATAAATCTCGAAACGTAAAACAAATGATCTTACATGGCGAATCTATCTGTTGGTCCTAGAAGGTCCAACACACTCAAAAAACATATATTATATGCCCTTTCTAAGAAAGTATGTGAACGATAGCAAAATCCCTCCCGGAAACTTCAAAAATCCTAGAAACGCTTTTTTTAGAGTGTTTGGATGATACAAACGCGCCAAAATGTCCACATTATTATCCTATCCATGGTTAGGTTTTAGTGATTAGGGTTTTGTGATTAGAGTATAGGGTTTAGTGTTTCTGTTTACGATTTATTTTTTGTATTTATGGTTAATATTTAGGGCATATAGTGATGGATTAGGTGTAGATTATATTGGGTTTGGCTTTTTTATTTATTTTTTAAGGTTTAATTTTAGAGGTTTTAGAAATTAGGGTTTAATTTTACAGTTGGTTAAACCCTAACGAACCTAAAATACAAAACCCTAAAATACAATATTAAAAACGACTTAAAAGTTAACTAAGTAAACCTCAAAACGTAAAATAGACGATCTAAGATGGCAAAGCTATCTGTTGGTCCCAGTAGGCCCAACGCACTAAAAAAACATTAAATATGTACCCTATTCCGTGAAAGTATGCGAAAGTTAGCAAAAACTCTCCCGGAAACTTCAAAAACCCTGAAAACGGTTGTCAGAGTATTTGGATGACACAAACGCGCCAAAATCTTCACATTATTATCCTTTCCATCGTTAGTCTTTAATTATTAGCGTATAGGGTTTAGTGTTTCCTTTTACGACTTAATGTTAGTGTTATTTAGGGCTTTTCGTGATGGATTAGGTGTAAGTTAGGGGTTAATGTTTTCTGTTTATGGTTTAGTGTATAATGTTAGAGATTTTATAAATTAGGGTTTATGCGACGGTTGGTAAAACCCTAACGGACCCAAAATACGAAACCGTAAAATAAAATATTAAAAATAACCTAAAAGTCAACTAAATAAATCTCGAAACGTAAAACAAATGATCTTACATGGCGAAGCTATCTGTTGGTCCTAGAAGGTCCAACGCACTCAAAAAAACATATATTATATGCCCTTTCTGAGAAAGTATGTGAATTTAGCAAAATCCCTCCTGGAAACGTCAAAAATCCTAGAAACGCTTTTTAGAGTGCTTGGATGATACAAACGCGCCAAAATGTCCACATTATTATCCTATCCATGGTTAGGTTTTAGTGATTAGGGTTTTGTGATTAGAGTATAGGGTTTAGTGTTTCTGTTTATGATTTATTTTTTGTATTTATGGTTAGTATTTAGGGCATATAGTGATGGATTAGGTGTAGATTATATTGGGTTTGGCTTTTTTATTTATTTTTTAAGGTTTAATTTTAGAGGTTTTAGAAATTAGGGTTTAATTTTACAGTTGGTAAAACCCTAACGAACCTAAAATACAAAACCCTAAAATACAATATTAAAAACGACTTAAAAGTTAACTAAGTAAACTTCAAAACGTAAAATAGACGATCTAAGATGGCAAAGCTATCTGTTGGTCCCAGTAGGCCCAACGCACTCAAAAAACATTAAATATGTACACTATTCTGTGAAAGTATGCGAAAGTTAGCAAAAACTCTCCCAGAAATTTCAAAAATCCTGAAAACGGTTGTCAAAGTATTTGGATGACACAAACGTGCCAAAATCTTCGCATTATTATCCTTTCCATCGTTAGTCTTTAATTATTAGCGTATAGGGTTTAGTGTTTCCTTTTACGACTTAATGTTAGTGTTATTTAGGGCTTTTCGTGATGGATTAGTTGTAAGTTAGGGTTAATGTTTTCTGTTTTTGGTTTAGTGTATAATGTTAGAGATTTTATAAATTAGGGTTTATGCGACGGTAGGTAAAACCCTAACGGACCCAAAATACGAAACCGTAAAATAAATATTAAAAACAACCTAAAAGTCAACTAAATAAATCTCGAAACGTAAAACAAATGATCTTACATGGCGAATCTATCTGTTGGTCCTAGAAGGTCCAACACACTCAAAAAACATATATTATATGCCCTTTAAGAAAGTATGTGAACGATAGCAAAATCCCTCCCGGAAACTTCAAAAATCCTAGAAACGCTTTTTTTAGAGTGTTTGGATGATACAAACGCGCCAAAATGTCCACATTATTATCCTATCCATGGTTAGGTTTTAGTGATTAGGGTTTTGTGATTAGAGTATAGGGTTTAGTGTTTCTGTTTACGATTTATTTTTTGTATTTATGGTTAATATTTAGGGCATATAGTGATGGATTAGGTGTAGATTATATTGGTTTTGGCTTTTTTATTTATTTTTTAAGGTTTAATTTTAGAGGTTTTAGAAATTAGGGTTTAATTTTACAGTTGGTAAAACCCTAACGAACCTAAAATACAATATTAAAAACGACTCAAAACGTAAAATAGACGATCTAAGATGGCAAACCTATCTGTTGGTCCCAGTAGGCCCAACGTACTCAAAAAACATTAAATATGTACCCTATTCTGTGAAAGTATGCGAAAGTTAGCAAAAACTCTCCCTGAAAAGTTCAAAAATCCTGAAAACGGTTGTCAGAGTATTTGGATGACACAAACGCGCCAAAATCTTCACATTATTATCCTTTCCATCGTTAGTCTTTAATTATTAGCGTATAGGGTTTAGTGTTTCCTTTTACGACTTAATGTTAGTGTTATTTAGGGCTTTTCGTGATGGATTAGGTGTAAGTTAGGGTTAATGTTTTCTGTTTATGGTTTAGTGTATAATGTTAGAGATTTTATAAATTAGGGTTTATGCGACGGTTGGTAAAACCCTAACGGACCCAAAATACGAAACCGTAAAATAAAATATTAAAAATAACCTAAAAGTCAACTAAATAAATCTCGAAACGTAAAACAAATGATCTTACATGGCGAAGCTATCTGTTGGTCCTAGAAGGTCCAACGCACTCAAAAAAACATATATTATATGCCCTTTCTGAGAAAGTATGTGAAAGTTAGCAAAATCCCTCCTGGAAACGTCAAAAATCCTAGAAACGCTTTTTAGAGTGTTTGGATGATACAAACGCGCCAAAATGTCCACATTATTATCCTATCCATGGTTAGGTTTTAGTGATTAGGGTTTTGTGATTAGAGTAAGGGTTTAGTGTTTCTGTTTATGATTTATTTTTTATATTTATGGTTAGTATTTAGGGCATATAGTGATGGATTAGGTGTAGATTATATTGGGTTTGGCTTTTTTATTTATTTTTTAAGGTTTAATTTTAGAGGTTTTAGAAATTAGGGTTTAATTTTACAGTTGGTAAAACCCTAACGAACCTAAAATACAAAACCCTAAAATACAATATTAAAAACGACTTAAAAGTTAACGAAGTAAACCTCAAAACGTAAAATAGACGATCTAAGATGGCAAAGCTATCTGTTGGTCCCAGTAGGCCCAACGCACTAAAAAAACATTAAATATGTACCCTATTCTGTGAAAGTATGTGAAAGTTAGCAAAAACTCTCCCGGAAACTTCAAAAATCCTGAAAACGGTTGTTAGAGTATTTGGATGACACAAACGCGCCAAAATCTTCACATTATTATCCTTTCCATCGTTAGTCTTTAATTATTAGCGTATAGGGTTTAGTGTTTCCTTTTACGACTTAATGTTAGTGTTATTTAGGGCTTTTCGTGATGGATTAGGTGTAAGTTAGGGTTAATGTTTTCTGTTTATGGTTTAGTGTATAATGTTAGAGATTTTATAAATTAGGGTTTATGCGACGGTAGGTAAAACCCTAACGGACCCAAAATACGAAACCGTAAAATAAAATATTAAAAAAAACCTAAAAGTCAACTAAATAAATCTCGAAACGTAAAACAAATAATCTTACATGGCGAAGCTATCTGTTGGTCCTAGAAGGTCCAACGCACTCAAAAAACATATATTATATGCCCTTTCTGAGAAAGTATGTGAAAGATAGCAAAATCCCTCCCGGAAACTTCAAAAATCCTAGAAACGCTTTTTTTAGAGTGTTTGGATGATACAAACGCGCCAAAATGTCCACATTATTATCCTATCCATGGTTAGGTTTTACTGATTAGGGTTTTGTGATTAGAGTATAGGGTTTAGTGTTTCTGTTTACGATTTATTTTTTGTATTTATGGTTAGTATTTAGGGCATATAGTGATGGATTAGGTGTAGATTATATTGGGTTTGGCTTTTTTATTTATTTTTTAAGGTTTAATTTTAGAGGTTTTAGAAATTAGGGTTTAATTTTACAGTTGGTAAAATCCTAACGAACCTAAAATACAAAAACCTAAAATACAATATTAAAAACGACTCAAAACGTAAAATAGACGATCTAAGATGGCAAAGCTATCTGTTGGTCCCAGTAGGCCCAACATACTCAAAAAACATTAAATATGTACCCTATTCTGTGAAAGTATGCGAAAGTTAGCAAAAACTCTCCCGGAAACTTCAAAAATCCTGAAAACGGTTGTCAGAGTATTTGGATGATACAAACGCGACAAAATCTTCACATTATTATCATTTCCATCGTTAGTCTTTAATTATTAGCGTATAGGGTTTAGTGTTTCCTTTTACGATTTAATGTTAGTGTTATTTAGGGCTTTTCGTGATGGATTAGGTGTAAGTTAGGGTTAATGTTTTATGTTTATGGTTTAGTGTATAATGTTAGAGATTTTATAAATTAGGGTTTATGCGACGGTTGGTAAAACCCTAACGGACCAAAAATACGAAACCGTAAAATAAAATATTAAAAACAACCTAAAAGTCAGCTAAATAAATCTCGAAACGTAAAACAAATGATCTTACATGGCAAAGCTATCTGTTGGTCCTAGAAGGTCCAACGCACTCAAAAAAACATATATTATATGCCCTTTCTGAGAAAGTATGTGAAAGTTAGCAAAATCCCTCCCGGAAACGTCAAAAATCCTAGAAACGCTTTTTAGAGTGTTTCGATGATACAAACGCGCCAAAATGTCCACATTATTATCCTATCCATGGTTAGGTTTTAGTGATTAGGGTTTTGTGATTAGAGTATAGGGTTTAGTGTTTCTGTTTATGATTTATTTTTTGTATTTATGGTTAGTATTTAGGGCATATAGTGATGGATTAGGTGTAGATTATATTGGGTTTGGCTTTTTTATTTATTTTTTAAGGTTTAGTTTTAGAGGTTTTAGAAATTAGGGTTTAATTTTACAGTTGGTAAAACCCTAACGAACCTAAAATACAAAACCCTAAAATACAATATTAAAAACGACTTAAAAGTTAACTAAGTAAACCTCAAAACGTAAAATAGACGATCTAAGATGGCAAAGCTATCTGTTGGTCCCAGTAGGCCCAACATACTCAAAAAACATTAAATATATACCCTATTCTGTGAAAGTATGCGAAAGTTTGCCAAAACTCTCCCAGAAACTTCAAAAATCCTGAAAACGGTTGTCAGAGTATTTGGATGATACAAACGCGACAAAATCTTCACATTATTATCATTTCCATCGTTAGTCTTTAATTATTAGCGTATAGGGTTTAGTGTTTCCTTTTACGACTTAATGTTAGTGTTATTTAGGGCTTTTCGTGATGGATTAGGTGTAAGTTAGGGTTAATGTTTTCTGTTTATGGTTTAGTGTATAATGTTAGAGATTTTATAAATTAGGGTTTATGCGACGGTTGGTAAAACCCTAACGGACCCAAAATACGAAACCGTAAAATAAAATATTAAAAAAAACCTAAAAGTCAACTAAATAAATCTCGAAACGTAAAACAAATGATCTTACATGGCGAACCTATCTGTTGGTCCTAGAAGGTCCAACGCACTCAAAAAACATATATTATATGCCCTTTCTGAGAAAGTATGTGAAAGATAGCAAAATCCCTCCCGGAAACTTCAAAAATCCTAGAAACGTTTTTTTTAGAGTGTTTGGATGATACAAACGCGCCAAAATGTCCACAGTATTATCCTATCCATGGTTAGGTTTTAGTGATTAGGGTTTTGTGATTAGAGTATAGGGTTTAGTGTTTCTGTTTACGATTTATTTTTTGTATTTATGGTTAGTATTTAGGGCATATAGTGATGGATTAGGTGTAGATTATATTGGGTTTGGCTTTTATTTTTTAAGGTTTAATTTTAGAGGTTTTAGAAATTAGGGTTTAATTTTACAGTTGGTAAAACCCTAACGAACCTAAAATACAAAAACCTAAAATACAATATTAAAAACGACTCAAAACGTAGAATAGACGATCTAAGATGGCAAAGCTATCTGTTGGTCCCAGTAGGCCCAACGCACTCAAAAAACATTCAATATGTACCCTATTCTGTGAAAGTATGCGAAAGTTAGCAATAACTCTCCCGGAAACTTCAAAAATCCTGAAAACGGTTGTCAAAGTATTTGGATGACACAAACGCGCCAAAATCTTCACATTATTATCCTTTCCATCGTTAGTCTTTAATTATTAGCGTATAGGGTTTAGTGTTTCCTTTTACGACTTATTGTTAGTGTTATTTAGGGCTTTTCGTGATGGATTAGGTTTAAGTTAGGGTTAATGTTTTCTGTTTATGGTTCAGTGTATAATGTTAGAGATTTTATAAATTAGGGTTTATGCGACGGTTGGTAAAACACTAACGGACCCAAAATACGAAACCGTAAAATAAAATATTAAAAACAACCTAATAAATAAATCTCGAAACGTAAAACAAATGATCTTAAATGGCGAATCTATCTGTTGGTCCTAGAAGGTCCAACGCACTCAAAAAACATATATTATATGCCCTTTTCTGAGAAAGTATGTGAAAGTTAGCAAAACCCCTCTCGGAAATTTCAAAAATCCTAGAAACGCTTTTTAGAGTGTTTGGATGATAAAAACGCGGCAAAATGTCCACATTATTATCCTATCCATGGTTAGGTTTTAGTGATTAGGGTTTTGTGATTAGAGTATAGGGTTTAGTGTTTCTGTTTACGATTTATTTTTTGTATTTATGGTTAGTATTTATGGCATATAGTGATGGATTAGGTGTAGATTATATTGGGTTTGGCTTTTTTATTTATTTTTTAAGGTTTAATTTTAGAGGTTTTAGAAATTAGGGTTTAATTTTACAGTTGGTAAAACCCTAACGAACCTAAAATAGACGATCTAAGATGGCAAAGCTATCTGTTGGTCCCAGTAGGCCCAACGCACTCAAAAAACATTAAATATGTACCATATTCTGTGAAAGTATGCGAAAGTTAGCAAAAACTCTCTCAAAAACTTCAAAAATCCTGAAAACGGTTGTCAGAGTATTTGGATGATACAAACGCGCCATAATCTTCACATTATAAGCATTTCCATCGTTAGTCTTTAATTATTAGCGTCTAGGGTTTAGTGTTTCCTTTTACGACTTAATGTTAGTGTTTTTAAGGGCTTTTCGTGATGGACTAGGTGTAAGTTAGGGTTAATGTTTTCTGTTTATGGTTTAGTGTATAATGTTAGAGATTTTATAAATTAGGGTTTATGCGACGGTTGGTAAAACCCTAACGGACCCAAAATACGAAACTGTAAAATAAAATATTAAAAACAACTTAAAAGTCAACTAAATAAATCTCGAAACGTAAAACAAATGATCTTACATGGCGAAGCTATCTGTTGGTCCTAGAAGGTCCAACGCACTCAAAAAACATATATTATATGCCCTTTCTGAGAAAGTATGTGAAAGTTAGCAAAATCCCTCTCGGAAATTTCAAAAATCCTAGAAATGCTTGTTAGAGTGTTTGCATGATACAAACGCGCCAAAATGTCCACATAATTATCCTATCCATGGTTAGGTTTTAGTGATTAGGGTTTTGTGATTAGAGTATAGGGTTTAGTGTTTCTGTTTACGATTTATTTTTTGTATTTATGGTTAGTATTTAGGGCATATAGTGATGGATTAGGTGTAGATTATATTGGGTTTGGCTTTTTTATTTATTTTTTAAGGTTTAATTTTAGAGGTTTTAGAAATTAGGGTTTAATTTTACAGTTGTTAAAACCCTAACGAACCTAAAATACAAAAACCTAAAATACAATATTAAAAACAACTCAAAACGTAAAATAGACGATCTAAGATGGCAAAGCTATCTGTTGGTCCCAGTACGCCCAACGCACTCAAAAAACATTAAATATGTACCCTATTCTGTGAAAGTATGCGAAAGTTAGCAAAAACTCTCCCGGAAACTTCAAAAATCCTGAAAACGGTTGTCAGAGTATTTGGATGATACAAACGCGCCAAAATCTTCACATAATAATCATTTCCATCGTTAGTCTTTAATTATTAGCGTATAGGGTTTAGTGTTTTCTTTTACGACTTAATGTTAGTGTTTTTAGGGCTTTTCGTGATGGATTAGGTGTAAGATAGGGTTAATGTTTTCTGTTTATGGTTTAGTGTATAATGTTAGAGATTTTATAAATTAGGGTTTATGCGACGGTTGGTAAAACCCTAACGGACCCAAAACACGAAACCGTAAAATAAATTATTAAAAACAACCTAAAAGTCAACTAAATAAATCTCGAAACGTAAAACAAATGATCTTACATGGCGAAGCTATCTGTTGGTCCTAGAAGGTCCAACGCACTCAAAAAAACATATATTATATGCCCTTTCTGAGAAAGTATGTGAAAGTTAGCAAAATCCCTCCCGGAAACGTCAAAAATCCTAGAAACGCTTTTTAGAGTGTTTGGATGATACAAATGCGCCAAAATGTCCACATTATTATCCTATCCATGGTTAGGTTTTAGTGATTAGGGTTTTGTGATTAGAGTATAGGGTTTAGTGTTTCTGTTTATGATTTATTTTTTGTATTTATGGTTAGTATTTAGGGCATATAGTGATGGATTAGGTGTAGATTATATTGGGTTTGGCTTTTTTATTTATTTTTTAAGGTTTAATTTTAGAGGTTTTAGAAATTAGGGTTTAATTTTACAGTTGGTAAAACCCCAACGAACCTAAAATACAAAAACCTAAAATACAATATTAAAAACGACTCAAAACGTAAAATAGACGATCTAAGATGGCAAAGCTATCTGTTGGTCCCAGTACGCCCAACGCACTCAAAAAGCATTAAATATGTACCCTATTCTGTGAAAGTATGCGAAAGTTAGCAAAAACTCTCCCGGAAACTTCAAAAATCCTGAAAACGGTTGTCAGAGTATTTGGATGATACAAACGCACCAAAATCTTCACATTATAATCATTTCCATCGTTAGTCTTTAATTATTAGCGTATAGGGTTTAGTGTTTCCTTTTACGACTTAATGTTAGTGTTTTTAAGGGCTTTTCGTGATGGATTAGGTGTAAGTTAGGGTTAATGTTTTCTGTTTATGGTTTAGTGTATAATGTTAGAGATTTTATAAATTAGGGTTTATTCGACGGTTGGTAAAACCCTAACGGACCCAAAATACGAAACCGTAAAATAAAATATTAAAAACAACCTAAAAGTCAACTAAATAAATCTCGAAACGTAAAACAAATGATCTTACATGACGAAGCTATCTGTTGGTCCTAGAAGGTCCAACGCACTCAAAAAACATATATTATATGCCCTTTCTGAGAAAGTATGTGAAAGTAAGCAAAATCCCTCTCGGAAATTTCAAAAATCCTAGAAACGCTTGTTAGAGTGTTTGCATGATACAAACGCGCCAAAATGTCCACATAATTATCCTATCCATGGTTAGGTTTTAGTGATTAGGGTTTTGTGATTAGAGTATAGGGTTTAGTGTTTCTGTTTACGAATTATTTTTTGTATTTATGGTTAGTATTTAGGGCATATAGTGATGGATTAGGTGTAGATTATATTGGGTTTGGCTTTTTTATTTATTTTTTGAGGTTTAATTTTAGAGGTTTTACAAATTAGGGTTTACTTTTACAGTTGTTAAAACCCTAACGAACCTAAAATACAAAAACCTAAAATACAATATTAAAAACAACTCAAAACGTAAAATAGACGATCTAAGATGGCAAAGCTAACTTTTGGTCCCAGTACGCCCAACGCACTCAAAAAACATTAAATATGTACCCTATTCTGTGAAAGTATGCGAAAGTTAGCAAAAACTCTCCCGGAAACTTCAAAAATCCTGAAAACGGTTGTCAGAGTATTTGGATGATACAAACGCGACAAAATCTTCACATTATAATCATTTCCATCGTTAGTCTTTAATTATTAGCGTATAGGGTTTAGTGTTTCCTTTTACGACTTAATGTTAGTGTTTTTTAGGGCTTTTCGTAATGGATTAGGTGTAAGTTAGGGTTAATGTTTTCTGTTTATGGTTTAGTGTATAATGTTAGAGATTTTATAAATTAGGGTTTATGCGACGGTTGGTAAAACCCTAACGGACCCAAAATACAAAACCGTAAAATAAAATATTAAAAAAAACCTAAAAGTCAACTAAATAAATCTCGAAACGTAAAACAAATGATCTTACACGGCGAAGCTATCTGTTGGTCCTAGAAGGTCCAACGCACTCAAAAAATATATATTATATGCCCTTTCTGAGAAAGTATGTGAAAGTTAGCAAAATCCCTCCCGGAAACTTCAAAAATCATAGAAGCGCTTTTTTTAGAGTGTTTGGATGATACAAACGCGCCAAAATGTCCACATTATTATCCTATCCATGGTTAGGTTTTAGTGATTAGGGTTTTGTGATTAGAGTATAGGGTTTAGTGTTTCTGTTTACGATTTATTTTTTGTATTTATGGTTAGTATTTAGGGCATATTGTGATGGATTAGGTGTAGATTATATTGGGTTTGGCTTTTTTATTTATTTTTTAAGGTTTAATTTTAGAGGTTTTAGAAATTAGGGTTTAATTTTACAGTTGGTAAAACCCCAACGAACCTAAAATACAAAAACCTAAAATACAATATTAAAAACGACTCAAAACGTAAAATAGACGATCTAAGATGGCAAAGCTATCTGTTGGTCCCAGTACGCCCAACGCACTCAAAAAACATTAAATATGTACCCTATTCTGTGAAAGTATGCGAAAGTTAGCAAAAACTCTCCCGGAAACTTCAAAAATCCTGAAAACGGTTGTCAGAGTATTTGGATGATACAAACGCACCAAAATCTTCACATTATAATCATTTCCATCGTTAGTCTTTAATTATTAGCGTATAGGGTTTAGTGTTTCCTTTTACGACTTAATGTTAGTGTTTTTAAGGGCTTTTCGTGATGGATTAGGTGTAAGTTAGGGTTAATGTTTTCTGTTTATGGTTTAGTGTATAATGTTAGAGATTTTATAAATTAGGGTTTATTCGACGGTTGGTAAAACCCTAACGGACCCAAAATACGAAACCGTAAAATAAAATATTAAAAACAACCTAAAAGTCAACTAAATAAATCTCGAAACGTAAAAAAATGATCTTACATGACGAAGCTATCTGTTGGTCCTAAAAGGTCCAACGCACTCAAAAAACATATATTATATGCCCTTTCTGAGAAAGTATGTGAAAGTAAGCAAAATCCCTCTCGGAAATTTCAAAAATCCTAGAAACGCTTGTTAGAGTGTTTGCATGATACAAACGCGCCAAAATGTCCACATAATTATCCTATCCATGGTTAGGTTTTAGTGATTAGGGTTTTGTGATTAGAGTATAGGGTTTAGTGTTTCTGTTTACGAATTATTTTTTGTATTTATGGTTAGTATTTAGGGCATATAGTGATGGATTAGGTGTAGATTATATTGGGTTTGGCTTTTTATTTATTTTTTAAGGTTTAATTTTAGAGGTTTTAGAAATTAGGGTTTACTTTTACAGTTGTTAAAACCCTAACGAACCTAAAATACAAAAACCTAAAATACAATATTAAAAACAACTCAAAACGTAAAATAGACAATCTAAGATGGCAAAGCTATCTGTTGGTCCCAGTACGCCCAACGCACTCAAAAAACATTAAATATGTACCCTATTCTGTGAAAGTTTGCGAAAGTTAGCAAAAACTCTCTCAAAAACTTCAAAAATCCTGAAAACGGTTTTCAGAGTATTTGGATGATACAAACGCGCCAAAATCTTCACATTATAATCATTTCCAACGTTAGTCTTTAATTATTAGCGTATAGGGTTTAGTGTTTCCTTTTACGACTTAATGTTAGTGTTTTTAAGGGCTTTTCGTGATGGATTAGGTGTAAGTTAGGGTTAATGTTTTCTGTTTATGCTTTAGTGTATAATGTTAGAGATTTTATAAATTAGGGTTTATGCGACGGTTGGTAAAACCCTAACGGACCCAAAATACGAAACCGTAAAATAAAATATTAAAAACAACCTAAAAGTCAACTAAATAAATCTCGAAACGTAAAACAAATGATCTTACATGGCGAAGCTATCTGTTGGTCCTAGAAGGTCCAACGCACTCAAAAAACATATATTATATGCCCTTTCTGAGAAAGTATGTGAAAGTTAGCAAAATCCCTCTCGGAAATTTCAAAAATCCTAGAAACGCTTGTTAGAGTGTTTGCATGATACAAACGCGCCAAAATGTCCACATAATTATCCTATCCATGGTTAGGTTTTAGTGATTAGGGTTTTGTGATTAGAGTATAGGGTTTAGTGTTTCTGTTTACGAATTATTTTTTGTATTTATGGTTAGTATTTAGGGCATATAGTGATGGATTAGGTGTAGATTATATTGGGTTTGGCTTTTTTATTTATTTTTTAAGGTTTAATTTTAGAGGTTTTACAAATTAGGGTTTACTTTTACAGTTGTTAAAACCCTAACGAACCTAAAATACAAAAACCTAAAATACAATATTAAAAACAACTCAAAACGTAAAATAGACGATCTAAGATGGCAAAGCTATCTGTTGGTCCCAGTACGCCCAACGCACTCAAAAAACATTAAATATGTACCCTATTCTTTGAAAGTATGCGAAAGTTAGCAAAAACTCTCCCGGAAACTTCAAAAATCCTGAAAACGGTTGTCAGAGTATTTGGATGATACAAACGCGACAAAATCTTCACATTATAATCATTTCCATCGTTAGTCTTTAATTATTAGCGTATAGGGTTTAGTGTTTCCTTTTACGACTTAATGTTAGTGTTTTTTAGGGCTTTTCGTGATGGATTAGGTGTAAGTTAGGGTTAATGTTTTGTGTTTATGGTTTAGTGTATAATGTTAGAGATTTTATAAATTAGGGTTTATACGACGGTAGGTAAAACCCTAACGGACCCAAAATACGAAACCGTAAAATAAATATTAAAAACAACCTAAAAGTCAACTAAATAAATCTCGTAACGTAAAACAAATGATCTTACATGACGAAGCTATCTGTTGGTCCTAGAAGGTCCAACGCACTCAAAAAACATATATTATATGCCCTTTCTGAGAAAGTATGTGAAAGTAAGCAAAATCCCTCTCGGAAATTTCAAAAATCCTAGAAACGCTTGTTAGAGTGTTTGCATGATACAAACGCGCCAAAATGTCCACATAATTATCCTATCCATGGTTAGGTTTTAGTGATTAGGGTTTTGTGATTAGAGTATAGGGTTTAGTGTTTCTGTTTACGAATTATTTTTTGTATTTATGGTTAGTATTTAGGGCATATAGTGATGGATTAGGTGTAGATTATATTGGGTTTGGCTTTTTTATTTATTTTTTAAGGTTTAATTTTAGAGGTTTTAGAAATTAGGGTTTACTTTTACAGTTGTTAAAACCCTAACGAACCTAAAATACAAAAACCTAAAATACAATATTAAAAACAACTCAAAACGTAAAATAGACAATCTAAGATGGCAAAGCTATCTGTTGGTCCCAGTACGCCCAACGCACTCAAAAAACATTAAATATGTACCCTATTCTGTGAAAGTTTGCGAAAGTTAGCAAAAACTCTCTCAAAAACTTCAAAAATCCTGAATACGGTTGTCAGAGTATTTGGATGATACAAACGCGCCAAAATCTTCACATTATAATCATTTCCATCGTTAGTCTTTAATTATTAGCGTATAGGGTTTAGTGTTTCCTTTTACGACTTAATGTTAGTGTTTTTAAGGGCTTTTCGTGATGGATTAGGTGTAAGTTAGGGTTAATGTTTTCTGTTTATGGTTTAGTGTATAATGTTAGAGATTTTATAAATTAGGGTTTATGCGACGGTTGGTAAAACCCTAACGGACCCAAAATACGAAACCGTAAAATAAAATATTAAAAACAACCTAAAAGTCAACTAAATAAATCTCGAAACGTAAAACAAATGATCTTACGTGGCGAAGCTATCTGTTGGTCCTAGAAGGTCCAACGCACTCAAAAAACATATATTATATGCCCTTTCTGAGAAAGTATGTGAAAGTTAGCAAAATCCCTCCCGGAAACTTCAAAAATCATAGAAGCGCTTTTTAGAGTGTTTGGATGATACAAACGCGCCAAAATGTCCACATTATTATCCTATCCATGGTTAGGTTTTAGTGATTAGGGTTTTGTGATTAGAGTATTGGGTTTAGTGTTTCTGTTTATGATTTATTTTTTGTATTTATGGTTAGTATTTAGGGCATATAGTGATGGATTAGGTGTAGATTATATTGGGTTTGGCTTTTTTATTTATTTTTTAAGGTTTAATTTTAGAGGTTTTACAAATTAGGGTTTAATTTTACAGTTGGTAAAACCCAACGAACCTAAAATACAAAAACCTAAAATACAATATTAAAAACGACTCAAAACGTAAAATAGACGATCTAAGATGGCAAAGCTATCTGTTGGTCCCAGTACGCCCAACGCACTCAAAAAACATTAAATATGTACCCAATTCTGTGAAAGTATGCGAAAGTTAGCAAAAACTCTCCCGGAAACTTCAAAAATCCTGAAAACGGTTGTCAGAGTATTTGGATGATACAAACGCGCCAAAATCTTCACATAATAATCATTTCCATCGTTAGTCTTTAATTATTAGCGTATAGGGTTTAGTGTTTCCTTTTACGACTTAATGTTAGTGTTTTTTAGGGCTTTTCGTGATGGATTAGGTGTAAGTTAGGGTTAATGTTTTCTGTTTATGGTTTAGTGTATAATGTTAGAGATTTTATAAATTAGGGTTTATGCGACGGTTAGTAAAACCCTAACGGACCCAAAACACGAAACAGTAAAATAAAATATTAAAAACAACCTAAAAGTCAACTAAATAAATCTCGAAACATAAAACAAATGATCTTACATGGCGAAGCTATCTATTGGTCCTAGAAGGTCCAACGCACTCAAAAAAACATATATTATATGCCCTTTCTGAGAAATTATGTGAAAGTTAGCAAAATCCCTCCCGGAAACGTCAAAAATCCTAGAAACGCTTTTTAGAGTGTTTGGATGATACAAACGCGCCAAAATGTCCACATTATTATCCTATCCATGGTTAGGTTTTAGTGATTAGGGTTTTGTGATTAGAGTATAGGGTTTAGTGTTTCTGTTTATGATTTATTTTTTGTATTTATGGTTAGTATTTAGGGCATATAGTGATGGATTAGGTGTAGATTATATTGGGTTTGGCTTTTTTATTTATTTTTTAAGGTTTAATTTTAGAGGTTTTAGAAATTAGGGTTTAATTTTACAGTTGGTAAAACCCAACGAACCTAAAATACAAAAACCTAAAATACAATATTAAAAACGACTCAAAACGTAAAATAGACGATCTAAGATGGCAAAGCTATCTGTTGGTCCCAGTACGCCCAACGCACTCAAAAAACATTAAATATGTACCCTATTCTGTGAAAGTATGCGAAAGTTAGCAAAAACTCTCCCGGAAACTTCAAAAATCCTGAAAACGGTTGTCAGAGTATTTGGATGATACAAACGCACCAAAATCTTCACATTATAATCATTTCCATCGTTAGTCTTTAATTATTAGCGTATAGGGTTTAGTGTTTCCTTTTACGACTTAATGTTAGTGTTTTTTAGGGCTTTTCGTGATGGATTAGGTGTAAGTTAGGGTTAATGTTTTCTGTTTATGGTTTAGTGTATAATGTTAGAGATTTTATAAATTAGGGTTTATGCGACGGTTGGTAAAACCCTAACGGACCCAAAATACGAAACCGTAAAATAAAATATTAAAAACAACCTAAAAGTCAACTAAATAAATCTCGAAACGTAAAACAAATGATCTTACATGGCGAAGCTATCTGTTGGTCCTAGAAGGTCCAACGCACTCAAAAAAACATATATTATATGCCCTTTCTGAGAAAGTATGTGAAAGTTCGCAAAATCCCTCCCGAAAACGTCAAAAATCCTAGAAACGCTTTTTAGAGTGTTTGGATGACACAAACGCGCCAAAATGTCCACGTTATTATCCTATCCATGGTTAGGTTTTAGTGATTCGGGTTTTGTGATTAGAGTATAGGGTTTAGTGTTTCTGTTTATGATTTATTTTTTGTATTTATGGTTAGTATTTAGGGCATATAGTGATGGATTAGGTGTAGATTATATTGGGTTTGGCTTTTTTATTTATTTTATAAGGTTTAATTTTAGAGGTTTTAGAAATTAGGGTTTAATTTTACAGTTGGTAAACCCTAACGAACCTAAAATACAAAACCCTAAAATACAATATTAAAAACGACTCAAAACGTAAAATAGACGATCTAAGATGGCAAAGCTATCTGTTGGTCCCAGTACGCCCAACGCACTCAAAAAACATTAAATATGTACCATATTCTGTGAAAGTATGCGAAAGTTAGCAAAAACTCTCTCAAAAACTTCAAAAATCCTGAAAACGGTTGTCAGAGTATTTGGATGATACAAACGCGCCATAATCTTCACATTATAATCATTTCCATCGTTAGTCTTTAATTATTAGCGTATAGGGTTTAGTGTTTCCTTTTACGACTTAATGTTAGTGTTTTTAAGGGCTTTTCGTGATGGACTAGGTGTAAGTTAGGGTTAATGTTTTCTGTTTATGGTTTAGTGTATAATGTTAGAGATTTTATAAATTAGGGTTTATGCGACTGTTGGTAAATCCCTAACGGACCCAAAATACGAAACCGTAAAATAAAATATTAAAAACAACTTAAAAGTCAACTAAATAAATCTCGAAACGTAAAACAAATGATCTTACATGGCGAAGCTATCTGTTGGTCCTAGAAGGTCCAACGCACTCAAAAAACATATATTATATGCCCTTTCTGAGAAAGTATGTGAAAGTTAGCAAAATCCCTCTCGGAAATTTCAAAAATCCTAGAAATGCTTGTTAGAGTGTTTGCATGATACAAACGTGCCAAAATGTCCACATAATTATCCTATCCATGGTTAGGTTTTAGTGATTAGGGTTTTGTGATTAGAGTATAGGGTTTAGTGTTTCTGTTTACGATTTATTTTTTGTATTTATGGTTAGTATTTAGGGCATATAGTGATGGATTAGGTGTAGATTATATTGGGTTTGGCTTTTTTATTTATTTTTTAAGGTTTAATTTTAGAGGTTTTAGAAATTAGGGTTTAATTTTACAGTTGTTAAAACCCTAACGAACCTAAAATACAAAAACCTAAAATACAATATTAAAAACAACTCAAAACGTAAAATAGACGATCTAAGATGGCAAAGCTATCTGTTGGTCCCAGTACGCCCAACGCACTCAAAAAACATTAAATATGTACCCTATTCTGTGAAAGTATGCGAAAGTTAGCAAAAACTCTCCCGGAAACTTCAAAAATCCTGAAAACGGTTGTCAGAGTATTTGGATGATACAAACGCGACAAAATCTTCACATTATAATCATTTCCATCGTTAGTCTTAAATTATTAGCGTATAGGGTTTAGTGTTTCCTTTTACGACTTAATGTTAGTGTTTTTTAGGGCTTTTCGTGATGGATTAGGTGTAAGTTAGGGTTAATGTTTTGTGTTTATGGTTTAGTGTATAATGTTAGAGATTTTATAAATTAGGGTTTATGCGACGGTAGGTAAAACCCTAACGGACCCAAAATACGAAACCGTAAAATAAATATTAAAAACAACCTAAAAGTCAACTAAATAAATCTCGTAACGTAAAACAAATGATCTTACATGACGAAGCTATCTGTTGGTCCTAGAAGGTCCAACGCACTCAAAAAACATATATTATATGCCCTTTCTGAGAAAGTATGTGAAAGTAAGCAAAATCCCTCTCGGAAATTTCAAAAATCCTAGAAACGCTTGTTAGAGTGTTTGCATGATACAAACGCGCCAAAATGTCCACATAATTATCCTATCCATGGTTAGGTTTTAGTGATTAGGGTTTTGTGATTAGAGTATAGGGTTTAGTGTTTCTGTTTACGAATTATTTTTTGTATTTATGGTTAGTATTTAGGGCATATAGTGATGGATTAGGTGTAGATTATATTGGGTTTGGCTTTTTTATTTATTTTTTAAGGTTTAATTTTAGAGGTTTTAGAAATTAGGGTTTACTTTTACAGTTGTTAAAACCCAAACAAACCTAAAATACAAAAACCTAAAATACAATATTAAAAACAACTCAAAACGTAAAATAGACAATCTAAGATGGCAAAGCTATCTGTTGGTCCCAGTACGCCCAACGCACTCAAAAAACATTAAATATGTACCCTATTCTGTGAAAGTTTGCGAAAGTTAGCAAAAACTCTCTCAAAAACTTCAAAAATCCTGAATACGGTTGTCAGAGTATTTGGATGATACAAACGCGCCAAAATCTTCACATTATAATCATTTCCATCGTTAGTCTTTAATTATTAGCGTATAGGGTTTAGTGTTTCCTTTTACGACTTAATGTTAGTGTTTTTAAGGGCTTTTCGTGATGGATTAGGTGTAAGTTAGGGTTAATGTTTTCTGTTTATGGTTTAGTGTATAATGTTAGAGATTTTATAAATTAGGGTTTATGCGACGGTTGGTAAAACCCTAACGGACCCAAAATACGAAACCGTAAAATAAAATATTAAAAACAACCTAAAAGTCAACTAAATAAATCTCGAAACGTAAAACAAATGATCTTACGTGGCGAAGCTATCTGTTGGTCCTAGAAGGTCCAACGCACTCAAAAAACATATATTATATGCCCTTTCTGAGAAAGTATGTGAAAGTTAGCAAAATCCCTCCCGGAAACTTCAAAAATCATAGAAGCGCTTTTTAGAGTGTTTGGATGATACAAACGCGCCAAAATGTCCACATTATTATCCTATCCATGGTTAGGTTTTAGTGATTAGGGTTTTGTGATTAGAGTATTGGGTTTAGTGTTTCTGTTTATGATTTATTTTTTGTATTTATGGTTAGTATTTAGGGCATATAGTGATGGATTAGGTGTAGATTATATTGGGTTTGGCTTTTTTATTTATTTTTTAAGGTTTAATTTTAGAGGTTTTAGAAATTAGGGTTTAATTTTACAGTTGGTAAAACCCAACGAACCTAAAATACAAAAACCTAAAATACAATATTAAAAACGACTCAAAACGTAAAATAGACGATCTAAGATGGCAAAGCTATCTGTTGGTCCCAGTACGCCCAACGCACTCAAAAAACATTAAATATGTACCCAATTCTGTGAAAGTATGCGAAAGTTAGCAAAAACTCTCCCGGAAACTTCAAAAATCCTGAAAACGGTTGTCAGAGTATTTGGATGATACAAACGCGCCAAAATCTTCACATAATAATCATTTCCATCGTTAGTCTTTAATTATTAGCGTATAGGGTTTAGTGTTTCCTTTTACGACTTAATGTTAGTGTTTTTTAGGGCTTTTCGTGATGGATTAGGTGTAAGTTAGGGTTAATGTTTTCTGTTTATGGTTTAGTGTATAATGTTAGAGATTTTATAAATTAGGGTTTATGCGACGGTTAGTAAAACCCTAACGGACCCAAAACACGAAACAGTAAAATAAAATATTAAAAACAACCTAAAAGTCAACTAAATAAATCTCGAAACGTAAAACAAATGATCTTACATGGCGAAGCTATCTATTGGTCCTAGAAGGTCCAACGCACTCAAAAAAACATATATTATATGCCCTTTCTGAGAAATTATGTGAAAGTTAGCAAAATCCCTCCCGGAAACGTCAAAAATCCTAGAAACGCTTTTTAGAGTGTTTGGATGATACAAACGCGCCAAAATGTCCACATTATTATCCTATCCATGGTTAGGTTTTAGTGATTAGGGTTTTGTGATTAGAGTATAGGGTTTAGTGTTTCTGTTTATGATTTATTTTTTGTATTTATGGTTAGTATTTAGGGCATATAGTGATGGATTAGGTGTAGATTATATTGGGTTTGGCTTTTTTATTTATTTTTTAAGGTTTAATTTTAGAGGTTTTAGAAATTAGGGTTTAATTTTACAGTTGGTAAAACCCAACGAACCTAAAATACAAAAACCTAAAATACAATATTAAAAACGACTCAAAACGTAAAATAGACGATCTAAGATGGCAAAGCTATCTGTTGGTCCCAGTACGCCCAACGCACTCAAAAAACATTAAATATGTACCCTATTCTGTGAAAGTATGCGAAAGTTAGCAAAAACTCTCCCGGAAACTTCAAAAATCCTGAAAACGGTTGTCAGAGTATTTGGATGATACAAACGCACCAAAATCTTCACATTATAATCATTTCCATCGTTAGTCTTTAATTATTAGCGTATAGGGTTTAGTGTTTCCTTTTACGACTTAATGTTAGTGTTTTTTAGGGCTTTTCGTGATGGATTAGGTGTAAGTTAGGGTTAATGTTTTCTGTTTATGGTTTAGTGTATAATGTTAGAGATTTTATAAATTAGGGTTTATGCGACGGTTGGTAAAACCCTAACGGACCCAAAATACGAAACCGTAAAATAAAATATTAAAAACAACCTAAAAGTCAACTAAATAAATCTCGAAACGTAAAACAAATGATCTTACATGGCGAAGCTATCTGTTGGTCCTAGAAGGTCCAACGCACTCAAAAAAACATATATTATATGCCCTTTCTGAGAAAGTATGTGAAAGTTCGCAAAATCCCTCCCGAAAACGTCAAAAATCCTAGAAACGCTTTTTAGAGTGTTTGGATGACACAAACGCGCCAAAATGTCCACGTTATTATCCTATCCATGGTTAGGTTTTAGTGATTAGGGTTTTGTGATTAGAGTATAGGGTTTAGTGTTTCTGTTTATGATTTATTTTTTGTATTTATGGTTAGTATTTAGGGCATATAGTGATGGATTAGGTGTAGATTATATTGGGTTTGGCTTTTTTATTTATTTTATAAGGTTTAATTTTAGAGGTTTTAGAAATTAGGGTTTAATTTTACAGTTGGTAAACCCTAACGAACCTAAAATACAAAACCCTAAAATACAATATTAAAAACGACTCAAAACGTAAAATAGACGATCTAAGATGGCAAAGCTATCTGTTGGTCCCAGTACGCCCAACGCACTCAAAAAACATTAAATATGTACCATATTCTGTGAAAGTATGCGAAAGTTAGCAAAAACTCTCTCAAAAACTTCAAAAATCCTGAAAACGGTTGTCAGAGTATTTGGATGATACAAACGCGCCATAATCTTCACATTATAATCATTTCCATCGTTAGTCTTTAATTATTAGCGTATAGGGTTTAGTGTTTCCTTTTACGACTTAATGTTAGTGTTTTTAAGGGCTTTTCGTGATGGACTAGGTGTAAGTTAGGGTTAATGTTTTCTGTTTATGGTTTAGTGTATAATGTTAGAGATTTTATAAATTAGGGTTTATGCGACTGTTGGTAAATCCCTAACGGACCCAAAATACGAAACCGTAAAATAAAATATTAAAAACAACTTAAAAGTCAACTAAATAAATCTCGAAACGTAAAACAAATGATCTTACATGGCGAAGCTATCTGTTGGTCCTAGAAGGTCCAACGCACTCAAAAAACATATATTATATGCCCTTTCTGAGAAAGTATGTGAAAGTTAGCAAAATCCCTCTCGGAAATTTCAAAAATCCTAGAAATGCTTGTTAGAGTGTTTGCATGATACAAACGTGCCAAAATGTCCACATAATTATCCTATCCATGGTTAGGTTTTAGTGATTAGGGTTTTGTGATTAGAGTATAGGGTTTAGTGTTTCTGTTTACGATTTATTTTTTGTATTTATGGTTAGTATTTAGGGCATATAGTGATGGATTAGGTGTAGATTATATTGGGTTTGGCTTTTTTATTTATTTTTTAAGGTTTAATTTTAGAGGTTTTAGAAATTAGGGTTTAATTTTACAGTTGTTAAAACCCTAACGAACCTAAAATACAAAAACCTAAAATACAATATTAAAAACAACTCAAAACGTAAAATAGACGATCTAAGATGGCAAAGCTATCTGTTGGTCCCAGTACGCCCAACGCACTCAAAAAACATTAAATATGTACCCTATTCTGTGAAAGTATGCGAAAGTTAGCAAAAACTCTCCCGGAAACTTCAAAAATCCTGAAAACGGTTGTCAGAGTATTTGGATGATACAAACGCACCAAAATCTTCACATTATAATCATTTCCATCGTTAGTCTTTAATTATTAGCGTATAGGGTTTAGTGTTTCCTTTTACGACTTAATGTTAGTGTTTTTAAGGGCTTTTCGTGATGGATTAGGTGTAAGTTAGGGTTAATGTTTTCTGTTTATGGTTTAGTGTATAATGTTAGAGATTTTATAAATTAGGGTTTATTCGACGGTTGGTAAAACCCTAACGGACCCAAAATACGAAACCGTAAAATAAAATATTAAAAACAACCTAAAAGTCAACTAAATAAATCTCGAAACGTAAAACAAATGATCTTACACGGCGAAGCTATCTGTTGGTCCTAGAAGGTCCAACGCACTCAAAAAATATATATTATATGCCCTTTCTGAGAAAGTATGTGAAAGTTAGCAAAATCCCTCCCGGAAACTTCAAAAATCATAGAAGCGCTTTTTTTAGAGTGTTTGGATGATACAAACGCGCCAAAATGTCCACATTATTATCCTATCCATGGTTAGGTTTTAGTGATTAGGGTTTTGTGATTAGAGTATAGGGTTTAGTGTTTCTGTTTACGAATTATTTTTTGTATTTATGGTTAGTATTTAGGGCATATAGTGATGGATTAGGTGTAGATTATATTGGGTTTGGCTTTTTTATTTATTTTTTAAGGTTTAATTTTAGAGGTTTTAGAAATTAGGGTTTACTTTTACAGTTGTTAAAACCCTAACGAACCTAAAATACAAAAACCTAAAATACAATATTAAAAACAACTCAAAACGTAAAATAGACAATCTAAGATGGCAAAGCTATCTGTTGGTCCCAGTACGCCCAACGCACTCAAAAAACATTAAATATGTACCCTATTCTGTGAAAGTATGCGAAAGTTAGCAAAAACTCTCCCGGAAACTTCAAAAATCCTGAAAACGGTTGTCAGAGTATTTGGATGATACAAACGCGACAAAATCTTCACATTATAATCATTTCCATCGTTAGTCTTTAATTATTAGCGTATAGGGTTTAGTGTTTCCTTTTACGACTTAATGTTAGTGTTTTTTAGGGCTTTTCGTGATGGATTAGGTGTAAGTTAGGGTTAATGTTTTGTGTTTATGGTTTAGTGTATAATGTTAGAGATTTTATAAATTAGGGTTTATGCGACGGTAGGTAAAACCCTAACGGACCCAAAATACGAAACCGTAAAATAAAATATTAAAAACAACCTAAAAGTCAACTAAATAAATCTCGAAACGTAAAACAAATGATCTTACATGGCGAAGCTATCTGTTGGTCCTAGAAGGTCCAACGCACTCAAAAAACATATATTATATGCCCTTTCTGAGAAAGTATGTGAAAGTAAGCAAAATCCCTCTCGGAAATTTCAAAAATCCTAGAAACGCTTGTTAGAGTGTTTGCATGATACAAACGCGCCAAAATGTCCACATAATTATCCTATCCATGGTTAGGTTTTAGTGATTAGGGTTTTGTGATTAGAGTATAGGGTTTAGTGTTTCTGTTTACGAATTATTTTTTGTATTTATGGTTAGTATTTAGGGCATATAGTGATGGATTAGGTGTAGATTATATTGGGTTTTGCTTTTTTATTTATTTTTTAAGGTTTAATTTTAGAGGTTTTAGAAATTAGGGTTTAATTTTACAGTTGGTAAAACCCCAACGAACCTAAAATACAAAAACCTAAAATACAATATTAAAAACGACTCAAAACGTAAAATAGACGATCTAAGATGGCAAAGCTATCTGTTGGTCCCAGTACGCCCAACGCACTCAAAAAACATTAAATATGTACCCTATTCTGTGAAAGTATGCGAAAGTTAGCAAAAACTCTCCCGGAAACTTCAAAAATCCTGAAAACGGTTGTCAGAGTATTTGGATGATACAAACGCACCAAAATCTTCACATTATAATCATTTCCATCGTTAGTCTTTAATTATTAGCGTATAGGGTTTAGTGTTTCCTTTTACGACTTAATGTTAGTGTTTTTAAGGGCTTTTCGTGATGGATTAGGTGTAAGTTAGGGTTAATGTTTTCTGTTTATGGTTTAGTGTATAATGTTAGAGATTTTATAAATTAGGGTTTATTCGACGGTTGGTAAAACCCTAACGGACCCAAAATACGAAACCGTAAAATAAAATATTAAAAACAACCTAAAAGTCAACTAAATAAATCTCGAAACGTAAAACAAATGATCTTACATGACGAAGCTATCTGGTGGTCCTAGAAGGTCCAACGCACTCAAAAAACATATATTATATGCCCTTTCTGAGAAAGTATGTGAAAGTTAGCAAAATCCCTCTCGGAAATTTCAAAAATCCTAGAAACGCTTGTTAGAGTGTTTGCATGATACAAACGCGCCAAAATGTCCACATAATTATCCTATCCATGGTTAGGTTTTAGTGATTAGGGTTTTGTGATTAGAGTATAGGGTTTAGTGTTTCTGTTTACGAATTATTTTTTGTATTTATGGTTAGTATTTAGGGCATATAGTGATGGATTAGGTGTAGATTATATTGGGTTTGGCTTTTTATTTATTTTTTAAGGTTTAATTTTAGAGGTTTTAGAAATCAGGGTTTACTTTTACAGTTGTTAAAACCCTAACGAACCTAAAATACAAAAACCTAAAATACAATATTAAAAACAACTCAAAACGTAAAATAGACGATCTAAGATGGCAAAGCTATCTGTTGGTCCCAGTACGCCCAACGCACTCAAAAAATATTAAATATGTACCCTATTCTGTGAAAGTATGCGAAAGTTAGCAAAAACTCTCCCGGAAACTTCAAAAATCCTGAAAACGGTTTTCAGAGTATTTGGATGATACAAACGCGACAAAATCTTCACATTATAATCATTTCCATCGTTAGTCTTTAATTATTAGCGTATAGGGTTTAGTGTTTCCTTTTACGACTTAATGTTAGTGTTTTTTAGGGCTTTTCGTGATGGATTAGGTGTAAGTTAGGGTTAATGTTTTGTGTTTATGGTTTAGTGTATAATGTTAGAGATTTTATAAATTAGGGTTTATGCGACGGTAGGTAAAACCCTAACGGACCCAAAATACGAAACCGTAAAATAAAATATTAAAAACAACCTAAAAGTCAACTAAATAAATCTCGAAACGTAAAACAAATGATCTTACATGGCGAAGCTATCTGTTGGTCCTAGAAGGTCCAACGCACTCAAAAAACATATATTATATGCCCTTTCTGAGAAAGTATGTGAAAGTAAGCAAAATCCCTCTCGGAAATTTCAAAAATCCTAGAAACGCTTGTTAGAGTGTTTGCATGATACAAACGCGCCAAAATGTCCACATAATTATCCTATCCATGGTTAGGTTTTAGTGATTAGGGTTTTGTGATTAGAGTATAGGGTTTAGTGTTTCTGTTTACGAATTATTTTTTGTATTTATGGTTAGTATTTAGGGCATATAGTGATGGATTAGGTGTAGATTATATTGGGTTTGGCCTTTTTATTTATTTTTTAAGGTTTAATTTTAGAGGTTTTACAAATTAGGGTTTACTTTTACAGTTGTTGAAACCCTAACGAACCTAAAATACAAAAACCTAAAATACAATATTAAAAACAACTCAAAACGTAAAATAGACGATCTAAGATGGCAAAGCTATCTGTTGGTCCCAGTACGCCCAACGCACTCAAAAAACATTAAATATGTACCCTATTCTGTGAAAGTATGCGAAAGTTAGCAAAAACTCTACCGGAAACTTCAAAAATCCTGAAAACGGTTGTCAGAGTATTTGGATGATACAAACGCGCCAAAATCTTCACATTATAATCATTTCCATCGTTAGTCTTTAATTATTAGCGTATAGGGTTTAGTGTTTCCTTTTACGACTTAATGTTAGTGTTTTTTAGGGCTTTTCGTGATGGATTAGGTGTAAGTTAGGGTTAATGTTTTCTGTTTATGGTTTAGTGTATAATGTTAGAGATTTTATAAATTAGGGTTTATGCGACGGTAGGTAAAACCCTAACGGACCCAAAATACGAAACCGTAAAATAAATATTAAAAACAACCTAAAAGTCAACTAAATAAATCTCGAAACGTAAAACAAATGATCTTACATGACGAAGCTATCTGTTGGTCCTAGAAGGTCCAACGCACTCAAAAAACATATATTATATGCCCTTTCTGAGAAAGTATGTGAAAGTAAGCAAAATCCCTCTCGGAAATTTCAAAAATCCTAGAAACGCTTGTTAGAGTGTTTGCATGATACAAACGCGCCAAAATGTCCACATAATTATCCTATCCATGGTTAGGTTTTAGTGATTAGGGTTTTGTGATTAGAGTATAGGGTTTAGTGTTTCTGTTTACGAATTATTTTTTGTATTTATGGTTAGTATTTAGGGCATATAGTGATGGATTAGGTGTAGATTATATTGGGTTTGGCTTTTTTATTTATTTTTTAAGGTTTAATTTTAGAGGTTTTAGAAATTAGGGTTTACTTTTACAGTTGTTAAAACCCTAACGAACCTAAAATACAAAAACCTAAAATACAATATTAAAAACAACTCAAAACGTAAAATAGACGATCTAAGATGGCAAAGCTATCTGTTGGTCCCAGTACGCCCAACGCACTCAAAAAACATTAAATATGTACCCTATTCTGTGAAAGTATGCGAAAGTTAGCAAAAACTCTCCCGGAAACTTCAAAAATCCTGAAAACGGTTGTCAGAGTATTTGGATGATACAAACGCGCCAAAATCTTCACATTATAATCATTTCCATCGTTAGTCTTTAATTATTAGCGTATAGGGTTTAGTGTTTCCTTTTACGACTTAATGTTAGTGTTTTTTAGGGCTTTTCGTGATGGATTAGGTGTAAGTTAGGGTTAATGTTTTCTGTTTATGGTTTAGTGTATAATGTTAGAGATTTTATAAATTAGGGTTTATGCGACGGTAGGTAAAACCCTAACGGACCCAAAATACGAAACCGTAAAATAAATATTAAAAACAACCTAAAAGTCAACTAAATAAATCTCGAAACGTAAAACAAATGATCTTACATGACGAAGCTATCTGTTGGTCCTAGAAGGTCCAACGCACTCAAAAAACATATATTATATGCCCTTTCTGAGAAAGTATGTGAAAGTAAGCAAAATCCCTCTCGGAAATTTCAAAAATCCTAGAAACGCTTGTTAGAGTGTTTGCATGATACAAACGCGCCAAAATGTCCACATAATTATCCTATCCATGGTTAGGTTTTAGTGATTAGGGTTTTGTGATTAGAGTATAGGGTTTAGTGTTTCTGTTTACGAATTATTTTTTGTATTTATGGTTAGTATTTAGGGCATATAGTGATGGATTAGGTGTAGATTATATTGGGTTTGGCTTTTTTATTTATTTTTTAAGGTTTAATTTTAGAGGTTTTAGAAATTAGGGTTTACTTTTACAGTTGTTAAAACCCTAACGAACCTAAAATACAAAAACCTAAAATACAATATTAAAAACAACTCAAAACGTAAAATAGACGATCTAAGATGGCAAAGCTATCTGTTGGTCCCAGTACGCCCAACGCACTCAAAAAACATTAAATATGTACCCTATTCTGTGAAAGTATGCGAAAGTTAGCAAAAACTCTCCCGGAAACTTCAAAAATCCTGAAAACGGTTGTCAGAGTATTTGGATGATACAAACGCGACAAAATCTTCACATTATAATCATTTCCATCGTTAGTCTTTAATTATTAGCGTATAGGGTTTAGTGTTTCCTTTTACGACTTAATGTTAGTGTTATTTAGGGCTTTTCGTGATGGATTAGGTGTAAGTTAGGGTTAATGTTTTCTGTTTATGGTTTAGTGTATAATGTTAGAGATTTTATAAATTAGGGTTTATGCGACGGTTGGTAAAACCCTAACGGACCCAAAATACGAAACCGTAAAATAAAATATTAAAAACAACCTAAAAGTCAACTAAATAAATCTCGAAACGTAAAACAAATGATCTTACATGACGAAGCTATCTGTTGGTCCTAGAAGGTCCAACGCACTCAAAAAACATATATTATATGCCCTTTCTGAGAAAGTATGTGAAAGTTAGCAAAATCCCTCCCGGAAACTTCAAAAATCCTAGAAGCGCTTTTTTTAGAGTGTTTGGATGATACAAACGCGCCAAAATGTCCACATTATTATCCTATCCATGGTTAGGTTTTAGTGATTAGGGTTTTGTGATTAGAGTATAGGGTTTAGTGTTTCTGTTTACGATTTATTTTTTGTATTTATGGTTAGTATTTAGGGCATATTGTGATGGATTAGGTGTAGATTATATTGGGTTTGCCTTTTTTATTTATTTTTTAAGGTTTAATTTTAGAGGTTTTAGAAATTAGGGTTTAATTTTACAGTTGGTAAAACCCTAACGAACCTAAAATACAAAAACCTAAAATACAATATTAAAAACGACTCAAAAGTTAACTAAGTAAACCTCAAAACGTAAAATAGACGATCTAAGATGGCAAAGCTATCTGTTGGTCCCAATAGGCCCAACGCACTCAAAAAACATTAAATATGTACCCTATTCTGTGAAAGTATGCGAAAGTTAGCAAAAACTCTCCCGGAAACTTCAAAAATCTTGAAAACGGTTGTCAGAGTATTTGGATGATACAAACGCGCCAAAATCTTCACATTATTATCCTTTCCATCGTTAGTCTTTAGTTATTAGCGTATAGGGTTTAGTGTTTCCTTTTCCGACTTAATGTTGGTTTTATTTAGGGATTTTCGTGATGGATTAGGTGTAAGTTAGGGTTAATGTTTTGTGTTTATGGTTTAGTGTATAATGTTAGAGATTTTATAAATTAGGGTTTATGCGACGGTAGGTAAAACCCTAACGGACCCAAAATACGAAACCGTAAAATAAATATTAAAAACAACCTAAAATTCAACTAAATAAATCTCGAAACGTAAATCAAATGATCTTACATGGAGAATCTATCTGTTGGTCCTAGAAGGTCCAACGCACTCAAAAAACATATATTATATGCCCTTTCTGAGAAAGTATGTGAAAGTTAGCAAAACCCCTCCCGGAAACTTCAAAAATCCTAGAAACGCTTTTTAGAGTGTGTGGACGATATAAACGCGCCAAAATGTCCACATTATTATCCTATCCATGGTTAGGTTTTAGTGATTAGGGTTTTGTGATTAGAGTATAGGGTTTAGTGTTTCTGTTTATGATTTATTTTTTGTATTTATGGTTAGTATTTAGGGCATATAGTAATGGATTAGGTGTAGATTATATTGGGTTTGGCTTTTTTATTTATTTTTTAAGGTTTAATTTTAGAGGTTTTAGAAATTAGGGTTTAATTTTACAGTTGGTAAAACCCTAACGAACCTAAAATACAAAAACCTAAAATACAATATTAAAAACGACTCAAAACGTAAAATAGACGATCTAAGATTGCAAAGCTATCTGTTGGTCCCAGTAGGCCCAACGCACTCAAAAAACATTAAATATGTACCTTATTCTATGAAAGTATGCGAAAGTTAGCAAAAACTCTCTCAGAAACTTCAAAAATCCTGAAAACGGTTGTCAGAGTATTTGGAAAATACAAACGCGCCAAAATCTTCACATTATAATCATTTCCATCGTTAGTCTTTAATTATTAGCGTATAGGGTTTAGTGTTTCCTTTTACGACTTAATGTTAGTGTTTTTAAGGGCTTTTCGTGATGGATTAGGTGTAAGTTAGGGTTAATGTTTTCTGTTTATTGTTTAGTGTATAATGTTAGAGATTTTATAAATTAGGGTTTATGCGACGGTTGGTAAAACCCTAACAGACCCAAAATACGAAACCGTAAAATAAAATATTAAAAACAACCTAAAAGTCAACTAAATAAATCTCGAAACGTAAAACAAATGATCTTACATGGTGAAGCTATCTGTTGGTCGTAGAAGGTCCAACGCACTCAAAAAACATATATTATATGCCCTTTTCTGAGAAAGTATGTGAAAGTTAGCAAAATCCCTCTCGGAAATTTCAAAAATCCAAGAAACGCTTTTTAGAGTGTTTGGATGATACAAACGGCCAAAATGTCCACATTATTATCCTATCCATGGTTAGGTTTTAGTGATTAGGGTTTTGTGATTAGAGTATAGGGTTTAGTGTTTCTGTTTACGATTTATTTTTTGTATTTATGGTTAGTATTTAGGGCATATAGTGATGGATTAGGTGTAGATTATATTGGGTTTGGCTTTTTTATTTATTTTTTAAGGTTTAATTTTAGAGGTTTTAGAAATTAGGGTTTAATTTTACAGTTGGTAAAACACTAACGAACCTAAAATACAAAAACCTAAAATACAATATTAAAAACGACTCAAAACGTAAAATAGACGATCTAAGATGGAAAAGCTATCTGTTGGCCCCAGTAGGCCCAACGCACTCAAAAAACATTAAATATGTACCCTATTCTGTGAAAGTATGCGAAAGTTAGCAAAAACTCTCCCGGAAACTTCAAAAATCCTGAAAACGGTTGTCAGAGTATTTGGATGATACAAACGCGCCAAAATCTTCACATTATAATCATTTCCATCGTTAGTCTTTAATTATTAGCGTATAGGGTTTAGTGTTTCCTTTTACGACTTAATGTTAGTGTTTTTTAGGGCTTTTCGTGATGGATTAGGTGTAAGTTAGGGTTAATGTTTTCTGTTTATGGTTTAGTGTATAATGTTAGAGATTTTATAAATTAGGGTTTATGCGACGATTGGTAAAAACCCTAACGGACCCAAAATACGAAACCGTAAAATAAAATATTAAAAACAACCTAAAAGTCAACTAAATAAATCTCAAAATGTAAAACAAATGATCTTACATGGCGAAGCTATCTGTTGGTCCTAGAAGGTCCAACGCACTCAAAAAACATATATTATATGCCCTTTTCTGAGAAAGTATGTGAAAGTTAGCAAAATCCCTCTAGGAAATTTCAAAAATCCTAAAAACGCTTTTTAGAGTGTTTGGATGATACAAACGCGCCAAAATGTCCACATTATTATCCTATCCATGGTTAGGTTTTAGTGATTAGGGTTTTGTGATTAGAGTATAGGGTTTAGTGTTTCTGTTTACGATTTATTTTTTGTATTTATGGTTAGTATTTAGGGCATATAGTGATGAATTAGGTGTAGATTATATTATGTTTGGCTTTTTTATTTATTTTTCAAGGTTTAATTTTAGAGGTTTTAGAAATTAGGGTTTATTTTTACAGTTTGTAAAACCCTAACGAACCTAAAATACAAAAACCTAAAATACAATATTAAAAACGACTCAAAACGTAAAATAAACGATCTAAGATGGCAAAGCTATCTGTTGGTCCCAGTAGGCCCAACGCACTCAAAAAACATTAAATATGTACCTTATTCTATGAAAGTATGCGAAAGTTAGCAAAAACTCTCTCAGAAACTTCAAAAATCCTGAAAACGGTTGTCAGAGTATTTGGATGATACAAACGCGCCAAAATCTTCACATTATAATCATTTCCATCGTTAGTCTTCAATTATTAGCGTATAGGGTTTAGTGTTTCCTTTTACGACTTAATGTTAGTGTTTTTAAGGGCTTTTCGTGATGGATTAGGTGTAAGTTAGGGTTAATGTTTTCTGTTTATGGTTTAGTGTATAATGTTAGAGATTTTATAAATTAGGGTTTATGCGACGGTTGGTAAAACCCTAACAGACCCAAAATACGAAACCGTAAAATAAAATATTAAAAACAACCTAAAAGTCAACTAAATAAATCTCGAAATGTAAAACAAATGATCTTACATGGCGAAGCTATCTGTTGGTCCTAGAAGGTCCAACGCACTCAAAAAACATATATTATATGCCCTTTTCTGAGAAAGTATGTGAAAGTTAGCAAAATCCCTCTCGGAAATTTCAAAAATCCTAAAAACGCTTTTTAGAGTGTTTGGATGATACAAACGCGCCAAAATGTCCACATTATTATCCTATCCATGGTTAGGTTTTAGTGATTAGGGTTTTGTGATTAGAGTATAGGGTTTAGTGTTTCTGTTTACGATTTATTTTTAGTATTTATGGTTAGTATTTAGGGCATATAGTGATGAATTAGGTGTAGATTATATTGGGTTTGGCTTTTTTATTTATTTTTTAAGGTTTAATTTTAGAGGTTTTAAAAATTAGGGTTTAATTTTACAGTTGGTGAAACCCTAACGAACCTAAAATACAATATTAAAAACGACTCAAAACGTAGAATAGACGATCTAAGATGGCAAAGCTATCTGTTGGTCCCAATACGCCCAACGCACTCAAAAAACATTAAATATGTACCCTATTCTGTGAAAGTATGCGAAAGTTAGCAAAAACTCTCCCGGAAACTTCAAAAATCCAAAAAATGGTTGTCAGAGTATTTGGATGATACAAACGCGCCAAAATCTTCACATTATAATCATTTCCATCGTTAGTCTTTAATTATTAGCGTATAGGGTTTAGTGTTTCCTTTTACGACTTAATGTTAGTGTTTTTTAGGGTTTTTCGTGATGGATTAGGTGTAAGTTAGGGTTAATGTTTTCTGTTTATGGTTTAGTGTATAATGTTAGAGATTTTATAAATTAAGGTTTATGCGACGGTTGGTAAAACCCTAACGGACCCAAAATACGAAACCGTAAAATAAAATATTAAAAACAACCTAAAAGTCAACTAAATAAATCTCGAAACGTAAAACAAATGATCTTACATGGCGAAGCTATCTGTTGGTCCTAGAAGGTCCAACGCACCCAAAAAACATATATTATATGCCCTTTCTGAGAAAGTATGTGAAAGTTAGCAAAATCCCTCCCGGAAACTTCAAAAATCCTAGAAACGCTTTTTAGAGTGTTTGGATGATACAAACGCGCCAAAATGTCCACATTATTATCCTATCCATGGTTAGGTTTTAGTGATTAGGGTTTTGTGATTAGAGTATAGGGTTTAGTGTTTCTGTTTACGATTTATTTTTTGTATTTATGGTTAGTATTTAGGGCATATAGTGATGGATTAGGTGTAGATTATATTAGGTTTGGCTTTTTTATTTATTTTTTAAGGTTTAATTTTAGAGGTTTTAGAAATTAGGGTTTAATTTTACAGTTGGTAAAACCCTAACGAACCTAAAATACAAAAACCTAAAATACAATATTAAAAACGACTCAAAACGTAAAATAGACGATCTAAGATGGCAAAGCTATCTGTTGGTCCCAGTACGCCCAACGCACTCAAAAAACATTAAATATGTACCCTATTCTGTGAAAGTATGCGAAAGTTAGCAAAAACTCTCCCGGAAACTTCAAAAATCCTGAAAACGGTTGTCAGAGTATTTGGATGATACAAACGCGCCAAAATCTTCACATTATAATCATTTCCATTGTTAGTCTTTAATTATTAGCGTATAGGGTTTAGTGTTTCCTTTTACGACTTAATGTTAGTGTTTTTTAGGGATTTTTCGTGATGGATTAGGTGTAAGTTAGGGTTAATGTTTTGTGTTTATGGTTTAGTGTATAATGTTAGAGATTTTATAAATTAGGGTTTATGCGACGGTAGGTAAAACCCTAACGGACCCAAAATACGAAACCGTAAAATAAATATTAAAAACAACCTAAAAGTCAGCTAAATAAATCTCGAAACGTAAAACAAATGATCTTACATGGCGAATCTATCTGTTGGTCCTAGAAGGTCCAACGCACTCAAAAAACATATATTATATGCCCTTTCTGAGAAAGTATGTGAAAGTTAGCAAAATCCCTCCCGGAAACTTCAAAAATCCTAGAAACGCTTTTTAGAGTGTTTGGATGATACAAACGCGCCAAAATGTCCACATTATTATCCTATCCATGGTTAGGTTTTAGTGATTAGGGTTTTGTGATTAGAGTATAGGGTTTAATGTTTCTGTTTACGATTTATTTTTTGTATTTATGGTTAGTATTTAGGGCATATAGTGATGGATTAGGTGTAGATTATATTAGGTTTGGCTTTTTTATTTATTTTTTAAGGCTTAATTTTAGAGGTTTTAGAAATTAGGGTTTATTTTTACAGTTTGTAAAACCCTAACGAACCTAAAATACAAAAACCTAAAATACAATATTAAAAACGACTCAAAACGTAAAATAAACGATCTAAGATGGCAAAGCTATCTGTTGGTCCCAGTAGGCGCAACGCACTCAAAAAACATTAAATATGTACCCTATTCTGTGAAACTATGCGAAAGTTAGCAAAAACTCTCCCGGAAACTTCAAAAATCCTGAAAACGGTTGTTAGAGTATTTGGATGATACAAACGCGCCAAAATCTTCACATTATAATCATTTCCATCGTTAGTCTTTAATTATTAGCGTATAGGGTTTAGTGTTTCCTTTTACGACTTAATCTTAGTGTTTTTAAGGGCTTTTCGTGATGGATTAGGTGTAAGTTAGGGTTAATGTTTTCTGTTTATGGTTTAGTGTATAATGTGAGAGATTTTATAAATTAGGGTTTATGCGACGGTTGGTAAAACCCTAACGGACCCAAAATACGAAACCGTAAAATAAAATATTAAAAACAACCTAAAAGTCAACTAAATAAATCTCGAAACGTAAAACAAATGATCTTACATGGCGAAGCTATCTGTTGGTCCTAGAAGGTCCAACGCACTCAAAAAACATATATTATATGCCCTTTCTGAGAAAGTATGTGAAAGTTAGCAAAATCCCTCTCGGAAATTTCAAAAATTCTAGAAACGCTTGTTAGAGTGTTTGCATGATACAAACGCGCCAAAATGTCCACATAATTATCCTATCCATGGTTAGGTTTTAGTGATTAGGGTTTTGTGATTAGAGTATAGGGTTTAGTGTTTCTGTTTACGAATTATTTTTTGTATTTATGGTTAGTATTTAGGGCATATAGTGATGGATTAGGTGTAGATTATATTGGGTTTGGCTTTTTTATTTATTTTTTAAGGTTTAATTTTAGAGGTTTTACAAATTAGGGTTTACTTTTACAGTTGTTGAAACCCTAACGAACCTAAAATACAAAAACCTAAAATACAATATTAAAAACAACTCAAAACGTAAAATAGACGATCTAAGATGGCAAAGCTATCTGTTGGTCCCAGTACGCCCAACGCACTCAAAAAACATTAAATATGTACCCTATTCTGTGAAAGTATGCGAAAGTTAGCAAAAACTCTCCCGGAAACTTCAAAAATCCTGAAAACGGTTGTCAGAGTATTTGGATGATACAAACGCGACAAAATCTTCACATTATAATCATTTCCATCGTTAGTCTTTAATTATTAGCGTATAGGGTTTAGTGTTTCCTTTTACGACTTAATGTTAGTGTTTTTTAGGGCTTTTCGTGATGGATTAGGTGTAAGTTAGGGTTAATGTTTTCTGTTTATGGTTTAGTGTATAATGTGAGAGATTTTATAAATTAGGGTTTATGCGACGGTTGGTAAAACCCTAACGGACCCAAAATACGAAACCGTAAAATAAAATATTAAAAACAACCTAAAAGTCAACTAAATAAATCTCGAAACGTAAAACAAATGATCTTACATGGCGAAGCTATCTGTTGGTCCTAGAAGGTCCAACGCACTCAAAAAACATATATTATATGCCCTTTCTGAGAAAGTATGTGAAAGTTAGCAAAATCCCTCTCGGAAATTTCAAAAATCCTAGAAACGCTTGTTAGAGTGTTTGCATGATACAAACCCGCCAAAATGTCCACATAATTATCCTATCCATGGTTAGGTTTTAGTGATTAGGGTTTTGTGATTAGAGTATAGGGTTTAGTGTTTCTGTTTACGAATTATTTTTTGTATTTATGGTTAGTATTTAGGGCATATAGTGATGGATTAGGTGTAGATTATATTGGGTTTGGCTTTTTTATTTATTTTTTAAGGTTTAATTTTAGAGGTTTTACAAATTAGGGTTTACTTTTACAGTTGTTGAAACCCTAACGAACCTAAAATACAAAAACCTAAAATACAATATTAAAAACAACTCAAAACGTAAAATAGACGATCTAAGATGGCAAAGCTATCTGTTGGTCCCAGTACGCCCAACGCACTCAAAAAACATTAAATATGTACCCTATTCTGTGAAAGTATGCGAAAGTTAGCAAAAACTCTCCCGGAAACTTCAAAAATCCTGAAAACGGTTGTCAGAGTATTTGGATGATACAAACGCGACAAAATCTTCACATTATAATCATTTCCATCGTTGGTCTTTAATTATTAGCGTATAGGGTTTAGTGTTTCCTTTTACGACTTAATGTTAGTGTTTTTTAGGGCTTTTCGTGATGGATTAGGTGTAAGTTAGGGTTAATGTTTTCTGTTTATGGTTTAGTGTATAATGTTAGAGATTTTATAAATTAGGGTTTATGCAACGGTTGGTAAAACCCTAACGGACCCAAAATACGAAACCGTAAAATAAAATATTAAAAACAACCTAAAAGTCAACTAAATAAATCTCGAAACGTAAAACAAATGATCTTACATGGCGAAGCTATCTGTTGGTCCTAGAAGGTCCAACGCACTCAAAAAACATATATTATATGCCCTTTCTGAGAAAGTATGTGAAAGTTAGCAAAATCCCTCTCGGAAATTTCAAAAATCCTAGAAACGCTTGTTAAAGTGTTTGCATGATACAAACGCGCCAAAATGTCCACATAATTATCCTATCCATGGTTAGGTTTTAGTGATTAGGGTTTTGTGATTAGAGTATAGGGTTTAGTGTTTCTGTTTACGAATTATTTTTTGTATTTATGGTTAGTATTTAGGGCATATAGTGATGGATTAGGTGTAGATTATATTGGGTTTGGCTTTTTTATTTATTTTTTAAGGTTTAATTTTAGAGGTTTTACAAATTAGGGTTTACTTTTACAGTTGTTGAAACCCTAACGAACCTAAAATACAAAAACCTAAAATACAATATTAAAAACAACTCAAAACGTAAAATAGACGATCTAAGATGGCAAAGCTATCTGTTGGTCCCAGTACGCCCAACGCACTCAAAAAACATTAAATATGTACCCTATTCTGTGAAAGTTTGCGAAAGTTAGCAAAAACTCTCTCAAAAACTTCAAAAATCCTGAAAACGGTTGTCAGAGTATTTGGATGATACAAACGCGCCAAAATCTTCACATTATAATCATTTCCATCGTTAGTCTTTAATTATTAGCGTATAAGGTTTAGTGTTTCCTTTTACGACTTAATGTTAGTGTTTTTAAGGGCTTTTCGTGATGGATTAGGTGTAAGTTAGGGTTAATGTTTTCAGTTTATGGTTTAGTGTATAATGTGAGAGATTTTATAAATTAGGGTTTATGCGACGGTTGGTAAAACCCTAACGGACCCAAAATACGAAACCGTAAAATAAAATATTAAAAACAACCTAAAAGTCAACTAAATAAATCTCGAAACGTAAAACAAATGATCTTACATGGCGAAGCTATCTGTTGGTCCTAGAAGGTCCAACGCACTCAAAAAACATATATTATATGCCCTTTCTGAGAAAGTATGTGAAAGTTAGCAAAATCCCTCTCGGAAATTTCAAAAATCCTAGAAACGCTTGTTAAAGTGTTTGCATGATACAAACGCGCCAAAATGTCCACATAATTATCCTATCCATGGTTAGGTTTTAGTGATTAGGGTTTTGTGATTAGAGTATAGGGTTTAGTGTTTCTGTTTACGAATTATTTTTTGTATTTATGGTTAGTATTTAGGGCATATAGTGATGGATTAGGTGTAGATTATATTGGGTTTGGCTTTTTTATTTATTTTTTAAGGTTTAATTTTAGAGGTTTTACAAATTAGGGTTTACTTTTACAGTTGTTGAAACCCTAACGAACCTAAAATACGAAAACCTAAAATACAATATTAAAAACAACTCAAAACGTAAAATAGACGATCTAAGATGGCAAAGCTATCTGTTGGTCCCAGTACGCCCAACGCACTCAAAAAACATTAAATATGTACCCTATTCTGTGAAAGTTTGCGAAAGTTAGCAAAAACTCTCTCAAAAACTTCAAAAATCCTGAAAACGGTTGTCAGAGTATTTGGATGATACAAACGTGCCAAAATCTTCACATTATAATCATTTCCATCGTTAGTCTTTAATTATTAGCGTATAAGGTTTAGTGTTTCCTTTTACGACTTAATGTTAGTGTTATTTAGGGCTTTTCGTGATGGATTTGGTGTAAGTTAGGGTTAATGTTTTCTGTTTATGGTTTAGTGTATAATGTTAGAGATTTTATAAATTAGGGTTTATGCGACGGTTGGTAAAACCCTAACGGACCCAAAATACGAAACCGTAAAATAAAATATTAAAAACAACCTAAAAGTCAACTAAATAAATCTCGAAACGTAAAACAAATGATCTTACATGGCGAAACTATCTGTTGGTCCTAGAAGGTCCAACGCACTCAAAAAACATATATTATATGCCCTTTTCTGAGAAAGTATGTGAAAGTTAGCAAAATCCCTCTCGGAAATTTCAAAAATCCTAGAAACGCTTTTTAGAGTGTTTGGATGATACAAACGCGCCAAAATGTCCACATTATTATCCTATCCATGGTTAGGTTTTAGTGATTAGGGTTTTGTGATTAGAGTATAGGGTTTAGTGTTTCTGTTTACGATTTATTTTTTGTATTTATGGTTAGTATTTAGGGCATATAGTGATGGATTAGGTGTAGATTATATTGGGTTTGGCTTTTTTATTTATTTTTTAAGGTTTAATTTTAGAGGTTTTAGAAATTAGGGTTTAATTTTACAGTTGGTAAAACCCTAACGAACCTAAAATACAAAAACCTAAAATACAATATTAAAAACGACTCAAAACGTAAAATAGACGATCTAAGATGGCAAAGCTATCTGTTGGTCCCAGTACGCCCAACGCACTCAAAAAACATTAAATTTGTACCCTATTCTGTGAAAGTATGCGAAAGTTAGCAAAAACTCTCCCGGAAACTTCAAAAATCCTGAAAACGGTTGTCAGAGTATTTGGATGATACAAACGCGCCAAAATCTTCACATAATAATCATTTCCATCGTTAGTCTTTAATTATTAGCGTATAGGGTTTAGTGTTTCCTTTTACGACTTAATGTTAGTGTTTTTAGGGCTTTTCGTGATGGATTAGGTGTAAGTTAGGGTTAATGTTTTCTGTTTATGGTTTAGTGTATAATGTTAGAGATTTTATAAATTTGGGTTTATGCGACGGTTGGTAAAACCCTAACGGACCCAAAACACGAAACCGTAAAATAAATTATTAAAAACAACCTAAAAGTCAACTAAATAAATCTCGAAACGTAAAACAAATGATCTTACATGGCGAAGCTATCTGTTGGTCCTAGAAGGTCCAACGCACTCAAAAAAACATATATTATATGCCCTTTCTGAGAAAGTATGTGAAAATTAGCAAAATCCCTCCCGGAAACGTCAAAAATCCTAGAAACGGTTTTTAGAGTGTTTGGATGATACAAACGCGCCAAAATGTCCACATTATTATCCTATCCATGGTTAGGTTTTAGTGATTAGGGTTTTGTGATTAGAGTATAGGGTTTAGTGTTTCTGTTTATGATTTATTTTTTGTATTTATGGTTAGTATTTAGGGCATATAGTGATGGATTAGGTGTAGATTATATTGGGTTTGGCTTTTTTATTTATTTTTTAAGGTTTAATTTTAGAGGTTTTAGAAATTAGGGTTTAATTTTACAGTTGGTAAAACCCCAACGAACCTAAAATACAAAAACCTAAAATACAATATTAAAAACGACTCAAAACGTAAAATAGACGATCTAAGATGGCAAAGCTATCTGTTGGTCCCAGTACGCCCAACGCACTCAAAAAACATTAAATATGTACCCTATTCTGTGAAAGTATGCGAAAGTTAGCAAAAACTCTCCCGGAAACTTCAAAAATCCTGAAAACGGTTGTCAGAGTATTTGGATGATACAAACGCACCAAAATCTTCACATTATAATCATTTCCATCCTTAGTCTTTAATTATTAGCGTATAGGGTTTAGTGTTTCCTTTTACGACTTAATGTTAGTGTTTTTAAGGGCTTTTCATGATGGATTAGGTGTAAGTTAGGGTTAATGTTTTCTGTTTATGGTTTAGTGTATAATGTTAGAGATTTTATAAATTAGGGTTTATTCGACGGTTGGTAAAACCCTAACGGACCCAAAATACGAAACCGTAAAATAAAATATTAAAAACAACCTAAAAGTCAACTAAATAAATCTCGAAACGTAAAACAAATGATCTTACATGACGAAGCTATCTGTTGGTCCTAGAAGGTCCAACGCACTCAAAAAACATATATTATATGCCCTTTCTGAGAAAGTATGTGAAAGTAAGCAAAATCCCTCTCGGAAATTTCAAAAATCCTAGAAACGCTTGTTAGAGTGTTTGCATGATACAAACGCGCCAAAATGTCCACATAATTATCCTATCCATGGTTAGGTTTTAGTGATTAGGGTTTTGTGATTAGAGTATAGGGTTTAGTGTTTCTGTTTACGAATTATTTTTTGTATTTATGGTTAGTATTTAGGGCATATAGTGATGGATTAGGTGTAGATTATATTGGGTTTGGCTTTTTTATTTATTTTTTAAGGTTTAATTTTAGAGGTTTTAGAAATTAGGGTTTACTTTTACAGTTGTTAAAACCCTAACGAACCTAAAATACAAAAACCTAAAATACAATATTAAAAACAACTCAAAACGTAAAATAGACAATCTAAGATGGCAAAGCTATCTGTTGGTCCCAGTACGCCCAACGCACTCAAAAAACATTAAATATGTACCCTATTCTGTGAAAGTTTGCGAAAGTTAGCAAAAACTCTCTCAGAAACTTCAAAAATCCTGAAAACGGTTGTCAGAGTATTTGGATGATACAAACGCGCCAAAATCTTCACATTATAATCATTTCCATCGTTAGTCTTTAATTATTAGCGTATAGGGTTTAGTGTTTCCTTTTACGACTTAATGTTAGTGTTTTTAAGGGCTTTTCGTGATGGATTAGGTGTAAGTTAGGGTTAATGTTTTCTGTTTATGGTTTAGTGTATAATGTTAGAGATTTTATAAATTAGGGTTTATGCGACGGTTGGTAAAACCCTAACGGACCCAAAATACGAAACCGTAAATTAAAATATTAAAAACAACCTAAAAGTCAACTAAATAAATCTCGAAACGTAAAACAAATGATCTTACATGGCGAAGCTATCTGTTGGTCCTAGAAGGTCCAACGCACTCAAAAAACATATATTATATGCCCTTTCTGAGAAAGTATGTGAAAGTTAGCAAAATCCCTCTCGGAAATTTCAAAAATCCTAGAAACGCTTGTTAGAGTGTTTGCATGATACAAACGCGCCAAAATGTCCACATAATTATCCTATCCATGGTTAGGTTTTAGTGATTAGGGTTTTGTGATTAGAGTATAGGGTTTAGTGTTTCTGTTTACGAATTATTTTTTGTATTTATGGTTAGTATTTAGGGCATATAGTGATGGATTAGGTGTAGATTATATTGGGTTTGGCTTTTTTATTTATTTTTTAAGGTTTAATTTTAGAGGTTTTAGAAATTAGGGTTTACTTTTACAGTTGTTAAAACCCTAACGAACCTAAAATACAAAAACCTAAAATACAATATTAAAAACAACTCAAAACGTAAAATAGACAATCTAAGATGGCAAAGCTATCTGTTGGTCCCAGTACGCCCAACGCACTCAAAAAACATTAAATATGTACCCTATTCTGTGAAAGTTTGCGAAAGTTAGCAAAAACTCTCTCAAAAACTTCAAAAATCCTGAAAACGGTTGTCAGAGTATTTGGATGATACAAACGCGCCAAAATCTTCACATTATAATCATTTCCATCGTTAGTCTTTAACTATTAGCGTATAGGGTTTAGTGTTTCCTTTTACGACTTAATGTTAGTGTTTTTAAGGGCTTTTCGTGATGGATTAGGTGTAAGTTAGGGTTAATGTTTTCTGTTTATGGTTTAGTGTATAATGTGAGAGATTTTATAAATTAGGGTTTATGCGACGGTTGGTAAAACCCTAACGGACCCAAAATACGAAACCGTAAAATAAAATATTAAAAACAACCTAAAAGTCAACTAAATAAATCTCGAAACGTAAAACAAATGATCTTACATGGCGAAGCTATCTGTTGGTCCTAGAAGGTCCAACGCACTCAAAAAACATATATTATATGCCCTTTCTGAGAAAGTATGTGAAAGTTAGCAAAATCCCTCTCGGAAATTTCAAAAATCCTAGAAACGCTTGTTAGAGTGTTTGCATGATACAAACGCGCCAAAATGTCCACATAATTATCCTATCCATGGTTAGGTTTTAGTGATTAGGGTTTTGTGATTAGAGTATAGGGTTTAGTGTTTCTGTTTACGAATTATTTTTTGTATTTATGGTTAGTATTTAGGGCATATAGTGATGGATTAGGTGTAGATTATATTGGGTTTGGCTTTTTTATTTATTTTTTAAGGTTTAATTTTAGAGGTTTTACAAATTAGGGTTTACTTTTACAGTTGTTGAAACCCTAACGAACCTAAAATACAAAAACCTAAAATACAATATTAAAAACAACTCAAAACGTAAAATAGACGATCTAAGATGGCAAAGCTATCTGTTGGTCCCAGTACGCCCAACGCACTCAAAAAACATTAAATATGTACCCTATTCTGTGAAAGTATGCGAAAGTTAGCAAAAACTCTCCCGGAAACTTCAAAAATCCTGAAAACGGTTGTCAGAGTATTTGGATGATACAAACGCGACAAAATCTTCACATTATAATCATTTCCATCGTTAGTCTTTAATTATTAGCGTATAGGGTTTAGTGTTTCCTTTTACGACTTAATGTTAGTGTTTTTTAGGGCTTTTCGTGATGGATTAGGTGTAAGTTAGGGTTAATGTTTTCTGTTTATGGTTTAGTGTATAATGTTAGAGATTTTATAAATTAGGGTTTATGCGACGGTTGGTAAAACCCTAACGGACCCAAAATACGAAACCGTAATATAAAATATTAAAAACAACCTAAAAGTCAACTAAATAAATCTCGAAACGTAAAACAAATGATCTTACATGGCGAAGCTATCTGTTGGTCCTAGAAGGTCCAACGCACTCAAAAAATATATATTATATGCCCTTTCTGAGAAAGTATGTGAAAGTTAGCAAAATCCCTCTCGGAAATTTCAAAAATCCTAGAAACGCTTGTTAGAGTGTTTGCATGATACAAACGCGCCAAAATGTCCACATAATTATCCTATCCATGGTTAGGTTTTAGTGATTAGGGTTTTGTGATTAGAGTATAGGGTTTAGTGTTTCTGTTTACGAATTATTTTTTGTATTTATGGTTAGTATTTAGGGCATATAGTGATGGATTAGGTGTAGATTATATTGGGTTTGGCTTTTTTATTTATTTTTTAAGGTTTAATTTTAGAGGTTTTAGAAATTAGGGTTTAATTTTACAGTTGTTGAAACCCTAACGAACCTAAAATACAAAAACCTAAAATACAATATTAAAAACAACTCAAAACGTAAAATAGACGATCTAAGATGGCAAAGCTATCTGTTGGTCCCAGTACGCCCAACGCACTCAAAAAACATTAAATATGTACCCTATTCTGTGAAAGTTTGCGAAAGTTAGCAAAAACTCTCTCAAAAACTTCAAAAATCCTGAAAACGGTTGTCAGAGTATTTGGATGATACAAACGCGCCAAAATCTTCACATTATAATCATTTCCATCGTTAGTCTTTAATTATTAGCGTATAGGGTTTAGTGTTTCCTTTTACGACTTAATGTTAGTGTTTTTAAGGGCTTTTCGTGATGGATTAGGTGTAAGTTAGGGTTAATGTTTTCTGTTTATGGTTTAGTGTATAATGTGAGAGATTTTATAAATTAGGGTTTATGCGACGGTTGGTAAAACCCTAACGGACCCAAAATACGAAACCGTAAAATAAAATATTAAAAACAACCTAAAAGTCAACTAAATAAATCTCGAAACGTAAAACAAATGATCTTACATGGCGAAGCTATCTGTTGGTCCTAGAAGGTCCAACGCACTCAAAAAACATATATTATATGCCCTTTCTGAGAAAGTATGTGAAAGTTAGCAAAATCCCTCTCGGAAATTTCAAAAATCCTAGAAACGCTTGTTAGAGTGTTTGCATGATACAAACGCGCCAAAATGTCCACATTATTATCCTATCCATGGTTAGGTTTTAGTGATTAGGGTTTTGTGATTAGAGTATAGGGTTTAGTGTTTCTGTTTACGATTTATTTTTTGTATTTATGGTTAGTATTTAGGGCATATTGTGATGGATTAGGTGTAGATTATATTGGGTTTGCCTTTTTTATTTATTTTTTAAGGTTTAATTTTAGAGGTTTTAGAAATTAGGGTTTAATTTTACAGATGTTGAAACCCTAACGAACCTAAAATACAAAAACCTAAAATACAATATTAAAAACGACTCAAAACGTAAAATAGACGATCTAAGATGGCAAAGCTATCTGTTGGTCCCAGTAGGCCCAACGCACTCAAAAAACATTAAATATGTACCCTATTCTGTGAAAGTATGCGAAAGTTAGCAAAAACTCTCCCGGAAACTTCAAAAATCCTGAAAACGGTTATCAGAGTATTTGGATGACACAAACGCGCCAAAATCTTCACATTATTATCCTTTCCATCGTTAGTCTTTAATTATTAGCGTATAGGGTTTAGTGTTTCCTTTTACGACTTAATGTTAGTGTTATTTAGGGCTTTTCGTGATGGATTAGGTGTAAGTTAGGCTTAATGTTTTCTGTTTATGGTTTAGTGTATAATGTTAGAGATTTTATAAATTAGGGTTTATGCGACGGTTGGTAAAACCCTAACGGACCCAAAATACGAAAACGTAAAATAAAATATTAAAAACAACCTAAAAGTCAACTAAATAAATCTCGAAACGTAAAACAAATGATCTTACATTGTGAAGCTATCTGTTGGTCGTAGAAGGTCCAACGCACTCAAAAAACATATATTATATGCCCTTTTCTGAGAAAGTATGTGAAAGTTAGCAAAATCCCTCTCGGAAATTTCAAAAATCCAAGAAACGCTTTTTAGAGTGTTTGGATGATACAAACGGCCAAAATGTCCACATTATTATCCTATCCATGGTTAGGTTTTAGTGATTAGGGTTTTGTGATTAGAGTATAGGGTTTAGTGTTTCTGTTTACGATTTATTTTTTGTATTTATGGTTAGTATTTAGGGCATATAGTGATGGATTAGGTGTAGATTATATTGGGTTTGGCTTTTTTATTTATTTTTTAAGGTTTAATTTTAGAGGTTTTAGAAATTAGGGTTTAATTTTACAGTTGGTAAAACCCTAACGAACCTAAAATACAAAATCCTAAAATACAATATTAAAAACGACTCAAAACGTAAAATAGACGATCTAAGATGGCAAAGCTATCTGTTGGTCCCAGTACGCCCAACGCACTCAAAAAACATTAAATATGTACCCTATTCTGTGAAAGTATGCGAAAGTTAGCAAAAACTCTCCCGGAAACTTCAAAAATCCTGAAAACGGTTAGAGTATTTGGATGATACAAACGCGCCAAAATCTTCACATTATAATCATTTCCATCGTTAGTCTTTAATTATTAGCGTATAGGGTTTAGTGTTTCCTTTTACGACTTAATGTTAGTGTTTTTTAGGGCTTTTCGTGATGGATTAGGTGTAAGTTAGGGTTAATGTTTTCTGTTTATGGTTTAGTGTATAATGTTAGAGATTTTATAAATTAGGGTTTATGCGACGGTTGGTAAAACCCTAACGGACCCAAAATACGAAACCGTAAAATAAAATATTAAAAACAACCTAAAAGTCAACTAAATAAATCTCGAAACGTAAAACAAATGATCTTACTTGACGAAGCTATCTGTTGGTCCTAGAAGGTCTAACACACTCAAAAAAACATATATTATATGCCCTTTCTGAGAAAGTATGTGAAAGTTAGCAAAATCCCTCCCGGAAACGTCAAAAATCCTAGAAACGCTTTTTAGAGTGTTTGGATGATACAAACGCGCCAAAATGTCCACATTATTATCCTATCCATGGTTAGGTTTTAGTGATTAGGGTTTTGTGATTAGAGTATAGGGTTTAGTGTTTCTGTTTACGATTTATTTTTTGTATTTATGGTTAGTATTTAGGGCATATAGTGATGGATTAGGTGTAGATTATATTGGGTTTGGCTTTTTTATTTATTTTTTAAGGTTTAATTTTAGAGGTTTTAGAAATTAGGGTTTAATTTTACAGTTGGTAAAACCCTACCGAACCTAAAATACAAAACCCTAATATACAATATTAAAAATGACTTAAAAGTTAACTTAGTAAACCTCAAAACGTAAAATAGACGATCTAAGATGGCAAAGCTATCTGTTGGTCCCATTAGGCCCAACGCACTCAAAAAACATTAAATATGTACCCTATTCTGTGAAAGTATGCGAAAGTTAGCAAAAACTCTCCCGGAAACTTCAAAAATCTTGAAAACGGTTGTCAGAGTATTTGGATGATACAAACGCGCCAAAATCTTCACATTATTATCCTTTCCATCGTTAGTCTTTAGTTATTAGCGTATAGGGTTTAGTGTTTCCTTTTACGACTTAATGTTAGTTTTATTTAGGGATTTTTGTGATGGATTAGGTGTAAGTTAGGGTTAATGTTTTGTGTTTATGGTTTAGTGTATAATGTTAGAGATTTTATAAATTAGGGTTTATGCGACGGTAGGTAAAACCCTAATGGACCCAAAATACGAAACCGTAAAATAAATATTAAAAACAACCTAAAAGTCAACTAAATAAATCTCGAAACGTAAAACAAATTATCTTACATGGCGAATCTATCTGTTGGTCCTAGAAGGTCCAACACACTCAAAAAACATATATTATATGCCCTTTCTGAGAAAGTATGTGAAAGTTAGCAAAATCCCTCCCGGAAACTTCAAAAATCCTAGAAACGCTTTTTAGAGTGTTTGGATGATACAAACGCGCCAAAATGTCCACATTATTATCCTCTCCATGGTTAGGTTTTAGTGATTAGGGTTTTGTGATTAGAGTATAGGGTTTAGTGTTTCTGTTTACGATTTATTTTTTGTATTTATGGTTAGTATTTAGGGCATATAGTGATGGATTAGGTGTAGATTATATTAGGTTTGGCTTTTTTTTATTTATTTTTTAAGGTTTAATTTTAGAGGTTTTAGAAATTAGGGTTTAATTTTACAGTTGGTAAAACCCTACCGAACCTAAAATACAAAACCCTAATATACAATATTAAAAATGACTTAAAAGTTAACTTAGTAAACCTCAAAACGTAAAATAGACGATCTAAGATGGCAAAGCTATCTGTTGGTCCCAGTAGGCCCAACGCACTCAAAAAACATTAAATATGTACCCTATTCTGTGAAAGTATGCGAAAGTTAGCAAAAACTCTCCCGGAAACTTCAAAAATCTTGAAAACGGTTGTCAGAGTATTTGGATGATACAAACGCGCCAAAATCTTCACATTATTATCCTTTCCATCGTTAGTCTTTAGTTATTAGCGTATAGGGTTTAGTGTTTCCTTTTCCGACTTAATGTTAGTTTTATTTAGGGATTTTCGTGATGGATTAGGTGTAAGTTAGGGTTAATGTTTTCTGTTTATGGTTTAGTGTATAATGTTAGAGATTTTATAAATTAGGGTTTATGCGACGGTAGGTAAAACCCTAACGGACCCAAAATACGAAACCGTAAAATAAATATTAAAAACAACCTAAAAGTCAACTAAATAAATCTCGAAACGTAAAACAAATGATCTTACATGGCGAATCTATCTGTTGGTCCTAGAAGGTCCAACGCACTCAAAAAACATATATTATATGCCCTTTCTGAGAAAGTATGTGAAAGTTAGCAAAATCCCTCCCGGAAACTTCAAAAATCCTAGAAACGCTTTTTAGAGTGTTTGGATGATACAAACGCGCCAAAATGTCCACATTATTATCCTATCCATGGTTAGATTTTAGTGATTAGGGTTTTGTGATTAGAGTATAGGGTTTAGTGTTTCTGTTTACGATTTATTTTTTGTATTTATGGTTAGTATTTAGGGCATATAGTGATGGATTAGGTGTAGATTATATTAGGTTTGGCTTTTTTATTTATTTTTAAGGTTTAATTTTAGAGGTTTTAGAAATTAGGGTTTAATTTTATAGTTGGTAAAACCCTAACGAACCTAAAATACAAAAACCTAAAATACAATATTAAAAACGACTCAAAACGTAAAATAGACGATCTAAGATGGCAAAGCTATCTGTTGGTCCCAGTAGGCCCAACGCACTCAAAAAACATTAAATATTTACCCTATTCAGTGAAAGTATGCGAAAGTTAGCAAAAACTCTCCCGGAAACTTCAAAAATCCTGAAAAGTGTTGTTAGAGTATTTGGATGATACAAACGCGCCAAAATCTTCACATTATAATCATTTCCATCGTTAGTCTTTAATTATTAGCGTATAGGGTTTAGTGTTTCCTTTTACGACTTAATGTTAGTGTTTTTTAGGGCTTTTCGTGATGGATTAGGTGTAAGTTAGGGTTAATGTTTTTTGTTTATGGTTTAGTGTTTAATGTTAGAGATTTTATAAATTAGGGTTTATGCGACGGTTGGTAAAACCCTAACGGACCCAAAATACGAAACCGTAAAATAAAATATTAAAAACAACCTAAAAGTCAACTAAATAAATCTCGAAACGTAAAACAAATGATCTTACATGGCGAAGCTATCTGTTGGTCCTAGAAGGTCCAACGCACTCAAAAACATATATTATATGCCCTTTTCTGAGAAAGTATGTGAAAGTTAGCAAAATCCCTCTCGGAAATTTCAGAAATCCTAGAAACACTTTTTAGAGTGTTTGGATGATACAAACGCGCCAAAATGTCCACATTATTATCCTATCCATGGTTAGGTTTTAGTGATTAGGGTTTTGTGATTAGAGTATAGGGTTTAGTGTTTCTGTTTACGATTTATTTTTTGTATTTATGGTTCGTATTTAGGGCATATAGTGATGGATTAGGTGTAGATTATATTGGGTTTGGCTTTTTTATTTATTTTTTAAGGTTTAATTTTAGAGGTTTTAGAAATTAGGGTTTAATTTTACAGTTGGTAAAACCCTAACGAACCTAAAATACAAAAACCTAAAATACAATATTAAAAACGACTCAAAACGTAAAATAGACGATCTAAGATGGCAAAGCTATCTGTTGGTCCCAGTACGCCCAACGCACTCAAAAAACATTTAATATGTACCCTATTCTGTGAAAGCATGCGAAAGTTAGCAAAAACTCTCCCGGAAACTTCAAAAATCCTGAAAACGGTTGTTAGAGTATTTGGATGATACAAACGCGCCAAAATCTTCACATTATAATCATTTCCATCGTTAGTCTTTAATTATTAGCGTATAGGGTTTAGTGTTTCCTTTTACGACTTAATGTTAGTGTTTTTTAGGGCTTTTCGTGATGGATTACGTGTAAGTTAGGTTTAATGTTTTCTGTTTATGGTTTAGTGTATAATGTTAGAGATTTTATAAATTAGGGTTTATGCGACGGTTGGTAAAACCCTAACGGACCCAAAATACGAAACCGTAAAATAAAATATTAAAAACAACCTAAAAGTCAACTAAATAAATCTCGAAACGTAAAACAAATGCTCTTACATGGCGAAGCTATCTGTTGGTCCTAGAAGGTCCAACGCACTCAAAAAACATATATTATATGCCCTTTTCTGAGAAAGTATGTGAAAGTTAGCAAAATCCCTCTCGGAAATTTCAAAAATCCTAGAAACGCTTTTTAGAGTGTTTGGATGATACAAACGCGCCAAAATGTCCACATTATTATCCTATCCATGGTTAGGTTTTAGTGATTAGGGTTTTGTGATTAGAGTATAGGGTTTAGTGTTTCTGTTTACGATTTATTTTTTGTATTTATGGTTAGTATTTAGGGCATATAGTGATGGATTAGGTGTAGATTATATTGGGTTTGGCTTTTTTATTTATTTTTTAAGGTTTAATTTTAGAGGTTTTAGAAATTAGGGTTTAATTTTACAGTTGGTAAAACCCTAACGAACCTAAAATACAAAACCCTAAAATACAATATTAAAAACGACTTAAAAGTTAACTAAGTAAACCTCAAAACGTAAAATAGACGATCTAAGATGGCAAAGCTATATGTTGGTCCCAGTAGGCCCAACGCACTCAAAAAACATTAAATATGTACCCTATTCTGTGAAAGTATGCGAAAGTTAGCAAAAACTCTCCCGGAAACTTCAAAAATCTTGAAAACGGTTGTCAGAGTATTTGGATGATACAAACGCGCCAAAATCTTCACATTATTATCCTTTCCATCGTTAGTCTTTAGTTATTAGCGTATAGGGTTTAGTGTTTCCTTTTACGACTTAATGTTAGTTTTATTTAGGGATTTTCGTGATGGATTAGGTGTAAGTTAGGGTTAGTGTTTTGTGTTTATGGTTTAGTGTATAATGTTAGAGATTTTATAAATTAGGGTTTATGCGACGGTAGGTAAAACCCTAACGGACCCAAAATACGAAACCGTAAAATAAATATTAAAAACAACCTAAAAGTCAACTAAATAAATCTCGAAACGTAAAACAAATGATCTTACTTGGCGAATCTATCTGTTGGTCCTAGAAGGTCCAACGCACTCAAAAAACATATATTATATGCCCTTTCTGAGAAAGTATATGAAAGTTAGCAAAATCCCTCCCGGAAACTTCAAAAATCCTAGAAACGCTTTTTAGAGTGTTTGGATGATACAAACGCGCCAAAATGTCCACATTATTATCCTGTCCATGGTTAGGTTTTAGTGATTAGGGTTTTGTGATTAGAGTATAGGGTTTAGTGTTTCTGTTTACGATTTATTTTTTGTATTTATGGTTAGTATTTAGGGCATATAGTGATGGATCTAGGTGTAGATTATATTAGGTTTGGCTTTTTTATTTATTTTTTAAGGTTTAATTTTAGAGGTTTTAGAAATTAGGGTTTAATTTTACAGTTGGTAAAACCCTAACGAACCTAAAATACAAAAACCTAAAATACAATATTAAAAACGACTCAAAACGTAAAATAGACGATCTAAGATGGCAAAGCTATCTGTTGGTCCCAGTAGGCCCAACGCACTCAAAAAACATTAAATATGTACCCTATTCTGTGAAAGTATGCGAAAGTTAGCAAAAACTCTCCCGGAAACTTCAAAAATCCTGAAAACGGTTGTTAGAGTATTTGGATGATACAAACGCGCCAAAATCTTCACATTATAATCATTTCCATCGTTAGTCTTTAATTATTAGCGTATAGGGTTTAGTGTTTCCTTTTACGACTTAATGTTAGTGTTTTTTAGGGCTTTTCGTGATGGATTAGGTGTAAGTTAGGGTTAATGTTTTCTGTTTATGGTTTAGTGTATAATGTTAGAGATTTTATAAATTAGGGTCTATGCGACGGTTGGTAAAACCCTAACGGACCCAAAATACGAAACCGTAAAATAAAATATTAAAAACAACCTAAAAGTCAACTAAATAAATCTCGAAACGTAAAACAAATGATCTTACATGGCGAAGCTATCTGTTGGTCCTAGAAGGTCCAACGCACTCAAAAAACATATATTATATGCCCTTTTCTGAGAAAGTATGTGAAAGTTAGCAAAATCCCTCTCGGAAATTTCAAAAATCCTAGAAACGCTTTTTAGAGTGTTTGGATGATACAAACACGCCAAAATGTCCACATTATTATCCTATCCATGGTTAGGTTTTAGTGATTAGGGTTTTGTGATTAGAGTATAGGGTTTAGTGTTTCTGTTTACGATTTATTTTTTGTATTTATGGTTAGTATTTAGGGCATATAGTGATGGATTAGGTGTAGATTATATTGGGTTTGGCTTTTTTATTTATTTTTTAAGGTTTAATTTTAGAGGTTTTAGAAATTAGGGTTTAATTTTACAGTTGGTAAAACCCTAACGAACCTAAAATACAAAAACCTAAAATACAATATTAAAAACGACTCAAAACGTAAAATAGACGATCTAAGATGGCAAAGCTATCTGTTGGTCCCAGTACGCCCAACGCACTCAAAAAACATTTAATATGTACCCTATTCTGTGAAAGTATGCGAAAGTTAGCAAAAACTCTCCCGGAAACTTCAAAAATCCTAAAAACGGTTGTCAGAGTATTTGGATGATACAAACGCGCCAAAATCTTCACATTATAATCATTTCCATCGTTAGTTTTTAATTATTAGCGTATAGGGTTTAGTGTTTCCTTTTACGACTTAATGTTAGTGTTTTTTAGGGCTTTTCGTGATGGATTAGGTGTAAGTTAGGGTTAATGTTTTCTGTTTATGGTTTAGTGTATAATGTTAGAGATTTTATAAATTAGGGTTTATGCGACGGTTGGTAAAACCCTAACGGACCCAAAATACGAAACCGTAAAATAAAATATTAAAAACAACCTAAAAGTCAACTAAATAAATCTCGAAACGTAAAACAAATGATCTTACATGGCGAAGCTATCTGTTGGTCCTAGAAGGTCCAACGCACTCAAAAAACATATATTATATGCCCTTTTCTGAGAAAGTATGTGAAAGTTAGCAAAATCCCTCTCGGAAATTTCAAAAATCCTAGAAACGCTTTTTAGAGTGTTTGGATGATACAAACGCGCCAAAATGTCCACATTATTATCCTATCCATGGTTAGGTTTTAGTGATTAGGGTTTTGTGATTAGAGTATAGGGTTTAGTGTTTCTGTTTACGATTTATTTTTTGTATTTATGGTTAGTATTTAGGGCATATAGTGATGGATTAGGTGTAGATTATATTGGGTTTGGCTTTTTTATTTATTTTTTAAGATTTAATTTTAGAGGTTTTAGAAATTAGGGTTTAATTTTACAGTTGGTAAAACCCTAACGAACCTAAAATACAAAAACCTAAAATACAATATTAAAAACGACTCAAAACGTAAAATAGACGATCTAAGATGGCAAAGCTATCTGTTGGTCCCAGTACGCCCAACGCACTCAAAAAACATTTAATATGTACCCTATTCTGTGAAAGTATGCGAAAGTTAGCAAAAACTCTCCCGGAAACTTCAAAAATCTTGAAAACGGTTAGAGTATTTGGATGATACAAACGCGCCAAAATCTTCACATTATAATCATTTCCATCGTTAGTCTTTAATTATTAGCGTATAGGGTTTAGTGTTTCCTTTTACGACTTAATGTTAGTGTTTTTTAGGGCTTTTCGTGATGGATTAGGTGTAAGTTAGGGTTAATGTTTTCTGTTTATGGTTTAGTGTATAATGTTAGAGATTTTATAAATTAGGGTTTATGCGACGGTTGGTAAAACCCTAACGGACCCAAAATACGAAACCGTAAAATAAAATATTAAAAACAACCTAAAAGTCAACTAAATAAATCTCGAAACGTAAAACAAATGATCTTACTTGACGAAGCTATCTGTTGGTCCTAGAAGGTCCAACACACTCAAAAAAACATATATTATATGCCCTTTCTGAGAAAGTATGTGAAAGTTAGCAAAATCCCTCCCGGAAACGTCAAAAATCCTAGAAACGCTTTTTAGAGTGTTTGGATGATACAAACGCGCCAAAATGTCCACATTATTATCCTATCCATGGTTAGGTTTTAGTGATTAGGGTTTTGTGATTAGAGTATAGGGTTTAGTGTTTCTGTTTATGACTTATTTTTTGTATTTACGGTTAGTGTTTAGGGCATATAGTGATGGATTAGGTGTAGATTATATTGGGTTTGGCTTTTTTATTTATTTTTTAAGGTTTAATTTTAGAGGTTTTAGAAATTAGGGTTTAATTTTACAGTTTGTAAAACCCTAACGAACCTAAAATACAAAACCCTAAAATACAATATTAAAAACGACTTAAAAGTTAACTAAGTAAACCTCAAAACGTAAAATAGACGATCTAAGATGGCAAAGCTATCTGTTGGTCCCAGTAGGCCCAACGCACTCAAAAAACATTAAATATGTACCCTATTCTGTGAAAGTATGCGAAAGTTAGCAAAAACTCTCCCGGAAACTTCAAAAATCTTGAAAACGGTTGTCAGAGTATTTGGATGATACAAACGCGCCAAAATCTTCAAATTATTATCCTTTCCATCGTTAGTCTTTAGTTATTAGCGTATAGGGTTTAGTGTTTCCTTTTACGACTTAATGTTAGTTTTATTTAGGGATTTTCGTGATGGATTAGGTGTAAGTTAGGGTTAATGTTTTGTGTTTATGGTTTAGTGTATAATGTTAGAGATTTTATAAATTAGGGTTTATGCGACGGTAGGTAAAACCCTAACGGACCCAAAATACGAAACCGTAAAATAAATATTAAAAACAACCTAAAAGTCAACTAAATAAATCTCGAAACGTAAAACAAATGATCTTACATGGTGAATCTATCTGTTGGTCCTAGAAGGTCCAACGCACTCAAAAAACATATATTATATGCCCTTTCTGAGAAAGTATGTGAAAGTTAGCAAAATCCCTCCCGGAAACTTCAAAAATCCTAGAAACGCTTTTTAGAGTGTTTGGATGATACAAACGAGCCAAAATGTCCACATTATTATTCAATCCATGGTTAGGTTTTAGTGATTAGGGTTTTGTGATTAGAGTATAGGGTTTAGTGTTTCTGTTTACGATTTATTTTTTGTATTTATGGTTAGTATTTAGGGCATATAGTGATGGATTAGGTGTAGATTATATTAGGTTTGGCTTTTTTATTTATTTTTAAGGTTTAATTTTAGATGTTTTAGAAATTAGGGTTTAATTTTACAGTTGGTAAAACCCTAACGAACCTAAAATACAAAAACCTAAAATACAATATTAAAAACGACTCAAAACGTAAAATAGATGATCTAAGATGGCAAAGCTATCTGTTGGTCCCAGTAGGCCAACCGCACTCATAAAACATTAAATATGTACCCTATTCTGTGAAAGTATGCGAAAGTTAGCAAAAACTCTCCCGGAAACTTAAAAAATCCTAAAAACGGTTGTCAGAGTATTTGGATGATACAAACGCGCCAAAATCTTCACATTATAATCATTTCCATCGTTAGTCTTTAATTATTAGCGTATAGGGTTTAGTGTTTCCTTTTACGACTTAATGTTAGTGTTTTTTAGGGCTTTTCGTGATGGATTAGGTGTAAGTTAGGGTTAATGTTTTCTGTTTATGGTTTAGTGTATAATGTTAGAGATTTTATAAATTAGGGTTTATGCGACGGTTGGTAAAACCCTAACAGACCCAAAATACGAAACCGTAAAATAAAATATTAAAAAAAACCTAAAAGTCAACTAAATAAATCTCGAAACGTAAAACAAATGATCTTACTTGGCGAAGCTATCTGTTGGTCCTAGAAGGTCCAGCACACTCAAAAAAACATATATTATATGCCCTTTCTGAGAAAGTATGTGAAAGTTAGCAAAATCCCTCCCGGAAACGTCAAAAATCCTAGAAACGCTTTTTAGAGTGTTTGGATGATACAAACGCGCCAAAATGTCCACATTATTATCCTATCCATGGTTAGGTTTTAGTGATTAGGGTTTTGTGATTAGAGTATAGGGTTTAGTGTTTCTGTTTATGATTTATTTTTTGTATTTATGGTTAGTATTTAGGGCATATAGTGATGGATTAGGTGTAGATTATATTGGGTTTGGCTTTTTTATTTATTTTTTAAGGTTTAATTTTAGAGGTTTTAGAAATTAGGGTTTAATTTTACAGTTGGTAAAACCCTAACGAACCTAAAATACAATATTAAAAATGACTTAAAAGTTAACTAAGTAAACCTCAAAACGTAAAATAGACGATCTAAGATGGCAAAGCTATCTGTTGGTCCCAGTAGGCCCAACGCACTCAAAAAACATTAAATATGTACCCTATTCTGTGAAAGTATGCGAAAGTTAGCAAAAACGCTCCCGGAAACTTCAAAAATCTTGAAAACAGTTGTCAGAGTATTTGGATGATACAAACGCGCCAAAATCTTCACATTATTATCCTTTCCATCGTGAGTCTTTAGTTATTAGCGTATAGGGTCTAGTGTTTCCTTTTACGACTTAATGTTATTTTTATTTAGGGATTTTCGTGATGGATTAGGTGTAAGTTAGGGTTAATGTTTTGTGTTTATGGTTTAGTGTATAATGTTAGAGATTTTATAAATTAGGGTTTATGCGACGGTAGGTAAAACCCTAACGGACCCAAAATACGAAACCGTAAAATAAATATTAAAAACAACCTAAAAGTCAACTAAATAAATCTCGAAACGTAAAACAAATGATCTTACATGGCGAATCTATCTGTTGGTCCTAGAAGGTCCAACGCACTCAAAAAACATATATTATATGCCCTTTCTGAGAAAGTATGTGAAAGTTAGCAAAATCCCTCCCGGAAACTTCAAAAATCCTAGAAACGCTTTTTAGAGTGTTTGGATGATACAAACGCGCCAAAATGTCCACATTATTATCCTATCCATGGTTAGGTTTTAGTGATTAGGGTCTTGTGATTAGAGTATAGGGTTTAGTGTTTCTGTTTACGATTTATTTTTTGTATTTATGGTTAGTATTTAGGGCATATACTGATGGATTAGGTGTAGATTATATTAGGTTTGGCTTTTTTATTTATTTTTTAAGGTTTAATTTTAGAGGTTTTAGAAATTAGGGTTTAATTTTACAGTTGGTAAAACACTAACGAACCTAAAATACAAAAACCTAAAATACAATATTAAAAACGACTCAAAACGTAAAATAGACGATCTAAGATGGAAAAGCTATCTGTTGGCCCCAGTAGGCCCAACGCACTCAAAAAACATTAAATATGTACCCTATTCTGTGAAAGTATGCGAAAGTTAGCAAAAACTCTCCCGGAAACTTCAAAAATCCTGAAAACGGTTGTCAGAGTATTTGGATGATACAAACGCGCCAAAATCTTCACATTATAATCATTTCCATCGTTAGTCTTTAATTATTAGCGTATAGGGTTTAGTGTTTCCTTTTACGACTTAATGTTAGTGTTTTTTAGGGATTTTCGTGATGGATTAGGTGTAAGTTAGGGTTAATGTTTTCTGTTTATGGTTTAGTGTATAATGTTAGAGATTTTATAAATTAGGGTTTATGCGACGGTTGGTAAAACCCTAACGGACCCAAAATACGAAACCGTAAAATAAAATATTAAAACCAACCTAAAAGTCAACTAAATAAATCTCGAAACGTAAAACAAATGATCTTACATGGCGAAGCCATCTGTTGGTCCTAGAAGGTCCAACGCACTCAAAAAACATATATTATATGCCCTTTTCTGAGAAAGTATGTGAAAGTTAGCAAAATCCCTCTCGGAAATTTCAAAAATCCTATAAACGCTTTTTAGAGTGTTTGGATGATACAAACGCGCCAAAATGTCCACATTATTATCCTATTCATGGTTAGGTTTTAGTGATTAGGGTTTTGTGATTAGAGTATAGGGTTTAGTGTTTCTGTTTACGATTTATTTTTGTATTTATGGTTAGTATTTAGGGCATATAGTGATGGATTAGGTGTAGATTATATTGGGTTTGGCTTTTTTATTTATTTTTTAAGGTTTAATTTTAGAGGTTTTAGAAATTAGGGTTTAATTTTACAGTTGGTAAAACCCCAACGAACCTAAAATACAAAAACCTAAAATACAATATTAAAAACGACTCAAAACGTAAAATAAGCGATCTAAGATGGCAAAGCTATCTGTTGGTCCCAGTACGCCCAACGCACTCAAAAAACATTAAATATGTACCCTATTCTGTGAAAGTATGCGAAAGTTAGCAAAAACTCTCCCGGAAACTTCAAAAATCCTGAAAACGGTTGTCAGAGTATTTGGATGATACAAACGCGCCAAAATCTTCACATTATAATCATTTCCATCGTTAGTCTTTAATTATTAGCGTATAGGGTTTAGTGTTTCCTTTTACGACTTAATGTTAGTGTTTTTTAGGGCTTTTCGTGATGGATTAGGTGTAAGCTAGGGTTAATGTTTTCTGTTTAAGGTTTAGTGTATAATGTTAGAGATTTTATAAATTAGGGTTTATGCGACGGTTGGTAAAACCCTAACGGACCCAAAATACGAAACCGTAAAATAAAATATTAAAAAAAACGTAAAAGTCAAGTAAATAAATCTCGAAACGTAAAACAAATGATCTTACATGGCGAAGCTATCTGTTGGTCCTAGAAGGTCCAACGCACTCAAAAAACATATATTATATGCCCTTTTCTGAGAAAGTATGTGAAAGTTAGCAAAATCCCTCTCGGAAATTTCAAAAATCCTAGAAACGCTTTTTAGAGTGTTTGGATGATACAAACGCGCCAAAATGTCCACATTATTATCCTATCCATGGTTAGGTTTTAGTGATTAGGGTTTTGTGATTAGAGTATAGGGTTTAGTGTTTCTGTTTACGATTTATTTTTTGTATTTATGGTTAGTATTTAGGGCATATAGTGATGGATTAGGTGTAGATTATATTGGGTTTGGCTTTTTTATTTATTTTTTAAGATTTAATTTTAGAGGTTTTAGAAATTAGGGTTTAATTTTACAGTTGGTAAAACCCTAACGAACCTAAAATACAAAAACCTAAAATACAATATTAAAAACGACTCAAAACGTAAAATAGACGATCTAAGATGGCAAAGCTATCTGTTGGTCCCAGTACGCCCAACGCACTCAAAAAACATTTAATATGTACCCTATTCTGTGAAAGTATGCGAAAGTTAGCAAAAACTCTCCCGGAAACTTCAAAAATCTTGAAAACGGTTAGAGTATTTGGATGATACAAACGCGCCAAAATCTTCACATTATAATCATTTCCATCGTTAGTCTTTAATTATTAGCGTATAGGGTTTAGTGTTTCCTTTTACGACTTAATGTTAGTGTTTTTTAGGGCTTTTCGTGATGGATTAGGTGTAAGTTAGGGTTAATGTTTTCTGTTTATGGTTTAGTGTATAATGTTAGAGATTTTATAAATTAGGGTTTATGCGACGGTTGGTAAAACCCTAACGGACCCAAAATACGAAACCGTAAAATAAAATATTAAAAACAACCTAAAAGTCAACTAAATAAATCTCGAAACGTAAAACAAATGATCTTACTTGACGAAGCTATCTGTTGGTCCTAGAAGGTCCAACACACTCAAAAAAACATATATTATATGCCCTTTCTGAGAAAGTATGTGAAAGTTAGCAAAATCCCTCCCGGAAACGTCAAAAATCCTAGAAACGCTTTTTAGAGTGTTTGGATGATACAAACGCGCCAAAATGTCCACATTATTATCCTATCCATGGTTAGGTTTTAGTGATTAGGGTTTTGTGATTAGAGTATAGGGTTTAGTGTTTCTGTTTATGACTTATTTTTTGTATTTACGGTTAGTGTTTAGGGCATATAGTGATGGATTAGGTGTAGATTATATTGGGTTTGGCTTTTTTATTTATTTTTTAAGGTTTAATTTTAGAGGTTTTAGAAATTAGGGTTTAATTTTACAGTTTGTAAAACCCTAACGAACCTAAAATACAAAACCCTAAAATACAATATTAAAAACGACTTAAAAGTTAACTAAGTAAACCTCAAAACGTAAAATAGACGATCTAAGATGGCAAAGCTATCTGTTGGTCCCAGTAGGCCCAACGCACTCAAAAAACATTAAATATGTACCCTATTCTGTGAAAGTATGCGAAAGTTAGCAAAAACTCTCCCGGAAACTTCAAAAATCTTGAAAACGGTTGTCAGAGTATTTGGATGATACAAACGCGCCAAAATCTTCAAATTATTATCCTTTCCATCGTTAGTCTTTAGTTATTAGCGTATAGGGTTTAGTGTTTCCTTTTACGACTTAATGTTAGTTTTATTTAGGGATTTTCGTGATGGATTAGGTGTAAGTTAGGGTTAATGTTTTGTGTTTATGGTTTAGTGTATAATGTTAGAGATTTTATAAATTAGGGTTTATGCGACGGTAGGTAAAACCCTAACGGACCCAAAATACGAAACCGTAAAATAAATATTAAAAACAACCTAAAAGTCAACTAAATAAATCTCGAAACGTAAAACAAATGATCTTACATGGTGAATCTATCTGTTGGTCCTAGAAGGTCCAACGCACTCAAAAAACATATATTATATGCCCTTTTCTGAGAAAGTATGTGAAAGTTAGCAAAATCCCTCTCGGAAATTTCAAAAATCCTATAAACGCTTTTTAGAGTGTTTGGATGATACAAACGCGCCAAAATGTCCACATTATTATCCTATCCATGGTTAGGTTTTAGTGATTAGGGTTTTGTGATTAGAGTATAGGGTTTAGTGTTTCTGTTTACGATTTATTTTTTGTATTTATGGTTAGTATTTAGGGCATATAGTGATGGATTAGGTGTAGATTATATTGGGTTTGGCTTTTTTATTTATTTTTTAAGGTTTAATTTTAGAGGTTTTAGAAATTAGGGTTTAATTTTACAGTTGGTAAAACCCTAACGAACCTAAAATACAAAAACCTAAAATACAATATTAAAAACGACTCAAAACGTAAAATAGACGATCTAAGATGGCAAAGCTATCTGTTGGTCCCAGTAGGCCCAACGCACTCAAAAAACATTAAATATGTACCCTATTCTGTGAAAGTATGCGAAAGTTAGCAAAAACTCTCCCGGAAACTTCAAAAATCCTGAAAACGGTTGTCAGAGTATTTGGATGATACAAACGCGCCAAAATCTTCACATTATAATCATTTCCATCGTTAGTCTTTAATTATTAGCGTATAGGGTTTAGTGTTTCCTTTTACGACTTAATGTTAGTGTTTTTTAGGGCTTTTCGTGATGGATTAGGTGTAAGCTAGGGTTAATGTTTTCTGTTTAAGGTTTAGTGTATAATGTTAGAGATTTTATAAATTAGGGTTTATGCGACGGTTGGTAAAACCCTAACGGACCCAAAATACGAAACCGTAAAATAAAATATTAAAAAAAACGTAAAAGTCAAGTAAATAAATCTCGAAACGTAAAACAAATGATCTTACATGGCGAAGCTATCTAGTGGTCCTAGAAGGTCCAACGCACTCAAAAAAAACATATATTATATGCCCTTTCTAAGAAAGTATGTGAAAGTTAGCAAAACCCCTCCCGGAAACGTCAAAAATCCTAGAAACGCTTTTTAGAGTGTTTGGATGATACAAACGCGCCAAAATGTCCACATTATTATCCTATCCATGGTTAGGTTTTAGTGATTAGGGTTTTGTGATTAGAGTATAGGGTTTAGTGTTTCTGTTTATGACTTATTTTTTGTATTTACGGTTAGTGTTTAGGGCATATAGTGATGGATTAGGTGTAGATTATATTGGGTTTGGCTTTTTTATTTATTTTTTAAGGTTTAATTTTAGAGGTTTTAGAAATTAGGGTTTAATTTTACAGTTGGTAAAACCCTAACGAACCTAAAATACAAAACCCTAAAATACAATATTAAAAACGACTTAAAAGTTAACTAAGTAAACCTCAAAACGTAAAATAGACGATCTAAGATGGCAAAGCTATCTGTTGGTCCCAGTAGGCCCAACGCACTCAAAAAACATTAAATATGTACCCTATTCTGTGAAAGTATGCGAAAGTTAGCAAAAACTCTCCCGGAAACTTCAAAAATCTTGAAAACGGTTGTCAGAGTATTTGGATGATACAAACGCGCCAAAATCTTCACATTATTATCCTTTCCATCGTTAGTCTTTAGTTATTAGCGTATAGGGTTTAGTGTTTCCTTTTACGACTTAATGTTAGTTTTATTTAGGGATTTTCGTGATGGATTAGGTGTAAGTTAGGGTTAATGTTTTGTGTTTATGGTTTAGTGTATAATGTTAGAGATTTTATAAATTAGGGTTTATGCGACGGTAGGTAAAACCCTAACGGACCCAAAATACGAAACCGTAAAATAAATATTAAAAACAACCTAAAAGTCAACTAAATAAATCTCGAAACGTAAAACAAATGATCTTACATGGTGAATCTATCTGTTGGTCCTAGAAGGTCCAACGCACTCAAAAAAACATATATTATATGCCCTTTTCTGAGAAAGTATGTGAAAGTTAGCAAAATCCCTCTCGGAAATTTCAAAAATCCTATAAACGCTTTTTAGAGTGTTTGGATGATACAAACGCGCCAAAATGTCCACATTATTATCCTATCCATGGTTAGGTTTTAGTGATTAGGGTTTTGTGATTAGAGTATAAGGTTTAGTGTTTCTGTTTACGATTTATTTTTTGTATTTATGGTTAGTATTTAGGGCATATAGTGATGGATTAGGTGTAGATTATATTGGGTTTGGCTTTTTTATTTATTTTTTAAGGTTTAATTTTAGAGGTTTTAGAAATTAGGGTTTAATTTTACAGTTGGTAAAACCCTAACGAACCTAAAATACAAAAACCTAAAATACAATATTAAAAACGACTCAAAACGTAAAATAGACGATCTAAGATGGCAAAGCTATCTGTTGGTCCCAGTAGGCCCAACGCACTCAAAAAACATTAAATATGTACCCTATTCTGTGAAAGTATGCGAAAGTTAGCAAAAACTCTCCCGGAAACTTCAAAAATCCTGAAAACGGTTGTCAGAGTATTTGGATGATACAAACGCGCCAAAATCTTCACATTATAATCATTTCCATCGTTAGTCTTTAATTATTAGCGTATAGGGTTTAGTGTTTCCTTTTACGACTTAATGTTAGTGTTTTTTAGGGCTTTTCGTGATGGATTAGGTGTAAGCTAGGGTTAATGTTTTCTGTTTAAGGTTTAGTGTATAATGTTAGAGATTTTATAAATTAGGGTTTATGCGACGGTTGGTAAAACCCTAACGGACCCAAAATACGAAACCGTAAAATAAAATATTAAAAAAAACGTAAAAGTCAAGTAAATAAATCTCGAAACGTAAAACAAATGATCTTACATGGCGAAGCTATCTGTTGGTCCTAGAAGGTCCAACGCACTCAAAAAAAACATATATTATATGCCCTTTCTAAGAAAGTATGTGAAAGTTAGCAAAACCCCTCCCGGAAACGTCAAAAATCCTAGAAACGCTTTTTAGAGTGTTTGGATGATACAAACGCGCCAAAATGTCCACATTATTATCCTATCCATGGTTAGGTTTTAGTGATTAGGGTTTTGTGATTAGAGTATAGGGTTTAGTGTTTCTGTTTATGATTTATTTTTTGTATTTATGGTTAGTGTTTAGGGCATATAGTGATGGATTAGGTGTAGATTATATTGGGTTTGGCTTTTTTATTTATTTTTTAAGGTTTAATTTTAGAGGTTTTAGAAATTAGGGTTTAATTTTACAGTTGGTAAAACCCTAACGAACCTAAAATACAAAACCCTAATATACAATATTAAAAACGACTTAAAAGTTAACTAAGTAAACCTCAAAACGTAAAATAGACGATCTAAGATGGCAAAGCTATCTGTTGGTCCCAGTAGGCCCAACGCACTCAAAAAACATTAAATATGTACCCTATTCTGTGAAAGTATGCGAAAGTTAGCAAAAACTCTCCCGGAAACTTCAAAAATCTTGAAAACGGTTGTCAGAGTATTTGGATGATACAAACGCGCCAAAATCTTCACATTATTATCCTTTCCATCGTTAGTCTTTAGTTATTAGCGTATAGGGTTTAGTGTTTCCTTTTACGACTTAATGTTAGTTTTATTTAGGGATTTTCGTGATGGATTAGGTGTAAGTTAGGGTTAATGTTTTGTGTTTATGGTTTAGTGTATAATGTTAGAGATTTTATAAATTAGGTTTTATGCGACAGTAGGTAAAACCCTAACGGACCCAAAATACGAAACCGTAAAATAAATATTAAAAACAACCTAAAAGTCAACTAAATAAATCTCGAAACGTAAAACAAATGATCTTACATGGCGAATCTATCTGTTGGTCCTAGAAGGTCCAACGCACTCAAAAAACATATATTATATGCCCTTTCTGAGAAAGTATGTGAAAGTTAGCAAAATCCCTCCCGGAAACTTCCAAAATCCTAGAAACGCTTTTTAGAGTGTTTGGATGATACAAACGCGCCAAAATGTCCACATTATTATCCTATCCATGGTTAGGTTTTAGTGATTAGGGTTTTGTGATTAGAGTATAGGGTTTAGTGTTTCTGTTTACGATTTATTTTTTGTATTTATGGTTAGTATTTAGGGCATATAGTGATGGATTAGGTGTAGATTATATTGGGTTTGGCTTTTTTATTTATTTTTTAAGGTTTAATTTTAGAGGTTTTAGAAATTAGGGTTTAATTTTACAGTTGGTAAAATCCTAACGAACCTAAAATACAAAAACCTAAAATACAATATTAAAAACGACTCAAAACGTAAAATAGACGATCTAAGATGGCAAAGCTATCTGTTGGTCCCAGTAGGCCCAACGCACTCAAAAAACATTACATATGTACCCTATTCAGTGAAAGTATGCGAAAGTTAGCAAAAACTCTCCCGGAAACTTCAAAAATCCTGAAAACGGTTGTAAGAGTATTTGGATGATACAAACGCGCCAAAATCTTCACATTATAATCATTTCCATTGTTAGTCTTTAATTATTAGCGTATAGGGTTTAGTGTTTCCTTTTACGACTTAATGTTAGTGTTTTTTAGGGCTTTTCGTGATGGATTAGGTGTAAGTTAGGGTTAATGTTTTCTGTTTATGGTTTAGTGTATAATGTTAGAGATTTTATAAATTAGGGTTTATGCGACGGTTGGTAAAACCCTAACGGACCCAAAATACGAAACCGTAAAATAAAATATTAAAAACAACCTAAAAGTCAACTAAATAAATCTCGAAACGTAAAACAAATGATCTTACATGGCGAAGCTATCTGTTGGTCCTAGAAGGTCCAACGCACTCAAAAAATATATATATTATATGCCCTTTTCTGAGAAAGTATGTGAAAGTTAGCAAAATCCCTCTCGGAAATTTCAAAAATCCTAGAAACGCTTTTTAGAGTGTTTGGATGATACAAACGCGCTAAAATGTCCACATTATTATCCTATCCATGGTTAGGTTTTAGTGATTAGGGTTTTGTGATTAGAGTATAGGGTTTAGTGTTTCTGTTTTCGATTTATTTTTTGTATTTATGGTTAGTAATTAAGGGCATATAGTGAGTGATTAGGTGTAGATTATATTGGGTTTGGCTTTTTTATTTATTTTTTAAGGTTTAATTTTAGAGGTTTTAGAAATTAGGTTTTAATTTTACAGTTGGTAAAACCCTAACGAACCTAAAATACAAAAACCTAAAATACAATATTAAAAACGACTTATTTTTTTCATCATCTTCTTCCTCTTCCTCCTCTTCTTGTTCTTTACTTTTTCTTTTAATCTTCTTACCAGATTCTTTACCGGTCTTCTTCTTCTCTTTTTGAGTTGTTTTTATCTTTCTTTTTCTTTTCTCTTGTTCCTCTGTCTCCTCTTCGTTCCTACTGTCATCAATTACAGATTTTCTTTTAAATTTTTTTCTATTCGTCTTTAATTCCTTTTCATTGTCTTCCACCTTTTTAAGTTTTTTGTTTTGTTTTGTCTTTTTCTTAACCTCCACTTCCTTATCTTCGTCCTTTTCGTCCTCTTCGTCCTCTTCGTCCTCTTAGTCCTCTTCATCATCCTCTTCATTCTCTTCGTCATCCTCTTCTTCCTCCTTGTCCTCTTTATTGATGCCAAGTTTCTCAAATTCTTCATCAGTTATTTCAATCTTCTCTATGACCTGAAATTTATATTGTTTTACTGTTTAGATACTTAAAACAAAGCTTCAAAGTACAAGAACAAGTAACTAAGAAATCCCATAACTCCAACACTCACAACTACATTATTGTACTTTCACAAGTACGAAAGTGTACTTGCACAAGTTTTCACCTTGAAATGCAAAAATAGCTGAATATAAATGAATATAACTGAACTTATGTGAAAATTCATTGACTAAAGTTTACTTTCTTACAATTTTAAACATTATGTAAGTTTAAATGTGTGAAAAGTGCTAAGTTACAGGTTTTTTGATGTGAAATACGAGTTCTGGGAATACTTCCCACTACTGGGCAAGTACATTTCTGTACTTGTGCAAGTACAACACTCTGATTTCTCTTCAATTTTCTCTGTAACTCAGAGTTTGCCTAAAAGTCAGATTTCTCTTCAAATTTATCATATGTTGACATTTAACAGGTTACAATTATTCTAGAATCATTTTTTTCCTTACCTGGTTGAATTTTAATTTGTCGATGACTTGTTTTTTGTAATTAGTGTTCTTGCAAATTAACTTCCATCTCAAGCATCGAGGAAATGCACTTTTCCATTTTTCCTCACCGATTGTTGTATGCTTAAAAAAGCATCCCTAAAACATAGTAATATTTCAAACCAAAAAAAACATACACAATTAAGATGTCTCTTTATTTAAATAAAGACTTACCAAGATTGCAGTGACACATCCTGAGACTTTATTGGGTTTGAAGAAGTTTTCTTTTAACAACTTAACCAACATTCTGAGAATGCTTCTTGACCAGTTGAAGTTCTTCAAACTGTCCAACTGTTCTGAGTGCTTTAAGTACTTCCGATTTTTTACCTCACTTACGCAAAAGAATAATGTAGTGAAAGAAAGAAACGTCATCAGTTTAGGAAATCTTCTTCGATACTCGTTTTATCCGTTTTCTATAACACTTTTTTAATCGCAGTCTCTATTCCTTTTTTGTCTATTTTCAGATCTTTGAAAATTCTCAACTCCGATTTTGACTTTTCTTCGAGCTTCGCTTGTGAAAAACTAGGAACTGCCTCCGAACTTTCCTGAATACCAAATAAGACCTTCACATCTCTCTGAGTGAGCTTCAACATATTTTTTCCAAGTTTGAAGGTGTTTGTTTTGGCATCATAACATTTTATTATCTGAAGGGGTAGGATGTCGCCTACCCTTCTACCGCCGTTCTTCTCCCTGAAATCGAATAGTTGTTTGAATAGGAAATAGAATGGCGTCTTCTAGCACGCCTCAATGTGTTCGGGTGTAACCTTTGGATTTGTCAATACGCTGTTAATAACTGCAAGTGTGGATGCATAACCTCTCACCATATCTGTATTTACATCAAAACAAGAAAAAAAAATTAAAATATCTATTAATGAATAAAGCATAAAGCATACATGTCTTTGTAGGTGATAGCGGAAGGAAAAAACCTGTAAAGTGTACTTGTACAAGTACAATATTGTCCTTAGACGCATGCTGGGAATTTTCCCAAAACTCATGCAGTCATATTGTTTTCACTTTATAAATTGCAAATATAACTGAATATAACTGAACTTATGGACGAAATTCATTGACTAAAGTTGACATGTTACTGTTTTAGAAGATATCATGTTAGTTATAATGTGTGAAAAATGTTAAGTTACGGGTTTTTAGACAAGAAATACGAATTCTGGGAATACTTCCCACCACTGGACAAGTACATTTTTTACCTTTGTACAAAATCTGAATCCGGTTTTTTTGCACAGTTTTGAAGTTATTCTAAAACCAGTTTAACTAATCTTTAGTGCTATAAAATTATGATTCTGCAACTACTAGATCTTAAAACTCTATAATACTTATAAACACATTGTGATTTATGGTGTTTATAACAGTACAAGTCAAATAAAATTCATACTCGACTACTAATTTAGGAACAGATTAGCATTTTTCTAGTTTTTATGACATTAGAATGTGTGTTTATTTTAACAGTTGAAGCAGCCCAATCTAGAAAACGAGTTCGATAATAGAAATCAAATGCTCAATAAATAAAATTCATATAATCAAATATAAACACTAAAATTCAAGTACACCAACTGTTTGAAGCAATTACTATAAACAGAAAATCAATTACTATAGATAGAAAATCTCTCGAAACAATTTTATGTGTTATCATTTTGATTGTTTAAGCACACCAACTGTTTGAAGCATAAAAAACCCAAATAAATTATAAAAAGAATTAAAACACAGAAAACACTTGGAAATCACCTTCAATAATTATTGGAGAAATACTTAAATCGGTTGATAAATGCAATTTTTGAAGAAATTTAAGCTGAGACAAAGCGAGTGAGTGACTGTGCGTGTTGCATGTATTTGTATTGATTTGAATAAACGGTTCAGCTGATTAATTTATGTTTTCTTTTTCTCTTTTGTTTTGTTTGTTAGTGGGTTAGTGGGGTAGTGGGTGTACAGTTTTGAGTTTCTTTCTTTATTTTATTTTTTATTAAGTGTAACGAATCATAATGGTATGTAATTATTTGGTAAAAAAAATGAAAAACAAGATAAGAGTATGATTTCTTTTTAAGTTACAAAAACTATAACCAAATTTGAATGTACAACTTAGGTTATTTATTTGAAAATAAAAAATAATAAAAAGAAAAAATTACTTGACTCTACTATTTAGGTTATTTACATGCACAAGTACAATAATGTACTTGAGCAACTACATCATTATACATACAATTCAATTATGGGAAAGATCCCATAACTCAATTTCATCTGAAAATCCTATAAATTCATAAATCTTGTACATTGAGTCAAAAAACTCATAACACAAACATAAAAAAAATCATGTTTATATTGATTTTATTGGAAAATTCATCAACCAAACTTTGAAATATTAAAATTAAAGTAATCAAAACAATGTTGAATAACTAAATTTTATTAGATGTACTTGCACATCTACATAAAGGTACTTGCATAACTACATTTTTACATTTTAAATTGTATTCCATTTATTTTATTTTGAATTATGGGATTTTGAGTTATGGGATGCTATTTGGATAAAGTTTTCAATAATGTTCTTGTAGAATGACAACACACGTAGTTGTGCAAGTACAAGAATGTACTTGTCCAGTGCTGGGACGTATTCCCAGAACTCAAGTTTCTCTGCAAACTCTATAAATTCATACGTCTTGTATATTTAATCAAAACACTTATCACACAAACATAAAAAATATTACATATTTCATCAACAAATCTTAACCATTACACATATCGTTTCTCAACAATTTCAATGATTAACATGTTTCTTACCCTTCTTTAGCTAACTTTTTACGTTTAGTTCTTTTTCCAATTCTTCTTCCACCGTGACACCATTACTGAATGGTTTAACATCAATTCGTGTATTTATGTCATGAAGCATCCACTTAACAGGAAACTCTTTGTATCTCACATCATCGTCTGCATTGTATGTTTTTTTGTACATAGCATTTTTGGTAAAGATTCTGCAGATACATAAATACATGTACTCCTGAAAGTTCTATTTTATGCGACACATGATGTGTTTCAATATGTTTCGGTTCATGACAATAAATTTTGAGCATTGCATCTTTTTTCGAGTTATATATGTCGAAAAAATTTGTCTTTATAACTTCATATATCATTCTCGCATTCTTTTCTACTTCAAATCCCAATGTTCATTCAATTTCAGAATTGTATTGATGGTAATGATAAAATCCTTTCTTAGTTTTGTTGTGGACCATAATACTCCAGAAATTTTTTGCATTCCATTCCATTTTTATTGGAAAAACAACATATTGGTGAGTTTTATAAAACGTTATAAAATTTTCAATACTGCTTGTCTTAAACTTGTCATGGTCTTTTTTCAACAGGTCCTGGTTATACAACTTATTAGTACAAGTATGGTAAAAATTATACTAACCAAATAAGAAAAATAATAATTATATCACATACCATTAAATCTACTGATAGTGATACTGCATGCGTATCTTTCCTAGTGATGTCCAATTGGTATAAAATTCCGCTCATCAACTGTAAAATTCAATATAAACAATTATTTTTAATATATGGATCAATATTGTTTTAATATATTCTTTTTTGTTCTTTTGTTTATCGTACCTGATCAGTTACGCCTTCATTGTTAGCTAATTTGATCCAGTCTTCTACTATCACATTTACTTGACTGCTCCAAATAACAGTAGATAATGACATTTCTCTTGCGATTCTGTTTACGATTTTCATATCAAAACAAAACTCTGATCCTTGTCTTACATTTGGGTCTTCGGTTTTCTGTTTTTTATGCATGTTTGGATCAATAAAGTCATCAGTGATCTTCTTTTCCTTTCTATCATCTTTTTGTGAAACTCTTTTTGCCATAGAGCTCGGTGCTGGATATTCTGTTTTTGTACATTTCCTCTTAAATTTCGGCCCTATTTTAGCAAAGATGTTTGATACTTTAGGTGTTGTGGTAGTTATAAGTGGTAATAATGATTTCTCTTTTTCATTTTCCAACACTATTCTCTCGTTTGACATTGTTTCTTTTTCTTATCCATCATTATTATCGGTAGTTTTTTCTTCTTTCTTTTCAGTTTCTTGGTGTTGAATGTCTGACTCAACCATTAGATTTGCATCTTCAATTTGTTTTTCATTATTTTCATCTATTTGTTGATCAGTTTCTACTAGATTTGTCCATTCTTCAATTTCTGTGATTCTCAAAAACTCTTCTTCTTTGCTTTTTTGTTTCAAAGTTTGAATATATGACTTCAACTTTGTTACTTGTTCTGAGAGGCTATTTTGCTCTGCTCTCAAGCATGCCTCTTCAGTCAATTTTGTTCCAGGGCTTTCGACTTGGGATAATTTTGTTTTCAATTCTTCATTTTCTTTATTCAGTTTATCACAATCTGTTATCAACTGTATAATTTATGTTTCTTTGCTGTCTACATCTGCTTTCAAAGTAATAATTTCCTCATCCTTCTTATTATTGTCAGATAATAATGTCCGGTGTGCTTGCTTTACTATATCCAATTTAGTAAGCACATTTGATAACTCCGTATTCAACCTTGACACATCTTGATTCACCAAAATTAAACCGTTAATCAATGCCTCTATTATTTTTCTGTTTTCATCGACTTCCGCCTTGTTCACCATATCTTTTTTTTCATTTTCTTCTTCAGTTAGCTTCATTTCTAGCTCAAACACCTTATTCTTCTGTAAAAATAATTCTTCATTTAAAGAATTTATTTGTTCTTCCATTTTGGTGTTTGATGATATGAGGACAACATCTGCTAGAGAATTGTCGTTTACTTTTATGTTTTCAGGTGTGTCATCCTTCACCACTACATGTGAAGTTGGTACTTGAAACTCGTCCAAATTATCCATTCCAAGTGAAAAGTTGGGACCACTATTATCTAGGAAACATTGTTGTAAAGTACGAATATAATCTGTATTGCTAGTGTTACTTGTTGATGCTTGATTTGCACTATCAATACCTTTTGATCCTAGTGGCTCAATAATAAACACAGGTATTGATGTATCGTTTGTTTCTTGACTGTTTTCTGCCTCGTCCATAATAATTTGTAGTGCTCTTATACCCTAATAACAAAACTCTAATCATTAAACCCTAACCATGAAAAGGATAATAATGTGAAGATTTTGGCCTGTTTGTATGATCCAAACACTCTGGAAACCGTTTTCAAGATTTTTGAAGTTTCCGGGAGGGTTTTTGCTGAATTTTGCATATTTTAACAGAATAGGATACATATTTTATAGTTTTTGAGTGCGTTGGGCCTACTGGGACCAACAGAAAGCTTTGCCATCTTAGATCTTCTGTTTTACGTTTTGAGATTTATTTAGTTAACTTTTAAGTCGTTTTTAATATTTTATATTAGGGTTTCGTATTTTGGGTTCGTTAGGGTTTTACCAACTGTAATATTAAACCCTCATTTCTAGAACCTCTAACATTAATCCTTAAACAATAAATACAAAAGCCAAACCCAGTATAATCTACACCTAATCCATCACCATATTCCCTAAATACTAACCATAAACACTAACAATAAATCGTAAACATAAACACTAAACCATATACACTAATCACTCAAACCTAACCATGGATAGGATAATAATGTGGCGATTTTGGCGCGTTTGTATCATCCAAACACTCTAAAAATCGTTTTTAGGATTTTTAAAGTTTCCGGGAGGATTTTTGTTAACTTTGGCATACTTTCTCAGAATAGGGCATATAATATATGTTTTTTTAGTGTGTTGGACCTTCTGGGACCAACAGACCGCTTCGCCATCTAAGATAATCTGTTTTACGTTTTGAGATTTATTTAGTTGACTTTTAGGTTGTTTTTAATATTTTATTCTAGAGTTTCGTATTTTGGGTCCGTTAGGGTTTTACCAACCGTAGCATTAAACCCTAATTTCTAAAATCTCTAACATTATATCCTTAACCATACACACAAAACCATAACCCTAACTTACACCTAATCCATCACGAAATGCCCTAAATAACACTAACAATAAGTCGTAAAAGGATACACTAAACCCTATACCCTAATAATTAAATACTAACGATGGAAAGGGTAATAATGTGAAGATTTTGGCGCGTTTGTATCATCCAAACACTTTAACAACCGTTTTCAGGGTTTTTGAAGTTTCCAGGAGGGTTTTTGCTAACTTTCGCATACTTTCACAGAATATGGTACATATTTAATGTTTTTTGAGTGTGTTGGGCCTACTGGGACAACCAGATAGCTTTTCCATCTTAGATCGTCTATTTTACGTTTTGAGATTTATTTAGTTAACTTTTAAGTCGTTTTTAATTTTGTATTTTAGGGTTTTGTGTTTTAGATTCGTTAGGGTTTTACCAACTGTAAAATTAAACCCTAATTTCTAAAACCTCTAAGATTAAACCTTAAAAAATAAATACAAAAGCCAAACCCAATATAATCTACACCTAATCCATCACTATATGCCCTAAATACTAACCATATACAAAAAATAAATCATAAACAGAAACACTAAACCCTATACTCTAATCACAAAACCCTAATCACTAAAACCTAACCATGGATAGGATAATAATGTGGACATTTTGGCGCGTTTGTATCATCCAAACACTCTAAAAAGCGTTTCTAGGATTTTTGAAGTCTCCGGGAGGGATTTTGCTAATTTTCACATACTTTCTCAGAAAGGGCATATAATATATGTATTTTGAGTGCGTTGGACCTTCTAGGACCAACAGATAGCTTCGCCATGTAAGATCATTTGTTTTACGTTTCGAGATTTATTTTGTTAAGTTTTAGGTTGTTTTTAATATTTTATTTTAAGGTTTCGTATTTTGGGTCCGTTAGGGTTTTACCAACCGTCGCATGAACCCTAATTTATAAAATCTCTAACATTATACACTAAACCATAAACACAAAACCTTAACCCTAACTTACACCTAATCCATCACCAAAAGCCCTAAATAACACTAACAATATATCGTAAACAGAAACACTAAACCCTATAACCTAATATCAAAACCTTAATCATTAAACCCTAACCATGGAAAGGATAATAATTTGAAGATTTTGGCGCGTTTGTATCATCCAAACACTCTAAAAACCGTTTTCAAGATTTTTGAAGTTTCCGGGAGTTTTTTTGCTAACTTTCGTATACTTTCACAGAGTAGGGTACATATTATATGTTTTTTTGAGTGTGTTGGGCCTACTGGGACCAAAAGATAGTTTTGCCATCTTAGATCGTCTGTTTTTACGTTTTGAGATTTATTTAGTTAACTTTTAAGTCGTTTTTAATATTTCATTTTAGGGTTTTGTATTTTGGGTTCGTTAGGGCTTTACTAACTGTAAAATTAAACCCTAAATTCTAAAACCTCTAAAATTTAACCTTAAACAATAAATACGAAAGCCTAACCCAATATAATCTACCCCTAATCCATCACCATAACCCCTAAATACTAACCATAAACACTAACAATAAATCGTAAACAGAAACACTAAACCCTATACCATAATCACAAAACCCTAATCACTAACCCCTAACCATGGATAGGATAATAATGTGAATATTTTGGTGCGTTTGTATCATCCAAACACTCTAAAACCCGTTTTTAGGATTTTTGAAGTTTCTGGGAGGGTTTTTGCTAACTTTCGCATATTTTTTTTAAAATAAGGCATATAATATATGTTTTTTGAGTGTGTTGGACCTTCTGAGACCAATAGATAGCTTCGCCATCTAAGACCATCTGTTTTACGTTTTGAGATTTATTTAGTTGACTTTTAGGTTGTTTTTAATATTTTCTTTTAGGGTTTCGTATTTTGGGTCCGTGAGGGTTTTACCAACCGTCGCATTTAACCCTAATTTCTAAAATCTCTAACCTTATACCCTAAACCATAAATACAAACCCCCAATCCTAACTTACACCTAATCCATCACCAAAAGCCCTAAATAACACTAAAAATAAATCATAAAAAGAAACACAAAACTCTATACCCTATTAACAAAATCCTAATCACTAAACCCTAACCATGGAAAGGATAATAATGTGAAGATTTTGGCGCGTTTGTATCATCCAAACACTCTGAAAAACGTTTTCAAGATTTTTTAAGCTTTCCAGAGGGTTTTTGCTAACTTTCGCATACTTTCTCAGAATAGGGCACATATTATATGTTTTTTGAGTGCGTTGGGCCTTCTGGGACCGAAAGATCGCTTCGCCATCTAAGATCATCTGTTTTACGTTTTGAGATTTATTTATTTGACTTTTAGGTTGTTTTTAATATTTTATTTTAGGGCTTCGTATTTTGGGCCCTTTAGGGTTTTAACCGTCGCAGTAAACCCTAATTTCTAAAATCTCTAACATTATACCCTAAACCATAAACACAAAACCTTAACCGTAATTACTCCTAATTCATCACCAAAAGCCCTAAATAAAACTAACAATAAATCGTAAATAGAAACACTAAACCTTATACCCTAATAACAAAACTCTAATCATTAAACCCTAACAATGAAAAGGATAATAATGTGAAGATTTTGGCGCGTTTGTATCATCCAAACACTCTGGAAACCGCTTTCAAGATTTTTGAAGTTTCCGGGAGGGTTTCTGCTAAATTTCGCATATTTTCACAGAATTTGATATATATTTTATAGTTTTTGAGTGCGTTGGGCCTACTGGGACCAACAGATAGCTTTGCCATCTTAGATCGTCCGTTTTACGTTTTGAGATTTATTTAGTTAACTTTTAAGTCGTTTTTAATATTTTATATTAGGGTTTCGTATTTTGGGTTCATTAGGGTTTTACCAACTGTAATATTAAACCCTCATTTCTAAAACTCTAACATTAATCCTTAAACAATAAATACAAAAGCCAAACCCAGTATAATCTACACCTAATCCATCACCATATTCCCTAAATACGAACCATAAACACTAACAATAAATCGTAAACATAAACACTAAACCATATACACTAATCACTAAAACCTAACCATGGATAGGATAATAATGTGGCGATTTTGGCGCGTTTGTATCATCCAAACATTCAAAAAATCGTTTTTAGGATTTTTAAAGTTTCCGGGAGGGTTTTTGCTAACTTTGGCATACTTTCTTAGAATAGGGCATATAATATATGTTTTTTTAGTGTGTTGGAGCTTCTGGGACCAACAGACCGCTTCGCCATCTAAGATAATCTGTTTTACGTTTTGAGATTTATTTAGTTGACTTTTATGTTGTTTTTAATATTTTATTCTAGAGTTTCGTATTTTGGGTCCGTTAGGGTTTTACCAACCGTAGCATTAAACCCTTATTTCTAAAATCTCTAACATTATATCCTTAACCATACACACAAAACCTTAACCCTAACTTACAACTAATCCATCACGAAAAGCCCTAAATAACACTAACAATAAGTCGTAAAAGGATACACTAAACCCTATACCCTAATAATTAAATACTAACGATGGAAAGGGTAATAATGTGAAGATTTTGGCGCGTTTGTATCATCCAAACACTCTAACAACCGTTTTCAGGATTTTTGAAGTTTCCGGGAGGGTTTTTGCTAACTTTCGCATACTTTCACAGAATACGGTACATATTTAATGTTTTTTGAGTGTGTTGGGCCTACTGGGACAACCAGATAGCTTTTCCATCTTAGATCGTCTATTTTACGTTTTGAGATTTATTTAGTTAACTTTTAAGTCGTTTTTAATTTTGTATTTTAGGGTTTTGTGTTTTAGATTCGTTAGGGTTTTACCAACTGTAAAATTAAACCCTAATTTCTAAAACCTCTAAGATTAAACCTTAAAAAATAAATACGAAAGCCAAACCCAATATAATCTACACCTAATCCATCACTATATGCCCTAAATACTAACCATATACAAAAAATAAATCGTAAACAGTAACACTAAACCCTATACTCTAATCACAAAACCCTAATCACTAAAACCTAACCATGGATAGGATAATAATGTGGACTGGCGCGTTTGTATCAACCAAACACTCTAAAAAGCGTTTCTAGGATTTTTGAAGTTTCCGGGAGGGATTTTGCTAATTTTCACATACTTTCTCAGAAAGGGCATATAATATATGTTTTTTGAGTGCGTTGGACCTTCTAGGACCAACAGATAGCTTCGCCCTGTAAGATCATTTGTTTTACGTTTCGAGATTTATTTAGTTAACTTTTAGGTTGTTTTTAATATTTTATTTTAAGGTTTCGTATTTTGGGTCCTTTAGGGTTTTACCAACAGTCGCATAAACCTTAATTTATAAAATCTCTAACATTATACACTAAACCATAAACACAAAACCTTAACCCTAACTTACACCTAATCCATCACTAAAAGCCCTAAATAACACTAACAATATATCGTAAACAGAAACACTAAACCCTATAACCTAATATCAAAACCTTAATCATTAAACCATAACCATGGAAATGATAATAATCTGAAGATTTTGGCGTGTTTGTATCATCCAAACACTCTAAAAACCGTTTTCAGGGTTTTTGAAGTTTCCGGAAGTTTTTTTGCTAACTTTCGTATACTTTCACAGAGTATGGTACATATTATATGTTTTTTTAAGTGTTTTGGGCCTACTGGGACCTACAGATAGCTTTGCCATCTTAGATCGTCTGTTTTTACGTTTTGAGATTTATTTAGTTAACTTTTAAGTCGTTTTTAATATTTTATTTTAGGGTTTTGTATTTTGGGTTCGTTAGGGCTTCACTAAGTGTAAAATTAAACCCTAAATTCTAAAACCTCTGACATTTAACCTTAAACAATAAATACGAAAGCCTAACCCAATATAATCTACACCTAATCCATCACCATAAGCCCTAAATACTAACAATAAATCGTAAACAGAAACACTAAACCCTATACCCTAATCACAAAACCCTAATCACTAAAACCTAACCATGGATAGGATAATAATGTGGACATTTTGGCGCGTTTGTATCATCCAAACACTCTAAAACCCGTTTTTAGGATTTCTGAAGTTTCTGGGAGGGTTTTTGCTAACTTTCGCATATTTTTTCAAAATAGGGCATATAATATATGTTTTTTGAGTGCGTTGGACCTTATGGGACCAGCAGATAGCTTTGCTATCTAAGACGATCTGTTTTACGTTTTGAGATTTATTTAGTTGACCTTTAGGTTGTTTTTTATATTTTCTTTTAGGGTTTCGTATTTTGGGTCCGTGAGGGTTTTACCAACTGTCGCATTAAACCCTAATTTCTAAAATCTCTAACCTTATACCCTAAACCATAAATACAAAACCCCAACCCTAACTTACACCTAATCCATCACCAAAAGCCCTAAATAACACTAACAATAAATCGTAAAAAGAAACACAAAACTCTATACCCTAATAACAAAACCCTAATCACTAAACCCTAACCATGGAAAGGATAATAATGTGAAGATTTTGGCGCGTTTGTATCATCCAAACACTCTGAAAAACGTTTTCAAGATTTTTTAAGTTTTCCAGAGGGTTTTTGCTAACTTTCGCATACTTTCTCACAATAGGGCAAGTATTATATGTTTTTTGAGTGCGTAGGGCCTTCTGGGACCGAAAGATCACTTCTCCATCTAAGATCATCTGTTTTGCGTTTTGAGATTTATTTATTTGACTTTTAGGTTGTTTTTAATATTTTATTTTAGGGTTTCGTATTTTGGGCCCTTTAGGGTTTTACCAACCGTCACAGTAAACCCTAATTTCTAAAATCTCTAACATTATACCCTAAACCGTAAACACAAAACCTTAACCCTAACTTACACCTAAACCATCACCAATAACCCTAAATAACACCAATAATAAATCGTAAACAGAAACACTAAACCCAATACCCTAATAACAAAACCCTAACCATGGAAATTATAATAATGTGAAGATTTTGGCGCGTTTGTATCATCCAAACACTCTAAAACCATTTTGAAGATTTTAGAAGTTTCCGGGAGGGTTTTTGCTATTTTTCGCATACTTTCTCAGAAAAGGGTACATATTATATGTTTTTTTGAGTGCCTTGGGCTTACTGGGACCAACTGATATCTTCGCCATCTTAGATCGTCTGTTTTTCGTTTTGAGATTTATTTAGTTAACTTTTAAGTCGTTTATAAAATTTTATTTTAGGGTTTCGTATTTTGGGTTCGTTAGGGTTTTACCAACTGTAAAATTAAACCGTAATTTCAAAAACCTTTAACATTAAACCTTAAACAATAAATACAAAAGCCTAAGCCAATATAATCTACACCTAATCCATCACCATATGCCCTAAATACTAACATAAACACAACCAATAAATCGTAAACAGAAACACTACCCTATACCATAATCACAAAACCCTAATCACTAAACGCTAACCATGGATCGGATAATAATGGGAAGAATTTGGCGTGTTTGTATCATCCAAACACTCTAAAAACCGTTTTTAGGATTTTTGAAGTTTCCGGGAGGGTTATTGCTACATGTCGCATACTTTCTTAGAATAGGGCATATAATATATATTTTTTTAGTGCGTTGGACCTTCCGGGACCAACAGATAGCTTCGCCGTCTAAGATCATCTGTTTTATGTTTTGAGATTTATTTAGTTTACTTTTAGGTTGTTTTTAATATTTATTTTAAGGTTTCGTATTTTGGGTCCGTTAGGGTTTTACCAACCGTCGCATTAAACCCGAATTTCTAAAATCTATAACATTATACCCTAAACCATAAACACAAAACCTTAACCCCAACTTACACCTAATCCATCACAAAAATCCCTAAATAACACTATAATAAATCGTAAACAGAAACACTAAACCCTATTCCCTAATAACAAAACCCTAACTATGTAAAGGATAATAATGTGAAGATTTTGGCGCGTTTGTATTATCCAAACACTCTGACAACTATAATCAAGATTTTTAACGTTTTAGGGAGGGTTTTTACATTTGCATACTTTCTCAGAACAGGGTACATATTATATGTTTTTTAAGTGATTTGGGCCTACTGGGACCAACAGATAGCTTTGCCATCTTAGATCGTCTGTTTTATGTTTTGAGATTTACTTAGATAACTTTTAAGTCGTTTTTAATATTTTATTTTAGGGTTTCGTATTTTAGGTTCGTAGGGTTTTACCTACTGTAAAATTATACCCTAATTTTGAAAACCTCTAACATTAAACCTTAAATAATAAATAAAAAAGGCAAACCCAATATAATCTATAACTAATCCATCACAATATGCCCTAAATACTAACCAAAACAATAAATCGTAAACAGACACTAAACCCTATACCCTAATCACAGAACCCAAATCACTAAAACCTAACCATGGATAGGATAATAATGTGGAGATTTTGGCGCATTTGTATCATCCAAACACTCTAAAAACCATTTTTAGGATTTTTGAAGTTTTCGGGAGAGTTTTTGCTAACTTTCGCATACTTTCTCAGAATAGGGCTATTAATATATGTTTTTTGAGTGTGTTGGACCTGCTGGGACAAACAGATCGCTTTTCCATCAAAGATCATTTGTTTTACGTTCTGAGATTCATTTAGTTAACTTTTTGGTTGTTTTTAATATTTTATTTTAGGGTTTTGTATATTGGGCCTATTAGGGTTTTACCAACCTTCGCATTAAACCCTATTTTCTAAAATTTCTAACATTATACTCTAAACCATAAACACAAAACCTTAACCCTAACTTACACCTAATCCATCACCAAAAACCCTAAATAACACTAACAATAAATCGTAAACGGAAAAACTAAACCCTATACCGTAATAAGAAAACGCTTATCATCAACCCTAACGTTGGAAAGGATAATAATGTGAAGTTTTGGTGCCTTTGTATCATCCAAACACTCTGAAAAAGGTTTCAAGATTTTTGAAGTTTCCGGGAGGGTTTTTGCTAACTTTCGCATACTTTCACATAATAGTGTACATATTATATGTTTTTTGAGTGCGTTGGGCCTAATGGGACCAACATATAGCTTTTCCACCTTAGATCGTCTATTTTACGTTTTAAGATTTATTTAATTAACTTTTAAGTCGTTTTTAATATTTTATTTTTGGGTTTCATATTTTGGGTTCGTTAGGGTTTTACCAACTGTAAATTAAACCCTAATTTCCAAAACCTCTAACATTAACCTTAAAAAATAAATACATAAGCCAAACCCAATATAATCCATCACCATATTCCCTATATACTAACCATAAATACAAACAATAAATCATAAACAAAAACACTAAACCATATACCCTAATCACTAAAACCTAACCATGGATAGGATAATAATATGGATATTTTGGCGCGTTTGTATCATACAAACATTCTAAAAACCGTTTTTAGGATTTTTAAAGTTTCCGGGAGGATTTTTGCTAACTTTCGCATACTTTCTCAAAAAGGACATATAATATATGTTTTAGAAGTTCGTTGGACCTTCTGGAACCAACAGATAGTTCGCCATCTAAGATCATCTGTTTTACATTTTGAGATTTATTTAGTTTACTTTTATGTTATTTTTAATATGTTATTTTAGGGTTTCGTATTTTGGGTCCGTTATGGTTTTACCAAGGGTCGCATTAAACCCTAATTTCAGAAATCTTTAACATTATACCCTATACCATAAACACAAAACCTTAACCTTAAATTACACCAAAACCATCACCAAAAGCCCTAAATAACACAAACAATAAATCGTAAACAGAAACACTAAAGCCTATACCCTAATAACAAAACCCTAATCATTAAACCCTAACCATGGAAACGATGATAATGTGAAGATTTTGGCGCGTTTGTATCATCCAAACACTCGGAAAACCGTTTTCAATATTTTTGAGGTTTCCGGGAGGGTTTTTGCTAACTTTCGCATACTTTCACAGAATGGGGTACATATTATATGTTTTTTGAGTGAATTGGACCTATTGGGACCAACAGATAGCTTAACCATCTTAGATCGTCTGTTTTACGTTTTGAGATTTATTTAGTTAACTTTTAAGTCGCTTTTAATATTTTATTTTAGGGTTTCGTATTTGCGGTTCGTAGGGTTTTACCAACTGTAAAATTAAACCCTAATATCTAAAACCACTAACATTAAACCTTAAAAAATAAATACATTACCAAACCCAATATAATCAACACCTAATCCATCACCATATGCCTTAAATACTAACCATAAATACAAATAATAAATCGTAAACAGAAACACTAAACTCCATACCCTAATCACAAAACCCTAATCACTAAAACCTAACCATGGATAGGATAAAAATGTGAAGATTTTGGCGCGTTTGTATAATACAAACACTCTAAAAACCTATTTTTAGGATTTTTGAAGTTTCCGGGAGGGTTTTTGCTAACTTTCGAATAATTTTACAGAACAAAGCATATAATATATGTTTTTTGAGTGTGTTGGACCTTCTGGGACCAACAGATCGCTTCGCCATCTAAGATCATCTGTTTTACGTTTTGAGATTCATTTAGTTGACTTTTCAGTTGTTTTTTATATTTTATTTTAGGGTTTCGTATTTTGGGTCCGTTAGGGTTTTACCAACCGTCGCATTAAACCATAATTTCTCAAACCTCTAACATTATACCCTTAACCATAAACACAAAACTTTAAACCTAACTTACACCTAATCCATCACCAAAAGCCCTAAATAACACAAGCAATAAATCGTAAACAGGAACACTAAACCCTATACCCTAATTACAAAACCCTAATCATTAAACCCTAACCATGGAAAGGATAATAATGTGAAGATTTTGGCGCGTTTAAATCATACAAACATTCTGGAAACGTTTTAAAGATTTTTGAAGTTTCCGGGAGGTTTTTTGCTAACTTTCGCATACTTTCACAGAATAGGGTACATATTATATGTTTTTTGAGTGCGTTGGGCCTACTGGGACCAACAAATGGCTTTGCCATCTTAGATCGTCTGTTTTAACGTTTTGAGATTTATTTATTTAACTTTTAAGTCGTTTTCAATATTTTATTTTAGGCTTTCGTATTTTGGGTTCGTTAGAATTTTACCAACTGTAAAATTAAACCCTAATTTCTAAAACCTCTAACATTATACCTTAAACATTAAAAACAAAAGCCAACCCCAATATAATCAACACCTAATCCATCACTATATGCCATAAATACTAACCATAAATACAAACAATAAATCGTAAATAGAAACACTAAACCCTATACCATAATCACAAAACCCTAACCATGGATAGAATAATAATGTGAAGATTTTGGTGCCTTTGTATCATCCAAACATTCTAAAACCCGTTTTTAAGATTTTTGAAGTTTCCGAGAGGGTTTTTTCTAACTTTCGCATATTTTTTCAGAATAGGGCATGTAATATTTTTTCTGAGTGCGTTGGACCTTCTGGGACCAACAGATGGCTTCGCCACCTAAGACCATCTGTTTTACGTTTTGAGATTTATTTAGTTGACTTTTAGTTTGTTTTTAATAATTTATTTTAGGGTTTCGTATTTTCGGTCTGTTAGGGTTTTACCAACCATCGCATTAAACCCTAATTTCTAAAATCTCTAACCTTATACCTGAAACCATAAACACAAAACCATAACCCTAACTTACACCTAATCCATTACCAAAAGCCCTAAATAACACTAACAATAAATCGTAAATAGAAACACAAAACCCTATACCTTAATAACAAAACCCTAACCGTGGAAAGGATAATAATGTGAAGATTTTAGCCCGTTTTATCATCCAAACACTTTGAAAAACGTTTTCAAGATTTTTGAAGTTTCTGGGATGGTTTTTGCTAACTTTTGCATACTTTCATAGAATAAGGTACATGTTATATGTTTTTTGAGTGAGTTGGGCCTACTGGGACCAACAGATAGCTTTGCCATCTTAGATCGTCATTTTTAATTTTTGAAATTTATTTAGTTAACATTTAAGTGGTTTTTAATATTTTATTTTAGGAACCACGAATTGACCCATTTCTGTTCTGAAATATCATAATACGATATCCACAAGCTAATAAACAAGAAACATCAATTTTCGGGTTCCGTCATAAAATCTGGCAAAATGCGTGAGTTTAAACCCACACTATGACACATTTTAGAAAAAATACAAAATCATAAGCATATAACCACGTATTGACCCGTTTCTTTTCTGAAATATCATAATACGATATCCACAAGCTAGTAAACAAGAAACGTCAATTTTTGGTTCCATCATAAAATCTAGCAAAATGCGTGAGTGTAAACCCACAAAATAACGAGTTTTAGAAAAAATACAAAATTATAAATATATAACCACGAATTGACCCGTTTCTGTTATGAAATATCATAATACGATATCCACAAGCTAAGAAGAAACGTCAATTTTTGGTTCCGTCATAAAATCTGGCAAAATGCGTGAGTGCTAACCCACAAAATGACGTGTTTAAAAAAAAGTACAAAATCATAAGTATATAACTACGAATTGACCCATTTCTATTATGAAATATCATTATATTATATCCTCAAGCTAGTAAACAAGAAACGTCAATTTTGGATCCGTCGTAAAATCTAGCAAAATGCGTGAGTGTTAACCCACAAAATGGAGCGTTTTAGAAAAAAAATACGAAATCATAAGTATATAACCACTAATTGACCCGTTTCTGTTCTTAAATATCATAATACGATATCCTCAAGCTAATAAACCAGAAACGTTAATTTTTGGTTATGTCATAAAATCTGGCAAAATGCGTGAAAACCCACACAATGACACGTTTTAGAAAAAATACAAAATCATAAGTATATAACCACGAATTGACACTTTTCTGTTCTGAAATTTCATAATACGATATCCACAAGCTAATAAATAAGAAACCTAAATTTTTGGTTCTGTCATAAAATCAGGCAAAATGCGTGAGTGTTAACCCACAAAATGACGTGTTTTAGAAAAAATACAAATATATAACCAGGAATTGACCCATTTATGGTCTGAAATATCATAATACAAAATCCTCAAGCTAGTAAACAAGAAACGTCAATTTTTTGTTCGGTTATAAAATCTGACAAAATGCGTGAGTGTTAACCCACAAAATGACGCGTTTTAGAAAAAATACAAAATCATAAGTATATAACCACGAATTGAACCGTTTGTACTCTGAAATATCATAATACGATATTCTCAAGCTAATGAACAAGAAACGTCAATTTTTTGTTAGGTCATTAAATCTGGCAAAATGCGTGAGTGTTAACTCGCAAAATGGCATGTTTTAGAAAAAATACAAATCATAAGTATATAACCACGAATTGACCAATTTTCGTTCTTATACATCATAATGCCATATCCTCAAGCTAAATAAACAAGAAACGTCAATTTTTGGTTCTGTAATAAAATATGGCAAACTGCGTGAGTGTATCCACAAAATGGCGTGTTTTAGAAAAAAATACAAAATCATAAGTATATAACCACAAATTAACCCGTTTTTGTTCTGAAATATCATATTACGATATCCTTAAGCTACTGAACAAGAGACATCAATTTTTTGTTCCGTCATAAAATCTGGCAAAATGCGGGAGTGTTAACCCACAAAATGACGCGTTTTAGAAAAAATACAAAATCATACGAATATAACCACAAATTGACCCGTTTCTGTTTGAAATATCATAATACGATATCAACAAGCTAATAAAGAAGAAACATCAATTTTTGGTTTTGTCAAAAAATCTAGCAAAATGTGTGAGTGTTAACCCACAAAATTGAGAGTTTTAGAAAAAAATACAAAATCATAAGTATATTTACGAATTGACCCGTTTCTGTTCTTAAATATCATAATACAATATCCTCAAACTAATAAACCAGAAACGTTAATTTTTGGTTTTGTCATAAAATCTGGTAAAATGCGTGAGTGTTAACCCACACAATGACGCGTTTTAGAAAAAATAAAAAATCATAAGTATATAACCACGAATTGACCTGTTTTTGTTTTGAAATATCATAATACGAAATCCACAAACTAATAAACAAGAAACGTCAATTTGTGGTTCCTTCATAAAATCTGGCAAAATGCGCGAGCGTTAACCGACAAAATGATGTGTTTTTAAAAAAATACAAAATCATAAGTATATAACCATGATTGACCTGTTTATGTTCTGAAATATCATAATTCTGTATCCTCAAGCTAGTAAACAAGAAACTTCAGTTTTAGGTTTCGTCATTAAACCTGGCAAAATGCGTACGTTAACCCACAGAATGACGCGTTTTAGAAAAAATACAAAATCATAAGTATATAACCACGAATTGACCCGTTTCTGTTTGTGAAATATCATAATACGATATCCTCAAGCTAATAAACAAGAAACGTCGGTTTTTGGTTCCGTCATAAAATCAGGGAAAATGCGTGAGTGTTAACCCACAAAATGGAGCGTTTTAGAAAAAAAATACAAAATATTAAGTATATAACCACGAATTGATTCTATTCTTAAATATCATAATACGATATCCTCAAGCTAATAAACCAAAACCTTAATTTTTGATTACGTCATAAAATCTGGCAAAATGCGTGAGTTTAACCCACACAATGACGCGTTTTAGAAAAATACAAAATCATAAGTATCTAACCACGAATTGACCCATTTCTGTTATGAAATATTATAATACGATATCCACAAACTAATAAAAAAGAAACGTCAATTTTTGGTTCCGTCATAAAATCTGGCAAAATGCGTGAGTGTTAATCCACAAAATGACGTGTTTTAGAGAAAAATACAAAATTATAAGTATATAACCACGAATTGACCCGTTTCTATTCTGAAATATCATAACACTCCTCAAGCTAGTAAACAAAAAACATCAATTTTTGGTTCCGTCGTAAAATCTTGCAAAATGCGCGAGTGTTAACCCACAAATTGGAGTGTTTTAGAAAAAATACAAAATCATAAGTATATAACCACGAATTGACCCGTTTCTATTCTTAAATATCATAATACGATATCCACAAGCTAAACCAGAAACGTTAATTTTTGGTTCTGTCATAAAATCTTGCAAAATGCGTGAGTGTGTTAACCCACACAATGACGCGTTTTAGAAAAAAATACAAAATCATTAGTATATAACCACGAATTGACCCTTTTATGTTCTGAAATATCATAATACGATATCCACAATCTAATAAACAAGAAACGTCAATTTTTGGTACCGTCATAAAATCTGGCAAAATGCGTGAGTGGTAACCCACAAAATGACGTGTTTTAGAAAAAGTACAAAATCATAAGTATAGAACCACGAATTGACCAGTTTCTATTCTGAAATATCATAATACCATATCCTCAAGCTAATAAACAAGAAACGTCAATTTTTGGTTCTGTAATAAAATGTGGGAAACTGCATGAGTGTTAACCCACACAAAATGGCAAGTTTTAGAAAAAAAATACAAAATCATAAGTATATAACCACGAATTGCCCCTTTTTTACCTGAAATATCATAATACGATATCCTCAAGCTAATGAACAAGAAAAATCAATTTTCGGTTCCATCAAAAAATCTAGCAAAATGAGTGAGTGTTAACCCACAAAAGGGCGCGCTTTAGAAAAAAATACAAAACATCAGTATATAATCACGAATTGACCCCTTTATGTTCTGTAATATTATAATACAATATCCTCAAGCTAATAAACAAGAAACGTCAATTTTGGTTCCGTCATAAAATATGGCAAAATGCGTGAGTGTTAACCCACAAAATGGAGCGTTTTAGAATAATGTTCTGAAATATCATAATACGATATCCTCAAGCTAATAAACCAGAAACGTTAATTTTTAGTTCTGTCATAAAATCTAGCAAAATGCGTGAGTATTATAACCCACACAATGATGCTTTTTAGAAAAAAAATACAAAATCAATAGTATATAACCACGAATTGACCCGTTTCTGTTATGAAATATCATAATACGATATCCATAAGCTAATAAACAAGAAACATCAATTTTTGGTTCCGTCATAAAATCTTTCAAATTGCGTGTGAGCACCCACAAAATGATGAGTTTTAGAAAAAATACAAAATTATAAGTATATAACCACGAATTGACCCGTTTTCGTTCTCATATATCATAATACGATATCCTCAAGCTAATAAACAAGAATCGTCAATTTTTTGTTCTGTAATAAAATCAGGCAAAATGCGATAGTGTAATATCATAATACGATATCCTCAAGCTAATAAACAATAAACGTCAATTTATGGTTCCGTCATAAAATCTGGCAAAATGCGTGAGTGTTAATCCACAAAGTGGCGCGTTTTAGAAAAAAATACAAAATCATAAGTATATACCCACGAATTGACCCGTTTCCACTATGAAATATAATAATACGATGTCCTCAAGCTAATAAACAAGAAACGTCAATTTTTGGTTCTATCATAAAATCTTGCAAAATGCGTGAGTTGTTGTAAACCCACAAAATGACGCATTTTAAAAAAAACAAAATCATAAGCATATAACCACGAATTGACCTGTTTAATTATGAAATGTCATTATCTTATACCTTTAAGCTTGTAAACAAGAAACTTCAATTTTTGGTTCTGTCGTAAAATCTGGCAAAATGCGTGAGTGTTAACCCACAAATTGGAGCGTTTTAGAAAAAAATACAAAATCATAAGTATATAACCACGAATTGATACGTTTCTGTTCTTAAATATCATAACACGATATCCTCAAGCTAATAAACCAGAAACGTTAATCTTAGGTTCTGTCATAAAATATGGTAAAATGAGTGAATTTAACTAGCAAAATGACGCGTTTTAGAAAAAATACAGAATCATAAGTATATAACCACGAATTGACCCGTTTCTGTTCTGAAATATCATAATACGATATCCGCAAGCTAATAAACAAGAATCGTAAATTTTTGGTTCCGTCATATAATCTGGCAAAATGCGTGAGTGTTAACCCACAAAATGAAGTATTTTAGAAAAAATACAAAATCATAAGTATATAACCACGAATTAACCGTTTTTGTTCTGAAATATCATAATACGATATCCTCAAGCTAGTAAACAAGAAACATCAATTTTTGTTCCGTCATTAACCTACAAAATGACGTGCTTTAGAAAAAATACAAAATCATAAAAGTATATAACCACGAATGACCCATTTCGTTCTTATATATCATAATACCATATCCTGAACCTAATAAATAAGAAACGTCAATTTTTTGTTCTGGAATAAAATCTGGCAAAATGCATGAGTGTTAACCAACAAAAATGACTCATTTTAGAAAAAAAATACAAAATCATAAGTATATATAACCAAGAATTGTATTGTTTCTGTTATGAAATATCATAATACGATATCCTCAAGCTAATAAACAATAAACGTTAATTTTTCGTTCCGTCATAAAATCTGGCAAAATGCGTGAGTGCTAACCCACAAAATGACGCGTTCTAGAAAAAATACAAAATCATAAGTATATAACCACGAATTGACCCGTTTTCGTTCTTATATATCATAATACCATATCCTCAAGCTAATAAACAAGAAACGTGAATTTTTGGTTATGTAATAAGAAGTGGCAAACTGCGTGAGTGTTAACCCACAAAATGACGTGTTTTAGAAAAAGATACAAAATCATAAGTATATAACCATGAATTGACCCATTTTTGTTCTGAAATATCATAATACGATATCCTCAAGCTAATGAACAAGAGACGTCAATTTTTTGTTCTGTCATAAAATCTATCTAAATGCGTGAGTTTTAACCCACAAAAGTGTGCGTTTTAGAAAAAAATACAAAACATAAGTATATAACCACGAATTGACCCGTTTCTGTTCTGAAATATCCTAATACAATATCCTCAAGCTAATAAACAAGAAACGTCAATTTTTGGTTTCGGCATAAAATCTGGCAAAATGCGTGAGTGTCAACCCACAAAATGACCTGGTTTATAAAAAATACAAAATCATAAGTATATAACCAGGATTTGACCTGTTTCTATTCTGAAATATCATAATACCATATCCTCAAGCTAGTAAACAAGAAACGTCAATTTTTAAGTTCGTCATAAAATCTGGAAAAATGCGTGAGTGTTAACCCACGAAATAGAATGTTTAGAAAAAATACAAAATCATAAATATATATAACCAGAAATTGACCCGTTTCTGTTCTTAAATATCATAATACGATATCCTCAAATGAATAAACAAGAAACGTCAATTTTTTGTTCAGTTATAAAATTGGCAAAATATGTGAGTGTGTTAACCCACAAAATGTCGTGTTTTAGAAAAAATACAAAATCATAAGTATATAACCACGAATTGACCCGTTTCTATTCTAAAAATATCATAATACGATATCCTCAAGCTAATGAACAAGAAACGTCAATTTTTGGTTATGTCATAAAATTTGGCAAAATGCATGAGTTTTTAACCCACAAAATGGAGTGTTTTAGAAAATAAATACAAAATCATAAGTATATAACCACGAATTGACCCATTTCTGTTCTTAAATATCATAATACGATATCCTCAAGATAATAAACCAGAAACTATAATATTTGGCCTAGTAATAAAATCTGGCAAAATGCGTGAGTGTTAACCCCCACAATGACGCGTTTTAGAAAAAATCCAAAATCATAAGTAAATTACCACGAATTGACCCGTTTCTGAAATATCATAATACGATATCCACAAGCTAATAAATAGTAAACTTCAATTTTTGGTTTCGTCGTAAGTTCTCGCAAAATGCGTGAGTGTTAACCCACAAAATGACGTATTTTAGAAAAAATACAAAATCATAAGCATATAACCACGAATTGGCCCATTTCTATTCTGAAATATCATAATACCATATCCTCAAGCTAGTAAACAACAAACATCAATTTTTGGTTTCGTCATAAAATCTGGCAAAATGCGTGAGTGTTAACCCACAAAATGGTGCGTTTTAGAAAAAAATAAAAAATAATAAGTATATAACCACGAATTGACCTGTTTCTATTATGAAATATCATAATACGATATCCTCAAGCTAATGAACAAGAAACGATAATTTTTGGTTCCGTCATAAAATCTGGCAAAAATCTGTGAGTAACCCACAAAATAGTGTGTTTTAGAAAAAAATACAAAATCATAAGTATATAACCACAAATTGACCCGTTTTTATTCTGAGATATCATAATACGATATCCTCAAGCTAATGAATAAGAAACGTCAATTTTTGGTTCCTTCATAAAATCTGATAAAATACGTGAGTGTTGACCCACAAAGTGAAGCGTTTTAGAAAAAAATACAAAATCATAAGTATATAAAAACAAATTGAACCGTTTTTGTTCTTGTATATCATAATACGATATCCTCAACCACGACGCATAAGTATATAAGTAACCAAGAAAAGTCACCAAGAAAAGTCACAAAATGACGCGTTTTAGAAAAAATACAAAATCATAAGTATATATATCCACAAATTGACCTGTTTTCGTTCTTATACATAATAATACCATATCCTCAAGCTAATAAACAAGAAACGTCAAGTTTTGGTTATGTAATAAAATTTGGAAAGATGCGTGAGTGCTAACCCACAAAATAACGCGTTTTAGAAAAAAATACAAAATCCTAAGTATATAACCACGAATTGTCTCGTTTCTGTTCTGAAATATCATAATACGATATCCTCAAGCAAATGAACAAGAAACGTCAATTTTTGGTTCCGTCATTAATTCTGTCACAATGCGTGAGTGTTAACCCACAAAAAGACGCGTTATGGAAAAAAATACAAAATCATAAGTATATAACCACGAATTGACCCGTTTTAGTTCATATATATCATAATACGATATCCTCAAGCTAATAAATAAGAAACATCAATCTTTGGTTTCATCATAAAATCTTGCAAAATGCGTGAGCGTTAACCCACAAAATGGCGCGTTAAAAAAAATTCAAAATCATAAGTATATAAACGAATTGACCTGTTTCTGTTCTGAAATATCATAATACAATATTCTCAAGCTAATTAACAATAAACGTCAATTGTTGATTTTGTCATAAAATCTATCAAAATGCTTGAGTGTTAACCCACAAAATTAAGCGTTTTAGAAAAAAATACAAAATCATAAGTATGTAACCACAAATTGACCCATTGTCATTCTTGAATATCAAAATACGATATCGTCAAGCTAATTAACAAGAAATGTCAATTTTTTGTTCTGTAATAAAATCTGACAAAATGCGTGAGTGTTAACCCACAAAATGTCGCATTTTAGAAAAAAATACAAAATCATAAGTATATAACCACGAATTGACCCGTTTTCGTTCTTATATGTCATAATAACATATCCTCAAGCTAATAAACATGAAACATCAAACATAAATTTTTGGTTCTGTAATAAATCTGACAAAATGCGTGAGTGTTAACCCACAAAATGGTGCGTTTTAGAAAAAATACAAAATCATAAGTATAACCATGAATTGACCCGTTTCTTTTCTGAAATATCATAATATGATATCCTCAAGCAAATGAATAAGAAACATAAATTTTTGGTTTCGTAATAAAATCTGGAAAAATGCGTGAGTGTTAAACCCAACAAAATGGCGCGTTTTAGAAAAAAATACAAAATTATAAGTATATAACCATGAATTGACCCGTTTCTATTGTGAAATATCATAATACGATATCCTCAAGCTAATGGACAAGAAACATAAATTTTTTGTTTCGTAATAAAATCTGGCAAAATGCGTGAGTGTTAACCAACAAAAAGAAGCGTTTTAAAAAAATAAAAAATCATAAGTATATAAAAACGAATTGACCTGTTTTCGTTCTTGTATATCATAATACGATATCCTAGAGCTAATAAACAAGAAACGTCAATTTTTTGTTCTTTAATAAAACCTGGCAAAATGCGTGAGTGTGTGTTAACCCATTAAATGGTGTGTTTTAGAAAAAAATACAAAATAATAAGTATATAACCACGAATTGACCTGTTTCTATTCTGAAATATCATAATACGATATCCTCAAGCTAATTAACAAGTAACGTCAATTTTTGGTTCCGTCATAAAATCTGGCAAAATGTGTGTGTGTTAACCCACAAAATGACGCGTTTTAGAAAAAATACAAAATCGTAAGTATATAACCATGAATTGACCCATTTTTGTTCTTATATTTCATAATACGATATCCTCAAGCCAATATACAGGAAATGTCAATTTTGGTTCCGTCATAAAATCTAGCAAAATGCGTGAGTGTTAACCTACAAAGTGACGCGTTTTAGAAAAATACAAAATCTTAAGTATATAACAACAAATTGACCTGTTTTTGTTCTTACATATCATAATACCATATCCTCAAGTTAATAAACAAGAAACATCAATTTTTAGTTATGTAATAAAATTAGGCAAAATGCGTGAGTGTTAACCCACAAAATGGCGCGTTAGAAATAAATACAAAATCATAAGTATATAACCACGAATTGACCCGTTTCGGTTCTAAAATATCGTAATACGATATCCTCAAGCTAATAAACAAGAAACGTCAACTTTTGTTTTCGTCATAAAATCTGGCAAAATGCGTGAGTGTTGTTGACCCACAAAATGAAGCGTTTTAGAAAAAAATACAAAATCATAAGTATATAAAAACAAATTGAACCGTTTTTGTTCTTGTATATCATAATACGATATCCTCAACCACGACGCATAAGTATATAAGTAACCAAGAAATGTCACCAAGAAAAGTCACAAAATGACGCGTTTTAGAAAAAATACAAAAAAATAAGTATATATCCACAAATTGACCTGTTTTCGTTCTTATACATAATAATACCAATACCTAAAGCTAAAAAACAAGAAACGTCAAGTTTTGGTTATGTAATAAAATTTGGAAAGATGCGTGAGTGCTAACCCACAAAATAACACGTTTTAGAAAAAAATACAAAATCCTAAGTATATAACCACGAATTGTCTCGTTTTTGTTCTGAAATATCATAATACGATATCCTCAAGAAAATGAACAAGAAACGTCAATTTTTGGTTCCGTCATTAATTCTGTCACAATGCGTGAGTGTTAAACCCACAAAAAGACGCGTTTTGGAAAAAATACAAAATCATAAGTATATAACCACGAATTGACCCGTTTTAGTTCATATATATATCATAATACGATATCCTCAAGCTAATAAATAAGAAACATCAATCTTTGGTTTCATCATAAAATCTTGCAAAATGCGTGAGCGTTAACCCACAAAATGGCGCGTTAAAAAAATACAAAATCATAAGTATATAACCACGAATTGACCTGTTTCTGTTCTGAAATATTATCATACAATATTCTCAAGCTAATTAACAATAAACGTCAATTGTTGATTTTGTCATAAAATCTATCAAAATGCTTGAGTGTTAACCCACAAAATTAAGCGTTTTAGAAAAAAATACAAAATCGTAAGTATGTAACCACAAATTGACCCATTGTCATTCTTGAATATCAAAATACGATATCGTCAAGCTAATTAAAAGGAAATGTAAATTTTTTGTTCTGTAATAAAATCTGACAAAATGCGTGAGTGTTAACCCACAAAACGGCGCATTTTAGAAAAATTACAAAATCATAAGTATAACCATGAATTGACCCGTTTCTTTTCTGAAATATCATAATATGATATCCTCAAGCAAATGAATAAGAAACGTAAATTTTTGGTTTCGTAATAAAATCTGGAAAAATGCGTGAGTGTTAAACACCACAAAATGGCGCGTTTTAGAGAAAAATACAAAATTATAGGTATATAACCATGAATTGACCCGTTTCTATTGTGAAATATCATAATACGATATCCTCAAGCTAACGGACAAGAAACATAAATTTTTTGTTTCGTAATAAAATCTGGCAAAATGCGTGAGTGTTACCCACAAAAAGAAGCGTTTTAAAAAAATAAAAAATCATAAGTATATAAAAACGAATTGACCTGTTTTCGTTCTTGTATATCATAATACGATATCCTCAAGCTAATAAACAAGAAACGTCAATTTTTGGTTCTTTAATAAAACTTGGCAAAATGCGTGAGTCTTAACCCATTAAATGGTGTGTTTTAGAAAAAAATACAAAATAATAAGTATATAACCACGAATTGACCTGTTTCTATTCTGAAATATCATAATACGATATCCTCAAGCTAATTAACAAGTAACGTCAATTTTTGGTTCCGTCATAAAATCTGGCAAAATGTGTGTGTGTTAACCCACAAAATGACGCGTTTTAGAAAAAATACAAAATCGTAAGTATATAACCATGAATTGACCCATTTTTGTTCTTATATTTCATAATACGATATCCTCAAGCCAATATACAGGAAATGTCAATTTTGATTCCGTCATAAAATCTAGCAAAATGCGTGAGTGTTAACCTACAAAGTGACGCGTTTTAGAAAAATACAAAATCTTAAGTATATAACAACAAATTGACCTGTTTCTATTCTTACATATCATAATACCATATCCTCAAGTTAATAAACAAGAAACATCAATTTTTAGTTATGTAATAAAATTAGGCAAAATGCGTGAGTGTTAACCCACAAAATGGCGCGTTAGAAATAAATACAAAATCATAAGTATATAACCACGAATTGACCCGTTTCGGTTCTAAAATATCGTAATACGATATCCTCAAGCTAATAAAGAAGGAACGTCAACTTTTGTTTTCGTCATAAAATCTGGCAAAATGCGTGAGTGTTGACCCACAAAATGAAGCGTTTTAAAAAAAAAATACAAAATCGTAAGTATATAAAAACAAATTGAACCGTTTTTGTTCTTGTATATCATAATACGATATCCTCAACCACGACGCATAAGTATATAAGTAACCAAGAAAAGTCACAAAATGACGCGTTTTAGAAAAAATACAAAAAAATAAGTATATATCCACAAATTGACCTGTTTTCGTTCTTATACATAATAATACCATATCCTAAAGCTAAAAAACAAGAAACGTCAAGTTTTGGTTATGTAATAAAATTTGGAAAGATGCGTGAGTGCTAACCCACAAAATAACACGTTTTAGAAAAAAATACAAAATCCTAAGTATATAACCACGAATTGTCTCGTTTCTGTTCTGAAATATCATAATACGATATCCTCAAGAAAATGAACAAGAAACGTCAATTTTTGGTTCCGTCATTAATTCTGTCACAATGCGTGAGTGTTAACCCACAAAAAGACGCGTTTTGGAAAAAATACAAAATCATAAGTATATAACCACGAATTGACCCGTTTTAGTTCATATATATCATAATACGATATCCTCAAGCTAATAAATAAGAAACATCAATCTTTGGTTTCATCATAAAATCTTGCAAAATGCGTGAGCGTTAACCCACAAAATGGCGCGTTAAAAAAAATACAAAATCATAAGTATATAACCACGAATTGACCTGTTTCTGTTCTGAAATATTATCATACAATATTCTCAAGCTAATTAACAATAAACGTCAATTGTTGATTTTGTCATAAAATCTATCAAAATGCTTGAGTGTTAACCCACAAAATTAAGCGTTTTAGAAAAAAATACAAAATCGTAAGTATGTAACCACAAATTGACCCATTGTCATTCTTGAATATCAAAATACGATATCGTCAAGCTAATTAACAAGAAATGTAAATTTTTTGTTCTGTAATAAAATCTGACAAAATGCGTGAGTGTTAACCCACAAAACGACGCATTTTAGAAAAATTACAAAATCATAAGTATAACCATGAATTGACCCGTTTCTTTTCTGAAATATCATAATATGATATCCTCAAGCAAATGAATAAGAAACGTAAATTTTTGGTTTCGTAATAAAATCTGGAAAAATGCGTGAGTGTTAAACCCCACAAAATGGCGCGTTTTAGAGAAAAATACAAAATTATAGGTATATAACCATGAATTGACCCGTTTCTATTGTGAAATATCATAATACGATATCCTCAAGCTAATGGACAAGAAACATAAATTTTTTGTTTCGTAATAAAATCTGGCAAAATGCGTGAGTGTTACCCACAAAAAGAAGCGTTTTAAAAAAATAAAAAATCATAAGTATATAAAAACGAATTGACCTGTTTTCGTTCTTGTATATCATAATACGATATCCTCAAGCTAATAAACAAGAAACGTCAATTTTTGGTTCTTTAATAAAACTTGGCAAAATGCGTGAGTCTTAACCCATTAAATGGTGTGTTTTAGAAAAAAATACAAAATAATAAGTATATAACCACGAATTGACCTGTTTCTATTCTGAAATATCATAATACGATATCCTCAAGCTAATTAACAAGTAACGTCAATTTTTGGTTCCGTCATAAAATCTGGCAAAATGTGTGTGTGTTAACCCACAAAATGACGCGTTTTAGAAAAAATACAAAATCGTAAGTATATAACCATGAATTGACCCATTTTTGTTCTTATATTTCATAATACGATATCCTCAAGCCAATATACAGGAAATGTCAATTTTGATTCCGTCATAAAATCTAGCAAAATGCGTGAGTGTTAACCTACAAAGTGACGCGTTTTAGAAAAATACAAAATCTTAAGTATATAACAACAAATTGACCTGTTTCTATTCTTACATATCATAATACCATATCCTCAAGTTAATAAACAAGAAACATCAATTTTTAGTTATGTAATAAAATTAGGCAAAATGCGTGAGTGTTAACCCACAAAATGGCGCGTTAGAAATAAATACAAAATCATAAGTATATAACCACGAATTGACCCGTTTCGGTTCTAAAATATCGTAATACGATATCCTCAAGCTAATAAAGAAGGAACGTCAACTTTTGTTTTCGTCATAAAATCTGGCAAAATGCGTGAGTGTTGACCCACAAAATGAAGCGTTTTAAAAAAAATACAAAATCGTAAGTATATAAAAACAAATTGAACCGTTTTTGTTCTTGTATATCATAATACGATATCCTCAACCACGACGCATAAGTATATAAGTAACCAAGAAATGTCACCAAGAAAAGTCACAAAATGACGCGTTTTAGAAAAAATACAAAAATCTAAGTATATATCCACAAATTGACCTGTTTTCGTTCTTATACATAATAATACCATATCCTCAAGCTAATAAACAAGAAACGTCAAGTTTGGGTTATGTAATAAAATTTGGAAAGATGCGTGAGTGCTAACCCACAAAATAACGTGTTTTAGAAAAAAATACAAAATCCTAAGTATATAACCAGGAATTGACATGTTTTTCTTCTTATATATCGTAATACGATATCCTCAAGCTAATGAACAAGAAACGTCAATTTTTGGTTCAGTCATAAAATCTGGCAAAAATCCGTGATTGTTAACCACAAAATGGCGTGTTTTTGAAAAAAATTCAAAATCATAAGTATATAACCACAAATTGACCCGTTTTTATTCTAAAATATCATAATACGATATCCTCAAGCTAATGAATAAGAAACGTCAATTTTTGGTTACGTCATCAAATCTGATAAAATGCGTGAGTGTTAACCCACAAAATGAAGCGTTTTAGAAAAAAATACAAAATCATAAGTATGTAACCATAAATTGACCCATTGTCATTCTTGAATATCAAAATACGATATCGTCAAGCTAATTAACAATAAATGTAAATTTTTTGTTCTGTAATAAAATCTGACAAAATGCGTGAGTGTTAACCCACAAAATGACCCATTTTAGAAAAAAATACAAAATCATAAGTATATAACCACGAATTGACCCGTTTTCGTTCTTATATGTCATAATAACATATCCTCAAGCTAATAAACATGAAACATCAATTTTTGGTTCTGTAATAAATCTGGCAAAATGCGTGAGTGTTAACCCACAAAATGGTGTGTTTTAGAAAAAATACAAAATCATAAGTATAACCATGAATTGACCCGTTTCTTTTCTGAAATATCATAATATGATAACCTCAAGCAAATGAATAAGAAACGTAAATTTTTGGTTTCGTAATAAAATCTGGAAAAATGCGTGAGTGTTAAACACCACAAAATGGCGCGTTTTAGAAAAAAATACAAAATTATAAGTATATAACCATGAATTGACCCGTTTCTATTGTGAAATATCATAATACGATATCCTCAAGCTAATAGACAAGAAACATAAATTTTTTGTTTCGTAATAAAATCTGGCAAAATGCGTGCGTGTTAACCCACAAAAAGAAGCGTTTTAAAAAAATAAAAAATCATAAGTATATAAAAACGAATTGACCTGTTTTCATTCTTGTATATCATAATACGATATCCTCAAGCTAATAAACAAGAAACGTCAATTTTTGGTTCTTTAATAAAACCTGGCAAAATGCGTGAGTGTTAACCCATCAAATGGTGTGTTTTAGAAAAAAATACAAAATAATAAGTATATAACCACGAATTGACCTGTTTCTATTCTGAAATATCATAATACGATATCCTCAAGCTAATTAACAAGTAACGTCAATTTTTGGTTCCGTCATAAAATTTGGCAAAATGTGTGTATTAACCCACAAAATGACGCGTTTTAGAAAAAATACAAAATCGTAAGTATATAACCATGAATTGACCCATTTTTGTTCTTATATTTCATAATACGATATCCTCAAGCCAATATACAGGAAATGTCAATTTTGGTTCCGTCATAAAATCTAGCAAAATGCGTGAGTTAACCTACAAAGTGACGCGTTTTAGAAAAATACAAAATCTTAAGTATATAACAACAAATTGACATGTTTTTATTCTTACATATCATAATACCATATCCTCAAGTTAATAAACAAGAAACATCAATTTTAGTTATGTAATAAAATTAGGCAAAATGCGTGAGTGTTAACCCACAAAATGGCGCGTTAGAAATAAATACAAAATCATAAGTATATAACCACGAATTGACCCGTTTCGGTTCTAAAATATCGTAATACGATATCCTCAAGCTAATGAACAAGAAACGTCAACTTTTGTTTTCGTCATAAAATCTGGCAAAATGCGTGAGTGTTGACCCACTAAATGAAGCGTTTTAGAAAAAAAAAAATCATAAGTATATAAAAACAAATTGAACCGTTTTTGTTCTTGTATATCATAATACGATATCCTCAACCACGACGCATAAGTACATAAGTAACCAAGAAATGTCACCAAGAAAAGTCACAAAATGACGCGTTTTAGAAAAAATACAAAATCATAAGTATATATCCACAAATTGACCTGTTTTCATTCTTATACATAATAATACCATATCCTCAAGCTAATAAACAAGAAACGTCAAGTTTTGGTTATGTAATAAAATTTGGAAAGATGCGTTTTAGAAAAAATACAAAATCCTAAGTATATAACCACAAATTGTCTCGTTTCTGTTCTGAAATATCATAATACGATATCCTCAAGAAAATGAACAAGAAACGTCAATTTTTGGTTCCGTCATTAATTCTGTTACAATGCGTGAGTGTTAACCCACAAAAAGACGCGTTTTGGAAAAAATACAAAATCATAAGTATATAACCACGAATTGACCCGTTTTAGTTCATATATATCATAATACGATATCCTCAAGCTAATAAATAAGAAACATCAATCTTTGGTTTCATCATAAAATCTTGCAAAATGCGTGAGCGTTAACCCACAAAATGGCGCGTTATAAAAAATACAAAATCATAAGTATATAACCACGAATTGACCTGTTTCTGTTCTGAAATATTATAATACAATATTCTCAAGCTAATTAAGAATAAACGTCAATTGTTGATTTTGTCATAAAATCTATCAAAATGCTTGAGTGTTAACCCACAAAATTAAGCGTTTTAGAAAAAAATACAAAATCATAAGTATGTAACCACAAATTGACCCATTGTCATTCTTGAATATCAAAATACGATATTTTCAAGCTAATTAACAAGAAATGTAAATTTTTTGTTCTGTAATAAAATCTGACAAAATGCGTGAGTGTTAACCCACAAAATGGCGCATTTTAGAAAAAAATACAAAATCATAAGTATATAACCACGAATTGACCCGTTTTCGTTCTTATATGTCATAATAACATATCCTCAAGCTAATAAACATGAAACATCAATTTTTGGTTCTGTATTAAATCTGGCAAAATGCGTGAGTGTTAACCCACAAAATGGTGCGTTTTAGAAAAAATACAAAATCATAAGTATAACCATGAATTGACCCGTTTCTTTTTTAAAATATCATAATATGATATCCTCAAGCTAATGAATAAGAAACGTAAATTTTTGGTTTCGTAATAAAATCTGGCAAAATGCGTGAGTGTTAAACCCCACAAAATGGCGCGTTTTAGAAAAAAATACAAAATTATAAGTATATAACCATGAATTGACCTGTTTCTATTGTGAAATATCATAATACGATATCCTCAAGCTAATGAACAAGAAACATAAATTTTTTGTTTCGTAATAAAATTTGGCAAAATGCGTGAGTGTTAACTCAAAAAAAGAAGCGTTTTAAAAAAATAAAAAATCATAAGTATATAAAAACGAATTGACCTGTTTTCGTTCTTGTATATCATAATACGATATCCTTAAGCTAATAAACAAGAAACGTCAATTTTTGGTTCTTTAATAAAACCTGGCAAAATGCGTGAGTGTTAACCCATAAAATGTTGTGTTTTAGAAAAAAATACAAAATAATATGTATATAACCACGAATTGACCTGTTTCTATTCTGAAATATCATAATACGATATCCTCAAGCTAATTAACAAGTAACGTCAATTTTTGGTTCCGTTATAAAATCTGGCAAAATGTGTGTGTGTTAACCCACAAAATGACGCGTTTTAGAAAAAATACAAAATCGTAAGTATATAACCATGAATTGACCCATTTTTGTTCTTATATTTCATAATACGATATCCTCAAGCCAATATACAGGAAATGTCAATTTTGATTCCGTCATAAGATCTAGCAAAATGCGTGAGTGTTAACCTACAAAGTGACGCGTTTTAGAAAAATACAAAATCTTAAGTATATAACAACAAATTGACCTGTTTCTATTCTTACATATCATAATACCATATCCTCAAGTTAATAAACAAGAAACATCAATTTTTAGTTATGTAATAAAATTAGGCAAAATGCGTGAGTGTTAACCCACAAAATGGCGCGTTAGAAATAAATACAAAATCATAAGTATATAACCACGAATTGACCCGTTTCGGTTCTAAAATATCGTAATACGATATCCCAAGCTAATAAAGAAGGAACGTCAACTTTTGTTTTCGTCATAAAATCTGGCAAAATGCGTGAGTGTTGACCCACAAAATGAAGCGTTTTAGAAAAAAATACAAAATCGTAAGTATATAAAAACAAATTGAACCGTTTTTGTTCTTATATATCATAATACGATATCCTCAAGCTAATAGACAGGAAACATTAATTTTTTGGTTCTGTAGTAAAATCTGGCAAAATGCGGGTTGTATTAACCCACAAAATGGCGAGTTTTAAAAAAAAAAACAAAATCATAAGTATATATCCATGAATTGACCCGTTCTTGTTCTTATATATCATAATATGATATCCTCAAGCTAAATAACAACAGACGTCAATTTTACGGTTCGTCATAAAATCTGGCAAAATGCGTGAGTGTTAAACCACAAAATGGCGCGTTTTAGAAAAAAATATAAAATCATAAGTATATAACAACGAATTGACCTGTTTCTGTTTGAAATATCATAATACTCAAGCTAATAAACAAGAAACAGTAATTTTTGGTTCCGTCCTAAAATATGGCAAAAATGCGTGAGTGCTGACCCACAAAATGAAGCGTTTTAGAAAAAAATACAAAATTATAATTATATAACCACGAATTGACCCGTTTTGGTTCTTATATATCATAATACGATATCCTCAAGCTAATTAAAAAGAAACGTCAATTTTTGGTTCCGTCATAAAATCTGGCAAAATGCGTGAATGTTAACCCACAAAATGACGCATTTTAGAAAAATACAAAATCATAAGTATATAACCATGAATTGACATGTTTTTCTTCTTATATATCATAATACGATATCCTCAAGCTAATGAACAAGAAACGTCAATTTTTGGTTCAGTCATAAAATCTGGCAAAAATCCGTGAGTGTTAACCACAAAATGGCGTGTTTTTGAAAAAAATTCAAAATTATAAGTATATAACCACAAATTGACCCGTTTTTATTCTAAAATATCATAATACGATATCCTCAAGCTAATGAATAAGAAACGTCAATTTTTGGTTACGTCATCAAATCTGATAAAATGCGTGAGTGTTAACACACAAAATGAAGCGTTTTAGAAAAAAATACAAAATCATAAGTATATAAAAATGAAATGACCCGTTTTCGTTCTTGTATATAATAATACGATATTCTCAAGCTAATAAATAAGAAAAATCAATTTTTAATTCTGTAACCACGACACATAAGTATATAAGCAACCAAGAAAAGTCACAAAAAGACACATTTTAGAAAAAATACAAAATCATAACTATATAAGCACGAATTAACCCATTTTCGTTCTTATACATAATAATACCATATCCTCAAGCTAATAAAGAAGAAACGTCAAGTTTTGGTTATGTAATAAAATCTGTAAAAAATGTGTGAGTGCTAACCCACAAAATTGCGCGTTTTAGAAATAAATACAAAATCATAAGTATATAACCACGATTTGATTCATTTCTGTTCTGAAATATCATAATACGATAACCTCAAGATAATGAACAAGAAACGTCAATTTTATGTTCCGTCATAAAATCTGTCACAATGCGTGAGTGTTAACCCAAATAATGGCGCGTTTTAGAAAAAAATACAAAATCATAAGTATCTAACCATGAATTTTCCCGTTTCTGTTCTGAAATATAATAATACGATATCCTCAATCTAATAAACAAGAAACATCAATTTTTGGTTTCGTAATAAAATTTAGAAAATGCGTGAGTGTTAACCCACAAAATGACGCGTTTTAGAAAAAATACAAAATCATAAGTAAATAACAACAAATTGACCCATTTTTGTTCTTATATATCATAATACGGTATCCTCAAGCTAATAAACAAGAAATGTCAACTTTTGGTTCTGTAATAAAATTTGGCAAAATGCGTGAGTGTGAAACCACAAAATGACGCATTTTAGAAAACAATACAAAATCATAAGTATATAACCATGAATTGAACCGTTTTTGTTCTTATATATCATAATACCATATCCTGAAGCTAATAAACAAGAAATGGTAAATTTTGGTTCCGTCATAAAATCTAGAAAATGCGTGAGTGTTAGTTCACCCACAAAATGGCGTGTTTTAGAAAAAAATACAAAACCATAAGTATATAACAATGAATTGACCTGTTTCTGTTCTGAAATATCATAACACAGTATCGTCAAACTAATCAACAAGAAACGCCAATTTTTGGATCTGTCATATAATCTAGCAAAATACGTGAGTGTTAATCCACAAAATGGCGCATTTTAGAAAAAATACAAAATCATAAGTATATATAAATACGAATTGACCTGTTTCTGTTCTGAAATATCATAATATGATATCCTCAAGCTAACAAGAAACGTCAATTTATGGTTTTGTCATAAAATCTAGAAAATACATGAGTGTTAGCCCACAAAATGACGCGTTTTAGGAAAAATAAAAAATCATAAGTATATAACCACGAATTGACCCGTTTCTATTCTTATATATCATAATACGATATCCTCAAGATAAATAACAACAGACGTCAATTTTTAGTTTTGTCATAAAATCTGGCAAAATGCGTGAGTGTTAACCCACAAAATGGCGCGTTTAGAAAAATATACAAAATCATAAGTATAAAACCACAAATTGACCCGTTTATGTTTTGAAATATCATAATACAACATCCTCAAGCTAATAGACAAGAAACGTCAATTTTTGTTTTCATCATAAAATCTGAAAAAATGCGTGATTGTTTACCCACAAAATGGCGTGTTTTAGAAAAAATACGAAATCATAAGTATATAACTAGATATTGACTCGTTTTCGTTCTTATGTATCATAATACCATATCCTTAAGCTAATAAACAAGAAACATCAATTTTTGGTTCTGTAATAAAATCTAGCATAATGCGTTAGTGTTAAACCACAAAATGACGCATTTTAGAAAACAATACATAATCATAAGTATATAAGCACAAATTGACCCTTTTTCGTTCTTTTATGTCATAATACCATATCCTTAAACTAATAAACAAGAATCGTTAATTTTTGGTTCTGTAATAAAATCTGGCAAAATGCGGGAGTGTTATCCAACAAAATGGCGAGTTTTAGAAAAAATACAAAATCATAAGTATATAACCACGAATTGACTTGTTCTTGTTCTTATATAGCATAATACGATATCCTCAAGCTAAATAACAACAAATGCCAATTTTTGGTTTTGTCGTAAAATCTGGCAAAATGCGTGAGTTACCCACAAAATGGCGTGTTTTAGAAAAAAATACAAAATCATAAGTATATAACCACGAATTGACCCGTTTGTGTTTGAAATATCATAATACGATATCCTCAAGCTAATAAACAAGAAACAATCATTTTTGGTGCCGTCATAAAACCTGGCAAAAATGCGTGAGTGCTGACCCACAAAATGAAAAGTTTTAGAGAAAATACAAAATTATAATTATATAACCACGAATTGACCCGTTTTAGTTTATATATATCATAATACGATATCCTCATGCTAATTAAAAAGAAACTCCAATTTAAGGTTCTATCATAAAATCTGGCAAAATGCGTGAGTATTAACCCACAAAATGACGCGTTTTAGAAAAATACAAAATCATAAGTATACAACCAGGAATTGACCTGTTTTTTTTTTTCTTACATATCATAATACGATATCCTCAAGCTAATAAACAAGTAAGGTCAATTTTTGGTTCTGTCATATAATCTGGCAAAATGCGTGAGTGTTAACCCATAGAAATGACGCGTTTCAGAAAAAATACAAAATCATAAGTATATAACAACAAATTGGCCCGTTTTTGTTCTTACATATCATAATACCATATCCTCAAGTTAACAAACAAGAAACGTCAATATATAGTTTTGTAATAAAATCAGGCAAAATGCGTGAGTGTTATCCCACAAAATGGCACGTTTGAAATAAATACAAAATCATAAGTATATAACCACGAATTGACCCGTTTCGGTTCAGAAATATCATAATACGTTTTTTCAAGCTAATAAACAAGAAACGTCAACTTTTGGTTTCGTCATAAAATCTGGCAATATGCGTGAGTGTCACCCACAAAATGATACGTTTTAGAAAATATACGAAATCATAAGTATATAACAACAAATTGACCCGTTTTCGTTCTTATATATCATACTACGATATCCTCAAGCTAATTAACAAGAAACGTCAATTTTTGGTCCTGTAATAAAATCTGGCAGAATGCGTGAATGTTGTTAAACCACAAAATGACGCTCTTTAGAAAACAATACAAAATCATAAGTATATAAACACAAATTGACCCTTTTTCGTTCTTATGTCTCATAATACCATATCCTCAAACTAATAAGCAAGAAACGTCAATTTTTGGTTCTGTAGTAAAATCTGGCTAAATGCGGGAGTGTTAACCCACAAAATGACGAGTTTAGAAAAAAATACAAAATCATAAGTATATAACCACGAATTGACCCGTTATTGTTCTTATATATCATAATACGATATCCTCAAGCTAAATAACAATAGACGCCAATTTATGGTTTCGTCATAAAATCTGGCAAAAATGCGTGAGTGCTAACCCACAAAATGAAGCGTTTTAGAAAAATACAAAATTATAATTATTTAACCACGAATTGACCCGTTTTGGTTCTTATATATCATAATACGTTATCCTCAAACTAATTAAAAAGAAATGTCAATTTTTGGTTCCGCCATAAAATCTGGCATAATCCGTGAGTGTTAACCCACAAAATGACGCGTTTTAGAAAAATGCAAAATCATAAGTATATAACCATGAATTGACCGGTTTTTCTTGTTATATATATCATAATACGATATATTCTCAAACTAATAAACAAGTAACGTCAATTTTTGGTTCCTTCATAAAATCTGGCAAAATGCGTGAGTTTAACCCACAAAATGACGCATTTTAGAAAAAATACAAAATCGTAAGTATATAACCATGAATTGACCCGTTTTTGTTCTTATATTTCATAATAAGATATCCTCAAGCTAAATAACAGGAAACGTCAATTTTTTGTTCCGTCATAAAATCTAGCAAAATACGTGAGTGTTAACCCACAAAATGACGCGTTTTAGAAAAAAATACAAAATCATAAGTATATAACAACAAATTGACCCATTTTTGTTCTTACATATCATAATACCATATCCTCAAGTTAACAAACAAGAAACGTCAATATTTAGTTCTGTAATAAAATCAGGCAAAATGCGAGAGTGTTATCCCACAAAATGGCGCGTTAGAAATAAGGGTTAATTAATTAAAAAGGCCCAAGACCTATACTATGTTAAGTTAAAAGGCCTAAAGTAAGTAATAGTTAGATTGGTTAGTTAGATGGTGAACTAGTATAAGAAATATTGGAAAAGCCATTATAAAATGTATTTGTTTCTCTTTCATTTGTCAGAAAAAGCATAATTCCAATCTCTAATAGCTATCGATGTAATTGTTTTATCTACCTCTCACTGTTATCTCTCTTCTCTATCCCTCTCTCGTACCTATAGGAACAACAATCAAATAGAAATCCCAAATCTGCTTCTCCAACCAATATCATGGCACAAGAAATCACAGATCTGCTCCTCCCAGATGGACAAGGAAACCGCCGCCTGTACACATATTGTCCCCACCGCACTCCTCCTCAATCATCTAATTGGCTTTTTCGAAGAACCCAAAACGACTGTGAAGAGGTATGTTTTTCAACTCCACGTTTATAATCTTCTGTAAACGCTACTCTTTACACCTCACAGCAAAAATCTCCCACCTCCGCTCCACCCTCCAACGCCTTCTCTAATCAACTCACAACCACTCAACCACCAATCGGCTTGTTAGAATTGGGTAAATAAATTTTTGAGTTGTTATTTTTCTTTTAGTTATTCAACTGAAAAGCTTTTATTTTTGTTTGTGTAGCCATGACGGAAGGGACAGTGTTTGGGCCTGCTTTAAAGTGAATGAAGCTTGTCAAATCCGAAGAGGGTGAAATGCTAACCAAGCCTTTCTTAAATGCCTGCAAATTAATATTACCTGTCATAGGTATATCATTATCTATTTCAGTTTCTATATTTATATTTTTTGTAGTTAAATATGAATAAGAAGTTTGTGGAGTGCCCTTTCATTCACTAATTAATTTAATATGCAATGTTAGACCAATTTGGCGCTGCAATGGCACTTGTCAAGTCTGACATTGGGGGTAATGTTACAGTAAGATTATTCCTTGTTACTTTTTATTAGTTACCTTTTTTTTTGGACGGTTAATAGTTACTTATTGCATGTATGTATCTCTTTGTATTTAGAGGTTAGAGCAGAAATACATAACGGACCCTGTGAAATACAATCACTTGTACACTATGGTACAAGAAGAAGTCAATGCCAAAACAGCTAAAGGCTCGTCCAGTTTCACTAATGGTCTTCTTTGGTTGACAAGGTTTGCACTTAATGTAAATTTTCTTATGCCACTTATAATACGAGTATAATAATACTTAATTATGTTATTATTCAGGGCCATGGATTTCTTGGTGGAATTGTTCCGTAATTTACTGGATCATGCTGATTTGACCATGTCACAAGCTTGCACCGGTGCATACACCAAGACGTTGAAAAAAATGGCACGGATGGCTAGCCAGTTCAAGTTTTACGGTAAAAATATTTTTTTTGGTATATTAGTTTTCAGGGATTAACTTAGAAATTTGTGATTTTTGATGTGAATTATAGCTTGCAATGAAGCTTGCACCGGATAGGAAGAAGTTTATGGATGTGATAGGTAAAACGGGTGATATAAAGGGTGATATTGAAAAGTTCTGCACAATTTTCCCACCTCATCTTGAAGAAAACCAAAAGTTCTTGGTAAGATTTTTTAATTTTTTAGGACAATTCTTATTAATAACACACCCTTTCCTTTTTCCCTTCTTGTTAAAAAGGGTCGCAGCATTGTATTTGAAGTGATGATTTGTTTTTTTCACATGCAGGCTAGCGTTGGACTTGATGGTCTTAAAGCTTCTTAAATTACCATTGGGCGCATTTTGTTTGATGATGTTACTTTCTGCAACTTAATAAAGATCTCAGACACAAAATTTTAATGTTTATTGTTGCATATAATAACTTGTGTTTGGGAAATGTACCATATATCACGAAACTTTTGGCCTTGAAGTTAAGACACATATAATATACATAAATATTGCTTGTCTTAAGTTTCAATTCTTCTGTGCTTTTTAAATTTGATTAGTAACTATGTGTTTGATTTTTTCTAGGTTCCAGCCTTTACTAGAGAGATATTAGCTACGGAAGACTATAAGAAGTCAGTTGAAAAAAGCATACGAATCTAGTTGACATGAAGAATTGGCTAGTGTATCATCTTTTGGAATAGTTATGTTAATTGAGTAGCAATCTTAAAAAAATTGGGTTAATGACAATGTTCTATACTCCAATGTTAATAAGGATTGGATAGTCCTTGTATAATGTGTCATTGGAAACTATACCCTTGTTTCAAATGAAATTCAAATGAAATTTAAATACATAAATACTATAACAATATTACGTAACAATCACATGCAAACATGCAAATTTAGAATAAAGTCAAACAAAAACATTCTGCATTAGATATTTATCAACAATAACAAAAATTATAGGAGTGGAAATGTGTTAGATTTCAAGAATTATAGGAATTGGAGGTGTTAGATTGAAAAAAAGGAACCTACATCTGGAAATGAACAACTTCTAGCATAATCCTTGTATATACTGGGTATATACACATTAAGTTTATACCCGTTAAAATGAAAATGAACCGATACTAGAATGGTTTTCATACAGGTCTTTTGACCTTTGTAATCCTGGTATACGCCATTGTGTATAGGTCATTTTCATGTTTTATTGTATACCTATTTTTAATAGCCGGGAAAATGAAATTATTTCTCTATCCAACCTAATACAATGGTGTTTGGAAATGGGTTTACGCCCATAATGATTTTCATATAAAAAGGGTATGTACGGATAGTGTTTATTTGCTACTGTCCATATGGGAAACTGGTTTATGCAACAACATTGAAATTGATAGATTATTTAGTAGTCGTGTGTTGTATAATCGATTGCATTTTAAGGAGCTTTGCTTTTATTCAATACTGTCACGAATCTTGATATATAACCTGATTAATCTGTCTTAATATTAAGCGTAATTATTCTTTAAAATGTGAGAATTATATTTAATGAGTTGTTTGTTACAAAGTCAATTAAGTTGTATTAGTCATTACAAGCAACTTGAAGTAATAAGGACAAAATACAACTATATAATAATGAATAGCTTCCAAGATTTTCATCTCCATTTCAATTATTTGCTTTATTTCACACGTCTATGTGTATATACACATTCAAATATATGGGTATATATCCATTCAAATATATAGGTATATACCCATTCAGAGATTTATATTTACACCCATATGGGTATATATCCTAAATAATTTTCATATATCTTGGTGTACACCCATTTATGTTTGTTTCTTAAAATACCAAAATTTTACTGTGTTTTAGGATTCGGTATACCCAATAATAATGGTGTATCAAAAATGAATTTATAATGAAGTTTTGATCTAATTTGAACTTACCGAAGGTGGTTATAAGAGGTGCTTATTTTACCAGAGGTGGTTATAAGATATACCCATTTTGGTATATATCTATTTTGGTACGTAGAGTATACTATAACTGTATAACCTGTAGTGGTAGGTATATTCCTATTATATATGTATATACATATTGTTAAACACATGATTGAGACACACTACTAATGGGTATACACCCATGCTAGATGTTTTCGAGTTTACAAACATTCCCTATGATTTGGCATATGTCCATCAACATCATACTATCCACGAAAGTCACTTTATATAAGGTTTAACAAGTTTGGGATCTGGATAAGTTAGTTACTATGGATGGTCATCAACTAATTTCGGTATAAACACATTGTGTGCGTAAGGGAACGCCTTCTTTGTCTACAATATACTCCGAGTTACAAGTCGACTGCGTTTGGGTACCATTCACTATGATTGAGCATATGTCCATCAACATCCTATAAGCTAAAGTGAATTTTATATATGGTTATACAATAGTTGGTATTCTTTTCGGGTATACACAAATTTGAAATTGTTGTTTGTCGACTGAATAACATAAAAACGTGTATACACCCATGCTATATGTTTTTGAGTATTCAATCCTTCACTATGATTGGGCATATGTCCATCAAACATCATCATCTCCCCGAAGGTGACTTTATATAAGGTTTACAAAGTTTGGGATCAGGATAGTTTAGTTACTATGGATAGTCATCAACTAATTTTGGTGTACGCACATTGTGTGCGTAAAGGAATGCCTTCCTTGTCTCCAATATACTTCGACTTACAAGTCGACTGCGTTTGGGTACCATTCTCTATGATTGGGTATATGTCCATCAACATCTTCATCTAAGATAAAGTGACTTTTATATAAGGTATTGCAACGGTTGTATTTCTTTTCGTATTGATATATTATATTGTGCTTATCCTCAATGGGTATACACCCAAATAGGTATATCTTATAACCACTTCATGTAAAATACACACCTCTTATAACCACTTTTTGTATATATCAAATGAGTAAATACCAAGTATCACTTCTAGTAGATATCCATTAATAGTGTATCTCAACCATATGTTTCACAATTGGTATGTATGAAAATAATTTGGTATATGCCCACTATTACATCTAGCATGGGTGTATACACGTTTTTATGTTATTCGGTCGACCACCAACAATTACAAATTTGTGTATACCCGAAAATAAATACGACTAATGCAAAAACATACAAAAAGTCACCTTCGCGTAGAGGAAGATGTCGACGGACATATGCCCAATCATAGTGAATGGTACTCAAAAGCAGTCGTCTTGTAACTTAGAGTATATTGTAGACAAAGAAGGTGTTCCCTTACGCACACAATGTGTTTATACCGAAATTAGTTGATGACCATCCATAGTAACTAACATATCCTGATCCCAAACTTTCTAAACCTTATATAAAGTGACATTCGAGGAGATGATGATGTTTGATGGACATATGCCCAATCATAGTGAAGGATTGAATACTCAAAACCATCTAGCATGGGTGTATACACGTTTTTATGTTATTCGGTCGACCACCAACAAGTTCAAATTTGTGTATACCCAAAAATGAATACAACCATTTCAAAAACTTATATAAAGTCACCTTCGCGTAGAGGAAGATGTCGATGGACATATGCCCAATCATAGAGAATGGTACTCAAACGCAGTCGACTTATATCTCGAAGTATATTGTAGACAAAGAAGGCGTTCCCTTACGCAAATAATGTGCGTATACCAAAATTAGTTGATGACCATCCATAGTAACTAACCTATCCTTATCCCAAACTTGCTAAACCTTATATAAAGTCATCTTCGAGGAGAGGATGATGGACATATGTCCAATCATAGTGAGGTTTGGATACTCAAAAACATCTAGCATGGGTATCATTCTCTATGATTGGGTATATGTCCATCAACATCTTCCTATAAGCTAAAGTGAATTTTATATGATTGGGCATATGTCCATCAACATCATCCTCTCCTCGAAGGTGACTTTATATAAGGTTTAGCAAGTTTGGGGTAAGGATAGATTAGTTACTATGGATGATCATCAACTAATTTTGGTATACGCACATTGTGTGCGTGAAGGAACGTCTTCTTTGTCTACAATATACCCCGAGTTACAAGTCGACTGCGTTTGGGTACCATTCTCTACGATTGGGCATATATCCATCAACATCTTCCTATAAGCTAACGTGAATTTTATATAAGGTTATACAATAGTTGGTTTTCTTTTCGGGTATACACAAATTTGAAATTGTTGGTGGTCGATTAAATAACATAAAAACGTGTATACACCCATACTAGATGTTTTTTAGTATTCAATCCTTCACTATGATTGGGCATATGTCCATCAAACATCATCATCTACTCGAAAGTGACTTTATATAAGGTTTACAAAGTTTGGGATCAGGATAGGTTAGTTAATATGGAGAGTCATCAACTAATTTTGGTGTACGCACATTGTGTGCGTAAAGGAACGCCTTCCTTGTCTCCAATATACTCCGAGTTACAAGTCGACTGCGTTTGGGTACCATTCTCTACTATTGGGCATATGTCCATCAACATCTTCATCTAAGCTACAGTGAATTTAATATAACGTTATACAATAGTTGGTTTTCTTTTCGGGAATACACAAATTTGAAATTGTTGGTGGTCGACCGACTAACATAAAAACGTGTATACACCCATGCTAGATGTTTTTGAGTATTCAATCCTTCACTATTATTGGGCATATGTGTATACCCGAAAAGAAATACAACCATTTCAAAAACTTATATAAAGTCACCTTCGCGTAGAGGAAGATGTCGATGGACATATGCCCAATCATAGTGAATGGTACCCGAACGCAGTTGACTTGTAACTCGGAGTATATTGTAGACAAAGAAGGCGTTCCTACACGCCCAAACTTGCTAAACCTTATATAAAGGCACCTTCGATGAGAGTATGATGTTGATGGACATATGCCCAATCATAGTGAAGGATTGAATACTGAAAAACATCTAGCATGGGTGTATACACGTTTTTATGTTATTCGGTCGACCACCAACAATTTCAAATTTGTGTATACCCGAAAAGAAAACCAACTATTGTTTAACCTTATATAAAATTCACTTTAGCTTATAGGAAGATGTTGATGGACATATGCCCAATCATAGAGAATGGTACCCAAACGTAGTCGACTTTGTAAATCTGAGTATATTGGAGACAAAGAAGGTGTGCCTTTAAGCACACGATGTGTTTATACCGAAATTAGTTAATGACCATCCACAGAAACTAACCTATCATGACCCCAAACTTGCTAAACCTTATATAAAGTCACCTTCACGGAGAGGATGATGTTGAGTCACCTTCACACGATGGGTGTATACCTTCGTGGATATAAGATGTCGATGGACATATGCCCAATCATAGAGAATGGTACTAAAACGCATTCGACTTATATCTCGAAGTATATTGTACCCAATCATAGTATATGTCCATCAACATCTTCCTATAAGCTAAAGTGAATTTTATATGATTGGGCATATGTCCATCAACATCATCCTCTCCTCGAAGGTGACTTTATATAAGGTTTAGCAAGTTTGGGGTAAGGATAGATTAGTTACTATGGATGGTCATCAACTAATTTTGGTATACGCACATTGTGTGCGTGAAGGAACGTCTTCTTTGTCTACAATATACCCCGAGTTACAAGTCGACTGCGTTTGGGTACCATTCTCTACGATTGGGCATATATCCATCAACATCTTCCTATAAGCTAACGTGAATTTTATATAAGGTTATACAATAGTTGGTTTTCTTTTCGGGTATACACAAATTTAAAATTGTTGGTGGTCGACCGAATAACATAAAAACGTGTATACACCCATGCTAGATGTTTTTGAGTATTCAATCCTTCACTATGATTGGGCATATGTCCATCAAACATCATCATCTCCTCGAATGTGACTTTATATAAGGTTTACAAAGTTTGGGATCAGGATAGGTTAGTTAATATGGAGAGTCATCAACTAATCTTGGTGTACGCACATTGTTTGCGTAAAGGAACGCCTTCCTTGTCTCCAATATACTCTGAGTTACAAGTCGACTGCGTTTGGGTACCATTCTCTATGATTGGGCATATGTTCATCAACATCTTCATCTAAGCTAAAGTGAATTTATATAACGTTATACAATAGTTGGTTTTCTTTTCGGGTTAACACAAATTTGAAATTGTTGGTGGTCGACCGAATAACATAAAAACGTTTATACACCCATGCTAGATGTTTTTGAGTATTCAATTCTTCACTATGATTGGGTATATGTGTATACCCGGAAAGAAATACAACCATTTCAAAAACTTATATAAAGTCACCTTCGCGTAGAGGAAGATGTCGATGGACATATGCCCAATCATAGTGAATGGTACCCAAACGCAGTTGACTTGTAACTCGAAGTATATTGTAGACAAAGAAGGCGTTCCTTCACGCCCAAACTTGCTAAACCTTATATAAAGTCACCTTTGAGGAGAGTATGATGTTGATGGACATATGCCCAATCATAGTGAATGTTTGAATACTCAAAAACATCTAGCATGGGTGTATACCCGTGTTTATGTTATGTGGTCGACCACCAACAATTACAAATTTGGTGTACGCACATTGTTTGCGTAAAGGAACGCCTATCTTGTCTCCAATATACTCTGAGTTACAAGTCAACTGCATTTGGGTACCATTCTCTATGATTGGGCATATGTCCATTAACATCTTCATCTAAGCTAAAGTGAATTTATATAACGTTATACAATAGTTGGTTTTCTTTTCGGGTTAACACAAATTTGAAATTGTTGGTGGTCGACCGAATAACATAAAAACGTGTATACACCCATGCTAGATGTTTTTGAGTATTCAATCCTTCACTATGATTTGGCATATGTGTATACCCGAAAAGAAATACAACAATTTCAAAAACTTATATAAAGTCACCTTCGCGTAGAGGAAGATGTCGATGGACATATGTCCAATCATAGTGAATGGTACCCAAACGCAGTTGACTTGTAACTCGGAGTATATTGTAGACAAAGAAGGCGTTCCTTCACGCCCAAACTTGCTAAACCTTATATAAAGTCACCTTCAAGGAGAGTATGATGTTGATGGACATATGCCCAATCATAGTGAATGTTTGAATACTCAAAAACATCTAGCATGGGTATATACCCGTGTTTATGTTATGTGGTCGACCACCAACAATTACAAATTTGTGTATACCCGAAAAGAAATATAACCATTGCAAAAACTTACATAAAGTCACCTTCACGTAGAGGAAGATGTCGACGGACATATGCCCAATCATAGTGAATGGTACCCAAACGCAGTCGACTTGTAACTTAGGGTATGTTTGGATTAAGGAGGGATTCTTTATTAAAGGATAGGAAGGGAGAGAGTATAACAAGGGAATGGAAAGGAGAGTATTTAATCTTGTTTGGATTGAATAAAAAGAGAAGGGGAGATTTTATTAAAGGATAACATTTATCCGGTGTTTGGATTAGAAGAATAATGGAAGGAAGGGATTCTTTTTATAACTAAATGACTCATATACCCCTATTAAAATATTTTATAAAGAAAGAATAAGGGTAACTTAGACATTACAACATAATAAAAGAATCCTTCCTTCCTAATCCCACCGAATTGGAGGGATTGAATATATGGGTTCGTAAGGGATTGCAAGTATCCTTTAATAAACTATCCCCTCTACTTATTTCCAAAACAAACAAGGGATGGGATTGTCATTATCCTTTAATACAATCCCCTCCCTCCCAATCCCTCCATCCAAACATACCCATTAGAGTATATTGTAGACAAAGAAGGCATTCCCTTACGCACACAATGTGTTTATACCGAAATTAGTTGTTGACCATCCATAGTAACTAACATATCCTGATCCCAAAATTTCTAAACCTTATATAAAGTGACATTCAAGGAGATATGAGGTTTGATGGACATATGCCCAATCGTAGTGAAGGATTGAATACTCAAAACCATCTAGCATGGGTGTATACACGTTTTTATGTTATTCGGTCGACCACCAACAAGTTCAAATTTGTGTATACCCAAAAATAAATACAACCATTGCAAAAACTTATATAAAGTCACCTTCGCGTAGAGGAAGATGTCGATGGACATATGCCCAATCATAGAGAATGTTACTCAAACGCAGTCGACTTGTATCTCGAAGTATATTGTAGACAAAGAAGGCGTTCGCTTACACAAACAATGTGCGTATACCAAAATTAGTTGATGACCATCCATAGTAACTAACCTATCCATATCCCTAACTTGCTAAACCTTATATAAAAAGTCACCTTCGAGGAGAGGATGATGTTGATGGACATATGCCCAATCATAGTTAAGGTTTGAATACTCAAAAACATCTAGCATGAGTGTATACACGTTTTCATGTTTTCGGTCGGCCACCAATAATTACAAATTTGTGTATACCCGAAAAGAAATACAACTAATGCCAAAACTTATATAAAGTCACCTTCGCATAGAGGAAAATGTCAACGGACATATGCCCAATCATAGTGAGTGGTACCCAAATGCAGTCGACTTGTAACTCGAAGTATATTGTAGACAAAGAAGGCGTTCACTTACGCACACAATGTGTTTATACCAAAAATTAGTTGATGACCATCCATAATAACTAACCTATCCTTATCCCAAACTTTCTAAACCTTATATAAAATCACATTCGAGGAGATGATGATGTTTGATGGACATTTGCCCAATCATAATGAAAGATGAATACTCAAAAATATCTAGCATGGGTGTATGCACGTTATTTTGTTATTCAGTCGACCACCAACACGTTCATATTTTTGTATACCCGAAAAGAAATACAACCATTGAAAAAACTTATATAAAGTCACTTTCACGTAGAGGAAGATGTTGATGGACATATGCCCAATCATAGAGATTGGTACCCAAATGCAGTCGACTTGTATCTTGGAGTATATTGTAGACAAAGGAGGTGTTTCCTTATGCACACAATGTGCGTATACCAAAATTAGTTGATGACCATCAATAGTAACTGACCTATCCTTATCCCAAACTTGCTAAACCTTATATAACGTCACCTTCGAGGAGAGGATGATGTTGATGGACATATGCCCAATCATAGTGAACGTTTGGATACTTAAAAACATATAGTATGGGTGTATAAACGTTATTATGTTATTCGGTCGACCACCAACAATTACAAATTTGTGTATACACGAAAAGAAATACACCTAATGCAAAAACTTACATAAAGTCACCTTCGCGTAGAGGAAGATGTCGACGGACATATGCCCAATCATAGTGAATGGTATCCAAACGCAGTCGACTTGTAACTCGGAGTATATTGTAGACAAAGAAGGCCTTCCCTTACGCACACAATGTGTTTATACGGAAATTAGTTGATGACCATCCATGGTAACTAACCTATACTGATCCCAAACTTGTTAAAACTTATATAAAGTCACCTTCATGGATAGTATGATGTTGATGGACATATGCCATAGGGAATGTTTGTAAACTCAAAAACATCCAACACGGGTGTATACCCGTGTTTATGTTATTCGGTCGACCACCATCAATTTCAAATTTGTTTATACCCGAAAAGAAATACAACCATTGCAAAACCTTATATAAAATTCACTTTAGCTTAGATGAAGATCTTGATGGACATATGCCCAATCATAGAGAATGGTACCCAAACGCAGTCGACTTGTAACTCGGATTATATTGGAAACAAGGAAGGCGTTCCTTTATGCACACAATGTGCGTACACCAAAATTAGTTGATGACTATCCATATTAACTAACCTATCGTGATCCCAAACTTTGTAAACCATATATAAAGTCACCTTCGAGGAGATGATGATATTTGATGGACATATGCCCAATTATAGTGAAGGATTGAATACTCAAAAACATCTATCATGGGTGTATACACATTTTTATGTTATTCGGTCGACCACCAACAATTTCAAATTTGTGTATACCCAAAAAGAAAACCAACTATTGTATAACCTTATATAAAATTCACTTTAGCTTATAGGAAGATGTTGATGGACATATGCCCAATCATAAAGAATGGTACCCAAACGCAGTACCCAAATCTCTGAATGGGTATATACCTATATATTTGAATGAATATATACCCATATATATGAACGTGTATATACACAGACGTGTGAAATAAAACAAATAATTGAAATGGAGATAAAAATCTTGGAAGCTATTCATTATTATTTAGTTGTATTTTGTCCTTATTACTTGAAGTTGCTTGTAATGACTAATACAACTTCATTGACTTTGTAACAAACAACTCATTAAATATAATTCTCACATTTTAAAGGATAATTACGTTTAATGTTAAGCAGATTAATCAAGTTATATATCAAGATTCGTGACAGAAGTGAATAAAAGCAAAGCTCCTTAAAATACAATAGATTATACAACACACCACTACTAAATAACCTATCAATTTCAATGTTGTTGCATAAACCAGTTCCCCATATGGACAGTGAAGAGAATTTTTTAGCATTGCCTCATCATTACGAGTTAGCTACGTACCTGAAATCAAACAATACTCTTATATATCAACAATTTGACCCAAAAATATAATCTTAATTAATAATATTAATACTAATAATTATAATAATACTAATTAATAATTAATAATAATTACCTCATCAACCCCTAGAGTTCGATCAAGATGTATTTTTCTATCAGGACCACCTTCCATAAAAGCACCCCCTAATACAGATGATTCCATTGCCAATTTAAGTACCCCTTGATGAAAACCAGACATCTACATCTCCAATAATAAATAATTAATTTCATTTCTAAATAAACTTTAGATAATTAATTACATACCATTCCTTTCAAACCATTTGTTTCTGCTCCTTTTAGTATCGAATCCGACACTTCATTAACTGCCGCAAATAAATATTGGATCCTGCAAATTTTAACTGAAAGGAGAAAACAAATTTGATTTCAAAAACTGAATGAATATGTAAAAAAGCAAAAAACTACTTACAGTTTTTCCCAGGTCACCGAAATAACGTTTTGTACCCGAGAAGCCTTTTCCGTTTTTACATTTACTTATAAGCTTACCTATATTCAATTCATTCATTCATTATTGTATGTAAATTACTATTCATCAACTAGATAAGCTAATAATCAGCTTGTGTGTAATCTATGAAATTGAGAAACCGGTTGAATAAATTTAAAAAGCAGCAACATCCATATATCTAGTTACATCTACCAAAATAAAGTCAAGATTAATTGCACAATATGTCCCTGTGTTATGCAAAAATGGCAGAAATACACGCACATGCTTCTAAAACTAACATATACACCCCTGTGGTATAAAACAACATTGTAAATCGACACCCCTACAGGTTTTGCTTTGTTATATAGTCTATAAACAGGGATTGAAGGTGCAATTTTTACATTTACAAGTCATTCAAAGCTTGAGTAATGAAGTTGAAAGATCATTAAAGATAATTAACACGTTACTGAAGTACTAAATTAACTAGAAGAACACTAATTTAAAAGATCAAATTAAATCAATTACAGTTAAATCAAATACATACCTTTTCACAGTAGTATTTGGTTCTTTGCAAAAGCCAATGGTTGATTGTGGAGGATAGCGGTGGCGACAAATTGTGTATATGCGGCAGTTTCATTGTCGATTAGAGCGGCTTGGTGCGGTTTAGTGAAATTACACATACATAATATACAATTATATGAATGTGTATGTATTACCAAGGATTCTGACAACACGATGCTGATTTGATTTGACTCACGAAGCTCTCTCTTCTTCTTCTTCGTAGTTTTGTGAAATATATCGAAATTAAAACAATTACCCATGGTGAGGGCGGCGGCGGGTTTAAATGGAGATCGTGGCTCCGGTGGTGGTTTAATGAACAGCGAAAAAACATTGATAATGTTTTTGATTTCAATTCAAATTTGAATTTCAAAAAATAAGAAAGAATCATAGCAGCGTGTATTAGATATGGTAGGTAAGACAGAGATAAAGGTGTAAGGGATGGGACAAGTCTACCGTACTACATGAGAGAGAGGGAGAAGACAGAAGTGGGTAACATTAGTCTGCTTCGTTAGAATAGCCTTTAAAAAGTAGTTTTGGGCCTTTAAAAGTAGTATATATTGACTAGGATTTAAAACATAAGTTTTGTAGCTAGTTGGGCTTTAATAAGTAGTTTTCTCTAGAAATAAATACAAAATCATAAGTATATAACCACGAATTGACCCGTTTCGGTTCAGAAATATCATAATACGATATCCTCAAGCTAATAAACAAGAAATGTCAACTTTTGGTTTCGTCATAAAATCTGGCAATATGTGTGAGTGTCACCCACAAAATGACACGTTTTAGAAAATATACGAAATCATAAGTATATAACAACAAATTGACCCGTTTTCGTTCTTATATATCATAATACAATATCCTCAAGCTAATTAACAAGAAACGTCAATTTTTGGTCCTGTAATAAAATCTGGCAGAATGCGTGAATGTTAAACGACAAAATGACGCTCTTTAGAAAACAATACAAAATCATAAGTATATAAACACAAATTGACCCTTTTTCGTTCTTATATGTCATAATACCATATCCTCAAACTAATAAGCAAGAAACGTCAATGTTTGGTTCTGTAATAAAATCTGGCTAAATGCGGGAGTGTTAACCCACAAAATGACGAGTTTTAGAAAAAAATACAAAATCATAAGTATATAACCATGAATTGACCCGTTATTGTTCTTATATATCATAATACGATATCCTCAAGCTAAATAACAATAGACGCCAATTTATGGTTTCGTCATAAAATCTGGCAAAAATGCGTGAGTGCTAACCCACAAAATGAATCGTTTTAGAAAAATACAAAATTATAATTATATAACCACGAATTGATCCGTTTTGGTTCTTATATATCATAATACGTTATCCTCAAACTAATTAAAAAGAAACGTCAATTTTTGGTTCCGTCATAAAATCTGGCATAATCCGTGAGTGTTAACCCACAAAATGACGCGTTTTAGAAAAATGCAAAATCATAAGTATATAACCATGAATTGACCTGTTTTTCTTGTTATATATATCATAATACGACATATTCTCAAACTAATAAACAAGTAACGTCAATTTTTGGTTCCTTCATAAAATCTGGCAAAATGCGTGAGTTTAACCCACAAATTGACGCATTTTAGAAAAAATACAAAATCGTAAGTATATAACCATGAATTGACCCATTTTTGTTCTTATATTTCATAATAAGATATCCTCAAGCTAATTAACAGGAAACGTCAATTTTTGGTTCCGTCATAAAATCTAGCAATATACGTGAGTGTTAACCCACAAAATGACACGTTTTAGAAAAAAATACAAAATCATAAGTATATAACAACAAATTGACCCATTTTTGTTCTTACATATCATAATACCATATCCTCAAGTTCATAAACAAGAAACGTCAAATTTTAGTTCTGTAATAAAATCTGGCAAAATACGTGAGTGTTAACCCACAAAATGGCGCGTTAGTAATAAATACTAACTCATAAGTATATAACCACGAATTGACCCGTTTCTATTCTGAAATATCATAATACGATATCCTCAAGCTAATAAACAAGAAACTTCAACTTTTGGTTTCGTCATAAAATCTAGCAAAATGCGTGAGTGTTAACCCACAAAATTACATGTTTTATAAAAAATACAAAATCATAAGTATATAACAACAAATTGACCCGTTTTTGTCCTTATATATCATAATACGATATCCTCAAGCTAATAAACAAGAAACGTCAATTTTTCGTTTTGTAATAAAATGTGGCAAAATGAATGAGTGTTAAACCACAAAGAGACGCATTTTAGAAAACAATACAAAATCATAAGTATATAAACACAAATTGACCCTTTTCGTTCTTATATGTCTTAATACCATATCCTCAAACTAATAAGCAACAAACGTCAATTTTTGGTTCTGTAATAAAATCTGGCAAAATGTGGGAGTGTTAACCCACAAAATGACGAGTTTTAGAAAAAAAAATCATAAGTATATAACCACGAATTGACCCGTTATTGTTCTTATATATCATAATACGATATCCTCAACCCACTAAATGGTGCGTTTTAGAAAAAAATACAAAATCATAAGTATATAACCAAAAATTGACCTGTTTCTGTTTGAAATATCGTAATACGATATCCTCAAGCTAACAAACAAGAAACAATAATTTTTGGTTCCGTCATAAAATCTGGCAAAAATGTGTGAGTGCTGACCCACAAAATGAAGCGTTTCAGAAAAAATAAAAAATTATAAGTATATAACCACGAATTGACCCATTTTGGTTCTTATATATCATAATACGATATCCTCAAGCTATTTAACAAGAAAAGTAAATTTTTACTTCCGTCATAAAATCTGGCAAAATGCGTGAGTGTTAGCCCACAAAATGACGCGTTTTAGAAAAATATAAAATCAAAAGTATATAACCATGAATTGACCTTTTTTTTCTTATATATCATAATACGATATCCTAAAGCTAATAAATAAGTAACGTCAATTTTTGGTTGTCATATAATCTGGCAAAATGCGCGTTTTAGAAAAAAATACAAAATCATATGTATATAACCACGAATTGACCTGTATCTGTTCTGAAATATCATAAAACAATATCCTCAAGCTAGTAAACATGAAACGTCAATTTTTGGTTCTATCATAAAAATTGGAAAAATGCGTGAGTAATACTAACCTTAAATACTAACAATAAATCGTAAACAAAAACACTAAACCCTATACCTTAATCACAAAACCCTAATCACAAAACCCTAACCATGGAGAGTATAATAATGTGAAGATTTTGGCGCGTTTGTATCATCCAAACACTCTACAAACCGTTTTTAGTAATTTTGAAGTTTCCAGGAGGGTTTTTCCTAACTTTCGCATAATTTCTTACAAAAGGCATATTATATATATTTTTTGAGTGCGTTGGACCTTCTGGGACCAACAGATAGCTCGCCATCTAAGATCATCTGTTTTACGTTTTGAGATTTATTTAGTTGACTTTTAGGTTATTTTTAATATTTTATTTTAGGGTTTCGTAGTTTGGGTCTGTTAGGGTTTTACCAACTGTCGCATTAAACCTTAATTTCTAAAATCTCTAACATTGTACCCTAAACCATAAACACAAAACCTTAAACCTAACTGATACATAATCCATCACCATAAGCCCTATATAACAATAACAATAAATCGTAAATATAAACGTTAAACCCTATACCCTAATCACAAAACCCAAATCATTAAATCCTAACCATGGAAAGGATATTAACGTGAAGATTTTAGCGCGTTTGTATCATCCAAACACTCTGAAAACCGTTTTCAAGAATTTTGAAGTTTCCGGGAGGGTTTTTGCTAACTTTCGCATACTTTCTCATAATAGGGTACATATTATATGTTTTTTGAGTGTGTTGGGACCACTGGGACCAACAAATAGCTTTGCCATCTTAGATCGTATGTTTTACGTTTTGAGATTTATTTTGTTAACTTTTAGGTCGTTTTTAATATTTTATTTTAGGGTTTCGTATTTTGGGTTCGTTAGGGTTTTACCAACTGTAAAATTAACCCTAATTTCAAAAACCTCTAACATTAAACCTTAAACATTAAATACAAAAGCGTAACCCAATATAATTTAGACCTAATCCATCACCATATGCCCTAAATACTAACCATAAACACTAACAATAAATCGTAAACAAAAACACTAAACCCTATTCCCTAATCACTAAACCCTAACCATGGATAGGATAATAATTTGAAGATTTTGGCGCGTTCGTATCATCCAAACACTCTAAAAACCACTTTTTGGATTTTTGAAGTTTCCGGGAGGGTTTTTGCTAACTTTCGCATACTTTCTCAGAATAGGGCATATAATATATGTTCTTTGAGTGTGTTGGACCTTCTAGGACCAACAGATTGCTTCTCCATCTAAGATCATCTGTTTTACGTGTTGAGATTTATTTCGTTGACTTTTAGGTTGTTTTTAATATTTTATTTTAGGGTTTCGTATATTGGGTCTGTTAGGGTTTCACCAACCGTCTCATTAAACCCTAATTTCTAAATGTCTAACATTATACCATAAACCATAAACACAAAACCTTAACCCTAACTTACACCTAATCCATCACCATAAGCCCTAAATAACATTACCAATAAATTGTAACCTGAAACACTATAGCCTAATCACTTAATATATGTTTTTAAGGTTTTTGTAAACACTTAGTTAGGGCTGTAAACACTTAGTTATTAAGTTTTTTGTGATTAGGGTATAGGGTTTGGTATTTTTGTTTACGATTTATTGTTAGTGTTATTTAGGGCTTATGGTGATGGATTAGGTGTAAGTTAGGGTTAAGGTTTTGTGTTAATGGTTTAGGGTATAATGTTAGAGATTTTAGAAATTAGTTTAATGCAACAGTTGGTAAAACCCTAACAGATCCATAATACGAAAACCTATAATAAAATATTAAAAACGATCTAGAAGTTAACTAAATAAATCTTAAAACGTAAAGCAGACAATCTTAGATGGCAAGGCTATCTGTTGGTCCTAGAATGCCCGACACACTAAAAAAACATATATTATGTGCCTTATTCTGAGATAGTATGCGAAAGTTAGCAAGACACCTCCCGGGAACTTCAAAAACCTTAAAATCTTTTTAGAGTGTTTGGGTGATACAAATGAGCCAGAATCTTCACGTTATTATCCTTTCTATTTTAGGGTTTAGTGATTACGGTATAGCATTTAGTGTTTCTGGTTACGATTTATTGTTAGTGTTATTTAGGGCTTATGGTGATGGATAAGGTGTAAGTAGGGCTAAGGTTTTGTGTTTGTGGTTTGTGAGGTATAATGTTAGAGATATTAGAAATTAGGGTTTAATGTGACGGTTGGTAAAACCCTAACGGACTCAAAATATGAAACCTAAATTAAAATATTAAAAACGACCTAAAAGTCAACTATTTAAATTTCAAAACGTAAAACAGATGATCTTAGATGGGGAAGCCATGTGTTGGTCCAAGAAGGTACAACGCACTCAAAAACATATATTTTGTAACCTATTCTGATAAACTATGCGAAAGTTAGCAAAAAATCTCCCGGAAACTTTGAAAATCTTGACAACGGTTTTCAGAGTGTTTGATTGATCAAATGTGCCAAAATCTTCACATTATTATCCTATCCATGGTTAGGGTTTAGTGATTAGGGTTTGTGATTAGGGTATAGGGTTTAGTGTTTCTGTTTACGATATATTGTTAGTTAAATTTAGGGCTTATGGTGATGGATTAGGTGTAAGTTAGGGTCAAGGTTTTGTGTTTAGGGTTAAGGGTATAATGTTAGAGATTTTAGATATTAGGGTTTAATGCTACTGTTGGTAAAACCCAAACGGACCCAAAATACGAAATATTAAAAACGACCGAAAAGTCAACTCAATAAATCTCAAAACGTAAAACAGATGATTCTAGATAAAGAAGCTAACTGTTGATCCCAGAAGACCCAACACACTCAAAAAATATATATTATGTGCCCCATTCTGAGGAAATATGCGAAAGTTAGCAAAAACCCTCCCGAAAACTTAAAAAAATCTTTAAAACAGTATTTACAGTGTTTGGATAATACAAACCTGACAAAATCTTCACATTATTATCCAATCCATGGTTAGGGTTTAAGGATTAGGGTATAGTGTTTCTGTTTACGATTTATTGTTAGTGTTATTTAGGGCTTATGGTGATGGATTAGGTGTAAGTTAGGGTTAAGGTTTTGTGTTTATAGTTTATAATGTTAGAGATTTTAGATATTAGGGTTTAATGCTACGGTTTGTAAAACCCTAACGGACTCAAAATACGAAACCTTAAAATAAATATAAAAAACGATCAAAAAGTTAACTAAATAAATCTCAAAGCGTAAAACAGATGAACTTAGATGGCGAATCTATCGGTTGGTCCCAGAAGGCCAAACACACTCAAAAAACATATATTATGTGTCCTATTCTGAGAAAGTATGCAAAAGTTAGCAAAAAACCTCCTGGAAACTTAAAAAGATCTTTAAAACGGTTTTCAGAGTGTTTGGATAATACATACCCGCCAAAATCTTCACGTTATTATCCTTTCCATGGTTAGGGTTTAGTGATTTATAGGGTTTAGTGTTTCTGGTTACGATTTATTGTTAGTGATATTTAGGGCTTATGGTGATGGATCAGTTGTAAGTTAGGGTTAAGGTTTTGTGTTTATGGTTTAGGGTATAATGAAATTAGGTTTAATGCTACAGTTGGTAAAACCCTAACAGATCCAAAATACGAAAACCTAAAATAAAATATTAAAAATGATGTAGAAGTAAACTAAATAAATCTTAAAACGTAAAACAGACGATCTTAGATGGCAAGGTTATCTGTTGGCCCTAGAATGCCAAACACACTAAAAAAACATATATTATGTGCCTTTTTCTGAGATAGTATGCGAAAGTTAGCAAAAACCCTCCCGTGAACTTCAAAAATCTTAAAATCGGTTTCCAGAGTGTTTAAATGATACAAACAAGCCAAAATCACCATGTTATTATCCTTTCCATTGTTAGGGTTTATTGATTAGGGTTTTGGGATTAAAGTATAGGGTTTAGTGTTTCTGGTTACAATTTATTGTTAGTGTTATTTAGAGCTTATGGTGATGGATTAGGTGTAAGTTAGGGTTAAGGTTTTGTGTTTATGATTTAGAGTATAATGTTAGAGATTTTAGAAATTAGGGTTTAATGCGACGGTTGGTAAACCCCTAACGGACTCAAAATACAAAACCCTAAATTAAAATATTAAAAACGACCTAAAATTCAACTAAAGAAATCTCAAAACGTAAAACAGATGATCTTAGATTACGAAGCTATCTGTTGGCCCCAGAAGTTCCAACGCACTCAAAAAACATATATTATGTGCCCTATTCTTAGAAAGTATGCGAAAGTTAGCACAAACCCTACCGTAAACTTCAAAAATCTTGAAAACGGTTTTTAGAGTGTTTGGATGATACAAACACTCCAAAATCATCACATTATTTTCCTATCCATGGTTAGGGTTTAGGGATTAGGGTTTTGTGATTAAGGGTATAGGGTTTAGTGTTCTGTTTACGATATATTGTTAGTGTTATTTAAGGCTTATGGTGATGGATTAGGTGTAAGTTAGGGTTAAGGTTTTGTGTTTATAGTTTAGGTATAATGTTAGAGATTTTAGATATTAGGGTTTGATGCTACGGTTTCTAAAACCCTAATGGACGCAAAATACGAAACCCTAAAATAAAATATTAATAATGACCAAAGAGTCAACTAATTAGATCTCAAAACGTAAAACAGATGATCTGAGATGGTGAAGCGATATGTTGGTCCCAGAAGGCCCAACACACTAAAAAACATATATTATGTGCCCCATTTTGAGAAAATAAGCGAAAGTTAGAAAAAACCCAACTGGAAACTTAAAAAAGTCTTTAAAATGGTTTTCAGAGTGTTTGGATAATACAAACACGCCAAAATCTTCACGTTATTATCCTTTCCCTGGTTAGGGTTTGGTGATTAGGGTTTTGTGGTTAGGGTATAGGGTTTAGTGTTTCTGGTTACGATTTATTGTTAATGTTATTTAGGGCTTATGGTGATGGATTAGCTGTAAGTTAGGGATAAGGTTTTGTGTTTATGGTTTGAGATATAATGTTAGAGATTTTAGAAATTAGGGTTTAATTAAACGGTTGATTAAACCTTAACGGACCCAAAATACTAAACCTTATATCAAAATATTAAAAACGACCTAAAAGTCAATTAAATAAAACTCAACTCGTAAAACAAATGATCTTAGATGGTGAAGCTATTTGTTGTCCCAAAAGTTCCAACACATTCAAAAAACATATATTTTGAGCCCTATTCTGAGACAGTATGCAAAAGTTAGCAAAACCAACCCGAAAACTTAAAAAAACTTGAAATCAGTTTTCAAAATGATTGGATGATACAAACGCGCCAAAATCTCCATATTATTATCCTATCCATGGTTATGGTTTAGGGATTGTGATTAGTGTATAGGGTTTGGTGTTTCTGTTTACGATTTATCGTTAGTGTTATTTAGGGTTGATGTTGATGGATTAGGTGTAAGTTATGGTTAAGGTTTTGTGTTTATAGTTTAGGGTATAATGTTAGAGATTTTAGATATTAGGGTTTAATGCTACGGTTGGTAAAACCTTAACGGACCCAAAGTACAAAACCCTAAAATAAAATATTAAAAATGACTGAAAAGTCAAATAAATAAATCTCAAAACATAAACCAGATGATTTTAGATGGCGAAGCTATCTGTTGGTCCTAGAAGGCCAACCACACTAAAAAAAAAAATATATTATGTGCCCCATTGTGAGAAAATATGCGAAAGTTACCTAAAACCCTCCCGGAAACTTAAAAAACCTTTAAAAAGGTTTTTAGAGTGTTTGGATAATACAAACCCGCCAAAATCCTCACGTTAATATCCTTTCCATGGTTGAGGTTTTGGGATTAGCGTTTTGGGACTAGGGTATAGGGTTTAGTGTTTCTGGTTACGATTTATTGTTAGTGTTATTTAGAGCTTATGGTGATGGATTAGGTATAAGTTAGGGTTAAGGTTTTGTGTTTATGGTTTAGAGTATAATGTTAGAGATTTTAGAAATTAGGGTTTAATGCGACAGTTGGTAAAACCCTAACGGAATCAAAATACAAAACCCTAAATTAAAATATTAAAAACGACCTAAAAGTCAACTAAAGAAATCTCAAAACGTAAAACAGGTGATCTTAGATTGCGAAGCTATCTATTGGCCCCAGAAGTTCCAACACACTCAAAAAAAAATATTATGTGCCATATTCAGAGAAAGTATGCGAAAGTTAGCAAAAACGCTCCCGTAAACTTCAAAATCTTGAAAACGGTTTTCAGAGTGTTTGGATGATACAAACAAGCCAAAATCTTCACATTATTATCATATCCATGGTTAGGGTTTAGGGATTAGGGTTTTTTATTAGGGTATAGGTTTTAGTGTTTCTATTTACGATTTATTGTTAGTGTTATTTAGGGCTTATGGTGATGGATTATGTGTATGTTAGGGCTAAGGTTTTGTGTTTATAGTTTAGGGTATAATTTTAGAGATCTTAGATATTAAGGTTTAATGCTACGGTTTGTAAAACCCTAACGGACCCAAAATACAAAACCCTAAAATAAAATATTAAAAACGACCAAAAAGTCAACTTAATAAATCTCAAAAACATAAAACAGATGATCTTAGATGATGAAGCTATCTGTTGGTTCCAGAAGGCCCAACACACTAAAAAACATATATTATGTGCCACATTCTAAGAAAATATGCAAAAGTTAGCAAAACCCTCCCCGAAACTTTAAGAAAATCTTTAAAACAGTTTTTACAGTGTTTGGATAATACAAACCCGCCAGAATCTTCACATTATTATCCTTTCCATGGTTAGGGTTTTGTGATTAGGGTATAGGGTTTAGTGTTTCTGGTTACGATTTATTGTTAGTGTTATTTAAGGCTTATGGTGATGGATTAGGTGTAAGTTAGGGTTAAAGTTTTGTGTTTATGGTTTAGGATATAATGAAATTAGGTTTAATGCTATAGTTGGTAAAACCCTAACAGATCCAAAATACGAAAACCTAAAATAAAATATTAAAAATGATGTAGAAGTCAACTAAATAAATCTTAAAACGTAAAACAGACGACCTTAGATGGCAAGGCTATCTTTTAGTCCAAGAATGCTAAACGAACTAAAAAACATAGTGCCTTCTTCTGAGATAGTATGCGAAAGCTAGCATAAAGCCTTCCGTGAACTTCAAAAATCTTAAAATCGGTTTCCAGAGTGTTTGGATGATACAAACGAGCAAAAATCATCACGTTATTATCCTTTCCATTGTTAGGGTTTAGTGATTAGGGTATAGGGTTTTGTGTTTCTGGTTACGATTTATTGTTAGTGTTATTTAGAGCTTATGGTGATGGATTAGGTGTAAGTTAGGGTTAAGGTTTTGTGTTTATAGTTTTAGGGTATAATGTTAGAGATTTTTGAAATTAGGGTTTAATGCGACAGTTGGTAAAACCCTAACGGACCCAAAATATGAAACCCAAAATTAATATATAAAATATGACCAAAAAGTCAACTAAATAAATCTCAAAAGGTAAAACAGATGATTTTAGATGGCGAAGCTTTCTGTTGGTCCCAGAAGTCCCAACACACTAAAAAAACATATATTAAGTGCCCCATTCTGAGAAAGTATGCGAAAGTTGTCTAAAACCCTCCCGTAAACTTTAAAAATATTGAAAGCGGTGTTCAGAGTGTTTAGATGATACAAACACGCCAAAATCTTCACATTGTTATCCTATCCATGGTTAGGGTTTAGGGATTAGTGTTTTGTGATTAGGGTATAGGATTTAGTGTTTCTATTTACGATTTATTGTTAGTGTTATTTAGGGCTTATGGTGATGGATTATGTGTAAGTTAGGGCTAAGGTTTTGTGTTTATAGTTTAGGATATAATGTTAGAGATCTTAGATATTAGGGTTTAATGCTACGGTTTGTAAAACCCTGACGGACCCAAAATATAATATTAAAAACGACCGAAAAGTCACTAAATAAATCTAAAAACGTAAAACAAATGATGTTAGATGACGAAGCTATTTGTTGGTTCCAGAAAACCCAACACCCTCAAAAAACATATAATATGTGCTGCATTCTGAGAAAATATGCGAAAGTTAGCAAAAACCATCCCGGGAACTTAAAAAATCTTTTAAACAGTACAGTGTTTAGATAATACAAACCCACCAAAATATTCACATTATTATCATTTCCATGGTTAGGATTTTGTGATTAGGGTATAGGGTTTAGTTTTTCTTGTTACGATTTATTGTTAGTGTTATTTAAGGCTTATGGTGATGGATTAAGTGTAAGTTAGGGTTAAGGTTTTGTGTTTATGGTTTAGGGTATAATGAAATTAGGTTTAATGCTACAGTTGGTAAAACCCTAACAGATCCAAAATACGAAAACCTAAAATAAAATATAAAAAATGATGTAGAAATCAACTAAATAAATCATAAAATGCAAAACAGATGATCTTAGATGGCAAAGTTATCTGTTGGCCCTAGAATGCGAAACGCACTAAAAAACATATATTATGTGCCTTTTTCTGAGATAGTATGCGAAAGTTAGCAAAAACCCTCCCGTGAACTTCAAAAATCTTAAAATTGGTTTCCAGAGTGTTTAAATGATACAAATGAGCCAAAATCATCACGTTATTATCCTTTCCATTGTTAGGGTTTAGTTACTAGGGTTTTGGGATTAAAGTATAGGGTTTAGTGTTTCTGGTTACGATTTATTGTTAGTGTTATTTACGATTTATTGTTAGTGTTATTTAGAGCTTATGGTGATGGATTAAGTGTAAGTTAGGGTTAAGGTTTTGTGTTTATGGTTTAGAGTACAATGTTAGAGATTTTAGAAATTGAGGTTTAATGCGACGGTTGGTAAAACCCTAACGGACCAAAAATACGAAACCCTAAATTAATATACTAAAAACGACCTAAAAGTCAACTAAAGAAATCTCAAAACGTAAAACAGGTGATCTTAGATTGCGAAGCTATTTGTTGGTCCCAGAGTGTTCCAATGCACTCAAAAAACATATATTATGTGACCTATTCATAGAAAGTATGCCAAAGTTAAGAAAAACCCTCCCGGAAACATCAAAAATCTTGAAAACGGTTTTTAGAGTGTTTGGATGATACAAACGCGCCAAAATCTTCACATTATTATCCTATCCATTATTAGGGTTTTGTAATTAGGGTATTGGGTTTAGTGTTTTTGTTTACGATTTATTGTTAGTGATATTTAGGGCATATGGTTATGGATTAGGTGTAAGTTAGGGTTAAGGAATTATGTTTATGGTTTAGGGTATAATGTTAGAGAGTATAATGTTAGAATTTTTTAAATTAGGGTTTAATGCTACGGTTGGTAAAACTTTAATTGACATAAAATACGAAAAACTAAATTAAAATATTTAAATGACTGAAAAGTCAACTAAATAAATCTCAAAACGTAAAACAATCTTAGATGGCGAAACTATTAGTTGGTCCTAGAAGGCCCAACACACTAAAAAAACATATATTATGTGCCCTATTCTGAGAAAGTATGCGAAAGTTCGCAAAAAGCCTCCTGGAAACTTCAAAATTCTTGAAAACGGTTTTCAGAGTGTTTGGATGATACAAACGCGCCAAAATCTTCACATTATTATCCTATCCATGGTTAGGACTTTGTGATTAGGGTAAAGCGTTTAGTGATTTTGTTTACGATTTATTGTTAGTTATATTTAGGTCTTATGGTGATGGATTAGGTGTAAGTTAGGGTAAAGGTTTTGTGTTTATTGATTAGTGTATATTGTTAGAGATTTTCAAAATCAGGGTTTAATGCTACGGTTGGTAAAACCCTAACAGACCCAAAATACGAAACCCTAAAATAAAATATTAATAACGAGCAAAAAGTCAACTAAATGAATCTGCAAACATAAAACAGATGATCTTAGATGGTGAAGCTATCAGTTGGTCCGAGAAGGCCCAACACACACAAAAAACATTTATTATGTACCCCATTCTGAGAAAAGTTGCGAAAGTTGGCAAAAACCCTTCCGGAAACTTAAAGAAATCTTTAAAATGGATTTTAGAGTGTTTGGATAATACATACCCGCCAAAATCTTCACGTTATTATCCTTTCCATGGTTAGGGTTTAGTGATTAGGGTATAGGGTTTAGTGTTTCATGTTACGATTTATTATTAGTGTTATTTAAGGCTCATGGTGATGGATTAGTTGTAAGTTAGGGTTAATGTTTTGTGTTTATGGTTTAGGGTAAGATTTTAGAAATTAGGTTTAATGCTACAGTTGGTAAAACCCTAACAGATCCAAAATACGAAAACCTAGAATAAAATATTAAAAACGATCTAGAAGTCAACTAAATAAATCTCCAAACGTAAAACATACGATCTTAGATGGCAAAGCTATTTGTTGGTCCCAGAATGCCCAACGCACTAAAAAAAAATTATAATATGCCCCATTCTAAGATAGTATGCCAAAGTTAGCAAAAACCCTCCTGGGAACTTTAAAAATCTTAAATCAGTTTTCAGAGTGTTTGGATGATACAAACAAGCAAAAATCTTCACGTTATTATCCTTTCCATTGTTAGGGTTTAGTTATTAGGGTTTTGGGACTAGGGTATAGGGTTTAGTGTTTTTGGTTACGATTTATTGTTAGTGTTATTTAGAGCTTATTGTGATGGATTAGGTTTAAGTTAGCGTTAAGGTTTTGTGTTTATGGTTTAGAGTATAATGTTAGAGATCTTAGAAATTAGGGTTTAATAAATCGGTTGGTAAACCCCTAACAGACCCAAAGCACGAAACCCTAAATTAAAATATTAAAAACGACCTAAAAGTCAACTAAATAAATCTCAAAACATAAAAAAGATAATCTTAGATGGCTAAGCCATTTGTTGTTCCCCGAAGGCCCAACGCACTCCAAAAACATATATTATGTGCCCTATTCTGAGAAAGTTTGTGAAAGTTAGGGAAAACCCTCTCGGAAAATTCAAAAGTCTTCAATAAAAGTTTTTAGACTGTTGGATAATAGAAACGGGCCATAATCTTCTCATTATTATCCTATCCATGGTTAAGGTTTTGTGATTAGGGTATACAGTTTAGTGTTTCTGTTTACGATTTATTGTAAGTGTTATTTAGGGCTTATGGTGATGGATTAGCTGTAAGTTAGGGTTAAGGTTTTGTGTTTATGGTTTAGGGTATAATGTTAGAGATTTAAGAAATTAGGGTTTAATGCTATGGTTGGTAAAACCCTAACGGACCCAAAATACGAAACCATAATTTAAAATATTAAAAACAACCTAAAAGTCAACTAAATAAATCTCAAAACGTAAAACAGATTATCTTAGATGACGAAGCCATCTGTTGGTCCCAGAAGGCCCAACGCACTTAAAAAAATATATATTATGTGCCCTATTCTGAGAAAGTATGCGAAAGTTAGCAAAAACCCTCTCGAAAACTTCAAAAATCTTGAAAACGGTTTTCAGAGTGTTTGGATGATAGAAAGGCGCCAAAATGTTCTCATTATTATCCTATCCATGGTTAGGGTTTAGTGATTAGGGTTTTTTTATTAGGGAAATGGGTTTAGTGTTATTGTTTACGATTTATTGTTAGTGATATTTAGGGCTTATGGTGATGGATTAGGTGTAAGATAGGGTTAAGGTTTTGTGTTTATAGTTTAAGGTATAATGTTAGATATTTTCGAAATTAGGGTTTAATGCTACGGTTGGTAAAAACCCTAACGGACCCAAAATACCAAACACTAAAATAAATATTAAAAACGACTGAAAAGTCAAGTAAACAAATCTCAAAATGTAAACCCAATAATCTTAGATGGCGAAGCTATTTGTTGGTCTTAGAAGGCCTAATACACTCAAAAAACATAAATTATGTTCCCCATTCTGAGAAAGTTTGCGAAAGTTAGCAAAACCCTCGCGAAAACTTTAAAAATCTTGAAAACGGTTTTCAAAGATTTTGGATGATACCAACGCGCGAAAATCTTCACGTTATTATCCTTTCCATGGTTAGAGTTTAGTGATTAGGGTATAGGGTTTACTGTTTCTGGTTACGATTAATTGTTAGTGTTATTTAGGGCTTATGGTGATGGATTAGGTGTAAGTTAGGGATAAGGTTTTGTGTTTATGGTTTAGGGTATAATGTTAGAGATTTTAGAAATTAGGGTTCAATGCGATGGTTGGTAAAACCCTAACGGACTCAAAATACGAAACCCAAAATTAAGATATTAAAAAATGGATTAATTGTCAACTAAATAAATCTCAAAACATAAAACAGATAATCTTAGATGGTGAAGCCATCTGTTGGTCCCAGAAGGCCCAACACACTCAAAAAACATATATTATGTGCCCTATTCTGATAAAGTATGCGAAAGTTAGCAAAAACCTTCCCGGAAAGTTCAAAATCTTGAAAACCGTTTTCAGAGTTTTTGGGTGATACAAACGCGCCAAAATCTTCACATTATTATCCTATCTATGGTTAGTGTTTAGTGATTAGGGTATAGGGTTGAGTTTTTCTGTTTATGATTTATTGTTAGTGTTATTTAATGCTAGTGTGATGGATTAGGTGTAAGTTAGGGTTAAGGTTTTGTGTTTATAGTTTAGGGTATAATGTTAGAGATTTTCAAAATTAGGGTTTAATGCTACGGTTGGTAAAACCCTAACAGACCCATAATTACGAAACCCTAAAATAAAATATTAAAAACGACCAAAAAGTCAACTGAATAAATCTCGAAACGTAAAACAAATGATCTTAGATGGCGAAGCTTTCTGTTGGTCCCAGAAGTCTCAACACACTCAAAAAAGACATATTATGTGCCCATTTCTGAGAAAATATGCAAAAGTTAGCAAAAACTCTCCCAGAAACTTAAAAAATCTTGAAAACGGTTTTCAGAGTATTTGGATGATACAAACACGCCAAAATCATCACATTATTATCCTATCCATGGTTAGGGTTTTGTGATTAGGGTATATGGTTTAGTGTTTCTGTTTATGATTTATTATTAGCGTTATTTAGGGCTTATGGTAATTGATTAGGTGTAAGTTAGGCTTAAGGTTTTGTGTTTATGGTTTAGGGTATAATGTTAAAGACGAAATTAGGGTTTAATGCTACAGTTGTTAAAACCCTAACGGACCCAAAATACGAAACCCTAATAAAATATTAAAAACGACTGAAAAGACAACTAAATAAATCTTAAAACGTAAAACAGACGATCTTAGATGGTGAAGCCATCTGTTGGTACCAGAAGGCCCAACGTAATCACAAAACATATATTATTTGCCCTATTCTAAGAAAGTATACGAAAATTAGCAAAAGCACTCTCTGAAACTTCAAAGATCATGAAAACAGTTTTCAGAGTGTTTGGATGATAGAAACGTGCCAAAATCTTCACATCATTATCCTATCAATGGTTAGGGTTTCGTGATTAGGGTATAGGGTTTAGTGTTTCTATTTACGATTTATTGTTAGTGATATTTAGGGCTTATGGTGATGGATTAGGTGATAAGATTAAGGTTTTGTGTTTATAGTCCTATCTAATGTTAGAGATTTTCGAAATTAGGGTTTAATGCTACGGCTTGTAAAAACCTAACGGACCCAAAATACCAAACCCAAAAATAAAATATTAAAAACAATTGAAAAGTCAACTAAATAAATCTCAAAACTTAAATCAGATGATCTTAGATAGAGAAGATATCTGTTGGTCCTAGAAGGCCCAATACACTCAAAAAACATATATTATGTGCCCCATTCTATATGAAAAAGTTAGCAAAAACCCTCGTGAAACCTTCAAAAATCTTGAAAATGGTCTTTAGAGTTTTTGGATGATACAAACGCGCCAAAATCTTCACGTTATTATCCTTTCCATGGTTAGAGTTTTGTGATTAGGGTATAGGGTTTAGTGTTTCTTGTTACGATTAATTGTTAGTGTTATTTAGGGCTTATGGTGATGGATTATGTGTAAGTTATGGATAAGATTTTGTGTTTATGGTTTAGGGTATAATGTTAGAGATTTTAGAAATTAGGGTTTAATGCGATGGTTGGTAAAACCCTAACGGACCCAAAATACGAAACCCAAAATTAAGATATTAAAAAACGGCCTAAAAGTCAACTAAATATATCTCAAAACGTAAAACAAATGATCTTAGATGGCGAAGCCATCTGTTGATCCCAGGAAACCCAACGCACTCAAAAAACATATATTATATGCCCTATCCTGATAAAGTATGCGAAAGTTAGCAAAAACCCTATCAGAAGCTTCAAAAATCTTGAAAATGGTTTTCAGAGTGTCTGGATGAAACAAACGCGCCAAAATCTTCACATTATTATCCAATCCATGGTTATGGTTTTGTGATTAGGGTATATGGTTGAGTTTTTCTTTTTATGATTTAATGTTAGTGTTATTTAGGGATTATGGTGATGGAATAGGTGTAAGTTAGGGTTAAGGTTTTGTGTTTATAGTTTTAGGGTATAATGTTAGAGATTTTTGAAATTAGGGTTTAATGCGAAAGTTGGTAAACCCCTAACGGACCAAAAATACGAAACCCAAAATTAAAATATTAAAAACGACCTAAATGTCAACTAAAGAAATCTCAAAACGTAAAACAGATGATCTTAGATTGCGAAGCTATCTGTTGGTCCGAGAAGGCCCAACGCACTCAAGAAACACATATTATGTGCCCTATTCTGAGAAAGTATGCGAAAGTTAGCAAAACCCTCGTGAAAACTTCAAAAATCTTGAAAACGTTTTTCACCGTGCTTGGAAGATACAAACGCGCCAAAATCTTCACGTTATTATCCTTTTCATGGTTGGGGTTTGGTGATTTGGGTATAGGGTTTAGTGTTTCTGGTTACGATTAATTGTTAGTATTATTTAGGGCTTGTGGTGATGGACTAGGTGCAAGTTAGGGATAAGGTTTTGTGTTTATGGTTTAGAGGGTATAATGTTAGAGATTTTTAAAATTAGGGTTTAATGCGACGGTTGGTAAAACCCTAACAGACCAAAATACGAAACCCTAAATTAAAATATTAAGAACAACCCAAAAGTCAACTATATAAATCTCAAAACGTAAAACAAATGATCTTAGATGGCGAAGCTATCTGTTGGTCCAAGAAGGCCCAACACACTCAAAAAACATATATTATGTGCCCATTTATGAGAAAATATGCGAAAGTTAGGAAAAACCCTCTCGGAAACTTCAAAAATCTTGAAAATGGTTTTCAGAGTGTTTGGATGATACAAACGCGTCAAAATAATCGTATTATTATCCTATCCATCGTTAGGGTATAGTGATTAGGGTTTTGTGATTAGGGTATAGGGTTTAGTGTTTTTGTTTACGATTTATTATTAGTGTTATTTAGGGCTTATGGTAATTGATTAGGTGTAAGTTAGGCTTAAGGTGTTGTGTTTATGGTTTGGGTATAATGTTAGAGATTTCGAAATTAGGATTTAATGCTACGGTAGGTAAAACCCTAACGGAACCAAAATAAAAAACCCTAAAATAAAATATTAAAAATGACTAAAAAGTCAACTAAATAAATATTAAAACGTAAAACAGATGATCTTAGATCGCGAAACTACTGTTGGTCCCAGAAGGCCCAAAACACTTAAACAACATATATTATGTGCCCCATAATGAGAAAGTATGCGAAATTTAGAAAAAACCCTCGCAAAAACTTCAAAAATCTTGAAAACACTTTTCAGAGTGTTTGGATAATACAAACACGCCAAAATCTTCACGTTATTATTCTTTCCATGGTTAGGTTTTTGTGATTAGCATATAGGGTCTAGTGTTTCTTGTTACGATTAATTGTTAGTGTTATTTAGGGCTTATGGTGATGGATTAGGTGTAAGTTAGGGATAAGGTTTTGTGTTTATTGTATAGGTTATAATGTTCGAGATTTTAGAAATGAGGGTTTAATGCGACGATTTGTAAAACCCTAACGGACCCAAAATACGAAACCCTAAATTAAAAATATTAAAAACAACCTAAAAGTCAATAAATAAATCTCAAAACGTAAAACAGATGATCTTAGATGGTGAAGCCATTTGTTGGTCCCAAAAAGCCCAACGCACCCAAAAAACATATATTATGTGCCCTATTCTGAGAAAGTATGCGAAAGTTAGCACAAACCCTGTCGTAAACTTCAAAAATCTTGAAAACGGGTTTCAGAGTGTTTGGATGATAGATCGCGCCAAAATCTTCACATTATTATCCTATCAATGGTTAGGTTATAGTGATTAGGGTTTTGTGATTAGGGTATATGGTTTAGTGTTTTTTGTTATGATTTAATATTAGTGTTATTTAGGGCTTATGGTAATTGATTAGGTGTAAGTTAGGCTTAAGGTTTTGTGTTTATAGTTTAGGGTATAAGAAATTAGGGTGTAATGTGACGGTTGGTAAAACCCTAACGGACCCAAAATATGAAACCCTAAATTTAAATATTAATAACGACCTAGAAGTCAACAAAATAAATCTCAAAACGTAAAACAGATGATCTTAGATAGCGAAGCCATCTGTTGGTCCCAGAAAGCCCAACGCACTTAAAAAATATATATTATGTGCCCTATTCTGAGAAAGTATGCGAAAGTTAGTAAAAACCCTCTCGTAAACTTCAAAAACCCCAATAGGAGTGTAAAGTCAAATGAGAGTCAAATGAGAGTCAACTCAGCTAAAAAATCCTCTCTACATATTCATCCACTAATCATTATTCCACTTTCTTTTTTTTTTTTTTTTTTTCACCACATTTTACATCTTTTTTCCACTTTTTGCTTTTACCTTATCCAGATTCTTTGTTTATCCCAAAATTTTTGGGATCTTGCAAAGAATTTTTTCTCTCTCCCACATCATTTCACTAACTCCGATCCACTTTCTACCCTTCTCCATATCATCTCCATCTTTCTCCGCCTAGATTTTTCCTTTTTACACCTTTATTTTTCCTTTTCCGTTTCTTTTAGTTGACTCTCAAGATGACAAAAATGTTTAATTCTGCGAAATTTAACAAAGTGAATAATGGATCGAGTAAGCAACCTAAATCGAAGACGAAGTATCGAGATATCACGAAGGAAATGTTATCACCGAGCTCTAATCTCCTAAACACTCCAGAATCGTATAAGAATGAGAAAGAGGAGAGTGTAGAGGAGTTTGCTGATGCGTATTTAAAAAGTATAACATAAGAAGAGCAAGTCCAAGTCATAGATCTGGTTGAAACTGAGAAGATGACAGAATCGAAAGGGGTTTTGTGGTCAAAATTGTTTGGATGTGCAAAAAACTCAATCAAGCTTGAGCATCATGAACCGGTAAGTATACAGGGAAAGAGGCTTGTCAAACAACCAGCAGATGTCTTAGAAGAAGGAGTTGAGCAATGGGTGAACTGTTTAATAGGGCAATTCATAGATAATCCTCCTCCTTTCTATGCTATTGCTAATTTTGTAAGGTATCAATGGAGTAAACTGGGTAAAGTGGAGATTAAATCAAATTTAAAGGGTAGTGTAGTTTTCAAATTTGAGAATCAACAGTTTTACAACAAAGCTCTTGAACAGTTATGGCATATTAATGGTAAGCCTTTACTTCTTCGTCCTTGGGTAGCTGGAATGCAGTTTGATAAATTGGACATAGCTAAAATTCCTATATGGGTGAAACTGATAAACGTGCCAATGAATTTATGGACACAAAGAGGACTCGGATATGTTGCTAGTGGAGTTGGCATACCAATTCAGATGGAAAGTGTTACTGCAACTAAAACTAGACTTGGATATGCTAGAGTTTGTGTAGAAATTGATATAAAAGATGAGCTTCCTGAGAGTGTGTGGGTTGATATAGGTATAGAAGAACTTCAGGAGGTTAAAGTTGATTATGAATGGAGGCCAATTGTGTGCAAAAAGTGTAATAAGTTGGGTTATGTTGAAACAAAGTGTAATAACACTCAAAAAGTATGGATACCCAAACAAATGAATGATACTGTAACTGATAAAGGCAAAGTAGTTGTTGAGGAATGGCAAGTGGTAAAGAGCAACAAAAACACAAATAATAATAGAGGATCAACTTCAGTGGCTTTAAGGAACTCTTTTAGTAAACTGCAAGATAGAGAACAAAGTCAGATTGATAAGGATATCCTAACTTTTATCAATCATGAAGGTGGGGAAGAGATAAATAGACCACCAAACATATGATCATTGCTTCTTGGAATGTGAGGGGGTTTAATAGCCTCCTCAGACAGTTAGATGTTAAAAGTTTTCTAGTTAGTAATAATGTGAAGGTAATTGGGCTTTTGGAAACAAAAGTTAAATATAACAATTATCCTGATATAATAAGTGCTCATTTCTCTCATCTTGAGATGATGCACAATTATAATAAAGATGATAGTGGAAGAATCTGGGTGTTATGGGACAAGAAATTTGCTGATATTAAGCTGATAGATCAAACCTCTCAAGCAATGATCCTTGAGATTAATGTGAAAGATAGAAATGAAGTATTATACATTGGAATGGTTTATGCAAGTAACTCGGATGAGGACAGAAGAATGTTGTGGAGAGATATGGTGAATTGGTGTAAGGTATATAAGAAAGAGAATTTGTGTTTTATGGGTGATTTTAATGAAATACTTAGTATCAAGGATAGGTTAAATTGTACTGATTTGGAGAAAGGAGCTCAGGAGTTCATAGACTGTATTGATGATTCAAGTTTATATGAGCACAATTATGGAGGACAGTATTATACATGGACTAATAAGAGTACAAATGATCAAATCAGAGCTAGTAAAATTGATAGGGTGTTTATAAACACTAGATGGTTAGACTCTTTGATTTCTAGTGTGAATATTCATCCCCCATCATCTTCAGATCATTGTGCCCTTAAATTAAACATTGGAGGAGATAAAAATTTCATTCAAAGTCAGTTCAGATTCTTTAACATTTGGTCTACACATGAAAAGTATATGGAAACTGTAAAGGAGGCATGGAGTATAAATGTAGAGGGAAATGGGATGTATAGAGTTTGTATCAAGCAGAAAAATGTGAAAGCAGCTCTTAAAAAGTTTAACATATATTTCAGGAGGAACAGTTTAGAAATTGAACATATGAAAACTCAGTTAGATGATATTCAGATGAAAATTATGGCTCGGAATACTGATTCACATATATTGCAAGAAGAGAAGATATTAAATATTAAGCTTCAAGAAGCTATAACTATTCAATATAATGTCATGAAGCAAAAGGCAAAATGTGTAGCAGTTAATGAAATGGATGGTAATTCAGCTTATTTCTACAAAATTGTAAAATGAAGGATAGCTAAGAATAATATCTCCACACTTATTACTGATACAGGGGATATAATTGAAGACCCTAATCTTATCAAGCAGGAATTTATACAGTTTTACACTCAATTACTTGGGACTGAAGATGTTAAGGAAGAAGTTTGTTCAAGTGAGACTATTGAGGAGCTGATAAACACTTATGTGACTGATGAACAAAGTGCTGAGCTCATCTCTCCTATAACTGATGCAAAGATTAAAGAAGCAGTTTTTTCTATTGGAGAAAATAGAAGTCCAGGTCCAGATGGACTTAATTCAGCTTTTTACAAATCTTCTTGGAGTATCATTGGACAAGATTTCACTCAGGCTGTCAAAGAATCATTAAATATTGCAAAATTCTTTCTCAAATTAATGCCACAAATATTGTACTTATACCTAAGGAGAAAGATGCTTCATGTGTCAAAAAGTTTAGGCCAATATCCTGCACAAACATCTTTTATAAGACTATTTCAAGGGTGATATGTAAAAGATTAAAAAAAGTAATGAACTCTATTATATCTTTGAATCAGGCTGCTTATGTGGGAAACATGTATATTAGTGATAATATTTTAGTGGCTCGGGAAATAGTACTTGGATATGATAAGAAAAATTCAGCTCCAAAATGTACAATTAATTTGGATCTTCAGAAAGCATATGATAGTGTTAACTGGAGGTTTTTATTAAATGTATTGAAGGCATTTAAGTTTCCTGAGAAGTTTATAAGATGGGTGAAAATGTGTGTGTACTCCATCCTATTCAGTGTGTATTAATGGAGAACCTTGTGGATTTTTTAAAGGTAAGAGAGGGTTAAGGCAGGGTGACCCTCTCTCACCTTACCTCTTTGATGTGTGTATGGAGATTTTCACAGGCTTGTTTAATCAGTTGAGTAAAAAGAAAGGTTTTAGCTATCATCAAAGATGTGAAGAGATGAAATTAAATCATATCATCTTTGCAGATGATTTACTAATTTTTTTAAAGGCAGATGTTGATTCTGCTAGAGAAGTAAAGAGAGGTCTTGAGCTATTGTCTAGGATGTCTGGACTTAATATCAATTATCACAAGAGCGAAATCTATTATGGAGGCACTGATTATGGTTTGAGGTTAAAAATATCTGAGGAATTGAATATTAAAATGGGGAGTTTACCATTAAGGTACCTTGGTGTACCTTTACATACTAAAAAATTGAGTGTGGAAGAGGGTAATAAGCTTGTGCATAAGATTTATAGCAGTATAAATCATTGGTCCTCAAAGTTACTTTCATACTCTGGAAGGGTAGAGTTAATAAAGTGTGTGCTAATCAGTAAAATCATGTTTTGGTGTCGTGTTTTCTTACTCCCAAAACAAGTTATATATAAATTAAATCAACTGATGAAGAGTTTCTTATGGAAAGGTAGCAATGAAGGTGCACAAGGTGCTAAAATAGCCTGGGACAGAGTATGTACTAGTAAACAAGAAGGAGGTTTGGGTATTCCGAAAATTGAGAATATTAATCTTGTGTGTCTATTGTTCACATTCTGGAGAATGTATGCACAAAAAGATAACTTGTGGAGCAGATGGGTTAAATGCAATATAGTGAGAAATAATTGCATATGGGCACTTGAAGAGAAACAGGCTCATACCTGGATATAGAAGAAAATCTTGAAGGTAAGAAGAATTGCTTATGAGTTCATTTATCATAAAGTCAATAATGGTAAGAATACTTATATAATTTGGGATAGATGGATTGATAAGTGTAGTGTCCAGGAGAAGATTGGAATTGAATTAAATAGAATTGACATAAATAGCAACAAAACAGTTTCAAGTTGTTATGGTGGAAGTAGATGGAGGTTACCACCTAGTATAGGTAAAATTTTACCTCTTATTAAGGATGTTAAATTGAATAATAAAGAGGATGTTAAAGTGTGGAAAGAGAATACTAAAATGAAGTTTTCTTTCAAGAAGACACTTGCTAAGATCAATCTGAAAGAAAATTTGAATCAGGTATTTTGGTTTAATCTTGTATGGGAAAAAAAAACATTCCAAGGTGTTCTTTTATAACTTGGATTGCAGTGAATGACAGATTGAGCACAAAAGAGAGGATGTTACAGTGGGGAAATAATATAAATCCCCTGTGTATGTTTTGTAAATCTGCAATTGAAAGTAATACACACTTGTTCTTTGAGTGTTCTTTTAGTAAGAGGGTGTTATGGTTAATATTAAACAGTTGCAGTTTGAATATAAAGCCGAGAGATTTTGAAGATATATGTAATGAGGTGAATAAAATTAAGAGTAAAGAGTTGATGACTCTTGTGAGCAACATGATTACATCATATGTGTATAACTTATAGTGGTTAAGAAATGAATATGAACATGGAGGGAAAGGAATAAATGAAGAACAATTATGCAAAAAGATTGAGAGAATGGTGAAGATGAAGTTACTTGCATGGAATGTGAAGGATAAAAAGATTACAGAGATGTTGGAAAAGTTAGATTAGTAGAGGTTTTTTCTTGTCCTATAAGTTGAGTCCATTAAGCTATTTATAATAGATGAGTAGTGGGCTGTTTATTTTGTTTTAAGTTGTAATGTCTTATTTTATTGTAGTAAGGTAATGTAATTTGGGCCGAGTAAAGCGCTAGAGTGTCCCGTGTTGGGCTTTAGGTGTTTTTTAAGTCCAAATTGTAAAGGATAATGGTATGTTGATTTGATTTTTCATAAAGTTTGATTTAATGATAAAAAAACTTCAAAAACCCTGGAAACTGTTTTCAGAGTGTTTGGATGATAGAAACGTGCCAAAATCTACACATTATTATCCTATCCATGGTTAGGGTTTAGTGATTTGGGTTTTGTGATAAATATATACGGTTCAGTGTTTCTATTTACCATTTATTGTTAGTGTTATTTAGGGCTTATGGTGATAGATTAGGTGTAAGTTAGGGTTAAGGTTTTGTGTTTATTGTTTAGGGTATAACGTTAGAGATTTTACAAATTAGGGTTTACTGCGACGGTTGGTAAAACCCTAACAGACCCAAAATACGAAACCGTAAAATAAATATTATAAACGACTGAAAAGTCAACTAAATAAATCTCAAAACATAAAACAAATGATCTTAGACAGCGAAGCTATCTGTTGGACCCAGAAGGCCCAATACACTAAAAAAACATATATTATTTGCCCATTCTGAGAAAGTTTGCGAAAGTTAGCAAAAACCCTTGCGAAAACTTCAAAAATCTTGAAAACGGTTTTCAGAGTTTTTGGATGATACAAACGCACCACAATCTACACGTTATTATCCTTTCAATGGTTAGAGTTTAGGATTAGGGTATAGGGTTTAGTGTTTCTAGTTACGATTAATTGTTAGTGTTATTTAGGGCTTAAGGTTATGGATTAGGTGTAAGTTAGGGTTAACGTTTTGTGTTTATAGTTTTAGGGTATAATGTTAGAGATTTTTGAAATTAGGGATTAATGCGACAGTTGGTAAAACCCTAACGGACCCAAAATACGAAAACCAAAATTAATATATAACAAACGACCGAAAAGTCAACTAAATAAATCTCAAAAGGTAAAATAGATGATCTTAGTTGGCGAAGCTTTCTGTTGGTCCCAGAAGGCCCAACACACTCAAAAAAACATATATTAACTACCCCATTCTGAGAAATTATGCGAAAATTAGCAAAAACCCTCCCAGAAACTTCAAAAATCTTGAAAACGGTTTTCAGAGTGTTTGGATGATACAAACGCGCCAAAATCTTCATATTATTATCATATCCATGGTTAGGGTATAGTGATTAGGGTTTTGCGATTAGGGTATATGGTTTAGTGTTTCTGTTTATGATTTATTTTTAGTGTTGTTTATAGCTTATGGTAATTGATTAGGTGTAAGTTAGGCTTAAAGTTTTGTGTTTATGGTTTGGGGTATAATGTTAGAGATTTCGAAATTAGCATTAATGCTACGGTTGGTAAAACCCTAACGGACCCAAAATAACAAACCCTAAAATAAAATATAAAAAACCACTAAAAAGTCAACTAAAGAAATATCATAACGTAAAATAGATGATCTTAGATAGCGAAGCTACTTTTGGTCCCAGAAGGCCCAATACACTCAAAAAACATATATTATGTGCCCCATTCTGAGAAAGTATGCGAAAGTTAGTAAAAACCCTGGCAAAAACTTCAAAAATCTTGAAAACAGTTTTCAGAGTGTTTGGATAAAACAAACGCGCCAAAATCTTCATGTAATTATCCTTTTCATGGTTAGGGTTTTGTGATTAGCGTATAGGGTTTAGTGTTTCTGGTTACGATTAATAGTTAGTGTTATATAGGGCTTATGGTGATTGATTAGGTGTAAGTTAGGGATAAAGTTTTGTGTTTATTGTATAGGTTATAATTTTCAAGATTTTAGAAATTAGGGTTTAATGCGACGGTTTGTTAAACCCTAACGGACCCAAAATACGAAACCCTAAATTAAAATATTAAAAACGACCTAAAAGTCAACTAAATAAATCTCAAAACGTAAAACAGAAGATCTTAGATGGTGAAGCCATCTGTTGGTCCCAGAAAGCCCAACGCACTCAAAAAACATATATTATGTGCCCTATTCTGAGAAAGTATGCGAAAGTTAGTAAAAACCCTTTCGTAAACTTCAAAAATCTTCACATTGTTATCCTATCCATGGTTAGGTTTTAGTGATTAGGGTATATGGTTTAGTGTTTTTTTAGGATTTAATATTAGTGTTATTTAGGGCTTATGGTAAATGATTAAGTGTAAGTTAGGCTTAAGGTTTTGTGTTTATAGTTTAGGGTATAAGAAATTAGGGTTTAATGTGACGGTTGGTAAAACCCTAACGGACCTAAAATATGAAACCCTAAATTAAAATATTAATAACGACCTAAAAGTCAATTAATTAAATCTCAAAACGTAAAACAGATGATCTTAGATCGCGAAGCCATCTATTGGTCCGAGAAAGCCCAACACACTCGAAAAATATATATTATGTGCCCTATTCTGAGAAAGTATGCGAAAGTTAGTAAAAACCCACTCGTAAACTTCAAAAACCTTGAAAACGGATTTCAGAGTGTTTGGATGATAGAAACGTGCCAAAATCTTCACATTATTATCCTATCCATGCTTAGGGTTTAGTGATTAGGGTTTTGTGATAAAGGTATACGGTTTAGTGTTTCTATTTATGATTTATTGTTAGTGTTATTTAGGGCTTATGGTGATGGATTATGTGTAAGTTAGGCTTAGGGTTTTGTGTTTATTGTTTAGGGTATAATGTTAGAGATTTTAGAGATTAGGGTTTACTGCGACGGTTGGTAAAACCCTAACGGACCCAAAATACGAAACCATAAAATAAATATTATAAACGACTGAAAAGTCAACTAAATAAATCTCAAAACATAAAACAAATGATCTTAGACGGCGAAGCTATCTGTTGGTCCCAGAAGGCCCAATACATTCAAAACACATATATTATTTGCCCATTCTGAGAAAGTTTGCGAAAATTAGCAAAAACCCTTGCGAAAACTTCAAATATCTTGAAAACGGTTTTCAGAGTTTTTGGATGATACAAACGCGCCAAAATCTACACGTTATTATCCTTTCAATGGTTAGAGTTTAGGGATTAGGGTATAGGGTTTAGTGTTTCTAGTTACGATTGATTGTTAGTGTTATTTAGGGCTTATGGTGATGGAGTAAGTGTAAGTTAGGGTTAAGGTTTTGTGTTTATAGTTTTAGGGTATAATGTTAGAGATTTTTGAAATTGGGGTTTAATGCGACGGTTGGTAAAACCCTAACGGACCCAAAATACGAAACCCAAAATTAATATATAAAAAACGACCGAAAAGTCAACTAAATAAATCTAAAAAGGTCAAACAGATGATCTTAGATGGCGAAGCTTTCTGTTGGTCCCAGAAGGCCCAACACACTAAAAAAAACATATATTAAGTGCCCCATTCTGAGAAATTATGCGAAAATTAGCAAAACCCTTACCGGAAAACTTCAAAAATCTTGAAAACGGTTTTCAGAGTGTTTGGATGATACAAACGCGCCAAAATCTTCATATTATTATCCTATCCATGGTTAGGGTATAGTGATTAGGGTTTTGTGATTAGGGTTTATGGTTTAGTGTTTCCGTTTATGATTTATTTTTAGTGTTATCTATAGCTTATGGTAATTGATTAGGTGAAAGTTAGGCTTAAGGTCTTGTGTTTATGGTTTGGGGTATAATGTTAGAGATTTCGAAATTAGGGTTTAATGCTACGGTTGGTAAAACCCTAATGGACCCAAAATAACAAACCCTAAAATAAAATATTAAAAACCACTAAAAAGTCAACTAAATAAATAGCAAAACGTAAAATAGATGATCTTAGATAGCAAAGCTACTTTTGGTCCCAGAAGGCCCAATACACTCAAAAAACATATATTATGTGCCCCATTCTGAGAAAGTATGCGAAAGTTAGTAAAAATCCTCGCAAAAACTTCAAAAATCTTGAAAACAGTTTTTAGAATATTTAGATAAAACAAACGCGCAAAAATCTTCACGTTATTATCCTTTCCATGGTTAGGGTTTTGTGATTAGCGTATAGGGTTTAGTGTTTCTGGTTAAGATTAATTGTTAGTGTTATTTAGGGCTTATGGTGATTGATTAGGTGTAAGTTAGGGATAAGGTTTTGTGTTTAATGTATAGGTTATAAAGTTCAAGATTTTAGAAATTAGGGTTTAATGCTACGGTTTGTAAAACCCTAACGGACCCAAAATACAAAACCCTAAATTAATATATTAAAAACGACCTAAAAGTCAACTAAATAAATCTCAAAACATAAAACAGATGATCTTAGATGGTTAAGCCATCAGTTGGTCCCAGAAAGCCCAACGCACTCAAAAAACATATATTATGTGCCCTATTCTGAGAAAGTATGCGAAAGTTAGTAATAACCCTTTCGTAAACTTCAAAAATCTTCACATTATTATCCTATCAATGGTTAGGTTATAGTGATTAGGGTTTTGTGATTAGGGTATATGGTTTAGTGTTTTTTGTTATGATTTAATATTAGTGTTATTTAGGGCTTATGGTAATTGATTAGGTGTAAGTTAGGCTTAAGGTTTTGTGTTTATAGTTTAGGGTATAAGAAATTAGGGTTTAATGTGACGGTTGGTAAAACCCTAACGAACCCAAAATATGAAACCCTAAATTAAAATATTAATAATGACCTAAAAGTCAATTAATTTAATCTCAAAACGTAAAACAGATGATCTTAGATGGCGAAGCCATCTATTGGTCCCAGAAAGCCCAACGCACTCAAAAAATATATATTATGTACCCTATTCTGAGAAAGTATGCGAAAGTTAGTAAAAACCCTCTCGTAAACTTCAAAAACCTTGAAAATGGATTTCAGAGTGTTTGGATGATAGAAACGTGCCAAAATCTTCACATTATTATCATATCCATGGTTAGGGTTTAGTGATCAGGGTTTTGTGATAAAGGTATACGGTTTAGTGTTTCTATTTACGATTTATTGTTAGTGTTATTTAGGGCTTATGGTGATGGATTAGGTGTAAGTTAGGGTTAAGGTTTTGTGTTTATTGTTTAGGGTATAATGTTAGAGATTTTAGAAATTAGGGTTTACTGCGACGGTATGTAAAACCCTAACGGACCCAAAATACGAAACCATAAAATAAATATTAAAAATGACTGAAAAGTCAACTAAATAAATCTGAAACATAAAACAAATGATCTTAGATGGTGAAGCTATCTGTTGGTCCCTGAAGGCCCAATACACTCAATAAACATATATTATTTGCCCATTCTGAGAAAGTTTGCGAAAGTTAGCAAAAACCATTGCAAAAACTTCAAAAATCTTGAAAACGGTTTTCAGAGTTTTTGGATGATACAAACGCGCCGAAATCTTCACGTTATTACCCTTTCAATGGTTAGAGTTTAGGGATTAGGGTATAGGGTATAGGGTTTAGTGTTTCTGGTTTCGATTAACTGTTAGTGTTATTTAGGGCTTATGTTGATGGATTAGGTGTAAGTTAGGCTTAAGGTTTTGTGTTTATGGTTTGGGGTATAATGTTAGAGATTTCGAAATTAGGGTTTAATGCTACGATTGGTAAAACACTAACGGACCCAAAATAGCAAACCCTAAAATAAAATATTAAAAACCACTAAAAAGTCAACTAAATAAATATCAAAACGTAAAACAAATGATCTTAGATAACGAAGCTACTGTTGGTCCCAGAAGGCCCAATACACTCAAAAAACATATATTATGTGCCCCATTCTGAGAAAGATTGCAAAAGTTAGAAAAAACCCTCGCAAAAACTTCAAAAATCTTGAAACGGTTTTCAGAGTGTTTGGATAAAACAAACGCGCCAAAATCTTCACGTTATTTTTTTTATCGGACCATTTTATATCAAAATAAAAGAGTACAAATCAATCCATGCTTGCTTTTGACCCAAACATCAAGCATGGCTAGGAAGTGACCCTATACAACAATTACTAGGTATGTAAAGCCTATGAAAATCAAATTACAACACACCACTCTACATAACCATACAACACAAACATAAAAACACTTATAATAAAAGATTGAAACCTAATTAATCCCCACTCAAAAACAAATATAAATCATCTTCAAGACTCCCCTTTTCCTTGTTTTGAGCCTCTTCAAGGGTTTCATTTGCCATGTTTAAAGCACAAAATGAATTACTTAACTCCCCCTCAAAAATATTTGAATCACTAGGTGTACTAGGGGTTTTTTCTTTCCCCTTTACCCTACCACTTCCCACATTTTGAGGTGGAGTTGTAGCTATATTTTTGGTGCTAGGAATCTGAATTTCATCATCCTTCTTCTCCATTTGCTTTTTTTTTTGCACTACCCTCCATTCTTCACCCCTCTTTTGAACTTTGTTTTGGTTTAGTTGGTTATTAGCTTGGTTTGGTTAAGGTTGGTGGTTAGCTTGGGTTGGTTTTGGTTGGTAATAGGTTCTTGGTCCCTCCTTTATAGGTTCTTTCCTGCCTTGACTACAATTTATCTCTCTATGCCCCAAAGCCTTGCAATTAGAACATATAAGAGGTAACCACTCATAATAAGCTTCCACCACATGAATTCCATCCTCTTCGAGATCAACCTTCACCCTTTTTACAAGCTCTTTTGTCATATCAACTTCCACACACACTCTAGCAAATCTTAGCCTATTCCTTGATTTAGTTATGGGGTCCATTTGAAGTGGGATGCCCAGAGCATTACTTATGTAGCTTAAACCATCATTAGTCCACAAATGTAATGGGACCTTTCTCAATTTAACCCAAAGTAGAACCTTGGTTAAATCAAGCTTATCAATTTTCATGTTAGGTTCCCACTTCATCAAGATCATAATTCTACCATTAACATGCCAAACTTGCTCTAATATATTGTTACATTCTTTCTCACCTTGAAACTTTAAAAGAAATACATCCATATCAGTAGATTTTATCTCCACAGGACCACAATTTCTCCATTAAGCATTAACCATACTTCTAATCATGTAATATGCAGGAGTTTCTCCAAAGAATTGTCCAACAAGACAGTTTCCCCATCCCTCAATTCCACTCTTCACTACATTCCTAGGAGGTTTAACCATGAGTTCTTCTTCTTCTTTACTAGGAGCAAAGTATTTCAATTTTAATTCTTGATCACTCTTCTTGAACAATTCATTCCACTTACCTTGCTTTCCATTGATTTCCTCTATTATTTCTACCTCGGATTCACTCACATTCAAGCTTATTCTCTCGAGGGAAATAGGATCCTCAACCTCATCTATTGTACAGTCAATAGCTTGAGTAGTCTTGGTGCTTTCACTAGAGCTAGGTAAGGTTCTAACCATTAAATTCTCTATCTCAGTTTTCGTCCCTCTCTTGGGACTTTCATCAAACAGTTTATCTCCACTCTTTGAAACACTAACTTTCCTACTGGATTCGGGTTCCTCACACTCATCTGCACTTTTATTCCTCAAATTAACACGTTTAGAAGTAGAAAAGTTGTTGCTCACTTGTATTACGGGAGTTGCAGGCACATATTTGTCTTGGATAGGCATAAGCTTCACTCCAGTCTCCTTTTCTTCTGAATTACCCTTTATTTCCTTGTTACCAGTCTTCTTCCTAGGCACCATTGGATCGAGCTTGCAATTAGGAACACAACAAAAAAAGAATCACTTAATTTGGTGAAGAATTCAACAAATAATCAGCAAAAAACGAGCAACAATATCTGATGGTTTGTGCTCGGAAAAATTAGCTGCACAGACTTTTTTGTTGATTCTTTTACACAGAAAGTTGTTGATTCTTTTACAAAAACGAGCAACAATTATTACCCAATTATTCTTATCCACTTCATTAACACAGAAAGCAAACCTCACGCGTGAAGAAACTAACGCCCAATACAGCTTCACGTGAACTCCACGCCTACACTACACTAAACCTGAGCCAACAATTTAACTTTACACCTCAGCTTCCACTAAATCTCTCACTAGCTCAAAGGATTTAATTTTCGGTTATAGTTTATTAACAAATCAAAACCAGAAAGAAACAACACTTCGGAAATGAAATGCAAAGTCTCACGCCTTGTAAGCTTTCCGCTTTCAATTGAATTAATTTCCCATTCAAAAACAAATTAACCAAAGAAATTAAAACCAAAGAAAATTTAAAAATTAGGATATGAAGAAAATTTCAACTCCGGTCAACTGAGGTCAAACCTTCAGTTAATCTTCGGTCAAACTCCAACCATAGTATCGGAGGGTCATCGGCAATGGTGGGGGGTCAACTTTGGTCAACGCGAGTCAAAGCTTAGTCAAACTTTGACTAAAGCTTCAAACCCTAGAGAGAGAAAGAGGAGAGAAGGAGGAGCAATGTGTGTTTTAGGTGTAGTGTGTGGTTTTGGGTTTTTTTAGTTTTTGTTATGCTTCACGTTATTATCCTTTCCATGGATAGGGTTTTGTGATTAGCGTATAGGATTTAGTGTTTCTGGTTACGATTAATTGTTAGTGTTATTTAGGGCTTATGGTGATGGATTAGGTGTAAGTTAGGGATAAGGTTTTGTGTTTATTGTATAGGTTATAATGTTCGAGATTTTAGAAATGAGGGTTTAATGCGACGATTTGTAAAACCCTAACGGACCCAAAATACGAAACGCTAAATTAAAATATTAAAAACGACCTAAAAGTCAACTAAATAAATCTCAAAACGTAAAACGGATGATCTTTGATGGTGAAGCCATCTCTTGGTCCCAAAAAGCCCAACGCACTCAAAAAAACATATATTATGTGCCCTATTCTGGGAAAGTATGCGAAAGTTAATAAAAACCCACTCGTAAACTTCAAAAATCTTGAAAACGGTTTTCAGAGTGTTTGGATGATAGATCGCGCCAAACTTCACATTATTATCCTATCCATGGTTAAGTTATAGTGATTAGGGTTTTGTGATTAGGGTATATGGTTTAGTGTTTTTTTATGATTTGATATTAGTGTTATATAGGGCTTATGGTAATTGATTAGGTGTAAGTTAGGCTTAAGGTTTTGTGTTTATAGTTTAGGGTATAAGAAATTAGGGTTTAATGTGACGGCTGGTAAAACCCTAACGGACCCAAAATATGAAACCCTAAATTTATATATTAATAACGACCTCAAAGTCAACTAATTAAATCTCAAAACGTCAAACAAATGATCTTAGATGGCGAAGCCATCTGTTGGTCCCAGAAAGCCAAACGCACTCAAAAAACATATATTATGTGCCCTATTTTGAGAAAGTATGCGAAAGTTAGTAAAACCCCTCTCGTAAACTTCAAAAATCTTGAAAACGGATTTCAGAGTGTTTGGATGATAAAAACGTGCCAAAATCTTCACATTATTATCCTATCCATGGTTAGGATTTAGTGATTAGGGTTTTGTGATAAAGGTATACAAATTAGTGTTTCTATCTACGATTTATTGTTAGTGTTATTTAGGGCTTATGGTGATGGATTAGGTGTAAGTTAGGGTTACGGTTTTGTGTTATAGTTTTAGGGTATAATGTTAGAGATTTTTGAAATTAGGGTTTAATGCGACAGTTGGTAAAACTCTAACGGACCCAAAATACGAAACCCAAAATTAATATATAAAAAACGACCAAAAAGTCAACTAAATAAATCTCAAAAGGTAAAACAGATGATCTTAGATGGCTAAGCTTTCTGTTAGTCCCAGAAGGTCCAACACACTCAAAAAACATATATTATGTGCCCCATTCTGATAAATTATGTGAAAATTAGCAAAAACCCTCCCGAAAACTTCAAAAATCTTGAAAACGGAGTGTTTGGATGATACAAACGCGCCAAAATCTTCATATTATTATCCTATCCATGGTTAGGGTATAGTGATTAGGGTTTTGCTATTAGGGTATATTGTTTAGTGTTTCTGTTTATGATTTATTTTTAGTGTTATTTATAGTTTATGGTAATTGATTAGGTGTAAGTTAGGCTTAAGGTTTTGTGTTTATAATTTAGGGTATAAGAAATTAGGGTTTAATGTGACGGCTGGTAAAACCCTAACGGACCCAAAATATGAAACCCTAAATTAATATATTAATAACGACCTCAAAGTCAACTAATTAAATCTCAAAACGTCAAACAAATGATTTTAGATGGCGAAGCCATCTGTTGGTCCCAGAAAGCCAAACGCACTCAAAAAACATATATTATGTGCCCTATTTTGAGAAAGTATGCGAAAGTTAGTAAAACCCCTCTCGTAAACTTCAAAAATCTTGAAAACGGATTTCAGAGTGTTTGGATGATAAAAACGTGCCAAAATCTTCACATTATTATCCTATCCATGGTTAGGATTTAGTGATTAGGGTTTTGTGATAAAGGTATACAAATTAGTGTTTCTATCTACGATTTATTGTTAGTGTTATTTAGGGCTTATGGTGATGGATTAGGTGTAAGTTAGGGTTACGGTTTTGTGTTATAGTTTTAGGGTATAATGTTAGAGATTTTTGAAATTAGGGTTTAATGCGACAGTTGGTAAAACTCTAACGGACCCAAAATACGAAACCCAAAATTAATATATAAAAAACGACCAAAAAGTCAACTAAATAAATCTCAAAAGGTAAAACAGATGATCTTAGATGGCTAAGCTTTCTGTTAGTCCCAGAAGGCCCAACACACTCAAAAAACATATATTATGTGCCCCATTCTGATAAATTATGTAAAAATTAGCAAAAACCCTCCCGAAAACTTCAAAAATCTTGAAAACGGAGTGTTTGGATGATACAAACGCGCCAAAATCTTCATATTATTATCCTATCCATGGTTAGGGTATAGTGATTAGGGTTTTTCTATTAGGGTATATTGTTTAGTGTTTCTGTTTATGATTTATTTTTAGTGTTATTTATAGCTTATGGTAATTGATTAGGTGTAAGTTAGGCTTAAGGTTTTGTGTTTATGTTTTGGGGTATAATGTTAGAGATTTCGAAATTAGGGTTTAATGCTACGGTTGGTAAAGCCCTAACGGACCCAAAATAACAAACCCTAAAATAAAATATTAAAAACCACTAAAAAGTTAACTAAATATATATATATCAAAACGTAAAACAGATAATCTTAGATAGCGAAGCTACTGTTGGTCCCAGAAGTCCCAATAGACTCAAAAAACATATATTATGTGCCCCATTCTGAGAAAGTATGCGAAAGTTAGAAAAAACTCTTGCAAAAACTTCAAAAATCTTGAAAACAGTTTTCAGAGTGTTTGGATAAAACAAACGCGCCAAAATCTTCACGTTATTATCCTTTCCATGGTTAGGGTTTTGTGATTAGCGTATAGGGCTTAGTGTTTCTGGTTACGATTAATTGTTAGTGTTATTTAAGGCTTATGGTGATTGATTAAGTGTAAGTTAGGGATAAGGTTTTGTGTTTATTGTATAGGTTATAATGTTCAAGATTTTAGAAAAGAGGGTTTAATGCGACGGTTTGTTAAACCCTAACGGACCCAAAATACGAAACCCTAAATTAAAATATTATAAACGACCTAAAAGTCAACTAACTAAATCTCAAAACGTAAAATAGATGAGCTTAGATGGTGAAGCCTTCTGTTGGTCCCGGAAAGCCCAACGCACTCAAAAAACATATATTATGTGCCCTATTCTGAGAAAGTATGCGAGAGTTAGTAAAAAACCCTTTCGTAAACTTCCAAAATCCTGAAAACGGTTTTCAGAGTGTTTGGATAATAGATCGCGCCAAAATCTTCACATTATTATCCTATCCATGGTTAGGTTATAGTGATTAGGGTTTTGTGATTACGGTATATGGTTTAGTGTTTCTTTTATGATTTAATATTAGTATTATTTAGGGCTTATGGTAATTGATTATGTGTAAGTTAGGCTTAAGGTTTTGTGTTTATAGTTTAGGGTATAAGAAATTAGGGTTTAATGTGAAGGTTGGTAAAACCCTAACGGGCCCAAAATATGAAACCCTAAATTAAAATATTAATAACGACCTAAAAGTCAATTAATTAAATCTCAAAACGTAAAACAGGTGATCTTAGATGGCGAAGCCATCTATTGGTTCCAGAAAGCCCAACGCACTCAAAAAATATATATTATGTGCCCTATTCTAAGAAAGTATGCGAAAGTTCGTAAAAACCCTCTCGTAAACTTCCAAAACCTTGAAAACGGATTTCAGAGTGTTTGGATGATAGAAACATGCCAAAATCTTCACATTATTATCCTATCCATGGTTAGGGTTTAGTGATTAGGGTTTTGAGATAAAGGTATACGGTTTAGTGTTTCTATTTACGATTTATTGTTAGTGTTATTTAGGGCTTATGGTGATGGATTAGGTGTAAGTTAGGGTTAAGGTTTTGTGTTTATTGTTTAGGGTATAATGTTAGAGATTTTAGAAATTACGGTTTACTGCGTCAGTTGGTAAAACCCTAACGATCCAAAATACAAAACCATAAAATAAATATTGAAAACGACTGAAAAGTCAACTAAATAAATCCCAAAACATAAAACAAATGATCTTAGACGGCGAAGCTATCTGTTGGTCCCAGAAGGCCCAATACACTCAAAAAGAAAAAAATTATTTGCCCATCCTAATAAAGTATGCGAAATTTAGAAAAAAACCTTGCGAAAACTTCAAAAACCTTGAAAACGGTTTTCAGAGTGTTTGGAACATACAAACACGCCAAAATCTTCACATTATTATCCTTTCCATGGTTAGGGTTTAGTGATTAGAGTATTGGGTTTAGTGTTTCTGGTTGCGATTAATTGTTAGTTTTATAAAGGGCTTATGGTGATGGACTAGGTGCAAGTTAGAGATAAGGTTTTGTGTTTATGGTTTAGGGTATAATGTTATAGATTTTTGAAATTAGGGTTTAATGCGACGGTTGGTAGAACCCTAACGGACCCATAATACGAAACCCGAAATTAAAATATTAAAAAACGGCCTAAAATTCAACTATATAAATCTCAAAACGTAAAACAGATGATCTTAGATGGCGAAGCCATTTGTTGGTCCCAGAAGGCCCAACGAACTCAAAAAATATATATTATGTGCCCTATCCTAATAAAGTATGCGAAAGTTATTAAAAACCCTCCCAGAAACATCAAAAATCTTGAAATCAGTTTTCACAGTGTTTTGGATGATACAAACACGCTAAAATCTTCACATTATTATCCTATCCATGATTAGGGTTTTGTGATTAGGGTATAGGGTTGAGTTTTTCTTTTTATGATTTAATGTTAGTGTTATTTAGGGATAATGGTGATGGATTAGGTGTAAGTTAGGGTCAAGGTTTTGTGTTTATAGTTTAGGGTATAATGTTAGAGATTTTTGAAATTAGGGTTTAATGCGACGGTTGGTAAAACCCTAACGGACCCAAAATACGAAACCCAAAATTAAAATATAAAAAACGACCGAAAAGTCAACTAAATAAATATCAAAACGTAAAACAGATGATCTTAGATGGCGAAGCTATCTGTTGACCCCAGAAGACCCAATACACTAAAAAACACATATTATGTGCCCCATTTTGAGAAAGTATGCGAAAGTTAGCAAAAACCCTCGCGAAACCTTCAAAAATCTTGAAAACGGTTTTTAGATTAATTGTTAGTGTTATTTAGGGCTTATGGTGATGGATTAAGTTTAAATTAGGGATAAGATTTTTTGTTTATGGTTTATGGTATAATGTTAGAGATTTTAGAAATTAGGGTTTAATGCGACGGTTGGTAAAACCCTAACGGACCCTAAATACGAAAACCAAAATTAAAATATTAAAAAAACAGCCTAAAAATTCAACTAAATAAATCTCAAAACGTAAAACAGATGATATTAGATAGCGAAGCCATCTGTTGGTCCCAGAAGGCCCAACGCACTCAAAAAACATATATTATTTGCCCTATCCTGATAAAGTATGCTAAAGTTGGTAAAAACTCTCCCGGAAACTTTAAAAATCTTGAAAACGGTTTTCAGAGTGTTTTGGATGATACAAACGCGTCAAAATCTTCACAATATTCTCCTATTCATGGTTAGGGTTTTGTGATTAGGGTATAGGGTTGAGTTTTTCTTTTTATGATTTAAAGTTAGTGTTATTTAGGCTAATGGTGATGGATTAGGAGTAAGTTAGGGTTAAGGTTTTGTGTTTATAGTTTAGGGTATAATGTTAGAGATTTTTGAAATTAGGGTTAAATGCGACGGTTGGTAAAACCCTAACGGAACCAAAATACGAAACCCAAAATAAATATATAAAAAACGACCGAAAAGTCAACTAAATAAATCTCAAAACGTAATACATATGATCTTATATGACGAAGCTTTCTGTTGGTCCCAGAAGGCCCAAGACACTCAAAAAATATATATTATGTGCCCCATTCTTAGAAATTATGCGAAAGTTAGCAAAAACTCTCCCGGAAACTTAAAAAATCTTGAAAACGGTTTTCAGAGTTTTTGGATGATACAAACGCGCAAAAATCTTCACATTGTTATCCTATCTATGGTTAGGGTTTAGTGATTAGTGTTTTGTGACTAGGGTATTGGGTATAGTGTTTCTGTTTACGATTTATTATTAGTGTTATTAAGGGCTTATGGTAGTTGTTTAGGTGTAAGTTAGGCTTAAGGTTTTGTGTTTATTGTTTAGGGTATAATGTTAGAGATTTTAGAAATTAGGGTTTAACGCGAAAGTTGGTAAAACCCTAACGGACCCAAAATACAAAACCCTAAATTAAAATATTAAAAACGACCTAAAAGTCAACTAAAGAAATATAAAAACGTAAAATAGATAAACTTAGATAGCGAAGCTATCGGTTGGTCCCAGAAGGTTCAACACACTCAAAAAACACATTTATGTGCCCTATTATGAGAAAGTATGCGAAAGTTAGCAAAACACTCGTGAAAACTTCAAAAATCTTGAATACGGTTTTCAGTGTGTTTGGAAGATACAAACGCGCCAAAATCTTCACGTTATTATCCTTTCCATGGTTAGGGTTTAGTGATTAGGGTATAGGGTTTAGTATTTCTGGTTATGATTAATTGTTAGTTTTATTTAGGGTTTATGGTGATGGACTAGGTGCAAGTTAGGGTTCACGTTTTGTGTTTATGGTTTAGGTAGGGTATAATGTTGGAGATTTTTGAAATAAGGGTTTAATGCGACAGTTGGTAAAACCCTAACAGACCCAAAAAACGAAACCCTAAATTAAATATTAAAAATGACCTGAAAGTCAACTAAATAAATCTCAAAACGTAAAACAGATGATCTTATATGGCGAAGCTATCTGTTCGTCCAGAAGGCCCAACACACTCAAAAAACATATATTATGTGCCCATTTATGAGAAATATGCGAAATTTAGCAAAAACCCTCCCGGAAACTTCAAAAATCTTGAAAACGGTTTTCAGACCGTTTGGATGATGCAAACGCGCCAAAATAATCGTATTATTATCCTATCCATGGTTAGGGTATAGTGATTAGGGTTTTGTGATTAGGGTATAGGGTTTAGTGTTTTTGTTTACGATTTATTATTAGTGTTATTTAGGGCTTATGGTAATTGATTAGGTGTAAGTTAGGCTTAAGGTTTTGAGTTTATGGTTTAGGATATAATGTTAGAGATTTTAGAAATTAGGGTATAATGCGACGGTTGGTAAAACCCTAACGGACCCAAAATACGAAACCCTAAATTAATATATTAAGAAGGATATAAAAGTCAACTAAAGAAATCTTAAAACGTAAAACAGATGATATTAGATAGCGAAGCTATCAATTGGTCCCAGAAGGCCCAATAAACTCTAAAACATATATTATGTATGTGCCCCATTCTGAGAAAGTATGCGGAAGTTAGGAAAAACCCTCGCGAAAACTTCAAAAATCTTGAAAACGGTTTTCAGTGTGTTTGGAAGATACAAACTCGCTAAAATCTTCACGTTATTATCCTTTCCATGGTTAGGGTTTAGTGATTAGGGTATAGGGCTTAGTGTTTCTGGTTACGATTAATTGTTAGTTTTATTTAGGGCTTATGGTGATGGACTAGGTGCAACTTAGGGATAAGGTTTTGTGTTTATGGTTTAGGGTATAATGTTAGAGATTTTAGAAATTAGGGTTTAATGCGACGGTTGGTAAAACCCTAACGGACCCAAAATGCAAAACCCTAAATTAAAATATTAACAACGACCTAAAAGTCAACTGAAGAAGTAACAAAACGTAAAAACAGATAATCTTAGATAGCAAAGCTATCTGTTGGTCCCAGAAGGCCTAACGCACTCAAAAAACACATATTATGTGCCCTATTGTGAGAAACTATGCGAAAGTTAGCAAAACCCTCGTGAAAACTTCAAAAATCTTGAAAACGGTTTTCAGTGTGTTTGGAAGATACAAACGCGCCAAAGTCTTCACGTTATTATCCTTTCCATGGTTAGGGTTTAATGATTAGGGTATAGGGTTTAGTGTTTCTGGTTGCGATTAATTGTTAGTTTTATTTAGGGCTTATGGTGATGGACTAGGTGCAAGTTAGGGATAAGGTTTTGTGTTTAATTTTTAGGGTATAATGCTAGAGATTTTTGAAATTAGGGTTTAATGCAACGGTTGGTAAAACCCTAACAGACCCAAAATACGAAACCCTAAATTAAAATATTAAAAACGTCCTAAAAGTCAACTAAATAAATCTCAAAAAAATGTAAAACAGATGATCTTAGATGAAGAAGCTATCTGTTGGTCCCAGAAGAACAACACACTCAAAAAAACATATATTATGTGCCTATTTATGAGAAAATATGAGAAAGTTAGCAAAAACCCTCCCTGAAACTTCAATATCTTGAAAACAGTTTTCTGAGTGTTTGGATGATACAAACGCGCCAAAATAATAATATTATTATCCTATCCATGGTTAGGGTATAGAAATTAGGGTTTTATGATTAGGGTATAGGGTTTAGTGTTTCTATTTACGATTTATTATTTGTTTTATTTAGGGCTTATGGTAATTGATTAGGTGTAAGTTAGGCTTAAGGTTTTGTGTTTATGGTTTAGGGTATAATGTTAGAGATTGTAGAAATTAGGGTTTAATGCGACGGTTGGTAAAACCCTAACGGACCCAAAATACGAAAATCTAACTTAATATATTAAAAAACGATCTAAAAGTCAACCAAAGAAATCTTAAAACGTAAAACAGATGATATTAGATAGCAAAGCTATTTGTTGGTCGCAAAAGGCCCAACGCACTCAAAAATACATATATTATGTGCCCTATCCTAATAAAGTATGCGAAATTTAGAAAAAAACCTCGCGAAAACTTCAAAAATCTTGAAAACGGTTTTCAGAGTGTTTGGAACATACAAACACGCCAAAATCTTCACATTATTATCCTTTCCATGGTTAGGGTTTAGTGATTAGAGTATTGGGTTTAGTGTTTCTGGTTGCGATTAATTGTTAGTTTTATTAAGGGCTTATGGTGATGGACTAGGTGCAAGTTAGAGATAAGGTTTTGTGTTTATGGTTTAGGGTATAATGTTATAGATTTTTGAAATTAGGGTTTAATGCGACGGTTGGTAGAACCCTAACGGACCCAAAATACGAAACCCGAAATTAAAATATTAAAAAACGGCCTAAAATTCAACTATATAAATCTCAAAACGTAAAACACATGATCTTAGATGGCGAAGCCATTTGTTGGTCCCAATAAAGTATGCGAAAGTTATCAAAAACCCTCCCAGAAACATCAAAAAATTTGAAATCAGTTTTCACAGTGTTTTGGATGATACAAACACGCCAAAATCTTCACATTATTATCCTATCCATGATTAGGGTTTTGTGATTAGGGTATAGGGTTGAGTTTTTCATTTTATGATTTAATGTTAGTGTTATCTAGGGATAATGGTGATGGATTAGGTGTAAGTTAGGGTTAAGGTTTTGTGTTTATAGTTTAGGGTATAATGTTAGAGATTTTTGAAATTAGGGTTTAATGCGACCGTTGGTAAAACCCTAACGGACCCAAAATACGAAACCCAAAATTAAAATATAAAAAACAACCGAAAAGTCAACTAAATAAATCTCAAAACGTAAAACAGATGATCTTAGATGGCGAAACTATCTGTTGGTCCCAGAAGACCCAATACACTAAAAAACACATATTATGTGCCCCATTCTGAGAAAGTATGCGAAAGTTAGCAAAAACCCTCGTGAAACCTTCAAAAATCTTGAAAAGGGTTTTTAGATTAATTGTTAGTGTTATTTAGGGCTTATGGTGATGGATTAAGTTTAAATTAGGGATAAGATTTTTTGTTTTTGGTTTATGGTATAATGTTAGAGATTTTAGAAATTAGGGTTTAATGCGACGGTTGGTAAAACCCTAACGGACCCTAAATACGAAACCCAAAATTAAAATATTAAAAAAACATCCTAAAAGTCAACTAAATAAATCTCCAAACGTAAAACAGATGATATTAGATGGCAAAGCCATCTGTTGGTCCCAGAAGGCCCAACGCACTCAAAAAACATATATTATTTGCCCTATCCTGATAAAGTATGCGAAAGTTTGTAAAAACTCTCCCGGAAACTTTAAAAATCTTGAAAACGGTTTTCAGAGTGTTTTGGATGATACAAACGCGTCAAAATCTTCACAATATTCTCCTATTCATCGTTAGGGTTTTGTGATTAGGGTATAGAGTTGAGTTTTTCTTTTTATGATTTAAAGGTAGTGTTATTTAGGCTAATGGTGATGGATTAGGAGTAAGTTAAGGTTAAGGTTTTGTGTTTATAGTTTAGGGTATAATGTTAGAGATTTTTGAAATTAGGGTTAAATGCGACGGTTGGTAAAACCCTAACGGAACCAAAATACGAAACCCAAAATAAATATATAAAAAACGACCGAAAAGTCAACTAAATAAATCTCAAAACGTAAAACATATGATCTTATATGGCGAAGCTTTCTCTTGGTCCCAGAAGGCCCAAGACACTCAAAAAATATATACTATGTGCCCCATTCTTAGAAATAATGCGAAAGTTAGCAAAAACTCTCCCGGAAACTTAAAAAATCTTGAAAGCGGTTTTCAGAGTGTTTGGATGATACAAACGCGCCAAAATCTTCACATTATTATCCTATCCATGGTTAGGGTTTAGTGATTAGTGTTTTGTGATTAGGGTATAGGGTATAGTGTTTCTGTTTACGATTTATTATTAGTGTTATTAAGGGCTTATGGTAGTTGTTTAGGTGTAAGTTAGGCTTAAGGTTTTGTGTTTATTGTTTAGGGTATAATGTAGAGATTTTAGAAATTAGGGTTTAACGCGACGGTAGGTAAAACCCTAACGGACCCAAAATACAAAACCCAAAATTAAAATATTTAAAACGACCTAAAAGTCAACTAAAGAAATATAAAAACGTAAAACAGATAAACTTAGATAGCGAAGCTATCGGTTGGTCCCAGAAGGCTCAACGCACTCAAAAAACACATTTATGTGCCCTATTATGAGGAAGTATGCGAAAGTTAGCAAAACACTCGTGAAAACTTCAAAAATCTTGAAAACGGTTTTCAGTGTGTTTGGAAGATACAAACGCGCCAAAATCTTCACGTTATTATCCTTTCCATGGTTAGGCTTTAGTGATTAGGGTATAGGGTTTAGTGTTTCTGGTTACGATTTTATTTAGGGTTTATGGTGATGGACTAGGTGCAAGTTAGGGATAACGTTTTGTGTTTATGGTTTAGGTAGGGTATAATGTTAGAGATTTTTGAAATAAAGGTTTAATGCGACGGTTGGTAAAACCATAACAGACCCAAAAAACGAAACCCTAAATTAAAATATTAAAAATGACCTAAAAGTCAACTAAATAAATCTCAAAACGTAAAACAGATGATCTTATATGGCGAAGCTATCTGTTGGTCCAGAAGGCCCAACACACTCAAAAAACATATATTATGTGCCCATTTATAAGAAATACGCGAAATTTAGCAAAAACCCTCCCGGAAACTTCAAAAATCTTGAAAACGGTTTTCAGACTGTTTGGATGATGCAAACGCCCCAAAATAATCGTATTATTATCCTATCCATGGTTAGGGTATACGGATTAGGGTTTTGTGATTAGGGTATAGGGTTTAGTGTTTCTGTTTACGATTTATTATTAGTGTTATTTAGGGCTTATGGTAATTGATTAGGTGTAAGTTAGGCTTAAGGTTTTGAGTTTATGGTTTAGGGTATAATGTTAGAGATTTTAGAAATTAGGGTATAATGCGACGGTTGGTAAAACCCTAACGGACCCAAAATACGAAACCCTAAATTAATATATTAAGAACGATCTAAAAGTCAACTAAAGAAATCTTAAAACGTAAAACAGATGATATTAGATAGCGAAGCTATCTATTGGTCCCAGAAGGCCCAATAAACTCTAAAAACATATATTATGTATGTGCCCCATTCTGAGAAAGTATGCGGAAGTTAGGAAAAACCCTCGCGAAAACTTCAAAAATCTTGAAAATGGTTTTCAGTGTGTTTGGAAGATACAAACTCGCTAAAATCTTCACGTTATTATCCTTTCCATGGTTAGGGTTTAGTGATTAGGGTATAGGGCTTAGTGTTTCTGGTTACGAATAATTGTTAGTTTTATTTAGGGCTTATGGTGATGGACTAGGTGCAACTTAGGGATAAGGTTTTGTGTTTATGGTTTAATGTTAGAGATTTTAGAAATTAGGGTTTAATGCGACGGTTGGTAAAACCCTAACGGACCCAAAATGCAAAACCCTAAATTAAAATATTAAAAACGACCTTATTGTCAAGTGAAGAAGTAACAAAACGTAAAAACAGATAATCTTAGATAGCAAAGCTATCTGTTGGTCCCAGAAGGCCTAACGCACTCAAAAAACACATATTATGTGCCCTATTGTGAGAAACTATGCGAAAGTTAGCAAAACCCTCGTGAAAACTTCAAAAATCTTGAAAACGGCTTTAAGTGTGTTTGGAAGATACAAACGCGCCAAAGTCTTCACGTTATTATCCTTTCCATGGTTAGGGTTTGATGATTAGGGTATAGGGTATAGGGTTTAGTGTTTCTGGTTGCGGTTAATTGTTAGTTTTATTTAGGGCTTATGGTGATGGACTAGGTGCAAGTTAGGGATAAGGTTTTGTGTTTAATGTTTAGGGTACAATGTTAGAGATTTTTGAAATTAGGGTTTAATGCAACGGTTGGTAAAACCCTAACAGACCCAAAATACGATACCCTAAATTAAAATATTAAAAACGTCCTAAAAGTCAACTAAATAAATCTCAAAAAAATGTAAAACAGATGATCTTAGATGAAGAAGCTATCTGTTGGTCCCAGAAGAACAACACACTCAAAAAAACATATATTTTGTGCCCATTTATGAGAAAATATAAGAAAGTTAGCAAAAACCCTCCCTGAAACTTCAATATCTTGAAAACAGTTTTCTGAGTGTTTGGATGATACAAACGCGCCAAAATAATAATATTATTATCCTATCCAAGGTTAGGGTATAGAAATTAGGGTTTTATGATTAGGGTATAGGGTTTAGTGTTTATGTTTACGATTTATTATTTGTGTTATTTAGGGCTTATGGTAATTGATTAGGTGTAAGTTAGGCTTAAGGTTTTGTGTTTATGGTTTAGGGTATAATGTTAGAGATTGTAGAAATTAGGGTTTAATGCGACGGTTGGTAAAACCCTAACGGACCCAAAATACGAAAATCTCAATTAATATATTGAAAATGATCTAAAAGTCAACTAAAGAAATCTTAAAACGTAAAACAGATGATATTAGATAGCGAAGCTATTTGTTGGTCCCAAAAGGCCCAATACACTCAAAAAACACATATTAGGTGCCCCGTTCTGAGAAACTATGCGAAAGTTAGGAAAAACCCTCGCGAAAACTTCAAAAATCTTGAAAACGGTTTTTAGAGTTTTTTGATTATACAAACGCACCAAATTCTTCACGTTAGTATCCTTTCTGGTTACGATTAATTGTTAGTGTTATTTAAGGCTTATGGTGATGGATTAAGTTTAAATTAGGGATAAGATTATTTGTTTATGGTTTATGGTATAATGTTAGAGATTTTAGAAATTAGGTTTTAATGCGACGGTTGGTAAAACCCTAATGGACCCTAAATACGAAACCCAAAATTAAAATATTAAAAAAACAGCCTAAAAGTCAACTAAATAAATCTCAAAACGTAAAACAGATGATATTAGAAGGCGAAGCCATCTGTTGGTCCCAGAAGGCCCAACGCACTCAAAAAACATCTTTTATTTGCCCTATCCTGATAAAGTATGCGAAAGTTGGTAAAAACTCTCCCGGAAAGTTTAACAATCTTGAAAACGGTTTTCAGAGTGTTTTGGATGATACAAACGCGTCAAAATCTTCACAATATTCTCCTATTCATGGTTAGGGTTTTGTGATTAGGGTATAGGGTTGAGTTTTTCTTTTTATGATTTAAAGTTAGTGTTATTTAGGCTAATGGTGATGGATTAGGAGTAAGTTAGGGTTAAGGTTTTGTGTTTATAGTTTAGGGTATAATGTTAGAGATTTTTGAAATTAGGGTTAGATGCGACGGTTGGTAAAACCCTAACGGAACCAAAATACGAAACCTAAAATAAATATATAAAAAACGACCGAAAAGTCAACTAAATAAATCTCAAAACGTAAAACATATGATCTTATATGGCGAAGCTTTCTGTTTGTCCCAGAAGGCTCAAGACACTCAAAAAATATATATTATGTGCCCCATTCTTAGAAATTATGCGTAAGTTAGCAAAAACTCTCCCGGAAACTTAAAAAATCTTGAAAACGGTTTTCAGAGTGTTTGGATGATACAAACGCGCCAAAATCTTCACATTATTATCCTATCCATGGTTAGGGTTTAGTGATTAGTGTTTTGTGATTAGGGTATAGGGTATAGTGTTTATGTTTACGATTTATTATTAGTGTTATTAAGGGCTTATGGTAATTGCTTAGGTGTAAGTTAGGCTTAAGGTTTTGTGTTTATTGTTTAGGGTATAATGTTAGAGATTTTAGAAATTAGGGTTTAACGCGACGGTTGGTAAAACCCTAACGGACCCAAAATACAAAACCCTAAATTAAAATATTAAAAACGACCTAAAAGTCAACTAAAGAAATATAAAAACGTAAAACAGATAAACTTAGATAGCGAAGCTATCGGTTGGTCCCAGAAGGCTGAACGCACTCAAAAAACACATTTATGTGCCCTATTATGAGAAAGTATGCGAAAGTTAGCAAAACACTCGTGAAAACTTCAAAAATCTTGAAAACAGTTTTCAGTGTGTTTGGAAGATACAAACGCGCCAAAATCTTCACGTTATTATCCTTTCTATGGTTAGGCTTTAGTGATTAGGGTATAGGGTTTAGTGTTTCTGGTTACGATTAATTGTTAGTTTTATTTAGGGTTTATGGTGATGGACTAGGTGCAAGTTAGGGATAAGGTTTTGTGTTTATGGTTTAGGTAGGGTATAATGTTAGAGATTTTTGAAATAAGGGTTTAATGCGACGGTTGGTAAAACCCTAACAGACCCAAAAAACGAAACCCTAAATTAAAATATTAAAAATGACCTAAAAGTCAACTAAATAAATCTCAAAACGTAAAACAGATGATCTTATATGGCGAAGCTATCTGTTGGTCCCAGAAGTCCCAACACACTCAAAAAACATATATTATGTGCCCATTTATGAGAAATATGCGAAATTTAGCAAAAACCCTCCCGGAAACTTCAAAAATCTTGAAAACGGTTTTCAGACTGTTTGGATGATGCAAACGCGCCAAAATAATCGTATTATTATCCTATCCATGGTTAGGGTATAGTGATTAGGGTTTTGTGATTAGGGTATAGGGTTTAGTGTTTCTCTTTACGATTTATTATTAGTGTTATTTAGGGCTTATGGTAATTGATTAGGTGTAAATTAGGCTTAAGGTTTTGAGTTTATGGTTTAGGGTATAATGTTAGAGATTTTAGAAATTAGGGTATAATGCGACTGTTGGTAAAACCCTAACGGACCCAAAATACAAAACCCTAAATTAATATATTAAGAACGATCTAAAAGTCAACTAAAGAAATCTTAAAACGTAAAACAGATGATATTAGATAGCGAAGCTATCTATTGGTCCCAGAAGGCCCAATAAACTCTAAACACATATATTTTGTATGTGCCCCATTCTGAGAAAGTATGCGAAAGTTAGGAAAAACCTTCGCGAAAACTTCAAAAATCTTGAAAACGGTTTTCAGTTTGTTTGGAAGATACAAACGTGCTAAAATCTTCACGTTATTATCCTTTCCATGGTTAGGGTTTGGTGATTAGGGTATAGGGCTTAGTGTTTCTGGTTACGATTAATTGTTAGTTTTATTTAGGGCTTATGGTGATGGACAAGGTGCAACTTAGGGATAAGGTTTTGTGTTTATGGTTTAGGGTATAATGTTAGAGATTTTAGAAATTAGGGTTTAATGCGACGGTTGGTAAAACCCTAACGGACCCAAAATGCAATACCCTAAATTAAAATATTAAAAACTACCTAGAAGTCAACTGAAGAAGTAACAAAACGTAAAAACAGATAATCTTAGATAGCAAAGCTATCTGTTGGTCCCAGAAGGCTTAACGCACTCAAAAAACACATATTATGTGCCCTATTGTGAGAAACTATGCGAAAGTTAGCAAAACCCTCGTGAAAACTTCAAAAATTTTGAAAACGGTTTTCAGTGTGTTTGGAAGATACAAACGCGCCAAAGTCTTCACGTTATTATCCTTTCCATGGTTAGGGTTTAATGATTAGGGTATAGGGTTTAGTGTTTCTGGTTGCGATTAATTGTTAGTTTTATTTAGGGCTTATGGTGATGGACTAGGTGCAAGTTAGGGATAAGGTTTTGTGTTTAATGTTTAGGGTATAATGTTAGAGATTTTTGAAATTAGGGTTTAATGCAACGGTTGGTAAAACCCTAACAGACCCAAAATACGAAACCCTAAATTAAAATATTAAAAACGTCCTAAAAGTCAACTAAATAAATCTCAAAAAAATGTAAAACAGATGATCTTAGATGAAGAAGCTATCTGTTGGTCCCAGAAGAACAACACACTCAAAAAAACATATATTTTGTGCCAATTTATGAGAAAATATGAGAAAGTTAGCAAAAACCCTCCCTGAAACTTCAATATCTTGAAAACAGTTTTCTGAGTGTTTGGATGATACTAACGCGCCTAAATAATAATATTATTATCCTATCCATGGTTAGGGTATAGAAATTAGGGTTTTATGATTAGGGTATTGGGTTTAGTGTTTCTGTTTACAATTTATTATTTGTGTTATTTAGGGCTTATGGTAATTGATTAGGTGTAAGTTAGGCTTAAGGTTTTGTGTTTATGGTTTAGGGTATAATGTTAGAGATTGTAGAAATTAGGGTTTAATGCGACGGTTGGTAAAACCCTAACGGACCCAAAATACAACAATCTAAATTAATATATTAAAAACGATCTAAAAGTCAACTAAAGAAATCTTAAAACGTAAAACAGATGATATTAGATAGCAAAGCTATTTGTTGGTCCCAAAAGGCCCAATACACTCAAAAAACATATATTATGTGCCCCGTTCTGAGAAACTATGCGAAAGTTAGGAAAAACCCTCGCGAAAACTTCAAAAAACTTAAAAACGGTTTTCAGAGTGTTTGAAACTTACAAACACGCCAAAATCTTCATGTTATTATCCTTTCCATGGTTAGGGTTTAGTGATTACAGTATAGGGTTTAGTGTCTCTGTTTACGATTAATTGTTAGTTTTATTTAGAGCTTATGGTGATGGACTAGGTGCAAGTTAGGGATAAGATTTTGTGTTTATGGTTTAGGGTATAATGTTATAGATTTTTGAAATTAGGGTTTAATGCGACGGTTGGTAAAACCCTAACGGACCCAAAATACGAAACCCAAAAATAGAATATTAAAAAACGGCCTAAAATTCAACTATATAAATCTCAAAACGTAAAACAGATGATCTTAGATGGCGAAGCCATTTGTTGGTCCCAGAAGGCCAAACGCACTCAAAAAACATATATTATGTGCCCTATCCTGATAAAGTATGCAAAAGTTATCAAAAACCCTCCCAGAAACTTCAAAAAATCTTGAAAACAGTTTTCAGAGTGTTTCGGTTGATACAAACGCGCCAAAATCTTCACATTATTATCCTATCCATGATTAGGGTTTTGTGATTAGGGTAGAGGGTTGAGTTTTTCTTTTTATGATTTAATGTTAGTGTTATTTAGGGATAATGGTGATGGATTAGGTGTAAGTTAGGGTTAAGGTTTTGTGTTTATAGTTTAGGGTATAATGTTAGAGATTTTTGAAATTAGGGTTTAATGCGACAGTTGGTAAAACCTTAACGGACCCAAAATACGAAACCCAAAATAAAATATAAAAAACGACCAAAAAGTCAACTAAATGAATCTCAAAACGTAAAACAGATGATCTTAGATGGCGAAGCAATTTGTTGGTCCTAGAAGACCCAATACACTAAAAAACACATATTTTGTGCCCCATTCTGAGAAAGTATGCGAAAGTTAGCAAAAACCCTCGCGGAACCTTCAAAAATCTTGAAAACGGTTTTTAGAGTTTTTGGATGATACAAACGCACCAAAATTTGCACGTTATTATCCTTTCCATGGTTAGAGTTTAGTGATTAGGGTTTTGTGATTAGGGTACAGGGATTAGTGTTTCTTGTTTTGATTAATTGTTAGTGTTATTTAGGGCTTATGGTGACGGATTAGATTAAAGTTAGGGATAAGATTTTGGGTTTATGTTTAGAGTATAATGTTAGAGATTTTAGAAATTAGGGTTTAATGCGACGGTTGGTAAAACCCTAACGGAGCCTAAATCTAACGGAGCCTAAATACGAAACAAAAATTAAAATATTAAAAACCGGCCTAAAAGTCAACTAAATAAATTTCAAAACGTAAAAGAGATGATATTAGATGGAGAAGCCATCTGTTGGTCCCAGAAGGCCCAACGCACTCTAAAAACATATATTATGTGCCCTATCCTGATAAAGTATGCGAAAGTTAGCAAAAACTCTCCCGGAAACTTTAATAATCTTGAAAACGGTTTTCAGAGTGTTTTGGATGATACAAACGCGCCAAAATCTTCACATTATTATCCTATTCGTGGTTAGGGTTTTGTGATTAGGGTATAGGGTTGAGTTTTTCTTTTTATGAGTTAATGTTATGGATTAGGTGTAAGTTAGGGTTAAGGTTTTGTATTTATAATTTAGGGTATAATGTTAGAGATTTTTGAAATTAGGGTTAAATGCGACGTTTGGTAAAACCCTAACGGAACCAAAATACGAAACCCAAAAAAATAATATATAAAAAACGAACGAAAAGTCAACTAAATAAATCTCAAAACGTAAAACAGATGATCTTATATGGCAAAGCTTTCTGTTAGCCCCAAAAGGCCCAACACACTCAAAAAACATATATTATGTTCCCCATTCTGAGAAATTATGCGAAAGTTAGCAAAAACCCTCTCGGAAATTTCAAAAATCTTGAAAACGGTTTTCAGAGTGTTTGGATGATACAAACGCGCCAAAATAATCGTATTATTATCCTATCCATGGTTAGGGTATAGTGATTAGGGTTTTGTGATTAGGGTATAGGGTTTACTGTTTCTGTTTGCGATTTATTATTAGTGTTATTTAGGGCTTATGGTAATTGATTAGGTGTAAGTTAGGGTTAAGGTTTTGTATTTATGGTTTAGGTTATAATGTTAGAGATTTTAGAAATTAAGGTTTAACGCGACGGTTGGTAAAACCCTAACGGACCCAAAATGCAAAACCATAAATTAAAATATTAAAAACAACCTAAAAATCAACTAAAGAAATAACAAAACGTAAAACAGATAATCTTAGATAGCGAAGCTATTTGTTGGTCCCAGAAGGCCTAACGCACTCAAGAAACACATATTATGTGCCCTATTGTGAGAAAGTATGCAAAAGTTAGCAAAACCCTCGTGTAAACTTAAAAAATCTTGAAAACGGTTTTCAGCGTGTTTGGAAGATACAAACGCGCAAAAATCTTCAGGTTATTATCCTTTCCATGGTTAGGGTATAGTGATTAGGGTTTAGGGTTTAGTGTTTCTGGTTACGATTAATTGTTAGTTTTATTTAGGGCTTATGGTGATGGACTAGGTGCAAGTTAGGGATTAGGTTTTGTGTTAATGGTTTAGGGTATAATGTTAGAGATTCTTTAAACTAGGTTTAATGCGACGGTTGGTAAAACCCTAACAATTCCATAATACAAAACCCTAAATTAAAATATTAAAAACGTCCTAAAAGTCAACTAAATAAATCTCAAAACGTAAAACAGATGATTTTAGATGGTGAAGCGATCTGTTGGTCCCAGGAGGCCCAACACACTCGAAAAACATATATTATGTGCCCATTTATGAGAAAATATTCGAAAGTTAGCAAAAACCCTCCCGGAAAGTTAAAAAATCTTCAAAACGGTTTTCAGAGTGTTTGGATGATACAAACGCGCCAAAATAATAGTATTATTATCCTATCCATGGTTAGGGTATAGTGATTAGGGTACAGGGGTTAGTGTTTCTGTTTGCGATTTATTATTAGTGTTATTTAGGGCTTATGGTAATTGATTAGGTGTGTAAGTCAGGCTTAAGGTTTTGTGGTTATGGTTTAGGGTATAATGTTAGAGATTTTTGAAATTAGGGTTAAATGCGACGGTTGGTAAAACCCTAACGGACTCAAAATACGAAACCCTAAATTAATATATTAAAAGCGAACTAAAAGTCAGCTAAAGAAATCTCAAAACGTAAAACAGATGATATTAGATAGCAAAGCTATATGTTGGTCCCAGAAGGCCCAATACAGTCAAAAAACATATATTATGTGCCCCATTCTAAGAAAGTATGCGAAAGTTAGGAAAAGCCCTCTCGAAAACTTCAAAAATCTTGAAAACGATTTTCAGAGTGCTTGGAACATACAAAAGCGCCAAAATTTTCACGTTATTATCCTGTCCATGGTTAGGGTTTAGTGATTAGAGTATAGGGTTTAGTGTTTCTGGTTGCCATTAATTGTTAGTTTTATTTAGGGCTTATGGTGATGGACTAGGTGCAAGTTAGGTATAAGGTTTTGTGTTTATGGTTTAGGGTATAAAGTTAGAAATTTTTGAAATTAGGGTTTAATGCGACGGTTGGTAAAACCCTAACAGTTCAAAAATACGAAACCCTAAATTAAAATATTAAAAACGTCCTAAAGTCAACTATATAATTCTTAAAACGTAAAACAGATGATCTTTTATGGCGAAGCCATTTGTTGGTCCCAGAAGTCCCAACACACTCAAAAAACATATATTATGTGCCCTATCCGGATAAAGTATGCGAAAGTTATAAAAAACCGTCCCAGAAACTTCAAAAATCTTGAAAACAGTTTTTAGAGTGTTTTGGATGATACAAACGCGCCAAAATCTTCACATTATTATCCTATCCATGACTAGGGTTTTGTGATTAGGGTATACGGTTGAGTTTTTCTTTTTATGATTTAATGTTAGTGTTATTTAGGGATAATGGTGATGGATTAGGTGTAAGTTAGGATTATGGTTTTGTGTTTATAGATTAGGGTATAATGTTAGAGATTTTTGAAATTAGGGTTTAATGCGACGGTTGGTAAAACCCAGCGGACCCAAAATACGAAACCCAAAATTAAAATATAAAAAACGGCCGAAAAGTCAACTAAATAAATCTCAAAAAGTAAAACAAATGATCTTACATGGGGAAGCTATCTGTTGGTCTTAGAAGACCCAATACACTAAAAAAACACATATTATGTGCCCCATTCTGAGAAAGTATGCGAAAGTTAGCAAAAACCCTCGCGAAACCTTCAAAAATCTTGAAAACGGTTTTTAGAGTTTTTGGATGATACAAACGCACCAAAATCTTCATGTTATTATCCTTTCCATGGTTAGAGTTTAGTGATTAGGGTTTTGTGATTAAGGTACAGGGTTTAGTGTTTTTGGTTATGATTAATTGTTAGAGTTATTTAGGGCTTATGGTGATGGATTAGGTTAAAGTTAGGGATAAGATTTTGTGTTTATGGTTTAGAGTATAATGTTAGAGATTTTAGAAATTCGGGTTTAATGCGACGGTTGGTAAAACCCTAACGGAGCCTAAATACGAAACAAAAATTAAAATATTAAAAAACGGCCTAAAAGTCAACTAAATAAATCTCAAAACGTAAAAGAGATGATATTAGATGGGAAGCCATCTGTTGGTCCCAGAAGGCCCAACGCACTCAAAAAACATATATTATGTGCCCTGTCCTGATAAAGTATGCGAAAGTTAGCAAAAACTCTCCCGGAAACTTTAATAATCTTGAAAACGGTTTTCAGAGTGTTTTGGATGATACAAACGCGCCAAAATCTTCACATTATTATCCTATTCGTGGTTAGGGTTTTGTGATTAGGGTATAGGGTTGAGTTTTTCTTTTTATGAGTTAATGTTATGGATTAGGTGTAAGTTAGGGTTAAGGTTTTGTATTTATAATTTAGGGTATAATGCTAGAGATTTTTGAAATTAGGGTTAAATGCGACGTTTGGTAAAACCCTAACGGAACCAAAATACGAAACCCAAAAAATTAATATATAAAAAACGAACGAAAAGTCAACTAAATAAATCTCAAAACGTAAAACAGATGATCTTATATGGCGAAGCTTTCTGTTGGTCCCAAAAGGCCCAACACACTCAAAAAACATATATTATGTTCCCCATTCTGAGAAATTATGCGAAAGTTAGCAAAAACCCTCTCGGAAATTTCAAAAATCTTGAAAACGGTTTTCAGAGTGTTTGGATGATACAAACGCGCCAAAATAATCGTATTATTATCCTATCCATGGTTAGGGTATAGTGATTAGGGTTTTGTGATTAGGGTATAGGGTTTACTGTTTCTGTTTGCGATTTATTATTAGTGTTATTTAGGGCTTATGGTAATTGATTAGGTGTAAGTTAGGGTTAAGGTTTTGTATTTATGGTTTAGGTTATAATGTTAGAGATTTTAGAAATTAAGGTTTAACGCGACGGTTGGTAAAACCCTAACGGACCCAAAATGCAAAACCATAAATTAAAATATTAAAAACGACCTAAAAGTCAACTAAAGAAATAACAAAACGTAAAACAGATAATCTTAGATAGCGAAGCTATTTGTTGGTCCCAGGAGGCCTAACGCACTCAAGAAACACATATTATGTGCCCTATTGTGAGAAAGTATGCAAAAGTTAGCAAAACCCTCGTGTAAACTTAAAAAATCTTGAAAACGGTTTTCAGCGTGTTTGGAAGATACAAACGCGCCAAAATCTTCAGGTTATTATCCTTTCCATGGTTAGGGTATAGTGATTAGGGTTTAGGGTTTAGTGTTTCTGGTTACGATTAATTGTTAGTTTTATTTAGGGCTTATGGTGATGAACTAGGTGCAAGTTAGGGATTAGGTTTTGTGTTAATGGTTTAGGGTATAATGTTAGAGATTCTTGAAACTAGGTTTAATGCGACGGTTGGTAAAACCCTAACAATTCCATAATACAAAACCCTAAATTAAAATATTAAAAACGTCCTAAAAGTCAACTAAATAAATCTCAAAACGTAAAACAGATGATTTTAGATGGTGAAGCGATCTGTTGGTCCCAGGAGGCCCAACACACTCGAAAAACATATATTATGTGCCCATTTATGAGAAAATATTCGAAAGTTAGCAAAAACCCTCCCGGAAAGTTAAAAAATCTTCAAAACGGTTTTCAGAGTGTTTGGATGATACAAACGCGCCAAAATAATAGTATTATTATCCTATCCATGGTTAGGGTATAGTGATTAGGGTTTTGTGATTAGGGTACAGGGGTTAGTGTTTCTGTTTGCGATTTATTATTAGTGTTATTTAGGGCTTATGGTAATTGATTAGGTGTGTAAGTCAGGCTTAAGGTTTTGTGGTTATGGTTTAGGGTATAATGTTAGAGATTTTTGAAATTAGGGTTAAATGCGACGGTTGGTAAAACCCTAACGGACTCAAAATACGAAACCCTAAATTAATATATTAAAAGCGAACTAAAAGTCAGCTAAAGAAATCTCAAAACGTAAAACAGATGATATTAGATAGCAAAGCTATCTGTTGGTCCCAGAAGGCCCAATACAGTCAAAAAACATATATTATGTGCCCCATTCTGAGAAAGTATGCGAAAGCTAGGAAAAACCCTCTCGAAAACTTCAAAAATCTTGAAAACGATTTTCAGAGTGCTTGGAACATACAAAAGCGCCAAAATTTTCACGTTATTATCCTGTCCATGGTTAGGGTTTAGTGATTAGAGTATAGGGTTTAGTGTTTCTGGTTGCCATTAATTGTTAGTTTTATTTAGGGCTTATGGTGATGGTCTAGGTGCAAGTTAGGTATAAGGTTTTGTGTTTATGGTTTAGGGTATAAAGTTAGAAATTTTTGAAATTAGGGTTTAATGCGACGGTTGGTAAAACCCTAACAGTTCAAAAATACGAAACCCTAAATTAAAATATTAAAAACGTCCTAAAAGTCAACTATATAATTCTTAAAACGTAAAACAGATGATCTTTGATGGCGAAGCCATTTGTTGGTCCCAGAAGTCCCAACACACTCAAAAAACATATATTATGTGCCCTATCCTGATAAAGTATGCGAAAGTTATAAAAAACCGTCCCAGAAACTTCAAAAATCTTGAAAACAGTTTTTAGAGTGTTTTGGATGATACAAACGCGCCAAAATCTTCACATTATTATCCTATCCATGACTAGGGTTTTGTGATTAGGGTATACGGTTGAGTTTTTCTTTTTATGATTTAATGTTAGTGTTATTTAGGGATAATGGTGATGGATTAGGTGTAAGTTAGGATTATGGTTTTGTGTTTATAGATTAGGGTATAATGTTAGAGATTTTTGAAATTAGGGTTTAATGCGACGGTTGGTAAAACCCAGCGGACCCAAAATACGAAACCCAAAATTAAAATATAAAAAACGGCCGAAAAGTCAACTAAATAAATCTCAAAAAGTAAAACAAATGATCTTACATGGGGAAGCTATCTGTTGGTCTTAGAAGACCCAGTACACTAAAAAAACACATATTATGTGCCCCATTCTGAGAAAGTATGCGAAAGTTAGCAAAAACCCTCGCGAAACCTTCAAAAATCTTGAAAACGGTTTTTAGAGTTTTTGGATGATACAAACGCACCAAAATCTTCATGTTATTATCCTTTCCATGGCTAGAGTTTAGTGATTAGGGTTTTGTGATTAAGGTACAGGGTTTAGTGTTTTTGGTTACGATTAATTGTTAGTGTTATTTAGGGCTTATGGTGATGGATTAGGTTAAAGTTAGGGATAAGATTTTGTGTTTATGGTTTAGAGTATAATGTTAGAGATTTTAGAAATTAGGGTTTAATGCGACGGTTGGTAAAACCCTAACGGAGCCTAAATACGAAACAAAAATTAAAATATTAAAAAACGGCCTAAAAGTCAACTAAATAAATCTCAAAACGTAAAAGAGATGATATTAGATGGGAAGCCATCTGTTGGTCCCAGAAGGCCCAACGCACTCAAAAAACATATATTATGTGCCCTATCCTGATAAAGTATGCGAAAGTTAGCAAAAACTCTCCCGGAAACTTTAATAATCTTGAAAACGGTTTTCAGAGTGTTTTGGATGATACAAACGCGCCAAAATCTTCACATTATTATCCTATTCATGGTTTGGGTTTTGTGATTATGGTATAGGGTTGAGTTTTTCTTTCTATGATTTAATGTTAGTGTTATTTAGGGCTAATGGTGATGGATTAGGTATAAGTTAGGGTTAAGGTTTTGTGTTTATAGTTTAGGGTATAATGTTAGAGATTTTTGAAATTAGGGTTAAATGCGACGGTTGGTAAAACCCTAACGAAACCAAAATACAAAACCCAAAATTAATATATAAAAAACGACCGAAAAGTCAACTAAATAAATCTCAAAACGTAAAACAGATGATCTTATATGGCGAAGCTTTCTGTTGGTCCCAGAAGGCCCAACACACTCAAAAAACATATATTATGTGCCCCATTCTGAGAAATTATGCGAAAGTTAGCAAAAACCTTCCCAAAAATTTGAAAAACCTTGAAAACGGTTTTCAGAGTGTTTGGATGATACAAACGCGCCAAAATCTTCACATTATTATCCTATCCATGGTTAGGGTTTAGTGATTAGTGTTTTATGATTAGGATATAGGGTATAGGTGCTTCTGTTTATGATTTATTATTAGTTTTCTTTAGGGCTTATGGTAATTGATTAGGTGTAAGTTAGGCTTAAGGTTTTGTGTTTATGGTTTAGATTATAATATTAGAGATTTTAGAAATTAGAGTTTAATGTGACGGTTGGTAAAACCCTAACGGACCCAAAATACGAAATCCTAAATTAATATATTAAGACCGATCTAAAAGTCAGCTAAAGAAATCTCAAAACGTAAAACAGATGATATTAGATAGCAAAGCTATCTGTTGGTCCCAGAAGGCCCAATACAGTCAAAAAACATATATTATGTGCCCCATTCTGAGAAAGTATGCGAAAGTTAGGAAAAACACTCTCGAAAACTTCAAAAATCTTGAAAACGATTTTCAGAGTGCTTGGAACATACAAAAGCGCCAAAATTTTCACGTTATTATCCTGTCCATGGTTAGGGTTTAGTGATTAGAGTATAGGGTTTAGTGTTTCTGGTTGCCATTAATTGTTAGTTTTATTTAGGGCTTATGGTGATGGACTAGGTGCAAGTTAGGTATAAGGTTTTGTGTTTATGGTTTAGGGTATAAAGTTAGAAATTTTTGAAATTAGGGTTTAATGCGACGGTTGGTAGAACCCTAACAGTTCAAAAATACGAAACCCTAAATTAAAATATTAAAAACGTCCTAAAAGTCAACTATATAATTCTTAAAACGTAAAACAGATGATCTTTGATGGCGAAGCCATTTGTTGGTCCCAGAATTCCCAACACACTCAAAAAACATATATTATGTGCCCTATCCTGATAAAGTATGCGAAAGTTATAAAAAAACCGTCCCAGAAACTTCAAAAATCTTGAAAACAGTTTTTAGAGTGTTTTGGATGATACAAACGCGCCAAAATCTTCACATTATTATCCTATCCATGACTAGGGTTTTGTGATTAGGGTATACGGTTGAGTTTTTCTTTTTATGATTTAATGTTAGTGTTATTTAGGGATAATGGTGATGGATTAGGTGTAAGTTAGGATTATGGTTTTGTGTTTATAGATTAGGGTATAATGTTAGAGATTTTTGAAATTAGGGTTTAATGCGACGGTTGGTAAAACCCAGCGGACCCAAAATACGAAACCCAAAATTAAAATATAAAAAACGGCCGAAAAGTCAACTAAATAAATCTCAAAAAGTAAAACAAATGATCTTACATGGGGAAGCTATCTGTTGGTCTTAGAAGACCCAATACAATAAAAAAACACATATTATGTGCCCCATTCTGAGAAAGTATGCGAAAGTTAGCAAAAACCCTCGCGAAACCTTCAAAAATCTTGAAAACGGTTTTTAGAGTTTTTGGATGATACAAACGCACCAAAATCATCATGTTATTATCCTTTCCATGGTTAGAGTTTAGTGATTAGGGTTTTGTGATTAAGGTACAGGGTTTAGTGTTTTTGGTTACGATTAATTGTTAGTGTTATTTAGGGCTTATGGTGATGGATTAGGTTAAAGTTAGGGATAAGATTTTGTGTTTATGGTTTAGAGTATAATGTTAGAGATTTTAGAAATTAGGGTTTAATGCGACGGTTGGTAAAACCCTAACGGAGCCTAAATACGAAACAAAAATTAAAATATTAAAAAACGGCCTAAAAGTCAACTAAATAAATCTCAAAACGTAAAAGAGATGATATTAGATGGGAAGCCATCTGTTGGTCCCAGAAGGCCCAACGCACTCAAAAAACATATATTATGTGCCCTATCCTGATAAAGTATGCGAAAGTTAGCAAAAACTCTCCCGGAAACTTTAATAATCTTGAAAACGGTTTTCAGAGTGTTTTGGATGATACAAACGCGCCAAAATCTTCACATTATTATCCTATTCATGGTTTGGGTTTTGTGATTATGGTATAGGGTTGAGTTTTTCTTTCTATGATTTAATGTTAGTGTTATTTAGGGCTAATGGTGATGGATTAGGTATAAGTTAGGGTTAAGGTTTTGTGTTTATAGTTTACGGTATAATGTTAGAGATTTTTGAAATTAGGGTTAAATGCGACGGTTGGTAAAACCCTAACGGAACCAAAATACAAAACCCAAAATTAATATATCAAAAACGACCGAAAAGTCAACTAAATAAATCTCAAAACGTAAAACAGATGATCTTATATGGCGAAGCTTTCTGTTGGTCCCAGAAGGCCCAACACACTCAAAAAACATATATTATGTGCCCCATTCTGAGAAATTATGCGAAAGTTAGCAAAAACCTTCCCAAAAATTTGAAAAACCTTGAAAACGGTTTTCAGAGTGTTTGGATGATACAAACGCGCCAAAATCTTCACATTATTATCCTATCCATGGTTAGGGTTTAGTGATTAGTGTTTTATGATTAGGATATAGGGTATAGGTGCTTCTGTTTATGATTTATTATTAGTTCTCTTTAGGGCTTATGGTAATTGATTAGGTGTAAGTTAGGCTTAAGGTTTTGTGTTTATGGTTTAGATTATAATATTAGAGATTTTAGAAATTAGAGTTTAATGTGACGGTTGGTAAAACCCTAACGGACCCAAAATACGAAATCCTAAATTAATATATTAAGACCGATCTAAAAGTCAACTTAAGAAATATTAAAACGTTAAATAGATGATATTAGATAGCGAAGCTATCTGTTGGTCCCAGAAAGCCCAATACACTCAAAAAACATATATTATGTATGTGCCCCATTCTAAGAAAGTATGCGAAAGTTAGGAAAAACCCTCGTGAAAACTTCAAAAATCTTGAAAACTGTTTTCAGTGTGTTTGGAAGATACAAACGCGCTAAAATCGTCACGTTATTATCCTTCCCATGGTTAGGGTTTAGTGATTAGGGTATAGGGTTTAGTGTTTCTGGTTACGATTAATTGTTAGTTTTATTTAGGGTTTATGGTGATGGACTAGGTGCAAGTTAGGGATAAGGTTTTGTGTTTATGGTTTAGGGTATAATGTTAGAGATTTTTGAAATTAGGGTTTAATGCGACGGTTGTAAAACCCTAACAGACACAAAAAAACGAAACCCTAAATTAAAATATTAAAAATGACCTAAAAGTCAACTAAATAAATCTCAAAACGTAAAACAGATGATCTTATATGGCGAAGCTATCTGTTGGTACCAGAAGACCCAACACACTCAAAAAACATATATTATGTGTCCATTTATGAGAAATATGCGAAAGTTAGCAAACACCCTCCCGGAAACTTCAAAAATCTTGAAAACGGTTTTTAGAGTTTTTGGATGATACAAACGCACCAAAATCTTCACGTTATTATCCTTTCCATGGTTAGAGTTTAGTGATTAGGGTTTTGTGATTAGGGTACAGGGTTTAGTGTTTCTGGATACGATTAATTGTTAGTGTTATTTAGGGCTTATGGTGACGGATTAGGTTAAAGTTAGGGATAAGATTTTGGGTTTATGGTTTTGATTAAAATGTTAGAGATTTTAGAAATTAGGGTTTAATGCGACGGTTGGTGAAACCCTAACGGAGCCTAAATACGAAACAAAAATTAGAATATTAAAAAACGGCCTAAAAGTCAACTAAATCAATTTCAAAACATAAAAGAGATGATATTAGATGGAGAAGCCATCTGTTGGTCCCAGAAGGCCCAACACACTCAAAAAACATATATTATGTGCCCTATCCTGATAAAGTGTGTGAAAGTTAGCAAAAACTCTCCCGGAAACTTTAATAATCTTGAAAACGGTTTTCAGAGTGTTTTGGATGATACAAACGCGCCAAAATCTTCACATTATTATCCTATTCGTGGTTAGGGTTTTGTGATTAGGGTATAGGGTTGAGTTTTTCTTTTTATGAGTTAATGTTAGTGTTATTTAGGGCTAATGGTGATGGATTAGGTGTAAGTTAGGGTTAAGGTTTTGTGTTTATAATTTAGGGTATAATGTTAGAGATTTTTGAAATTAGGGTTAAATGCGACGGTTGGTAAAACCCTAACTGAACCAAAATACGAAACCCAAAAATTAATATAAAAAAACCACCGAAAAGTCAACTAAATGAATTTCAAAACGTAAAATAGATGATCTTATATGGCGAAGCTTTCTGTTGGTCCCAGAAGGCCCAACACACTCAAAAAACATATATTATGTGCCCCATTCTAAGAAATTATGCGAAAGTTAGCAAAAACCCTCACGGAAATTTCAAAAATCTTGAAAACGGTTTTCAGAGTGTTTGGATGATAAAAACGCGCCAAAATAATCGTATTATTATCCTATCCATGGTTAGGGTATAGTGATTAGGGTTTTGTGATTAGGGTATAGGGTTTAGTGTTTCTGTTTGCGATTTATTATTAGTGTTATTTAGGGCTTATTGTAATTGATTAGGTGTAAGTTAGGGTTAAGGTTTTGTGTTTATGGTTTAGGTTATAATGTTAGAGATTTTAGAAATTAAGGTTTAACGCGACGGTTGGTAAAACCCCAACAGACCCAAAATGCATAACCCTAAATTAAAATATTAAAAACGACCTAAAAGTCAACTAAAGAAATAACAAAACGTAAAACAGATAATATTAGATAGTGAAGCTATTTGCTGGTCCCAGAAGGCCTAACGCACTCAAGAAACACATATTATGTGCCCTATTGTGAGAAAGTATGCAAAAGTTAGCAAAACCCTCGTGAAAACTTCAAAAATCTTGAAAACGTTTTTCAGCGTTTTTGGAAGATACAAATGCGCCAAAATCTTCACGTTTTTATCCTTTCCATGGTTAAGGTTTAGTGATTAGGTTATAGGGTTTAGTGTTTCTGGTTACGATTAATTGTTAGTTTTATATAGGGCTTATGGTGATGGACTAGGTGCAAGTTAGGGATAAGGTTTTGTGTTAATGGTTTAGGGTATAATGTTAGAGATTTTTGAAATTAGGGTTTCATGCGACGGTTGGTAAAACCCTAACAGTTCCAAAATACGAATCCCTAAATTAAAATATTAAAAACGTCCTAAAAGTCAACTAAATAATTCTCAAAACGTAAAACAGATGATTTTAGATGGCGAAGCGATCTGTTGGTCCCAGAAGGCCCAACACACTCGAAAAACATATATTATGTGCCCATTTATGAGAAAATATGCGAAAGTTAGCAAAAACCCTCCTGGAAAGTTCAAAAATCTTGAAAATGGTTTTCAGAGTGTTTGGATGCTACAAACGCGGCAAAATAATAGTATTATTATCCTATCCATGGTTAGGGTATAGTGATTAGGGTTTTGTGATTAGGGTACAGGGGTTAGTGTTTTTGTTTGCGATTTATTATTAGTGTTACTTAGGGCTTATGGTAATTGATTAGGTGTAAGTTAGGCTTAAGGTTTTGTGTTTATGGTTTAGGGTATAATGTTAGAGATTTTAGAAATTAGGGTTTGATTCAACGGTTGGTAAAACCCTATCGGACCCAAATTACGAAACCCTAAATTAATATATTAAAAACGACCTAAAAGTCAGCTAAAGAAATCTCAAAACGTAAAACAGATTATATTAGATAGCGTAGCTATCTGTTGGTCCTAGAAGGCCCAATACACTCAAAAAACATATATTATGTGCCCCATTCTGAGAAAGTATGCGAAAGTTAAGAAAAACCCTCTCGAAAACTTCAAAAATCTTGAAAACGGTTTTCAGAGTGCTTGGAACATACAAACGCGCCAAAATCTTCACGTTATTATCCTGTTAGGGTTTAGGTTAGGGTTTAGTGATTTTTTTTATCAAACCTACCATTTTATATCCATAAAATGACAAGTACAAATCAAACCCCTACTTGTTTTTTACTAAAAAACAAGCATGGCTAGGAAAAACAAACCCTATACAACATTTACTAGGAAAGTAAACCTATCAACTTGCAAACAACCTATACAACCATGGCTATATAATAAATAAATCAAAGTAAAGAGCACCCTATACAACCATTGCTGGGAAATTAAACCCTATACAACAATTGCTAAAATATATTACTAGGTCCAAGCTCCATGCTAGCTTCCTTGTTCTTCTTGCTCTCCTCCCTTGAGTACTCCATGTAGCTTCCATCTTGCCACCAATCTCATATTCTCAACACTCCTTTTAAATAATTTTCTATTCCAAAGTGTGTATTGAACATCTTTCACAACTATTTTCACAATATCCTCATATTTAGGATGCATCTTCTTAAATTCCTTTTTATTCCTCACATCCCAAATACAATAAAGAAAGCTAAGAAAAGTAATGTTTGATATGGTATCTTTTAAGGTGTTACCATCAAACATAAGCATAAAATCAAGTCTTTCCTCCCAAGTGTTACCCGAGTTGTGCCAATTGTGAAGAGCACAAATCTCCTTCCAAGCCAAAGTAGTAAATTTGCAATTCACAAATAGGTGATCTCTAGATTCATGTTCTTCAAAGCAAAGATAGCACAACTTATCCACTTCCATTCCCCACTTGCTAAGCCTATCTTTAATGCTTAATCTATCTTTACAAATTATCCAAGCACAAAACTTGTGCTTTGGTATACTCCATTTATGCAACACCACACTATACCACTTTGTTTTCTCATTAGGACCCCTTATATCATACATAATATCCGAGGTCTTAAAGCCTTTATCCCCCATCTTATAGTGTCATTTTCTTCATTAAGCACCATATCCTTTACCACTTCATACACCTTATTGAGCCGAGGTGGAAATCTCCACCCCATCCCAACATAGTAATCCATCACCTTTTTGTTTATATTGTAATTGCCTAAAGAAATAGCATCCTTTTGTTCACAAATATCACCAACACACTTCCCCTTTATCCATCTATCATTCAACATATAGGTTTTCTCTCCATTTCCAACATCATGTATAATATATTTAGAAGCAAGGTACCTCACATTAAGCATAGCTCTCCATGTCCAAGGAAGTTTACTATCATATGTAATGCTCCATATACTCTTATTCCTTAGCCAATTTGAGTAGACCATTTGATACAAAATATTATCTTTGTAACCATACATTCTCCAAAAAGCTTTAAGAATAGCAACTTGATTTATTTGGAGAAGATTAGGAATTCCTAATTCTCCATTTTCTTTACTTTGACATAACTCTTTCCAAGCCACTTTAGATCCATGAAAATCATTGGTATTACCCTTCCAAAGAAATCTACTCAAGAGTGATTCTATGTCATGAATAACTCCCATTGGAAGGATCATTACATTACACCAATATCTAGCTTTACTTTGCAAAACACTCTTGATTAAATGAAGCCTTCTTGCAAATGTAAGAAATCTTTGCATCCACCCTTCAACACTTCCAACTATATTATTAATAAGGGTAGCAAACATTAGACTATTAGGGCCTTTTGTAGTTAAAGGAGCCCAAAGATATCTAACAGGAATTTTACCCTTCTTAAAATTGAGAATAATACTCAAATCATCATGAAGGTCCTTGTTACACCCTCCTATATATAGCTCACTCTTTTCAGGACTTATTTTAAGGCCATAAAGTCTAGAGAAGAGATCAAGGCCTTGTTTTAGTCTCTTGGCCGAGTCCTTATCCCCATTAAAGAATACCAAACAATCATCAGCAAATATAAGATGGTTCAAATTCATTCTAGCACAATTAGGGTGATAAGTAAAAGCTTTATTATGTGCCACTTTCTCAAGAATATAAGAGAAACCTTGCATACATACAACAAATAGATAAGGAGATAAAGGATCACCTTGTCTTAATCCTCTTTCTCCTTTGAAATAACCACATGAACTTCCATTAATACACAAAGAGAACATAGGTGTAGAAATACACATCTTGATCCAAGAGATAAACTTTTTATTAAAACCCATAATTTGAAGTAGTTGAATAAGGTACCTCAAATTAATTGTATCAAAAGCCTTTAGAAGATCAATTTTTAAAGTACATCTTGGACTCAAATCCTTTCTATCATAACCTACCACCACACTTTGAGCAACCAAAATATTATCAGAAATACTTCTCCCTCCCACAAAAGCAGCTTGATTTTTAGATATAAGCTCCTCAAGGCTTTTCTTCATACTATTAGCAATGATTTTTGATATAGCTTTGTATAGGATACTACAACAAGCAATGGGCCTAAAACTCTTTACTGAAGTGGGGTTTTTAACCTTGGGAATAAGAACAAGATTAGTAGCATTAAGTTGCTTCAAGATTTGTCTATTCTTGAAAGTTTCCTTTATAGCATTACAAATATCCTCCCCAATAATATTCCAAGTAGCTTTGAAGAAAGCACTATTAAAACCATCTGGGCTAGGAGCCTTTGAGATATCTATAGAAAAGATAGCTTTTTTAATTTCCTTACTGGGTTTAGTGATTAGGGTATAGGGTATAGTGTTTCTGGTTACGATTAATTGTTAGTTTTATTAAAGGCTTATGGTGATGGATTAGGTGTAAGTCAGGGATAAGGTTTTGTGTTTATGGTTTAGGGTATAATGTTAGAGATTTGTGAAATTAGGGTTTAATGCGACGGTTTGGTAAAACCTAACAGACCCAAAATACGAAACCCTAAATTAAAATAATAAAAACGACCTAAAAGTCAACTAAATAAATCTCAAAACGTAAAACAGATGATCTTAGATGGCGAAGCTATCTGTTGGTCCCAGAAGACCCAACACACTCAAAAAACACATATTATGTGCCCACTTATGAGAAAATATGCGAATATTAGCAAAAACCCTCCCGGAAATTTTAAAAATCTTGAAAACAGTTTTCAGAGTGTTTGGATGATACAAACGCGCCAAAATCTTCATATTATTATCCTATCCATGGTTAGGGTATAGTGACTAGGGTTTTGTGATTAGGGTATACGGTTTAGTGTTTCTGTTTATGATTTATTATTAGTGTTATTTAGGACTTATGGTAATTGATTAGGTGTAAGTTAAAGTTAAGGTTTTGTGTTTATGGTATAATGTTAGAGATTTCGAAATTAGGGTTTAATGCTACGGTTGGTAAAACCATAACAGACCCAAAATAATAAACCCAAAAATAAAATATTAAAAACGATTAAAAAGTCAACTAAATAAATATAAAAACATTAAAGAGATGATCTTAGATAGCGAAGCAACTGTTGGTCCCAGAAGGCCCAATACACTCAAAAAACATATATTATGTACCCCATTCTAAGAAAGTATGCGGAAGTTAGAAAAAACCCTCACAAAAACTTCAAAAATCTTGAAAACAGTTTTTAGAGAGTTTGGATAATACAAACGCGCCAAAAATATTCACGTTATTATCCTTTCCATGGTTAGAGTTTTGTGATTAGCGTAAAGGTTTTAGTGTTTCTGGTTAAGATTAATTGTAAGTGTTATTTAGGGCTTATGGTGATGTATTGGGTGTAAGTTAGGGAAAAGGTTTTGTGTTTATTGTATAGGTTATAATGTTAGAGATTTTAGAAATTAGGGTTTAATGCGACGGTATGTACAACCCTAATGGACCCAAAATACAAAACCCTTAATTAAAATATTAAAAACGACCTAAGAGTCAACTAAATAAATCTCAAAACGTAAAACAGATGATCTTAAATGGTGAAGCCGTCTGTTGGTCCCAGAAGGCCCAACATACTCAAAAAATATATATTATGTGCCCTATTCTGAGAAAGTATGCAAAAGTTAGTAAAAACCCTCTCGTAAACTTCAAAAATCTTGAAAACGGTTTTCAGAGTGTTTGGATGATAGAAACGCGCCAAAATCTTCACATTATTATCCTATCCATGGTTAGGGTTTAATGATTAGGGTTTTCTGATAAAGGTATACGGTTTAGTGTTTCTATTTACGATTTATTGTTAGTGTTATTTAGGGCCTATGGTGATGGATTAGGTGTAAGTTAGGGTAAATGATTTGTGTTTATGATTTAGGGTATAATGTTAGAGATTTTAGAAATTAGGGTTTAACGCGACGGTTGGTAAAACCCTAACGGACCCAAAATATGAAACCCTAAAATAAATATTAAAAACGACTAAAAAGTCGACTAAATAAATCTCAAAACGTAAAACAAATGATCTTAGATGGCGAAGCTATCTGTTGGTCCCAGAAGGCCCAATAAACTCAAAAAACAAATATTATGCGCCCCATTCTGAGAAAGTTCGCGAAAGTTAGCAAAAACCCTAGCGAAAACTTCAAAAATCTTGAAAACGGTTATCAGAGTTTTTGGATGATACAAACGCGCCAAAATCTTCACGTTATTATCCTTTCTATGATTAGATTTTAGTGATTAGGGTTTTGTGATTAGGGTATAGGGTTTAGTGTTTCTGGTTACGATTAACTAGTTAGTGTTATTTATGGCTTATGGTGATGGATTAGGTGTAAGTTAGGGATAAGGTTTTGTGTTTATGGTTTAGGGTATAATGTTAGAGATTTTAGAAATTAGGGTTCAATGTGACGGTTGGTAAAACCCTAACGGATCCAAAATACAAATCCCAAAATTTAATATATTAAAAAACGGATAAAAAGTCAACTAAATAAATCTCAAAATGTAAAACAGATGATCTTAGATGGCAAAGCCATCTATTGGTCCCAGAAGGCCCAACGCACTCAAAAAACATATATTATGTGCCCTATTCTGATAAAATATACGAAAGTTAGCAAAACCCTTCCTGGAAACTTCAAAAATCTTGATAACGGTTTTCAGAGTGTTTGGATGATACAAACGCGCCAAAATCTTCACAATATTATCCTATCTATGGTTAGGGTATAGGGTAGAGTTTTTCTCCTTATGATTTATTGTTAGTGTTATTTAGGGCTTATGGTGATGGATTATGTGTAAGTTAGGGTTAAAGTTTTGTGTTTATAGTTTAGGGTATAATGTTAGAGATTTTCAAAATTAGGGTTTAATGCTACTGTTGGTAAAACCCTAACAGACCCAAATTACGAAACCCTAAAATAAAATATTAAAACGACCGAAAAGTCAAATAAATAAATCTCAAAACGTAAAACGAATGATTTTAGATGGCGAAGCTTTCTGTTGGTCCCAGAAGGGCCAACACACTAAAAAAACAAATTTTATGTGCCCATTTCTGAGAAAATATTTGAAACTATGCAAAAATCCTCCTGGAAACTTCGAATATCTTGAAAACGGTTTTCTGAGTCTTTGGATGATACAAACACGCCAAAATCATCACATTAATATCCTATCCATGGTTAAGGTTTTGTGAGTAGGGTTTTGTAATTAGGGTATAGGGTTTAGTGTTTCTGTTTATGATTTATTATTAGCGTTATTTAGGGCTTATGGTAATCGAGTAGGTGTAAGTTAGGCTTAAGGTTTTGTGTTTATGGTTTAGGGTATAATGTTAAAGATTTTCTAAATTAGGGTTTAATGCTACGGTTGGTAAAACCGTAACGGACCCAAAATACGAAACCCTAATAAAATATTAAAAACGACTGAAAAGTCAACTAAATAAATCTCAAAATGTAAAACAGGCGATCTTAGATGGCGAAGCCATCTGTTGGTCCCCGAAGGCCCAACGTAATCAAAAAACATATATTATGTGCCCTATTCTGAGAAAGTATGCGAAAGTTAGCAAAAACTCTCTCAGAAACTTCAAGAATCTTGAAAACAGTTTTTAGAGTGTTTGAATGATAGAAACGCGCCAAAATCTTCACATTATTATCCTATCAATGGTTAGGGTTTAGTGATTAGGGTTTCGCCATTAGGGTATAGGATTTAGTGTTTCGTTTTACGATTTATTGTTAGTGATATTTAGGGCTTATTGTGATGGATTGGGTGTAAGATAGGATTAAGGTTTTGTGTTTATAGTTTAGGGTACAATGTTACAGATTTTCGAAATTAGGGTTTAATGTTACGGTTGGTAAAAACCTAACGGATCCAAAATACCAAACCCTAAAATAAAATATTAAAACAACTGAAAAGTCAACTAAATAAGTCTCAAAACTTAAAAAAGATGATCTTAGATGCCGAAGCTATCTGTTGGTCCCAGAAGGCCCAATACACTCAAAAAACACATATTATGTGCCCCATTCTGAGAAAGTATGCGAAAGTTAGCAAAAACCCTCGCGAAACCTTCAAAAATCTTGAAAACGGTTTTAGAGTTTTTTGGATGATACAAACGCGCCAAAATCTTCACGTTATTATCCTTTCCATGGTTAGAGTTTAATGATTAGGGTTTTGTTATTAGGGTATAGGCTTTAGTGTTTCTGGTTACAATTAACTATTAGTTTTATTCAGGGCTTATGGTGATGAATTAGATTTAAGTTAGGGATAAGATTTTGTGTTTATGGTTTAGGGTATAATGTTAGAGATTTGAGAAATTAGGGTTTAATACGACGGTTGGTAAAACCCTGACGGACCCGAAATACGAAACCCAAAATTAAAATATTAAAAAACGGCCTACAAGTCAACTAAATAAATCTCAAAACGTAAAACAGATGATCTTAGATGGCAATGCCATCTACTGGTCCCAGAAGTCCCAACACACTCAAAAAACATATATTATGTGCCTTATCCTGATAAAGTATGCGAAAGTTAGCAAAAACCCTCCCGGAAACTTCAAAAATCCTGAAAACAGTTTTCAGAGTGTTTTGGAATATACAAACGCGCCAAAATCTTCACATTATTATCCTATCCATGGTTAGGGTTTTGTGATTAGGGTATAGGGTTGAGTATTTCTTTTTATGTTTCAATGTTAGTGTAATTTAGGGCTAATGGTGATGGATTAGGTGTAAGTTAGGCTTAAGGTTTTATGTTTATAGTTTAGGGTATAATGTTAGAGATTTTTGAAATTAGGATTTAATGCGACGGTTGGTAAAACCCTAACGGAACCAAAATACGAAACCCAAAATTAAAAATATAAAAAACGACCGAAAAGTCAACTAAATAAATCTCAAAACGTAAAACTGATGATTTTAGATGGCGCAGCTATCTGTTGGTTCCATAAGACCCAATACACTCAAAAAACACATATTATGTACCCCATACTGAGAAAGTATGCGAAAGTTAGCAAAAACCCTCGCAAAACCTTCAAAAATCTTGACAACGGTTTTTAAAATTTTTGGATGATACAAACGCACCAAAATCTTCACGTTATTATCCTTTCCATGGTTAGAATTTAGTGATTAGGGTTTTGTGAGTAGGGTATAGGGTTTAGTGTTTATGGTTACGATTAATTGTTAGTGTAATTAAGGGCTTATGGTGATGGATTAGGTTTAAGTTAGGGATAAGATTTTGTGTTTATGGTTTAGGGTATAATGTTAGAGATTTTAGAAATTATGTTTTAATGCGACGGGTCGTAAAACCCTAATGGACCCTAAATATGAAACCAAAAATTAAATTATTAAAAAACGGCAACAAAATAATTCTCAAAACGTAAAACATATGATCTTAGATGGCAAAGCCATCTGTTGGTCCCAGAAGTCCCAACGCACTCAAAAAACATATATTATGTGCCCTACCTGATAAAGTATGCGACAGTTAGCAAAAACCCTCCCAGAAACTTTAAAAATCTTGAAAACGGTTTTCAGAGTGTTTTGGATGATACAAACGCGCCAAAATCTTTACATTATATTCTATCCATGGTTAGGGTTTTGTGATTAGGGTATAGGGTTGAGTTTTTCTTTTTATGATTTAATGTTAGTGTTATTTTGGGCTAATGGTGATGGATTTAGGTGTAACTTAGGGTTAAGGTTTTGTGTTTATAGTTTAGAGAATAATGTTAGAGATTTTTGAAATTAGGGTTTAATGCGACGGTTGGTAAAACCCTTACGGAACCAAAATTAAAATATAAAAAACGACCGAAAGTCAACTGAATAAATCTCAAAACATAAAACAGATGATCTTAGATGGCGAAGCTATCTGTTGGTCCCAGAAGGTCCAACGCACTCAAAAAATATATATTATATGCCCTATTCTGAGAAAGTATGTGAAAGTTAGCAAAAACCCTCCCGAAAACTTTAAAAGTCTTGAAAACTGTTTTGAGAGTGTTTGGATGATACAAACGCGCCAAAATCTTCACATTATTATCCTTTCTATGGCTAGGTTTTAGTGACTAGGGATTTGTGATTAGGGTATAGGGTTTAGTGTTTCTGGTTACGATTTATTGTTTGGGTTATTTTGGGCTTATGGTGATGGATTAGGTCTAAGTTAGGGTTAAGGTTTTGTGTTATGGTTTAGGATATAATGTTAGAGATTTTAGAAATTGGGGTTTAATGCGACGATTGGTAATATCCTAACGGACCCAAAATACGAAACCCTAAAATAAAATATTAAAAACAACCTAAAAGTCAACTAAATAAATCTCAAAACATAAAACAGAGGATCTTAGATGGTGAAGCGATCTGTTGGCCCCAGAAGGTCCAACGCACTGAAAAAATATATATTATATGCCCTATTCTGAGAAAGTATGCGACAATTAGCAAAAACCCTCTCGGAAACTTCAAAAATCCTAAAAACGGTTTTTAGAGTATTTGGATGGTACAAACACGCCAAAATTTTCACACTATTATCCTATCCATGGTTAGCGTTTAGTGATTAGGGTTTTGTGATTAGGGTATAGGGTTTAGTGTTTCTGTTTACGATTTATTGTTTGTGTTTACGGTTAGTATTTAGGGATATGGTGATGGATTAGGTGTAGATTATATTGGCTTAGGCTTTTGTATTTATTGTTTAAGGTTTAATGTTAGAGGTTTTCAAAATTAGGGTTTAATTTTACAGTTGGTAAAAAACCCTAACGAACCCAAAATACGAAACCCTAAAATAAAATTTTATAAACGACTTAAAAGTTAACTAAATAAATCTCAAAACGTAAAACAGATGATCTAAGATGGCGAAGATATCAGTTGGTCCCAGTAAGCCCAAGGCACTCAAAAAAACATATAATATGTACCCTATTCAGAGAAAGTATAGGAAAAATAGCAAAAACCCTCCCGGAAACTTCTAAAATTTTCAAAACGGTTTTTAGAGTGTTTGGATGATATAAACGCGCCAAAATCTTCACATTATTATCATTTCCATGGTTAGGGTTTTCTTATTAGGGTATTGGGTTTTGTCTTTCTATTCACGATTTATTGTTAGTGTTATTTAGGGCTTTTGGTGATGGATTAGGTGTAAGTTAGGGTTAAGGTTTTTATGTTTATGGTTTAGGGTATAATGTTAGAGATTTTAGAAATTAGGGTTTAATGTGACGGTTGGTAAAACCCTAACGGACCCAAAATATGAAACACTAAAATAAAATATTAAAAACAACCTAAAAGTCAACTAAATAAATCTCAAAACGTAAAACTGATAATCTTAGATGGCAAAGGCGATCTATTGTTCCCAGAAGGTCCAACGCATTCAAAAAACATATATTATATGCCCTATTATGAGAAAGTATGCGAAAGTTAGCAAAAACCCTCCCGGAAACTTTAAAAGTCTTGAAAACTGTTTTGAGAGTGTTTGCATGATACAAACGAACCAAAATCTTCACATTATTATCCTTTCTGTGGTTAGGTTTTACTGACTAGGGATTTGTGATTAGGGTATAGGGTTTAGTGTTTCTGGTTACGTTTATTGTTAGGGTTATTTTGGGTTTATGGTGATGGATTAAGTGTAAGTTAGGGTTAAGGTTTTGTGTTTATGGTTAAGGATATAATGTTAGAGATTTTAGAAATTAGGGTTTAATTCGACGGTTGGTAATATCCTAACCGGCCCAAAATACGAAACCCTAAAATAAGATATTAAAAACAACCTAAAAGTCAACTAAATTAATCTCAAAACATAAAAAAAATGATCTTAGATGGAAAAGCCATCTGTTGGTCCTAGAAGGTCCAACGCACTTAATAAACATATATTATATGCCCTATTCTGAGGAAGTATGCGACAGTTAGCAAAAAACCCTCCCGGAAACTTCAAAAATCCTAAAAATGGTTTTTAGAGTGTTTGGATGATACAAACACGCCAAAATCTTCACATTATTATCCTATCCATGTTTGCGTTTAGTGATTAGGGTTTTGTGATTAGGGTATAGGGTTTAGTGTTTCTGTTTACGATTTATTGTTAGTGTTTATGGTTAGTATTTAGGGCATATGGTGTTGGATTAGGTGTAGATTATATTGGCTTAGGCTTTTGTATTTATTGTTTAAGGTTTAATGTTAGAGGTTTTTGAAATTAGAGTTTAATTTTACAGTTGGTAAAACCCTAACGAACCCAAAATACGAAACCCTAAAATAAAATTTTATAAACGACTTAAAAGTTAACTAAATAAATCTCAAAACGTAAAACAAACGATCTAAGATGGCGAAGATATCATTTGGTCCCAGTAAGCCCAAGGCACTCAAAAAAAAAACATATAATATGTACCTTATTTTTAGAAAGTATGCGAAAAATAGCAAAAACCCTCCCGGAAACTTCTATAATCTTCAAAACGGTTTTTAGAGTGTTTGGATGATACAAACGCGCCAAAATCTTCACATTATTATCATTTCCATGGTTAGGGTTTTGTTATTAGGGTATTGGGTTTTGTGTTTCTATTTACGATTTATTGTTAGTGTTATTTAGGGCTTTTGGTGATGGATTAGGTGTAAGTTAGGGTTAAGGTTTTTATGTTTATGGTTTAGGCTATAATGTTAGAGATTTTAGAAATTAGGGTTTAATGCGACGGTTGGTAAAACCCTAACGGACCCAAAATATGAAACACTAAAATAAAATATTAAAAACAACTTAAAAGTCAACAAAATAAATCTCAAAACGTAAAACTGATAATCTTAGATGGCGAAGTCGATCTATTGGTCCCAGAAGGTCCAACGCACTCAAAAAACATATATTATATGCCCTATTCTGAGAAAGTATGCGGAAGTTGGCAAAAACCCTCCCGGAAACGTTAAAAGTCTTGAAAACTGTTTTGAGAGTGTTTGCATGATACAAACGAACCAAAATCTTCACATTATTATCCTTTCTATGGTTAGGTTTTAGTGACTAGGGATTTGTGATTAGGGTATAGGGTTTAGTGTTTCTGGTTACGTTTATTGTTAGGGTTATTTTGGGTTTATGGTGATGGATTAGGTGTAAGTTAGGGTTAATGTTTTTATGTTTATGGTTTAGGGTATAATGTTAGAGATTTTAGAAATTAGGGTTTAATGCGACGGTTGGAAAACCCTAACGGACCCAAAATACGAAACACTGAAATAAAATATTAAAAACAACCTAAAAGTCAACTAAATAAATCTCAAAACGTAAAACTGATAATCTTAGATGGCGAAGGCGATCTATTGGTCCCAGAAGGTCCAACACACTCAAAAAACATATATTATATGCCCTATTCTGAGAAAGTATGCTAAAGTTAGCAAAAACCCTCCCGGAAACTTTAAAAGTCTTGAAAACTGTTTTCAGAGTGTTTGCATGATACAAACGCACCAAAATCTTCACATTTTTATCCTTTTTATGGTTAGGTTTTAGTGACCAGGGATTTGTGATTAGGGTATAGGGTTTAGTGTTTTTGTTTACGATTTATTATTGGTGTTATTTAGGGCTATTGGTGATGGATTAGGTGTAAGTTAGGGTTAAGGTTATTATGTTTATGGTTTAGGGTATAATGTTAAGGATTTTAAAATTAGGGTTTAATGCGACGGTTGGTAAAACCCTAACGGACCCAAAATACGAAACACTAAAATAAAATATTAAAAACAACCTAAAAGTCAACTAAATAATTCTGAAAACGTAAAACAGATGATCTTAGATGGCGAAGGCGATCTGTTGGTCCCAGAAGGTCCAACGCACTCAAAAAACATATATTATCTGCCCTATTCTGAGAAAGTATGCGATAGTTAGAAAAAACCCTCCCGGAAACTTCAAAAATCCTAAAAACGGTTTTTAGAGTGTTGGGATGATGCAAACGAGCCAAAATCTTTACATTATTATCCTATCCATGGGTAGCGTTTAGTGATTAGGGTTTTTTGATTAGGGTATACGGTTTAGTGTTTCTGTTTACGATTTAGGGCATATGGTGATGGATTAGGTGTAGATTACATTGGCATAGGCTTTTGTACTTATTTTTTAAGGTTTAATGTTAGAGGTTTTCAAAATTAGGGTTTAATTTTACAGTTGGTAAAACCCTAACGAACCCAAAATACGAAATCCTAAAATAAAATTTTATAAACGACTTAAGAGTTTACTAAATATATCTCAAAACGTAAAACAGACGATCTAAGATGGTGAAGATATCAGTTGGTCCCAGTAAGCGCAACGCACTCAAAATATGTACCCTATTATGAGAAAGGTTGCGAAAGTTAGCAAACACCCTCCGGGAAACATCAAAAATCTTCAAAACGGTTTTCAGAGTGTTTGGATGATACAAATGCGCCAAAATCTTCACATTATTATCATTTCTTTGGTTAGGGTTTTGTTATTAGGGTATAGGGTTTAGTGTTTCTGTTTACTATTTATTATTGGTGTTATTTAGGGCTATTGGTGATGGATTAGGTGTAAGTTAGGGTTAAGGTTTTTATGTTTATGGTTTAGGGTATAATGTTAGAGATTTTAGAAATTTGGGTTTAATGCGACGGATGGTAAAACCCTAACGGACCCAAAATACGAAACACTGAAATAAAATATTAAAAACAACCTAAAAGTCAACTAAATAAATCTCAAAACGTAAAACAGATAATCTTAGATGGCAAAGGCGATCTGTTGGTCCCAGAAGGTCCAACGCACTCAAAAAACATATATTATCTGCCCTATTCTGAGAAAGTATGCGACAGTTAGCAAAAACCCTCCCGGAAACTTCAAAAATCCTAAAAACGGTTTTTAGAGTGTTTGGATGATGCAAACGAGCCAAAATTTTTACATTATTATCCTATCCATGGGTAGCGTTTAGTGATTAGGGTTTTGTGATTAGGGTATACGGTTTAGTGTTTCTGTTTACGATTTAGGGCATATGGTGATGGATTAGGTGTAGATTACATTGGCATAGGCTTTTGTACTTATTGTTTAAGGTTTAATGTTAGAGGTTTTCAAAATTAGGGTTTAATTTTACAGTTGGTAAAACCCTAACGAACCCAAAATACGAAATCCTAAAATAAAATTTTATAAACGACTTAAGAGTTTACTAAATATATCTCAAAACGTAAAACAGACGATCTAAGATGGTGAAGATATCAGTTGGTCCCAGTAAGCGCAACGCACTCAAAATATGTACCCTATTAAAAGAAAGTATGCGAAAGTTGGCAAACACCCTCCGGGAAACATCAAAAATCTTCAAAACGGTTTTCAGAGTGTTTGGATGATACAAACGCGCCAAAATCTTCACATTATTATCATTTCTTTGGTTAGGGTTTTGTTATTAGGGTATAGGGTTTAGTGTTTCGGTTTACTATTTATTATTGGTGTTATTTAGGGCTATTGGTGATGGATTAGGTGTAAGTTAGGGTTAAGGTTTTTATGTTTATGGTTTAGGGTATAATGTTAGAGATTTTAGAAATTTGGGTTTAATGCGACGGATGGTAAAACCCTAACGGACCCAAAATACGAAACGCTGAAATAAAATATTAAAAACAACCTAAAAGTCAACTAAATAAATCTCAAAACGTAAAACAGATAATCTTAGATGGCAAAGGCGATCTTTTGGTCCCAGAAGGTCCAACGCACTCAAAAAACATATATTATATGCCCTATTCTGAGAAAGTATGTGAAAGTTAGCAAAAACCCTCCCGAAAACTTCAAAAATCCTAAAAACGGTTTTTAGAGTGTTTGGATGATGCAAACGAGCCAAAATCTTTACATTATTATCCTATCCATGGGTAGCGTTTAGTGATTAGGGTTTTGTTATTAGGGTATACGGTTTAGTGTTTCTGTTTACGATTTAGGGCATATGGTGATGGATTAGGTGTAGATTACATTGGCATAGGCTTTTGTACTTATTGTTTAAGGTTTAATGTTAGAGGTTTTCAAAATTAGGGTTTAATTTTACAGTTGGTAAAACCCTAACGAACCCAAAATACGAAATCCTAAAATAAAATTTTATAAACGACTTAAGAGTTTACTAAATATATCTCAAAACGTAAAACAGACGATCTAAGATGGTGAAGATATCAGTTGGTCCCAGTAAGCGCAACGCACTCAAAATATGTACCCTATTATGAGAAAGTATGCGAAAGTTGGCAAACACCCTCCGGGAAACATCAAAAATCTTCAAAACGGTTTTCAGAGTGTTTGGATGATACAAACGCGCCAAAATCTTCACATTATTATCATTTCTTTGGTTAGGGTTTTGTTATTAGGGTATAGGGTTTAGTGTTTCGGTTTACTATTTATTATTGGTGTTATTTAGGGCTATTGGTGATGGATTAGGTGTAAGTTAGGGTTAAGGTTTTTATGTTTATGGTTTAGGGTATAATGTTAGAGATTTTAGAAATTTGGGTTTAATGCGACGGATGGTAAAACCCTAACGGACCCAAAATACGAAACGCTGAAATAAAATATTAAAAACAACCTAAAAGTCAACTAAATAAATCTCAAAACGTAAAACAGATAATCTTAGATGGCAAAGGCGATCTTTTGGTCCCAGAAGGTCCAACGCACTCAAAAAACATATATTATATGCCCTATTCTGAGAAAGTATGTGAAAGTTAGCAAAAACCCTCCCGAAAACTTCAAAAATCCTAAAAACGGTTTTTAGAGTGTTTGGATGATGCAAACGAGCCAAAATCTTTACATTATTATCCTATCCATGGGTAGCGTTTAGTGATTAGGGTTTTGTTATTAGGGTATACGGTTTAGTGTTTCTGTTTACGATTTAGGGCATATGGTGATGGATTAGGTGTAGATTACATTGGCATAGGCTTTTGTACTTATTGTTTAAGGTTTAATGTTAGAGGTTTTCAAAATTAGGGTTTAATTTTACAGTTGGTAAAACCCTAACGAACCCAAAATACGAAATCCTAAAATAAAATTTTATAAACGACTTAAGAGTTTACTAAATATATCTCAAAACGTAAAACAGACGATCTAAGATGGTGAAGATATCAGTTGGTCCCAGTAAGCGCAACGCACTCAAAATATGTACCCTATTATGAGAAAGTATGCGAAAGTTGGCAAACACCCTCCGGGAAACATCAAAAATCTTCAAAACGGTTTTCAGAGTGTTTGGATGATACAAACGCGCCAAAATCTTCACATTATTATCATTTCTTTGGTTAGGGTTTTGTTATTAGGGTATAGGGTTTAGTGTTTCGGTTTACTATTTATTATTGGTGTTATTTAGGGCTATTGGTGATGGATTAGGTGTAAGTTAGGGTTAAGGTTTTTATGTTTATGGTTTAGGGTATAATGTTAGAGATTTTAGAAATTTGGGTTTAATGCGACGGATGGTAAAACCCTAACGGACCCAAAATACGAAACGCTGAAATAAAATATTAAAAACAACCTAAAAGTCAACTAAATAAATCTCAAAACGTAAAACAGATAATCTTAGATGGCAAAGGCGATCTTTTGGTCCCAGAAGGTCCAACGCACTCAAAAAACATATATTATATGCCCTATTCTGAGAAAGTATGTGAAAGTTAGCAAAAACCCTCCCGAAAACTTCAAAAATCCTAAAAACGGTTTTTAGAGTGTTTGGATGATGCAAACGAGCCAAAATCTTTACATTATTATCCTATCCATGGGTAGCGTTTAGTGATTAGGGTTTTGTTATTAGGGTATACGGTTTAGTGTTTCTGTTTACGATTTAGGGCATATGGTGATGGATTAGGTGTAGATTACATTGGCATAGGCTTTTGTACTTATTGTTTAAGGTTTAATGTTAGAGGTTTTCAAAATTAGGGTTTAATTTTACAGTTGGTAAAACCCTAACGAACCCAAAATACGAAATCCTAAAATAAAATTTTATAAACGACTTAAGAGTTTACTAAATATATCTCAAAACATAAAACAGACGATCTAAGATGGTGAAGATATCAGTTGGTCCCAGTAAGCGCAACGCACTCAAAATATGTACCCTATTATGAGAAAGTATGCGAAAGTTGGCAAACACCCTCCGGGAAACATCAAAAATCTTCAAAACGGTTTTCAGAGTGTTTGGATGATACAAACGCGCCAAAATCTTCACATTATTATCATTTCTTTGGTTAGGGTTTTGTTATTAGGGTATAGGGTTTAGTGTTTCGGTTTACTATTTATTATTGGTGTTATTTAGGGCTATTGGTGATGGATTAGGTGTAAGTTAGGGTTAAGGTTTTTATGTTTATGGTTTAGGGTATAATGTTAGAGATTTTAGAAATTTGGGTTTAATGCGACGGATGGTAAAACCCTAACGGACCCAAAATACGAAACGCTGAAATAAAATATTAAAAACAACCTAAAAGTCAACTAAATAAATCTCAAAACGTAAAACAGATAATCTTAGATGGCAAAGGCGATCTTTTGGTCCCAGAAGGTCCAACGCAGTCAAAAAACATATATTATATGCCCTATTCTGAGAAAGTATGTGAAAGTTAGCAAAAACCCTCCCGAAAACTTCAAAAATCCTAAAAACGGTTTTTAGAGTGTTTGGATGATGCAAACGAGCCAAAATCTTTACATTATTATCCTATCCATGGGTAGCGTTTAGTGATTAGGGTTTTGTTATTAGGGTATACGGTTTAGTGTTTCTGTTTACGATTTAGGGCATATGGTGATGGATTAGGTGTAGATTACATTGGCATAGGCTTTTGTACTTATTGTTTAAGGTTTAATGTTAGAGGTTTTCAAAATTAGGGTTTAATTTTACAGTTGGTAAAACCCTAACGAACCCAAAATACGAAATCCTAAAATAAAATTTTATAAACGACTTAAGAGTTTACTAAATATATCTCAAAACGTAAAACAGACGATCTAAGATGGTGAAGATATCAGTTGGTCCCAGTAAGCGCAACGCACTCAAAATATGTACCCTATTATGAGAAAGTATGCGAAAGTTGGCAAACACCCTCCGGGAAACATCAAAAATCTTCAAAACGGTTTTCAGAGTGTTTGGATGATACAAACGCGCCAAAATCTTCACATTATTATCATTTCTTTGGTTAGGGTTTTGTTATTAGGGTATAGGGTTTAGTGTTTCGGTTTACTATTTATTATTGGTGTTATTTAGGGCTATTGGTGATGGATTAGGTGTAAGTTAGGGTTAAGGTTTTTATGTTTATGGTTTAGGGTATAATGTTAGAGATTTTAGAAATTTGGGTTTAATGCGACGGATGGTAAAACCCTAACGGACCCAAAATACGAAACGCTGAAATAAAATATTAAAAACAACCTAAAAGTCAACTAAATAAATCTCAAAACGTAAAACAGATAATCTTAGATGGCAAAGGCGATCTTTTGGTCCCAGAAGGTCCAACGCACTCAAAAAACATATATTATATGCCCTATTCTGAGAAAGTATGTGAAAGTTAGCAAAAACCCTCCCGAAAACTTCAAAAATCCTAAAAACGGTTTTTAGAGTGTTTGGATGATGCAAACGAGCCAAAATCTTTACATTATTATCCTATCCATGGGTAGCGTTTAGTGATTAGGGTTTTGTTATTAGGGTATACGGTTTAGTGTTTCTGTTTACGATTTAGGGCATATGGTGATGGATTAGGTGTAGATTACATTGGCATAGGCTTTTGTACTTATTGTTTAAGGTTTAATGTTAGAGGTTTTCAAAATTAGGGTTTAATTTTACAGTTGGTAAAACCCTAACGAACCCAAAATACGAAATCCTAAAATAAAATTTTATAAACGACTTAAGAGTTTACTAAATATATCTCAAAACGTAAAACAGACGATCTAAGATGGTGAAGATATCAGTTGGTCCCAGTAAGCGCAACGCACTCAAAATATGTACCCTATTATGAGAAAGTATGCGAAAGTTAGCAAACACCCTCCGGGAAACATCAAAAATCTTCAAAACGGTTTTCAGAGTGTTTGGATGATACAAACGCGCCAAAATCTTCACATTATTATCATTTCTTTGGTTAGGGTTTTGTTATTAGGGTATAGGGTTTAGTGTTTCTGTTTACTATTTATTATTGGTGTTATTTAGGGCTATTGGTGATGGATTAGGTGTAAGTTAGGGTTAAGGTTTTTATGTTTATGGTTTAGGGTATAATGTTAGAGATTTTAGAAATTTGGGTTTAATGCGACGGATGGTAAAACCCTAACGGACCCAAAATACGAAACGCTGAAATAAAATATTAAAAACAACCTAAAAGTCAACTAAATAAATCTCAAAACGTAAAACAGATAATCTTAGATGGCAAAGGCGATCTTTTGGTCCCAGAAGGTCCAACGCACTCAAAAAACATATATTATATGCCCTATTCTGAGAAAGTATGTGAAAGTTAGCAAAAACCCTCCCGGAAACTTTAAAAGTCTTGAAAACTGTATTCAGAGTGTTTGGATGATAAAAACGCGCCAAAATCTTCACATTGTTATCATTTCTATGGCTAGGTTTTAGTGACCAGGGATTTGTGATTAGGTATAGGGTTTAGTGTTTCTTGTTACGATTTATTGTTAGGGTTATTTTGGGCTTATTGTCATGGATTAGGTCTAAGTTAGGGTTAAGGTTTTGTGTTTATGGTTTAGGATATAATGTTAGAGATTTCAGAAATTAGGGTTTAATGCGACGTCTGGTAATATCCTAACGGACCCAAAATACGAAACACTAAAAACAACCTTAAAGTCAACTAAATAATTCTGAAAACGTAATACAGATGATCTTAGATGTCGAAGGCGATTTGTTGGTCCCAGAAGGTCCAACGCACTCAAAAAACATATATTATCTGCCCTATTCTAAGAAAGTATGCGACAGTTAGCAAAAACCCTCCCGGAAACTTCAAAAATCCTAAAAACGGTTTTAGAGTGTTTGGATGATACAAACGAGCCAAAATCTTTACATTATTATCCAATCCATGGTTAGCGTTTAGTGATTAGGGTTTTGTGATTAGGGTATACGGTTTAGTGTTTCTGTTTACGATTTAGGGCATATGGTGATGGATTAGGTGTAGATTACATTGGCATAGGCTTTTGTACTTATTGTTTAAGGTTTAATGTTAGAGGTTTTCAAAATTAGGGTTTAATTTTACAGTTGGTAAAACCCTAACGAACCCAAAATACGAAATCCTAAAATAAAATTTTATAAACGACTTAAGAGTTTACTAAATATATCTCAAAACGTAAAACAGACGATCTAAGATGGTGAAGATATCAGTTGGTCCCAGTAAGCGCAACGCACTCAAAATATGTACCCTATTATGAGAAAGTATGCGAAAGTTAGCAAACACCCTCCGGGAAACATCAAAAATCTTCAAAACGGTTTTCAGAGTGTTTGGATGATACAAACGCGCCAAAATCTTCACATTATTATCATTTCTTTGGTTAGGGTTTTGTTATTAGGGTATAGGGTTTAGTGTTTCTGTTTACTATTTATTATTGGTGTTATTCAGGGCTATTGGTGATGGATTAGGTGTAAGTTAGGGTTAAGGTTTTTATGTTTATGGTTTAGGGTATAATGTTAGAGATTTTAGAAATTTGGGTTTAATGCGACGGATGGTAAAACCCTAACGGACCCAAAATACGAAACGCTGAAATAAAATATTAAAAACAACCTAAAAGTCAACTAAATAAATCTCAAAACGTAAAACAGATAATCTTAGATGGCAAAGGCGATCTTTTGGTCCCAGAAGGTCCAACGCACTCAAAAAACATATATTATATGCCCTATTCTGAGAAAGTATGTGAAAGTTAGCAAAAACCCTCCCGGAAACTTTAAAAGTCTTGAAAACTGTATTCAGAGTGTTTGGATGATAAAAACGCGCCAAAATCTTCACATTGTTATCATTTCTATGGCTAGGTTTTAGTGACCATGGATTTGTGATTAGGTATAGGGTTTAGTGTTTCTTGTTACGATTTATTGTTAGGGTTATTTTGGGCTTATTGTCATGGATTAGGTCTAAGTTAGGGTTAAGGTTTTGTGTTTATGGTTTAGGATATAATGTTAGAGATTTCAGAAATTAGGGTTTAATGCGACGTCTGGTAATATCCTAACGGACCCAAAATACGAAACACTAAAAACAACCTTAAAGTCAACTAAATAATTCTGAAAACGTAATACTGATGATCTTAGATGTCGAAGGCGATCTGTTGGTCCCAGAAGGTCCAACGCACTCAAAAAACATATATTATCTGCCCTATTCTAAGAAAGTATGCGACAGTTAGCAAAAACCCTCCCGGAAACTTCAAAAATCCTAAAAACGGTTTTTAGAGTGTTTGGATGATACAAACGAGCCAAAATCTTTACATTATTATCCAATCCGTGGTTAGCGTTTAGTGATTAGGGTTTTGTGATTAGGGTATACGGTTTAGTGTTTCTGTTTACGATTTAGGGCATATGGTGATGGATTAGGTGTAGATTACATTGGCATAGGCTTTTGTACTTATTGTTTAAGGTTTAATGTTAGAGGTTTTCAAAATTAGGGTTTAATTTTACAGTTGGTAAAACCCTAACGAACCCAAAATACGAAATCCTAAAATAAAATTTTATAAACGACTTAAGAGTTTACTAAATATATCTCAAAACGTAAAACAGACGATCTAAGATGGTGAAGATATCAGTTGGTCCCAGTAAGCGCAACGCACTCAAAATATGTACCCTATTATGAGAAAGTATGCGAAAGTTAGCAAACACCCTCCGGGAAACATCAAAAATCTTCAAAACGGTTTTCAGAGTGTTTGGATGATACAAACGCGCCAAAATCTTCACATTATTATCATTTCTTTGGTTAGGGTTTTGTTATTAGGGTATAGGGTTTAGTGTTTCTGTTTACTATTTATTATTGGTGTTATTCAGGGCTATTGGTGATGGATTAGGTGTAAGTTAGGGTTAAGGTTTTTATGCTTATGGTTTAGGGTATAATGTTAGAGATTTTAGAAATTTGGGTTTAATGCGACGGATGGTAAAACCCTAACAGACCCAAAATACGAAACGCTGAAATAAAATATTAAAAACAACCTAAAAGTCAACTAAATAAATCTCAAAACGTAAAACAGATAATCTTAGATGGCAAAGGCGATCTTTTGGTCCCAGAAGGTCCAACGCACTCAAAAAACATATATTATATGCCCTATTCTGAGAAAGTATGTGAAAGTTAGCAAAAACCCTCCCGGAAACTTTAAAAGTCTTGAAAACTGTATTCAGAGTGTTTGGATGATAAAAACGCGCCAAAATCTTCACATTGTTATCATTTCTATGGCTAGGTTTTAGTGACCAGGGATTTGTTATTAGGTATAGGGTTTAGTGTTTCTTGTTACGATTTATTGTTAGGGTTATTTTGGGCTTATTGTCATGGATTAGGTCTAAGTTAGGGTTAAGGTTTTGTGTTTATGGTTTAGGATATAATGTTAGAGATTTCAGAAATTAGGGTTTAATGCGACGTCTGGTAATATCCTAACGGACCCAAAATACGAAACACTAAAAACAACCTTAAAGTCAACTAAATAATTCTGAAAACGTAATACTGATGATCTTAGATGTCGAAGGCGATCTGTTGGTCCCAGAAGGTCCAACGCACTCAAAAAACATATATTATCTGCCCTATTCTAAGAAAGTATGCGACAGTTAGCAAAAACCCTCCCGGAAACTTCAAAAATCCTAAAAACGGTTTTTAGAGTGTTTGGATGATACAAACGAGCCAAAATCTTTACATTATTATCCAATCCGTGGTTAGCGTTTAGTGATTAGGGTTTTGTGATTAGGGTATACGGTTTAGTGTTTCTGTTTACGATTTAGGGCATATGGTGATGGATTAGGTGTAGATTACATTGGCATAGGCTTTTGTACTTATTGTTTAAGGTTTAATGTTAGAGGTTTTCAAAATTAGGGTTTAATTTTACAGTTGGTAAAACCCTAACGAACCCAAAATACGAAATCCTAAAATAAAATTTTATAAACGACTTAAGAGTTTACTAAATATATCTCAAAACGTAAAACAGACGATCTGAGATGGTGAAGATATCAGTTGGTCCCAGTAAGCGCAACGCACTCAAAATATGTACCCTATTATGAGAAAGTATGCGAAAGTTAGCAAACACCCTCCGGGAAACATCAAAAATCTTCAAAACGGTTTTCAGAGTGTTTGGATGATACAAACGCGCCAAAATCTTCACATTATTATCATTTCTTTGGTTAGGGTTTTGTTATTAGGGTATAGGGTTTAGTGTTTCTGTTTACTATTTATTATTGGTGTTATTTAGGGCTATTGGTGATGGATTAGGTGTAAGTTAGGGTTAAGGTTTTTATGTTTATGGTTTAGGGTATAATGTTAGAGATTTTAGAAATTTGGGTTTAATGCGACGGATGGTAAAACCCTAACGGACCCAAAATACGAAACGCTGAAATAAAATATTAAAAACAACCTAAAAGTCAACTAAATAAATCTCAAAACGTAAAACAGATAATCTTAGATGGCAAAGGCGATCTTTTGGTCCCAGAAGGTCCAACGCACTCAAAAAACATATATTATATGCCCTATTCTGAGAAAGTATGTGAAAGTTAGCAAAAACCCTCCCGGAAACTTTAAAAGTCTTGAAAACTGTATTCAGAGTGTTTGGATGATAAAAACGCGCCAAAATCTTCACATTGTTATCATTTCTATGGCTAGGTTTTAGTGACCAGGGATTTGTTATTAGGTATAGGGTTTAGTGTTTCTTGTTACGATTTATTGTTAGGGTTATTTTGGGCTTATTGTCATGGATTAGGTCTAAGTTAGGGTTAAGGTTTTGTGTTTATGGTTTAGGATATAATGTTAGAGATTTCAGAAATTAGGGTTTAATGCGACGTCTGGTAATATCCTAACGGACCCAAAATACGAAACACTAAAAACAACCTTAAAGTCAACTAAATAATTCTGAAAACGTAATACTGATGATCTTAGATGTCGAAGGCGATCTGTTGGTCCCAGAAGGTCCAACGCACTCAAAAAACATATATTATCTGCCCTATTCTAAGAAAGTATGCGACAGTTAGCAAAAACCCTCCCGGAAACTTCAAAAATCCTAAAAACGGTTTTTAGAGTGTTTGGATGATACAAACGAGCCAAAATCTTTACATTATTATCCAATCCATGGTTAGCGTTTAGTGATTAGGGTTTTGTGATTAGGGTATACGGTTTAGTGTTTCTGTTTACGATTTAGGGCATATGGTGATGGATTAGGTGTAGATTACATTGGCATAGGCTTTTGTACTTATTGTTTAAGGTTTAATGTTAGAGGTTTTCAAAATTAGGGTTTAATTTTACAGTTGGTAAAACCCTAACGAACCCAAAATACGAAATCCTATAATAAATTTTTATAAACGACTTAAGAGTTTACTAAATATATCTCAAAACGTAAAACAGACGATCTAAGATGGTAAAATATCAGTTGGTCCCAGTAAGCGCAACGCACTCAAAATATGTACCCTATTATGAGAAAGTATGCGAAAGTTAGCAAACACCCTCCGGGAAACATCAAAAATCTTCAAAACGGTTTTCAGAGTGTTTGGATGATACAAACGCGCCAAAATCTTCACATTATTATCATTTCTTTGGTTAGGGTTTTGTTATTAGGGTATAGGGTTTAGTGTTTCTGTTTACTATTTATTATTGGTGTTATTTAGGGCTATTGGTGATGGATTAGGTGTAAGTTAGGGTTAAGGTTTTTATGCTTATGGTTTAGGGTATAATGTTAGAGATTTTAGAAATTTGGGTTTAATGCGACGGATGGTAAAACCCTAACGGACCCAAAATACGAAACGCTGAAATAAAATATTAAAAACAACCTAAAAGTCAACTAAATAAATCTCAAAACGTAAAACAAATAATCTTAGATGGCTAAGGCGATCTTTTGGTCCCAGAAGGTCCAACGCACTCAAAAAACATATATTATATGCCCTATTCTGAGAAAGTATGTGAAAGTTAGCAAAAACCCTCCCGGAAACTTTAAAAGTCTTGAAAACTGTATTCAGAGTGTTTGGATGATACAAACGCGCCAAAATATTCACATTGTTATAATTTCTATGGCTAGGTTTTAGTGACTAGGGATTTGTGATTAGGGTATAGGGTTTAGTGTTTCTTGTTACGATTTATTGTTAGGGTTATTTTGGGCTTATTGTCATGGATTAGGTCTAAGTTAGGGTTAAGGTTTTGTGTTTATGGTTTAGGATATAATGTTAGAGATTTCAGAAATTAGGGTTTAATGCGACGTCTGGTAATATCCTAACGGACCCAAAATACGAAACACTAAAAACAACCTTAAAGTCAACTAAATAATTCTGAAAACGTAATACTGATGATCTTAGATGTCGAAGGCGATCTGTTGGTCCCAGAAGGTCCAACGCACTCAAAAAACATATATTATCTGCCCTATTCTAAGAAAGTATGCGACAGTTAGCAAAAACCTTCCCGGAAACTTCAAAAATCCTAAAAACGGTTTTTAGAGTGTTTGGATGATACAAACGAGCCAAAATCTTTACATTATTATCCAATCCATGGTTAGCGTTTAGTGATTAGGGTTTTGTGATTAGGGTATACGGTTTAGTGTTTCTGTTTACGATTTAGGGCATATGGTGATGGATTAGGTGTAGATTACATTGGCATAGGCTTTTGTACTTATTGTTTAAGGTTTAATGTTAGAGGTTTTCAAAATTAGGGTTTAATTTTACAGTTGGTAAAACCCTAACGAACCCAAAATACGAAATCCTAAAATAAAATTTTATAAACGACTTAAGAGTTTACTAAATATATCTCAAAACGTAAAACAGACGAACTAAGATGGTGAAGATATCAGTTGGTCCCAGTAAGCGCAACGCACTCAAAATATGTACCCTATTATGAGAAAGTATGCGAAAGTTAGCAAACACCCTCCGGGAAACATCAAAAATCTTCAAAACGGTTTTCAGAGTGTTTGGATGATACAAACGCGCCAAAATCTTCACATTATTATCATTTCTTTGGTTAGGGTTTTGTTATTAGGGTATAGGGTTTAGTGTTTCTGTTTACTATTTATTATTGGTGTTATTTAGGGCTATTGGTGATGGATTAGGTGTAAGTTAGGGTTAAGGTTTTTATGTTTATGGTTTAGGGTATAATGTTAGAGATTTTAGAAATTTGGGTTTAATGCGACGGATGGTAAAACCCTAACGGACCCAAAATACGAAACACTGAAATAAAATATTAAAAACAACCTAAAAGTCAACTAAATAAATCTCAAAACGTAAAACAAATAATCTTAGATGGCTAAGGCGATCTTTTGGTCCCAGAAGGTCCAACGCACTCAAAAAACATATATTATATGCCCTATTCTGAGAAAGTATGTGAAAGTTAGCAAAAACCCTCCCGGAAACTTTAAAAGTCTTGAAAACTGTATTCAGAGTGTTTGGATGATACAAACGCGCCAAAATCTTCACATTGTTATCATTTCTATGGCTAGGTTTTAGTGACTAAGGATTTGTGATTAGGGTATAGGGTTTAGTGTTTCTTGTTACGATTTATTGTTAGGGTTATTTTGGGCTTATTGTCATGGATTAGGTCTAAGTTAGGGTTAAGGTTTTGTGTTTATGGTTTAGGATATAATGTTAGAGATTTCAGAAATTAGGGTTTAATGCGACGTCTGGTAATATCCTAACGGACCCAAAATACGAAACACTAAAAACAACCTTAAAGTCAACTAAATAATTCTGAAAACGTAATACTGATGATCTTAGATGTCGAAGGCGATCTGTTGGTCCCAGAAGGTCCAACGCACTCAAAAAACATATATTATCTGCCCTATTCTAAGAAATTATGCGACAGTTAGCAAAAACCCTCCCGGAAACTTCAAAAATCCTAAAAACGGTTTTTAGAGTGTTTGGATGATGCAAACGAGCCAAAATCTTTACATTATTATCCTATCCATGGGTAGCGTTTAGTGATTAGGGTTTTGTGATTAGGGTATACGGTTTAGTGTTTCTGTTTACGATTTAGGGCATATGGTGATGGATTAGGTGTAGATTACATTGGCATAGGCTTTTGTACTTATTGTTTAAGGTTTAATGTTAGAGGTTTTCAAAATTAGGGTTTAATTTTACAGTTGGTAAAACCCTAACGAACCCAAAATACGAAATCCTAAAATAAAATTTTATAAACGACTTAAGAGTTTACTAAATATATCTCAAAACGTAAAACAGACGATCTAAGATGGTGAAGATATCAGTTGGTCCCAGTAAGCGCAACGCACTCAAAATATGTACCCTATTATGAGAAAGTATGCGAAAGTTAGCAAACACCCTCCGGGAAACATCAAAAATCTTCAAAACGGTTTTCAGAGTGTTTGGATGATACAAACGCGCCAAAATCTTCACATTATTATCATTTCTTTGGTTAGGGTTTTGTTATTAGGGTATAGGGTTTAGTGTTTCTGTTTACTATTTATTATTGGTGTTATTTAGGGCTATTGGTGATGGATTAGGTGTAAGTTAGGGTTAAGGTTTTTATGTTTATGGTTTAGGGTATAATGTTAGAGATTTTAGAAATTTGGGTTTAATGCGACGGATGGTAAAACCCTAACGGACCCAAAATACGAAACGCTGAAATAAAATATTAAAAACAACCTAAAAGTCAACTAAATAAATCTCAAAACGTAAAACCGATAATCTTAGATGGCTAAGGCGATCTTTTGGTCCCAGAAGGTCCAACGCACTCAAAAAACATATATTATATGCCCTATTCTGAGAAAGTATGTGAAAGTTAGCAAAAACCCTCCCGGAAACTTTAAAAGTCTTGAAAACTGTATTCAGAGTGTTTGGATGATACAAACGCGCCAAAATCTTCACATTGTTATAATTTCTATGGCTAGGTTTTAGTGACTAGGGATTTGTGATTAGGGTATAGGGTTTAGTGTTTCTTGTTACGATTTATTGTTAGGGTTATTTTGGGCTTATTGTCATGGATTAGGTCTAAGTTAGGGTTAAGGTTTTGTGTTTATGGTTTAGGATATAATGTTAGAGATTTCAGAAATTAGGGTTTAATGCGACGTCTGGTAAAACCCTAACGGACCCAAAATACGAAACACTAAAATAAAATATTAAAAACAACCTTAAAGTCAACTAAATAATTCTGAAAACGTAATACTGATGATCTTAGATGTCGAAGGCGATCTGTTGGTCCCAGAAGGTCCAACGCACTCAAAAAACATATATTATCTGCCCTATTCTAAGAAAGTATGCGACAGTTAGCAAAAACCCTCCCGGAAACTTCAAAAATCCTAAAAACGGTTTTTAGAGTGTTTGGATGATGCAAACGAGCCAAAATCTTTATATTATTATCCTATCCATGGGTAGCGTTTAGTGATTAGGGTTTTGTGATTAGGGTATACGGTTTAGTGTTTCTGTTTACGATTTAGGGCATATGGTGATGGATTAGGTGTAGATTACATTAGCATAGGCTTTTGTACTTATTGTTTAAGGTTTAATGTTAGAGGTTTTCATAATTAGGGTTTAATTTTACAGTTGGTAAAACCCTAACGAACCCAAAATACGAAATCCTAAAATAAAATTTTATAAACGACTTAAGAGTTTACTAAATATATCTCAAAACGTAAAACAGACGATCTAAGATGGTGAAGATATCAGTTGGTCCCAGTAAGCGCAACGCACTCAAAATATGTACCCTATTATGAGAAAGTATGCGAAAGTTAGCAAACACCCTCCGGGAAACATTAAAAATCTTCAAAACGGTTTTCAGAGTGTTTGGATGATACAAACGCGCCAAAATCTTCACATTATTATCATTTCTTTGGTTAGGGTTTTGTTATTAGGGTATAGGGTTTAGTGTTTCTGTTTACTATTTATTATTGGTGTTATTTAGGGCTATTGGTGATGGATTAGGTGTAAGTTAGGGTTAAGGTTTTTATGTTTATGTTTTAGGGTATAATGTTAGAGATTTTAGAAATTTGGGTTTAATGCGACGGATGGTAAAACCCTAACGGACCAAAATACAAAACGCTGAAATAAAATATTAAAAACAACCTAAAAGTCAACTAAATAAATCTTAAAACGTAAAACAGATAATCTTAGATGGCTAAGGCGATCTTTTGGTCCCAGAAGGTCCAACGCACTCAAAAAACATATATTATATACCCTATTCTGAGAAAGTATGTGAAAGTTAGCAAAAACCCTCCCGGAAACTTTAAAAGTCTTGAAAACTGTATTCAGAGTGTTTGGATGATACAAACGCGCCAAAATCTTCACATTGTTATAATTTCTATGGCTAGGTTTTAGTGACTAGGGATTTGTGATTAGGGTATAGGGTTTAGTGTTTCTTGTTACGATTTATTGTTAGGGTTATTTTGGGCTTATTGTCATGGATTAGGTCTAAGTTAGGGCTAAGGTTTTGTGTTTATGGTTTAGGATATAATGTTAGAGATTTCAGAAATTAGGGTTTAATGCGACGTCTGGTAAAACCCTAACGGACCCAAAATACGAAACACTAAAATAAAATATTAAAAACAACCTTAAAGTCAACTAAATAATTCTAAAAACGTAATACTGATGATCTTAGATGTCGAAGGCGATCTGTTGGTCCCAGAAGGTCCAACGCACTCAAAAAACATATATTATCTGCCCTATTCTAAGAAAGTATGCGACAGTTAGCAAAAACCCTCCTGGAAACTTCAAAAATCCTAAAAACGGTTTTTAGAGTGTTTGGATGATGCAAACGAGCCAAAATCTTTATATTATTATCCTATCCATGGGTAGCGTTTAGTGATTAGGGTTTTGTGATTAGGGTATACGGTTTAGTGTTTCTGTTTACGATTTAGGGCATATGGTGATGGATTAGGTGTAGATTACATTGGCATAGGCTTTTGTACTTATTGTTTAAGGTTTAATGTTAGAGGTTTTCATAATTAGGGTTTAATTTTACAGTTGGTAAAACCCTAACGAACCCAAAATACGAAATCCTAAAATAAAATTTTATAAACGACTTAAGAGTTTACTAAATATATCTCAAAACGTAAAACAGACGATCTAAGATGGTGAAGATATCAGTTGGTCCCAGTAAGCGCAACGCACTCAAAATATGTACCCTATTATGAGAAAGTATGCGAAAGTTAGCAAACACCCTCCGGGAAACATTAAAAATCTTCAAAACGGTTTTCAGAGTGTTTGGATGATACAAACGCGCCAAAATCTTCACATTATTATCATTTCTTTGGTTAGGGTTTTGTTATTAGGGTATAGGGTTTAGTGTTTCTGTTTACTATTTATTATTGGTGTTATTTAGGGCTATTGGTGATGGATTAGGTGTAAGTTAGGGTTAAGGTTTTTATGTTTATGGTTTAGGGTATAATGTTAGAGATTTTAGAAATTTGGGTTTAATGCGACGGATGGTAAAACCCTAACGGACCCAAAATACAAAACGCTGAAATAAAATATTAAAAACAACCTAAAAGTCAACTAAATAAATCTTAAAACGTAAAACAGATAATCTTAGATGGCTAAGGCGATCTTTTGGTCCCAGAAGGTCCAACGCACTCAAAAAACATATATTATATACCCTATTCTGAGAAAGTATGTGAAAGTTAGCAAAAACCCTCCCGGAAACTTTAAAAGTCTTGAAAACTGTATTCAGAGTGTTTGGATGATACAAACGCGCCAAAATCTTCACATTGTTATAATTTCTATGGCTAGGTTTTAGTGACTAGGGATTTGTGATTAGGGTATAGGGTTTAGTGTTTCTTGTTACGATTTATTGTTAGGGTTATTTTGGGCTTATTGTCATGGATTAGGTCTAAGTTAGGGTTAAGGTTTTGTGTTTATGGTTTAGGATATAATGTTAGAGATTTCAGAAATTTGGGTTTAATGCGACGTCTGGTAAAACCCTAACGGACCCAAAATACGAAACACTAAAATAAAATATTAAAAACAACCTTAAAGTCAACTAAATAATTCTGAAAACGTAATACTGATGATCTTAGATGTCGAAGGCGATCTGTTGGTCCCAGAAGGTCCAACGCACTCAAAAAACATATATTATCTGCCCTATTCTAAGAAAGTATGCGACAGTTAGCAAAAACCCTCCCGGAAACTTCAAAAATCCTAAAAACGGTTTTTAGAGTGTTTGGATGATGCAAACGAGCCAAAATCTTTATATTATTATCCTATCCATGGGTAGCGTTTAGTGATTAGGGTTTTGTGATTAGGGTATACGGTTTAGTGTTTCTGTTTACGATTTAGGGCATATGGTGATGGATTAGGTGTAGATTACATTGGCATAGGTTTTTGTACTTATTGTTTAAGGTTTAATGTTAGAGGTTTTCATAATTAGGGTTTAATTTTACAGTTGGTAAAACCCTAACGAACCCAAAATACGAAATCCTAAAATAAAATTTTATAAACGACTTAAGAGTTTACTAAATATATCTCAAAACGTAAAACAGACGATCTAAGATGGTGAAGATATCAGTTGGTCCCAGTAAGCGCAACGCACTCAAAATATGTACCCTATTATGAGAAAGTATGCGAAAGTTAGCAAACACCCTCCGGGAAACATCAAAAATCTTCAAAACGGTTTTCAGAGTGTTTGGATGATACAAACGCGCCAAAATCTTCACATTATTATCATTTCTTTGGTTAGGGTTTTGTTATTAGGGTATAGGGTTTAGTGTTTCTGTTTACTATTTATTATTGGTGTTATTTAGGGCTATTGGTGATGGATTAGGTGTAAGTTAGGGTTAAGGTTTTTATGTTTATGGTTTAGGGTATAATGTTAGAGATTTTAGAAATTTGGGTTTAATGCGACGGTTGGAAAACCCTAACGGACCCAAAATACGAAACGCTGAAATAAAATATTAAAACAACCTAAAAGTCAACTAAATAAATCTCAAAACATAAAACTGATAATCTTAGATGGCGAAGGCGGTGTGTTGGTCCCAGAAGGTCCAACGCACTCAAAAAACATATATTATATGCCCTATTCTGAGAAAGTATGCTAAAGTTAGCAAAAACCAACCCGGAAACTTTAAAAGTCTTGAAAACTGTTTTCAGAGTGTTTGCATGATACAAACGCTCCAAAATCTTCACATTATTACCCTTTTTATGGTTAGGTTTTATTGACTAGGGATTTGTGATTAGGGTATAGGGATTAGTGTTTGTGTTTACGATTTATTATTGGTGATAGATTAGGTGTAAGTTAGGGTTAAGGTTTTTATGTTTATGGTTTAGGGTATAATGTTAAGGATTTTAGAAATTAGCGTTTAATGCGATGGTTGGTAAAACCCTAACGGAACCAAAATACGAAACACTAAAATAAAATATTAAAAACAACCTAAAAGTCAACTAAATAATTCTGAAAACGTAAAACAGATAATCTTAGATGGCGAAGGCGATCTGTTGGTCCCAGAAGGTCCAACGCACTCAAAAAACATATATTATCTGCCCTATTCTGAGAAAGTATGCGACAGTCAGCAAAAACCCTCTCGGAAACTTCAAAAATCCTAAAAACGGTTTTTAGAGTGTTTGGATGATACAAACGAGCCAAAATCTTTACATTATTATCCTATCCATGGTTAGCGTTTAGTGATTAGGGTTTTGTGATTAGGGTATACGGTTTAGTGTTTCTGTTTACGATTTAGGGCATATGGTGATGGATTAGGTGTAGATTACATTGGCATAGGCTTTTGTACTTATTGTTTAAGGTTTAATGTTAGAGGTTTTCAAAATTCAGGTTTAATTTTACAGTTGGTAAAACCCTAACGAACCCAAAATACGAAACCCTAAAATAAAATTTTATAAACGACTTAAGAGTTTACTAAATATATCTCAAAACGTAAAACAGACGATCTAAGATGGTGAAGATATCAGTTGGTCCCAGTAAGCGCAACGCACTCAAAATATGTACCCTATTATGAGAAAGTATGCGAAAGTTAGCAAACACCCTCCGGGAAACATCAAAAATATTCAAAACGGTTTTCAGAGTGTTTGGATGATACAAACGCGCCAAAATCTTCACATTATTATCATTTCTATGGTTAGGGTTTTGTTATTAGGGTATAGGGTTTAGTGTTTCTGTTTACTATTTATTATTGGTGTTATTTAGGGCTATTGGTGATGGATTAGGTGTAAGTTAGGGTTAAGGTTTTTATGTTTATGGTTTAGTATAATGTTAGAGATTTTAAAAATTAGGGTTTAATGCGACGGTTGGTAAAACCCTAACGGACCCAACATATGAAACACTAAAATAAAATATTAAAAACAACTTAAAAGTCAACTAAATAAATCTCAAAACGTAAAACTGATAATCTTAGATGGCGAAGGCGATCTATTGGTCCCAGAAGGTCCAACGCACTAAAAAAACATATATTATATGCCCTATTCTGAGAAAGTATGCGGAAGTTAGCAAAAACCCTCCCGGAAACTTTAAAAGTCTTGAAAACTGTTTTGAGAGTGTTTGCATGATACAAACGAACCAAAATCTTAACATTATTATCCTTTCTATGGTTAGGTTTTAGTGACTAGGGATTTGTGATTAGGGTATAGGGTTTAGTGTTTCTGGTAACGTTTATTGTTAGGGTTATTTTGGGTTTAAGGTGATGGATTAGGTGTAAGTTAGGGTTAATGTTTTTATGTTTATGGTTTAGGGTATAATGTTAGAGATTTTAGAAATTAGGGTTTAATGCGACGGTTGGAAAACCCCAACGGACCCAAAATACGAAACACTGAAATAAAATATTAAAAACAACCTAAAAGTCAACTAAATAAATCTCAAAACGTAAAACAGATAATCTAAGATGGCAAAGGCGATATTTTGGTCCCAGAAGGTCCAACGCACTCAAAAAACATATATTATATGCCCTATTCTGAGAAAGTATGCGACAGTTAGCAAAAAATCCTCCCGGAAACTTCAAAAATCCTAAAAACGGTTTTTAGAGTGTTTGGATGATACAAACACGCCAAAATCTTCACATTATTATCCTATCCATGGTTAGCGTTTAGTGATTAGGGTTTTGTGATTAGGGTATAGGGTTTAGTGTTTCTGTTTACGATTTATTGTTAGTGTTTATAGTTAGTATTTAGGGCATATGGTGATGGATTAGGTGTAGATTATATTGTCTTAGGCTTTTGTATTTATTGTTTAAGGTTTAATGTTAGAGGTTTTCGAAATTAGAGTTTAATTTTACATTTGGTAAAACCCTAACGAACCCAAAATACGAAACCCTAAAATAAAATTTTATAAACGACTTAAAATTTAACTAAATAAATTTCCAAACGTAAAACAGACGATCTAAGATGGCGAAGATATCAGTTGGTCCCAGTAAGCCCAAGGCACTCAAAAAAACATATAATATGTACCTTATTTTGAGAAAGTATGCGAAAAATAGCAAAAACCCTCCCGGAAACTTCTATAATCTTCAACACGGTTTTTAGAGTGTTTGGGTGATACAAACGCGCCAAAATCTTCCCATTAATTTTTTTTTTTGATGACGAGGGTTCCCGGTCTTCCACCCGACTAGTCCCCCGGGAGGTATGACTGCCTCCCCAACATCTTCACATTATTATACTTTCCATGGTTAGGGTTTTGTTATTAGGGTATTGGGTTTTGTGTTTCGATTTACGATTTATTGTTTGTGTTATTTAGGGATTTTGGTGATGGATTAGGTGTAAGTTAGGGTTAAGGTTTTTATGTTTATGGTTTAGGTTATAATGTTAGAGATTTTAGAAATTAGGGTTTAATGCGACGGTTGGAAAACCCTAACGGACCCAAAATACGAAACACTGAAATAAAATATTAAAAACAACCTAAAAGTCAACTAAATAAATCTCAAAACGTAAAACTGATAATCTTAGATGGAAAAGGCGATCTTTTGGTCACAGAAGGTCCAACGCACTCAAAAAACATATATTATATGCCCTATTCTGAGAAAGTAAGTGAAAGTTAGCAAAAACCCTCCCGGAAACTTTAAAAGTCTTGAAAACTGTTTTCAGAGTGTTTGGATGATACAAACGCGCCAAAATCTTCACATTATTATCATTTCTATGGCTAGGTTTTAGTGACTAGGGATTTGTGATTAGGGTATAGGGTTTAGTTTTTCTAGTTACGATTTATTGTTAGGGTTATTTTGGGCTTATGGTGATGGATTAGGTCTAAGTTAGGGTTAAGGTTTTGTGTTTATGGTTTAGGATATAATGTTAGAGATTTCAGAAATTAGGGTTTAATAAGACGGTTGGTAATATCCTAACGGACCCATAATACGAAACCCTAAAATAAAATATTAAAAACAACCTAAAAGTCAACTAAATAAATCTCAAAACGTAAAACTGATAACCTTAGATGGCGAAGGCGATCTATTGGTCCCAGAAGTTTCAACGCACTCAAAAAACATATATTATATGCCCTATTCTGAGAAAGTATGCTAAAGGTAGCAAAAACCCTCCCGGAAACTTTAAAAGTCTTGAAAACTGTTTTCAGAGTGTTTGCATGATACAAACGCACCAAAATCTTCACATTATTATCCTTTTTATGGTTAGGTTTTAGTGACTAGGGATTTGTGATTAGGCTATAGGGTTTAGTGTTTATGTATACGATTTATTATTGGTGTTATTTAGGGCTATTGGTGATAGATTAGGTGTAAGTTAGGGTTAAGGTTTTTATGTTTATGGTTTAGGGTATAATGTTAAGGATTTTAGAAATTAGGGTTTAATAAGACGGTTGGTAATATCCTAACGGACCCAAAATACGAAACCCTAAAATAAAATATTAAAAACAACCTAAAAGTCAACTAAATAAATCTCAAAACGTAAAACTGATAACCTTAGATGGCGAAGGCGATCTATTGGTCCCAGAAGGTCCAACGCACTCAAAAAACATATATTATATACCCTATTCTGAGAAAGTATGCTAAAGTTAGCAAAAACCCTACCGGAAACTTTAAAAGTCTTGAAAACTGTTTTCAGAGTGTTTGCATGATACAAACGCACCAAAATCTTCACATTATTATCCTTTTTATGGTTAGGTTTTAGTGACTAGGGATTTGTGATTAGGGTATAGGGTTTAGTGTTTCTGTTTACAATTTATTATTGGTGTTATTTAGGGCTATTGGTGATAGATTAGTTGTAAGTTAGGGTTAAGGTTTTTATGTTTATGGTTTAGGGTATAATGTTAAGGATTTTAGAAATTAGGGTTTAATGCGACGGTTGGTAAAACGCTAACGGAACCAAAATACGAAACACTAAAATTAAATATTAAAAACTACCTAAAAGTCAACTAAATAATTCTGAAAAACGTAAAACAGATGATCTTAGATGGCGAAGGCGATCTGTTGGTCCCAGAAGGTCCAACGCACTCAAAAAACATATATTATATGCCCTATTCTGAGAAAGTATGTGAAAGTTAGCAAAAACCCTCCCGGAAACTTTAAAAGTCTTGAAAACTGTTTTTAGAGTGTTTGGATGATACAAACGCGCCAAAATCTTCACATTATTATCATTTCTATGGATAGGTTTTAGTGACTAGGGTATAGGGTTTAGTGTTTCTAGTTACGATTTATTGTTAGGGTGATTTTGGGCTTATGGTGATGGATTAGGTCTAAGTTAGGGTTAAGGTTTTGTGTTTATGGTTTAGGATATAATGTTAGAGATTTCAGAAATTAGGGTTTAATAAGACGGTTGGTAATATCCTAACGGACCCAAAATACGAAACCCTAAAATAAAATATTAAAAACAACCTAAAAGTCAACTAAATAAATCTCAAAACGTAAAACAGATGATCTTAGATGGCGAAGGTGATCTGTTGGTCCTAGAAGGTCCAACACACTTAAAAAACATATATTATATGCCCTATTCTGAGAAAGTATGCGACAGTTAGCAAAAAACCATCCCGGAAACTTCAAAAATCCTAAAAACGGGTTTTAGAGTGTTTGGATGATACAAGCACGCGAAAATCATCACATTATTATCCTATCCATGGTTAGCGTTTAGTAATTAGGGTTTTGTGATTAGGGTATAGGGTTTAGTGTTTCTGTTTACGATTTATTGTTAGTGTTTATGGTTAGTATTTAGGGCATATGGTGATGGATTAGGTGTAGATTATATTGGCTAAGGCTTTTGTATTTATTGTTTAAGGTTTAATGTTAGAGGTTTTCGAAATTAGAGTTTAATTTTACAGTTGGTAAAACCCTAACGAACCCAAAATACGAAACCCTAAATTAAAATTTTATAAGGACTTAAAAGTTAACTAAATAAATCTCAAAACGTAAAACAGACGATCTAAGATGGCAAAGATATCAGTTGGTCCCAGTAAGCCCGAGGCACTCAAAAAAACATATAATATGTACCTTATTTTGAGAAAGTATGCGAAAAATAGCAAAAACCCTCCCGGAAACTTCTATAATCTTCAAAACGGTTTTTAGAGTGTTTGGGTGATACAAACGCGCCAAAATCTTCACATTATATTTTTTTTATGACGAGGGTTCCCGGGCTTACACCCGACTAGTCCCCCGGGAGGAATGACAGCCTCCCCAACATCTTCACATTATTATCATTTCCATGGTTAGGGTTTTGTTATTAGGGTATTGGGTTTTGTGTTTCAATTTACGATTTATTGTTAGTGTTATTTAGGGCTTTTGGTGATGGATTAGGTGTAAGTTAGGGTTAATGTTTTTATGTTTATGGCTTAGGCTATAATGTTAGAGATTTTAGAAATTAGGGTTTAATGCGACGGTTGGTATAACCCTAACGGACCCAAAATATGAAACACTAAAATAAAATATTAAAAACAACTTAAAAGTCAACTAAATAAATCTCAAAACGTAAAACTGATAATCTTAGATGGCGAAGGCGATCTATTAGTCCCAGAAGGTCCAACGCACTCAAAAAACATATATTATATGCCCTATTCTAAGAAAGTATGCGGAAGTTAGCAAAAACCCTCCCGGAAACTTTAAAAGTCTTGAAAACTTTTTTGAGAGTGTTTGCATAATACAAACGAACCAAAATCTTCACATTATTATACTTTCTATGGTTAGGTTTTAGTGACTAGGGATTTGTGATTAGGGTATAGGGTTTAGTGTTTCTGGTTACGTTTATTGTTAGGGTTATTTTGGGTTTATGGTGATGGATTAGGTGTAAGTTAGGGTAAATGTTTTTATGTTTATGGTTTAAGATATAATGTCAGAGATTTTAGAATTTGGGTTTAATGCGACGGTTGGTAAAACCCTAACGGACACAAAATACGAAACACTAAAATAAAATATTAAAAACAACCTAAAAGTCAACTAAACAAATCTCAAAACGTAAAACTGATAATCTTAGATGGCGAAGGCGATCTGTTGGTCCCAGAAGGTCCAACGCACTAAAAAAACATATATTATATGCCCTATTCTGAGAAAGTATGCTAAAGTTAGCAAAAACCAACCCGGAAACTTTAAAAGTCTTGAAAACTGTTTTCAGAGTGTTTGCATGATACAAACGCTCCAAAATCTTCACATTATTATCCTTTTTATGGTTAGGTTTTATTGACTAGGGATTTGTGATTAGGGTATAGGGATTAGTGTTTGTGTTTACGATTTATTATTGGTGATAGATTAGGTGTAAGTTAGGGTTAAGGTTTTTATGTTTATGGTTTAGGGTATAATGTTAAGGATTTTAGAAATTAGGGTTTAATGCGACGGTTGGTAATACCCTAACGGAACCAAAATACGAAACACTAAAATAAAATATTAAAAACAACCTAAAAGTCAACTAAATAATTCTGAAAACGTAAAACAGATAATCTTAGATGGCGAAGGCGATCTGTTGGTCCCAGAAGGTCCAACGCACTCAAAAAACATATATTATCTGCCCTATTCTGAGAAAGTATGCGACAGTTAGCAAAAACCCTCTCGGAAACTTCAAAAATCCTGAAAACGGTTTTTAGAGTGTTTGGATGATACAAACGAGCCAAAATCTTTACATTATTATCCTATCCATGGTTAGCGTTTAGTGATTAGGGTTTTGTGATTAAGGTATACGGTTTAGTGTTTCTGTTTACGATTTAGGGCATATGGTGATGGATTAGGTGTAGATTACATTGGCATAGGCTTTTGTACTTATTGTTTAAGGTTTAATGTTAGAGGTTTTCAAAATTCGGGTTGAATTTTACAGTTGGTAAAACCCTAACGAACCCAAAATACGAAACCCTAAAATAAAATTTTATAAACGACTTAAGAGTTTACTAAATATATCTCAAAACGTAAAACAGACGATCTAAGATGGTGAAGATATCAGTTGGTCCCAGTAAGCGCAACGCACTCAAAATATGTACCCTATTATGAGAAAGTATGCGAAAGTTAGCAAACACCCTCCGGGAAACATCAAAAATCTTCAAGACGGTTTTCAGAGTGTTTGGATGATACAAACGCGCCAAAATCTTCACATTATTATCATTTCTATGGTTAGGGTTTTGTTATTAGGGTATAGGGTTTAGTGTTTCTTTTTACTATTTATTATTGGTGTTATTTAGGGCTATTGGTGATGGATTAGGTGTAAGTTAGGGTTAAGGTTTTTATGTTTATGGTGTAGGGTATAATGTTAGAGATTTTAGAAATTAGGGTTTAATGCGACGGTTGGAAAACCCTAACGGACCCAAAATACGAAACATTGAAATAAAATATTAAAAACAACCTAAAAGTCAACTAAATAAATCTCAAAACGTAAAACAGATAATATTAGATGGCAAAGGCGATCTATTGGTCCCAGAAGGTCCAACGCACTCAAAAAACATATATTATATGCCCTATTCTGAGAAAGTATGTGAAAGTTAGCAAAAATCCTCCCGGAAACTTTAAAAGTCTTGAAAACTGTTTTCAGAGTGTTTGGATGATACAAACGCGCCAAAATCTTCACATTATTATAATTTCTATGGCTAGGTTTTAGTGACTAGGGATTTGTGATTAGGGTATAGGGTTTAGTGTTTCTAGTTACGATTTATTGTAAGGGTTATTTTGGGCTTATGGTGATGGATTAGGTCTAAGTTAGGGTTAAGATTTTGTGTTTATGGTTTAGGATATAATGTTAGAGATTTCAGAAATTAAGGTTTAATGCGACGGTTGGTAATATCCTATCGGACCCAAAATACGAAACCCTAAAATAAAAAATTAAAAACAACCTAAAAGTCAACTAAATAAATCTCAATACGTAAAACAGATGATCTTACATGGCGAAGGCGATCTGTTGGTCCTAGAAGGTCCAACGCACTTAAAAAACATATATTATATGCCCTATTCTGAGAAAGTATGCGACAGTTAGCAAAAAACCATTCCGGAAACTTCAAAAATCCTAAAAACGGTTTTTAGAGTGTTTGGATGATACAAACACGCCAAAATCATCACATTATTATCCTATCCATGGTTAGGGTTTAGTAATTAGGGTTTTGTGATTAGGGTATAGGGTTTAGTGCTTCTGTTTACGATTTATTGTTAGTGTTTATGGTTAGTATTTAGGGCATATGGTGATGGATTAGGTGTAGATTATATTGGCTTAGGCTTTTGTATTTATTGTTTAAGGTTTAATGTTAGAGGTTTTCGCAATTAGAGTTTAATTTTACAGTTGGTAAAACCCTAACGAACCCAAAATACGAAACCCTAAAATAAAATTTTATAAACGACTTAAAAGTTCACTAAATAAATCTCAAAACGTAAAACAAACGATCTAAGATGGCGAAGATATCAGTTGGTCCTAGTAAGCCTAAGGCACTCAAAAAAAAATATAATATGTACCATATTCTAAGAAAGTATGCGAAAAATAGCAAAAACCCTCCCGGAAACTTCTAAAATCTTCAAAACGGTTTTTAGAGTGTTTGGATGATACAAACGTGCCAAAATCTTCACATTATTATCATTTCCATGGTTAGGGTTTCGTTATTAGGGTATTGGTTTTAGTATTTCAGTTTACGATTTATTATTGGTGTTATTTAGGGATTTTGGTGATGGATTAGGTGTAAGTTAGGGTTAGGTTTTTAGGTTATGGTTTAGGGTATAATGTTAAGGATTTTAGAAATTAGGAATTAATGCGACGGTTGGTAAAACCCTAACGGACCCAAAATACGAAACACTAAAATAAAATATTAAAAACAACCTAAAAGTCAACTAAATAAATCTAAAAACGTAAAACAGATGATCTTAGATGGCGAAGGCGATTTGTTGGTCCCAGAAGGTCCAACGCACTCTAAAAACATATATTATCTGCCCTATTCTGAGAAAGTATGCGACAGTTAGCAAAAACCCTCCCGGAAACTTCAAAAATCCTAAAAACGGTTTTTAGAGTGTTTGGATGATACAAACAAGCCAAAATCTTCACATTATTATCCTATCCATGGTTAGCGTTTAGTGATTAGGGTTTTGTGATTAGGGTATACGGTTTAGTGTTTCTGTTTACGATTTATAGTTAGTGTTTATGGTTAGTATTTAGGGCATATGGTGATGGATTAGGTGTAGATTACATTGGCATAGGCTTTTGTACTTATTATTTAAGGTTTAATGTTAGAGGTTTTCAAAATTAGGGTTTAATTTTACAGTTGGTAAAACCCTAACGAACCCAAAATACGAAACCCTAAAATAAAATTTTATAAACGACCTAAGAGTTTACTAAATATATCTCAAAACGTAAAACAGACGATCTATGATGGTGAAGATATCAATTAGTCCCAGTAAGACCAACGCACTCAAATATTTGTACCCTATTTTGAGAAAGTATGCGAAAGTTAGCAAACACCCTCCGGGAAACATCAAAAATCGTCAAAACGGTTTTCAGAGTGTTTGGATGATACAAACGCGCCAAAATCTTCACATTATTATTATTAGGGTATAGGGTTTAGTGTTTCTGTTTACGATTTATTATTGGTGTTATTTAGGGCTATTGGTGATGTATTAGGTGTACGTTAGGGTTAAGGTTTTTATGTTTATGGTTTAGGGTATAATGTTGGAGATTTTAGAAATTAGGGTTTAATGCGACGGTTGGAAAACCCTAACGGACCCAAAATACGAAACACTTAAATAAAATATTAAAAAAAACCTAAAAGTCAACTAAATAAATCTCAAAACGTAAAACAGATAATCTTAGATGGCAAAGGCGATCTATTGGTCCCAGAAGGTCCAACGCACTCAAAAAACATATATTATATGCCCTATTCTGAGAAAGTATGTGAAAGTTAGCAAAAATTCTCCTGGAAACTTTAAAAGTCTTGAAAACTGTTTTCAGAGTGTTTGGATGATACAAACGCGCCAAAATCTTCACATTATTATCCTTTCTATAGCTAGGTTTTAGTGACTAGGGATTTGTGATTAGGGTATAGGGTTTAGTGTTTCTAGTTACGATTTATTGTTAGGGTTATTTTGGGCTTATGGTGATGGATTAGGTCTTAGTTAGGGTTAAGGTTTTGTGTTTATGGTTTAGGATATAATATTAGAGATTTTAGAAATTAGGGTTTAATGCGACGGTTGGTAATATCCTAACGTACCCAAAATATGGAACCCTAAAATAAAATATTAAAAAAAACCTAAAAGTCAACTAAATAAATGTCAAAACGTAAAACAGATAATCTTAGATGGCAAAGGCGATCCATTGGTCCCAGAAGGTCCAACGCACTCAAAAAACATATATTATATGCCCTATTCTGAGAAAGTATGTGAAAGTTAGCAAAAATCCTCCTGGAAACTTTAAAAGTCTTGAAAACTGTTTTCAGAGTGTTTGGATGATACAAACGCGCCAAAATCTTCACATTATTATCCTTTCTATAGCTAGGTTTTAGTGACTAGGGATTTGTGATTAGGGTATAGGGTTTAGTGTTTCTAGTTACGATTTATTGTTAGGGTTATTTTGGGCTTATGGTGATGGATTAGGTCTTAGTTAGGGTTAAGGTTTTGTGTTTATGGTTTAGGATATAATATTATAGATTTTAGAAATTAGGGTTTAATGCGACGGTTGGTAATATCCTAACGTACCCAAAATATGGAACCCTAAAATAAAATATTAAAAACAACCTAAAAGTCAACTAAATAAATCTCAAAACATAAAACAGATGATCTTAGATGACGAAGGCGATCTGTTGGTCCCAGAAGGTCCAACGCACTTAAAAACATATATTATATGCCCTATTCTCAGATTGTATGCGACAGTTAGCAAAAAACCCTCCCGGAAACTTCAAAAATCCTAAAAACGGTTTTTAGAGTGTTTGGATGATACAAACACGCCAAAATCTTCACATTATTATCCTATCCATGGTTAGCGTTTAGTGATTAGGGTTTTGTTATTAGGGTATAGGGTTTAGTGTTTCTGTTTAGGATATATTGTTTGTGTTTATGGTTAGTATTTAGGGATATGGTGATGGATTAGGTGTAGATTATATTGGCTTAGGCTTTTGTATTTATTGTTTAAAGTTTAATGTTAGAGGTTTTCGCAATTAGGGTTTAATTTCACAATTAGTAAAACCTAACGAACCAAAAATACGAAATCCTAAAATAAAATTTTATAAACGACTTAAAAGTTAACTAAATAAATCTCAAAAAGTAAAAAAGACGATCTAAGATGGCGAAGATATCAGTTGGTCCTAGTTTGCCTAAGGCACTCAAAAAAACATATAATATGTACCATATTCTAAGAAAGTATGCGAAAAATAGCAAAAACCCTCCTGGAAACTTCTAAAATCTTCAAAACGGTTTTTAGAGTGTTTGGATGATACAAACGCGCCAAAATCTTCACATTATTATTATAAGGGTATAGGGTTTAGTGTTTCTGTTTACGATTTATTATTGGTGTTATTTAGGGCTATTGGTGATGGATTAGGTGTAAGTTAGGGTTAAGGTTTTTATGTTTATGGTTTAGGGTATAATGTTGGAGATTTTAGAAATTAGGGTTTAATGCGACGGTTGGAAAACCCTAACGGACCCAAAATACGAAACACTTAAATAAAATATTAAAAAAACCTAAAAGTCAACTAAATAAATCTCAAAACGTAAAACAGATAATCTTAGATGGCAAAGGCGATCTATTAGTCCCAGAAGGTCCAACGCACACAAAAAACATATATTATATGCCCTATTCTGAGAAAGTATGCGAAGGTTAGCAAAAACCCTCCCGGAAACTTTAAAAGTCTTGAAAACTGTTTTCATAGTGTTTGGATGATACAAACGCGCCAAAATCTTCACATTATTATCATTTCTATGGCTAGGTTTTAGTGACTAGGGATTTGTGATTAGGGTATAGGGTTTAGTGTTTCTAGTTACGATTTATTGTTAGGGTTATTTTTGGCTTATAGTGTTGGATTAGGTCTATGTTAGGGTTAGGATTTTGTGTTTATGGTTTAGGATATAATGTTAGAGATTTCAGAAATTAGGGTTTAATGTGACGGTTGGTAATATCCTAACGGACCCAAAATACGAAACCCTAAAATAAAATATTAAAAACAACCTAAAAGTCAACTAAATAAATCTCAATACGTAAAACAGATGATCTTACATGGCGAAGGCGATCTGTTGGTCCCAGAAGGTCCAACGCACTTAAAAAACATATATTATATGCCCTATTCTGAGAAAGTATGCGACAGTTAGCAAAAAACCATCCCGGAAACTTCAAAAATCCTAAAAACGGTTTTTAGAGTGTTTGGATGATACAAACACGCCAAAATCTTCACATTATTATCCTATCCATGGTTAGCGTTAAGTTATTAGGGTTTTGTGATTAGGGTATAGGGTTTAGTGTTTCTGTTTAGGATTTATTGTTTGTGTTTATGGTTAGTATTTAGGGATATGGTGATGGATTAGGTGTAGATTACATTGGCTTAGGCTTTTGTATTTATTGTTTAACGTTTAACGTTAGAGGTTTTCGCAATTAGGGTTTAATTTTACAGTTAGTAAAACCTTAACGAACCCAAAATATGAATCCCTAAAATAAATTTTTATAAACGACTTAAAAGTTAACTAAATAAATCAAAAAAGTAAAATAGACGATCTAAGATGGCGAAGATATCAGTTGGTCCTAGTAAGCCTAAGGCACTCAAAAAAACATATAATATGTACCATATTCTAAGAAAGTATGCGAAAAATAGCAAAAACCCTCCCGGAAACTTCTAAAATCTTCAAAACGGTTTTTAGAGTGTTTGGATGATACAAACGTGCCAAAATCTTCACATTATTATCATTTCCATGGTTAGGGTTTTGTTATTAGGGTATTGGTTTTAGTATTTCTATTTACGATTTATTATTGGTGTTATTTAGGGCTATTGGTGATGGATTAAGTGTAAGTTAGGGTTAGGTTTTTAGGTTATGGTTTAGGGTATAATGTTAAGGATTTTAGAAATTAGGAATTAATGCGACGGTTGGTAAAACCCTAACGGACACAAAATACGAAACACTAAAATAAAATATTAAAAACAACCTAAAAGTTAACTACATAAATCTGAAAACGTAAAACAGATGATCTTAGATGGCGAAGGCGATCTGTTGGTCCCAGAAGGTCCAACGCACTAAAAAAACATATATTATCTGCCCTATTCTGAGAAAGTATGCGACAGTTAGCAAAAACCCTCCCGGAAACTTCAAAAATCCTAAAAACGGTTTTTAGAGTGTTTGGATGATACAAACAAGCCAAAATCTTCACATTATTATCCTATCCATGGTTAGCGTTTAGTGATTAGGGTTTTGTGATTAGGGTATACGGTTTAGTGTTTCTGTTTACGATTTATAGTTAGTGTTTATGGTTAGTATTTAGGGCATATGGTGATGGATTAGGTGTAGATTACATTGGCATAGGCTTTTGTACTTATTGTTTAAGGTTTAATGTTAGAGGTTTTCAAAATTAGGGTTTAATTTTACAGTTGGTAAAACCCTAACGAACCCAAAATACGAAACCCTAAAATAAAATTTTATAAACGACCTAAGAGTTTACTAAATATATCTCAAAACGTAAAACAGACGATCTATGATGGTGAAGATATCAATTGGTCCCAGTAACACCAACGCACTCAAAATATGTACCCTATTTTGAGAAAGTACGCGAAAGTTAGCAAACACCCTCCGGGAAACATCAAAAATCGTCAAAACGGTTTTCAGAGTGTTTGGATGATACAAACGCGCCAAAATCTTCACATTATTATTATTAGGGTATAGGGTTTAGTGTTTCTGTTTACGATTTATTATTGGTGTTATTTAGGGTTATTGGTGATAGATTAGGTGTACGTTAGGGTTAAGGTTTTTATGTTTATGGTTTAGGGTATAATGTTGGAGATTTTAGAAATTAGGGTTTAATGCGACGGTTGGAAAACCCTAACGGACACAAAATACGAAACACTTAAATAAAATATTAAAAAAAACCTAAAAGTCAACTAAATAAATCTCAAAACGTAAAACAGATAATCTTAGATGGCAAAGGCGATCTGTTGGTCCCAGAAGGTCCAACGCACTTAAAAAACATATATTATATGCCCTATTCTCAGAAAGTATGCGAAAGTTAGCAAAAAATCCTCCCGGAAACTTCAAAATCCTAAAAACGGTTTTTAGAGTGTTTGGATGATACAAACACGCCAAAATCATCACATTATTATCCTATCCATGGTTAGCGTTTAGTGATTAGGGTTTTGTGATTAGGGTATAGGGTTTAGTGTTTCTGTTTAGGATTTATTGTTTGTGTTTATGGTTAGTATTTAGGGATATGGTGATGGATAAGGTGTAGATTATATTGGCTTAGGCTTTTGTATTTATCGTTTAAGGTTTAATGTTAGATGTTTTCGCAATTAGGGTTTAATTTTACAGTTAGTAAAACCCTAACGAACCCAAAATACAAAATCCTAAAATAAAATTTTATAAACGACTTAAAAGTTAACTAAATAAATCTCAAAACGTAAAACAGACGATCTAAGATGGCGAAGATATCAGTTGGTCCCAGTAAGCCTAAGGCACTCAAAAAAACATTTAATATGTACCATATTCTAAGAAAGTATGCGAAAAATAGCAAAAACCCTCCTGGAAACTTCTACAATCTTCAAAACGGTTTTTAGAGTGTTTGGATGATACAAATGTGCCAAAATCTTCACATTATTATCATTTCCATGGTTAGGGTTTTGTTATTAGGGTATTGGTTTTAGTGATTCTGTTTACGATTTATTATTGGTGTTATTTAGGGCTATTGGTGATGGATTAGGTGTAAGTTAGGGTTAAGGTTCTTATGTTATGGTTTAGGGTATAATGTTTAGGATTTTAGAAATTAGGGTTTAATGCGACGGTTGGAAAACCCTAACCGACCCAAAATACAAAACCCTAAACTAAAATATTAAAAACAACCTAAAAGTCAACTAAATAAATCTGAAAACGTAAAACGGATGATCTTAGATGGCGAAGGCGATCTGTTGGTCCCAGAAGGTCCAACGCACTCAAAAAATATATATTATCTGCCATATTCTGAGAAAGTATGCGACAGTTAGAAAAAACCCTCCCAGAAACTTCAAAAATCCTAAAAACGGTTTTTAGAGTGTTTGGATGATACAAACGAGCCAAAATCTTCACATTATTGTCCTATCCATGGTTAGCGTTTAGTGATTAGGGTTTTGGGATTAGGGTATACGGTTTAGTGTTTCTGTTTACGATTTATAGTTAGTGTTTATGGTTAGTATTTAGGGCATATGGTGATGGGTTAGGTGTAGATTACATTGGCATAGGCTTTTGTACTTATTGTTTAAGGTTTAATGTTAGAGGTTTTCAAAATTAGGGTTTAATTTTACAGTTGGTAAAACCGTAATGAACCCAAAATACGAAACCCTAAAATAAAATTTTATAAACGACCTAAGAGTTTACTAAATATATCTCAAAACGTAAAACAGACTATCTAAGATGGTGAAGATATCAGTTGGTCCCAGTAAGCCCAACGCACTCAAAATATGTACCCTATTATGAGAAAGTATGCGAAAGTTAGCAAACACCTTCCGGGAAACATCAAAAATCTTCAAAACAGTTTTCAGAGTGTTTGGATGATAAAAACGAGCCAAAATCTTCACATTATTATCATTTCTATGGTTAGGGTTTTGTTATTAGGGTATAGGGTTTAGTGTTTCTGTTAAAGATTTATTATTGGTGTTATTTAGGGGTAAGTTAGGGTTAAGGTTTTTATGTTTATGGGTTAGGGTATAATGTTAGAGATTTTTGAAATTAGGGTTTAATGCAACGGTTGGAAAACCCTAACGGAACCAAAATACGACTAAATAAATTTCAAAACGTAAAAAAAAAATAATCTTAGATGGCAAAGGCGATCTATTGGTCCCAGAAGGTGCAACGCACTCAAAAAACATATATTATATGCCCTATTCTGAGAAAATATGTGAAAGTTAGCAAAAACCCTCCCGGAAACTTTAAAAGTCTTGAAAACTGTTTTCAGAGTGGTCGGATGATACAAACGCGCCAAAATCTTCACATTATTATCCTTTCTATGGCTAGGCTTTAGTGACTAGGGATTTCTGATTAGGGTATAGGGTTTAGTGTTTCTGGTTACGATTTATTATTAGGGTTATTTTGGGCTTATGGTGATGGATTAGGTCTAAGTTAAGGTTAAGGTTTTGTGATTATGGTTTAGGATATAATGTTAGAAATTTTAGAAATTAGGGTTTAATGCGACGGTTGGTCATATCCTAACGGACCCAAAATACGAAACCCTAAAATAAAATATTAAAAACAACCTAAAAATCAACTAAATAAATCTCAAAACATAAAACAGATGATCTTAGATGGCGAAGCGATCTGTTGGTCCCAGAAGGTCCAACGCACTCAAAAAATATATATATTATATACCCTATTCTGAGAAAGTAGAAACTTCAAAAATCCTAAAAACGGTTTTTAGAGTGTTTGGATGATACAAACACGCCAAAATTTTCACATTATAATCCTATCCATGGTTAGCGTTTAGTGATTAGGGTTTTGTGATTAGGGGTATAGGGTTTAGTGTTTCTGTTTACAATTTATTGTTTGTGTTTATGGTTAGTATTTAGGGCATATGGTGATGGATTAGGTGTAGATTATATTGGCTTAGGCTTTTGTATTTATTGTTTAAGGTTTAATGTTAGAGTTTTTCGAAATTAGGGTTTAATTTTACAGTTGGTAAAACCCTAACGAACCCAAAATACGAAACCCTAAAATAAAATTTTATAAACGACTTAAAAGTTAACTAAATAAATCTTAAAACGTAAAACAGACGATCTAAGATGGTGAAGATATCAGTTGGTCCCAGTAAGCCTAAGGCACTCAAAAAGAACATATAATATGTACCATATTCTGAGAAAGTATGCGAAAAATAACAAAAACCCTCCTGGAAACTTCTAAAATCTTCAAAACGATTTTTTGAGTGTTTGGATGATACAAACACGCCAAAATCTTCACATTATTATCATTTCCATGGTTAGGGTTTTGTTATTAGGGTATTGGGTTTAGTGTTTCTATTTACGATTTATTATTGGTGTTATTTAGGGCTATTGGTGATGGATTAGGTGTAAGTTAGGGTTAAGGTTATTATGTTTATGGTTTAGGGTATAATGTTAAGGATTTTAGAAATTGTGTTTAATGCGACGGTTGGTAAAAACCTAACGGACCCAAAATACGAAACACTAAAATAAAATATTTAAAACAACCTAAAAGTCAACTAAATAAATCTGAACACGTAAAACAGATGATCTTAGATGGCGAAGGCGATCTGTTGGTCCCAGAAGGTCCAACGCACTCAAAAAACATATATTATATGCCCTATTCTGAGAAAGTATTCGACAGTTAGAAAAAACCCTCCCGAAAACTTCAAAAATCCTTAAACGGTTTTTAGAGTGTTTGGATGATCAAACGAGCCGAAATCTTCATATTATTATCCTATCCATGGTTAGCGTTTAGTGATTAGGGTTTTGTGATTAGGGTATAGGGTTTAGTGTTTCTGTTTACAATATATTGTTAGTGTTTATGGTTAGTATTTAGGGCATATGGTGATGGATTAGGTGTAGATTATATTGGCTTAGGCTTTTGTATTTATTGTTTAAGGTTTAATATTAGAGGTTTTCAAAATTAGGGTTTAATTTTACAGTTGGTAAAACCCTAATGAACCCAAAATACGAAACCCTAAAATAAAATTTTATAAACGACTTAAGAGTTTACTAAATATATCTCAAAACGTAAAACAGACGATCTAATATGGTGAAGATATCAGTTGGTCCCAGTAAGCGCAACGCACTCAAAATATGTACCCTATTATGAGAAAGTATGCGAAAGTTAGCAAACACCCTCCGGGAAACATCAAAAATCTTCAAAACGGTTTTCAGAGTGTTTGGATGATACATACGCGCCAAAATCTTCACATTATTATCATTTCTATGGTTAGGGTTTTGTTATTAGGGTATAGGGTTTAGTGTTTCTGTTTACTATTTATTATTGGTGTTATTTAGGGCTATTGGTGATGGATTAGGAGTAAGTTAGGGTTAAGGTTTTTATGTTTATGGTTTAGGGTATAATGTTAGAGATTTTAGAAATTAGGGTTTAATGCGACGGTTGGAAAACCCTAACCGACCCAAAATACAAAACCCTAAACTAAAATATTAAAAACAACCTAAAAGTCAACTAAATAAATCTCATAACATAAAATAGACGACCTCAGATGGCGAAGCCATCTATTGGTCCCAGAAGGTCCAACGCACTTAAAAAAACATATATTATATGCCCTATTCTGAGAAAGTATGCGACAGTTAGCAAAAAAACCCTCCTAGAAACTTCAAAAATCATAAAATTGGTTTTTAGAGTGTTTGGATGATACAAACACGCCAAAATCTTCACATTATTATCCTATCCATGGTTAGCGTTTAGTGATTAGGGTTTTGTGATTAGGGTATAGGGTTTAGTGTTTCTGTTTACAATATATTGTTAGTCTTTATGGTTAGTATTTAGGGCATATGGTGATGGATTAGGTGTAGATTATATTGGCTTAGGCTTTTGTATTTATTGTTTAAGGTTTAATATTAGAGGTTTTCAAAATTAGGGTTTAATTTTACAGTTGGTAAAACCCTAATGAACCCAAAATACGAAACCCTAAAATAAAATTTTATAAACGACTTAAGAGTTTACTAAATATATCTCAAAACGTAAAACAGACGATCTAAGATGGTGAAGATATCAGTTGGTCCCAGTAAGCGCAACGCACTCAAAATATGTACCCTATTATGAGAAAGTATGTGAAAGTTAGCAAACACCCTCCGGGAAACATCAAAAATCTTCAAAACGGTTTTCAGAGTGTTTGGATGATACATACGCGCCAAAATCTTCACATTATTATCATTTCTATGGTTAGGGTTTTGTTATTAGGGTATAGGGTTTAGTGTTTCTGTTTACTATTTATTATTGGTGTTATTTAGGGCTATTGGTGATGGATTAGGTGTAAGTTAGGGTTAAGGTTTTTATGTTTATGGTTTAGGGTATAATGTTAGAGATTTTAGAAATTAGGGTTTAATGCGACGGTTGGAAAACCCTAACCGACCCAAAATACAAAACCCTAAACTAAAATATTAAAAACAACCTAAAAGTCAACTAAATAAATCTCATAACATAAAATAGACGACCTCAGATGGCGAAGCCATCTATTGGTCCCAGAAGGTCCAACGCACTTAAAAAAACATATATTATATGCCCTATTCTGAGAAAGTATGCGACAGTTAGCAAAAAAACCCTCCTAGAAACTTCAAAAATCATAAAATTGGTTTTTAGAGTGTTTGGATGATACAAACACGCCAAAATCTTCACATTATTATCCTATCCATGGTTAGCGTTTAGTGATTAGGGTTTTGTGATTAGGGTTTAGTGTTTCTGTTTACAATTTATCGTTAGTGTTTATGGTTAATATTTAGGGCATATGGTGATGGATTAGGTGTAGATTATATTGGCTTAGGCTTTTGTATTTATTGTTTATGGTTTAATGTTAGAGGTTTTCGAAATTAGGGTTTACTTTTACAGTTGGTAAAACCCTAACGAACCCAAAATACGAAACCCTAAAATAAAATTTTATAAACGAAATACAAGTTAACTAAATATATCTCAAAACGTAAAACAGATGATCTAAGATGGTGAAGATATCAGTTAGTCCCAGTAAGCCCAAGTCACTCAAAATATGTACCCTATTCTGAGAAAGTGTGCGAAAGTTAGCAAACACCCTCCCGGAAACATCAAAAATCTTCAAAACGGTTTTGAGAGTGTTTGGATGATACAAACGCGCCTAAATCTTCACATTATTATCATTTCCATGGTTAGGGTTTTATGGTTTAGTGTTTCTGTTTACAATTTATTAATTGTGTTATTTAGGGCTATTGGTGATGGATTAGGTGTAAGTTAGGGTTAAGGTTTTTATGTTTATGGTTTAGGGTATAATGTTAAGGATTTTAGAAATTAGTGTTTAATGCGACGGTTGGTAAAAACCTAACGGACCCAAAATACGAAACACTAAAATAAAATATTTAAAACAACCTAAAAGTCAACTAAATAAATCTGAACACGTAAAACAGATGATCTTAGATGGCGAAGGCGATCTGTTGGTCCCAGAAGGACCAACGCACTCAAAAAACATATATTATATGCCCTATTCTGAGAAAGTATGCGAAAGTTAGCAAAAACTTTCCCGGAAACTTTAAAAGTCTTGAAAACTGTTTTCAGAGTGTTTGGATGATACAAACGCGCCAAAATCTTCACATTACTATCCTTTCTATGGTTAGGTTTTAGTGACTAGGGATTTGTGATTAGGGTATAGGGTTTAGTGTTTCTGGTTACGATTTATTGTTAGGGTTATTTTGGGCTTATGGTGATGGATTAGGTCTAATTTAGGGTTAAGGTTTTGTGTTTATGGTTTAGGGTATAATGTTAGAGATTTTAGAAATTAGGCTTTAATGCGACGGTCGGTAAAACCCTAACGGACCCAAAATATGAAACACTAAAATAAAATATTAAAAACAACCTAAAAGTCAACTAAATAAATCTCAAAACGCGAAACAAATTATCTTAGATGGCGAAGCAATCTGTTCGTCCCAGAAGGTCCAACGCACTCAAAAAACATATATTATATGCCCTATTCTAAGAAAGTATGCTAAAGTTAGCAAAAACCCTCCCAGAAACTTTAAAAGTCTTGAAACCTGTTTTCAGAGTGTTTGGATGATACAAACGCGCCAAAATCTTCACATTACTATCCTTTCTATGGTCAGATTTTAGTGACTAGGGATTTGTGATTAGGATATAGGGTTTAGTGTTTCCGGTTACGATTTATTGCTACGGTTATTTTGGGCTTATGGTGATGGATTAAGTGTAAGTTAGGGTTAAGGTTTTGTGTTTATGGTTTAGGATATAATGCTAGAGATTTTAGAAATTAGGGTTTAATGCGACGGTTGGTTATATCCTAACAGACCTAAAATACGAAACCCTAAAATAAAATATTAAAAACAACCTAAAAGTCAACTAAATAAATCTCAAAACATAAAACAGATGATCTTAGATGGCGAAGCGATCTGTTGGTCCCAGAAGGCCCAACGCACTTAAAAAACATATATTATATACCCAATTCTGATAAAGTATGCGACAGTTAGCAAAAAACCATCTCGGAAACTTCAAAAATCCTAAAAACGGTTTTTAGAGTGTTTGGATGATACAAACACTCCAAAATCTTCACATTATTATCCTATCCATGGTTAGGGTTTTGTGATTAGGGTATAGGGTTTAGTGTTTTTGTTTACGATTTATCGTTAGTGTTTATGGTTAGTATTTAGGGCATATGGTGATGTGATGGATTAGGTGTAGGTTATGGTGTTAAGGCTATGCGTTTATAGTTTAGGCTAAAATGTAAGAGATTATAGAAATTAGCGTTGAATGTTACGGATGGTAAAACCCCAACGGAATACGAAACCCAAAAATAGAATACTTAAAACAACCTAAAAGTCAACAAAACAACCCTCAAAACGTAAAATAGATAATCTTTGATGGCAATGCTATCTGATGGTCCCACAAGGCCCAACGCACTCAAAAAAACATATAATATATACACTATTCTGAGAAAGTATGCGAAAGTTAGCAAACACCCTCCCGGAAACATAAAAAATCTTCAAAACGGTTTTCAGAGTGTTTGGATGATACAAACGCGCCAAAATCTTCACAATATTATCATTTTCATGGTTAGGGTTTTGTTATTAGGGTATAGGGTTTTGTATTTCTGTTTACGATTTATTATTGGTGTTATTTAGGGCTATTGGTGATGGATTAGGTGTAAGTTAGGGTTATGGTTTTTATGTTTATGGTTTAGGGTATAATGTGAGAGATTTTAGAAATTAGGGTTTAATGCGACGGTTGGTAAAACCCTAACGGACACAAACTACGAAACACTAAAATAAAATATTAAAAACAACCTAAAAGTCAACTAAATAAATCTCAAAACGTAAAACTGATGATCTTAGATGGCGAAGGCGATCTGTTGGTCCCAAAAGGTCCAACGCACTCAAAAAACATATATTATATGCCCTATTCTGAGAAAATATGCGAAAGTTAGCAAAAACCGTCCCGGAAACTTTAAAAGTCTTGAAAACTGTTTTCAGAGTGTTTGGATGATATAAACGCGCCAAAATCTTCACATTACTATCCTTTCTATGGTTAGGTTTTAGTGACTAGGGATTTGTGATTAGGGTATAGGGTTTAGTGTTTCTGGTTACGATTTATTGTTAGGGTTATTTTGGGCTTATGGTGATGGATTAGGTCTAAGTTAGGGTTAAGGTTTTGTGTTTATGGTTTAGGGTATAATGTTAGAGATTTGAGAAATTAGGGTTTAATGCGACGGTCGGTAAAACCCTAACGGCCCAAAATACGAAACACTAAAATAAAATATTAAAAACAACCTAAAAGTCAACTAAATAAATCTCAAAACGTAAAACAGATTATCTTAGATGGCGAAGCGATCTGTTCGTCCCAGAAGGTCCAATGCACTCAAAAAACATATATTATATGCCCTATTCTAAGAAAGTATGCTAAAGTTAGCAAAAACCCTCCCAGAAACTTTAAAAGTCTTGAAAACTGTTTTCAGAGTGTTTGGATGATACAAACGCGCCAAAATCTTCACATTACTATCCTTTCGATGGTTAGGTTTTAGTGACTAGGGATTTGTGATTAGGGTATAGGGTTTAGTGTTTCCGGTTACGATTTATTGCTAGGGTTATTTTGGGCTTATGGTGATGGATTAAGTGTAAGTTAGGGTTAAGGTTTTGGGTTTATGGTTTAGGATATAATGCTAGAGATTTTAGAAATTAGGGTTTAATGCGACGGTTGGTAATATCCTAACAGACCTAAAATACGAAACCCTAAAATAAAATATTAAAAACAACCTAAAAGTCAACTAAATAAATCTTAAAACATAAAACAGATGATCTTAGATGGCGAAGCGCTCTGTTGGTCCCAGAAGGCCCAACGCACTTAAAAAACATATATTATATACCCAATTCTGATAAAGTATGCGACAGTTAGCAAAAAACCATCCCGGAAACTTCAAAAATCCTAAAAATGGTTTTTAGAGTGTTTGGATGATACAAACACGCCAAAATCTTCACATTATTATCCTATCCATGGTTAGGGTTTTGTGATTAGGGTATAGGGTTTAGTGTTTTTGTTTACGATTTATCGTTAGTGTTTATGGTTAGTATTTAGGGCATATGGTGATGGATTAGGTGTAGATTATATTGGCTTAGGCTTTTTTATTTATCGTTTAAGGTTTAATGTTAGAGATTTTCGAAATTAGGGTTTAATTTTACAGTTGGTAAAACCCTAACGAACCCAAAATACGAAACCCTAAAATAAAATTTTATAAACGACTTAAAAGTTAACTAAATATTTCTCAAAACGTAAAACAGACGATCTAAGATGGCGAAGATATCAGTTGGTCCCTGTAAGCCCAACGCAGTAAAAAAAACATATAATATGTACCCTATTCTGAGAAAGTATGCGAAAGTTAGCAAACACCCTCCCGGAAACATAAAAAATCTTCAAAACGGTTTTCAGAGTGTTTGGATGATACAAACGTGCCAAAATCTTCACAATACTATCATTTCCATGGTTAGGGTTTTGTAATTAGGATATAGGGTTTTGTGTTTCTGTTTACGATTTATTATTGGTGTTATTTAGGGCTATTGGTGATGGATTAGGTGTAAGTTAGGCTTATGGTTTTTATGTTTATGGTTTAGGGTATAATGTTAGAGATTTTAGAAATTAGGGTTTAATGCGACGGTTGGTAAAACCCTAACGGACCCAAACTACGAATCACTAAAATAAAATATTAAAAACAACCTAAAAGTCAACTAAATAAATCTCAAAACGTAAAACTGATGATCTTAGATGGCGAAGGCGATCTGTTGGTCCCAGAAGGTCCAACGCACTCAAAAAACATATATTATATGCCCTATTCTGAGAAAGTATGCGAAGGTTAGCAAAAACCCTCCCGGAAACTTTAAAAGTCTTGAAAACTGTTTTCAGAGTGTTTGGATGATACAAACGCGCCAAAATCTTCACATTACTATCCTTTCTATGGTTAGGTTTTAGTGACTAGGGATTTGTGATTAGGGTATAGGGTTTAGTGTTTCTGGTTACGATTTATTGTTAGGGTTATTTTGGGCTTATGGTGATGGATTAGGTCTAAGTTAGGGTTAAGGTTTTTTGTTTATGGTTTAGGGTATAATGTTAGAGATTTTAGAAATTAGGGTTTGATGCGACGGTCGGTAAAACCCTAACGGCCCAAAATACGAAACACTAAAATAAAATATTAAAAACAACCTAAAAGTCAACTAAATAAATCTCAAAACGTAAAACAGATTATCTTAGATGGCGAAACGATCTGTTCGTCCCAGAAGGTCCAACGAACTCAAAAAACATATATTATATGCCCTATTCTAAGAAAGTATGCTAAAGTTTGCAAAAACCCTCCCAGAAACTTTAAAAGTCTTGAAAACTGTTTTCAGAGTGTTTGGATGATACAAACGCGCCAAAATCTTCACATTACTATCCTTTCTATGGTTCGGTTTTAGTGACTAGGGATTTGTGATTAGGGTATAGGGTTTAGTTTTTCCGGTTACGATTTATTGCTAGGGTTATTTTGGGCTTATGGTGATGGATTAAGTGTAAGTTAGGTTTAGGTTTTGTGTTTATGGTTTAGGATATAATGCTAGAGATTTTAGAAATTAGGGTTTAATGCGACGGTTGGTAATATCCTAACAGACCTAAAATACGAAACCCTAAAATAAAATATTAAAAACAACATAAAAGTCAACTAAATAAATCTCAAAACATAAAACAATGATCTTAGATGGCGAAGCGATCTGTTGGTCCCAGAAGGCCCAACGCACTTAAAAAACATATATTATATACCCAATTCTGATAAAGTATGCGACAGTTAGCAAAAAACCATCCCGGAAACTTCAAAAATCCTAAAAACGGTTTTTAGAGTGTTTGGATGATACAAACACGCCAAAATCTTCACATTATTATCCTATCCATGGTTAGGGTTTTGTGATCAGGGTATAGGGTTTAGTGTTTTTGTTTACGATTTATCGTTAGTGTTTATGGTTAGTATTTAGGGCATATGGTGATGGATTAGGTGTAGATTATATTGGCTTAGGCTTTTTTATTTATTGTTTAAGGTTTAATGTTAGAGATTTTCGAAATTAGGGTTTAATTTTACAGTTGGTAAAACCCTAACGAACCCAAAATACGAAACCCTAAAATAAAATTTAATAAACGACTTAAAAGTTAACTAAATATATCTCAAAACGTAAAACAGACGATCTAAGATGGCGAAGATATCAGTTGGTCCCAGTAAGCCCAACGCAGTCAAAAAAACATATAATATGTACCCTATTCTGAGAAAGTATGCGAAAGTTAGCAAACACCCTCCCGGAAACATAAAAAATCTTCAAAACGGTTTTCAGAGTGTTTGGATGATACAAACGCGCCAAAATCTTCACAATACTATCATTTCCATGGTTAGGGTTTTGTTATTAGGGTATAGGGTTTTGTGTTTCTGTTTACGATTTATTATTGGTGTTATTTAGGGCTATTGGTGATGGATTAGGTGTAAGTTAGGGTTATGGTTTTTATGTTTATGGTTTAGGGTATAATGTTAGGGATTTTAGAAATTAGGGTTTAATGCGACGGTTGGTAAAACCCTAACGGACCCAAACTACGAATCACTAAAATAAAATATTAAAAACAACCTAAAAGTCAACTAAATAAATCTCAAAACGTAAAACTGATGATCTTAGATGGCGAAGGCGATCTGTTGGTCCCAGAAGGTCCAACACACTCAAAAAACGTATATTATATGCCCTATTTTGAGAAAGTATGCGAAGGTTAGCAAAAACCCTCCCGGAAACTTTAAAAGTCTTGAAAACTGTTTTCAGAGTGTTTGGATGATACAAACGCGCCAAAATCTTCACATTACTATCCTTTCTATGGTTAGGTTTTAGTGACTAGGGATTTGTGATTAGGGTATAGAGTTTAGTGTTTCTGGTTACGATTTATTGTTAGGGTTATTTTGGGCTTATGGTGATGGATTAGGTCTAAGTTAGGGTTAAGGTTTTGTGTTTATGGTTTAGGGTATAATGTTAGAGATTTTAGAAATTAGGGTTTAATGCGACGGTCGGTAAAACCCTAACGGCCCAAAATACGAAACACTAAAATAAAATATTAAAAACAACCTAAAAGTCAACTAAATAAAACTCAAAACGTAAAACAGATTATCTTAGATGGCGAAGTGATCGGTTCATCCCAGAAGGTCCAACGCATTCAAAAAACATATATTATATGCCCTATTCTAAGAAAGTATGCTAAAGTTAGCAAAAACCCTCCCAGAAACTTTAAAAGTCTTGGAAACTGTTTTCAGAGTGTTTGGATGATACAAACGCGCCAAAATCTTCACATTACTATCCTTTCTATGGTTAGGTTTTAGTGACTAGGGATTTGTGATTAGGGTATAGGGTTTAGTGTTTCCGGTTACGATTTATTGCTAGGGTTATTTTGGGCTTATGGTGATGGATTAAGTGTAAGTTAGGGTTAAGGTTTTGTGTTTATGGTTTAGGATATAATGCTAGAGATTATAGAAATTAGGGTTTAATGCGACGGTTGGTAATATCCTAACAGACCTAAAATACGAAACCCTAAAATAAAATATTAAAAACAACCTAAAAGTCAACTAAAAAAATCTCAAAACATAAAACAGATGATCTTAGATGGCGAAGCGATCTGTTGGTCCCAGAAGTCCCAACGCACTTAAAAAACATATAATATATACCCAATTCTGATAAAGTATGCGACAGTTACCAAAAAACCATCCCGGAAACTTCAAAAATCCTAAAAACGGTTTTTAGAGTGTTTGGATGATACAAACACGCCAAAATCTTCACATTATTATCCTATCCATGGTTAGGGTTTTGTGATTAGGGTATAGGGTTTAGTGTTTTTGTTTACGATTTATCGTTAGTGTTTATGGTTAGTATTTAGGGCATTTGGTGATGGATTAGGTGTAGATTATATTGGCTTAGGCTTTTTTATTTATTGTTTAATGATTAATGTTAGAGATTTTTGAAATTAGGGTTTAATTTTACAGTTGGTAAAACCCTAACGAACCCAAAATACGAAACCCTAAAATAAAATTTTATAAACGACTTAAAAGTTAACTAAATATATCTCAAAATGTAAAACAGACGATCTAAGATGGCGAAGATATCAGTTGGTCCCAGTAAGCCCAACGCAGTCAAAAAAACATATAATATGTACCCTATTCTGAGAAAGTATGCGAAAGTTAGCAAACACCCTCCCGGAAACATAAAAAATCTTCAAAACGGTTTTCAGAGTGTTTGGATGATACAAACGCGCCAAAATCTTCACAATACTATCATTTCCATGGTTAGGGTTTTGTTATTAGGGTATAGGGTTTTGTGTTTCTGTTTACGATTTATTATTGGTGTTATTTAGGGCTATTGGTGATGGATTAGGTGTAAGTTAGGGTTATGGTTTTTATGTTTATGGTTTAGGGTATAATGTTAGAGATTTTAGAAATTAGGATTTAATGCGACGGTTGGTAAAACCCTAACGGACCCAAACTACGAAACACTAAAATAAAATATTAAAAACAACCTAAAAGTCAACTAAATAAATCTCAAAACGTAAAACTGATGATCTTAGATGGCGAAGGCGATCTGTTGGTCCCAGAAGGTCCAACGCACTCAAAAAAAATATATTATATGCCCTATTCTGAGAAAGTATGCGAAGGTTAGCAAAAACCCTCCCGGAAACTTTAAAAGTCTTGAAAACTGTTTTCAGAGTGTTTGGATGATACAAACGCGCCAAAATCTTCACATTACTACCCTTTCTATGGTTAGGTTTTAGTGACTAGGGATTTGTGATTAGGGTATAGGGTTTAGTGTTTCTGGTTACGATTTATTGTTAGGGTTATTTTGGGCTTATGGTGATGGATTAAGTGTAAGTTAGGGTTAAGGTTTTGTGTTTATGGTTTAGGATATAATGCTAGAGATTTTAGAAATTAGGGTTTAATGCGACGGTTGGTAATATCCTAACAGACCTAAAATACGAAACCCTAAAATAAAATATTAAAAACAACCTAAAAAAGTCAACTAAAAAAATCTCAAAACATAAAACAGATGATCTTAGATGGCGAAGCGATCTGTTGGTCCCAGAAGGCCCAACGCACTTAAAAAACATATAATATAAACCCAATTCTGATAAAGTATGCGACAGTTAGCAAAAAACCATCCCGGAAACTTCAAAAATCCTAAAAACGGTTTTTAGAGTGTTTGGATGATACAAACACGCCAAAATCTTCACATTATTATCCTATCCATGGTTAGGGTTTTGTGATTAGGGTATAGGGTTTAGTGTTTTTGTTTACGATTTATCGTTAGTGTTTATGGTTAGTATTTAGGGCATTTGGTGATGGATTAGGTGTAGATTATATTGGCTTAGGCTTTTTTATTTATTGTTTAATGTTTAATGTTAGAGATTTTCGAAATTAGGGTTTAATTTTACAGTTGGTAAAACCCTAACGAACCCGAAATACGAAACCCTAAAATAAAATTTTATAAACGACTTAAAAGTTAACTAAATATATCTCAAAATGTAAAACAGACGATCTAAGATGGCGAAGATATCAGTTGGTCCCAGTAAGCCCAACACACTCAAAAAAACATATAATATGTACCCTATTCTGAGAAAGTATGCGAAAGTTAGCAAACACCCTCCCGGAAACATAAAAAATCTTCAAAACGGTTTTCAGAGTGTTTGGATGATACAAACGCGCCAAAATCTTCACAATACTATCATTTCCATGGTTAGGGTTTTGTTATTAGGGTATAGGGTTTTGTGTTTCTGTTTACGATTTATTATTGGTGTTATTTAGGGCTATTGGTGATGGATTAGGTGTAAGTTAGGGTTATGGTTTTTATGTTTATGGTTTAGGGTATAATGTTAGAGATTTTAGAAATTAGGATTTAATGCGACGGTTGGTAAAACCCTAACGGACCCAAACTACGAAACACTAAAATAAAATATTAAAAACAACCTAAAAGTCAACTAAATAAATCTCAAAACGTAAAACTGATGATCTTAGATGGCGAAGGCGATCTGTTGGTCCCAGAAGGTCCAACGCACTCAAAAAAAATATATTATATGCCCTATTCTGAGAAAGTATGCGAAGGTTAGCAAAAACCCTCCCGGAAACTTTAAAAGTCTTGAAAACTGTTTTCAGAGTGTTTGGATGATACAAACGCGCCAAAATCTTCACATTACTACCCTTTCTATGGTTAGGTTTTAGTGACTAGGGATTTGTGATTAGGGTATAGGGTTTAGTGTTTCTGGTTACGATTTATTGTTAGGGTTATTTTGGGCTTATGGTGATGGATTAAGTGTAAGTTAGGGTTAAGGTTTTGTGTTTATGGTTTAGGATATAATGCTAGAGATTTTAGAAATTAGGGTTTAATGCGACGGTTGGTAATATCCTAACAGACCTAAAATACGAAACCCTAAAATAAAATATTAAAAACAACCTAAAAGTCAACTAAAAAAATCTCAAAACATAAAACAGATGATCTTAGATGGCGAAGCGATCTGTTGGTCCCAGAAGGCCCAACGCACTTAAAAAACATATAATATATACCCAATTCTGATAAAGTATGCGACAGTTAGCAAAAAACCATCCCGAAAACTTCAAAAATCCTAAAAACGGTTTTTAGAGTGTTTGGATGATACAAACACGCCAAAATCTTCACATTATATCCTATCCATGGTTAGGGTTTTGTGATTAGGGTATAGGGTTTAGTGTTTTTGTTTACGATTTATCGTTAGTGTTTATGGTTAGTATTTAGGGCATTTGGTGATGGATTAGGTGTAGATTATATTGGCTTAGGCTTTTTTATTTATTGTTTAATGTTTAATGTTAGAGATTTTCGAAATTAGGGTTTAATTTTACAGTTGGTAAAACCCTAACGAACCCAAAATACGAAACCCTAAAATAAAATTTTATAAACGACTTAAAAGTTAACTAAATATATCTCAAAATGTAAAACAGACGATCTAAGATGGCGAAGATATCAGTTGGTCCCAGTAAGCCCAACGCAGTAAAAAAAACATATAATATGTACCCTATTCTGAGAAAGTATGCGAAAGTTAGCAAACACCCTCCCGGAAACATAAAAAATCTTCAAAACGGTTTTCAGAGTGTTTGGATGATACAAACGCGCCAAAATCTTCACAATACTATCATTTCCATGGTTAGGGTTTTGTTATTAGGGTATAGGGTTTTGTGTTTCTGTTTACAATTTATTATTGGTGTTATTTAGGGCTATTGGTGATGGATTAGGTGTAAGTTAGGGTTATGGTTTTTATGTTTATGGTTTAGGGTATAATGTTAGAGATTTTAGAAATTAGGATTTAATGCGACGGTTGGTAAAACCCTAACGGACCCAAACTACGAAACACTAAAATAAAATATTAAAAACAACCTAAAAGTCAACTAAATAAATCTCAAAACGTAAAACTGATGATCTTAGATGGCGAAGGCGATCTGTTGGTCCCAGAAGGTCCAACGCACTCAAAAAAAATATATTATATGCCCTATTCTGAGAAAGTATGCGAAGGTTAGCAAAAACCCTCCCGGAAACTTTAAAAGTCTTGAAAACTGTTTTCAGAGTGTTTGGATGATACAAACGCGCCAAAATCTTCACATTACTATCCTTTCTATGGTTAGGTTTTAGTGACTAGGGATTTGTGATTAGGGTATAGGGTTTAGTGTTTCTGGTTACGATTTATTGTTAGGGTTATTTTGGGCTTATGGTGATGGATTAGGTCTAAGTTAGGGTTAAGGTTTTTTGTTTATGGTTTAGGGTATAATGTTAGAGATTTTAGAAATTAGGGTTTAATGCGACGGTCGGTAAAACCCTAACGGCCCAAAATACGAAACACTAAAATAAAATATTAAAAACAACCTAAAAGTCAACTAAATAAATCTCAAAACGTAAAACAGATTATCTTAGATGGCGAAACGATCTGTTCGTCCCAGAAGGTCCAACGAACTCAAAAAACATATATTATATGCCCTATTCTAAGAAAGTATGCTAAAGTTTGCAAAAACCCTCCCAGAAACTTTAAAAGTCTTGAAAATTGTTTTCAGAGTGTTTGGATGATACAAACGCGCCAAAATCTTCACATTACTAACCTTATATGGTTAGGTTTTAGTGACTAGGGATTTGTGATTAGGGTATAGGGTTTAGTGTTTCCGGTTACGATTTATTGCTAGGGTTATTTTGGGCTTATGGTGATGGATTAAGTGTAAGTTAGGGTTAAGGTTTTGTGTTTATGGTTTTTGATATAATGCTAGAGATTTTAGAAATTAGGGTTTAATGTGACGGTTGGTAATATCCTAACAGACCTAAAATACGAAACCCTAAAATAAAATATTAAAAACAACCTAAAAGTCAACTAAATAAATCTCAAAACATAAAACAGATGATCTTAGATGGCGAAGCGATCTGTTGGTCCCAGAAGGCCCAACGCACTTAAAAAACATATATTATATACCCAATTCTGATAAAGTATGCGACAGTTAGCAAAAAACCATCCCGGAAACTTCAAAAATCCTAAAAACGGTTTTTAGAGTGTTTGGATGATACAAACACGCCAAAATCTTCACATTATTATCCTATCCATGGTTAGGGTTTTGTGATCAGGGTATAGGGTTTAGTGTTTTTGTTTACGATTTATCGTTAGTGTTTATGGTTAGTATTTAGGGCATATGGTGATGGATTAGGTGTAGATTATATTGGCTTAGGCTTTTTTATTTATTGTTTAAGGTTTAATGTTAGAGATTTTCGAAATTAGGGTTTAATTTTACAGTTGGTAAAACCCTAACGAACCCAAAATACGAAACCCTAAAATAAAATTTTATAAACGACTTAAAAGTTAACTAAATATATCTCAAAACGTAAAACAGACGATCTAAGATGGCGAAGATATCAGTTGGTCCCAGTAAGCCCAACGCAGTCAAAAAAACATATAATATGTACCCTATTCTGAGAAAGTATGCGAAAGTTAGCAAACACCCTCCCGGAAACATAAAAAATCTTCAAAACGGTTTTCAGAGTGTTTGGATGATACAAACGCGCCAAAATCTTCACAATACTATCATTTCCATGGTTAGGGTTTTGTTATTAGGGTATAGGGTTTTGTGTTTCTGTTTACGATTTATTATTGGTGTTATTTAGGGCTATTGGTGATGGATTAGGTGTAAGTTAGGGTTATGGTTTTTATGTTTATGGTTTAGGGTATAATGTTAGAGATTTTAAAAATTAGGGTTTAATGCGACGGTCGGTAAAACCCTAACGGACCCAAACGAAGAAACACTAAAATAAAATATTAAAAACAACCTAAAAGTCAACTAAATAAATCTCAAAACGTAAAACTGATGATCTTAGATGGCGAAGGCGATCTGTTGGTCCAAGAAGGTCCAACGCACTCAAAAAACATATATTATATGCCCTATTCTGAGAAAGTATGCGAAGGTTAGCAAAAACCCTCCCAGAAACTTTAAAAGTCTTGAAAATTGTTTTCAGAGTGTTTGGATGATACAAACGCGCCAAAATCTTCACATTACTATCCTTTCTATGGTTAGGTTTTAGTGACTAGGGATTTGTGATTAGGGTATAGGGTTTAGTGTTTCTGGTTACGATTTATTGTTAGGGTTATTTTGGGCTTATGGTGATGGATTATGTCTAAGTTAGGGTTAAGGTTTTGTGTTTATGGTTTAGGGTATAATGTTAGAGATTTTAGAAATTAGGGTTTAATGCGACGGTCGGTAAAACCCTAACGGCCCAAAATACGAAACACTAAAATAAAATATTAAAAACAACCTAAAAGTCAACTAAATAAATCTCAAAACGTAAAACAGATTATCTTAGATGGCGAAGCGATCTGTTCGTCCCAGAAGGTCCAACGCACTCGAAAAACATATATTATATGCCCTATTCTAAGAAAGTATGCTAAAGTTAGCAAGAACCCTCCCAGAAACTTTAAAAGTCTTGATAACTGTTTTCAGAGTGTTTGGATGATACAAACGCGCCAAAATCTTCACATTACTATCCTTTCTATGGTTAGGTTTTAGTGACTAGAGATTTGTGATTAGGGTATAGGGTTTAGTGTTTCCGGTTACGATTTATTGCTAGGGTTATTTTAGGCTTATGGTGATGGATTAAGTGTAAGTTAGGGCTAAGGTTTTGTGTTTATGGTTTAGGATATAATGCTAGAGATTTTAGAAATTAGGGTTTAATGCGACGGTTGGTAATATCCTAACAGACCTAAAATACGAAACCCTAAAATAAAATATTAAAAACAACCTAAAAGTCAACTAAATAAATCTCAAAACATAAAACAGATGATCTTAGATGGCGAAGCGATCTGTTGGTCCCAGAAGGCCCAACGCACTTAAAAAACATATATTATATACCCAATTCTGATAATGTATGCGACAGTTAGCAAAAAACCATCCCGGAAACTTCAAAAATCCTAAAAACGGTTTTTAGAGTGTTTGGATGATACAAACACGCCAAAATCTTCACATTATTATCCTATCCATGGTTAGGGTTTTGTGATTAGGGTATAGGGTTTAGTGTTTTTGTTTACGATTTATCGTTAGTGTTTATGGTTAGTATATAGTGCATATGGTGATGAATTAGGTGTAGATTATATTGGCTTAGGCTTTTTTATTTATTTTTTAAGGTTTAATGTTAGAGATTTTTCGAAATTAGGGTTTAATTTTACAGTTGGTAAAACCCTAACGAACCCGAAATACGAAACCCTAAAATAATATTTTATAAACGACTTAAAAGTTAACTAAATATATCTCAAAACGTAAAACAGACAATCTAAGATGGCGAAGATATCAGTTGGTCCCAGTAAGCCCAACGCACTCAAAAAAACATATAATATGTACCCTATTCTGAGAAAGTATGCGAAAGTTAGCAAACACCCTCCCGGAAACATAAAAAATCTTCAAAACGGTTTTCAGAGTGTTTGGATGATACAAACGCGCCAAAACCTTCACAATATTATCATTTCCATGGTTAGGGTTTTGTTATTAGGGTATAGGGTTTTGTGTTTCTGTTTATGATTTATTATTGGTGTTATTTAGGGCTATTTGTGATGGATTAGGTGTAATTTAGGGTTATTGTTTTTATGTTTATGGTTTAGGGTATAATGTTAGAGATTTTAGAAATTAGGGTTTAATGCGACGGTCGGTAAAACCCTAACGGACCCAAACTAAGAAACACTAAAATAAAATATTAAAAACAACCTAAAAGTCAACTAAATAAATCTCAAAACGTAAAACTGATGATCTTAGATGGCGAAGGCGATCTGTTGGTCCCAGAAGGTCCAACGCACTCAAAAAACATATATTATATGCCCTATTCTGAGAAAGTATGCGAAGGTTAGCAAAAACCCTCCCGGAAACTTTAAAAGTCTTGAAAACTGTTTTCAGAGTGTTTGGATGATACAAACGCGCCAAAATCTTCACATTACTATCCTTTCTATGGTTAGGTTTTAGTGACTAGGGATTTGTGATTAGGGTATAGGGTTTAGTGTTTCTGGTTACGATTTATTGTTAGGGTTATTTTGGGCTTATGGTGATGGATTAGGTCTAAGTTAGGGTTAAGGTTTTGTGTTTATGGTTTAGGGTATAATGTTAGAGATTTTAGAAATTAGGGTTTAATGCGACGGTCGGTAAAACCCTAACGGCCCAAAATACGAAACACTAAAATAAAATATTAAAAACAACCTAAAAGTCAACTAAATAAATCTCAAAACGTAAAACAGATTATCTTAGATGGCGAAGCGATCTGTTCGTCCTAGAAGGTCCAACGCACTCAAAAAACATATATTATATGCCCTATTCTAAGAAAGTATGCTAAAGTTAGCAAAAACCCTCCCAGAAACTTTAAAAGTCTTGAAAACTGTTTTCAGAGTGTTTGGATGATACAAACGCGCCAAAATCTTCACATTACTATCCTTTCTATGGTTAGGTTTTAGTGACTAGAGATTTGTGATTAGGGTATAGGGTTTAGTGTTTCCGGTTACGATTTATTGCTAGGGTTATTTTAGGCTTATGGTGATGGATTAAGTGTAAGTTAGGGCTAAGGTTTTGTGTTTATGGTTTAGGATATAATGCTAGAGGTTTTAGAAATTAGGGTTTAATGCGACGGTTGGTAATATCCTAACAGACCTAAAATACGAAACCCTAAAATAAAATATTAAAAACAACCTAAAAGTCAACTAAATAAATCTCAAAACATAAAACAGATGATCTTAGATGGCGAAGCGATCTGTTGGTCCCAGAAGGCCCAACGCACTTAAAAAACATATATTATATACCCAATTCTGATAAAGTATGCGACAGTTAGCAAAAAACCATCCCGGAAACTTCAAAAATCCTAAAAACGGTTTTTAGAGTGTTTGGATGATACAAGCACGCCAAAATCTTCACATTATTATCCTATCCATGGTTAGGGTTTTGTGATTAGGGTATAGGGTTTAGTGTTTTTGTTTACGATTTATCGTTAGTGTTTATGGTTAGTATTTAGGGCATATGGTGATGAATTAGGTGTAGATTATATTGGCTTAGGCTTTTTTATTTATTTTTTAAGGTTTAATGTTAGAGATTTTCGAAATTAGGGTTTAATTTTACAGTTGGTAAAACCCTAACGAACCCAAAATACGAAACCCTAAAATAAAATTTTATAAACGACTTAAAAGTTAACTAAATATATCTCAAAACGTAAAACAGACAATCTAAGATGGCGAAGATATCAGTTGGTCCCAGTAAGCCCAACGCACTCAAAAAAACATATAATATGTACCCTATTCTGAGAAAGTATGCGAAAGTTAGCAAACACCCTCCCGGAAACATAAAAAATCTTCAAAACGGTTTTCAGAGTGTTTGGATGATACAAACGCGCCAAAACCTTCACAATATTATCATTTCCATGGTTAGGGTTTTGTTATTAGGGTATAGGGTTTTGTGTTTCTGTTTATGATTTATTATTGGTGTTATTTAGGGCTATTGGTGATGGATTAGGTGTAATTTAGGGTTATGGTTTTTATGTTTATGGTTTAGGGTATAATGTTAGAGATTTTTAGAAATTAGGGTTTAATGCGACGGTTGGTAAAACCCTAACGGACCCAAACTACGAAACACTAAAATAAAATATTAAAAACTACCTAAAAGTCAACTAAATAAATCTCAAAACGTAAAACTGATGATCTTAGATGGCGAAGGCGATCTGTTGGTCCCAGAAGGTCCAACGCACTCAAAAAACATATATTATATGCCCTATTCTGAGAAAGTATGCGAAAGTTAGCAAAAACCCTCCCGGAAACCTTAAAAGTCTTGAAAACTGTTTTCAGAGTGTTTGGATGATACAAACGCGCCAAAATCTTCACATTACTATCCTTTTATGGTTAGGTTTTAGTGACTAGGGATTTGTTATTAGGGTACAGGGTTTAGTGTTTCTGGTTACGATTTATTGTTAGGGTTATTTAGGGCTTATGGTGATGGATTAGGTCTAAGTTAGGGTTAAGGTTTTGTGTTTATGGTTTAGGGTATAATGTTAGAGATTTTAGAAATTAGGGTTTAATGCGACGGTCGGTAAAACCCTAACGGCCCAAAATACGAAACACTAAAATAAAATATTAAAAACAACCTAAAAGTCAACTAAATAAATCTCAAAACGTAAAACAGATTATCTTAGATGGCGAAGCGATCTGTTCGTCCCAGAAGGTTCAACGCACTCAAAATACATATATTATATGCCCTATTCTAAGAAAGTATGCTAAAGTTAGTAAAAACCCTCCCAGAAACTTTAAAAGTCTTGAAAACTTTTTTCAGAGTGTTTGGATGATACAAACGCGCCAAAATCTTCACATTACTATCCTTTCTATGGTTAGGTTTTAGTGACTAGGTATTTGTGATTAGGGTATAGGGTTTAGTGTTTCCGGTTACGATTTATTGCTAGGGTTATTTTGGGCTTATGGTGATGGATTAAGTGTAAGTTAGGGTTAAGGTTTTGTGTTTATGGTTTAGGATATAATGCTAGAGATTTTAGAAAATAGGGTTTAATGCGACGGTTGGTAATATCCTAACAGACCTAAGATACGAAACCCTAAAATAAAATATTAAAAACAACCTAAAAGTCAACTAAATAAATCTCAAAACATAAAACAGATGATCTTAGATGGCGAAGCGATCTGTTGGTCCCAGAAGGCCCAACGCACTTAAAAAACATATATTATATACCCAATTCTTATAAAGTATGCGAAAGTTAGCAAAAAACCATCCCGGAAAGTTCAAAAATCCTAAAAACGGTTTTTAGAGTGTTTGGATGATACAAACACGCCAAAATCTTCACATTATTATCCTATCCATGGTTAGGGTTTTGTGATTAGGGTATAGGGTTTAGTGTTTTTGTTTACGATTTATCGTTAGTGTTTATGGTTAGTATTTAGGGCATATGGTGATGAATTAGGTGTAGATTATATTGGCTTAGGCTTTTTTATTTATTTTTTAAGGTTTAATGTTAGAGATTTTCGAAATTAGGGTTTAATTTTACAGTTGGTAAAACCCTAACGAACCCAAAATACGAAACCCTAAAATAAAATTTTATAAACGACTTAAAAGTTAACTAAGTATATCTCAAAACGTAAAACAGACAATCTAAGATGGCGAAGATATCAGTTGGTCCCAGTAAGCCCAACGCACTCAAAAAAACATATAATATGTACCCTATTCTGAGAAAGTATGCGAAAGTTAGCAAACACCCTCCCGGAAACATAAAAAATCTTCAAAACGGTTTTCAGAGTGTTTGGATGATACAAACGCGCCAAAACCTTCACAATATTATCATTTCCATGGTTAGGGTTTTGTTATTAGGGTATAGGGTTTTGTGTTTCTGTTTATGATTAATTATTGGTGTTATTTAGGGCTATTGGTGATGGATTAGGTGTAATTTAGGGTTATGGTTTTTATGTTTATGGTTTAGGGTATAATGTTAGAGATTTTTAGAAATTAGGGTTTAATGCGACGGTTGGTAAAACCCTAACGGACCCAAACTACGAAACACTAAAATAAAATATTAAAAACTACCTAAAATTCAACTAAATAAATCTCAAAACGTAAAACTGATGATCTTAGATGGCGAAGGCGATCTGTTGGTCCCAGAAGGTCCAACGCACTCAAAAAACATATATTATATGCCCTATTCTGAGAAAGTATGCGAAAGTTAGCAAAAACCCTCCTGGAAACTTTAAAAGTCTTGAAAACTGTTTTCAGAGTGTTTGGATGATACAAACGCGCCAAAATCTTCACATTACTATCCTTTTATGGTTAGGTTTTAGTGACTAGGGATTTGTTATTAGGGTACAGGGTTTAGTGTTTCTGGTTACGATTTATTGTTAGGGTTATTTAGGGCTTATGGTGATGGATTAGGTCTAAGTTAGGGTTAAGGTTTTGTGTTTATGGTTTAGGGTATAATGTTAGAGATTTTAGAAATTAGGGTTTAATGCGACGGTCGGTAAAACCCTAACGGCCCAAAATACGAAACACTAAAATAAAATATTAAAAACAACCTAAAAGTCAACTAAATAAATCTCAAAACGTAAAACAGATTATCTTAGATGGCGAAGCGATCTGTTCGTCCCAGAAGGTTCAACGCACTCAAAATACATATATTATATGCCCTATTCTAAGAAAGTATGCTAAAGTTAGTAAAAACCCTCCCAGAAACTTTAAAAGTCTTGAAAACTGTTTTCAGAGTGTTTGGATGATACAAACGCGCCAAAATCTTCACATTACTATCCTTTCTATGGTTAGGTTTTAGTGACTAGGTATTTGTGATTAGGGTATAGGGTTTAGTGTTTCCGGTTACGATTTATTGCTAGGGTTATTTTGGGCTTATGGTGATGGATTAAGTGTAAGTTAGGGTTAAGGTTTTGTGTTTATGGTTTAGGATATAATGCTAGAGATTTTAGAAAATAGGGTTTAATGCGACGGTTGGTAATATCCTAACAGACCTAAGATACGAAACCCTAAAATAAAATATTAAAAACAACCTAAAAGTCAACTAAATAAATCTCAAAACATAAAACAGATGATCTTAGATGGCGAAGCGATCTGTTGGTCCCAGAAGGCCCAACGCACTTAAAAAACATATATTATATACCCAATTCTTATAAAGTATGCGAAAGTTAGCAAAAAACCATCCCGGAAACTTCAAAAATCCTAAAAACGGTTTTTAGAGTGTTTGGATGATACAAACACGCCAAAATCTTCACATTATTATCCTATCCATGGTTAGGGTTTTGTGATTAGGGTATAGGGTTTAGTGTTTTTGTTTACGATTTATCGTTAGTGTTTATGGTTAGTATTTAGGGCATATGGTGATGAATTAGGTGTAGATTATATTGGCTTAGGCTTTTTTATTTATTTTTTAAGGTTTAATGTTAGAGATTTTCGAAATTAGGGTTTAATTTTACAGTTGGTAAAACCCTAACGAACCCAAAATACGAAACCCTAAAATAAAATTTTATAAACGACTTAAAAGTTAACTAAGTATATCTCAAAACGTAAAACAGACAATCTAAGATGGCGAAGATATCAGTTGGTCCCAGTAAACCCAACGCACTCAAAAAAACATATAATATGTACCCTATTCTGAGAAAGTATGCGAAAGTTAGCAAACACCCTCCCGGAAACATAAAAAATCTTCAAAACGGTTTTCAGAGTGTTTGGATGATACAAACGCGCCAAAACCTTCACAATATTATCATTTCCATGGTTAGGGTTTTGTTATTAGGGTATAGGGTTTTGTGTTTCTGTTTATGATTTATTATTGGTGTTATTTAGGGCTATTGGTGATGGATTAGGTGTAATTTAGGGTTATGGTTTTTATGTTTATGGTTTAGGGTATAATGTTAGAGATTTTTAGAAATTAGGGTTTAATGCGACGGTTGGTAAAACCCTAACGGACCCAAACTACGAAACACTAAAATAAAATATTAAAAACTACCTAAAAGTCAACTAAATAAATCTCAAAACGTAAAACTGATAATCTTAGATGGCGAAGGCGATCTGTTGGTCCCAGAAGGTCCAACGCACTCAAAAAACATATATTATATGCCCTATTCTGAGAAAGTATGCGAAAGTTAGCAAAAAACCATCCCGGAAACTTTAAAAGTCTTGAAAACTGTTTTCAGAGTGTTTGGATGATACAAACGGGCCAAAATCTTCACATTACTATCCTTTTTATGGTTAGGTTTTAGTGACTAGGGATTTGTTATTAGGGTACAGGGTTTAGTGTTTCTGGTTACGATTTATTGTTAGGGTTATTTAGGGCTTATGGTGATGGATTAGGTCTAAGTTAGGGTTAAGGTTTTGTGTTTATGGTTTAGGGTATAATGTTAGAGATTTTAGGAATTAGTGTTTAATGCGACGGTCGGTAAAACCCTAACGGCCCAAAATACGAAACACTAAAATAAAATATTAAAAACAACCTAAAAGTCAACTAAATAAATCTCAAAACGTAAAACAAATTATCTTAGATGGCGAAGCGATCTGTTCGTCCCAGAAGGTCCAACGCACTCAAAAAACATATATTATATGCCCCATTCTAAGAAAGTATGCTAAAGTTAGCAAAAACCCTCCCAGAAACTTTAAAATTCTTGAAAACTGTTTTCAGAGTGTTTGGATGATACAAACGCGCCAAAATCTTCACATTACTATCCTTTCTATGGTTAGGTTTTAGTGACTAGGGATTTGTGATTAGGGTATAGGGTTTAGTGTTTCCAGTTACGATTTATTGCTAGGGTTATTTTGGGCTTATGGTGATGGATTAAGTGTAAGTAAGGGTTAAGGTTTTGTGTTTATGGTTTAGGATATAATATTAGAGATTTTAGAAATTTGGGTTTAATGCGACGGTTGGTAATATCCTAACAGACCTAAAATACGAAACCCTAAAATAAAATATTAAAAACAACCTAAAAGTCAACTAAATAAATCTCAATACTTAAAACAGATGATCTTAGATGGCGAAGCGATCTGTTGGTCCCAGAAGGCCCAACGCACTTAAAAACCATATATTATATACCCAATTCTGAGAAAGTATGCGAAAGTTAGCAAAAAACCATCCCGGAAACTTCAAAAATCCTAAAAATGGTTTTTAGAGTGTTTGGATGATACAAACACGCCAAAATCTTCACATTATTATCCTAGCCATGGTTAGCGTTTAGTGATTAGGGTTTTGTGATTAGGGTATAGGGTTTAGTGTTTCTGTTTACGATTTATCGTTAGTGTTTATGGTTAGTATTTACGGCATATGGTGATGGATTAGGTGTAGATTATATTGTCTTAGGGTTTTTTATTTATTGTTTAAGGTTTAATGTTAGAGGTTTTCGAAATTAGGGTTTAATTTTACAGTTGGTAAAACCCTAACGAACCCATAACACGAAACCCTAAAATAAAATTTTATAAACGACTTAAAAGTTAACTAAATATATCTCAAAACGTAAAACAGACGATCTAAGATGGCGAAGATATCAGTTGGTCCCAATAAGCCCAACGCACTCAAAAAAACATATAATATGTACCTTATTCTGAGAAAGTATGCGAAAGTTAGCAAACACCCTCCCGGAAACATCAAAAATCTTCAAAACGGTTTTCAGAATGTTTGGATGATACAAACGCGCCAAAATCTTCACAATATTATCATTTCCATCGTTAGGATTTTGTTATAAGGGTATAGGGTTTAGTGTTTCTGTTTACGATTGATTATTGGTGTTATTTAGGGCTAGTGGTGATGGATTAGGTGTAAGTTAGGGTTATGGTTTTTATGTTTATGGTTTAGGGTATAATGTTAGAGATTTTAGAAATTAGGGTTTTACTGCGACGGTTGGTAAAACCCTAACAGACCAAAAATACGAAACACTAAAATAAAATATTAAAAACAACCTAAAAGTCAACTAAATAAATCTCAAAACGTAAAAAAGATTATCTTAGATGGCGAAGCGATCTGTTCGTCCCAGAAGGTCCAACGCACTCATAAAACATATATTATATGCCCTATTCTAAGAAAGTATGCTAAAGTTAGCAAAAACCCTCCCAGAAACTTTAAAATTCTTGAAAACTGTTTTCAGAGTGTTTGGATGATATAAACGCGCCAAAATCTTCACATTACTATCCTTTCTGTGGTTAGGTTTTAGTGACTAGGGATTTGTGATTATGGTATAGGGTTTAGTGTTTCCGGTTACGATTTATTGCTATGGTTATTTTGGGCTTATGGTGATGGATTAAGTGTAAGTTAGGGTTAAGGTTTTGTGTTTATGGTTTAGGATATAATGTTAGAGATTTTAGAAATTAGGGTTTAATGCGACGGTTGGTAATATCCTAACAGACCTAAAATACGAAACCCTAAAATAAAATATTAAAAACAACCTAAAAGTCAACTAAATAAATCTCAATACTTAAAACAGATGATCTTAGATGGCGAAGCGATCTGTTGGTCCCAGAAGGCCCAACGCACTTAAAAACCATATATTATATACCCAATTCTGAGAAAGTATGCGAAAGTTAGCAAAAAACCATCCCGGAAACTTCAAAAATCCTAAAAATGGTTTTCAGAGTGTTTGGATGATACAAACACGCCAAAATCTTCATATTATTATCCTATCCATTGTTAGCGTTCAGTGATTAGGGTTTTGTGATTAGGGTATAGGGTTTAGTGTTCCTGTTTACGATTTATCGTTAGTGTTTATGGTTAGTATTTAGGGCATATGGTGATGGATTAGGTGTAGATTATATTGTCTTAGGGTTTTTTATTTATTGTTTAAGGTTTAATGTTAGAGGTTTTCGAAATTAGGGTTTAATTTTACAGTTGGTAAAACCCTAACGAACCCATAACACGAAACCCTAAAATAAAATTTTATAAACGACTTAAAAGTTAACTAAATATATCTCAAAACGTAAAACAGACGATCTAAGATGGCGAAGATATCAGTTGGTCCCAATAAGCCCAACGCACTCAAAAAAACATATAATATGTACCTTATTCTGAGAAAGTATGCGAAAGTTAGCAAACACCCTCCCGGAAACATCAAAAATCTTCAAAACGGTTTTCAGAATGTTTGGATGATACAAACGCGCCAAAATCTTCACAATATTATCATTTCCATCGTTAGGATTTTGTTATAAGGGTATATAGGGTTTAGTGTTTCTGTTTACGATTGATTATTGGTGTTATTTAGGGCTAGTGGTGATGGATTAGGTGTAAGTTAGGGTTATGGTTTTTATGTTTATGGTTTAGGGTATAATGTTAGAGATTTTAGAAATTAGGGTTTTACTGCGACGATTGGTAAAACCCTAACAGACCAAAAATACGAAACACTAAAATAAAATATTAAAAACAACCTAAAAGTCAACTAAATAAATCTCAAAACGTAAAAAAGATTATCTTTGATGGCGAAGCGATCTGTTCGTCCCAGAAGGTCCAACGCACTCATAAAACATATATTATATGCCCTATTCTAAGAAAGTATGCTAAAGTTAGCAAAAACCCTCCCAGAAACTTTAAAATTCTTGAAAACTGTTTTCAGAGTGTTTGGATGATATAAACGCGCCAAAATCTTCACATTACTATCCTTTCTGTGGTTAGGTTTTAGTGACTAGGGATTTGTGATTATGGTATAGGGTTTAGTGTTTCCGGTTACGATTTATTGCTATGGTTATTTTGGGCTTATGGTGATGGATTAAGTGTAAGTTAGGGTTAAGGTTTTGTGTTTATGGTTTAGGATATAATGTTAGAGATTTTAGAAATTAGGGTTTAATGCGACGGTTGGTAATATCCTAACAGACCTAAAATACGAAACCCTAAAATAAAATATTAAAAACAACCTAAAAGTCAACTAAATAAATCTCAATACTTAAAACAGATGATCTTAGATGGCGAAGCGATCTGTTGGTCCCAGAAGGCCCAACGCACTTAAAACCCATATATTATATACCCAATTCTGAGAAAGTATGCGAAAGTTAGCAAAAAACCATCCCGGAAACTTCAAAAATCCTAAAAATGGTTTTTAGAGTGTTTGGATGATACAAACACGCCAAAATCTTCATATTATTATCCTATCCATGGTTAGCAATTAGTGATTAGGGTTTTGTGATTAGGGTATAGGGTTTAGTGTTCCTGTTTACGATTTATCGTTAGTGTTTATGGTTAGTATTTAGGGCATATGGTGATGGATTAGGTGTAGATTATATTGTCTTAGGGTTTTTTATTTATTGTTTAAGGTTTAATGTTAGAGGTTTTTGAAATTAGGGTTTAATTTCACAGTTGGTAAAACCCTAACGAACCCCTAACACGAAACCCTAAAATAAAATTTTATAAACGACTTAAAAGTTAACTAAATATATCTCAAAACGTAAAACAGACGATCTAAGATGGCGAAGATATCAGTTGGTCCCAATAAGCCCAACGCACTCAAAAAAACATATAATATGTACCTTATTCTGAGAAAGTATGCGAAAGTTAGCAAACACCCTCCCGGAAACATCAAAAATCTTCAAAACGGTTTTCAGAATGTTTGGATGATACAAACGCGCCAAAATCTTCACAATATTATCATTTCCATCGTTAGGATTTTGTTATAAGGGTATAGGGTTTAGTGTTTCTGTTTACGATTGATTATTGGTGTTATTTAGGGCTAGTGGTGATGGATTAGGTGTAAGTTAGGGTTATGGTTTTTATGTTTATGGTTTAGGGTATAATGTTAGAGATTTTAGAAATTAGGGTTTTACTGCGACGGTTGGTAAAACCCTAACAGACCAAAAATACGAAACACTAAAATAAAATATTAAAAACAACCTAAAAGTCAACTAAATAAATCTCAAAACGTAAAAAAGATTATCTTAGATGGCGAAGCGATCTGTTCGTCCCAGAAGGTCCAACGCACTCATAAAACATATATTATATGCCCTATTCTAAGAAAGTATGCTAAAGTTAGCAAAAACCCTCCCAGAAACTTTAAAATTCTTGAAAACTGTTTTCAGAGTGTTTGGATGATATAAACGCGCCAAAATCTTCACATTACTATCCTTTCTGTGGTTAGGTTTTAGTGACTAGGGATTTGTGATTATGGTATAGGGTTTAGTGTTTCCGGTTACGATTTATTGCTATGGTTATTTTGGGCTTATGGTGATGGATTAAGTGTAAGTTAGGGTTAAGGTTTTGTGTTTATGGTTTAGGATATAATGTTAGAGATTTTAGAAATTAGGGTTTAATGCGACGGTTGGTAATATCCTAACAGACCTAAAATACGAAACCCTAAAATAAAATATTAAAAACAACCTAAAAGTCAACTAAATAAATCTCAATACTTAAAACAGATGATCTTAGATGGCGAAGCGATCTGTTGGTCCCAGAAGGCCCAACGCACTTAAAAACCATATATTATATACCCAATTCTGAGAAAGTATGCGAAAGTTAGCAAAAAACCATCCCGGAAACTTCAAAAATCCTAAAAATGGTTTTTAGAGTGTTTGGATGATACAAACACGCCAAAATCTTCATATTATTATCCTATCCATCGTTAGCGTTTAGTGATTAGGGTTTTGTGATTAGGGTATAGGGTTTAGTGTTCCTGTTTACGATTTATCGTTAGTGTTTATGGTTAGTATTTAGGGCATATGGTGATGGATTAGGTGTAGATTATATTGTCTTAGGGTTTTTTATTTATTGTTTAAGGTTTAATGTTAGAGGTTTTCGAAATTAGGGTTTAATTTTACAGTTGGTAAAACCCTAACGAACCCATAACACGAAACCCTAAAATAAAATTTTATAAACGACTTAAAAGTTAACTAAATATATCTCAAAACGTAAAACAGACGATCTAAGATGGCGAAGATATCAGTTGGTCCCAATAAGCCCAACGCACTCAAAAAAACATATAATATGTACCTTATTCTGAGAAAGTATGCGAAAGTTAGCAAACACCCTCCCGGAAACATCAAAAATCTTCAAAACGGTTTTCAGAATGTTTGGATGATACAAACGCGCCAAAATCTTCACAATATTATCATTTCCATCGTTAGGATTTTGTTATAAGGGTATAGGGTTTAGTGTTTCTGTTTACGATTGATTATTGGTGTTATTTAGGGCTAGTGGTGATGGATTAGGTGTAAGTTAGGGTTATGGTTTTTATGTTTATGGTTTAGGGTATAATGTTAGAGATTTTAGAAATTAGGGTTTTACTGCGACGGTTGGTAAAACCCTAACAGACCAAAAATACGAAACACTAAAATAAAATATTAAAAACAACCTAAAAGTCAACTAAATAAATCTCAAAACGTAAAAAAGATTATCTTAGATGGCGAAGCGATCTGTTCGTCCCAGAAGGTCCAACGCACTCATAAAACATATATTATATGCCCTATTCTAAGAAAGTATGCTAAAGTTAGCAAAAACCCTCCCAGAAACTTTAAAATTCTTGAAAACTGTTTTCAGAGTGTTTGGATGATATAAACGCGCCAAAATCTTCACATTACTATCCTTTCTGTGGTTAGGTTTTAGTGACTAGGGATTTGTGATTATGGTATAGGGTTTAGTGTTTCCGGTTACGATTTATTGCTATGGTTATTTTGGGCTTATGGTGATGGATTAAGTGTAAGTTAGGGTTAAGGTTTTGTGTTTATGGTTTAGGATATAATGTTAGAGATTTTAGAAATTAGGGTTTAATGCGACGGTTGGTAATATCCTAAAAGACCTAAAATACGAAACCCTAAAATAAAATATTAAAAACAACCTAAAAGTCAACTACATAAATCTCAAAACTTAAAACAGATGATCTTAGATGGCGAAGCGATCTGTTGGTCCCAGAAGGCCCAACGCACTTAAAAAACATATATTATATACCCAATTCTGAGAAAGTATGCGAAAGTTAGCAAAAAACCATCCCGGAAACTTCAAAAATCCTAAAAATGGTTTTTAGAGTGTTTGGATGATACAAACACGCCAAAATCTTCACATTATTATCCTATCCATGGTTAGCGTTTAGTGATTAGGGTTTTGTGATTAGGGTATAGGGTTTAGTGTTTCTGTTTACGATTTATCGTTAGTGTTTATGGTTAGTATTTAGGGCATATGGTGATGGATTAGGTGTAGATTATATTGGCTTAGGATTTTTTATTTATTGTTTAAGGTTTAATGTTAGAGGTTTTCGAAATTAGGGTTTAATTTTACAGTTGGTAAAACCCTAACGAACTTAAAACACGAAACCCTAAAATAAAATTTTATAAACGACTTAAAAGTTAACTAAATATATCTCAAAACGTAAAACAGACGATCTAAGATGGCGAAGATATCATTGGTCCCAGTAAGCCCAACGCACTCAAAAAAACATATAATATGTACCCTATTCTGAGAAAGTATGCGAAAGTTAGCAAACACCCTCCCGGAAACATCAAAAATCTTCAAAACGGTTTTCAGAGTGTTTGGATGATACAAACGCGCCAAAATCTTCACAATATTATCATTTCCATGGTTAGGGTTTTGTTATTAGGGTATAGGGTTAAGTGTTTCTGTTTACGATTTATTATTGGTGTTATTTAGGGTTATTGGTGATGGATTAGGTGTAAGATAGGGTTATGGTTTTCATGTTTATGGTTTAGGGTATAATGTTTGAGATTTTAGAAATTAGGGTTTAATGCGACGGTTGGTAAAACCCTAACGGACCCAAAATACGAAACACTAAAATAAAATAATAAAACAACCTAAAAGTCAACTAAATAAATCTCAAATCGTATAACTGATGATCTTAGATGGCGAAGGCGATCTGTTGGTCTCAGAAGGTCCAACGCACTCAAAAAACATATATTATATGCCCCATTCTAAGAAAGTATGCTAAAGTTAGCAAAAACCCTCCCAGAAACTTTAAAAGTCTTGAAAACTGTTTTCAGAGTGTTTGGATGATACAAACGCGCCAAAATCTTCACATTACTATCCTTTCTATGGTTAGGTTTTAGTGACTAGGGATTTGTGATTATGGTATAGGGTTTAGTGTTTCCGGTTACGATTTATTGCTATGGTTATTTTGGGCTTATGGTGATGGATTAAGTGTAAGTTAGGGTTAAGGTTTTGTGTTTATGGTTTAGGATATAATGTTAGAGATTTTAGAAATTAGGGTTTAATGCGACGGTTGGTAATATCCTAAAAGACCTAAAATACGAAACCCTAAAATAAAATATTAAAAACAACCTAAAAGTCAACTACATAAATCTCAAAACTTAAAACAGATGATCTTAGATGGCGAAGCGATCTGTTGGTCCCAGAAGGCCCAACGCACTTAAAAAACATATATTATATACCCAATTCTGGGAAAGTATGCGAAAGTTAGCAAAAAACCATCCCGGAAACTTCAAAAATCCTAAAAACGGTTTTTAGAGTGTTTGGATGATACAAACACGCCAAAATCTTCACATTATTATCCTATCCATGGTTAGCGTTTAGTGATTAGGGTTTTGTGATTAGGGTATAGGGTTTAGTGTTTCTGTTTACGATTTATCGTTAGTGTTTATGGTTAGTATTTAGGGCATATGGTGATGGATTAGGTGTAGATTATATTGGCTTAGGATTTTTTATTTATTGTTTAAGGTTTAATGTTAGAGGTTTTCGAAATTAGGGTTTAATTTTACAGTTGGTAAAACCCTAACGAACCCAAAACACGAAACCCTAAAATAAAATTTTATAAACGACTTAAAAGTTAACTAAATATATCTCAAAACGTAAAACAGACGATCTAAGATGGCGAAGATATCATAGGTCCCAGTAAGCCCAACGCACTCAAAAAAACATATAATATGTACCCTATTCTGAGAAAGTATGCGAAAGTTAGCAAACACCCTCCCGGAAACATCAAAAATCTTCAAAACGGTTTTCAGAGTGTTTGGATGATACAAACGCGCCAAAATCTTCACAATATTATCATTTCCATGGTTAGGGTTTTGTTATTAGGGTATAGGGTTAAGTGTTTCTGTTTACGATTTATTATTGGTGTTATTTAGGGTTATTGGTGATGGATTAGGTGTAAGATAGGGTTATGGTTTTTATGTTTATGGTTTTGGGTATAATGTTTGAGATTTTAGAAATTAGGGTTTAATGCGACGGTTGGTAAAACCCTAACGGACCCAAAATACGAAACACTAAAATAAAATAATAAAACAACCTAAAAGTCAACTAAATAAATCTCAAATCGTATAACTGATGATCTTAGATGGCGAAGGTGATCTGTTGGTCTCAGAAGGTCCAACGCACTCAAAAAACATATATTATATGCCCCATTCTAAGAAAGTATGCTAAAGTTAGCAAAAACCCTCCCAGAAACTTTAAAAGTCTTGAAAACTGTTTTCAGAGTGTTTGGATGATACAAACGCGCCAAAATCTTCACAGTACTATCCTTTCTATGGTTAGGTTTTAGTGACTAGGGATTTGTGATTATGGTATAGGGTTTAGTGTTTCCGGTTACGATTTATTGCTATGGTTATTTTGGGCTTATGGTGATGGATTAAGTGTAAGTTAGGGTTAAGGTTTTGTGTTTATGGTTTAGGATATAATGTTAGAGATTTTAGAAATTAGGGTTTAATGCGACGGTTGGTAATATCCTAAAAGACCTAAAATACGAAACCCTAAAATAAAATATTAAAAACAACCTAAAAGTCAACTACATAAATCTCAAAACTTAAAACAGATGATCTTAGATGGCGAAGCGATCTGTTGGTCCCAGAAGGCCCAACGCACTTAAAAAACATATATTATATACCCAATTCTGGGAAAGTATGCGAAAGTTAGCAAAAAACCATCCCGGAAACTTCAAAAATCCTAAAAACGGTTTTTAGAGTGTTTGGATGATACAAACACGCCAAAATCTTCACATTATTATCCTATCCATGGTTAGCGTTTAGTGATTAGGGTTTTGTGATTAGGGTATAGGGTTTAGTGTTTCTGTTTACGATTTATCGTTAGTGTTTATGGTTAGTATTTAGGGCATATGGTGATGGATTAGGTGTAGATTATATTGGCTTAGGATTTTTTATTTATTGTTTAAGGTTTAATGTTAGAGGTTTTCGAAATTAGGGTTTAATTTTACAGTTGGTAAAACCCTAACGAACCCAAAACACGAAACCCTAAAATAAAATTTTATAAACGACTTAAAAGTTAACTAAATATATCTCAAAACGTAAAACAGACGATCTAAGATGGCAAAGATATCATTGGTCCCAGTAAGCCCAACGCACTCAAAAAAACATATAATATGTACCCTATTCTGAGAAAGTATGCGAAAGTTAGCAAACACCCTCCCGGAAACATAAAAAATCTTCAAAACGGTTTTCAGAGTGTTTGGATGATACAAACGCGCCAAAATCTTCACAATATTATCATTTCCATGGTTAGGGTTTTGTTATTAGGGTATAGGGTTAAGTGTTTCTGTTTACGATTTATTATTGGTGTTATTTAGGGTTATTGGTGATGGATTAGGTGTAAGATAGGGTTATGGTTTTTATGTTTATGGTATAAGGTATAATGTTTGAGATTTTAGAAATTAGGGTTTAATGCGACGGTTGGTAAAACCCTAACGGACCCAAAATACGAAACACTAAAATAAAATAATAAAACAACCTAAAAGTCAACTAAATTAATCTCAAATCGTATAACTGATGATCTTAGATGGCGAAGGCGATCTGTTGGTCTCAGAAGGTCCAACGCACTCAAGAAACATATATTATATGCCCTATTCTGAGAAAGTATGCGAAAGTTAGCAAAAACCCTCCCGGAAACTTTAAAAGTCTTTAAAACTGTTTTCAGAGTGTTTGGATGATATCAACGCGCCAAAATCTTCACATTACTATCCTTTCTATGATTAGGTTTTAGTGACTAGGGATTTGTGATTAGGGTATAGGGTTTAGTGTTTCTGGTTACGATTTATTGTTAGGGTTATTTTGGGCTTATGGTGATGGATTAAGTGTAAGTTAGGGTTAAGGTTTTGTGTTTATGGTTTAGGATATAATGCTAGAGATTTTAGAAATTAGGGTTTAATGCGACGGTTGGTAATATCCTAACAGACCTAAAATACGAAACCCTAAAATAAAATATTAAAAACAACCTAAAAGTCAACTAAATAAATCTCAAAACATAAAACAGATGATCTTAGATGGCGAAGCGATCTGTTGGTCCCAGAAGGCCCAACGCATTTAAAAAACATATATTATATACCCAATTCTGATAAAGTATGCGAGACAGTTAGCAAAAGACCATCCCGGAAACTTCAAAAATCCTAAAAACGGTTTTTAGAGTGTTTGGATGATACAAACACGCCAAAATCTTCACATTATTATCCTATCCATGGTTAGGGTTTTGTGATTAGGGTATAGGGTTTAGTGTTTTTGTTTACGATTTATCGTTAGTGTTTATGGTTAGTATTTAGGGCATATGGTGATGAATTAGGTGTAGATTATATCGGCTTAGGCTTTTTTATTTATTGTTTAAGGTTTAATGTTAGAGATTTTCGAAATTAGGGTTTAATTTTACAGTTGGTAAAACCCTAACGAACCCAATATACGAAACCCTAAAATAAAATTTTATAAACGACTTAAAAGTTAACTAAATATATCTCAAAATGTAAAACAGACGATCTAAGATGGCGAAGATATCAGTTGGTCCCAGTAAGCCCAACGCACTCAAAAAAACATATAATATGTACCCTATTCTGAGAAAGTATGCGAAAGTTAGCAAACACCCTCCCGGAAACATAAAAAATCTTCAAAATGGTTTTCAGAGTGTTTGGATGATACAAACGCGCCAAAATCTTCACAATATTATCATTTCCATGGTTAGGGTTTTGTTATTAGGGTATAGGGTTTTGTGTTTCTGTTTACGATTTATTATTGGTGTTATTTAGGACTATTGGTGATGGATTAGGCGTAAGTTAGGGTTATGGTTTTTATTTTTATGGTTTAGGGTATAATGTTAGAGATTTTAGAAATTAGGTTTTAATGTGACGGTTGGTAAAACCCTAACGGACCCAAACTACGAAACACTAAAATAAAATATTAAAAACAACCTAAAAGTCAACTAAATAAATCTCAAAACGTAAAACTGATGATCTTAGATGGCGAAGGCGATCTGTTGGTCCCAGAAGGTCCAACGCACTCAAAAAAAAATATTATATGCCCTATTCTGAGAAAGTATACGAAAGTTAGCAAAAACCCTCCCGGAAACTTTAAAAGTCTTGAAAACTGTTTTCAGAGTGTTTGGATGATACAAACGCGCCAAAATCTTCACATTACTATCCTTTCTATGGTTAGGTTTTAGTGACTAGGGATTTGTGATTAGGGTATAGGGTTTAGTGTTTCTGGTTACGATTTATTGTTAGGGTTATTTTGGGCTTATGGTGATGGATTAGGTCTAAGTTAGGGTTAAGGATTTGTGTTTATGGTTTTGGGTATAATGTTAGAGATTTTAGAAATTAGGGTTTAATGCGACGGTCAGTAAAACCCTAACGGCCCAAAATACGAAACACTAAAATAAAATATTAAAAACAACCTAAAAGTCAACTAAATAAATCTCAAAACGTAAAACAGATTATCTTAGATGGCGAAGCAATCTGTTCGTCCCAGAAGGTCCAACGCACTCAAAAAACATATATTATATGCCCTATTCTAAGAAAGTATGCTAAAGTTAGCAAAAACCCTCCCAGAAACTTTAAAAGTCTTGAAAACTGTTTTCAGAGTGTTTGGATGATACAAACGCGCCAAAATCTTCACATTACTATCCTTTCTATGGTTAGGTTTTAGTGACTAGGGATTTGTGATTAGGGTATAGGGTTTAGTGTTTCCGGTTACGATTTATTGCTAGGGTTATTTTGGGCTTATGGTGATGGATTAAGTGTAAGTTAGGGTTAAGGTTTTGTGTTTATGGTTTAGGATATAATGTTAGAGATTTTAGAAATTAGGGTTTAATGCGACAGTTGGTAATATCCTAACAGACCTAAAATACGAAACCTTAAAATAAAATATTAAAAACAACCTAAAAGTCAACTAAATAAATCTCAAAACATAAAACAGATGATCTTAGATGGCGAAGCGATCTGTTGGTCCCAGAAGGCCCAACGCACTTAAAAAACATATATTATATACCCAATTCTGAGAAAGTATGCGAAAGTTAGCAAAAAACCATCCCGGAAACTTCAAAAATCCTAAAAATGGTTTTTAGAGTGTTTGGATGATACAAACACGCCAAAATCTTCACATTATTATCCTATCCATGGTTAGCGTTTAGTGATTAGGGTTTTGTGATTAGGGTATAGGGTTTAGTGTTTCTGTTTACGATTTATCGTTAGTGTTTATGGTTAGTATTTAGGGCATATGGTGATGGATTAGGTGTAGATTATATTGGCTTAGGATTTTTTATTTATTGTTTAAGGTTTAATGTTAGAGGTTTTCGAAATTAGGGTTTAATTTTACAGTTGGTAAAACCCTAACGAACCCAAAACACGAAACCCTAAAATAAAATTTTATAAACGACTTAAAAGTTAACTAAATATATCTCAAAACGTAAAACAGACGATCTAAGATGGTGAAGATATCATTGGTCCCAGTAAGCCCAACGCACTCAAAAAAACATATAATATGTACCCTATTCTGAGAAAGTATGCGAAAGTTAGCAAACACCCTCCCGGAAACATCAAAAATCTTCAAAACGTTTTTCAGAGTGTTTGGATGATACAAACGCGCCAAAATCTTCACAATATTATCATTTCCATGGTTAGGGTTTTGTTATTAGGGTATAGGGTTAAGTGTTTCTGTTTACGATTTATTATTGGTGTTATTTAGGGTTATTGGTGATGGATTAGGTGTAAGATAGGGTTATGGTTTTTATGTTTATGGTTTAGGGTATAATGTTTGAGATTTTAGAAATTAGGGTTTAATGCGACGGTTGGTAAAACCCTAACGGACCCAAAATACGAAACACTAAAATAAAATAATAAAACAACCTAAAAGTCAACTAAATAAATCTCAAATCGTATAACTGATGATCTTAGATGGCGAAGGCGATCTGTTGGTCTCAGAAGGTCCAACGCACTCAAAAAACATATATTATATACCCAATTCTGAGAAAGTATGTGAAACTTAGCAAAAAACCATCCCGGAAACTTCAAAAATCCTAAAAACGGTTTTTAGAGTGTTTGGATGATACAAACACGCCAAAATCTTCACATTATTATCCTATCCATGGTTAGCGTTTAGTGATTAGGGTTTTGTGATTAGGGTATAGGGTTTAGTGTTTCTGTTTACGATTTATCGTTAGTGTTTATGGTTAGTAATTAGGACATATGGTGATGGATTAGGTGTAGATTATATTGGCTTCGGCTTTTTTATTTATTGTTTAAGGTTTAATGTTAGAGGTTTTCGAAATTAGGGTTTAATTTTACAGTTGGTAAAACCCTAACGAACCCAAAACACGAAATCCTAAAATAAAATTTTATAAACGACTTAAAAGTTAACTAAATATATCTCAAAACGTAAAACAGACGATCTAAGATGGCGAAGATATCATTGGTCCCAGTAAGCCCAACGCACTCAAAAACACATATAATATGTACCCTATTCTGAGAAAGTATGCGAAAGTTAGCAAACACCCTCCCGGAAACATAAAAAATCTTCAAAACGGTTTTCACAGTGTTTGGATGATACAAACGCGCCAAAATCTTCACAATATTATCATTTCCATGGTTAGGGTTTTGTTATTAGGTATAGGGTTTAGTGTTTCTGTTTACGATTTATTATTGGTGTTATTTAGGGCTATTGTTGATGGATTAGGTGTAAGATAGGGTTATGGTTTTTATATTTATGGTTTAGGGTATAATGTTAGAGATTTTAGAAATTAGGGTTTAATGCGACGGTTGGTAAAACCCTAACGGACCCAAAATACGAAACACTAAAATAAAATAATAAAACAACCTAAAAGTCAACTAAATAAATCTCAAAACGTATAACTGATGATCTTAGATGGCGAAGGCGATCTGTTGGTCTCAGAAGGTCCAACGTACTCAAAAAACCTATATTATATGCCCTATTCTGAGAAAGTATGCGAAAGTTAGCAAAAACCCTCCCGAAAACTTTAAAAGTCTTTAAAATTGTTTTCAGAGTGTTTGGATGATACCAACGCGCCAAAATCTTCACATTACTATCCTTTCTATGGTTAGGTTTTAGTGACTAGGGATTTGTGATTAGGGTATAGGGTTTAGTGTTTCTGGTTACGATTTATTGTTAGGGTTATTTTGGGCTTATGGTGATGGATTAGGTCTAAGTTAGGGTTATGGTTTTTTGTTTATGGTTTAGGGTATAATGTTAGAGATTTTAGAAATTAGGGTTTAATGCGACGGTCGGTAAAACCCTAACGGACCCAAAGTACGAAACACTAAAATAAAATATTAAAAACAACCTAACAGTCAAATAAATAAATCTCAAAACGTAAAACAGATTATCTTAGATGGCGAAGCGATCTGTTCGTCCCAGAAGGTCCAACGCACTCAAAAAACATATATTATATGCCCTATTCTAAGAAAGTATGCTAAAGTTAGCAAAAACCCTCCCAGAAACTTTAAAAGTCTTGAAAACTGTTTTCAGAGTGTTTGGATGATACAAACGCGCCAAAATCTTCACATTACTATCCTTTCTATGGTTAGGTTTTAGTGACTAGGGATTTGTGATTAGGATTTAGGGTTTAGTGTTTCTTGTTACGATTTATTGCTAGGGTTATTTTGGGCTTATGGTGATGGATTAAGTGTAAGTTAGGTTTAAGGTTTTGTGTTTATGGTTTAGGATATAATGTTAGAGATTTTAGAAATTAGGGTTTAATGCGACGGTTGGTAATATCCTAACAGACCTAAAATACGAAACCCTAAAATAAAATATTAAAAACAACCTAAAAGTCAACTAAATAAATCTCAAAACATAAAACAGACGATCTTAGATGGTGAAGCTATCTGTTGGTCCCAGAAGGCCCAACGCACTTAAAAAACATATATTATATACCCAATTCTGAGAAAGTATGCGACAGTTAGCAAGAAACCATCCCGGAAACTTAAAAAATCCTAAAAACAGTTTTTAGAGTGTTTGGATGATACAAACACGCCAAAATCTTCACATTATTATCCTATCCATGGTTAGGGTTTTGTGATTAGTGTATAGGGTTTAGTGTTTTTGTTTACGATTTATCGTTAGTGTTTATGGTTAGTATTTAGGGCATATGGTGATGGATTAGGTGTAGATTATATTGGCTTAGGCTTTTTTATTTATTGTTTAAGGTTTAATGTTAGAGGTTTTCGAAATTAGGGTTTAATTTTACAGTTGGTAAAACCCTAATGAACCCAAAATACGAAACCCTAAAATAAAATTTTATAAACGACTTAAAAGTTAACTAAATATATCTCAAAACGTAAAACAGACGATCTAAGATGGAGAAGATATCAGTTTGTCCCAGTAGGCCCAACGCACTCAAAAAAACATATAATATGTACCCTATTCTGAGAAAGTATTCGAAAGTTAGCAAACACCCTCCCGGAAACATCAAAAATCTTCAAAACGGTTTTCAGAGTGTTTTTTAGATACAAACGCGCCAAAATCTTCACAATATTATTATTTCCATGTTTAGGGTTTTGTTATTAGGGTATAGGGTTTAGTGTTTCTGTTTACGATTTATTATTGATGTTATTTAGGGCTATTGGTGATGGATTAGGTGTATGTTAGGGTTATGGTTTTTATGTTTATGGTTTATGGTATAATGTTAGAGATTTTAGAAATTAGGGTTTAATGCGACGGTTGGTAAAACCCTAACGGGCCCAAAATACGAAACACTAAAATAAAATATTAAAAACAACCTAAAAGTCAACTAAATAAATCTCAAAACGTAAAACTGATGATCTTAGATGGCGAAGGCAATCTTTTGGTCCCAGAAGGTCCAACGCACTCAAAAAACATATATTATATGCCCTATTCTGAGAAAGTATGCGAAAGTTAGCAAAAACCCTCCCGGAAACTTTAAAAGTCTTGAAAACTGTTTTCAGAGTGTTTGGATGATACAAACGCGCCAAAATCTTCACATTACTATCCTTTCTATGGTTAGGTTTTAGTGACTAGGGAGTTGTGATTAGGGTATGGGGTTTAGTGTTTCTGGTTACGATTTATTGTTACGGTTATTTTGGGCTTATGGTGATGGATTAGGTCTAAGTTAGGGTTAAGGTTTTGTGTTTATTGTTTAGGGTATAATGTTAAAGATTTTAGAAATTAGGGTTTAATGCGACGGTCGGTAAAACCCTAACGGACCCAAAATACGAAACACTAAAATAAAATATTAAAAACAACCTAAAAGTCAACTTAATAAATCTCGAAACGTAAAACAGATTATCTTAGATGGCGAAGTGATCTGTTCGTCCCAGAAGGTCCAACGCACTCAAAAAACATATATTATATGCCCTATTCTAAGAAAGTATGCTAAAGTTAGTAAAAGCCATCCAGAAACTTTAAAAGTCTTGAAAACTGTTTTCAAAGTGTTTGGATGATACAGACGCGCCAAAATCTTCACATTATTATCCTTTCTATGGTTAGGTTTTAGTGATTATTTGTGATTAGAGTATAGGGTTTAGTGTTTATGGTTACGATTTATTGTTAGGGTTATTGGGTTTATGGTGATGGATTAGGTGGCAGTTAGGGTTAAGGTTTTGTGTTTATGGTTTAGGATATAATGTTAGAGATTTTAAAAATTAGGGTTTAATGCGACGGTTGGTAATATCCTAACGAACCAAAATACAAAATACGCAACCCTAAATTAAAATATTTAAAACAACCTAAAAGTCAACTAAATAGATCTCAAAACATAAAACAGATGATCTTAGATGGAGAAGTTATCTGCTGGTCCCAGAAGGTCCAACGCACTCAAAAAACATATATTATATGCCCTATTCTGAGAAAGTATGCGACAGTTGGACAAAACCCTCTCGGAAACTTCAAAAATCCCAAAAACGGTTTTAGAGTGTTTGGATGATACAAACGCGCCAAAATCTTCACATTATTATCTTATCCATGGTTAGGGTTTTGTGATTAGGGCATGGGTTTAGTCTTTCTGTTTACGATTCATCCTTAGTGTTTATGGTTAGTATTAGGGCATATGGTGATGGATTAGGTGTAGATTATATTGGGTTAGGTTATTGTATTTATTGTTTAAGGTTTAATGTTAGAGGTTTTCGAAATTAGGGTTTAATTTTACAGTTGGTAAAACCCTAACGAACCAAACCCTAAAATAAAATATTAAAACGACCTAAAACTTGACTGAATAAATCTCAAACGTAAAACATACGATCTAAGATGGCAAAGCGGTCTGTTGGTCCCAGTAGGCCCAACGCACTCAAAAAACATATAATATGTACCATGTTCTGAGAAAGTATGCGGAAGATAGCAAAAACCCTCCCGGAAACTTAAAAAATTCTTTAAAACGGTTTTCAGAGTGTTTGGATGATACAAACGCGCCAAAAGCTTCACATTATTATCATTTCCATGGTTAGGGTTTCTTATTAGGGTATAGGGTTTAGTGTTTCTGTTTACGATTTATTGTTAGTGTAATTTAGGGCTATTGGTGATGGATTAGGTGTAAGTTAGGGTTAAGGTTTATATGTTTATGGTTTAGGGTATAATGTTAGAGATTTTAGAAATTAGGGTTTCATGCGACGGTTGGTAAAACCCTAACGGACCCTAAATACGAAACCCTAAAATAAAATATTAAAAACAACCTAAAAGTCAACTAAATAAATCTCAAAACATAAAACAAATTATCTTCGATGGCGAAGCGATCTGTTGGTCCCAGAAGGTCCAACGCACTCATAGACCAAATATTATATTCCCTATTCTGAGAAAGTATGCGAAAGTTAGCAAAAACATTCCCGGAAACTTCAAAAATCCTAAAAACAGTTTTTAGAGTGTTTGGATGATACAAACCCACCAAAATCTTCACATTATTATCCTATCCATGGTTAGGGTTTTGTGATTAGGGTATACGGTTTTCTGGTTACGATTTATTGTTTTTTTTTATCAAACCTACCTACCATTTTATATCCACAAAATGAAAAGTACAAATGAAACCCCTACTGGTTTTCGACTCAAAAACAAGCATGGCTAGGAAAAAGAAATCCTATACAACATTTACTAGGAAAGTAAACCTATCAACTTGCAAACAACCTATACAAAGTAAAGAGCGCCCTATACAACCATTGCTAGGAAATTAAACCCTATACAACAATTGCTAAAATCTATTACTAGGTCCAAGCTCCATTCTATCTTCCTTGTTCTTCCTTGTACTCCATGTATCTTCCATCTTGCCACCAATCTCATATTCTCAACACTCCTTTTAAATAATTTTCTATTCTAAAGTGTGTATTGAACATCTTTCACTACTATTTTCACAATATCCTCATATTTAGAATGCATCTTCTTAAACTCCTTTTTATTCCTCACATCCCAAATACAATAAAGAAAGCTAAGAAAAGTAATGTTTGATATGGTATCTTTTAAGCTGTTACCATCAAACTTAAGCATAAAATCAAGTCTTTCCTCCCAAGTATTACCCGAGTTGTGCCAATTGTGAAGAGCACAAATCTCTTTCCAAGCCAAAGTAGTAAATTTGCAATTCACAAATAGGCAATCTCTAGAATCATGTTCTTCAAAGCAAAGATAGCACAACTTGCCCACTTCCATTCCCCACTTGCTAAGCCTATCTTTAGTGCTTAATCTATCCTTACAAATTAACCAAGCACAAAACTTGTGCTTTGGTATACTCCATTTATGCCACACCACACTATACCATTTTGTTTTCTCATTAGGACCCCTTAGGTCATACATAACATCCGAGGTCTTAAAGCCTTTTTCTCCCCATCTTATAGTGTCATTTTCTTCATTAAGCACACCATATCTTTTACCACCTCATACACCTTATTAAGTCTAGGTGGAAATCTCCACCTCTTCCCAATATAGTAATCTATCACCTTTTTATTAATATTGTAATTGCCTAATGAAATAGCATCCTTTTGTTCACAAATATCACCAAAACACTTTCCCTTTATCCATCTATCATTTAACATATAGGTTCTCTCTCCATTTCCAACGTCATGTATAATATATTTAAAAGCAAGGTACCTCACATTAAGCATAGCTCTCCATGTCCAAGGAAGTTTACTATCATATTTAATGCTCCATATACTCTTATTACTTAGCCAATTTGAGTAGACCCATTGAGACCAAATATTATCTTTATAACCATACATTTTAAGAATAGAAACTTGATTTATTTGAAGAAGATTAGGTATGCCTAATCCTCCATTTTCTTTACTTTGACATAACTCTTTCCAAGACACTTTAGCTCCATGAAAATAATTAGTATTACCCTTCCAAAGAAATCTACTCAAGAGTGATTCTATCTCATGAATAACTCCCATTGGAAGGATCATTACATTACACCAATATCTAGCTTTACTTTGCAAAACACTCTTGATTAAATGAAGCCTTCCTGCAAATGTAAGATATCTATGCATCCACCCTTCAACACTTCCAACTATATTATTAATAAGGGTAGAACACATTAAACTATTACGGCCTTTTGTAGTTAAAGGAGCCCCAAGATATCTAACAGGAAGTTTACCCTTCTTAACATTGAGAATAATACTCAAATAATCATGAAGGTCCTTGTTACAACCTCCCATATATAGGTCACTCTTTTCAGGACTTATTTTAAGGCCAGAAAGTCTAGAGAAGAGATCAAGGCCTATATTTAGTCTCTTGTCCGAGTCCTTATCACCATTAAAAAAATACTAAACAATCATCAGCAAATATAAGATGGTTCAAATCCATTCTAGCACAATTAGGGTGATAAGTAAAAGCTTTATTATGTGCCACTTTCTCAAGAATATAAGAGAAACCTTGCATACATACAACAAATAGATAAGGAGATAAAGGATCACCTTGTCTTAATCCTCTTTCTCCTTTGAAATAACCACACACACTTCCATTAATGCACAAAGAGAACATAGGTGTAGAAATACACATCTTGATCCAAGAGATAAACTTTTTATTAAAACCCATATGTTTGAAGTAGTTGAATAAGGTGCCTCCAATTAATTGTATCAAAAGCCTTTTGAAGATCAATATTTAAAGTACACCTTAGACTCAAATCCATTCTATCATAACCTGCCACCACACTTTGAGCAACCAATATATTATCAAAAATACTTCTTCCTCCCACAAAAGCAGCTTGATTTTTAGATATAAGCTCCTCAAGGCTTTTCTTCATCCTATTAGCAATGATTTTAAATATAGCTTTGTATAGGATATTACAACAAGCAATGGGCCTAAAACTCTTTACTGAAGTGGGGTTTTTAACCTTGGGAATAAGAACAAGATTAGTTGCATTAATTTGCTTCAAGATTTTTCTATTCTTGAAAGTTTCCTTTATAGCATTACAAACATCCTCCCCAATAATATTCCAAGTAGCTTCGAAGAAAGCACTATTAAAACCATCTGGGCCAGGAGCCTTTAAGATATCTATATAAAAGATAGCTTCTTTAATCTCCTTACTAGTAATGTCTTTCACCATTCCTTTAGCTTCTTCATTAGTAATAGCTTTATCAACAAACTTATTTAGACAACTAGAGCTAACACTTTCTTCATAAACATCCTTAGTACCAATTACACTAGTGTAGTACTTGATAAATTCTTCATGGATAGCCTCATCTTCAACAACAATATTACCATTTTCAGTCACAATAGAGGCAACTCGGTTTTGAGTGATTCTAGCCCTAATGCTCTTATGATAAAGGGTAGTGCTACAGTCACCCTTTTGAGCCCAAGTAATTCCAGATTTTTGCTTTAAAACCTCCTCTTGAATATTAAGAAGATGCATAAGTTTGTCCCTAAGCTCCTTTTCAATGGCAAGCATATATTGATCACCATTCATAAGCATGATTTGTACCTTCTCAGGCTCCTCCTTAAGCTTCATTATTTATTGTGTAGAATGATGAAAGTATTTCCTATTAAAAATCTTTAGAGTTTCTTTACTTCCTTCAATTAATTCACCACTTTATACATCATACTTCCTTTGACCTCAACTTTCCACACCTTTTCAATCAAAGGCAGAAATTCATCATGGTCAATCCAAACATTAAAAAATTTAAAAGTTGAAGGTTTAGTATTTAAACTCCCCTGAATTTTGAGGATAAGATTAGAGTGATCTGAAATTCCAGGAGCTTCAATCATCAAATGAGACTTGAAACAAGTGAACCAAGCATCATTTATTAAGATTTTATCAATTTTACTAGATACAAAACCATCCATTCTTCTATTCGTCCAAGTGTAGTAACACCCTTGGATAGGATGTTCCACCATCCCATTATCATTAATACATTCCACAAATTCATGAGAGCTGAAGGCTAGTATAACCCATTATTTCCTCAACTTTAGTAATTTCATTATAATCCCCACACCAAATACATGGAGAATCCCCATTATTAACCATCCATACACTAAGTGTTTCCCAAAGAATAACTCTTTTATCCTCATCATTTTCTGAATATATACCATCACACAATTGAATGTTTTCTTATTATATATTTCATGTACCTCAAGGAAGATGGCTTGGCTAGTTGAATCAAGACACTTCACATCCAATACATTTTATTCCACTTTATACATATTCTTTCCCTTTCATCCTTATCATGATTTGTTATTGTACCCCAATTACTCAAATAAGTATTGTGAAACTTGTTGTAACTTTGTAGAGTCATTTTAGTCTCCAATAAACCCACTAGATCAACTTTTTTATCTTGTATAACATGAATAACTTTTTTTTGAGGTTTAGATTCAAACCTCTTACATTCCAAGAGCTAATTATCATTTAAGTCAGGAGGTTCTCCTTCCCCATGGGTACTTCCCACAAACCTATTCAAAGCCTCTTCAAGGTTTTCATTAGCCATATTTAAAGCACAAAAGGAGTTACTTAAATCCCTTTCAAAGATATTAGAATTATAAGCACTTTCTCTAGGTGTACTATCGGTCTTTTCTTTCCCCTTTGCACTACTACTTCCCACATTTTGAGATGGAGTTGTAGTTGTGTTTTTGGTGTTAGGAATCTGAACTTCATCATCCTTCTTCTCCTTTTGCTTTCTTAGCACTACCCTCCATTCTTCAACCCTCTTTTGAACTTTGTATTGGTTTGGTTGGTGATTAGCTTGGTTTGGTTTAGGTTGGTGGTTAACTTGGTTTGGTTTAGGTTGGTTATAGGTTCTTGGTCTCTCCTTGATAGGTTCTTTCCTGCCTAGACTACAATTAATCTCCTTATGCCCAAAAACCTTGCAATTAGAACATCTTGGAGGTAACCACTTATAGTAAGCCTCCACCACATGAATCCCATCCTCCTCAAGATTAACCTTCACCCTTTTAACAAGCTCCTTTGTCATATCTACTTCCACACACACTCTAGCAAAGCTTAGCCTATTTTTTGTCTTAGTAATAGGGTCCATTTGGATTGGGATACCCAAAGCACTACATATATAGGCTTAACCCATCATTAGTCTACAATTGTAATAGTACATTTCTCAACTTAACCCATAGTGGAACCTTAGTCAAATCAAGCTTATCAAACTTCATGTTTGGTTCCCACTTTCTCAATATCATAATCCTACCATTAAACTGCCAAACTTGCTCTAATTTTTTGTTACATTCTTGTTCACCTTGGAATGTTAATAGAAACACTTCCATATCAGTAGACTTGATCTCCACTTTACCACAATTTCTCCATTGAGCATTAACCATGTTTCTAACCATGTGATATTCAGGAGCTTATCCAAAGAATTGTCCAACTAATAAATGTGTTAATGGAGAGGCGTGTGGTTTCTTTGAAGGTAAGAGAGGGTTGAGACAGGGCGAGCCTCTCTCACCTTGTCTATTTGCTTTGTGTATGGAGGTCTTTACAGGGTTGTTTACTCATTTGGCTAATAAATGGGAATTCAATTATCATAAAAAATGTGAAGTAATGAAACTCAATCATATGATTTTCGCGGACAATTGCTTGTTTTCTTTAAAGAGAGAGGAGGTTTAGGCATCCCAAATTTAGAAAATCCTAACTTGGTCTGTCTACTATTCACATTCTGGAGGATGTACTCGTAAGAATACAACTTGTGGAGTATGTGGGTGAAACACAATATATTAAAAGGCAAGTGTGTGTGGAGTATGGAAGAGAAACAAAGTCATACGTGGATTTGGAAGAAGTTAATGAAAATCAAGAACATAGCATATGAATTCATCACTCATACTGTATATAATGGTAAAAATACTTATCTTATATGGGATAGATGGCTAGATGGAGAGAATATACAACAGATTCTGGGTATAGAGCTGGAAAAAGATAACTTGAATAGTAACAAGACAGTTGATAAATTTTATGGTAAAGATAGGTAGAGATTACCACCATGTGTTTGTAAAATATTACCAAACTTAGTGGAAATTAAATTGGTGAATAGAGAAGACAAGAAAGTATGGAGTGAATCTAATAAGAAAGGTTTTTTGTTTAAAAAAACCTTAATCAAAATCACTAATACTACAGACACAAAAATAGTCAACTGGTATGAATTCATTTGGTCAAAGGCAAATATTCCCAGGTGCTCTTTTATCTCGTGGCTAGCTATACAGAATAGGTTGAGCACAAAACTAAGAATGTTGGAGTGGGGAACTCAAAATTATCCTCTATGTGGTTTGTGTAAAGCTACATGTGAAGATAATGTGCATATCTTCTTTTTATGTTCATTTTCTAAGAGAATATTGCAGAGATTGTTAAAAATCTGTGATATTGTTTGGGTGCCGAGTGGTTTTGATGATCTTAATGAGAAAATTCTTGGTCTAACAATTAAGGAGATGAAAATGCTCGTGAGTTTAGTGATTACTTCATATATTTACATGGTATGGAGGCAGAGAAATGAAATAGAACATGGAGGGGCGAGTTTGAATGAAGAACAAATTGTTGGGCGTATTTGCGAAATGGAAAAAATGAAGATAGAAGAGAGAAGTTTAAAAAATTCGAATATCATTAGAATAGCTGAGAAGTAAGATTTTTAACTTGTATTTACTAGTCTATTGTCTTTAGCCTATCTTTTGTAATAGTAATGTAGTTAATGGGCCGAGTAGAAATTTTTTAATAGTATGTAATGTTTCTTTTAGAAAGTTAAATGGGCTTAGAAGGTATATAGCCCATGCTTGGGCCTCATGCTTGTAAGTCCATATGTAATGACTTTGTAGTTGATTTACAATGAAAAAGTTTGATTTGTTGATTGAAAAAAAGAAAAGAATTGTCCAACTAAGCAATTATCCCACTCCTCAATTGCACTCTTCACTATATCTCTAGGTGGTTTAACCATGAGCTCATCTTCTACTTGACTAGGAGCAAAGTATTTTTAGTGTTTAGGGTTTGGGGTTTCCGGTTACGGTTTATTTTTAGTGTTTATGGTTAGTATTTAGGGGTTATGGTGATGGATTAGGTGTAGGTTATATAGCGTTAAGGTTTAGTGTTTGTGGTTTAGGGTATAACGTTAGAGATTTTATAAATTAGGGTTAAATGTTACGGTAGGTAAAACCCTAATGAACCCAAAATAAGATATCCTAAAATAGAATATTAAAAACAACCTAAATGTCAACAAAACACATCTTAAAACGTAAAACAGATGAACTTAGATGGCGAAGCCATCAGTCGGTCCCAGAAGGCCCAACGCACTCAATAAACATATATTATGTGCCCAATTCTGAGAAACTATGCGAAAGTTAGCAAAAACCCTCCCAGAAATTTCAAAAATCTTAAAAATTGTTTGCGGAGAAACGAGCCAAAATCTTCACGTTATTATCCTTTCCATGGTTAGGGTTCAGATTAAGGTTTTGGGATTAGGGTATAGGGTTTAGTATTTAGGCTTTGGGGTTTCTGGTTACATATTATTATTAGTGTTTATGGTTAGTATTTAGGGCTTATGGTGATGGATTAGGTGTAGTTTATATGGTTAATGTTTTGTGTTTATGGTTTAGGGTATAAAGTTAGAGATTATAGAAATTAGGGTGGAATGTTACGGTTGGTAAAAATCCAACGGACCCAAAATACGATATCCTAATATAGAATATGAAAAGCAACCTAAAAGTCAACAAAAGACATCTCAAAACGTAAAATAGTTGATCTTAGATGGAGAAGCCATCTGTCAGTCCCAGAAGGCCTAACGCACGCAAAAAACATATATTATGTGCCCCATTCTGAGAAATATGCGAAAGTTAGCAAAAACCCTCCCGGGAAATTAAAAAAATTAAAAACGGTTTGTAGAGTGTTTGGATGACATCAACGAGCCAAAATCTTCACGTTATTCTCGTTTCGATGGTCAAGGTTCAGTGATTAGGGCTTTGGGATTTTTTTTATCAAACAAATCGTTACATATCACAAAAAGGGTTTTGGGATTAGGGTTTAGTGTTTAGGGTTTGGGGTTTCCGGTTACGGTTTATTGTTAGTGTTTATGGTTAGTATTTAGGATTTATGGTGATGGATTAGGTGTAGGTTATAGGGTTAAGGTTTTGTGTTTATGGTTTAGAGTATAACATTAGAGATTTTAGAAATTAGGGTTGAATGTTATGGTAGTTAAAACCTTAACGGGCCCAAAATACGATATCCTAAAATAGAATATAAAAAAACAACCTAAAAGTCAACAAAACACATCTCAAAACGTAAAACAGATGATCTTAGATGACAAAGCTATTTGTCGGTCCCAGAAGGCCCAACGCACTCAAAAAACATATATTATGTACCCAATTCTGAAAAAGTATGCGAAAGTTAGAAAAAATCCTCTCGGAAACTTCAAAAATCTTGAAAAAGGTTTGCAGAATGTTTGGATGATAGAAACGAGCCAAAATCTTCACGTTATTATCCTTTCCAAGGTTAGGGTTCAGTGATTAAGGTTTTGGGATTAGGATATGGGGTTTATTGTCTAGGGTTTTGGTTTTTTTATTGTTAGTGTTTAAGGTTAGTATTTAGGGCTTATGGTGATGGATTAGGTATAGATAATAGGGTTAAGGTTTTGTGTTTACGGTTTAGGGTATAACGTTAGAGTTTTTAGAAATTAGGGTTGAATGTTACGGTTGGTAAAACCCTAACGGACCCAAAATACGATATCCTAAAATAGAATAATAAAAACAACCTAAAAGTCAACAAAACTAATCTCAAGACGTAAAACAGATGATCTTAGATGACGAAGCTATTTGTCGGTCCCAGAAGGCCCAGAGCACTCAAAAAACATATATTATGTGCCCAATACTGAGAAAGTAAGCGAAAGTTAGCAAAAATCCTCTCTGAAACTTCAAAAATCTTAAAAACGGTTTGCAGAGTGTTTGGATGATAGAAACTAGCCAAACTCTTCACGTTATTATCCTTTCCATGGTCAGGGTTCACACATTAAGGTTTTGGGATTAGGGTATAGGGTTTATTGTCTAGGGCTTGGGGTTTCTGGTTACGGGTTATTGTTAGTGTCTATGGTTAGTATTTAGGGCTTATGGTGATGGATTAGGTGTAGATAACAAGATTAAGGTTTTGTGTTTATGGTTTAGGGTATAACGTTAGAGTTTTTGGAAATTAGGTTTGAATGTGACGGTGGTAAAACCCTAATGGACCCAAATACGATATCCTAAAATAGAATAATAAAAACAACCTAAATGTCAACGAAACACATCTCAAAATGTAACACAGATGAACTTAGATGGCGAAGCCATCTGTCGGTCCCAGAAGGCCCAACACACTCAAAAAACAAATATTATGTGTCCAATTTTGAGAAAGTATGCGAAAGTTAGGAAAAACCCTCCCGGGAACTTCAAAAATCATAAAACGGTTTGCAGAGTGTTTGGATAATAGAAACGAGCCAAAATCTTCACGTTATTTTCCTTTCCATGGTTAGGGTTCAGATTAAGGTTTTGGGATTAGTGTATAGGGTTTAGTGTTTAGGCTTTGGGGTTTCTGGTTACATATTATTGTTAGTATTTATGGTTAGTATTTAGGGCTTATGGTGATGATTAGGTGTAGGTTATAGGATTAAGGTTTGGTGTTTATGGTTTAGGGTAGGGTAACATTAGAGATTTTAGAAATTAGGGTTGAATGTTACTGTTGGTAAAAACCTAACAGACCCAAAATACGATATCCTAATTTAGAATATTAAAAGAAACCTAAAAGTCAATAAAAAACTTCTCAAAACGTAAAACAGTTGATCTTAGATGGCGAAGCCATCTGTCGGTCCCAGAAGGCCTAACACACTCAAAAAAACATATATTATGTGCCCCATTCTGAGAAATTATGAGAAAATTAGCAAAAACCCTCCCAGGAACTTAAATAATCTAAAAAATGGTTTGCTAAGTGTTTGGATGATAGAAACGAGCCAAAATCTTCATGTTATTCTCCTTTCCATGGTAAGGGTTCAGTGTTTAGGATTTTGGGATAAGGGTATAGGGTTTAGTGTTCTTTTATCAAACCTACCATTTTATATCCACAAAATGACAAGTACAAATCAAACCCCTACATGTTTATTACTCAAAAACAAGCATGGCTAGGAAAACAAAACCTATACAACATTTACTAGAAAGTAAACTTATCAACTTGCAAAACAACCCATACAACCATTGCGAGAAAAATAAATCAAAGTGAAAACACCCTATACAACCATTGCTAGGAAATTAAACCCTATACAACAATTGCTAAAGTCTTATACTAGGTCCGAGCTCCAAGCTATCTTCCTTGATCTTCTTGCTCTCCTCCCTTGAGTACTCCATGTAGCTTCCATCTTGCCACCAATCTCATATTCCAACACTCCTTTTAAATAACTTTCTATTCCAAAGTGTATATTGAACATCTTTCACAACTATTTTCACAATATCCTCATATTTAGGATGCATCTTCTTAAACTCTTTTTTATTCCTCACATCCCAAATACAATAAAGAAAGCTAAGAAAAGTAATGTTTGATATGGTATCTTTTAAGGTGTTACCATCAAACTTAAGAATAAATTCAAGCCTTTCTTCCCAAGTATTACCCAAGTTGTGCCAATTATGAAGAGCACAAATCTACTTCCAAGCCAAAGTAGTGAATTTGCAATTCACAAATAAGTGATCCCTAGATTCATGTTCTTCAAAGCAAAGGTAGCACATCTTGTCCAGTTCCATTCCCCACTTGCTATGCCTATCTTTAGTGCTTAATCTATCCTTACAAATTAACCAAGCACAAAACTTGTGCTTTGGCATACTCCATTTATGCCACACCACACTATACCATTTTGTTTTCTCATTAGGACCCCTTAGGTCATACATAACATATGAGGTCTCAAAGCCTTTATCTCCCCATCTTATAGTTTCATGATCTTCATTAAGCACCATATCATTTACCACCTCATACACCTTATTAAGCAAGCCTAGGTGGAAATCTCCACCTCTCCGGCACATAATAATCCATCACCTTTTTGTTAATATTGTAATTACCTAAAGATATAGCATCCTTTTGTTCACAAATATCACCAACACACTTTCCTTTTAACCATCTATCATTTAACATATAGGTTCTCTTTCCATTTCCAATATCATGTATAATATATTTAAAAGCAAGGTACCTCACATTATGCATAGCTCTCCATGTCCAAAGAAGTTTACTATCATATGTAATGCTCCATATACTCTTGTTCCTTAGATAATTTGAGTAGACCCATTGAGACCAAATATTATCTTTATAACCATACATTCTCCAAAAAGCTTTAAGAATAGCAACTTGATTAATTTGGAGAAGATTAGGTATGCCTAGTCCTCCATTTTCTTTACTTTGACATAATTCTTTCCAAGCCACTTTAACACCATGAAAATCATTAGTATTACCCCTCCAAAGAAACCTACTAAAGAGTGATTCTATCTCATGAATAACTCCCATTGGAAGAATCATTACATTACACCAATATCTAGCTTTACTTTGCAAAACACTCGTGATTAAATGAAGCCTTCCTGCAAATGTAAGAATTCTATGCATCCACCCTTCAACACTTCCAACTATATTATTAATAAGGGTAGCACACATTAAAATATTAGGGAGCCCAAAGATATCTAACAGGAAGTTTACCCTTCTTAACATTGAGAATACTACTCAAATCATCATGAAGATCTTTGTTACAACCTCCCATATATAGCTCACTCTTTTCAGGACTTATTTTAAGGCCAGAAAGTCTAGAGAAGAGATCAAGGCCTTGTTTAAGTCTCTTAGCCGAGTCTTTATCCCCATTAAAGAAAACTAAACAATCATCAGCAAATATAAGGTGGTTCAAATCCATTCTTGCACAATTAGGGTGATAAGTAAATGCTTTATTATGTGCCACTTTCTCAATAATAGAAGAGAAACCTTGAATACATACAACAAATAGATAAGGAGATAAAGGATCACCTTGTCGTAATCCTCTTTCTCCTTTGAAATCACCACACACACTTCCATTAATGCACAAAGAGAACATAGGTGTTGAAATACACATCTTGATCCAAGATATAAACTTTTTATGAAATCCCATAATTTGAAGTAGTTGGATAAGGTACCTCACATTATGCATAGCTCTCCATGTCCAAAGAAGTTTACTATCATATGTAATGCTCCATATACTCTTGTTCCTTAGATAATTTGAGTAGACCCATTGAGACCAAATATTATCTTTATAACCATACATTCTCCAAAAAGCTTTAAGAATAGCAACTTGATTAATTTGGAGAAGATTAGGTATGCCTAGTCCTCCATTTTCTTTACTTTGACATAATTCTTTCCAAGCCACTTTAACACCATGAAAATCATTAGTATTACCCCTCCAAAGAAACCTACTAAAGAGTGATTCTATCTCATGAATAACTCCCATTGGAAGAATCATTACATTACACCAATATCTAGCTTTACTTTGCAAAACACTCGTGATTAAATGAAGCCTTCCTGCAAATGTAAGAAATCTATGCATCCACCCTTCAACACTTCCAACTATATTATTAATAAGGGTAGCACACATTAAAATATTAGGGAGCCCAAAGATATCTAACAGGAAGTTTACCCTTCTTAACATTGAGAATACTACTTAAATCATCATGAAGATCTTTGTTACAACCTCCCATATATAGCTCACTCTTTTCAGGACTTATTTTAAGGCCAGAAAGTCTAGAGAAGAGATCAAGGCCTTGTTTAAGTCTCTTAGCCGAGTCTTTATCCCCATTAAAGAAAACTAAACAATCATCAGCAAATATAAGGTGGTTCAAATCCATTCTTGCACAATTAGGGTGATAAGTAAATGCTTTATTATGTGCCACTTTCTCAATAATAGAAGAGAAACCTTGAATACATACAACAAATAGATAAGGAGATAAAGGATCACCTTGTCGTAATCCTCTTTCTCCTTTGAAATCACCACACACACTTCCATTAATGCACAAAGAGAACATAGGTGTTGAAATACACATCTTGATCCAAGATATAAACTTTTTATGAAATCCCATAATTTGAAGTAGTTGGATAAGGTACCTCCAATTAATTGTATCAAAAGCCTTTTGAATATCAATATTTAAAGTACACCTTGGACTCAAGTCCTTCCTATCATAACCTGCCACCACACTTTGAACAACCAATATATTATCAGAAATACTTCTTCCTCCCACAAAAGCAGCTTGATTTTTAGATATAAGAACCTCAAGGCTTTTCTTCATCCTATTAGCAATGATTTTAGATATAGCTTTATACAGGATATTACAACAGGCAATGGGCCTAAAACTCTTTACTGAAGTGGGATTTTTAGCCTTGGGAATAAGAACAAAATTAGTAGCATTAATTTGCTTCAAGATTTGTCTATTCTTGAAAGTTTCTTTTATAGCATTACAAATATCCTCCCCAATAATATTCCAAGTAGCTTTGAAGAAAGCACTATTAAAACCATCTAGGCCAGGAGCTTTTGAGATATCAATAGAGAAAATAGCTTCTTTAATCTCCTTACTAGTAATGTCTTTCACCATTTCTTTTGCTTCTTCCTTAGTAATAGCTTTATCAACAAGCTTGTTTAAACAACTAGAGCTAACACTTTCTTCATAAACATCCTTAGTACCAATTAAACTAGTGTAGTACTTGATAAATTCATCATGAATAGCCTCATCTTCAACAACAATATCACCATTTTCAGTCACAATACAGGCAACTCGTTTTTGAGTGATTCTTGCCTTGATGTCTTATGATAAAGGGTAGTGCTACAATCACCCTTTTGAGCCCAAGTAATTCCAGATTTTTGCTTTAAGATCCTCCTCATGAATATTAAGAAGATGCATAAGTTTATCTCTTAGCTCCTTCTCAATGATGAGCATAGATTGATCACCATTCATAAGCTTTGTTTGTACCTTTTCAAGCTCCTCTTAAAGCTCCATTATTTCTTTAGTAGAGTGATGAAAATATTTTCTATTGAAGATCTTCAAAGCTTTCTTTACTCCCTTCTATTTATTCACCACTTTGTACATCATACTCCCTTTAACTTCATATTTCCACACCTTATCAATCAAAGGCAGAAACAAATCATGATCAATCCAAACATTAAAAAATTTAAAAGATGAAGTTTTAGTATTTGAACTCCCCTGAATTTTGAGGATAAGATTAGAGTGATCTGAAATTCCAGGAGCTTCAATCATCAAATGAGACTTGAAACAAGTGAACCAAGCATCATTTATAAAAAAATTGTCAATTTTAATAGATATAAACCCATCCATTCTTCTTAGTCCAAGTGTAATAACACCCTTGGCTAGGATGTTCAACCATCCCATTATCATTAATACAATCCACAAATTCATGAGAACTCTTATGAAGGCTAGTACAACCCATTCTTTCATCAACTTTAGTAATTTCCAGTGTTCTAAAACAAGGCCGCCTAGCCGACTAGGCGCTCCGACTAGGCGTTCTAAAGTGCAATCCGCCTAGAATTTCTCTTGAAGGTGGCTCGAAGGTTCGTCTACGAATAATATAATTAATAAACTACCCAATCGGATTAATGGGTCCCCCAAACCAAATACTACCTAGCATACTAGCCAATAAATAACTACTTCAATCTAATCCAACTCAACACATAAGCAAATGATAAAGAAAGAACTACTTAATCTAGAGTTTGAACGCGCGAGAAAAAAAGAAAGTATGCTTTTTCAAATTTTCAAGTCTAATTTCTCGAATTGGTCTTTTTTTAGGTTAAAAATAATAAAATATTATAATTATATAATTAAACATATATTATTTATGTTAAATTGATCTACTTTAAGTATATTAGGATGTAAATAATAGTCAATTCAATGTATTAGTAATATATATTTAATGTAAAATAATATAAAAACCGCCTAGGCAGAAACCGCCTAAATTCCGATTAATAGGCCGCCTAGCCATCTAGGCGCTCGAAGGTGGTCGACCTCCCTAGTAGCGCCTAGCGCCTTTTAGAACCATGGTAATTTCATTAAAATCCCCACACCAAATACAAGAAGAGTCCCCATTAATAACCATCCATTCACTAAGTGTTTCCCAAAGAAGCACCCTTTTATCATCATCATCATCATCATCATCATCATTTTCTGCATATACCATCACACAATTAAATGTTTTCTTATTATATATATCATGTAGCTCAAGGAAGATGGCTTGGCTAGTTGAATTAAGACACTTTACATCCAAAACATTCTTATTCCACTTTATACATATTCTTCCACTTTCATCCTTATCATGATTAGTTATAGTACCCCCAATTACTCAAATAAGTATTGTGAAACTTATTGTAGCTTTGTAGAGTCATTTTAGTCTCCAATAAACCAACTAGATCAACTTTTGTATCTTGTATAACATGAATAACTTATTTTTGTTTGGGGCTTAGATTCAAACCTCTTACATTTCAAGAGCTAATTATCATTTAAATCAGGAGGTTCTCCTTCACTATGGGTACTTCCCACAAACCTATTCAAAGCCTCTTCAAGGTTTTCATTAGCCATATTTAAAGCACAAAAGGAGTTACTTAACTCCCCTTCAAAAATATTAGAATTATAAGCACTTCCTCTAGGTGTACTAGGGGTTTATGCTTTCCCCTTTGCACTACTACTTCCCATATGGCTAATTGTCCGAGACTACGTTCCTCAATCTTCAAAGAAAACTGACTTCTCCTACTCCCGCCTTCTCCTTTAGGATAGGATCGTCGTTGGTCCTACTTTCACTAATAATCTCACCATTTTTGAGTAGTTCGCGCGAACGCGCGAGGGACTATCCTTTCTATCGCTTGCTCTTGCTTTTCACTCTCAAAGGGTCTCTCTCTTCTATAAAGCGAAGCAAAGCGCATGGCGCTGAAGTGAAGAAAGCTCCATAAACACAGACAAACACGATGCAGGGTATAGCATAAATGAAACCACTGATCATTTCATAAAGCATATATGCTTTACCATATACAATGCTCCAAATACACTTGTTTCTTATCCAATTTGAGTAAAACAATTTGGACCATACTTTATCTTTATTCTCATAAATCATCCAAAAAGCTTTGAGAATAGCAACTTGATTGATTTGAAGAAGATTACGTATACCAAGCCGCCTATTCTCCTTGCTTTGACAAAGTTACTTCCAACTAGTCTTGCCCTTCCAAAGAAAAATACTCAAAAGGATTTCAATCTCAAGGGTTTAGTGTTTAGGGTTTGGGATTTCCGGTTATGGTTTATTGTTAAGTGTTAATGGTTAGTATTTAGGGCTTATGGTGATGGATTAGGTGTAGGTTCTAGTGTTAAGGTTTTGTGTTTATGGTTTAGGGTATAACGTTAGAGATTTTAGAAATCAGGGTTTAATGTTAAGGTTGTTAAAACCCTAACGGACCCAAAATACAATATCCTAAAATAGAATATTTAAAGCAACTTAAAAGTCAACAAAGTACATCTCAAAACGTAAAACAGATAATCTTAGATAGCGAAGCGATCTATCGGTCCCAGAAGTCCCAACGCACTCAAAAAACATATATTATGTGCCCAATTCTGAGAAGTATGTGAAAGTTAGCAAAAACCCTTCGGGAACTTCAAAAATCTTAAAAATGGTTCGCAGAGTGTTTAGATGATAGATACGAGCCAAAATCGTCAAGTTATTATCCTTTCCATGGTTAGGGTTCAATGATTAGGCTTTTGGGATTAGTGTATAGGGTTTAGTGTTTTTTTATCAAACCTACCATTTTATATCCACAAAATGACAAGTACAAATCAAACCCCTACTTGTGTTTTACTCAATAACAAGCATGACTAAGAAAAACAAAACCTATACAACATTTACTAGGAAAGTAAACCTGCCAACTTGCAAACAACATATACAACCATTGCTAGAAAGAAAAAGAAATAAAAAACAAGAACAACTTATACAACCATTGCTAGAAAATTATACCCTATACAACAATTGCTAAAATCTATAACTAGGTCCGAGCTACAAGCTAGCTTACTTGTTCTTCTTGCTCTCCCCCTTGAGTACCCCATGTAGCTTCCATTTTGCCACCAATCTCATATTCTCAACACTTCTTTTAAATAACCTTCTATTCCAAAGTGTGTATTGAACATCTTTCACAACTATTTTCACAATATCTTCATATTTAGGATACATCTTCTTAAACTCCTTTTTACTCCTCATATCCCAAATACAATAAAGAAAGCTAAGAAATGTAATATTTGATAAGGTATCTTATAAGGAGTTGCCAATTATGAAGAGAACAAACCTCCTTCCAAGCCAGATTAGCATACTTGCAAGCCACAAATAGATGATCTCAAGATTCATTTTCCTCAAAACAAAGGTAGCATAATTTGTCCACATCCATTCCCCACTTACTAGGCCTATCCTTAGTGCTCAACCTATCCTTGCAAATTAACCAAGCACAAAACTTATGCTTAGGTATACTCCATTTATGCCACACAACACTATACCACTTTATTTTTTCATCGGGACCCCTTAGATCATACATAACATCCGAGGCTTTAAACCACTTTTCTCCCTATTTTATAGTGTCATCTTCCTCATTTAGCATCATGTCCTTTAACATATCATACACCTTATTGAGCTTAGGTGGAAATATCCACCTCTTCCCAATATAGTAATACATCACCTTTTTGTTGACATTGTAATTACCTAAAGAAATAGCATCTTTTTGTCCACAAATATCACCAACACATTTACCATTTATCCACCTATCATTTAGCATATTGGTTCTTTCCCCATTACCAACATCATGTACAATATAGGTAAAAGCAATGTACCTCACATTAAGCATAGCTCTCCACGTCCAAGGAAGTTTACTATCATAAGTAATGCTCCATATACTCTTGTTCCTTAGCCAATTTGAATAGACCCATTGAGACCAAATATTATCCTTATAACCATACATCCTCCACAAAGCTTTAAGAATAGCAACTTGATTAATTTGGAGGATATTAGGTATTCCTAACCCCCCATTTTCTGTACTTTGACATAGTTCTTTCCAATCCACTTTAGCTCCATGAAAATCATTAGTCTTACCCTTCCAAAGAAACCTACGCAAGAGTGCTTCAATCTCATGAATAACCCCCATTGGAAGAATAATTACATTACACCAATATCTAGCTTTACTTTGCAAAACACTCTTGATTAAATGAAGCCTTCCTGCTAAGGTAAGAAATCTATGCATCCAACTCTCCACACTCCCAACTATATTACTAATAAGAGTAGCACACATTAATCTATTAGGACCCTTTGTAGTTAAAGGAGCTCCAAGATATCTTACAGGAAGTTTACCCTTTTTAAAATTTAGAATACAACTCAAATTATCATGAAGGTCCTTGTTACACTCTCCTATACATAGCTAACTTTTTTCAGGACTGATTTTAAGGCCAGAAAGTCTAGAGAAGAGGTCAAGGCCTTGTTTTAGTCTCATGGCAGAATCCTTATCACCATTAAAGAATACTAGACAATCATCAGAAATATAAGATGGTTCAAACCCATTCTAGCACAATTAGGCTGATAAGTAAAAGCTTTATTTTGAGCCACTTTATCAAGAATGGAAGTGAAACCTTGCATACATACAACAAATAGATAAGGAGATAAAGGATCACCTTGCCTTAACCCTCCTTCTCCTTTGAAATAACCACACACACTCCCATTAATACATAAAGAGAACATAGGTGTAGAAATACACATCTTGATCCAAGAGATAAACTTATTATGAAACCACATAATGTGAAGCAATTGAATAAGGTACCTCCAATTAATTGTATCAAATGCCTTTTGAAGATCAATGTTTAAAGTACACCTTGCACTCAAATCCTTCCTATCATAACCTGCCACCACACTTTGAACCAGAAATATATTATCAAAAATGCTCCTTCCTCCCACAAAAGCATCTTGATTTTTAGATATAATCTCTTCAAGACTTTATTTCATCCTATTTGCAATTATAATTATTTTATATATAACTTTGTATAGGATGTTGCAAAAAGTTATGGGCCTAAAACTCTTCACTGAGGTGGGATTCTTAACCTTAGGAATAAGAACATGATTTGTAGCATTAATTTGCTTCAAGATTTGTCTATTCTTGAAGGTTTCCTTTATAGCATTACATATATCCTCCCCAATAATACTCCAAGTAGCTTTGAAGAATGCACTATTAAAACCATCTGGACCAGGATCCTTTGAGTTATCTATAGAAAAAATAGCTTCTTTAATCTCCTTACTAGTAAGAACTTTCACCATTTCTTTAGCTTCTTCATTAGTAATGGCTTTATCAACAAGCTTCTTTAAGCAACTAGAGCTAACACTTTCTTCTTGAGCATCCTTAGTACCAATTAAACTAGTGTAATACTTAATAAATTAATCATGAATAGCTTCATCTTTAACAACAATATCTCCATTTTCAGTCACAATTGAGGCTACTCGGTTTTGAGTGATTCTAGCCTTGATGCTTTTATGATAAAGGGAAGTACTACAATCACCCTTTTGAGCCAAAGTAATCCCAGATTTTTTCTTTAAAACCTCCTCTTGAATATTAAGAAGATGCATAAGCTTGTCCCTAAGTTCTTTCTCAATGGTAAGCATAGTTTGATCACCATTCATAAGCATAACTTGAACCTTCTCTAGCTCCTCCTTAAGCTTCATAATTTCTTGTGTGGAGTGATGGAAATATTTTCTAATGAAAATCTTTAGAGCTTTCTTTACTTTGTTCAATTTATTTACCACTTTATTCATCATACTCCCTTTAACCTCAACTTTCCACACCCTTTCAATCAAAGGCAGAAACTTATCCAAACATTAAAAAACTTAAAAGATGAAGATTTAGTATTTGAACTCCCCTGAATTTTGAGGATAAGGTTGGAGTGATCTGAAATTCCAGGAGCTCCAATCTTTAAATTAGATTTAAAACAAGTGAACCAAGCATCATTTATGAAAATCTTATCAATTTTACTAGATACAAAACCATGAATTCTTCTATTAGTCCAAGTGTAGTAACACCCTTAGCTAGGATGTTCCACCATCCCATTATCATTAATACGTTCCACAAATTAATGAGAGCTCCTATGAAGGCTAGTACATCCCATTCTTTCTTCAACTTTAGTAATTTCATTATAGTCCCCACACCAAATACAAGGAGAGGCCCCATTTATAACCATCCATTCACTAAGTGTTTCCCAAAGAAGTACCCTTTTATCTTCATCATTATCAGCATATACCATCACACAATTGAATGTTTCTTATTAAATATATCATGTACCTCAAGGAAGATAGCTTGGCTAGTTAAATCAAGACACCTAACATCCAAAACATTCTTATTCCACTTTATACAGATTCTTCCCCTTTCATCCTTATTATGATTAGTAATAGTGTCCCAATTGCTCAAATAAGTATTATGAAACTTGTTGTTACTTTGTAGAGTCATTTTAGTTTCCAATAAACCAATAAGATCAACCTTTCTATCTTGTATAACATGAATAACTTCTTTTTGTTTGAGGTTTAGATTCAAACCTCTTACATTCCAAGAGCTAATTATCATTAACGTCAGGAGGTTTTCCTTCCCTATGGGTACTTCCCACAAATCTATTCAAAGCATCTTCAAGATTTTCATTAGCCATGTTTAGAGCACAAAAAGAGTTACTTCACTCCTCTACAAAGATATTATAATTACAAGAACTTTCTCTAGGTGTACTAGGGGTTTTTTCTTGCCCCTTTGCACTACTACTTCCCATATTTTTGGGTGGAGTTGTAGTTGTGGCATTAATGTTAGGATTATGAACTTCATCATCCTTTCTCTCCTTTTGCTTCCTTTGCACAACTCTCCATTCTTCAACCTTCTTTTGAACTTTGTATTGATTCTGTTGGTGGTTAACTTGGTTAGGTTTAGTTTGGTGATAAGTTTTGTGTTTCTCCTTTATAGTTTCTTTCCTGCCTTGACCACAATTATTCTCCTTATGCCCCAAACCCTTACAATTTGAAAACCTTGGAGGTAACCATTCATAATAAGCTTCCACCACATGAATTCCATCCTCTTCAAGATCTACCTTAACCCTTTTAACAAGCTCCTTTGTCATATCCACTACCACACAAGCACTAACAAAACTTAACCTATTCCTTGATTTAGTAATAGGATCAATTTGAATTGGGATACCCAAAGCACTACATATGTAGCTCAATCCATCATTAGTCCACAATTGCAAAGGTACCTTTCTCAATTTAACCCAAAGTGGGACCTTAGTCATATCAAGCTTCTCAAACTTCATATTAGATTCCCACTTCCTTAGTATCATAATCCTTCCATTAACATGCCAAACTTGTTCAATATATTGTACATTCTTGCTCACCTTGAAATTTGAATAGAAAAACATCCATATCAGTTGACTTGATCTCCACAGGACCACAATTTCTCCATTGAGCATTAACCATGCTTCTAACCATGTGATATTCAGGAGCTTCCCCAAAAAATTGTCCAACTAAACGGTTTTCCCATCCCTCAGTTCCACTCTTCACTATATTCCTTGGAGGTTTAACCCTGAGTTCATCTTCTACTTGACTAGGAGCAAAGTATTTTAGTTTCAATTCTTGATCAACCTTCTTCTTGAACAACTCAGTCCACTTACCCTGCTTCCCACTGTTTTCCTCAATTATTTCCACCTCATACCCATCTACATTATCCACTTTCTGACCTTGTGCTACTCCCAAGAGGGCACTTTCACTTGGTGGAGAAGTTTCTCCAACTCCTGCACCAAAAGTGGAGTAATCCTCTTTGTGACTCACATCCAAGCTATTTCTCTCGAGGGAATTAGGAGCCTCACCCTCAAATAGGGGCCCATCTTGGTCGTTCATTCCCTCAACTATTGTACAATCAATAATTTGAGTAGCCTTGATGCTTTCACTAGAGCTAAGTAAGGTTTCATTCATTAATTCCTCGGTTCCATCCACTGTCCCTCTCTTAGGACTTTCATCGAGCATATTACTTTCATTGTATAGAACATCATCCTTCCTGCTAGAATCATAAGCAATACCCTTTTCCACACTCTCATTCATCAAATTACCCCAATTAGTAGCATAAAAATTGTTACTCACTTGAATTACAGGAGTAGCAGGAACATATTTGCCATTAATCGGCGCATACTTCACTTGAGTTTCAGTAGTTTCAACACTATCCTCAATTACTCGATTACCAGAATTTTTGCGAGGCGCCATTAGATCCAGTATGAAGAATGAAGAACAAAAAAAAAGAATCACGAAAATTGGTTGAGAAATGAGCTCAAAAAATCCAAATAACCTCTTCTGTCGCGAGAGAGATCCACAAAAATCGAGTTAGATTTATGCACGGAATTAATTGCTGATTTGGTTACAAATTTGATGTTGATTCTCCAATAATGTTGCAATTATTACCAAATTAAACGCTTTATCCAATACGTATTAAAACAAATCCATTAACCACAAACCTGTCTTCCTCACCGCCAATACTTGTAGCACGTTTCCTTCACGTAACCTCCACTACATCCAACCTGACAGTCTTTACAGCTCAGATTTCCACTACTACACTCACCTGAATTAATTTCCAAAGCAAATCTAAAAATACAAAACAAAATGGAAAAAATAAATTTGAAAGATTTTTCAACTCCTGTCAAACGAGGTCAACGCTCCGGTCAATCTCCGGTCAAACTCCAGCCATAAGGTCGGAAAGTCATCGGTGATGGGTGGGGAGGTCAACGGCGGTCAAGAGGAGTCAAAGATTAGTCAAACTTTGGCTAAATCTTCAAACCCTATTGAGAGAAAGTAGAGAGAAGGAGGAGCAATGTGTGTTTTAGGTGTTGTGTGTGTGTGTTTATGTTTTTAGGGTTTTGGTTGAGTGTTTAGGGTTAGGGTTTAGTGTTTAGAGTTTGGGGTTTCTGGCTACGATTTATTGTTAGTATTTATGGTTTGTATTTAGGGCTTATTGTGATGAGATAGGTGTAGGCTATAGGGTAAAGGTTTTGTGTTTATGATTTAGGGTATAATGTTAGAGATTTTAGAAATATTTTCGAATGTTACGGTTGATAAAAGCCTAACCCACTCAAAATACGATATCCTGAAATAGAATATTAAAAACAACCTAAAAGTCAACTAAACACATCTCAAAACGTAAAACAAATGATTTTAGATGGCAAAGAAATCTGTCGGTTCCTGAATGACCAACGCACTCAAAAAACATATATTATGTGCCCCGTTCTGAGAAAGCTGCGTAAGTTAGCAAAAACCCTCCCGGGAACTTCAAAAATCTTAAAAACGGTTTGCAGAGTGTTTGAATGATAGAAACGAGCCAAAATCTTCACGTAATTATCCTTTCCATGGTTAGGGTTCAGTGGTTTAGGTTTTCGGATTAGAGTATAGAGTTTGTGTTTAGTATTTAGGGTTTAGGGTTTTTGGTTGCGGTTTATTGTTAGTGTTTATGGTTAGTATTTTGGGGTTATGGTGACGGATTAGGTGTAGGTTATTGGGTTAAGGTTTGTGTTTATGGTTTAGGGTATAATGTTAGAGATTTTAGAAATTAGGGTTGAATGTTACAGTTGGTAAAACCCTAACGGACCCAAAATACGATATCCTAATATAGAATTTTAAAAACAACCTAATAGTACACAAAAACACATCTCAAAACGTAAAACAGGTGATCTTAGATGGCAAAGCCATCTGTCGCTCCAGAAGGCCCAACGCACTCAAAAAAATATATTATGTGCCCCATTCTGAGAAAGTATGCAAAAGTTAGCAAAACCCTTCCGGGAACTTCAAAAATCTTAAAAACGGTTTGCAGCGTGTTAGGATGATAGAAACGAGCCAAAATCGTTACGTTATTATCATTTCCATGGTTAGGTTCAGTTATTAAGGTTTTGGGATTAGGGTTTAGTGTTTAGTGTTTAAGGTTTAGGGTTTCTGTTGTGGTTTATTGTTAGTGTTTATGGTTAGTATTTAGGGAATATGGTGATGGATTATGTCACGCCCCGAAAAACGTGACTATTCTATCTAGTTTAAATAATTAAAAGTACATTTTATTTCAATAATTAACTATTTATTACATTAAATTGATTAAGATTACAGGAATACAAACTAATAAATGCATAAATCTATTCTTGTTCTGCAACCTTCTCTTGTGCTACTGACCACTACCCAAATCCTTAAGTTATCTAGCACCTGAAAGGGTGGGGGAAAGGGGGGGTGAGCTTCCACTAGCTCAGCGAGAAAATAAATAATGGTCATATGTAGACTCTAACCTAGGCCAGTAATTATATTTAAGACGTTGTCATTGAACTGGTAAAGGTCAAAATATAAAATAAGCATTCATAAAGTGATAAATAAAACTGATAAGTGTATATATCAAACTAGACAGCGCATACTACCCAGCAGGCTATATACACTAACAAGTAATAATCACGTTGCAAAGGATACTGTGGTCTTTCCCTTATGACTCCCGCCGGAACTCTCGATCCCTTATCACTCTCACTGGTAATACACTGGGTAAACCGAACCTACGACCCACTGGCCAAGGAACTCTCCGTCTCATGCGCCAGGTGGGAATAGATCATGATAGTCGTGTTAACCCTAGCAAGCCCGCTGCCGCCCAGTGCAACACGGTTGTATCATGTCGAACAATCGATCGATAGATATATCAAATATCAAATATGAAACGACTAAATAGGTCGACTCAACGACGATAACAGTTAACAATTAATGGTTAGACGACGAAGTAGGTCGTGCTATCCCCAATTATACAATTAATCATATGATAACAAAATAATACAATTAATTCAATAAATAACGAGATGGTATAATTCAGATAAATAATAACAAATAGAGTCCAAAATCATCGTATTAAATATATTACTTTATAATTTAAAATAGGGTTAAAGATAAACATATTAAGCATTATTTAAATCCTCACCTTAAAAGAGACTATTTGTGAATATTCTATCATATTGCCGCCCTCCTAATTTGAGATTGCCGCCCTCCTAATTTGAATTGCTATAATTATCTGTGTGCTCCGTTATTTAATAGCTAAATCCAATTTCTAAGGTCTAACATATATTGTTAAGGTTTTGCTTTATGATCCGTTATTCCTTTTATTAGGCAAAATGCGTTCCTTTTATAATGGAAAAATGGCGAGGCAGTTTATAATGAAAGAGGTGAGTTGGGTTATAAGATAACCTTAGTCATCTAAGTATGCAATCGTGTGAACATTATAAGGGCCCGTTTGGAAGTGCTTATTTTAGAGTAAAAAAGTGCTTTTAGAATAATATTCAAAATTTAAAAAAATTATTAAAAATAATCTTGAAATCTAAAATTATTTTAAGTGCTTTTTTTAAGAAGCACCTATTTGGTGCTTCTCAAAAGAGTGCTTTTCAAAATCAAAAAAACTGTTAAATTCTAAAAGCACTTTTAAGTGCTTCTCCAAAAAAGCACTTCCAAACAGGCACTAAGTTGACATGTTTATAAGAAATTGACATGTTTGTAGAAATGGATAAGAATTGCTTAGTGGATAAGTAAATTCATGAAAATGTTTAAGAAATTTCTAAAAGATAAAGAACCATGGATATTAAAAGGTCGATATATAAGTAACTTATATTTGGTCTCCACTATTTTTAATTGTATTCTTTTTCTTCTTCTTATTTCTTCTTATTACTTCTTATTTTTTTTATAATTTATTTCTAATAATTGATCATAAAACAAATTGTAGGTATCGATTAAATATTTTAAATTTATAAAAAGAAATAGAAATTTAATCCTAATTAATATTTAAAGTTCAATTATTTATACGGGACTTCACGGATTAGGTATAGGTTATGGGGTTAAGATTTTGTATTTATGGTTTAAGGTATGATGTTAGAGATTTTAGAAATTCGGGTTGAATGTTACGGTTGGTAAAACCCTGACAGAACCAAAATACAAAACATAAAATTGAATATTTAAAACAACTTATAAGTAAACAAAATAAATCTCAAAATGTAAAACTAATGATCTTAGATGGTGAAGAAATTTGCTGGTCCCAAAAGGCCCAACGCACTCAAAAAAATATATTATATGCCCCATTCTGAGAAAGTATGCGAAAGTTAGCAGAAACCCTCCCGGGAACTTCAAAAATCTTGAAACCGGTTTGCAGAGTGTTTGGATTACAAAAACGAGAAAAAATCTTCACGTTATTATCCTTTCCATAGTTAGGGTTTAGTGATTTTGGTTTTGGGAATAGGGTATAGGGTTTAGTGTTTTTTTTTCGGATCAAACCTACCATTTTATATCCACAAAATGACAAGTACAAATCACCCCTACTTGTTTTTTTACTCAAAAACAAGTATGACTAAGAAAAACAAACCCTATACAACATTTACTAGGAAAGTAAACCTATCAACTTGCAAACAACCTATACAACCATTGCTAGAAAGAAAATAAATCAAAATATGAGCATCTTATACAACCATTGCTAGGAAATTAAACCCTATACAACAATTGCTAAAATGTATAACTAGGTCCAAGCTCCAAGCTAGTTTCCTTGTTCTTCTTCCTCACCTCCCTTGAGTACTCCATGTAGCTTCCATCTTGCCACCAATCTGATATTCTCAACACTCCTTTTATATAACCTTCTATTCCAAAGTGTGTATTGAACATCTTTCACAACTATTTTCACAATATCCTCGTATTTAGGATTCATCTTCTTAAATTCCTTTTTATTCCTCATATCCCAAATACAATAAATAAAGCTAAGAAATGTAATGTTTGATATGGTATCTTTTAAGGAGTAACCATCAAATTGAAGCATAAAATCAATTCTTTCCTCCCAAGTATTACCCGAGTTATGCCAATTATGAAGAGCAGAAACCTCCTTCCAAACCAAAGTAGTAAACTTGCAAGCCACAAATAGGTGATCTCTAGATTCATGTTCCTCAAAACAAAGGTAGCATAACTTGTCCACTTCCATTCCCCACTTACTAAGCCTATCCTTAGTACTCAACCTATCCTTACAAATTAACCAAGCACAAAACTTGTGCTTAGGCATACTCCATTTATGCCACACCACACTATACCATTTTGTTTTCTCATTAGGACCCCTTAGGTCATACATAACATCCGAGGCTTTAAATCCTGTACCTCTCCATCTTATAGTGTCATTTTCCTCATTAAGAATCATATCCTTTACCACCTCATACACCTTATTGAGCTTAGGTGGAAATTTCCACCTCTTCCCAATATAATAATCCATCACCTTTTTATTAATATAGTAATTCCCTAAAGAAATAGCATCCTTATGTTCACAAATATCACCAACAGACTTTCCCTTAATCCACCTATCATTTAACATATATGTTCTTTCCCCATTTCCAACATCATGTACAATATATTTAAAAGAAAAGTACCTAACATTAAGTATAGCTCTCCATGTCCAAGGAAGTTTACTATCATATGTAATGCTCCATATACTCTTGTTCCTTAGCCAATTTGAGTAGACCCATTAAGACCAAATATTATCTTTATAACCATACATTCTCTAAAAAGCTTTAAGAATAGCAACTTGATTAATTTGGAGAAGATTAGGTATGCCTAATCCTCCATTTTATTTACTTTTTTATAACTTTTTCCAAGCCACTTTAGCTCCATGAAAGTCATTAGTATTACCCTTCCAAAGAAATCTACTCAAGAGTGATTCTATCTCATGAATAACTCCCATTGGAAGAATTGTTACATTACACTGATATCTAGCTTTACTTTGCAAAACACTCTTGATTAAATGAAGCCTTACTGCAAATGTAAGGAATCTATGCATCCACCCTTCAACACTTCCAACTATATTAATAATAAGGGTAGCACACATTAAACGATTAGAACCCTTTGTAGTTAAAGGAGCTCCAAGATATCTAACAGGAAGTTTACCCTTCTTAACATTGAGAATACCACTCAAATTATCATGAAGGTCCTTGTTACATCCTCCCATATATAGCTCACTCTTTTCAGGACTGATTTTAAGGCCAAAAAGCCTAGAGAAGAGTTCAAGGCCTTGTTTTAATCTCATGGCAGAATCCTTATCACCATTAAAGAATACTAGACAATCATCAACAAATATAAGATGGTTCAAATTTATTCTAGCACAATTAGGGGGATAGGTAAAAGCTTTATTTCGGGCCACTTTATCAAGAATGGAAGTGAAACCTTGCATACATACAACAAATAGATAAGGAGATAAAGGATCACCTTGCCTTAATCCTCTTTCTCCTTCGAAATAACCACACACACTCTCCCATTAATACATAAAGAGAACATAGGTGTAGAAATACACATCTTGATCCAAGAGATAAACATATTATGAAATCCCATAATGTGAAGTAATTGAATAAGGTACCTCCAATTAATTGTATCAAATGCCTTTTGAAGATCAATGTTCAAAGTACACCTTGCACTCAAATCCTTCCTATCATAACCTGCCATTACACTTTGAGCAACCAATATATTATCAAATATGCTCCTTCCTCCCACAAAAGCAGTTTGATTTTTAGATATAAGCTCCTCAAGACTTTGTTTCATTCTATTAGCAATGATTTTAGATATAGCTTTGTATAGGATTTTACAACAAGCAATGGGTCTGAAACGTTTCACTGAAGTGGGATTCTTAACCTTAGGAATAAGAACAATATTTGTAGCATTAATTTGCTTCAAGATTTGTCTGTTCTTGAAAGTTTCCTTTATAGCATTACATATATCCTCCCCAATAATACTCCAAGTATCCTTGAAGAATGCACTATTAAAACCATCTGGACCAGGAGCCTTTGAGTTATCTATAGAAAAATAGCTTCTTTAATCTCCTTACTAGTAATGTCTTTCACCATATCTTTAGCTTCTTCATGAGTAATTGCTTTATCAACAAACTTCTTTAAGCAACTAAAGCTAACACTTTCTTCATGAGCATCCTTAGTACCAATTAAACGAGTTTAATACTTGATAAATTCATCATGAAGAGCATATTCTTCAACAATAATATCACCATTTTCAGTCACAATTGAGGCTACTCGGTTTTGAGTGATTCTAGCCTTGATGCTTTTATGATTAAGGGCAGTACCACAATCACCCTTTTGAGCCAAAGTAATCCCAGATTTTTGCTTTAAAACCTCCTCTTGAATATTAAGAAGATGCATAAGCTTTTCCCTATGTTCCTTCTCAATGGTAAGCATAGTTTGATCACCATTCATAAGCATAACTTGTGCTCCTCCTTAATCTTCATTATTTCTTGTGTAGAGTGATAAAAATATTTTCTATTGAAAATCTTTAGAGCTTTATTTACTTCCTTCAATTTATTCACCACTTTATACATCATACTCCCTTTAACCTCAATTTTCCACACCTTTTCAGTCAAAGGCAGAAACTCATCATGATCAATGCAAACATTAAAAAACTTAAAAGATGAAGGTTTAGTATTTGAACTCCCCTGTATTTTGAGGATAAGGTTAGAGTGATCTGAAATTCCAGGAGCTTCAATCATCAAATGAGACTTGAAACAAGTGAACCAAGCATCATTTATGAAAATTTTATCTATTTTACTAGATACAAAACCATCCATTCTTCTATTAGTCCAAGTGTAGTAAAACCCTTGGCTAGGATGTTCCACCATCCAATTATCATTAATACATTCCACAAATTCATGAGATCTCTTATGAAGGCTAGTACATCCCATTCTTTCATCAACTTTAGTAATTTCATTATAGTCCCCACACCAAATACAAGGAGAGGCCCCATTAATAACCATCCATTCACTAAGTGTTTCCCAAAGAAGAACCCTTTTATCTTCATCATTATCTGCATAGATCATCACACAATTGAATGTTAACTTATTAAATATATCATGTACTTCAAGGAAGATGGCTTGTCTAGTTGAATCAAGACACTTTACATCCAAAACATTCTTATTCCACTTTATACATATTCTTCCCCTTTCATCCTTATCATGATTAGTAATAGTACCCCAATTATTCAAATAAGTATTCTGAAACTTGTTGTAACTTTGTAGAGTAATTTTAGTCTCCAATAAACCCATAAGATTAACTTTTTTATCTTGTATAACATGAATAACTTCTTTTTGTTTGAGGTTTAGATTTAAACCTCATACATTCCAAGAGCTAATTATCATTTAGGTCAGGAGGGTTTCCTTCCCTATGGGTACTTCCCACAAACTTATTTAAAGCCTCTTCAAGGTTTTCATTAGCCATGTTTAAAGCACAAAAGGAGTTACTTAACTCCCCTTCAAAGATATTAGAATTACAAGCACTTTCTCTAGGTGTACTAGGGGTTTTTTCTTTTCCCTTTGCACTACTACTTCCCACATTTTTAGGTGGAGTTATAGTTGTGTCATTAGTGTTAGGAATCTGAACTTCGTCGTCCATTCTCTCCTTTTGCTTTCTTTCCACAACTCTCCATTCTTCAACCTTCTTTTGAACTTTGTATTGGTTTGGTTGGTGATTAGCTTAGTTAGGTTTAGGTTGGTGGTTAACTTGGTTTGGTTTAGGTTGGTTATAGGTTCTTGGTCTCTCCTTTGTAGGTTCTTTCCTGCCTTGACTACAATTAATCTCCTTATGCCCCAAAGCCTTGCAATTAGAACATCTTGGAGGTAACCACTCATAATAAGCTTCCACCCCATGAATTCCATCTTCTTCAAGATCTACCTTAACCCTTTTAACAAGCTCCTTTGTCATATCCACTTCCACACACACTCTAGCAAAGCTTAGTCTATTCCTTGATTTAGTAATAGGGTCCATTTGAATTAGGATACCCAAAGCACTACATATGTAACTTAACCCATCATTAGTCCACAATTGTAAAGGCACCTTTCTCAAATTAACCCATAGTGGAACCTTAGTCATATCAAGCTTATCAAACTTCATATAAGATTCCCACTTTCTTAGTATCATAATCCTTTCATTAACATGCCAAACTTGCTCTAATATTTGTTACATTCTTGCTCACCTTGAAATTTGAATAGAAACACCTCCATATCAGTAGACTTGATCTCCACAGGACCACAATTTCTCCATTGAGCATTAACCATACTTCTAACCATGTGATATTCAGGAGCTTCACCTAAGAATTGCCCAACTAAACAGTTTTCCCATCCCTCAGTTCCACTCTTCACTATATTCCTTGGAGGTTTAACCATGAGTTCATCTCCTACTTGACTAGGATCAAAGTATTTTAGCTTCAATTCTTGAACACTCTTCTTGAACAATTCAGTCCACTTACCTTGCTTCCCACTGTTTTCCTCAATTATTTCCACCTCAGATTCATCCACATCATCTACATTCTAACCTTGTGCTCCTCCCAAGAGGGTACTTTCACTTGGTGGAGAAATTCCTCCAATTCCTACACCAAAAGTGGAGTAATCCTCTTTGTGTATCACATCCAATCTATTCTTGAGGGAATTAGGAGCCTCACCCTCAAATAGGGCCCCATCTTGGCCGTTCATTCCCTCAACTATTGTACAATCAATAGTTTGAGTAGCCATGATGCTTTCACTGGAGCTAAGTAAGGTTTTGTCCATTACATCTTGTGCTTCATCTACTGTCCTTCTTTGAGGACTTTCATCAAACACATTGGTTTCATTATACAAACCATTTTCCTTCCTGCTAGAGTCATAAACACTACCTTTGTCCACACTCCCATTCATCAAATTACCCCTCTTAGTAGCAGAGAAGTTGTTACTCACTTGACTTACAGGAGTAGTAGGAACATATTTACCTTTAAGTGGCGCAAACTTCACTTGAGTTTCATTAGCTTCAACACTATCCTTAATTCCACGATTTCCAGACTTTTTGCGAGGTGCCATTAGATCCGGAATGAAAAATGATGAATAGTAAAAAAAGAATCACGAAATTTGGTTAAGAAATGAGCTAAAAAGACCCAAATAGTCCCTTCCGTCGCGAGAGTAATTCATAAAATCGAGTTTGATTTTGCACGAAATTTATTGCAGATTTGGTGTTAAAATTGATGTTGATTCTTACCAATAATATCGCAATTATTAATCAATTATTTACCATTATCCACTTTATCCACTTCGAAAACCAAAATAACCTGAACCAGCAAAACTCGTCTTCTTCACCTCCGATGTTAAAGCGCGTAACCCACACGTACTCCACTACTCCAAACTTCTACCGGTCAATCTTTACAGCTCGGATCTCCACTACCAAGTCTTCTGAATTAATCTCAACCAACTCTTCTGAATTAATTTCCACAAAACAAATCTAAAATTACAAAACAAAATGGAAAAAATAGATTTGAAGATTTTCAACTCCGGTCATAACAAGGTCAACGCTCCGGTCAATCTCCGGTCAAACTCCAGCCATAAGGTCGGAAAGTCATCGGTGATGGGTGGGGAGGTCAACGGTGGTCAAAAGGAGTCAAAGATTAGTCAAACTTTGGCTAAATCTTTAAACCCTAGTGAGAGAAAGTAGAGAGAAGGAGCAATGTGTTTAGGGTTTTAGGGTTTTAGGGTTTTAGGGTTTAGTGTTTAGGCTTTGTTTCTGGTTACGGTTTATTGTTAGTGTTTATGGTTTGTATTTAGGGCTTATTATGATGAATTAGGTGTAGGCTATAGGGTAAAGATTTTGTGTTTATGGTTTAGGGTATAATGTTAGAGATTTTAGAAATTAGGGTTGAATTTTATAGTTTGTAAAAGCCTAATGGACCCAAAATACGATATCCAAAAATAGAATATTAAAAACAACATAAAAGTCAACAAAACATATCTCAAAACGTAAAACAGATGATCTTAGATTACGAAGCTATATGTTGGTCCCAGAAGGCCCAACGCACTCAAAATATATATATTATGTAACCCATTCTCAGAAAGTATGTGAAAGTTAGCAAAAACTCTCCCGGGAACTTCAAAAATCTTAAAAAATGTTTGCAGAGTGTTTGGATGACGGAAACGAGCCAAAATCTTCACGTTATTATCCTTTCCATGGTTAGGGTTTAGTGATTAAAGTTTTCGGGTTACGGTATAGAGTTTAGTTTTTAGGGTTTGGGGTTTCTGGTTACGGTTTATTTTTAGTGTTTATGGTTAGTAATTAGGGCTTATGGTGATGGATTAGATGTAGGCTATAGGGTTAAGGTTTTTTGTTTATGGTTTAGGGTATAATGTTAGAGATTTTAGAAATTAGGGTTGAATGTTAAAGTTGGTAAAACCCTAACGGACCCAAAATACGATAACTTAAAATAGAATATTAAAAACAACCTAAAAGTACACAAAACACATCTCAAAACGTAAAATTGATGATCTTAGATGGCAAAGCCATATTATGTGCCCCATTCTAAGAAAGTATGTGAAATTTAGCAAAAACCCTCCCGGGAACTTCAAAAATCTTAAAAAATGTTTGCAGAGTGTTTGGATGACAGAAACGAGCCAAAATCTTCACGTTATTATCCTTTCCATGGTTAGGGTTTAGTGATTAAAGTTTTCGGGTTACGGTATAGAGTTTAGTTTTTAGGGTTTGGGGTTTCTGGTTACGGTTTATTTTTAGTGTTTATGGTTAGTAATTAGGGCTTATGGTGATGGATTAGATGTAGGCTATAGGGTTAAGGTTTTTTGTTTATGGTTTAGGGTATAATGTTAGAGATTTTAGAAATTAGGGTTGAATGTTAAAGTTGGTAAAACCCTAACGGACCCAAAATACGATATCTTAAAATAGAATATTAAAAACAACCTAAAAGTACACAAAACACATCTCAAAACGTAAAATTGATGATCTTAGATGGCAAAGCCATATTATGTGCCCCATTCTAAGAAAGTATGTGAAATTTAGCAAAAACCCTCCCGGGAACTTAAAAAATCTTAAAAACGGTTTTCAGCATGTTAGGATGATAGAAACAAGCCAAAATCGTCACGTTATTAACCTTTCCATAATTAGGTTCACTAATTAAGGGGTTTGGATTAGGTTATAGGGTTTAGTGTTTTTTTTATCAAACCTACCATTTTATATCCACAAAATGACAAGTACAAATTAAACCCCTACTTGTTTTTGACTAAAAAACAAGCATGGCTAGGAAAAACAAACCCTATACAACATTTACTAGGAAATTAAACTTATCACCTTGCAAACAACCTATACAACCATTGCTAGACAGAAAAAGAAATCAAAAACAAGAACAACTTGTACAACCATTGCTAGGATAAACCCTATACAACAATTGCTAAAATCTATAACTAGGTCCAAGCTCCAAGCTAGCTTCCTTGTTCTTCTTTCTCTCCTCCCTTGAGTACTCCATGTAGCTTCCATCTTGCCACCAATATCATATTCTCAACACTCCTTTTAAATAACCTTCTATTCCAGAGTGTGTATTGAACATCTTTCACAACTATTTTCACAATATCTACATATTTATGATGCATCTTCTTGAACTCCTTTTTATTCCTCTAATCCCAAATACAATAAATAAAGCTAAGAAATGTAATATTTGATAAGGTATCTTTAAAGGAGTTACCTTCAAATTGAATCATGAAATCAAGCCTTTCCTCCCAAGTAATACACGTGTTGTGCCAATTATGAAGAGCACAAACCTCCTTCCAAGCCAAATTAGTAAAATTGCAAGCCACAAATAAATGATCTCTAGATTCATGTTCCTCAAAACAAAGGTAGCATAATTTGTCCATATCCATTCCCCACTTACTAAGCCTATCCTTAGTGCTCAACCTATCCTTACAAATTAACTAAGCACAAAACTTATGCTTAGGTATACTCCATTTATGCCACACAAAACTAAACCATTTTGTTTTTTCATTTGGACCCCTTAGATCATGCATAACATCCGAGGCTTTAAACCCCTTTTCTCCCCAATTTATAGTGTCATCTTCCCCATTTACCATCTCATAGACCTTATTGAGCTTAGGTGGAAATCTCCACCTCTTCCCGATATAGTAATCCATCACCTTTTTGTTGATATTGTAATTACCTAAAGAAATAGCATCTTTTTGTTCACAAATATCACCAACACATTTACCATTTTTCCACCTATCATTTAGCATATAGGTTCTTTCCCCATTTCCAACATCATGTACAATATAGTAAAAAGCAATGTACCTCACATTAAGCATAGCTCCCCATTTCCAAGGAAGTTTACTATCATAAGTAATGCTCCATATACTCTTGTTCCTTAGCCAATTAGAATAGACCCATTGAGACCAAATGTTATCTTTATAACCATATATCCTCCAAAAAGCTTTTAGAATAGAAACTTGATTAATTTGGAGGAGATTAGGTATGCCTAACCCCCCATTTTCTTTACTTTGACATAATTCTTTCCAAGCCACTTTAGCTCTATGAAAATCATTAGTATTACTCTTCCAAAGAAACCTACTCAAGAGTGATTCAATCTCATGAATAACCCTCATTGGAAGAATTATTACATTAGACCAATATCTAGCTTTACTTTGCAAAACACTCTTGATTAAATGATGCCTTCTTGCAAAGGTAAGAAATCATTGCATCCAACTTTCCACACTCCCAACTATATTATTAATAAGAGTAGCACACATAAAGCTATTAGGACCCTTTGTAGTTAAAGGAGTTCAAAGATATCTAACAGGAAGTTTACCTTTTTTAAAATTGAGAATACAACTCAAATTATCATGAAGGTCCTTGTTACACCCTTCTATATATAGTTCACTCTTTTCAGGAATGATTTTAAGGCCAGAAAGTCTAGAGAAGAGGGCAAGGCCTTGTTTTAGTCTCATGGCAGAATCCTTATCACCATTAAATAATACTAGACAATCATAAGCAAATATAAGATGGTTCAAGCCCATTCTAGCACAATTATGGTGATAAGTAAAAGCTTTATTTTTGAACCACTTTATTAAAAAGAACTTAAAAGTCAACAAAATAAATCTCAAAATGTAAAACTAATGATCTTAGATGGCAAAGCAATCTGTTGGTCCCAGAAGGCCCAACGCACTCAAAAAACATATATTGTATGACCCATTCTGAGAAAGTATGCGAAAGTTAGCAGAAACGCTCGCGGGAACTTCAAAAATCTTGAAGCCGGTTTGCAGAGTGTTTGGATGAAGGAAACGAGCCAAAATCTTCACGTTATTATCCTTTCCATAGTTAGGGCTTAGTGATTTGGGTTTTGGGATTAGGGTATATGGTTTAGTGTTTAGGGTTTGGGGTTTGGGGTTTCTGTTTACGGTTTATTGTTAGTGTTTATGGTTTGTATTTAGGGCTTATATTGATGAATTAGGTGTAGGTTATAGGGTAAAGGTTTTGTGTTTATGGTTTAGAGTATAATGTTAGAGATTTTAGAAATTAGTGTTGAATGTTACGGATGGTAAAAGCCTAACGGACCCAAAATACGATATCCTGAAAAAGAATATTAAAAACAACTTAAAAGTCAATAAACATATCTGAAAATGTAAAACAGATGATCTTAGATGGCAAAGCAATATGTCGGTCCAAGAAGGCCCAACACACTCAAAAAACATATATTATGTGCCCTATTCTGAGAAAGTATGCGTAAGTTAGCAAAAACACTCCCGCGAACTTCAAAAATCTTAAAACCGGTTTGCAGAGTGTTTGGATGATAGAAACAAGCCAAAGTCTTCACGGTATAATCCTTTCCATCGTTAGGGTTCAGTGATTAGGGTTTTGGGATTAGGGTATAAGGTTTAGTGGGTTTGGGGTTTCTGGTTATGATTTATTGTTAGTGTTTATGGTTTGTATTTAGGGCTTATTGTGATGAATTAGGTGTAGGCTATAGGGTAAAGGTTTTGTGTTTATGATTTAGGTTATAATGTTATAGATTTTAGAAATATTTTCGAATGTTACGGTTGATAAAAGCCTAACGGACCCAAAATACGATATCCTGAAATAAAATATTAAAAACAACCTAAAAGTCAACTAAACACATCTCAAAACGTAAAACAGATGATGTTAGATGGCAAAGCAATCTGTCGGTCCTTGAAGGACCAACGCACTCAAAAAACATATATTATGTGCCCCATTCTGAGAAAGTATGAGAAAGTTAGCAAAAATCCTCCCGGGAACTTCAAAAATCTTAAAACGGTTTGCAGAGTCTTTGGATGATAGAAACAAGCCAAAATCTTCACGTTATTATCCTTTCCATGGTTAGGGTTCAGTGGTTAAGGTTTTCAAATTAGAGTATAGGGTTTAGGGTTTTTGGTTGTGGTTTATTGTTAGAGTTTATGGTTAGTATTTAGGGCATATGGTGATGGATTAAGTATAGGTTATGGGGTTAAGATTTTGTATTTATGGGTTAAGGTATAATGTTAGAGATTTTAGAAATCCGGGTTGAATGTTACGGTTGGTAAAACCCTGACTGAACCAAAATACGAAACAAAAAAATTAAATATTAAAAACAACTTAAAAGTCAACAAAATAAATCTCAAAATGTAAAACTAATGATCTTAGATGGCGGAGCAATCTGTTGGTCCCAGAAGGCCCAACGAACTAAAAAAAACATATATTATATGCCCCATTCTGAAAAAAGTTAGCAGAAACCCTCCCGGGAACTTCAAATCTTGAAACTGGTTTTTAGAGTGTTTGGATGACAGAAACGAGCCAAGATCTTCAAGTTATTATCCTTTTCATAGTTAGGGTTTAGTGATTAGGGTTTCGGGGTTCGGGTATAGGGTTTAGTGTTTTTTTATCAAACCTGCCATTATATATCCACAAAATGACAAGTACAAACCCTATACAACATTTACTAGGGAAGTAAACCTATCAACTTGCAAAACAACCTATACAACCATTGCTAGAAAGAAAAAGAAATTAAAACAAGAACAACTTATACAACCATTGCTAGGAATTTAAACCCTATACAACAATAGCTAAACTCTATAACTAGGTCCAAGCTCCAAGCTCCAAGCCAGCTTCCTTGTTCTTCTTGCTCTCCTCCCTTGAGTACTCCATGAAGCTTCCATCTTGCCACCAATCTCATATTCTTAACACTCCTTTTAAGTAACCTTCTATTCCACAGTGTGTATTGAACATCTTTCACAACTATTTTCACAATATCTTCATATTTAGGATGCATCTTCTTAAATTCCTTTTTATTCCTCATATCCCAAATACAATAAAGAAAGCTAAGAAATGTAATATTTGATAAGGTATCTTTTAAGGAGTTACCATCAAATTGAACCATAAAATCAAGCCTTTACTCCCAAGTAGTACCTGTGTTATGCCCATTATGAAGAGCACAAACCTCCTTCCAAGCCAAATTAGTAAAGTTACAAGCCACAAATAGATGATCTCTAGATTCATGTTCCTCAAAGCAAGGGTAGCATAATTTGTCCACATCCATTCCCCACATACTAGGCCTATCTTTAGTGCTCAACCTATCCTTACAAATTAACCAGCACAAAACTTATGCTTAGGTATACTCCATTTATGCCACACCACACTATACCATTTTGTTTTTCCATTGGGACCCCTTAGATCATATATAATATCCGAGGCTTTAAACCCCTTTTATCCCTATTTTATAGTGTCATCTTCCTCATTTAGCATCATGTCCTTTACCATCATACACCTTATTGAGCCTAGGTGGAAATCTCCACCTCTTCCTAATATAATAATCCATCACCTTTTTGTTGATATTGTAATTACCTAAAGAAATAGAATCTTTTTGTTCACAAAATATCACCAACACATTTACCATTTATCCACCTATCATTTAGCATATAGGTTCTTTCTCCATTTCCATCATCATGTACAATATAGTTAAAAGCAATGTACCTCACATTAAGCATGGCTCTCCATGTCCAAGGAAGTTTACTATCATAAGTAATGCTCCATATACTCTTGTTCCTTAGCCAATTAGAATAGACCCATTGAGACCAAATGTTATCTTTATAACCATACATCCTCCAAAAAGCTTTAAGAATTGCAAATTGATTAATTTGAAGGAGATTAGGTATTCCTAACCCCCCATTTTCTTTACTTTGACATAGTTCTTTCCAAGCCACTTTAGCTCCATGAATCTAATTAGTATTACTCTTCCAAAGAAACCTACTCAAGAGTGATTCAATATCATGAATAACCCCCATTGGAAGAATCATTACATTACACCAATATCTAGCTTTACTTTGCAAAACACTCTTGATTAAATGAAGCCTTCCTGCAAAGGCAAGAAATCTATGCATCCAATTCTCCACACTCCCAACTATATTATTAATAAGAGTAGCATACATTAAGATATTAGGACCCTTTGTAGTTAAAGGAGCTCCAAGATATCTAACAGGAAGTTTACCCTTTTTAACATTGAGAATACAACTTAAATCATCATGAAGGTCATTGTTACACCTTCCTATATATAGCTCACTTTTTTCATTACTGATTTTAAGGCCAGAAAGTCTAGAGAAGAGATGAAGGCCTTGTTTTAGTCTCATGGCAGAATCCTTATCACCATTAAAGAATACTAGACAGTCATCAGAAAATATAAGATGGTTCAAACCCATTCTAGCACAATTAGGGTGATATGTAAAAGCTTTATTTTGAGCCACTTTATCGAGAATGGAAGTGAAACCTTACATACATACAACAAATAGTTAGGAGATAAAGTATCACCTTGCCTTAATCCTCTTTCTGCTTTGAAATAACCACACACACTCCCATTAATACATAAGGGGAACATAGGTGTATAAATACACATCTTGATCCAAGAGATAAACTTATTATGAAATCCCATAATTTGAAGCAATTGAATAAGGCACCTCCAACTAATTGTATCAAATAACTTTTGAATATCAATGTTTAAAGAACACCTTGCACTCAAATCCTTCCTATCATAACCTGCCACCACACTTTGAGTCACTAATATATTATCAGAAATGCTCCTACCTCCCACAAAATCAGCTTGATTTTTAGATCTAAGCTCTTCAAGACTATGTTTCATCCTATTTGCAATGATTTTAGGTATAGCTTTGTATAAGATGTTACACCAAGCTATGGGCCTGAAACTCTTCACTGAGGTGGGGCTCTTAACCTTAGGAATAATAACAAGATTTGTAGCATTAATTTGCTTCAAGATTTGTCTATTCTTGAAAGTTTCCTTTATAGCATTACATATATCCTCCCAGATAATACTCCAAGTAGCTTTGAAGAATACACTATTAAAACCATCTGGACCTGGAGCCTTTGAGTTATCTATAGAAAAAATAGCATCTTTAATCTTCTTACTAGTAATGTCTTCCACCATATCTTTAGCTTTTTCATTAGTTATTGCTTTATCAACAAGATTCTTTAAGCAACTAGAGCTAACACTTTCTTCTTGAGCATCGTTAGTACCACTTAAACTAGTATAGTACTTGATAAATTCATCATGAAAAGCTTCATCTTCAACAACAATATCACCATTTTCAGTCAAAATTGAGGCTACTTGGTTTTGAGTGATTCTAGCCTTGATGCTTTTATGATAAAGGGCAGTACTACAATCACCCTTTTGAGCCCAAGTAATCCCAGATTTTTGCTTTAAAACCTCCTCTTGAATATTAAGAAGATGCATAAGCTTGTCCCTAAATTCCTTCTCAATGGTAAGCATAGTTTGATCACCATTCATAAGCATAACTTGTACCTTCTCTAGCTCCTCCTTAAGCTTCACAATTTCTTGTGTGGAGTGATGGAAATATTGTCTATTGAAAATCTTTAGAGCTTTCTTTACTTCCTTCAATTTATTCACAACTTTATACATCATACTCCCTTTAACCTCAACTTTCCACACCTTTTTAATCAAAGGGAGAAACTTATCATGATCAATCCAAACTTTAAAAAACTTCAAAGATGAAGGTTTAGTATTTGAACTCCCTGAATTTTGAGGATAAGGCAGGAGTGATCTGAAATTCCAGGAGCTTCAATCATCAAAATGAGACTTAAAACAAGTGAACCAAGCATCATTTATGAAAATTTTATCAATTTTACTAGACACAAAACCATCCATTCTTCTATTAGTCCAAGTGTAGTAACACCCTTGGCTAGGATGTTCCACCATCCAATTATCATTAATACATTCCACAAATTCATGAGAGCTCTTATGAAGGCTAGTACATCCCATTCTTTCTTCAACTTTAGTAATTTCATTATAGTCCCACACCAAATACAAGGAGAGGCCCCATTTATAACCATCCATTCACTAAGTGTTTCCCAAAGAAGTACCCTTTTATCTTCATCATTATCTGCATATACCATCACACAATTGAATGTTTTCTTATTAAATATATCATATACCTCAAGGAAGATAGCTTGGCTAGTTGAATCAAGACACCTAACATTTAAAACATTCTTATCCCACTTTATACAGATTCTTCCCCTTTCATCCTTATCATGATTAGTAATAGTACCCCAATTGCTCAAATAAGTATTATGAAACTTGTTGTAACTTTGTAGAGTCAGTTTAGTTTCCAATAAACCAATAAGATCATGAATAACTTCTTTTTGCTTGAGGTTTAGATTTAAACCTCTTACATTCCAAGAGCTAATCATCATTTAGGTCAGGAGGTTTTCCTTCCCTATGGGTACTTCCCACAAACCTATTCAAAGCATTTTCAAGGTTTCCATTAGCCATGTTTAGAGCACAAAAAGAGTTACTTAACTCCCCTTCAAAGATATTAAAATTACAAGCACTTTCTCTAGGTGTACTAGGGGTTTTTTCTTTCCCCTTTGCACTACTACTTCCCACATTTTTAGGTGGAGTTGTAGTTGTGGCATTAATATTAGGATTTTGAACGTCATCATCCTTTCTCTCCTTTTGCTTCCTTTGCACAACTCTCCATTCTTCAACCTTCTTTTGAACTTTGTATTGATTTGTTTGGTGGTTAACTTGGTTAGGTTTAGTTTGGTTAAGTTTAGTTTGGTGATAAGTTTATGGTTTCTCCTTTATATTTTCTTTCTTGCCTTGACTAAAATTATTCTCCTTATGCCCCAAAACTTGCAATTTGAACACCTTGGAGGTAACCATTCATAATAAGCTTCCACCACATGAATTCCATCCTCTGCGAGATCTACCTTCACCCTTTTAACAAGCCCCTTTGTCATATCCACTTCCACACAAGCTCTAGCAAAGCTTAACCTATTCCTTGATTTAGTAATAGGATCCATTTGAATTGGGATACCCAAAGCACTACATAAGTAGCTCAATCCATCATTAGTCCACAATTGCAAAGGTACCTTTCTTAGTTTAACCCAAAAATGGACCTTAGTCATATCAAGCTTCTCAAACTTCATATTAGATTCCTACTTCCTTAGTATAATAATTTTTCCATTAACATGCCAAACTTGTTCTAATATAGTGTTACATTCTTGCTCACCTTGAAATTTGAATAGAAAAACCTCCATATCAGTTGACTTGATCTCCACAGGACCACAATTTCTTCATTGAGCATTAACCATGCTTCTTCTTACCATGTGATATTCAGGAGCTTCCCCAAAAAATTGTCCAACTAAACAGTTTTCCCATCCCTCAATTCCACTCTTCACTATATTCCTTGGAGGTTTAACCATGAGTTCATCTTCTACTTGACTAGGAGCAAAGTATTTTAGCTTCAATTCTTGATCAACCTTCTTCTTGAACAACTCAGTCCACTTACCCTGCTTCCCACTGTTTTCCTCAATTATTTCCACCTCAGACTCATCAACAATATCCACATTCTGACCTTGTGCTACTCCCAAGAGGGTACTTTCACTTGGTAGAGAAGTTTCTCCAACTCCTGCACCAAAAGTGGAGTAATCCTCTTTGTGACTCACATCCAAGCTATTTCTCTCGAGGGAATTTAGGAGCCTCACCCTTAAATAGGGCCCCATCTTGGTCGTTCATTCCCTCAACTATTGTACAATCAATAGTTTGAGTATCCTTGATGCTTTCACTAGAGCTAAGTAAGGTTTCAATCATTAATTCCTCTGTTCCATCCACTGTCCCTCTCTTAGGACTTTCATCGAGCATATTTCTTTCATTGTATAAAACATCATCCTTCCTGCTAGAATCATAAACACTACCCTTTTCCATACTCTCATTCATCAAATTACCCCTCTTAGTAGGAGAAAAGTTGTTACTCACTTGAATTACAGGAGTTGTAGGAACATATTTGCCCTTAATCGGCGCATACTTCACTTAAGTTTCCTTAGTATCAACACTATCCTTAACTCCTCGATTACCAGACTTTTTGCGAGGCGCCATTAGATTCGGAATGAAAAATGAAGAATAGCAAGAAAAGAATCACGAAAATTGGTTAAGAAATTAGCTCAAAAAAACCAAATAACTCCTTCTGTCGTGAGAGAGATTCACAAAAATCGAGTTAGATTTTTGCACGAAATTAATTGCTGATTTGGTTACAAATTTGATGCTAATTCTTTCCAATAATATTGCAAATATTACCTAATTAAACGCCTTATCCACTTCGTAAAAAAACAAATCCAACAAACCACAAACCCGTCTTCTTCACCGCCAATGCTTGTAGCGTGTATCCTACACGTAACTTCCACTACTCCACAATCCAACTCGGCAGACTTTACAGCTCAGATTTCCACTAATACACTCACCTGAATTAATTTCAAAAGCAAATCTAAAAAATACAAAACAAAATGGAAAAATTAGATTTGAAAGATTTTTCAACTCCGGTCAAACAAGGTCAACGCTCAGGTCAATCTCCGGTCAAACTCCAGCCATAAGGTCAGAAATTCATCGGTGATGGGTGGGGAGGTCAACGACGGTCAAGAGGAGTCAAAGATTAGTCAAACTTTGGTTAAATCTTCAAACCCTAGTGAGAGAAAGTAGAGATGAGGAGCAATGTGTGTTTTAGGTGTTGTGTGTAAAGTTTGGGGGGATTAGTGTTTAGGGCTTAGGGTTTAGTGTTTAGGGTTTGGGGTTTCTGGTTACGGTTTATTTTGTGTTTTTGTTTTGTATTTAGGGCCTATTGTGATAAATTAGGTGTAGGCTATATGGTAAAGGTTCTGTGTTTATGGTTTAGGGTATAATGTTAGAGATTTTAGAAATTGGGGTTGAATGTTAAGCTTGGTAAAGGCCTAACGGACCCAAAATACGATATCCTGAAACAGAATATGTCGGTCCAAGAAGGCCCAACACACTCAAAAAACATATATTATGTTCCCCATTCTGAGAAAGTATGCGTAAGTTAGCAAAAACACTCCCATGAACTTCAAAATTTTAAAAAACGGTTTGTAGAGTGTTTGGATGATAGAAACGAGCCAAAATCTTCACGTTAGTATCATTTCATGGTTAGTGTTCAGTGATTAAGGTTTTAGGATTAGGGTATAGGGCTTGGTGTTTAGTGTTTTATTTTATCAAACCTACCATTATATATCCACAAAATGACAAGTACAAATCAAACCCCTACTTGTTTTTGACTCAAAAACAAGCATGGCAAGGACAAACAAACCCTATAAAACATTTAATAGGAAAATAAACCTATCAACTTGCAAACGACCTATACAACCATTGCTAGAAAGTAAATAAAATTAAAAACAAGAACAACTTATACAACCATTGCTAAGAAATTAAACCCTATACAACAATTTCTAAAATCTATAACTAGATCCAAGCTCCAAGCTAGCTTCCTTGTTCTTCTTGCTCGCCTCCCTTGAGTACTCCATGTAGCTTCCATCTTTCCACCAATCTCATATTCTCAAATATCCTTTTAAATAACCTTCTATTCCAAAGTGTGTATTGAACATCTTTCACAACTATTTTCACAATATCTTCATATTTTGGATGCATCTTCTTAAACTCCTTTTCATTCCTCATATCCCAAATACAATAAAGAAAACTAAGAAATGTAATGTTTGATAAGGTATCTTTTAAGGAGTTTCCATCAAATTGATTCATGAAATCAAGCCTTTCCTCCCAAGTAATACCCGTGTTATGCCAATTATGAAGAGCACAAACCTCCTTCCAAGCCAAATTAGTAAACTTGCAAGCCACAAATAGATGATCTCTAGATTCATGTTCCTCAAAACAAAGGTAGCATAATTTGTCCACCTCCATTCCCCACTTACTAAGCCTATCCTTAGTACTCAACCTATCGTTACAAATTAAACAAGCACAAAACTTATGCTTAGGTATACTCCATTTATGCCACACCACACTGTACCATTTTGTTTTTTAATTAGGACCCCTTAGATCATACATAACATCCATGGCTTTAAACCCTTTTCTCCCCATTTTATAGTGTCATCTTCCTCATTTAGCATCATGTCCTTTACCATCTCATACACCTTATTGAGTTTAAGTGGAAATCTCCACCTCTTCCCAATATAGTAATCCATCACTTTTTTGTTGATATTGTAATTACCTAAAGAAATAGCATCTTTTTGTTAACAAATATCAACAACACATTTACCATTTATCCACCTATCATTTAACATATAGGTTCTTTCCCCATTTCCAACATCATGTACAATATAGTTAAAAGCAATGTACCTCACATTTAGCATAGCTCTCCACGTCCAGGAAGTTTACTATCATAAGTAATGCTCCATATACTCTTGTTCCTTAGCCAATTTGAATAGAACCATTGATACCAAATGTTATCTTTATAACCATACATCCTCCAAAAAGCTTTAAGAATAGCAACTTGATTCATTTGGAGGAGATTCGGTATGCCTAACCCCCCATTTTCTTTACTTTGACAAAGTTCTTTCCAAGCCACTTTAGCTCCATAAAAATCATTAGTATTAACCTTCCAAAGAAACCTACTCAAGAGTGATTCAATCTCATGAATAACCCCCATTGGAAGAATCATTACATTACACCAATATCTAGCTTTACTTTGCAAAATACTCTAGATTATATGAAGCCTTCCTGCAAAGGTAAGAAATCTATGTATCCAACTTTCCACACTCCCAACTATATTATTAATTAGAGTAGCACACATTAAGCTATTAGGACCCTTTGTAGTAAAAGGAGCTCCAAGATATCTAACAGGAAGTTTACCCTTTTTAATATTGAGAATACAACTCAAATCATCATGCAGGTCCTTGTTACACCCTCCTATATATAACTCACTCTTTTCAGGACTGATTTTAAGGCCAGAAAGTCTAGAGAAGAGGTCAAGGCCTTGTTTTATTCTCATGGTAGAATCCTTATCACCATTAAAGAATACTAGACAATCATCAACAAATATAAGATGGTTCAAACCCATTCTAGCACAATTAGGGTGATAAGTAAAAGCTTTATTTTGAGCCATCTTATCAAGAATAGAACTGAAACCTTGCATACACACAACAAATAGATACGGAGATAAAGGATCACCTTGCCTTAATCCTCTTTCTCCTTTGAAATAACCACACACACTCCCATTAATACATAAAGAGAACATAGGTGTATAAATACACATCTTGATCCAAGAGATAAACTTATCATGAAATCCAATAATGTGAAGCAATTGAATAAGGCACCTCCAATTAATTGTATCAAATGCCTTTCGAAGATCAATGTTTAAAGTACACCTTGTACTCAAATCCTTCCTAACATAACCTACCACCACACTTTGAGTCACTAATATATTATCAGAAATGCTTCTTCCTCTTACAAAAGCAGCTTGATTTTTAGATATAAGGTCTTCAAGACTTTGTTTCATCCTATTTTCAATGATTTTAGATATAGCTTTGTATAGGATGCTACAACAAGCTATGGGCCTAAAACTCTTCACTGAGGTGGGATTCTTAACCTTAGGAATAAGAACAAGATTTGTAGCATTAATTTGCTTCAAGATTTGTCTATTCTTGAAAGTTTGCTTTATAGCATTACATATATCCTCCCCAATAATACTCCAAGTAGCTTTGAAGAATGCACTATTAAAACCATCTAGACCCGGAACCTTTGAGTTATCTATAGAAAATATAGCTTCTTTAATCTCCTTACTATTAATGTATTTAGGGTTTCTTGTTGTGGTTTAGTGTTTAGGGTTTAGGGTTTGTTGTTGTGGTCTATTGTTAGTGTTTATGGTTAGTATTTAGGGCTTATGGTGATGGATTAGGTGTAGGTTATGGGGTAAAAATTTTGTGTTTATGGTTTAAGGTATAATGTTAGAGATTTTAGAAATTAGGGTTGAATGTTATAGATGGAAAAACCCTAATGGACTCAAAATACGAAACTCTAAAATTAATTATTAAATTAAACCTAAAAGTAAACAAAACAAACCTCAAAACGTAAAACTAATGATCTTAGATGGAAATGCTTGTTGTTGGTCTCAGGAGGACCAACACACTCAAAAAACATGTATTATGTGCCCCATTATGAGAAAGTATGCAAAAGTTAGCAAAAACCCTCCCGAGAACTTCAAAAATCATAAAACCGGTTCGCAGTGTGTTTGGATGATAGAAATAAGCCAAAATCTTCACGGTATTATCCTTTCCATGGTTAGGGTTCAGTGATTAGGGTTTTGGGATTAGGGTTTAGTGTTTAGGGTTTGGGGTTTCTGGTTACGATTTATTGTTAGTGTTTATGGTTTGTATTTAGAGCTCATTGTGATGAATTAGGTGTAGGCTATAGGGTAAAGGTTTTGTGTTTATGGTTTAGGGTATAATGTTAGAGATTTTAGAAAAAAAATTCGAATGTTACGGTTGATAAAAGCCTAATGGACACAAAATACGATATCCTGAAATAGAATATTAAAAACAACCTAAAAGTCAACTAAACACATCTCAAAACATAAAACATATGATGTTAGATGGTAAAGCAATATGTCGGTCCCTGAAGGAACAACACACTAAAAAAACATATATTATGTTCCCCATTCAGAGAAAGTATGCAAAAGTTAGCAAAAACCCACCCGGGAACATCAAAAAACTTAAAAAAAGGTTGCAGAATGTTTGGATGATGGAAACGAGCCAAAATCTTCACGTTATTATCCTTTCCATGGTTAGGGTTCAGTGGTTAAGGTTTTGGATTAGAGTATAGGGTTTAGGGTTTAGGGTTTTTGGTTGCGGTTTATTGTTAATGTTTATGGTTAGTATTTTGGGCTTATGGTGATGGATTAGGTGTAGGTTACGGGGTTAAGGTTTTGTGTTTATGTTTTAGGGTATAATGCTAGAGATTTTAGGAATTAGGGTTGAATTTTAAAGATGTTAAAACCCTAACGGACTCAAAATACGAAACCCTAAAATAGGATATAAAAAACAACCTAAAAGTCAACAAAATAAATCTCAAAACGTAAAACTAATGATCTTAGATGGAGAAGCCATCTGTTGGTCCCAAAAGGCCCAATTCACTCAAAAAACATATATTATATACCCCATTCAGAGAAAGTATGCGAAAGTTAGCAAAAACCTCTTGGGAACTTCAAAAATCTTAAAAATGGTTTGCAGAGTGTTTGGATGATAGTAACGAGCCAAAATCTTTACGTTATTATCCTTTCCAAGGTTAGGGTTTAATGATTAGGGTTTTGGGATTAGGGTATAGGGTTTAGTGTTTAGGGTTTCATGTTTCTGGTTACGGTTTATTTTTAGCGCTTATGGTTAGTATTTAGGGATTATGGTGATGGATTAGGTACAGTTATGGGGTTAAGGTTATGTGTTTATGGTTTAGGGTATAATATTAAAGATTTTAGAAATTAGGGTTGAATGTTACAGTTGGTAAAACCCTAACGGACCCAAAATACGAAACCCTAAAATAGAATATAAAAACAACCTAAAAGTCAACCAAAATAAATCTCAAAACGTAAAACTAATGATCATAGATGGCAAAGCGATCTGATGGTCCCTAAAGGCCTAACGCACTCAAAAAACATATATTATGTGCCCCATTCTGACAAAGTATGTGAAAGTTAGCAAAAACCCTCCCGGGAACTTCAAAAATCTTAAAACTGGTTGGCAGAGTGTTTGGATGATTGAAACGAGCCAATATCTTCTCGTTAAAATCCTTTCCATGGTTAGGGTTCGGTGATTAGGGTTTTGGGATTAGGGTATAGGGTTTAGTGTTTAGGGTTTGGGGTTTCTGGATACGGTTTATTGTTAGTGTTTATGGTTTGTATTTAGGGCTTATTGTGGATAATTAGGTGTAGGTTATAGGGTTAAGGTTTTGTTTTTATGGTTTAGGGTATAACATTAGAGATTTTAGAAATAAGGGTTGAATGTTACGGTTGGTAAAACCCTAACGCGCCCAAAATATGATATCCTTAATTAGAATATTTAAAACAACCTAAAAGTTAAAAAAACACATCTAAAAGTGTAAAACAGACGATCTTAGATGGCGAAGCAATCTGTTGGTCCCAGAAAGCCAAACGCACTCAAAAAACATATATTATGTGCCCCATTCTGAAAAAGTATGCGAAAGTTAGCAAAAACCCTCAGAGGAAATTCAAAAATCTTGAAACCGGTTTGTAGAGTGTTTGGATGATAGAAATGAGCCAAAATCTTCACGTTATTATCCTTTCCATGGTCAGGGTTCAGTGATTCAAGATTTGGGATTAGGGTATAGGGTTTAGTGTTTAGGGTTTGGGGTTTCTAGTTACGGTTTATTATTAGTGTTTATGGTTTGTATTTAGGGCTTATTGTGATGAATTAGGTATAGGCTACAGGGTAAAGGTTTTGTGTTTATAGTTTAGGGTATAATGTTAGAGATTTTAGAAATTAGAGTTGAATGTTACGGTTGGTAAAAGCCTAATAGACCCAAAATACGATATCCTGAAATAGAAAATTAAAAACAACTTAAAAGTCAACAAAACATTTCTCAAAATGTAATACAGATGATCTTAGATGGCAAAGCAATCTGCCGGTCTAAGAAGGCCCAACGCACTCAAAAAAATATATTATGTGCCCCATTCTGAGAAAGTATGCGAAAGTTAGCAAAATCCCTCCCGCAGACTTCAAAAATCTTAAAAACGGTTTGTATAGTGTTTGGATGATAGAAACGAGCCAAAATCTTCATGTTATTATCCTTTCCATAGGGTTTAGTGATTAAGGTTTTAGGATTAGGGTATAGGGTTTGGTGTTTAGTGTTAATGGCTTAGGGTTTCTGGTTGTGGTTTATTTTTAGTGTTTATTGTTAGTATTTAGGGCTTATAGTGATGGATTAGGTGTAGGTTATGGGGTTAAGATTTTGTGTTTATGGTTTAGGGTATAATGTTAGAGATTTTATAAATTAGGGTTGAATGTTACAGATGGGAAAACCCTAATGGACCCAAAATACGATATCCAAAAATAGAATACTAAAAACAACCTAAAAGTCAACAAAACATATCTCAAAACGTAAAACAGATATCTTAAATTGCAAACCTATCTATTGGTCCCAGAAGGCCTAACGCACTCAAAAAACATATATTATGTGCCCCATTCTGAGAAAGTATGCGAAAGTTAGCAAAAACCCTCCCGAGAACTTCAAACATCTTAAAAATGATTTGCAGAGTGTTTGGTTGAAAGAAACGAGCCAAAATTTTCACGTTATTATCCTTTCCATGGTTAGGGTTTAGTGATACAAGTTTTGGGGTTTTTCTTTTATCAAACCTACCATTTTATATCCACAAAATGACAAGTACAAATCAAACCCCTACTTGTTTTTTACTCAAAAACAAGCATGGCTAGGAAAAAAAACCATATACAACATTTACTAGGAAAGTAAACCTATCAACTTGCAAACAACCTATACAAACATTGCTATATAAAAAATAAATCAAAGTAAGAGAACCTTATACAACCATTGCTAAGAAATTAAACCCTATACAACAATTGCTAAAATCTATTACTAGGTCCAAGCTCCATGCTAGCTTCCTTGTTCTTCTTGCTCTCCTCCCTTGAGTACTCCATGTAGCTTCAATCTTGCCACCAATCTCATATTCTCAACACTCCTTTTAAATAATTTTCTATTCCAAAGTGTGTATTGAACATCTTTCACAACTATTTTCACAATATCCTCATATTTAGGATGCATCTTCTTAAACTCCTTTTTATTCCTCACATCCCAAATACAACAAAGAAAGCTAAGAAAAGTAATGTTTGATATGGTATCTCTTAAGGTGTTACCATCGAACTTAAGCATGAAATCAAGTCTTTCCTCCCAAGTATTACCCGAGTTGTGCCAATTGTGAAGAGCACAAATCTCTTTCCAAGCCAAAGTAGTAAATTTGCAATTCACAAATAGGTGATCTCTAGATTCACGTTCTTCAAAACAAAGATAGCACAACTTGTCCACTTACATTCCCCACTTGCTAAGCCTATCTTTAGTGCTTAATCTATTCTTACAAACTAACCAAGCACAAAAATTGTGCTTAGGTATACTCCATTTATGCCACACCACACTGTACCATTTTGTTTTCTCATTAGGACCCCTTAGGCCATACATAACATCCGAGGTCTTAAAGCCTTTATCTCCCCATCTTATAGTGTCATTTTCTTCATTAAGCACCATATCCTTTACCACCTCATACACCTTATTGAGACTAGGTGGAAATCTCCACCTCTTCCCAATATAGTAATCCATCACCTTTTTGTTAATATGGTAATTGCCTAAAGAAATAGCATCCTTTTGTTCACAAATATAACCAACACACTATATGTTCTCTCCCTATTTCCAACATCATGTATAATATATTTAAAAGCAAGGTACCTCACATTAAGCATTTCTCTCCATGTCCAAGGAAGTTTACTATCATATGTAATGCTCCATATACTCTTATTCCTTAGCCAATTTGAGTAGACCCATTGAGACCAAATATTATCTTTATAACCATACATTCTCCAAAAAGCTTTAAGAATAGCAACTTGATTTATTTGGAGAAGATTAGGTATGCCTAATCCTCCATTTTCTTTACTTTGACATAATTCTTTCCAAGCCACTTTAGCTCCATGAAAATCATTAGTATTACCCTTCCAAAGAAATCTACTCAAGAGTGATTATATCTCATGAATAACTCCCATTGGAAGGATCATTACATTACACCAATATCTAGCTTTACTTTGCAAACCACTCTTGATTAAATGAAGTCTTCCTGCAAATGTAAGAAATCTATGCATCCACCCTTCAACACTTCCAACTATGTTATTAATAAGGGTAGCACACATTAAACTATTAGGGCCTTTTGTAGTTAAAGGAGCCCCAAGATATCTAACAGGAAGTTTACCCTTCTTAACATTGAGAATAACACTTAAATCATCATGAAGGTCCTTGTTACAACCTTCCATATATAGCTCACTCTTTTCAGGACTTATTTTAAGGCCGGAAAGTCTAGATAAGAGATCAAGGCCTTGTTTTAGTCTCTTGGCCGAGTCCTTATCACCATTAAAAAATACCAAACAATCATCAAAAAATATAAGATGGTTCAAATCCATTCTAGCACAATTAGGGTGATAAGTAAAAGCTTTATTATGTGCCACTTTCTCAAGAATAGAAGAGAAACTTTGCATACATACAACAAATAGATAAGGAGATAAAGGATCAACTTGTCTTAATACTCTTTCTCCTTTGAAATAACCACACACACTTCCATTAATGCACAAAGAGAACATGGGTGTAGAAATACACATCTTGATCCACTAGAATATTATCAGAAATACTCCTTCCACCTACAAAGGCAGCCTGGTTTTTTGGATATAAGCTCCTCAGTGCATTGTTTCATCCTATTTGCAATGATTTTTGATATAGCTTTATATAAGATATTATAACAAGCTATAGGTCTAAAACTCTTCACTGAAGTGGGATTCTTAACCTTGGGAATAAGCACAAGATTTGTACTATTAATTTTCTTCAATATATGTCCAATTCTGAAAGTTTCCTTTATAGCATTACATATATCATCCCCAATAATACTCCAAGTAGCTTTGAAGAAAGCACTAGTAAAACCATCTGGGCCAGGGACTTTGAATTATCAATAGAGAATATAGCTTCTTTAACCTCCTTACTAGTGATATCCTTCACCATTTCTTTAGCTTCATCATTAGTAATAGCTTTAACAACAAGTTTCTTCAAGCATTTAGAGCTAACATATTCTTCTTGAGTATCCTTAGTACCAATTAAACTAGTGTAGTACTTGATAAATTAATCATGAATAGCTTCATCTTCAACAATAATGTCACCATTTTCAGTCACAATAGAGGATACTCGGTTTTGAGTGATTCTAGCCTTGATACTTTTATGATAATGGGCAGTGCTACAATCACCCTTTTGAGCCCAAGTAATTCCAGATTTTTGTTTTAAAAACTCCTCTTGAATGTTAAGAAGGTGCATGAGCTTCTCTTTAAGTTCCTTCTCAATGGTAAGCATAGTTTGATCCCCATTCATAACCATAACTTGAACCCTCTCAAGCTCCTCCTTTAGCTTCATAATCTCTTGTGTGGAGTGATGAAAATACTTCCTATTAAAAATCTTTACAACTTTTTTTACTTCCTTCAATTTATTCACCACTTTATACATCATACTTCCTTTAACCTCAACTTTCCACACCTTTTCAATCAAAGGCAGAAATTGATCATGTTCAATCCAAATATTGAAAAATTTAGAAGATGAAGGTTTAGTATTTGGACTCCCCTGAATTTTGAGAATGAGATTGGAATGATCGGAAACTCCAGGAGCTTCCATCATCAAAGTAGACTTCAAACAAGTGAACCAAGCATCATTTATGAAAATTTTATCAATTCTACTAGAAATAAACCCATCAATTCTTCTATTAGTCCAAGTATAATAGCATCCTTGACTAGGGTGCTCAACCATTCCATTATCATTAATACATTCCTCAAAATCATGTGAACTCTTATGAAGACTAGTACACCCCATTCTTTCCTCAACTTTAGTAATTTCATTATAGTCACCACACCAAATACAAGGAGAGGACCCATTAATAATCATCCATTCACTAAGTGTGTTCCATAGAATTAACCTTTTATCTTCATCATTTTCAGCGTAAACCATTATACAATTGAAAGCTATCTTATTATATATATCATACACCTCAAGAATGATAGCTTGGCTAGTTGAATCAAGGAGCTTAACATCCAAAACATTTTTATTCCATTTAATACAAATTCTGCCCCTATAATCCTTATCATGATTAGTAATAGTACCCCAATTATTCAAATCAGCATTATGAAACTTAGTGTAACTTTGTAAAGTCATTTTAGTTTCCAAAAAACCAATAAGATCAATCTTCTTATCCTGTACAGCATGAATAACTTCTTTTTGTTTGAGGCTTAGATATAAACCTCTAACATTCCAAGAGCTAACAATCATTAGGAACAGGAGGTTTACCTTCCCTATGGGTACTTCCCATAAACATGTTCAAAGCATCTTCAAGATTTTCATTTGCCTTGTTTAGAGCACAAAAAGAGATACTTAAACCTCCTTCAAGGATATTTAAATTGCAAGCACTTTCTCTAGGTGTATTAGGGGTTATTTCTTTCCCCTTTACACTACTACTTCCCACATTTTTTTTGGTGGAGTTGTAGTTGTGATATTAATGTTAGGACTTTGAACTTCATTATCCATTTTCTCCTTTTGCTTCTTTTGCACAACTCTCCATTCTTCAACCTTCTTTTGAACATTGTATTGATTTGCTTGATGATTAACTTGGTTAGGTTTAGCTTGGTAATTAGCTTTTGGTCTCTCCTTTATAACTTCTTTTCTGCCTTGACTACAATTACTATCCTTATTCCCCAAGACCTTGCAATTAAAGCACCTAGGAGGTAACCATTCATAATAAGCTTCCACCACATGAATTCCATCCTCTTCAAGATCCACATTAACCCTTTTAACAAGCTCTTTTGTCATATCCACCTCCACACAAGCTCTAGCAAAACTTAACCTATTCCTTGACTTAGTAATTGGATACATTTGAATTGGGATTCCCAAAGCACTACATATGTAGCTCAAATCATCATTTGTCCACAATTGCAAAGGTACCTTCCTCAATTTAACCCAAAGTGGGACCTTAGTCATATCAAGCTTCTCAAACTTCATATTAGATTCCAACTTTCTTAATATCATTATTCTTCCATTTACATGCCAAACTTGTTCCAAGATGTTGTTATACTCCTATTCACTTTGAAATTTGAATAGCTAATCATCCATATCAGTTGACTTGATCTCCACAGGACCACAATTCCTCCATTGTACATTCACCATGCTTCTAACCATGTGATATTCAGGAAATTGACCTACTAGACAGTTTTCCCACTCCTTAATTCCACTCTTTACTATATTCCTTGGAGGTTTGACCATGAGTTCATCTTCTACTTGATTAGAAGCAAAGTATTTGAGCTTCAATTCTTGATCAACCTTCTTCTTAAACAACCCAGTCCAAACACCCTGCTTCCCACTATTTTCCTCAATTATTTCCACCTCACATTCCTCAACATTATCCTCATTCTGACCTTGTGCTACTCCCAAGAGGGTACTTTCATTTGGTTGAGAAGTTTCTCCAACTATTGTACCAAGAATGGAGTAATCCCCTTTGTGACAAACATCAAAACTCTTTCTCTCGAGGGAAATCAGAGCCTCACCCTCCTTTAGGGTCTCATCTTGTCCGTTCATTCCCTCAACTATTGTACAATCAATAGCCTTAGTAGCCTTGATGCTTTCACTAGAGAAAAGTAAGGTTTGGTTCACTAAATCCCCAATTACAGTTTCTGTCCCTCTCATAGGTCTTTCATCGAGCACATTATCCTCACTATAAGAAACATTATCCTTCCTACTAGAATCGTAAGTAACACACTTCCACTCATAAAATTGCTTCTTTTAGATGCAGAAAAATTATTACTCACTTGTATTATTGGTGTAGCAGGAACATACTTCCCTTGCATAGATACAAACTTCACAGGACCTTCTTTATTTTTAGCGCTTTTTTTAATTCCCTTGTTACCAGACTTCTTACGAGGTGCCATTGAATCAGGAATGAAGAAAGAAAAACACCAAAAAAAGAATCACTAAATTTGGTTAAGAAATGAGCGAAAAATCTCCAGAAAATCTCCTTTGATCACGAGTGTGATTTGCAAATTTCGATAATGATTTTTGCACGCAATTAAAAGTTGATTTTGAATCGGAAATTGATGCTGATTGCCCAATTATTGCCAAATTATTATCTAATCAAAGCTTTATCCACTTCGTAATACAAAAACAGAAAGACCCGTCTTCTTCGTGAGCTATACCCCCAATACAGTAGCGCGTAACACTCACTTCCCCACTTCTTCAGATCCAGCCGACAAAACCTTTACAGCTAAGATTTCCACTATCTCTACACCTGAATTAATTTCCAAACACAAGCAAATAAATCCATAACAAATGAAAATAAAGAGCTTGAAGAATTTTTAACTCTAGTCAAACAAGGTCAACACTCCGGTCAATCTTCGGTCAAACTCCAGCCATAAGGTCGGAGAGTCATCGGTGATGGGTGGGAAGTCAACGGCGGTCAATAGGAGTCAAAGCTCAATCAAACTTTGATTAAACTTCAAACCCTAGTGAGAGAAAGTAGAGAGAAGGAGGGGGTTTTATGATTAGTGTTTAGGGTTTATGGTTTTTGTTTACGGTGTATTGTTAATGTTCATGATTATTTAGGGCTTATGGTGATGGATTAGGTGTAGGATATAGGGTTAGGGCTTTGTGTTTATTGTTTAGGGTTTAATGTTAGAGGGTTTAGAAATTAGGGTTTAATGTTAAGGTCGAAACCCTAAAATAGAATATTTAAAACAACCTGAAAGTCAACTAAATAAATCTCAAAACGTAAAACAGGCGATATTAGATGTCGAAGCTATCTGTTGGTCCTAGAAGGCCCAATGCACTCAAAAAAACATATCTTATGTGCCACATTCTGAGAAAATACGTAAAAGTTAGCAAAAACCCCTCTGGGAACTTCAAAAGACTTGAAAATGGTGTTCAAAGTGTTTAGATGATACAACAAGCCAAAATCTTAATGTTATTAACATTTCCATGGTTAGAGCTTAGTGATTATGGTTTTGGGATTAGTGTTTGGGATTTAGTGTTTAGGGTTTAGGGTTTTGGTTACGGTTTATTGTTAGTGTTTCTGGCTAGTATTTAGGGCTTATGGTAATGGATTAGGTGTAGGTTATGGGGTTAGGGCTTTGTGTTTATTGTTTACGGTTTGATGTAAGAGGTTTTAGAAATTAAGGTTTAATGTTACAGATTTTAAAACCCTAACGGACCCAAGATACGAAACCCCAAAATAGAATATTTAAAACAACCTAAAAGTCAACTAAATAAATCTCAAAACATAAAACAGACGATCTTAGATGGCGAAGCTATCTGTTGGTCCCAAAAGGCCCAACGCACTCAAAAAAACATATATTATGTGCCCCATTCTGAGAAAGTATGTGAAAGTTAGCAAAAACCCTTTCGGGAACTTCAAAAATCTTGAAAACGGTTTTCAGAGTGTTTGGTAATACAACGAGCCAAAATCATCAAATTATTATCCTTTCCATGGTTAGGTTTTAATGATAAGGGTTTTGTGATTAGTGTTTAGGGTTTAGGGTTTCTGGTTACGGTTTATCGTTAGTGTTTATGGTTATTTAGGGCTTATGGTGATGGATTAGGTGTAGGTTATAGGGTTAGGGCTTTGTGTTTATTGTTTAGGGTTTAATGTTAGAGGTTTTAGAAATTAGGGTTTAATGTTACAGTTTGTAAAACCCTAATGGACCCAAAATACAAAACCCTAAAATAGAATATTAAAAACAACCTAAAAGTCAACTAGATAAATCTCAAAACATAAAATAGATGATCTTAGATGGCGAAGCTATCTGTTGGTCCCAGAAGGCCCAACGCACTCAAGAAACATATATTATGTGCCCCATTCTGAGAAAGTATGTGAAAGTTAGAAAAAACCCTTTCGGGAACTTCAAAAATCTTGAAAACGTTTTTTAGAGTGTTTGGTAATACAACGAGCCAAAATGTTCACGTTATTATTCTTTCCATGGTTAGGTTATAGTGATTAGGGTTTTGGGATTAGTGTTTAGGGTTTAGGGTTTAGGGTTTATGGTTACAGTTTATTGTTAGTGTGTATGTTTATTTAAGGGTTATGGTGATGGATTAGTTGTTGGTTATAGGGTTAGGGCTTTGTGTTTATTGTTTAGGGTTTAATGTTAGAGGTTTTAGAAATTAGGGTTTAATGTTACAGTTTGTAAAACCCTAACGGACCCAAAATACAAAATCCTATAATAGAATATTAAAAACAACCTAAACGTCAACTAAATAAATCTCAAAACGTAAAAGAGACGACGTTAGATGGCGAAGCTATCTGTTGGTCCCAGAATAACCAACGCACTCAAAAAACATATATTATGTGCCCCATTCTGAGAAAGTATGTGAAAGTTAGCAAAACTCCTTTCGGGAACTTTAAAAATCTTGAAAACGGTTTTCAGAGTGTTTGGATAATACAACGAGCCAAAATCTTCACGTTATTATCCTTTACATGGTTAGGTTTTAGTGATTAGGGTATTGTGATTAGTGATTAGAGTTTACGATTTCTGGTTACGGTGTATTGTTAGTGTTTATGGTTATTTAGGACATTGTGTTTTTTGTTTAGGGTTTTATGTTAAGAAATTATGGTTTAATGTTATGGTTTGTAAAGCCCTAACGGATCCAAAATACAAAACCCTAAAATAGAATATTAAAAGAACCTAAAACTCAACTAAATAAATCTCAAAACATAAAACAGACGATCTTAGATGGCGAAGCACTCTGTTGGTCCCAGAAGGCCTAACGCACTCAAGAAACATATATTTTGTTCCCCATTCGGACAAAATATGTAAAAGTTAGCAAAAACCCATCTGGGAACTTCAAAAATCTTGAAAACGGTGTTCCGAGTGTTTGGATGATACAACGAGCCAAAATCTTCACGTTATTAACCTTTCCATGGTTAGGGTTTTGGAATTAGTGTTAAGGGTTTTTGGTTACGGTTTACTGTCAGTGTTTATGGTTAGTATTTAGGGCTTATGGTAATGGATTAGGTGTAGGTTATTGGGTTAGGGCTTTGTGTTTATTGTTTAGGATTTAATGTTAGAGGTTTTAGAAATTATGGTTTACTTTTACGGTTTGTAAAACCCTAACGGACCCAAAATACGAAACTATAAAATATAATATTAAAAACAACCTAACTAATTAAATCTCAAAACGTAAAACAGACGATATTAGATGTCGAAGCTATCTGTTGGTCCCAGAAGGCCCAATGCACTCAAAAAACATATATTATGTACCCCATTATGAGAATATATGTAAAAGTTAGCAAAAACCCTTCCGGGAACTTCAACAAATTTGAAAACGGTGTTCAGAGTGTTTGGATGATACAACAAGCCAAAATCTTCACGTTATTATCCTTTCCATAGTTAGGGGTTACTATTTAGGGTTTTGGGATTAGTGTTTAGGGATTAGTGTTTAGGTTTTTGGTTACGTATGTTAGTGTTTATGGCTAGTATTTGGGGCTTATGGTGATGGATTCGGTGTAGGTTATTGGGTTAGGGCTTTGTGTTTATTGTTTATGGTTTAATGTTAGAGGTTTTAGAAATTAGGGTTTAATGTTATAGATTGTAAAATCCTAACAGACCCAAGATACAAAACCCAAAAACATTAAAAATAACCTAAAAGTCAACTAAATAAATCTTGAAACGTAAAACAGTAGATCTTATATGGAAAAGCTATCGTTTGGTCCCAAAATTAGGGTTTAATGTTTTGTAAAACCCTAATGGACCCAAAATACGAAACCCTAAAAAAGAATATTAAAAACAACCTAAAAGTCAACTAAATAAATCTCAAAACGTAAAAGAGACGGTCTTAGATGGCGAAGCTATCTGTTGGTCCCAGAAGGCCCAACGCACTCAAAAAAAATTATTATGTTCCCCATGCTGAGAAAGTATGTGAAAGTTAGCAAAAACCCTTCGGGAATTTCAAAAATCTTGAAAACGGTGTTCAGAGTGTTTGGATGATACAACGAGCCAAAATCATCTCGTTATTATCCTTTCCATGGTTAGGGTTCAGTGATTAAGGTTTTTGGATTAGTGTTTAGGGTTTAGTGTTTAGGGTTTCTGGTTACTGTTTACTGTTAGTGTTTATGGTTAGTATTTAGGGCTTATGGTGATGGATTAGGTGTAGGTTATAGGGTTAGGGCTTTGTGTTCATTGTTTAGGGTTTAATAATGTTAGAGGTTTCAGAAATTATGGTTTAATGTTACGGTTTGTAAAACCGTAACGGACCCAAAAATACGAAACCCTAAAATAGAATATTAACAACAACCTAAAATTCAACTAAATAAATCTCAAAACGTAAAACAGACGATCTTAGATGGCGAAGCTATCTGTTGGTCCCAGAAGGCCCAACGCTCTCAAAAAACATATATTATGTGTCCATTTTGAGAAACTATGTGAAAGTTAGCAAAAACCCTTCCTAGAACTTCAAAATTCTTGAAAACGGTTTTCAAAGTGTTTGGATGATACAACGAGCCAAAATCTTCACATTATTATCCTTTCAATGGTTAGGGTTTACTAATTAGGGTTTTGGGATTAGTGTTTAGGGTTTAGTGTTTAGGGTTTAGGTTTGTGGTTACGGTTTATTGTTAGTGTTTATGGTTAGTATTTAGGGCTTATGGTGATGGATTAGGTGTTGGTTATAGGGTTAGGGCTTTGTGTTTATTGTGTTGTGTTTATTGTTAGAGGTTTTAGAAATTAGGGTTTAATGTTACAATTCGTAAAACCCTAACGGACCAAAAATATGAAACCCTAAAATAGAATATTAAAAACAACGTAAATGTCAACTAAATAATTCTCATAACGTTAAACAAACAATCTTAGATGGAGAATTCGCTATCTGTTGGTCCCAGAAGGCCCAACGCACTCAAAGAACATATATTAGTTACCCCTTTCTGAAAAAGTATGTAAAAGTTAGCAAAAATCCTTTCGGGAACTTCAAAAATTTTGAAAACGGTTTTCAGAATGTTTGGATGATACAACGAGCCAAAATCTTCATGTTATTATCCTTTTCATGGTTAGGGTTTAGTGATTAGGGTTTTGGGATTAGTGTTTAGGGTTTAGTGTTTAGGGTTTAGGGTTTTTGGTTTCGTTTTATTGTAATATTTTATGGTTAGTATTTAGGGTTTATGGTGATGGATTAGGTGTAGGTTATAGGGTTAGGGCATTGTGTTGTTTTTGGTGTAATGTTAGAGGTTCTTGAAATTAGGGTTTAATGTTATGGCTTGTAAAACCCAAACGAAACCAAAATACGAAACCCTAAAATAGAATATTAAAAACAACCTAAAATTCAACTAAATAAATCTTAGAACGTAAAACTGATGATCTTAAATGGCGAAGCTATCTGATGGTCCCAGAAGGCCCAACGCACTTAAAAAACATATATTACGTGCCCAATTCAGAAAAAGTATGTAAAATTTAGGAAAAACCCATCCCGAAAATTCAAAAATATAGAAAGTGGTTTACAGAGTGTTTGGATGATACAACGATCCAAAATCTTCACGTTATTATCCATTCCATGGTTAGGGTTTAGACATTAGGGTTTTGGGATTAGTGTTTGGGGTTTCGTGTTTAAAGTTTAGGTTTTTGGTTACGGTTTATTGCTAGTGTTTATGGTTAATATTTAGGGCTTATGGCGATGGATTAGGTGTAGGTTATAGGGTTAGGGCTTTGTGTTTATTGTGTTTAGGGTTTAGGTTTCTGGTAACGGTTTATTTTTAGTGTTTATGATTAGTATTTAGGGCTTATGGTGATGGATTAGGTGTTGGTTATAGGGTTAGGGCTTTGTGTTTATTGTTAGAGGTTTTAGAAATTAGGGTTTAATGTTACAGTTGGTAATTGAGCAAAAATACAAAAATCTAAAATAGAATATTAAAAACAACCTAAAGGTCAGCTAAATAAATCATAAAACGTGAAGCAAACGATCTTATATGGAGAATTTGCTATCTGTTGGTCCCAGAAGGCCCAACACACTCAAAAAAACATATATTATGTGCCCCCTTTCTGAGTAAGTATGTGAAAGTTAGCAAAAAACCTTTTGGGAACTTCAAAAATCTTGAAAACGGTTTTCAGAATATTCGAATGATACAACGAGCCAAAATCTTCACGTTATTAACCTTTTCATGGTTAGGCTTTAGTGATTAGAGTTTTGGATTAGTGTTTAGGGTTTAGTGTTTAAGGTTTTGGGTTTTTGGTTACGTTTTATTGTAATATTTTATGGTTAGTATTTAGGGCTTATGGTGATGGATTAGGTGTAGGTTATAGGATTAGGGCTTTGTGTTTATTGTTTAGGGTGTAATGTTAGAGGTTTTATAAATTAGGGTTTAATGTTATGGTTTGTAAAAACCTAACGAACCCAAAATACAAAACACTAAAATAGAATATTAAAAACAACCTAAAAGTCAACTAAATAAATCTTAGAACGTAAAATAGATGATCTTAAATGGTGAAGCTATCTGATGGTCCCAGAAGGCCCAACGCACTAAAAAAACATATATTACGTGCCCTATTCAGACAAAGTATGTAAAATTTAGCAAAAACCCGTCCGAAAAATTCAAAAATATTGAAAATGGTTTACAGAGTGTTTGGATGATACAACGAGCCAAAATCTTCACGTTATTATCCATTCCATGGTTAGTGTTTAGTGATTTGGGTTTTGGGATTACTGTTTGGGGTTTAGTGTTTAGTGTATAAGGTTTAGGTTTCTAGTTACGGTTTACTGCTAGTGTTTATGGTTAGTTTTTAGGGCTTATGGTGATGAATTAGGTGTAGGTTATCGGGTTAGGGCTTTGTGTTATTGTGTAGGGTTTAATGATAGAGGTTTTTGAAATTAGGGTTTAATGTTACGGTTTGTAAAACCCTAAAGGAGCAAAAATACGAAACCCTAAACGAGCCAAAATCTTCACGTTATTATCCTTTCCATAGTTAGGGGTTACTGATTAGTCTTTTGGGATTAGTGTTTAAGGTTTATGGTTTATGGTTTAGGATTTAGGGTTTAGGATTTCTAGTAACGGTTTATTGTTATTGTTAATGATTAGTATTCAGGGCTTATGGTGATTAATTAGGTGAAGGTTATAGGGTTAGGGCTTTGTGTTTATTGTTCATGGTTTAGTGTTACAGATTGTAAAATCCTAACAGAACAAGATACGAAACCCTAAAATAGAATATTAAAAAAGCAACCTAAAAGTCAACTAAATAAATTTCAAAACATAAAACAGATGATCTTAGATGGCGAAGCAACGCACTCCAAAAACCTATATTACGTGCCCCATTCTGAGAAAGTATGTGAAAGTTAGCAAAAACCATTCTGGGAACTTCAAAAATCTTGAAAACATTTTTCAGAGTGTTTGGATTATACAACGAGCCAAAATCTTCTCGTTATTATCCTTTTCATGGTTAGGGTTTAGTGATTTGGGTTTTGGGATTAGTGTTCATGGTTTAGTATTTAGGGTTTAGGTTCCTTATTATGGTTTATTGTTAGAGTTTATGGTTAGTATTTAGGGCTTATGGTGATGGATTAGGTGTAGATTATATTGGGTTTGCCTTTTGTATTTATTGTTTAAGGTTTAATGTTAGAGGTTTTAAAAATTAGGGTTTAATTTTACAGTTGGTAAAACCCTAACGAACCCAAAATACAAAACCCTAAAATACAATATTAAAAACGAATTAAAAGTTAAACAAATAAATCTCATAACGTAAAATAGACGATCTAAGATGGCAAAGCTATCTGTTGGTCCCAGTAGGCCCAACGCACTCAAAAAACATATAATATGTACCCTATTCTGTGAAAGTATGTGAAAGTTAGCAAAAACCCTCCCGCAAACTTCAAAAATCTTGAAACGCTTTTCAGAGTGTTTGGATGATACAGACGCGCCAAAAACTTCACATTATTATCCTTTCCATGGTTAGGGTTTCGTTATTAGGGTATAGGGTTTAGTGTTTCGGTTTACGATTTATTGTTTGTGTTAATTAGGGCTTTTGGTGATGGATTAGGTGTAAGTTAGGGTTAAGGTTTTGTGTTTATGGTTTAGGGTATAATGTTATAGATTTTAGAAATTAGGGTTAATGCGACAGTTGGTAAAACCCTAACGGATCCAAAATATGAAACCTTAACATAAAATATTAAAAACAACCTAAAAGTAAACGAAATAAATCTCAAAACGTAAAACAGATGATCTTAGATGGAGAAGCTATCTGTTGGTCCCAAAAGGTCCAACTCACTAGAAAAACATATATTATATGCGCTATTCTGAGAAAGTATGCGAAAGCTAGCAATAACCCTCCCGGAAACCTCAAAAATCCTTAAAACGGGTTTTAGAGTGTTTGGATGATACAAACGCGCCAAAATCTCCACATTATTATCCTATCCATGTTTAGGTTTTAGTGATTAGGGTTTGTGATTAATATGGTATAGGTTTACGATTTATTGTTAATGTTTATGGTTAGTATTTAGGGCATAGGGAGATGGATTAGGTGTAGATTATATTGGGTTTGGCTTTTGTATTTATTGTTTAAGGTTTAATGTTAGAGGTGTTTAGAAATTAGGGTTTAATTTTACAATTGGTAAAACCCTAATAAACCCAAAATACAAACCTAAAATAAAACATTAAAAATGACTTAAAAGTTAACTAAATAAATCTCAAAATGTAAAACAGACGATCTAAGATGGAAAAGCAATCTATTGGTCCCAATAGGCCCAACACACTCAAAAAACATATAATATGTACCCCATTCTGTGAAAGTATGCGAAAGTTAGCAAAATCTCTCCCAGAAACTTCAAAAATCTTGAAAACGGTTTTCAGAGTTTTTGGATGATACAAACGCGCCAAAATCTTCACATTATTATCCTATCCATGGTTAGGGTTTAATGATTAGGGTTTTGTTATTAGGGTATAGGGTTTAGTGTTTCTGTTTACGATTTATTGTTAGTGTTTATGGTCAGTATTTAGGGCATATGGTGATGGATTAGGTGTAGATTATATTGGATTTGGCTTCTGTATTTATTTTTTAATGTCTAATGTTAGAGGTTGTAGAATTTAGGGTTTAATTTTATAGTTGGTAAAACCCTAACGAACCCAAAATACAAAACCCTAAAATAAAATATTAAAAATGACTTAAAAGTTAACTAAATAAATCTCAAAACGTAAAAACAGACGATCTAAGATGGCAAAGCTATCTGTTGGTCCTAGTAGGCCCAACACACTCAAAAAACCTATAATATGTACCCTACTCTGTGAAAGTATACGAAAGTTAGCAAAAAACCTCCCGGAAACTCCAAAAATCTTGAAAACGGTTTTCAGGGTGTTTGGATGATACAAACGCGCCAAAATCTATTATTATCTTTTCCATGGTTAGGGTTGAATGATTAGGGTTTTATTATTAGGTTATAGGGTTTAGTCTTTCTGTTTAAGATTTATTTTTAGTGTTATTTAGGGCGTTTTGTAATGGATTATGTGTAAGTTAGGGTTAAGGTTTTGTGTTTATGGTTTAAGGTATAATGTTAGAGATTTTAGAAATTAGGGTTTAATGCGACGGTTGGTAAAACCCTAACTGGCCCAAAATACAAAACCCTAAAGTAAAATATTAAAAACAACCTAAAAGTCAACTAAATAAATCTCAAAACGTAAAATAGATGATCTTAGATGGCGAAGCGATATGTTGGTCCCAGAAGGTCCAATGCACTCAAAAAACATATATTATATGCACTTTTCTGATAAAGTATGTGAAAGTTAGCAAAAACCCTCCCCGAAACTTAAAAAAAAAACCTAAAAACGGTTTTTATTCGGATTATACAAACTCGCCAAAATCTCCACATTATTATCCTATCCCTGGTTAGGTTTTAGTGATTAGGGTTTTTTGATCAGGGTATAGGGTTTAGTGTTTATGTTTATGATTTATTGTTTGTATTTATGGTTAGTATTTAGGGAAATGCTGATGGATTAGGTGTAGATTATATTGGCTCAGGCTTTTGTATTTATTGTTTAAGTTTTAATGCTAAAGTTTTTCGAACTTAGGGTTTAATTTTACAGTTGGTAAAACCCTAAGAGACCCAAAATACGAAACCGAAAAATAAAATATTAAAAACGACTTAAAAGTTAACTAAATAAATCTCAAAACATAAAATAGTCGATCTAAGATGGCAAAGCTATTTGTTGGTCCCAGTAGGCCCAACGCACTCAAAAAACATAAAATATGTACCCTATTTGTGTGAAAGTATGCGAAAGTTAGCAAAAACCCTCCTGGAAACATTAAAAATCTTGAAACGGTTTTCGGAGGATTTGGATGATACAAACGCGCCAAAACTTCACATTATTATCCTTTCCAACGTTTGGGTTTGATGATTAGGTTTTTGTTATTAGGGTATACGGTTTAGTGTTTCCGTTTACGATTTATTGTTAGTGTTATATAGGGCTTTTGGTAATGGATTAGGTGTAAGTTAGGGTTAAGGTTTTGTGTTTATGGTTTAGGGTATAATGTTAGAGATTTTAGAAATTAGGGTTTAATGAGATGGTTGGTAAAACCCTAACGGGCCCAAAATACGAAACCCAAAAATAAAATATTAAAAACAACCTAAAAGTCAACTAAATAAATCTCAAAACGTAAAACAGATGATCTTAGATGGCGAAGCGATCTGTTAGTCCCAGAAGGTCCAATGCACTCAAAAAACATATATTATATGCCCTTTTCTGAGAAAGTATGTGAAAGTTGGCAAAAACCCTCCCAAAAACTTAAAAAAATCCTAAAAACGGTTTTTAGAGTGTTTGGATGATACAAACGCGCCAAAATCTCCACATTATTATCCTATCCATGGTTAGGTTTTAGTGATTATGGGTTTTTTATCAGGGTATAGGGTTTAGTGTTTATGTTTATGATTTATTGTTTGTATTTATGGTTAGTATTTAGGGCATATGGTGATGGATTAGGTGTAGTTATATTGGGTTTGACTTTTGTATTTATTGTTTAAGGTTTAATGTTAGAAGTTTTAGAAATTAGGGTTTAATTTTACAGTTGGTAAAACCCTAACGAACCCAAAATACGAAACCCTAAAATAAAATATTAAAAACGACTTAAAAGTTAACTAAATAAATCTCAAAACGTAAAATAGACGATCTAAGATGGCAAAGCTATCTGTTTGTCCCAATAGGCCCAACGCAGTCAAAAAACATAAATTATGTACCCTATTCTGTGAATGTATGCGAAAGTTAGCAAAAACCCTCCCAGAAACTTCAAAAATCTTGAAACGGTTTTCAGAGTGTTTGGATGATACAAACGCGCCAAAACTTCACATTATCATCCTTTCCAATGTTAGGGTTTGATGATTAGGTTTTGTTATTAGAGTATAGGGTTTAGTGTTCCCGTTTATGATTTATTGTTAGTGTTATATAGGGCTTTTGGTGATGGATTAGTTGTAATTTAGGGTTAAGGTTTTGTGTTTATTGTTTAGGGTATAATGTCAGAGATTTTAGAAATTAGGGTTTAATGCGACGGTTGGTAAAACCCTAACAGACCCAAAATACGAAACCCAATAATAAAATATTAAAAACAACCTAAAACTCAACTAAATAAATCTCAAAATGTAAAACAGATGATCTTAGATGGCGAAGCGATCTGTTGTTCCCAGAAGGTCCAATGCACTCAAAAAACATATATTATATGCCGTTTTCTGAGAAAGTATGTGAAAGTTGGCAAAAACCCTCCCGAAAACTTAAAAAAAATCCAAAAAACGGTTTTTAGAGTGTTTGGATGATACAAACGCGCCAAAATCTCCACATTATTATCCTATCCATGGTTAGGTTTTAGTGATTAGGGGTTTTTTATCAGGGTATAAAGTTTAGTGTTTATGTTTATGATTTATTGTTTGTATTTATGGTTAGTATTTAGGGCATATGGTGATGGATTAGGTGTAGTTATATTGGGTTTGACTTTTGTATTTATTGTTTAAGGTTTAATGTTAAAGGTTTTAGAAATTAGGGATTAATTTTACAGTTGGTAAAACCCTAACGAACCCAAAATACGAAACCCTAAAATAAAATATTAAAAACGACTTAAAAGTTAACTAAATAAATCTCAAAACATAAAATAGACGATCTAAGATGGCAAAGCTATCTGTTGGTCCCAGTATGCCCAACGCAGTCAAAAAACATAAAATATATAGCCTATTCTGTGAATGTATGCGAAAGTTAGCAAAAACCCTCCCAGAAACTTAAAAAATCTTGAAACGGTTTTCAGAGTGTTTGGATGATACAAACGCGCCAAAACTTCACATTATCATCCTTTCCAATGTTAGGGTTTGATGATTAGGGTTTTGTTATTAGAGTATAGGGTTTAGTGTTCCCGTTTATGATTTATTGTTAGTGTTATATAGGGCTTTTGGTGATGGATTAGTTGTAAGTTAGAGTTAAGGTTTTGTGTTTATTGTTTAGGGTATAATGTCAGAGATTTTAGAAATTAGGGTTTAATGCGACGGTTGGTAAAACCCTAACTGACCCAAAATACGAAACCCAAAAATAAAATATTAAAAACAACCTAAAAGTCAACTAAATAAATCTTAAAACGTAAAACAGATGATCTTAGATGGCGAAGCGATTTGATGGTCCCAGAAGGTCCAACGCACTCAAAAAACATATATTATATGCCCTATTCTGATAAAGTATACGACAGTTATCAAAAACCCTCCCGGAAACTTCGAAATCCTAAAAACGGTTTTTAGAGTGTTTGGATAATGATACAAACGCGCCAAAATCTCCAGATTATTATCCTATCCATGGTTAGGTTTTAGTGATTAGGGTTTTGTGATTAGGATATATGGTTTAGTGTTTCTGTTTACGATTTATTGTTAGTGCTTATGGTTAATATTTAGGGCATATGTTGATGGATTAGGTGTAGATTATATTGGGTTTGGCTTTTGTATTTATTGTTTAAGGTTTAATGCTAGAGGTTTTAGAAATTAGAGTTTAATTTTACAGTTGGTAAACTCTAACGAACCCAAAATACGAAACCCTAATATAAAATATTAAAAACGACTTAAATGTTAACTAAATAAATCTCAAAACGTAAAACCGACGATCTAAGATGGCAGAGCTATCTGCTGGTCCGAGTAGGCCCAACTCACTCAAAACACGTATAATATGTACCCTATTCTGTGAAAGTATGCAAAAGTTAGCAAAAACCCTCATGGAAACTTCAAAAATCTTTAAAACGGTTTCCAGAGTGTTTGGATGATATAAACGGGCCAAAATCTTCGCATTATTATCCTTTTCATGGTTAGGGTTTAATGATTAGGGTTTTGTTATTAGGTTATAAGGTTCAGTATTTCTATTTACGATTTATTGTTAGTGTTATTTAGGGCTTTTGGTGATGAATTAGGAGTAAGTTAGGGTTAATGTTTTTTGTCTATTGTTTAGGGTGTAATGTTAGAGATTTTAGAAATTATGTTTTAATGCGACGGTTGGTAAAACCCTAACGGGCCCAAAATACGAAACCCTAAAATCAAATATTAAAAACAACCAAAAATTCAACTAAATAAATCTCAAAACGGAAAACAGATGATCTTAGATGGCGAAGCGATATGTTGGTCCTAGAAGGTCCAACGCACTCAAAAAACATATATTATATGCCCTATTCTGATAAAGTATACGAAAGTTATCAAAAACCCTCCCGGAAACTTCAAAATCCTAAAAACGGTTTTTAGAGTATTTGGATGATGATACAAACACGCCAAAATCTCCATATTATTATCCTATCCATGGTTAGGTTTTAGTGATTAGGGTTTTGTGATTAGGGTATATGGTTTAGTGTTTCTGTTTACGATTTATTGTTAGTGTTTATGGTTAATATTTAGGGCATATGTTGATGGATTAGGTGTAGATTATATTGGGTTTGGCTTTTGTATTTATTGTTTAAGGTTTAATGCTAGAGGTTTTAGAAATTAGGGTTTAATTTTACAGTTGGTAAAACACTAACGAACCCAAAATACGAAACCCTGATATAAAATATTAAAAACGACTTAAATGTTAACTAAATAAATCTCAAAATCTAAAACCGACGATCTAAGATGGCAAAGCTATCTGCTGGTCCGAGTAAGCCCTACTCACTCAAAACACGTATAATATGTACCCTATTCTGTGAAAGTATGCGAAAGTTAGCAAAAACCCTCATGGAAACTTCAAAAATCCTGAAAACGGTTTCTAGAGTGTTTGGACGATACAAACGGGCCAAAATCTTCATATTATTATCCTTTTTATGGTTAGGGTTTAATGATTAGGGCTTTGTTATTAGGGTATAAGGTTTAGTGTTTCTGTTTACGATTTATTGTTAGTGTTATTTAAGGCTTTTGGTGATGAATAGGAGTAAGTTAGGGTTAAGGTTTTGTGTCTATGGTTTAGGGTATATTGTTAGAGATTTTAGAAATTAGGGTTTAATGCAACGGTTGGTAAAACCCTAACGGACCCAAAATACGAAACCCTAAAATAAAATATTAAAAACAACCTAAAAGTCAACCAAATAAATCTCAAAACGTAAAACAAATGATCTTAGATGGAGAAGCGATATGTTGGTCCCAGAAGGTCCAACGCACTCAAAAAACATATATTATATGCCCTATTCTGAGAAAGTATACGAAAGTTATCAAAAAAACCTCCCGGAAACTTAAAAAATCCTAAAAACGGTTTTTAGAGTGTTTGGAGGATGATATAAACACGCCAAAATCTCCAGAATATTATCCTAATCCATAGTTAGGCTTTAGTGATTAGGGTTTTGTGATTAGGGTATATGGTTTAGTTTTGCTGTTTACGATTTATTGTTAGTGTTTATGGTTAATATTTAGGACATATGGTGATGGATTAGGTGTAGATTATATTGGGTTTGGCTTTTGTAATTATTGTTTAAGGTTTAATGCTAGAGGTTTTAGAAATTAGGGTTTAATTTTACAGTTGGTAAAACACTAACGAACCCAAAATACGAGACCCTAATATAAAATATTAAAAATGAATAAAAATTAACTAAATAAATCTCAAAACGTAAAACAGACGATCTAAGATGGCAAAGCTATTTGCTGGTCCCAGTAGGCCCAACGCACTCAAAAAACGTATAATATGTACCCTATTCTGTGAAAGTATGCAAAAGTTAGCAAAAACACTCATGGAAACTTCAAAAATCTTGAAAACGGTTTCCAGAGTGTTTGGATGATCAAACGGGCCAAAATCTTCACATTATTATCCTTTTTATGGTTAGGGTTTAATGATTAGAGTTTTGTTATTAGGTTATAAGGTTCAGTATTTCTATTTACGATTTATTGTTAGTGTTATTTAGGGCTTTTGGTGATGAATTAGGAGTAAGTTAGGGTTAAGGTTTTTTGTCTATTGTTTAGGGTGTAATGTTAGAGATTTTAGAAATTAAATTTTAATGCGACTGTTGGTAAAACCCTAACGGACCCAAAATACGAAACCCTAAAATCAAATATTAAAAACAACCAAAAAGTCAACTAAATAAATCTCAAAACGGAAAACAGATGATCTTAGATGGCGAAGCGATATGTTGGTCCCAGAAAGTATCGGAAAGTTATCAAAAACCCTCCCGGAGACTTTAAATCCCTAAAAACGGTTTTTAGAGTGTTTGAATGATGATACAAACACGCCAAAATCTCCATATTATTATCCTATCCATGGTTAGGTTTAGTGATTAGGGTTTTGTGATTAGGGTATATGGTTTAGTGTTTCTGTTTACGATTTATTATTAATGTTTATGGTTAATATTTAGGGCATATGGTGATGGATTAGGTGTAGATTATATTGGGTTTGGCTTTTGTATTTATTGTTTAAGGTTTAATGTTAGAGGTTTTAGAAATTAGAGTTTAATTTTACAGTTGGTAAACCCTAACGAACCCAAAATACGAAACCCTAATGTAAAATATTAAAAACGACTTAAATGTTAACTAAATAAATCTCAAAACGTAAAACCGACGATCTAAGATGGCAAAGATATCTGCTGGTCCGAGTAGGCCCTACTCACTTAAAAAAACGTATAATATGTACCCTATTCTGTGAAAGTATGCGAAAGTTAGCAAAAACCCTCATGGAAACTTCAAAAATCCTGAAAACGGTTTCCAGAGTGTTTGGATGATACAAACGGGCCAAAATCTTCATATTATTATCCTTTTCATGTTTAGGGTTTAATGATTAGGGTTTTGTAATTAGGGTATAAGGTTTAGTGTTTCTGTTTACGATTTATTGTTAGTGTTATTTAGGGATTTTGGTGATGAATTAGGAGTAAGTTAGGGTTAAGGTTTTATGTCTATGATTTAGGGTATTATGTTAGAGATTTTAGAAATTAGGGTTTAATGCGACGGTTGGTAAAACCCTAACGAGCCCAAAATACGAAACCCTAAAATAAAATATTAAAAACAACCTAAAAGTCAACCAAATAAATCTCAAAACGTAAAACAAATGATCTTAGATGGAGAAGCGATATGTTGGTCCCAGAAGGTCCAACGCACTCAAAAAACATATATTATATGCCCTATTCTGAGAAAGTATACGAAAGTTATCAAAAAAACCTCCCGGAAACTTCAAAAATCCTAAAAACAGTTTTTAGAGTGTTTGGAGGATGATACAAACACGCCAAAATCTCCATATTATTATCCTAATCCATGGTTTGGCTTTAGTGATTAGGGTTTTGTGATTAGGGGTATATGGTTTAGTTTTGCTGTTTACGATTTATTGTTAGTGTTTATGGTTAATATTTAGGGCATATGGTGATGGATTAGGTGTAGATTATATTGGGTTTGGCTTTTGTATTTATTGTTTAAGGTTTAATGCTAGAGGTTTTAGAAATTAGGGTTTAATTTTTACAGTTAGTAAAACACTAACGAACCAAAAATACGAAACCCTAATATAAAATATTAAAAACGAATAAAAATTAACTAAATAAATCTCAAAACGTAAAACAGACGATCTAAGATGGCAAAGCTATTTGCTGGTCCCAGTAGGCCCAACGCACTCAAAAAACGTATAATATGTACCCTATTCTGTGAAAGTATGCAAAAGTTAGCAAAAACCCTCATGGAAACTTCAAAAATCTTTAAAACGGTTTCCAGAGTGTTTGGATGATATAAACGGGCCAAAATCTTCACATTATTATCCTTTTCATGGTTAGGGTTTAATGATTAGGGTTTTGTTATTAGGTTATAAGGTTCAGTATTTCTATTTACGATTTACTGTTAGTGTTATTTAGGGCTTTTGGTGATGAATTAGGAGTAAGTTAGGGTTAAGGTTTTTTGTCTATTGTTTAGGGTGTAATGTTAGAGATTTTAGAAATTAGGTTTTAATGCGACGGTTGGTAAAACCCTAACGGGCCCAAAATATGAAACCCTAAAATCAAATATTAAAAACAACCAAAAATTCAACTAAATAAATCTCAAAACGGAAAACAGATGATCTTAGATGGCGAAGCGATATGTTGGTCCCAGAAGGTCCAACGCACTCAAAAAAACATATATTATATGCCCTATTCTGATAAAGTATACGAAAGTAATCAAAAATCCTCCCGGAAACTTCAAAATCCTTAAAACGGTTTTTAGAGTATTTGGATGATGATACAAACACGCCAAAATCTCCTTATTATTATCCTATCCATGGTTAGGTTTTATTGATTAGGGTATATGGTTTAGTGTTTTTGTTTACGATTTAATGTTTGTGTTTATGGTTAATATTTAGGGCATATGGTGATGGACTAGGTGTAGATTATATTGGGTTTGGCTTTTGTATTTATTGTTTAAGGTTTAATGTTAGAGGTTTTAGAAATTAGAGTTTAATTTTACAGTTGGTAAACCCTAACGAACCCAAAATACGAAACCCTAATATAAAATATTAAAAACGACTTAAATGTTAACTAAATAAATCTCAAAACGTAAAACCGACGATCTAAGATGGCAAAGCTATCTGCTGGTCCGAGTAGGCCCTACTCACTTAAAAAACGTATAATATGTACCCTATTCTGTGAAAGTATATGAAAGTTAGCAAAAACCCTCATGGAAGCTTCAAAAATCCTGAAAACGGTTTCCAGAGTGTTTGGATGATACAAACGGGCCAAAATCTTCATATTATTATCCTTTTCATGTTTAGGGTTTAATGATTAGGGTTTTGTTATTAGGGTATAAGGTTTAGTGTTTCTGTTTACGATTTATTGTTAGTGTTATTTAGGGCTTTTGGTGATGAATTAGGAGTAAGTTAGGGTTAAGGTTTTGTGTCTATGTTTTAGGGTGTAATGTTAGAGATTTTAGAAATTAGGGTTTAATGCGACGGTTGGTAAAACCCTAACGGGCCCAAAATACGAAACCCTAAAATAAAATATTAAAAACAACCTAAAAGTCAACTAAATAAATCTCAAAACGTAAAACAAATGATCTTAGATGGAGAAGCGATATGTTGGTCACAGAAGGTCCAACGCACTCAAAAAACATATATTATATGCCCTATTCTGGGAAAGTATGCGAAAATTATCAAAAACCCTCCCGGAAATTTCAAAAATCCTAAAAAGGGTTTTTAGAGTGTTTGGATGATACAAGCACGCCAAAATCTCCAGATTATTATCCTACCCATGGTTAGGTTTTAGTGATTAAGGTTTTGTGATTAGGGGATTAGGGTATTAGGGTTTAGTGTTTCTGTTTACGATTTATTATTGATTTTTATGGTTAATATTTAGGGCATAAAAAAAATTATAGCCAAGTCAATGAGAGTCAACTTAGCCAAAAAATCCTCCCAAGCCATTCATCCATTAATTTTTATTCCATCCTAAAATCCTCACCTACTCACCACTTTTAGCCTTTTTTTTTCATATTTTTTGCTTTTCTCTCTCCTGGATTAGTGTTTGACCTTGAATATTTCTGGGATCTAACACTTTTTTATAGCTTTCATAACCTCATCCACACTCTCTCTCTCTTCATTATTTTACACTCCGCCTTTCTTTTTTTTCTCTTTATTTCTCTTTCTTAGTTGTTCTCTTTACAATGGCTAAAACGTTTAACTCAAATCGAGTCAACAAAGTAACAAATGTATCCGGAAGAGCTAACACAAATCCAAACCCAAAAAATAAAACCAAATACAGAGACATAACAAAAGAAATGTTATCTCCGAGCCCTAACCTACTTAATACGCCAGAATCATACAAAGGAGATGACGAGAATCACGAATCGAAAGCTGTTTCAAAGAAAGAAGTGATAAAAGTAGTTGAAGATGTTGTATCAAAAGCAGATCAGGTTGAATCAGTTGAAGAAGAAGTAGTACCAACTGCTACTAAAAGTGTACCGTGGTCTAATTTGTTTAGCAGATGCGCGAGCGAATCGATGAAGCTAGAACATCATCCTCCATCGACGTTGAAGGGTAAGAAATTAATTAAGCCGCCTCAAGATGTGTTAGATGAAGGAGAAAAATAGTGAGCTAATAGCTTAGTAGGTCAATTTCTCGATAATCCTCCTCCATTCTTTGCTATTGTGAATTTTGTGAAATTTCAGTGGGGTAAATTGGGGAAAATAGACATTAAATCTAGCTCGAAGGGAAATGTGATTTTTAAGTTCGAAAATTCTCAGTATTATAACAAAGAACTGGAGCAAATATGGAATATTAATGGAAAACCTTTGTTACTTAGGCCATGGAAACCGGGAATGCAATTTGATAAGATTGATGTTTCAAAGATTCCGATATGGGTTAAGTTAGTGAATGTGCCGATGAATTTATGGATGCAGAGGAGGTTAGGATATGTAGCTAGTGGAATTGGAGTGCCTTTGCAAATGGACTCTATTACTGAATCAAAAACCAGGCTGGGGTATGCTAGAGTTTGTGTTGAAGTTGATACAAAGGAAGAATTACCTGAAGATTTACTGGTAGATATTAGATTGGCGGAAATGCAATCTGTCAGAGTAGAGTATGAGTGGAGACCTATAATATGTACCAAATGCAATTGATTTGGACATATTGATAGTAAATGTAATAACATTCAGAAAGTTTGGAAGCCAAAACAAAATGCTTCATTAATTGAAAATGGTAATAAGGTAGGTAGATAAAGGAAAAAATGTAGTGGAAGAGTGGAATATAGTTAGAAGCAATAGAAGGAATACTAGAGATATGGGAGAATCTAGCTCAATAGTTAATACTAATCAGTTTGAAAAAATACAAGAAGAAAGGGTGATTGATCATGATGTACTGGAATTCATTACAAATCATAATGGTGGTGAAGAGATAACAAGAACTCCCAACATATGAATTGTGTAGCTTGGAATGTTAGGAGGTTTAACAATGTAATAAGGCAGCTAGATGTCAAAGACTTTATTATTGAGAATAAGATCAGAGTAGTTGGTTTGCTTGAAACTAAGGTCAGAGCACACAATTATTCTGAGATAATAAGTAAGCATTTCTCTTATATGGAAATGTTACACAACTACAATAAAGACCCTAGTGGCAGAATATGGTTACTTTGGGACAATAGGTATGTGGAAATTGAGTTAATATCACAATCTTCTCAGGCTATTCTATCTAAGGTATAGAATACTGAAAATAAGGAGGAATTTTATATGGCTATGGTATATGCGAGTAATGATAGTAGAGAAAGAAAGGAGTTATGGAAAGATATGAAAGAATGGAGTAAGAGATTTGATAAAGAGAGATTATGTGTGATGGGAGATTTTAATGAGATTTTAAAAGTACAGGACAAACTTAATTGTACTTTTTTAGATAAAGGAGATTTGGAATTCAATGAATGCATAGAAGATACTGAGTTACTAGAGCATGGTTATGGTGGGCAATTCTACACTTGGACAAATAAAAATGATGCTCACAATATAAGGGCTAGCAAAATAGACAGAGTATTTGTCAATACTAAGTGGTTGGACACAATAAATTCAAGTGTAATGATTCATTCACCCTCCACTTCTGATCATTTCCCATTAAGGTTGTTTTTTACTAACAAATAAAGGAGTATAACTAGTCAGTTTAAATTTTTTGATGCATGGACTACACATGAGAAGTTTATTGATACAGTCAAACAAGCTTGGAGTATAAAAGTAGATGGGAATCATATGTTCACACTGTGTATGAAACAGAAGCAAACAAAAGATGCCCTTAAGAAGTTTAATAACATTTATTTCAGAAGAAATTCTTCAAATATAGAGTTGCTTAAGACTCAACTGAATATAGTACAAATGAAAATCATGAGTGGTAGTTTTAATTCAAGTAATATAAATGAAGAAAGAATATTAAGTGCAGAATTAGAGGATGCTATAATGATACAACATAAGGTCCTAAGACAAAAAGCTAGAGTTATGTTTAATAATGAAAGGGATAGTAATTCAGCTTACTATCACAGAATTATAAAGGGAAGAATAGCAAGGAACAATGTCACTCTTTTAATTACAGATAAGGGGAATAGTATTGAAGATCCCGAGTTAATCAAAGAAGAATTTGTAAAATTCTATACACAATTATTAGGCACTAAAGATGATGATAAGGAAGAAATATGTTCAAGCAACATTCGAAGAATTCTTCTTGGTAAACAATTAAGTGCTGAACAAAAAGAAGAATTGATAACTCCCATCACAGATAAAGAAGTTAAAGAAGCTCTTTTCTCAATCAATTCAAAGAAAAGCCCGGGCCCAGATGGATTAAACTCAACATTTTATAAAGAAGCATGGGAGATAGTGGGTGAAGATTTTACAAAAGCAATCAAACAAAGCTTTGATAATTGTAAACTCCTCAAACAAGTTAATGCGACAAACATAGTGCTAATACCCAAGGAGAAGAAGCCATCTAATGTTAAGAAGTTTAGGCCCATATCTTGTACTAATACAACATACAAGACACTATCCAGAATCATGAGTAGAAGACTAAAGAAAATCATGAGTTCTATTATTTACTTAAATCAGGCTGCGTATATTGAAGGGAGGTATGTTGGAGATAATATACTAGTGGCGCAAGATATTATGTTGGGGTATGATAAAAAGAATAGCACATCTAATTGTACTATCAAGTTGGACCTTCAAAAGGCCTATGATAGTGTAAATTGGGTTTTCTTAATTAATATATTAAAAGCTCTTGATTTCCCAGTTAAATTTATCAAGTGGATTAAAATGTGCGTGTGTACTCCAACTTACTCGGTTTGTGTTAATGGAGAGGCGTGTGGTTTCTTTGAAGGTAAGAGAGGGTTGAGACAGGGTGACCCTCTCTCACCTTATCTATTCGCTTTGTGTATGAAGGTCTTTACAGGGTTGTTTACTCATTTGGTTAATAAATGGGAATTCAATTATCATAAAAAATGTGAAGTAATGAAACTCAATCATATGATTTTCGCGGATGATTTGCTTGTTTTCTTTAAAGCAAATATAAACTCAGCTAAAATAGTTAAAGAAGGTCTAAACTTATTCTCAAGACTATCTGGCTTGCAGATTAATTATCAGAAAAGTGAAGTTTATATTAGTGGAGGGAATTTAATGATTGAAGACAAGATATCTCGGATTCTAAGTATCAAAATTGGCAAATTGCCAGTTAGATATTTAGGGGTCCCACTTCACTCAAAAAAGCTAAGTGTTGAGGAGGGAAACAAGTTAGTTGACAAAATTTATAATACAATCAATCAGTGTACCTCAAAGTTGCTATCTTATTTAGGTAGAGTAGAATTAATAAAAAGTATAATTATTAGCAAGATCCTCTACTGGTGTAGAGTATTTCTATTGCCAAAGCAGGTTATCTACAAACTTAATCAGCTTATGAGCAGTTTCCTATGGAAGGGTAATATGGAAGGTGCGCAGGAGCTAAAATAGCATGGGAAAAAGTATGTAATAGTAAAGAGAGAGGAGGTTTAGGCATCCCAAATTTAGAAAATCTTAACTTGGTTTGTCTACTATTCACATTCTGGAGGATGTACTCGCAAGAATACAACTTGTGGAGTATGTGGGTGAAACACAATATATTAAAAGGTAAGTGTGTGTGGAGTATGGAAGAGAAACAAAGTCATACGTGTATTTGGAAGAAGTTAATGAAAATCAGGAACATAGCATATGAATTCATCACTCATACTGTATATAATGGTAAAAATACTTATCTTATATGGGATAGATGGCTAGATGGAAAGAATATACAACAGATTCTGGGTATAGAGCTGGAAAAAGATAACTTGAATAGTAACAAGAAAGTTGATAAATTTTATGGTAAAGATAGGTGGATATTACCACCATGTGTTGGTAAAATATTACCAAACTTAGTGGAAATTAAATTGGTGAATAGAGAAGACAAGAAAGTATGGAGTGAATCTAATAAGAAAGGTTTTCCGTTTAAAAAAACCTTAATCAAAATCACTAATACTACAGACACAAAAATAGTCAACCGGTATGAATTCATTTGGTCAAAGGCAAATATTCCCAGGTGCTCTTTTATCTCGTGGCTAGCTAACAGAACTGGTGGAGCACAAAACTAAGAATCTTGGAGTGGGGAACTCAAATTGATCCTCTATGTGGTTTGTGTAAAGCTACAGGTGAAGATAATGTGCATATCTTCTTTTTATGTTCATTCTCTAAGAGAATATTGCAGAGATTGTTAAAAATCTGTGATATTGTTTGGGTGCCGAGTGATTTTGATGATCTTAATGAGAAAATTCTTGGTCTAACAAGTAAGGAGATGAAAATGCTCGTGAGTTTAGTGATTACTTCATATATTTACATGGTATGGAGGCAGAGAAATGAAATAGAACATGGAGGGACGAGTTTGAATGAAGAACAAATTGTTGGGCGTATTTTCGAAATGGCGAAGATAAAAGAGAGGAGTTTAAAAAATTCGAATATCATTAGAATAGCTGAGAAGTTAGATTTTTAACTTGTATTTACTATTATATTGTCTTTAGCCTATCTTTTGTAATAGTAATGTAGTTAATGGGCCGAGTAGAAAATTTTAAATAGTATGTAAGAAAGTTAAATGGGCTTACAACGTATATAACCCATGCTTGGGCCTAATGCTTGTAAGTCCATATGTAATGACTTTGTGGTTGATTTATAATGAAAAAGTTTGATTTGTTGATAAAAAAAAATTTAGGGCATATGGTGATGGATTAGGTGTATATTATATTGGGTTTGACTTTTGTATTAATTGTTTAAGGTTTAATGTTAGAGGTTTTAGAAATTAGGGTTTAATTTTACAGTTGGTAAAACACTAACGAACCCAAAATACGAAACCCTAATATAAAATATTAAAAACGACTTAAAAGTTGAATAAATAAATCTCAAAACGTAAAACCGATGATCTAATATGGCAAAGCTATCTGCTGGTCCGAGTAGGCCCAACTCACTCAAAAAACGTATAATATGTACCCTATTCTGTGAAAGTATGCGAAAGTTAGCAAAAACCCTCATGGAAACATCAAAAATCTTGAAAACGGTTTCCAGAGTGTTTGGATGATACAAACGGGCCAAAATCTTCACATTATTATCCTTTTCATGGTTAGGGTTTAATGATTAGGGTTTTTTTATTAGGTTATAAGGTTTAGTATTTCTTTTTACGATTTATTGTTACTGTTATTTAGGGCTTTTGGTGATGAATTAGGAGTAAGTTAGGGTTAAGGTTTTTTGTCTATTGTTTAGGGTGTAATGTTAGAGATTTTAGAAATTAGGGTTTAATGCGACGGTTGGTAAAACCCTAACGGGCCCAAAATACGAATCCCTAAAATAAAATATTAAAAACAACCTAAAAGTCAACTAAATAAATCTCAAAACGTAAAACAGATGTTCTTAGATGGAGAAGCGATCTGTTGGTCCCAGAAGGTCCAACGCACTCAAAAAAAATATTATATACCCTATTTTGAGAAAGTATGCGAAAGTTATCAAAAATCCTCCCGGAAACTTCAAAAATCCTAAAAAGGGTTTTTAGAGTGTTTGGATGATACAAACACGCCAAAATCTCAAGATCATTATCCTATCCATGGTTAGGTTTTAGTGATTAGGGTTTTGTGCTTAGGGTATATGGTTTAGTGTTTCTGTTTATGATTTATTATTACTGTTTATGATTTATTATTACTGTTTATGTTAATATTTAGGGCATATGGTGATGTATTAGGTGTAGATTATATTGGGTTTGGACTTTTGTATTTATTGTTTAAGGTTTAATGTTAGAGGTTATAGTAATTAGGGTTTCATTTTACAGTTGGTAAAACCCTAACGAACCCAAAATACGAAACCCTAATATAAAATATTAAAAACGACTTAAAAGTTAACAAAATAAATCTCAAAACGTAAAACAGACGATCTAAGATGGCAAAGCTATCTGTTGGTCCGAGTAGGCCCAACTCACTCAAAAAACCTATAATATGTACCCTATTCTGTGAAAGTATGCGAGAGTTAGCAAAAACCCTCATGGAAACTTCAAAAATCCTGAACACGGTTTCCAAAGTGTTTGGATGATACAATCGGGCCAAAATCTTCATATTATTATCCTTTTCATGGTTAGGGTTTAATGATTAGGGTTTTGTTATTAGGTATAAGGTTTAGTGTTTCTGTTTACGATTTATTGTTAGTGTTATATAGGGCTTTTGGTGATGAATTAGGAGTAAGTTAGGGTTAAGGTTTTGTGTCTATGGTTTAGGGTATAATGTTAGAGATTTTAGAAATTAGGGTTTAATGCGACGGTTAGTAAAACCCTAACGCGCCCAAAATACGAAACCCTAAAATAAAATATTTAAAACAACCTAAAAGTCAACTAAATAAATCTTAAAACGTAAAACAGATGATCTTAGATGGAGAAGCGATCTGAAGGTCCCAGAAGGTCCAACGCACTCAAAAAAACATATATTATATGCCATATTCTGAGAAAGTATGCGAGAGTTATCAAAAACCCTCCCGGAAACTTCAAAAATCCTAAAAATGTTTTTAGAGTGTTTGGATGATACAAACACGCCAATATCTCCAGATTATTATCCTATCCATGGTTAGGTTTTAGTGATTAGGGTTTTGTGATTAAGGTATATAGTTTAGTGTTTCTGTTTACGATTTATTGTTAGTGTTTATGGTTAATATTTAGGGTATATGTTGATGGATTAGGTGTAGATTATATTGGGTTTGGCTTTTGTATTTATTGTTTAATGTTTAATGCTAGAGGTTTTAGAAATTAGGGTTTAATTTTACAGTTGGTAAAACCCTAACAAACCCAAAATACAAAACCCTAATATAAAATATTAAAAACAACTTAAAAGTTAACTAAATAAATCTCAAATCATAAAACAGACGATCTAAGATGACAAAGCTATCTGTTGGTCCCAGTAGGGCCAACGTACTGAAAAAACGTATAATATGTACCCCATTTTGTGAATGTATGCGAAAGTTAGCAAAAACCCTCATGGAAATTTCAAAAATCTTGAAAACGGTTTCTTGGATGATACAAACGGGCCAAAATCTTCACATTATTATCCTTTTCATGGTGAGGGTTTAATGATTAGGTTTTTTTTATTAGGTTATAAGGTTTAGTATTTCTTTTTACGATTTATTGTTAGTGTTATTTAGGGCTTTTGGTGATGAATTAGGAGGTAGTTAGGGTTTAATGCGATGGTTGGTAAAACCCTAAAGGGACCAAAATACAAAACCCTAAAATAAAATATTAAAAACAACATAAAAGTCAACTAAATAAATCTCAAAACGTAAAACAGATTATCTTAGATGGCGAAGCAATCAGTTGGTCCCAGAAGGTCCAACGCACTAAAAAAAATACATAATATGCCCTATTCTGAGAAAGTATGCGAAAGTTATCAAAAACCCTCAAGGAAACTTCAAAAATCCTAAAAACGGTTTTTAGAGTGTTTGGATGATACAAACACGCCAAAATCTCCAGATTATTATCCTATCCATGGTTAGGTTTTAGTGATTAGGGTTTTGTGATTAGGTTATATGGTTTAGTGTTTCTGTTTACGATTTATTGTTAGTGTTTATGGTTAGTATTTAGGGCATATGGTGAAGGAATAGGTGTAGATTATATTGGGTTTGGCTTTTGTATTTATTGTTTAAGGTTTAATGTTAGAGGTTTTAGAAATTAGGGTTTAATTTTACAGTTGGTAAAACCCTGACAAACCCAAAATACAAAACCCTAATATAAAATATTAAAAACGACTTACAAGTTAACTAAATAAATCTCAAAACGTAAAACAGACGATCTAAGATGGCAAAGCTATCTGCTGGTCCGAGTAGGCCCAACGCACTCAAAAAACGTATAATATGTACCCTATTCTGTGAAAGTATGCGAAAGTTAGCAAAAACCCTCATGGAAACATCAAAAATCTTGAAAACGGTTTCGAAAGTGTTTGGATGATAAAACAGGCCAAAATCTTCATATTATTATCCTTTTCATGATTAGGGTTTTGTGATTAGTGTATAGGGTTTAGTGTTTTTGTTTACGATTTATCGTTAGTGTTTATGGTTAGTATTTAGGGCATATGGTGATGGATTAGGTGTAGATTATATTGGCTTAGGCTTTTTTATTTATTGTTTAAGGTTTAATGTTAGAGGTTTTCGAAATTAGGGTTTAATTTTACAGTTGGTAAAACCCTAACGAACCCAAAATACGAAACCCTAAAATAAATTTTTATAAACGACTTAAAATTTAACTAAATATATCTCAAAACGTAAAACAGACGATCTAAGATGGCGAAGATATCAGTTGGTCCCAGTAAGCCCAACGCACTCAAAAAAAAACATATAATATGTACCCTATTCTGAGCAAGTATTAGAAAGTTAGCAAACACCCTCCCGGAAACATCAAAAATCTTCAAAACGGTTTTCAGAGTGTTTTTTAGATACAAACGCGCCAAAATCTTCACAATATTATTATTTCCATGTTTAGGGTTTTGTTATTAGGGTATAGGGTTTAGTGTTTCTGTTTACGATTTATTATTGATGTTATTTAGGGCTATTGGTGATGGATTAGGTGTATGTTAGGGTTATGGTTTTTATGTTTATGGTTTAGGGTATAATGTTAGAGATTTTAGAAATTAGGGTTTAATGCGACCGTTGGTAAAACCCTAACGGGCCCAAACTACGAAACACAAAAATAAAATATTAAAAACAACCTAAAAGTCAACTAAATAAATCTCAAAACGTAAAAATGATGATCTTAGATGGCGAAGGCAATCTGTTGGTCCCAGAAGGTCGAACGCACTCAAAAAACATATATTATATGCCCTATTCTGAGAAAGTATGCGAAAGTTAGCAGAAACCCTCCTGGAAACTTTAAAAGTCTTGAAAACTGTTTTCAGAGTGTTTGGATGATACAAACGCGCCAAAATCTTCACATTACTATCCTTTCTATGGTTAGGTTTTAGTGACTAGGGAGTTGTGATTAGGGTATAGGGTTTAGTGTTTCTGGTTACGATTTATTGTTAGGGTTATTTTGGGCTTATGGTGATGGATTAGGTCTAAGTTAGGGTTAAGGTTTTGTGTTTATTGTTTAGGGTATAATGTTAGAGATTTTAGAAATTAGGGTTTAATGCGAAGGTCGGTAAAACCCTAACGGACCCAAAATACGAAACACTAAAATAAAATATTAAAAACAACCTAAAAGTCAACTAAATAAATCTCAAAACGTAAAACAGATTATCTTAGATGGCGAAGCGATCTGTTCGTCCCAGAAGGTCCAATGCACTCAAAAAACATATATTATATGCCCTATTCTAAGAAAGTATGCTAAAGTTAGCAAAAACCCTCCCAGAAACTTTAAAAGTCTTGAAAACTGTTTTCGGAGTGTTTGGATGATACAAACGCGCCAAAATCTTCACAATATTATCCTTTCTATGGTTAGGTTTTAGTGATTATTTGTGATTAGGGTATAGGGTTTAGTGTTTATGGTTACGATTTATTGTTAGGGTTATTGGGTTTATGGTGATGGATTAGGTGGAAGTTAGGGTTAAGGTCTTGTGTTTATGGTTTAGGATATAATGTTAGAGATTTTAAAAATTAGGGTTTAATGCGACGGTTGGTAATATCCTAACGGACCCAAAATACGAAACCCTAAATTAAAATATTTAAAACAACCTAAAAGTCAACTAAATAGATCTCAAAACATAAAACAGATGATCTTAGATGGAGAAGTTATCTGTTGGTCCCAGAAGGTCCAACGCACTCGAAAAACATATATTATATGCCCTATTCTGAGAAAGTATGCGACCGTTAGACAAAACCCTCACGGAAACTTCAAAAATCCCAAAAACGGTTTTTAGAGTGTTTGGATGATACAAACGCGCCAAAATCTTCACATTATTATCTTATCCATGGTTAGGGTTTTGTGATTAGGGTATGGGTTTAGTCTTTCTGTTTACGATTCATCCTTAGTGTTTATGGTTAGTATTAGGGCATATGGTGATGGATTAGGTGTAGATTATATTGGGTTAGGTTTTTTTGTATTTATTGTTTAAGGTTTAATGTTACAGGTTTTCGAAATTAGGGTTTAATTTTACAGTTGGTAAAACCCTAACGAACCAAAAATACGAAACCCTAAAATAAAATATTAAAACGACCTAAAACTTGACTGAATAAATCTCAAACGTAAAACATACGATCTAAGATGGCAAAGCGGTCTGTTGGTCCCAGTAGGCCCAACGCACTCAAAAAACATATAATATGTACCATGTTCTGAGAAAGTATGCGAAAGATAGCAAAAACCCTCCCGGAAACTTAAAAAATTCTTTAAAACGGGTTTCAGAGTGTTTGGATGATACAAACTTGCCAAAATCTTCACATTATTATCATTTCCATGGTTAGGGTTTTGTTATTAGGGTATAGGGTTTAGTGTGTCTGTTTACGATTTATTGTTAGTGTAATTTAGGGCTATTGGTGATGGATTAGGTGTAAGTTAGGGTTAAGGTTTTTATGTTTATGGTTTAGCTTATAATGTTAGAGATTTTAGAAATTAGGGTTTCATGCGACGGTTGGTAAAACCCTAACGGACCCTAAATACGAAACCCTAAAATAAAATATTTAAAATAACCTAAAAGTCAACTAAATAAATCTCAAAACATAAAACAAATGATCTTCGATGCCGAAGCGATCTGTTGGTCCCAGAAGGTCCAACGCACTCATAGACCATATATTATATTCCCTATTCTGAGAAAGTATGCGAAAGTTAGCAAAAACATTCCCGGAAACTTCAAAAATCCTAAAAACAGTTTTTAGAGTGTTTGGATGATACAAACGCGCCAAAATCTTCACATTATTATCCTATCCATGGTTAGGGTTTTGTGATTAGGGTATACGGGTTTCTGGTTACGATTTATTGTTTTTTTATCAAACCTACCTACCATTTTATATCCACAAAATGACAAGTACAAATGAAACCCCTACTGGTTTTCGACTCAAAAACAAGCATGGCTAGGAAAAACAAATTCTATACAACATTTACTAGGAAAGTAAACCTATCAACTTGCAAACAACCTATACAAAGTAATGAGCGCCCTATACAACCATTGCTAGGAAATTAAACCCTATACAACAATTGCTAAAATCTATTACTAGGTCCAAGCTCCATGCTATCTTCCTTGTTCTTCCTTGTACTCCATGTATCCTCCATCTTGCCACCAATCTCATATTCTCAACACTCCTTTTAAATAGTTTTCTATTCCAAAGTGTGTATTGAACATCTTTCACTACTATTTTCACAATATCCTCATATTTAGAATGCATCTTCTTAAACTCCTTTTTATTCCTCACATCCCAAATACGATAAAGAAAGCTAAGAAAAGTAATGTTTGATATGGTATCTTTTAAGCTGTTACCATCAAACTTAAGCATAAAATCAAGTCTTTCCTCCCAAGTATTACCCGAGTTGTGCCAATTGTGAAGAGCACAGATCTCTTTCCAAGCTAAAGTAGTAAATTTGCAATTCATAAATAGGCAATCTCTAGATTCATGTTCTTCAAAGCAAAGATAGCACAACTTGTCCACTTCCATTCCCCACTTGCTAAGCCTATCTTTAGTGCTTAATCTATCCTTACAAATTAACCAAGCACAAAACTTGTGCTTTGGTATACTCCATTTATGCCACACCACACTATACCATTTTGTTTTCTCATTAGGACCCCTTAGGTCATACATAACATCCGAGGTCTTAAAGCCTTTTTCTCCCCATCTTATAGTGTCATTTTCTTCATTAAGCACCATATCTTTTACCACCTCATACACCTTATTGAGTCTAGGTGGAAATCTCCACCTCTTCCCAATATAGTAATCTATCACCTTTTTATTAATATTTTAATTGCCTAATGAAATAGCATCCTTTTATTCACAAATATCACCAAAACACTTTCCCTTTATCCATCTATCATTTAACATAAAGGTTCTCTCTCCATTTCCAACGTCATGTATAATATATTTAAAAGCAAGGTACCTCACATTAAGCATAGCTCTCCATGTCCAAGGAAGTTTACTATCATATTTAATGCTCCATATACTCTTATTCCTTAGCCAATTTGAGTAGACCCATTGAGACCAAATATTATATTTATAACCATACATTCTCCAAAAAGCTTTAAGAATAGAAACTTGATTTATTTGGAGAAGATTAGGTATGCCTAATCCTCCATTTTCTTTACTTTGACATAACTCTTTCCAAGACACTTTAGCTCCATGAAAATAATTAGTATTACCCTTCCAAAGAAATCTACTCAAGAATGATTCTATCTCATGAATAACTCCCATTGGAAGGATCATTACATTACACCAATATTTAGCTTTACTTTGCAAAACACTCTTCATTAAATGAAGCCTTCCTGCAAATGTAAGATATCTATGCATCCACCCTTCAACACTTCCAACTATATTATTAATAAGGGTAGAACACATTAAACTATTAGGGCCTTTTGTAGTTAAAGGAGCCCCAAGATATCTAACATGAAGTTTACCCTTCTTAACATTGAGAATAATACTCAAATAATCATAAAGGTCCTTGTTACAACCTACCATATATAGCTCACTCTTTTCAGGACTTATTTTAAGGCCAGAAAGTCTAGAGAAGAGATCAAGGCCTATTTTTAGTCTCTTGTCCGAGTCCTTATCACCATTAAAAAATACTAAACAATCATCAGCAAATATAAGATGGTTCAAATCCATTCTAGCACAATTAGGGTGATAAGTAAAAGCTCTATTATGTGCCACTTTCTCAAGAATAGAAGAGAAACCTTGCATACATACAAAAAATTGATAAGGAGATAAAGGATCACCTTGTCTTAATCCTCTTTCTCCTTTGAAATAACCACACACACTTCCATTAATGCACAAAGAGAACATAGGTGTAGAAATACACATCTTGATCCAAGAGATATTTTTTTTATTAAAACCCATAATTTGAAGTAGTTGAATAAGGTACCTCCAATTAATTGTATTAAAATCCTTTTGAAGATCAATATTTAAAGTACACCTTGGACTCAAATCCATTCTATCATAACCTGCCACCACACTTTGAGCAACCAATATATTATCAAAAATACTTCTTCCTCCCACAAAAGCAGCTTGATTTTTAGATATAAGCTCCTCAAGGCTTTACTTCATCCTATTAGCAATAATTTTAAATATAGCTTTGTTTAGGATATTACAACAAGCAATGGGCCTAAAACTCTTTACTGAAGTGGGGGTTTTTAACCTTGGGAATAAGAACAAGATTAGTTCCATTAATTTGCTTCAATATTTTTCTACTCTTGAAAGTTTCCTTTATAGCGTTACAAACATCCTCCCCAATAATATTCCAAGTAGCTTTGAAGAAAGCACTATTAAAACCATCTGGGCCAGGAGCCTTTAAGATATCTATATAAAAGATAGCTTCTTTAATCTCCTTACTAGTAATGTCTTTCACCATTTCTTTAACTTCTTCATTAGTAATAGCTTTATCAACAAGCTGATTTAGACAACTAGCGCTAACACTTTCTTCATAAACATCCTTAGTACCAATTAGACTAGTGTAGTACTTGATAAATTCTTCATGGATAGCCTCATCTTCAACAACAATATTACCATTTTCAGTCACAATAGAGGCAACTCGGTTTTGAGTGATTCTAGCCCTAATGCTCTTATGATAAAGGGTAGTGCTACAGTCACCCTTTTGAGCCCAAGTAATTCCAGATTTTTGCTTTAAAACCTCCTCTTGAATATTAAGAAGATGCATAAGTTTGTCCCTAAGCTCCTTTTCAATGGCAAGCATAGATTGATCACCATTCATAAGCATGATTTGTACCTTCTCAGGCTCCTCCTTAAGCTTCATTATTTATTGTGTAGAGTGATGAAAGTATTTCCTATTAAAAATCTTTAGAGCTTTCTTTACTTCCTTCAATTAATTCACCACTTTATACATCATACTTCCTTTGACCTCAACTTTCCACACCTTTTCAATCAAAGGCAGAAATTCATCATGGTCAATCCAAACATTAAAAAATTTAAAAGTTGAAGGTTTAGTATTTAAACTCCCCTGAATTTTGCGGATAAGATTAGAGTGATCTGAAATTCCAGGAGCTTCAATCATCAAATGAGACTTGAAACAAGTGAACCAACCACCATTTATTAAGATTTTATCAATTTTACTAGATACAAAACCATCCATTCTTCTATTCGTCCAAGTGTAGTAACACCCTTGGATAGGATGTTCCACCATCCCATTATCATTAATACATTCCACAAATTCATGAGAGCTGAAGGCTGTACAACCCATTATTTCCTCAACTTTAGTAATTTCATTATAATCCCCACACCAAATACATGGAGAATCCCCATTATTAACCATTCATACACTAAGTGTTTCCCAAAGAATAACTCTTTTATCCTCATCGTTTTCTGCATATACCATCACACAATTTAATGTTTTCTTATTATATATTTCATGTACCTCAAGGAAGATGGCTTAGCTAGTTGAATCAAGACACTTCACATCCAATACATTCTTATTCCACTTTATACATATTCTTCCCCTTTCATCCTTATCATGATTTGTTATTGTACCCCAATTACTCAAATAAGTATTGTGAAACTTGTTGTAACTTTGTAGAGTCAATTTAGTCTCCATAAACCCACTAGATCAACTTTTTTATCTTGTATAACATGAATAACTTTTTTTTTTTTATCATCAAATCAAACTTTTTCATTTAAAACTCAACTTCAGAATCCTTACAAAACAATGGGTTACAAGCATTTGCCCAAGCATGGGTATTATACCTTGTAGGTCCATTAACATTAAAAACTTAAAAAATGGAAAACAAAAACACATTACAACCATGACTTAATCTACTCGGCCCAATATGCAATTAAACTATTACAAAAGAAAGGCCCAATAGACTATTACAATTAAAGTTAACTAACTAACTTATCAGCTATCTTTATAACTTTCGCATTCTTTAAGCACCTTGTACTAATCTTCATCTTTACCATTTCACAAATTCGCCCCAATATTTGTTCTTCATTCAAAATCACCCCACCATGATCAATTTCATTTCTCTGCTTCCATACAACATAAATGTATGAAGTAATCATTAGACTCACCATCATTTTTTCTGCTCCTTACTAGTTAACCCAAGGAATTTTCCTATGAGATCATCAAAGTCACTTGGTAACCATACAATATCACAGATTTTTAGTATTTTCTGCAATATCCTTTTAGAAAAGGTACACAAGAAGAAGATGTGTACATTATCTTCACCAGTAGCTCTACACAAGCTGCACAAAGGATCAACTTGATATCCCCACTCAATCATTCTAAGTTTAGTACTTAGTCTGTTTTGAATAGGGAGCCAAGAAATAAACACACACCTGGGAATATTAGCTTTTGACCAAATGAGCTCATACCACTTGACTATTGTTGTATCAGTGTCATTTGTGAGTTTGATAAGGGTTTTTTTGAATGAAAACCCTTTATTGTTTGATTCACTCCATATCTTCGTATCTTCTTTGCTTGTAAGTCTTATATCAGCTAGATATGGGAGAATTTTACCCACACATGGAGGTAACCTCCACCTTTCCTTACCGTAAAAAGTATCAACTGTTTTATTACTATTCAAGTTGTCTTTTAATAGCTCTATACCCAAGATTTGTTGCATATTCTGTCCTTCAATCCATCTGTCCCAGATGAGGTAAGTAGCCTTACCATTAAACACTTTATGCGTAATGAACTCATATGCTATGCCTCTTACCTTCATTAATTTTTTCCAAATCCACGTGTGACTCTGTTTCTCTTCAAAACTCCATACACACTTCCCTTTTAAAATGTTATGTTTAACCCACATACTCCACAAGTTGTGTTCTTGTGAGTACATCCTCCAGAAGGTGAATAGAAGACAAACAAGATTTAGCTTCTCTAAGTTAGGTATACCAAGGCCTCCTCTCTCTTTACTGCTACATACTCTCTCCCAAGATATGTTGGCTCCTTGTGCACCATTCATGTTACCTTTCCAAAGAAAGCTACTTATAAGTTTGTTCAGTTTATAAATCACTTGCTTTGGGAGCAAGAATACTCTACACCAGTAGAGAATTTTACTCACTATTATACTCTTTATAAGTTCTAACCTGCCTGAGTATGATAATAACTTTGAAGTCCATTGATTAATAGTGTTGACTATTTTATCAATCAACTTATTACCTTCATCAACACTAAGTTTTTTTGAGTGAAGTGGGACCCCTAAATATCTAACTGGCAATTTGCCAATCTTGATATTCAGGATCTTAGAAATCTCGCTTTCTATACCAACATTGCCTCCACTTACATATATTTCGCTCTTCTGATGATTTATTTGTAGACCTGAGAGCCTTGAGAATAAATTCAATCCATCCTTGATAATTTTTGCAGATTCTAAATTAGCTTTGAAGAATACAAGCAAATCATCCGCAAAAATCATGTGATTTAGTTTCATTATTTCACATTTCTGATGGAAATTAAACTCACTTTTATTAGCTAAGTGAGTGAATAAACCTGTAAAAACCTCCATACATAAAGCAAAGAGATAGGGTGAGAGAGGGTCCCCCTGTCTCAACCCTCTCTTCCACTCAAAAAATCCACACGCTTCTCCATTAACACACACCGAATAAGTAGGTGTGCAAACACACATAATAATCCATTTAATGAATTTACCTGGGAACTTTAGAGCTTTTAGAATATTGATTAAAAAACCCCAATTTACACTATTGTAGGCCTTTTGTAGGTCTAAATTTATTGTGCAATTTGACTTACTACTCTTCTTATCATATCCCAGCATTATATCTTGTGCTACTAAAATATTATCGCCAACATACCTTCCTTGTATATAAGCAGCTTGGTTTAAAGAGATGATTGAGCTCATGACTTTTTTTAATCTTTTGCTCATAATTCTTGATAATGTCTTATATATAGTGTTTGTGCATGATATGGGACGAAATTTCTTCACATTCGACGGCTTTTTCTCTTTTGGGATCAACACAATGTTTGTTGCATTAACTTGTTTGAGAAGTTTACTATTTTCGAAACTTTGTTTAATAACTCTTTTTTTTTAGGTTTAGATTCAAACCTCTTACATTCCAAGAGCTAATTATCATTTAAGTCAGGAGGTTCTCCTTCCCCATGGGTACTTCCCACAAACCTATTCAAAGCCTCTTCAAGGTTTTCATTAGCCATATTTAAAGCACAAAAGGAGTTACTTAAATCCCTTTCAAAGATATTAGAATTATAAGCACTTACTCTAGGTGTACTAGGGGTCTTTTCTTTCCCCTTTGCACTACTACTTCCCACATTTTGAGATGGAGTTGTAGTTGTGTTTTTGGTGTTAGGAATCTGAACTTCATCATCCTTCTTCTCCTTTTGCTTTCTTAGCACTACCCTCCATTCTTCAACCCTCTTTTGAACTTTGTATTGGTTTGGTTGGTGATTAGCTTGGTTTGGTTTAGGTTGGTGGTTAACTTGGTTTGGTTTAGGTTGGTTATAGGTTCTTGGTCTCTCCTTGATAGGTTCTTTCCTGCCTAGACTACAATTAATCTCCTTATGCCCCAAAACCTTGCAATTAGAACATCTTGGAGGTAACCACTCATAGTAAGCCTCCACCACATGAATCCCATCCTCCTCAAGATTAACCTTCACCCTTTTAACAAGCTCCTTTGTCATATCTACTTCCACACACACTCTAGCAAAGCTTAGCCTATTTTTTGTCTTAGTAATAGGGTCCATTTGGATTGGGATACCCAAAGCACTACATATATAGCTTAACCCATCATTAGTCTACAATTGTAATAGTACATTTCTCAACTAAATCCATAGTGGAACCTTAGTCAAATCAAGCTTATCAAACTTCATGTTTGGTTCCCACTTTCTCAATATCATAATCCTACCATTAAACTGCCAAACTTGCTCTAATTTTTTGTTACATTCTTGTTCACCTTGGAATGTTAATAGAAACACTTCCATATCAGTAGACTTGATCTCCACTTTACCACAATTTCTCCATTGAGCATTAACCATGTTTCTAACCATGTGATATTCAGGAGCTTCTCCAAAGAATTGTCCAACTAATAAATGTGTTAATGGAGAGGCGTGTGGTTTCTTTGAAGGAAAGAGAGGGTTGAGACAGGGCGAGCCTCTCTCACCTTATCTATTCGCTTTGTGTATGGAGGTCTTTACAGGGTTGTTTACTCATTTGGCTAATAAATGGGAATTCAATTATCATAAAAAATGTGAAGTAATGAAACTCAATCATATGATTTTCGCGGACAATTTGCTTGTTTTCTTTAAAGCAAATATAAACTCAGCTAAAATAGTTAAAGAAGGTCTAAACTTATTCTCAAGACTATCTGGCTTACAGATTAATTATCAAAAAAGTGAAGTTTATATAAGTGGAGGGAATTTAATGATTGAAGACAAGATTTCTCGGATTCTAAGTATCAAAATTGGCAAATTGCCAGTTAGATATTTAGGGGTCCCACTTCACTCAAAAAAGCTAAGTGTTGAGGAGGGAAACAAGTTAGTTGACAAAATTTATAATGCAATCAATCAGTGGACCTCAAAGTTTCTATCTTATTCAGGTAGTAGAGTTAATAAAAAGTATAATTATTAGCAAGATCCTCTACTGGTGTAGAGTATTTCTATTGCCAAAGAAGGTTATCTACAAACTTAATCAGCTTATGAACAGTTTCCTATGGAAGGGTAATATGGAAGGTGCGCAAGGAGCTAAAATAGCATGGGAAAAAGTATGTAATAGTAAAGAGAGAGGAGGTTTAGGCATCCCAAATTTAGAAAATCTTAACTTGGTCTGTCTACTATTCACATTCTGGAGGATGTACTCGCAAGAATACAACTTGTGGAGTATGTGGGTGAAACACAATATATTAAAAGGCAAGTGTGTGTGGAGTATGGAAGAGAAACAAAGTCATACGTGAATTTGGAAGAAGTTAATGAAAATCAGGAACATAGCATATGAATTCATCACTCATACTGTATATAATGGTAAAAATACTTATCTTATATGGGATAGATGGCTAGATGGAAAGAATATACAACAGATTCTGGGTATAGAGCTGGAAAAAGATAACTTGAATAGTAACAAGACAGTTGATAAATTTTATGGTAAAGATAGGTAGAGATTACCACCATGTGTTGGTAAAATATTACCAAACTTAGTGGAAATTAAATTGGTGAATAGAGAAGACAAGAAAGTATGGAGTGAATCTAATAAGAAAGGTTTTGTTTGAAAAAACCTTAATCAAAATCACTAATACTACAGACACAAAAATAGTCAACTGGTATGAATTCATTTGGTCAAAGGCAAATATTCCCAGGTGCTCTTTTATCTCGTGGCTAGCTATACATAATAGGTTGAGCACAAAACTAAGAATGTTGGAGTGGGGAACTCAAAATTATCCTCTATGCGGTTTGTGTAAAGCTACAGGTGAAGATAATGTGCATATCTTCTTTTTATGTTCATTTTCTAAGAGAATATTGCAGAGATTGTTAAAAATCTGTGATATTGTTTGGGTGCCGAGTGGTTTTGATGATCTTAATGAGAAATTTCTTGGTCTAACAAGTAAGGAGATGAAAATGCTCATGAGTTTAGTGATTACTTTATATATTTACATGGTATGGAGGCAGAGAAATGAAATAGAACATGGAGGGGCGAGTTTGAATGAATAACAAATTGTTGGGCGTATTTGCGAAATGGAGAAAATGAAGATAGAAGAGAGAAGTTTAAAAAATTCGAATATCATTAGAATAGCTGAGAAGTTAGATTTTTAACTTGTATTTACTAGTCTATTGTCTTTAGCCTATCTTTTGTAATAGTAATGTAGTCAATGGGCCGAGTAGAATTTTTTTAATAGTATGTAATGTTTCTTTTAGAAAGTTAAATGGGCTTACAAGGTATATAACCCATGCTTGAGCCTCATGCTTGTAAGTCCATATGTAATGACTTTGTGGTTGATTTATAATGAAAAAGTTTGATTTGTTGATCAAAAAAAAAGAAGAATTGTCCAACTAAGCAATTATCCCACTCCTCAATTGCACTCTTCACTATATCTCTAGGTGGTTTAACCATGAGCTCATCTTCTACTTGACTAGGAGCAAAGTATTTTTAGTGTTTAGGGTTTGGGGTTTCCGGTTACGGTTTATTTTTAGTGTTTATGGTTAGTATTTAGGGCTTATGGTGATGGATTAGGTGCAGGTTATATAGCGTTAAGGTTTAGTGTTTGTGGTTTAGGGTATAACGTTAGAGATTTTAGAAATTAGGGTTAAATGTTACGGTAGGTAAAACCCTAATGGACCCAAAATAAGATATCCTAAAATAGACTATTAAAAACAACCTAAATGTCAACAAAACACATCTTAAAACGTAAAACAGATGAACTTAGATGGCGAAGCCATCAGTCGGTCCCAGAAGGCCCAACGCACTCAATAGACATATATTATGTGCCCAATTCTGAGAAACTATGTGAAAGTTAGCAAAAACCCTCCCAGGAATTTCAAAAATTTTAAAAATGGTTTGCGGAGAAACGAGCCAAAATCTTCACGTTATTATCCTTTCCATGGTTAGGGGTTCAGATTAAGGTTTTGGGATTAGGGTATAGGGTTTAGTATTTAGGCTTTGGGGTTTCTGGTTACATATTATTATTAGTGTTTATGGTTAGTATTTAGGGCTTATGGTGATGGATTAGGTGTAGTTTATATGGTTAATGTTTTGTGTTTATGGTTTAGGGTATAACGTTAGAGATTGTAGAAATTAGGGTGGAATGTTACGGTTTATAAAAATCCAACGGACCCAAAATATGATATCCTAATATAGAATATTAAAAGCAACCTAAAAGTCAACAAAAGACATCTCAAAACGTAAAATAGTTTATCTTAGATGGAGAAGCCATCTGTCAGTCCCAGAACGCGTAACGCACGCAAAAAACATATATTATGTGCCCCATTCTGAGAAAATATGCGAAAGTTAGCAAAAACCCTCCCGGGAAATTAAAAATATTAAAAACGGTTTGTAGAGTGTTTGGATGACATCAACGAGCCAAAATCTTCACGTTATTCTTGTTTCGATGGTCAAGGTTCAGTGATTAGGGTTTTGGGATTTTTTTTATCAAACAAACCGTTTTATATCACAAAAAGGGTTTTGGGATTAGGGTATAGGGTTTAGTGTTTAGGGTTTGGGGTTTCCGGTTACGGTTTATTGTTGGTGTTTATGGTTAGTATTTAGGATTTATGGTGATGGATTAGGTGTAGGTTATTGATGTCTCCTCATTTGTGATAATATAATATACTTCGGAGACATCATTTTAGGTTTATTTATTAGTTTATAGGTTGATTTTAGCTTAGTTTAGTGCACCTTCCTATTTTGAGTCTTGATTTAGTAACATAATATTTTTAGAGCATATTGGGTTTAATTGTTTATTTAGTGTGAAGCTTTAAAGATAATTATGGAGATTAATTAGAGTACAAGTCAAAGACTACAAGATATGGAAAGAGATATGCATGGTATTTGGAGATAGAAGGAAACTGAGTTCAAATAGGAAAAGGAAAAGCTGCCTTATCTAGGATTCTGCAGTACACGCCTAAAGAAGTGGTTATTTACCTAAGAAATAGGCCGATTTTGGTAATTTCCTTCTATAAGGACAAAGATAATTCTGTTACGATTCTTTTGGTATCTTATGGAGCTCAAACCGTCCAATAACGAAGAAGATATGCTCAAAACGGTCCAACAGTGTTTATCTTCATTTCCTTACGAATTTGAGTTGGACTAGGAGTCCATTACTTTCCTTCTCCTTCAAGAAAACGAATTAGGTCTTCCTATACCCTATAAATACAGTCTCTTAACACTCTAAAATCATCCTTGGCCAGACCTTAAGGCCAAGAGGAAGCTGCAACACAAGAGAAGAAGTCTGGAAGGAGCTGTGCAACAATTATGTGTCCTTCAACCTCTTATTTTGTAATTCTTTTCTCTTCTCTTCTTTGTATGAATTAATTCTTTTTAGTTTGAGTTTTAGCATATATGTATGAACCCTAGTTTTGATTGATATCTATCTAATTTGGGAACTTAATGTTTTAAATTGAATTATAGTTTTTATTCTCTGTTTATGTGTTTGGATTTATATTCTGTGTTCTTGTGGAACCGCGGCCATATAGAATTACCATCTAGTAATTAGGTCACCATTGACAACGGTGTTTAATTGCATGTTTAGCACATAACGTCTAGTATTAGGTCTGATCTGACAACCCAACCTAGCTAGATAATCACTATGGTTTAGTTCTTGTGACTATTTACCAATTACATGAAAAGTTTGCTTAGGAAGCCTTATTGACACAGGTAAATCCTATTTTAAACTACCGATAGCGAATTGGGGCCGATTAGGGAAATACTACATAATTTACCCTTACATGTTTAGAACGGCAAAACTAGTGGGGATTACATGCTAATTACTCAAGCTATAACTTTCATACTATCTTCTTTCCTTTTCTTTTATTTATTTTCTGTCTTTAGTTTAGTAGTTTAGTTTTCTTATTTAAAAAACCAAATAAATATTTGTCTTTCTCTTCTTCCTACTAGCGTATTATCTCTTCTATCTTTAATATCCGCACTTGAATAATTTCCATAAGTTCTTCTTAACCTTCGTAGTCCCTGAGGAACGAATCTTACTTATTCATTAAAACTTGCATACGATCTGTATACTTGCAGAACCGTGTTAGCTTAGGGTGTTTATTTGCATTTATTTTATACATCTTTTTATCACACCTTAGGCCACACCAAGTTTTTGGCGCCGCTGCCGGGGACTACATCGTTAGTCCTTGTGCAATTATCTTGTGCTTATATTTTAGTTAGTTCTATTTTACGCTTTTCTTTTTAGTTTTTGTCTTTACAGATTTTTTAAGGCGAAAGCAGATTTATTAGGAGATAAAGGTTTCGTGTTATTAGATCCTGAAGAAGCTAATTCATGATGGAATCTCTAAAACTCAAGGAGTTAAACCGACAACTTGAGGAAGCATTGGAACAATCGCGAAAACTAGCTCAGAGGAATCTAGTACATACCCCACCTTCATGTCCTAGTTGTGGAGCAAGAGATCACTCGTGGGAATATTGCATGAACAATCCAGCCTCAATTTCCTTCATAACTTATCAAAGAGACCATTATTATGATGGTTATTATCAATCTCAAGGAAATTACGCTGACTATCAACCCCCACAGAGTTACAATTGGGTCGGAGACCAACAGACTTATTATCATAATAACCATTACTATGATAGTTATTATCAACCACAACCACAATCTTATTATCCTCCACAACCTATCTATGAAGAAGCGCCGATTTATAATGAAGCTTATCAAGAACCACCTTCTTATTCAATGCAGCAAACCGTACAAGAACAACCTTCGAGTTCGAATTCAACCATGGCTAAGATAATGAACATAATTGAAGATATAGAAATTAGAAAGAAAGGATACCAAAACTCGCAGAATTCGCTTATGGAGATGGTGCAGACAGTGTCACAAATGGTGAATAAAGTTCAAAACCTTGCAGAAAGGCAACTCTGAAGTGACACTAGTGCTCCGGAAAACAAGGTTTGCCAAGCAGTTGAATTAAGAAGTGGAAAACAACTACCTCCACCAAGACCAGAACCAGAACCAGTCCCTATTCCAGAAACGGGGGGAGAAGAAACAACAGAAGATAAGGTCGAAGAGGTAGTTGAACAAAAAAGTGTCCAAAAGAAGACACCAGAAAAGAAAGAGAGCCCAGTGGTAACCAACACATGTCCTCCTCCACCATTCCCTTCACGTGTCAGAAAGGACAATGACCTGGAATTCAAGAAGTTCGTTTACATGGTGAACAAGTTGAAGATCAGCATCCCGTTTGTAGAAGCTCTCACAAGAATGTCAAAATAAGGTCAATTCATGAAGGACATTCTTTCTAACAAACGAAGATACGAAACTAAAGAGATGAATGGATTGCCAGAGGAGTGTAATGCTACAAATGAAATCGAGTTACCACCAGAAACACCCCTTCCCACGACATCTTGGATGGAACCATCCATGATTATGAAGAATCGAGCTGAAAAGTTCGTGAGAATTAAAGGAAAAGGGTGGAAATTTTGTCATCCTTAATCAACGTAACACGTCTAACTTTGAAAGACGTTAAACAAAAGTGTTGTACGGGAGACAACCCATAGTTTTTTTATTATGTCTTTTAAGTTTTTAATTTATATTTAGCTTAGTTAATTGATGTTGCATATTTGAGGAAGGTATTAGTGTTTTTGATGATTAGGTATTGGAGAAATCGAGTTAGGGAAGGCGAACAAAATTTTTCGGAAAAACTGAAGCAGGGGTGCGGTATACCGGACCTCAGCCGCGGTATACCGCAGGTCAAAACCCGTACCACGGGTGGAGTCACGGGTCGTGTCCAGAAACCGAGAAACATTGCCCCGCGGACTACCACATGCACCGTGCCCTGGTCCGCAGGTCAACACGTGCCACGGGGTAGGTGCCACGGGTATTTTGACGTAGAAGCCACGGACTACCCCCGCGGTACACCGCGCCATGGTCCGCAGAGCAAAAACACGTGCCACGGGGTTGTACCACGGGTAGGGCTGCAAACGAACCGAACCGAGCCGAACTTTGGCTTTCTTGAGTTTGTTTGCTAATATTTTAGTGAGCTTGAGCTTGGTTTGAGTTTGATAAGAACCGAGCCAAACCGAACTTTAGCTTTCTTGAGCTTGGTTTGTTAACTAATGAGCCGAACTCAAACAAACCCTTAGCGAACTCAAACTTGAGCCCTTGCTGAGAGTATCGATTCATTTGCAGTCCTAGATACTAGAAGTATATTCATTAGATATAAAAATAAATATACTTATTAAATATAAACTATTTTATTTACGATTAATTACATATACAAAAGTTTTATGTAGTTTTGACCTTTTGTGTATATATATATAAATTTTAATTGAATATATCTACCAAGCCTATAAACGAGCTCTTACCGAACCCTTACCAAACTGTTCACGAGCTTAACGAGTCGAGCTTATATAGGTTTGAGTTTGTCTCGTTTAGTAAACGAGCCTGAATTTAAATCTTGAGCTTGGCTTGTTTAAGTAACGAGCCGAACTCAAACAAACTCTTAGCGAACTCAAACTCGAGCCCTTGGTGAGAGTATCGGTTCATTTGCAGCCCTAACCACGGGTATTATCCAGTGGGTAAAAAATGCTGCGGTGTACCCCGCGGTACACCCCATGGTCCGCACGAGCCGCCAGAGAGAGAAAAGAAAGGGTTTCAAGTGTATAAAGGAGGTATTAAGCTTTTTATTCCGAATTTATTAAACCTAAAGCCTCTTTCTCCTCTCCAAAACTCTCCCAACTCCGTTGAAGCTCATCAAAACCTTCACCAATCATCAAAACACTACCCAATCACCATGAAAACACATCCAATTCATTCTCCACATCATTACAAAAGATTCAACCACCCATGTCATACCAAAACACCTTGAATCCAAGAATCAAAAGCTTAAATTTCAAAAATTCATCCTACAATTTCTTAAATCCAAGCCAATCCATGAAGAATCCATCTTACCCACATAGAGAATCATCATCAAATCACCCTTCCTAACCCAAATTAAGCTTGTACAACCAATAATCAAGAGTTTCAAATTTCAAGAGTGGTTAAAGTTTTGAGTTGGGGGTCAATTGAGATGATTAAGAGAACATGAACATTATCTACTGAAAGGGAGATGAAGAGAATCAAGGTATTGGATTAATTGAGAAGAAATCAAGTGAGAAAAGTCATAGTTCCAATTCAAAGGGTAAAACAAGTCGAGAAAAGAGAGGTCAGCTAGCTGTGTGTGATTCAATGGGCAAAAAGGTTCTAACTTTAGTGAAGAAGACAACACAACCTCTATAGATCAAGACTCTACACCCAAAGAAAAAGAGAAAGCTTCAAGGGCCCTGATAGCTTCTCCGTAGAAACAATTAAAGGAACTACCTTTTTCTTATAAGAAAGTATTTGAAGAAGAAGTTGAAGGAGAATACATGAAGGTTCATGGAGATTTGGAATGCTTGGGTTGTTTGTGAATTGTATTTTGTGAGGAGAGAAGAAGATGTGGCACAGTTGATCTATGAGGAGGTGATACGAATTTTTGATCTCTCCCATGTCGTTATTTAATGCAATATCCTATTATGATCACGTGTCCTGAACGAAAAGCGAATAAGAAGTTGGGTGAAGAAGATACATTAGAGTTAATCCGAGTATCGATATGGCGAGGTAATAGCCTCGAAGAGTATGTTTTCTTTCTTCCCTACCATTTCTTTATGTGCAATATGTATGCTAATTTTAAATTTTATTTTTCTTGAGTCTTTTTCGAGTCGTGGGGACACGGCTCATTTTTTAGTTGGGGGTGGGGATTCGTCGTCCTCATCTTCCTTTTTGTGTTTTTCATAAAATTTAAAATTTTTTGGCTTGAATTAGGCATAGAATATCTTTGAATGTACCTATTAAGCATGATTTAATTAAGTTAATGATAGTAGGTAGTATGTTTTTGAAAGATGTATTAAATATGTTTAGATGCATGTATGAAAACAGGAAATAAAGGATAGAAAAGTTAATGAGCAATGCTAAGAAATCACGTTGAAACTTAGGGATAGTTATTTGGTGTGTAGAATGTGAGGTTTGAAATTAGTTGAAAACCCGCTTATCTATGAACTAGTAGTGAAAAAGTAACAAAATCCGGTAGTTAGAAAAAGGAATAAGGCAGTTCTTTCATGATTAAAACACTTGAAGCCTTTTTTACTTTCTCACCCTCTTTATTTGATTATTGTTATTATCCGTCTTATCCCCTCTGAGCCTTTCTAAAGCCATTTATTGAACCACATTATAATTACCCTTAGTTTGTAGGACTTATCTATATGACCCGCACTCGAATCGCAAAACCTGAGACAACTCGTTTTAGAGCTTGAGTTTGGAGTGGTGGGTTTCATCTTTAGGGAACATTGGGATTTGGAAATTGTAATTGTGATTTTATTGATGATGAAAAGTATTTATTGTAACCCTTTGCCGGGGTAATAGTGAATGGAAAAGAAGCTACGAGCTAAATTTGCCAACAAGGGCATTAAAAAGAAAGAATATATATATGGAAAAAAATAGTGTGATATCTCAACATCAAGAAGAGAATCATAGTTATACAAAAAAGAAAATTGAAATGAAAATATATATTCGGACCGGCAAAGTGGAAATTGTATGTCATCACAAAGGTTTTATTTGGGATTTATTGGGGATGCACATTAAAATGCATCAATAAATTGGGTTGAGTGAGAACATTTTCGAGTGAGAACTCAAGCTCTAGGGCGATTCGTTGATGGCTAGTGAGGAGAGAGCCAAAAGCTCACTTTTCATTATCCAAATATACCACACCCGTCCTTAAGCCAAGTTATAACCAAGACCTTAGGATTTCTAACTGCTAGATGGAGAAACAATTGAGCTATTAGGTAGTAGGTAAGTGGACCATTGGATGCTATATTTGGGACCTATGAACAACCTATAGCCATTAACCTGAACTAAGTTATCATCCTCTCCTTCTGGCATTGCGAAATTAATCTGGACTTGAATTTATGGATTGTTGATTACATGTATATTAAGCATACTTGTGCATTATTTCTTAAGCATTATACATGAGACTTTTTAGATATTTTTGCTCTAGGATCATTCATTGTGTTCTGTTCTTATTCTCCTCCTACTTCTTCTTCTTGACTACCCTACTGTTCTTTACTTTTATTGTATCGGGACGATACAACTTTGAGTTGGGGGTCTTGATGTCTCCTCATTTGTGATAATATAATATACTTCAGAGACATCATTTTAGGCTTATTTATTAGTTTATAGGTTGATTTTAGCTTAGTTTAGTGCACTTTCCTATTTTGAGTCTTGATTTAGTAACATAATATTTTTAGAGCATATTGGGTTTAATTGTTTATTTAGTGTGAAGCTTTAAAGATAATTATGGAGATTAATTAGAGTCCAAGTCAAAGACTACAAGATATGGAAAGAGATATGCATGGTAATTGGAGATAGAAGGAAACTGAGTTCAAATAGGAAAAGGAAAAGCTGCCTTATCTAGGATTCTGCAGTACACGCCTAAAGAAGTGGTTATTTACCTAAAAAAATAGGCCGATTTTGGTAATTTCCTTCTTCAAGGACAAAGATAATTCTGTTACGATTCTTTTGGTATCTTATGGAGCTCAAACCGACCAATAACGAAGAAGATATGCTCAAAACGGTCCAGCAGTGTTTATCTTTATTTCCTTACGAATTTGAGTTGGACTAGGAGTCCATTACTTTCCTTCTCCTTCAAGAAAACGAATTAGGTCTTCCTATACCCTATAAATACAGCCTCTTAACACTCTAAAATCATCATTGGCCAGACCTTAAGGCCAAGAGGAAGCTGCAACACAAGAGAAGAAGTCTGGAAGGAGCTGTGCAACAATTATGTCTCCTTCAACCTCTTATTTTGTAATTCTTTTCTCTTCTCTTCTTTGTATGAATTAATTCTTTTTAGTTTGAGTTTTAGCATATATGTATGAACCCTAGTTTTGATTGACATCTATCTAATTTGGGAACTTAATGTTTTAAATTGAATTATAGTTTTTATTCTCTATTTATGTGTTTGGATTTATATTCTGTGTTCTTGTGGAACCGCGGCCATATAGAATTACCATCTAGTAATTAGGTCACCATTGACAACGGTGTTTAATTGCATGTTTAGCACATAACGTCTAGTATTAGGTCTGATCTGACAACCCAACCTAGCTAGATAATCACTATGGTTTAGTTCTTGTGACTATTTACCAATTACAGGAAAAGTTTGCTTAGGAAGCCTTATTGACACAGGTAAATCCTATTTTAAACTACCGATAGCGAATTGGGACCGATTAGGGAAATGCTACATAATTTACCCTTACATGTTTAGAATGGCAAAACTAATGGGGATTACATGCTAATTACTCAAGCTATAACTTTCATACTATCTTCTTTCCTTTTCTTTTATTTATTTTCTGTCTTTAGTTTAGTAGTTTAGTTTTCTTATTTAAAAAACCAAATAAATATTTGTCTTTCTCTTCTTCCTACTAGCGTATTATCTCTTCTATCTTTAATATCTGCACTTGAATAATTTTCATAAGTTCTTCTTAACCTTCGTAGTCCCTGAGGAACGAATCTTACTTATTCATTAAAACTTGCATACGAACTGTATACTTGCAGAACCGTGTTAGCTGAGGGTGTTTATTTGCACTTATTTTATACATTTTTTTATCACACCTTAGGCCACACCAGTTATATGGTTAAGGTTTTGTGTTTATGGTTTAGAGTATAACGTTAGAGATTTTAGAAATTAGGGTTGAATGTTACGGTAGTTAAAACCCTAAGGGACCCAAAATACGATATCCTAAAATAGAATATAAAAAACAATCTAAGAGTCAACAAAACACATCTCAAAACGTAAAACAGATGATCTTAGATGACGAAGATATTTGTCGGTCCCAGAAGGCCCAACGCACTCAAAAAACATATATTATGTACCCAATTCTGAAAAAGTATGCGAAAGTTAGAAAAAATCCTCTCGGAAACTTCAAAAAAAGGTTTGCAGAATGTTTGGATGATAGAACGAGCCAAAATCTTCACGTTATTATCATTTCCAAGGTTAGGGTTCAGTGATTAAGGTTTTGGGATTAGGATATGGGGTTTATTGTCTAGGGTTTTGGGTTTTTTATTGTTAGTGTTTAAGGTTAGTATTTAGGGCTTATGGTGATGGATTAAGTGTAGATAATAGGGTTAAGGTTTTGTGTTTACGGTTTAGGGTATAACGTTAGAGTTTTTAGAAATTAGGGTTGAATGTTACGGTTGGTAAAACCCTAACTGACCCAAAATACGATATCCTAAAATAGAATAATAAAAACAACCTAAAAGTCAACAAACTAATCTCAAGACGTAAAACAGATGATCTTAGATGACGAAGCTATTTGTCGGTCCCAGAAGGCCCAGAGCACTCAAAAAACATATATTATGTGCCCAATACTGAGAAAGTAAGCGAAAGTTAGCAAAAATCCTCTCCGGAACTTCAAAAATCTTAAAAACGGTTAGCAGAGTGCTTGGATGATAGAAACTAGCCAAAATCTTCACGTTATTATCCTTCCATGGTCAGGGTTCAGTGATTAAGGTTTTGGGATTAGGGTATAGGGTTTATTGTCTAGGGCTTGGGGTTTCTGGTTACGGGTTACTGTTAGTGTTTATGGTTATTATTTAGGGCTTATGGTGATCGATTAGGTGTAGATAACAAGATTAAGGTTTTGTGTTTATGGTTTAGGGTATAACGTTAGAGTTTTTGGAAATTAGGTTTGAATGTTACAGTGGTAAAACCCTAATGGACCCAAAATATGATATCCTAAAATAGAATAATAAAAACAACCTAAATGTCAACGAAACACGTCTCAAAATGTAACACAGATGAACTTAGATGGCAAAGCCATCTGTCTGTCCCAGAAGGCCCAACACACTCAAAAAACAAATATTATGTGTCCAATTTTGAGAAAGTATGCGAAAGTTAGGAAAAACCCTCCCGGGAACTTCAAAAATCATAAAACGGTTTGCAGAGTGTTTGGATAATAGAATCGAGCCAAAATCTTCACGTTATTATCCTTTCCATGGTTAGGGTTCAGATTAAGGTTTTGGGATTAGTGTATAGGGTTTAGTGTTTAGGCTTTGGGGTTTTTGGTTACATATTATTGTTAGTATTTATGGTTAGTATTTAGGGCTTATGGTGATGATTAGGTGTAGGTTATAGGATTAAGGTTTTGTGTTTATGGTTTAGGGTAGGGGGTAACATTAGAGATTTTAGAAATTAGGGTTGAATGTTACGGTTGGTAAAAACCTAACAGACCCAAAATACGATATCCTAATTTAGAATATTAAAAGAAACCTAAAAGTCAATAAAAAACTTCTCAAAACGTAAAACAGTTGATCTTAGATGGCGAAGCCATCTGTCGGTCCCAGAAGGCCTAACACACTCAAAAAAACATATATTATGTGCCCCATTCTAAGAAATTATGAGAAAATTAGCAAAAACCCTCCCGGGAACTTCAATAATCTAAAAAAACGGTTTGCTAAGTGTTTGGATGACAGAAACGAGCCAAAATCTTCATGTTATTCTCCTTTCCATGGTAAGGGTTCAGTGTTTAGGATTTTGGGATAAGGGTATAGGGTTTAGTGTTTAGTGTTTTTTATCAAACCTACCATTTTATATTCACAAAATGACAAGTACAAATCAAACCCCTACATGTTTATTACTCAAAAACAAGCATGGCCAGGAAAACAAACCCTATACAACATTTACTAGAAAGTAAACCTATCAACTTGCAAAACAACCTATACAACCATTGCTAGAAAAATAAATCAAAGTAAAAACACCCTATACAACCATTGCTAGGAAATTAAACCCTATACAACAATTGCTAAAGTCTTATACTAGGTCCGAGCTCCAAGCTATCTTCCTTGATCTTCTTGCTCTCCTCCCTTGAGTACTCCATGTAGCTTCCATCTTGCCACCAATCTAATATTCCAACACACCTTTTAAATAACTTTCTATTCCAAAGTGTATATTGAACATCTTTCACAACTATTTTCACAATATCCTCATATTTAGGATGCATCTTCTAAAACTCTTTTTTATTCCTCACATCCCAAATACAATAAAGAAAGCTAAGAATAGTAATGTTTGATATGGTATCTTTTAAGGTGTTACCATCAAACTTAAGCATAAATTCAAGCCTTTCTTCCCAAGTATTACCCAAGTTGTGCCAATTATGAAGAGCACAAATCTACTTCCAAGCCAAAGTAGTGAATTTGCAATTCACAAATAAGTGATCCCTAGATTCATGTTCTTCAAAGCAAAGGTAGCACATCTTGTCCACTTCCATTCCCCACTTGCTAAGCCTATCTTTAGTGCTTAATCTATCCTTACAAATTAACCAAGCACAAAACTTGTGCTTTGGCATACGCCATTTATGCCACACCACACTATACCATTTTGTTTTCTCATTAGGACCCCTTAGGTCATACATAACATCCGAGGTCCTAAAGCCTTTATCTCCCCATCTTATAGTTTCATGCTCTTCATTAAGCACCATATCATTTACCACCTCATACACCTTATTAAGCAAGCCTAGGTGGAAATCTCCACCTCTCCGGCACATAATAATCCATCACCTTTTTGTTAATATTGTAATTACCCAAAGATATAGCATCCTTTTGTTCACAAATATCACCAACACACTTTCCTTTTAACCATCTATCATTTAACATATAGGTTCTCTTTCCATTTCCAATATCATGTATAATATATTTAAAAGCAAGGTACCTCACATTAAGCATAGCTCTCCATGTCCAAGGAAGTTTACTATCATATGTAATGCTCCATATACTCTTGTTCCTTAGCTAATTTGAGTAGACCCATTGAGACCAAATATTATCTTTATAACCATACATTCTCCAAAAAGCTTTAAGAATATAAACTTGATTAATTTGGAGAAGATTAGGTATGCCTAGTCCTCCATTTTCTTTACTTTGACATAATTCTTTCCAAGACACTTTAACACCATGAAAATCATTAGTATTACCCCTCCAAAGAAACCTACTCAAGAGTGATTCTATCTCATGAATAACTCCCATTGGAAGAATCATTACATTACACCAATATCTAGCTTTACTTTGCAAAACACTCGTGATTAAATGAATCCTTCCTGCAAATGTAAGAAATCTATGCATCCACCCTTCAACACTTCCAACTATATTATTAATAAGGGTAGCACACATTAAAATATTAGGGAGCCCAAAGATATCTAACAGGAAGTTTACCCTTCTAAACATTGAGAATACTACTCAAATCATCATGAAGATCTTTGTTACAACCTCCCATATATAGCTCACTCTTTTCAGGGCTTATTTTAAGGCCAGAAAGTCTAGAGAAGAGATCAAGGCCTTGTTTAAGTCTCTTAGCCGAGTCTTTATCCCCATTAAAGAAAACTAAACAATCATCAGCAAATATTAGGTGGTTCAAATCCATTCTTGCACAATTAGGGTGATAAGTAAATGCTTTATTATGTGCCACTTTCTCAATAATAGAAGAGAAACCTTGAATACGTACAACAAATAGATAAGAAGATAAAGGATCACCTTGTCGTAATCCTCTTTCTCCATTGAAATCACCACACACACTTCCATTAATGCACAAAGAGAACATAGGTGTTGAAATACACATCTTGATCCAAGATATAAACTTTTTATGAAATCCCATAATTTGAAGTAGTTGGATAAGGTACCTCCAATTAATTGTATCAAAAGCCTTTTGAAGATCAATATTTAAAGTACACCTTGGACTCAAGTCCTTCCTATCATAACCTGCCACCACACTTTGAACAACCAATATATTATCAGAAATACTTCTTCCTCCCACAAAAGCAGCTTGATTTTTAGATATAAGTTCCTCAAGGCTTTTCTTCATCCTATTAGCAATGATTTTAGATATAGTTTTATACAGGATATTACAACAGGCAATGGGCCTAAAACTCTTTACTGAAGTGGGATTTTTAGCATTGGGAATAAGAACAAAATTAGTAGCATTAATTTGCTTCAAGATTTGTCTATTCTTGAAAGTTTCTTTTATAGCATTACAAATATCCTCCCCAATAATATTCCAAGTAGCTTTGAAGAAAGCACTATTAAAACCATCTAGGCCAGGAGCTTTTGAGATATCAATAGAGAAAATAGCTTCTTTAATCTCCTTACTTGTAATGTCTTTCACCATTTCTTTTGCTTCTTCCTTAGCAATAGCTTTATCAACAAGCTTGTTTAAACAACTAGAGCTAACACTTTCTTCATAAACATCCTTAGTACCAATTAAACTAGTGTAGTACTTGATAAATTCATCATGAATAGCCTCATCTTCAACAACAATATCACCATTTTCAGTCACAATAGAGGCAACTCGTTTTTGAGTGATTCTTGCCTTGATGTCTTATGATAAAGGGTAGTGCTACAATCACCCTTTTGAGCCCAAGTAATTCCAGATTTTTGCTTTAAGATCTCCTCTTGAATATTAAGAAGATGCATAAGTTTATCTCTTAGCTCCTTCTCAATGATGAGCATAGATTGATCACCATTCATAAGCTTTGTTTGTACCTTTTCAAGCTCCTCTTTAAGCTCCATTATTTCTTTAGTAGAGTGATGAAAATAATTTCTATTGAAGATCTTCAAAGCTTTCTTTACTCCCTTCTATTTATTCACCACTTTGTACATCATACTCCCTTGAACTTCATATTTCCACACCTTATCAATCAAAGGCAGAAACAAATCATGATCAATCCAAACATTAAAAAATTTAAAAGATGAAGTTTTAGTATTTGAACTCCCCTGAATTTTGAGGATAAGATTAGAGTGATCTGAAATTCCAGGAGCTTCAATCATCAAATGAGACTTGAAACAAGTGAACCAAGCATCATTTATAAAAAAAATTGTCAATTTTACTAGATATAAACCCATCCATTCTTCTTAGTCCAAGTGTAATAACACCCTTGGCTAGGATGTTCAACCATCCCATTATCATTAATACAATCCACAAATTCATGAGAACTCTTATGAAGGCTAGTACAACCCATTCTTTCATCAACTTTAGTAATTTCATTAAAATCCCCACACCAAATACAAGGAGAGTCCCCATTAATAACCATCCATTCACTAAGTGTTTCCCAAAGAAGCACCCTTTTATCATCATCATCATCATCATTTTCTGCATATACCATCACACAATTAAATGTTTTCTTATTATATATATCATGTACCTCAAGGAAGATGGCTTGGCTAGTTGAATTAAGACACTTTACATCCAAAACATTCTTATTCCACTTTATACATATTCTTCCACTTTCATCCTTATCATGATTAGTTATAGTACCCCAATTACTCAAATAAGTATTGTGAAACTTATTGTAGCTTTGTAGAGTCATTTTAGTCTCCAATAAACCAACTAGATCAACTTTTTATCTTGTATAACATGAATAACTTATTTTTGTTTGGGGCTTAGATTCAAACCTCTTACATTCCAAGAGCTAATTATCATTTAAATCAGGAGGTTCTCCTTCACTATGGGTACTTCCCACAAACCTATTCAAAGCCTCTTCAAGGTTTTCATTAGCCATATTTAAAGCACAAAAGGAGTTACTTAACTCCCCTTCAAAAATATTAGAATTATAAGCACTTCCTCTAGGTGTACTAGGGGTTTATTCTTTCCCCTTTGCACTACTACTTCCCACACTTTGAGATGGAGTTGTAGTTCTGTTTTTGGTGTTAGGAATCTGAACTTCATCATCCTTCTTCTCTTTTTGCTTTCTTTGCACTACCCTCCATTCTTCAACCCTCTTTTGAACTTTGTATTGGTTTGGTTGGTTGTAGGCTTGGTTTGGTTTAGGTCTAGGCTCTTTCCTTCCTTGACTACAATTAATCTCCTTATGCCCCAAAGCCTTTCAATTAGAACATCTTGGAGGTAACCACTCATAGTAAGCCTCCCCCTCATGAATCCCATCCTCCTCAAGATCAACCTTCACCCTTTTAAGAAGCTCCTTTGTCATATCTACTTCAACACATACTCTAGCAAAGCTTAGCCTATTTTTTGTCTTAGTAATAGGATCCATTTGGAGTGGAATACCAAAAGCGCTACTAATGTAGCTTAACCCATCATTAGTCCACAATTGTAATGGTACCTTTCTCAATTTAACCCATAGTTGAACCTTAGTCAAATCAAGCTTATCAAATTTCATGTTAGGTTCCCACTTTCTAAAAATCATAATTCTACCATTAACATGCCAAACTTGCTCTAATATGTTGTTACATGCTTGCTCACCTTTGAATTTGAATAGAAATACTTCCATATTAGTAGACTTTATTTCAACTTGACCACAATTTCTCCCTTGAGCATTAACCATACTTCTAACCATGTGATATTCAGGAGCTTCTCCAAAGAATTGTCCAACTAAGCAATTATCCCACTCCCCAACTTCACTCTTCACTATATCTCTAGGTGGTTTAACCATGAGCTCATCTTCTACTTCACTAGGAGCAAAGTATTTTAGCTTCAAATCTTGATCACTTTTCTTGAATAATTCTGTCCATTTACCTTGCTTCCCATTGTTGTCCTCAATAATTTCTACCTCAGATTCATCCTCATCCTCCACACTTTGACCTTGTGCTAATCCCAAGAGGGTACTTTCACTAGGTGGAGAAATTATCCCAATTCCTGCACCTAAAGTGGAGTAATCCTCCTTGTGACTCACACTCAAGCTATTCTCGAGAGGATTAGGAGCCTCACCCTCAATTAGGTCCCCATCTTGGCCGTTCATCCCCTCAACCATTGTACACTCAATGATTTGAGTAGCTTGGATGCTTTCTTTGGAGCTAAGTAAGGTTAAATCAGCTTGTACAGTTTATGTTCCTCTCTTGGAACTTTCATCAAACAGGTTATCCACACTTCTTGAAATACTATCCTCCCTACTGGAATCATACTCCACACACTCCTCAGCATTTTTGTTCATCAAATTAACTCGTTTTGCAGCAGAGAAGTTATTACGATATCCTAAAATGGAATATTAAAAACAACCTAAAAGTCAACAAATCACATCTCAAAACGTAAAACAGATGATCTTAGATGGCGAAGCTATTTGTCGGTCCCAGAAGTCCCAACGCACTCAAAAAACATATATTATGTACCCAATACTGAGAAAGTATGCAAAAGTTACCAAAAATCCTCTCGGGAACTTCAAAAATCTTTAAAACAGTTTGCAGAGTGTTTGGATGATAGAAACGAGCCAAAATCTTCACGTTATTATCTTTTCCATGGTTAGGGTTCAGTGAATAAGGTTTTGGGATTATGGTATAGGGTTTATTGTCTAGGGTATGGGTTTAGGTTACGGTTTATTATTAGTGTTTATGGTTAGAATTTAGGGCTTATGGTGATGGATTAGGTGTAGAGAATAGGGTTAAGGTTTTGTTTTTATGGTTTAGGGTATAACGTTAGAGATTGTAGAAATTAGGGTTGAATGTTACGGTTGGTAAAACCCTAACTGACCCAAAATACAATATCCTAAAATAGAATATTAAAAACAACCTAAAAGTCAACAAAACAGAGCTCAAAACGTAAAATAGATGATCTTAGTTGGCGAAGCGATCTTTCGGTCCCAGAAGGCCCAACGCACTCAAAAAGCATATATTATGTGCCCCATTCTGAGAAATTATGTGAGAGTTTGCAAAAACCCTCCCGGGAACTTCAAATATCTTAAAAATGGTGTGCAGAGTGTTTGGATGACAGAAACAAGCCAAAATCTTCACGTTATTCTCCTTTCTATGGTTAGGGTTTTGGGATTAGGGTACAGGGTTTAGTGTTTTTTTTTCTATCAAAAAACCATTTTATGTCATAACAAAACGATAAGTACAAATCAAACCCCTACTTGTTTTTGACTTAAAAACAAGCATGGCTAGAGAAAGCTACCCTATACAACAATTACTAGGAAAGTAAACCTATCAACTTGCAAAACAAACTAATCAACAAAACAACCTATACAACCATTGCTAGGAAATGAAAACCTATACAACAATTGCTAAAACACTAAACTATAACTAGGTCCAAGCTCCAAGCTAGCCTCCTTTCTCCTCTTGCTCTCCTCCCTTGAGTATTCCATGAAGCTTCCACCTTGCCACCAATCTCCTATTCTCAATACTCCTCCTAAATATTCTTCTATTCCAAAGAATATTTTGAATATCATTCATAAAAAATTTCAAAATATCTTTCCAAGCCAAAGAAGTGAACTTTTTTTTTTTAGCTCGTTAAAATTACTTTTATTCAAACTCATTGAAAATAAAAGCTAAAGGAATGTTAACTTTCTACCGTAGTAGCCAAGATTAACTCTTTCTATACAACTATTACATGTAGACTAACTTTAAATAAAGTTACTACTTTCTAGTCTACTAAAAAACATTAAACAAGGAATTACAATCACACTACAACTCTACTTTCTTTTAACTTCACTTTCAAATCCCAATTTTTTATTAACTTTTTGTTCTCTGTCGTGTTGCGTAGCTTCTCTTTGTGCCATAACCTGTTTTTTACATCATCTTTAATATCTTTGATAACCTTTCCATAGCTGAATTTTCTGCCTTCAAACACACTTTCATTCCTAGCTATCCATGGTCTATATAAATAACTATGAAAGCTAAGTATAATCACCTCATTTTTTAATGTATGGCTTTTTGCTCTTTCTATCATCCAGTTCAGCATTTCTATCCATTCTAAGCAATGCACATTACATTCATTCAGTTTACACCACTCTTTCCATATAGATTTAGCTAACTCACACTTTACAAAGAGATGTTCTCTACACTCTTTCTCCTTTCCACACAAAACCACATAATTCTGAAATATTCATTCCCCATTTTACCAATCTATCACTTGTAGCTAATCTATTTAGGCAAATCAACCAAGTTATAATTCTAAGCTTAGGAGTTACCTTCTTGTGCCACACTAGATCAGCCCATTCTACACTAGGGTTTTTATCTTCAATATCCATCATTGTGAGCTGAGTGTTGAAGCCTATTTTATCTCCATTTTTTCAGCAAATTTTGTCCCTTCCTGTACTCAAAATCACCTCATTTAATTGTCCCCTTATCTCTTTATAACCTGCTGGGATTCTCCACCTACCATTACCAAAGTAAGATGCAACTTTTTTGTTCAAATTCCTCTCCCTAATCTGATTTGGGAAGAGTTCATTGATACTCAAATTATTTAACCATCTATCTTCAGCAAAATAGGTTCCATTACCATCCTTCACATGATGAACTATGAATTTGTAAGCTAAATTTCTGACTTTTAACATACATCTCCATACCCAAGGCATATGAGGATTATATTTTATCCCCCAAATACATTTACCTCTACTCCAATTAGCTCTTACCCATTGGGACCACACATTGTCTTCCATTCCGTACATTCTCCAAAAAGACTTTAGAATACAAGTTTGATTGATAATTTTCAAACTAGGTATTCCAAGTCCTCCCTCTTCTTTAGGCCTACACACTTTATTCCAAGCAACTTTAGCTCCATTAGGTGAATCTGAATTACCTTTCCAAAGAAATCTTGACATTTTACTCTCTATTATGTGAACAACTTTGGCTGGCAAAACATACTATTACACCAATATCTCACTTTGCTTTGGAGAACACTCTTGATAAGGTGAGCTCTCCCAGCATATGTAAGATGTTTATGCATCCATCCCTCCATTGAACTACATATTTTGTCCACCAAAACTTCACAATCACCTGCCTTTGGTTTACTTGGAGTAAGAGGTGTCCCCAAGTATCTCACAGGCAGTTTCCCTTCTTTCACATTCAAGATCTCACAAATGTCTTTCTTAATCTGATTTGTCAATCCTAGGCAATATATTTCACTCTTTTCTGGACTCAGTTGAAGACCGGAAAGTCTAGAAAAAATACATAACCCCTTTTTAAGTCTCCTGGCCGAGTTAATATCTCCTCCAAAAAATAGAAAACAATCATCAGCAAATATTAGGTGGTTAAGCTTTAATCTTTCACACTGAGGGTGAAAAACAAAGCTCTTTTGACTTGCTACTTGCTTCATGATTGCTGAAAAAGCTTCCATACATATGACAAATAGGTATGGAGAAATAGGATCTCCTTGCCTCAATCCTCTACCTCCCTTGAAATAACCCGTTACTTCACCATTATACACAAAGAATATGATGGAGTAGTTATACACATTTCCACCCAATCCACAAACACATCCTTGAAACCCAAAGCTAACAACATATTCTTCACAAACGTCCATTTAACTGTGTCATAAGCTTTCTGTAAATCAAGATTGAGAGTACAAGAAGGTTTACCTCTTTTTTTGTCATAACCATCCACTACGCTTTGTGCCACTAGTACATTGTCTGAAATACATCTTCCTCCCACAAATGCAGCTTGATTTGATGATATAATAGTTGATAGGCACTTCTTCATTCTATTAGCCAAAAGTTTTGAAATTCCTTTGTATAATATATTGCAACAAGTAATAGGCCTAAACTGTTTTAATGTTCTTGGTACTTTAACTTTAGGAATTAGCACAAGATTAGTTGAATTTACTTGTCTTAATAGCCTTTTATTCTTCAACACATACTTGATTGCAACACACACATCATCTCCTACAATGTCCCAAGCTGCCTTATAGAAAGCACTAGAGAATCCATCAGGCCCGAGAGCTTTATTATCATCAATTGAAAATATAGCTTCTTTTATCTCCTTGTTTTGTACTTCCTCTATCATATTCATAGCTTCTCTTCCATCGATCTCTTTGTTGAGTAGTCTTTTCAAACCCTCCACTGAAATTTCTTCCACTGGATCCTTTTGTTCTCCTAATAATTTTTTGTAATACTCAACAAAACCTTCCTTTATCTTCTCTTCATTTTCTGATATAACTCCATCCTCCATCATAAGTGATGAAACTCGGTTTCTAACTGATTTTTCTTTAATATATTGATGATAAAATCTAGATCCCACATCACTCTCTTTATCCCATTGAATTCTGGATTTCTGTTTCAAAAATTCTTGCTCGTTCTCCAAGATTTTTTGAATTGTTCCATGACCTCTTTTTCCTTTTCTAGTTGACTTAAATCGCCATTCAAGCTTTTGGATTGTAGTTCATCCAATTCTTTCTTCACTCTCTCTTTATCTTGATTTGTATGTCCAAAGAACTTTCGGTTAAATATCTTTAGCTCCTTCTTGACTTCTTTAAGCTTTGACACCACTTGATACATAGGCGATCCTTCCACATAAACACTCCAAGCCTTCATTACAGTTGGTTTGAATTCTTTGTGAGCAATCCATATATTATAGAATTTGAAGGTAGTAGGTCCTCGTTTGTATCCTCCTTGGATGTTTATAAGTAGAGGAGAGTGATCTGAAATACCTAGAGAATCAACCACCACACTAGAAATAAAGTTAGAAAACCAAGATGTGTTTGCAAACACTCTATCAATTCTGCTAGAAGTAAATCTAACACTTTGTTTATTACTCCAAGTGTGTATACATCCTGAACTTTGATGTTCCATAATCTCCACATCATTTATACATTCTTCAAAAGCATAAGCACAAGCTGGTAATACCTCACACCCCAATCTATCCTCACAAGCTAAAATATCATTGAAATCCCCACTAACTACCCATGGAACATTTTCCACTATAATCTTCCATCCCCTAAGTGTTTCCCAAAGTCCTAACCTCATATTATCATCATTTTTAGCATATACAAAAATACACAAAAAAACATACTATCTACCCCAACCTCTTTTACTTCACACAAAATTGCTTGTGAAGTCATACTCACACACTTAACACTAACTTTATTTTGATCCCACCTAACACAAATTCTACCCCTCTCATCTTTCTCATGATTGGTAATAGAATCCCAACTCACTAAATGATACTCACAAAACCTATTAAAACTAACTCTACGCATTTTTGTTTCCAATAAACCCACTAAACTAATTTTTTTGTTTCTTATATAACTTTCAACTTCTTTTTGTTTATAGGCCTTATTTAGACCTCTCACATTCCAAGAGCTTATCAACATCTATCAGGAGGATCATTGATATGCTCCTCTGAATTGGAGCCCATGAAACTAGACAAAGCTTGCTCTAAATTGTTGTTTGCAATATTTAAAGGAGTAAATGGATTAGTAGATACAATAACCTGATTTTTTTGGTGAATCAAGCTTATTGTGTACTTGCTTGTTAGTTCCATTCCTTGTCACAATTCTCCATTCCTTTCCAACTTCAGAATTATTCAAATTTTCACTCTCTTTTTCTGTATTTTTATTTTCTTTTTCATTCTTTTTTTCGTTTTTTTCATATTCTTTTTCATTCTTTTTTTCAAACACTCTTTCTGTTTTTTCCTCTCTATTTTTTTCTTTCCATACTTGCTTACTTTTGCATCCCCAACTTGAGTGACCCCTTGCCTTACAAATATTGCACAAAGGAGGTACCCATTCATACAAAACTTCCACAATATGTTCTCCATCCTCTTCAAGGTCTAGATTTTAGAGATTTTAGAAATTAGGGTTGAATGTTACAGTTGGTAAAACCCTAACGGACCCAAAATACGATATCCTAATATAGAATATTAAAAACAACCTAATAGTACACAAAACACATCTCAAAACGTAAAACAGGTGATCATAGATGGCAAAGCCATCTGTCGCTCCAAAAGGCCCAACGCACTCAAAAAAATATATTATGTGCCCCATTTTGAGAAAGTATGCGAAAGTTAGCAAAACCCTCCCGGGAACTTCAAAAATCTTAAAAACGGTTTGCAGCGTGTTAGGATGATAGAAACGAGCCAAAATCGTTACGTTATTATCCTTTCCATGGTTAGGTTCAGTTATTAAGGTTTTGGGATTAGTGTTTAGTGTTTAAGGTTTAGGGTTTCTGGTTGCGGTTTATTGTTAGTGTTTATGGTTAGTATTTAGGGCATATGGTGATGGATTATGTCACGCCCCGAAAAACGTGACTATTCTATCTAGTTTAAATAATTAAAAGTACATTTTATTACAATAATTAACTATTTATTACATTAAATTGATTAAGATTACAGGAATACAAACTAATAAATGCATAAATCTATTCTTGTTCTGCAACCTTCTCTTGTGCTACTGACCACTACCCAAATCCTTAAGTTATCTAGCACCTGAAAGGGTGGGGGAAAGGGGGGTGAGCTTCCACTAGCTCAGCGAGAAAATAAATAATGGTCATATGTAGACTCTAACCTAGGCCAGTAATTATATTTAAGACGTTGTCATTGAACTGGTAAAGGTCAAAATATAAAATAAGCATTCATAAAGTGATAAATAAAACAGATAAGTGTATATATCAAACTAGACAACCCATACTACCCAGCAGGCTATATACACTAACAAGTAATAATCACGTTGCAAAGGATACTGTGGTCTTTCCCTTATGACTCCTGCCGGAACTCTCGATCCCTTATCACTCCCACTGGTTATACACTAGGTAAACCGAACCTACGATCCACTGGCCAAGGAACTCTCCATCTCATGCGCCAGGTGGGAATAGATCATGATAGTCGTGTTAACCCTAGCAAGCCCGCTGCCGCCCAGTGCAACACGGTTGTATCATGTCGAACAATCGATCGATAGATATATCAAATATCAAATATGAAACGACTAAATAGGTCGACTCAACGACGATAACAGTTAACAATTAATGGTTAGACGACGAAGTAGGTCGTGCTATCCCCAATTATACAATTAATCATATGATAACAAAATAATACAATTAATTCAATAAATAACGAGACGATATAATTCAGATAAATAATAACAAATAGAGTCCAAAATCATCGAATTAAATATATTACTTTATAATTTAAAACAGGGTTAAAGATAAACATATTAAGCATTATTTAAATCCTCACCTTAAAAGAGACTATTTGTGAATATTCTATCATATTGCCGCCCTCCTAATTTGAGATTGCCGCCCTCCTAATTTGAATTGCTATAATTATCTGTGTGCTCCGTTATTTAATAGCTAAATCCAATTTCTAAGGTCTAATATATATTGTTAAGGTTTTGCTTTATGATCTGTTATTCCTTTTATTATGCAAAATGCGTTCCTTTTATAATGGAAAAATGGCGAGACGGTTCATAATGAAAGAGGTGAGTTGGGTTATAAGATAACCTTAGTCATCTAAGTATGCAATCGTGTGAACATTATAAGGATCCGTTTGGAAGTGCTTATTTTAGAGTAAAAAAGCGCTTTTAGAATAAAATTCAAAATTTAAAAAAATTATTAAAAATAATCTTGAAATCTAAAATTATTTTAAGTGCTTTTTTTAAGAAGCACCTATTTGGTGCTTCTCAAAAGAGTGCTTTTTAAAGTCAAAAAAACTCTTAAAATGCTAAAAGCACTTTTAAGTGCTTCTCCAAAAAAGCACTTCCAAACAGGCACTAAGTTGACATGTTTATAAGAAATTGACATGTTTGTAGAAATAGATAAGAATTGCTTAGTGGATAAGTAAATTCAGGAAAATGTTTAAGAAATTTCTAAAAGATAAAGAACCATGGATATTAAAAGGTCGATATATAAGTAACTTATATTTGGTCTCCATTATTTTTAATTGTATTCTTTTTCTTCTTCTTATTTCTTCTTATTACTTTTTTTTTTATATAATTTATTTCTAATAATTGATCATAAAACAAATTGTAGGTATCAATTAAATATTTTAAATTTTAAAAAGAAATAGAAATTTAATCCTAATTAATATTTAAAGTTCAATTATTTATACGGGACTTCACAGATTAGGTATAGGTTATGGGGTTAAGATTTTGTATTTATGGTTTAAGGTATGATGTTAGAGATTTTAGAAATTCGAGTTGAATGTTACGGTTGGTAAAACCCTGACAGAACCAAAATACGAAACGAAAAATTGAATATTTAAAACAACTTATAAGTAAACAAAATAAATCTCAAAATGTAAAACTAATGATCTTAGATGGCAAAGCAATTTGCTGGTCCCAAAAGGCCCAAAGCACTCAAAAAAATATATTATATGCCCCATTCTGAGAAAGTATGCGAAAGTTAGCAGAAACCCTCCCGGGAACTTCAAAAATCTTGAAACCGGTTTGCAGAGTGTTTGGATTACAAAAACGAGAAAAAATCTTCACGTTATTATCCTTTCCATAGTTAGGGTTTAGTGATTAGGGTTTTGGGAATAGGGTATAGGGTTTACTGTTTAGTGTTTTTTTTTTCGGATCAAACCTACCATTTTATATCCACAAAATGACAAGTACAAATCACCCCTACTTGTTTTTTACTCAAAAACAAGTATGACTAGGAAAAACAAACCCTATACAACATTTACTAGGAAAGTAAACCTATCAACTTGCAAACAACCTATACAACCATTGCTAGAAAGAAAATAAATCAAAATATGAGCATCTTATACAACCATTGCTAGGAAATTAAACCCTATACAACAATTGCTAAAATGTATAACTAGGTCCAAGCTCCAAGCTAGTTTCCTTGTTCTTCTTCCTCACCTCCCTTGAGTACTCCATGTAGCTTCCATCTTGCCACCAATCTGATATTCTCAACACTCCTTTTATATAACCTTCTATTCCAAAGTGTGTATTGAACATCTTTCACAACTATTTTCACAATATCCTCGTATTTAGGATTCATCCTCTGAAATTCATTTTTATTCCTCATATCCCAAATACAATAAATAAGGCTAAGAAATGTAATGTTTGATATGGTATCTTTTAAGGAGTAACCATCAAATTGAAGCATAAAATCAAGTCTTTCCTCCCAAGTATTACCCGAGTTATGCCAATTATGAAGAGCACAAACCTCCTTCCAAACAAAAGTAGTAAACTTGCAAGCCACAAATAGGTGATCTCTAGATTCATGTTCCTCAAAACAAAGGTAGCATAACTTGTCCACTTCCATTCCCCACTTACTAAGCCTAACTTAGTACTCAACCTATCCTTACAAATTAACCAAGCACAAAACTTGTGCTTAGGCATACTCCATTTATGCCACACCACACTATACCATTTTGTTTTCTCATTAGGACCCCTTAGGTCATACATAACATCCGAGGCTTTAAATCCTTTACCTCTCCATCTTATAGTGTCATTTTCCTCATTAAGCATCATATCCTTTAACACCTCATACACCTTATTGAGCTTAGGTGGACATTTCCACCTCTTCCCAATATAATAATCCATCACCTTTTTATTAATATAGTAATTCCCTAAAGAAATAGCATCCTTATGATCACAAATATCACCAACACACTTTCCCTTAATCCACTTATCATTTAACATATATGTTCTTTCCCCATTTCCAACATCATGTACAATATATTTAAAAGAAAAGTACCTAACATTAAGTATAGCTCTCCATGTCCAAGGAAGTTTACTATCATATGTAATGCTCCATATACTCTTGTTCCTTAGCCAATTTGAGTAGACCCATTAAGACCAAATATTATCTTTATAACCATACATTCTCTAAAAAGCTTTAAGAATAGCAACTTGATTAATTTGGAGAAGATTAGGTATGCCTAATCCTCCATTTTCTTTACTTTGACATAACTTTTTCCAAGCCACTTTAGCTCCATGAAAGTCATTAGTATTACCCTTCCAATGAAATCTACTCAAGAGTGATTCTATCTCATGAATAACTCCCATTGGAAGAATCGTTACATTACACTGATATCTAGCTTTACTTTGCAAAACACTCTTGATTAAATGAAGCCTTACTGCAAATGTAAGGAATCTATGCATCCACCCTTCAACACTTCCAACTATATTATTAATAAGGGTAGCACACATTAAACTAATTAGAACCCTTTGTAGTTAAAGGAGCTCCAAGATATCTAACAGGAAGTTTACCCTTCTTAACATTGAGAATACCACTCAAATTATCATGAAGGTCCTTGTTACATCCTCCCATATATAGCTCACTCTTTTCAGGACTGATTTTAAGGCCAAAAAGCTTAAAGAAGAATTCAAGGCCTTGTTTTAATCTCATGGCAGAATCCTTATCACCATTAAAGAATACTAGACAATCATCAACAAATATAAGATGGTTCAAATTTATTCTAGCACAATTAGGGGGATAGGTAAAAGCTTTATTTTGGGCCACTTTATCAAGAATGGAAGTGAAACCTTGCATACATACAACAAATAGATAAGGAGATAAAGGATCACCTTGCCTTAATCCTCTTTCTCCTTCGAAATAACCACACACACTCTCCCATTAATACATAGAGAGAACATAGGTGTAGAAATACACATCTTGATCCAAGAGATAAACATATTATGAAATCCCATAATGTGAAGTAATTGAATAAGGTACCTCCAATTAATTGTATCAAATGCCTTTTGAAGATCAATGTTCAAAGTACACCTTGCACTCAAATCCTTCCTATCATAACCTGCCATTACACTTTGAGCAACCAATATATTATCAGAAATGGTCCTTCCTCCCACAAAAGCAGTTTGATTTTTAGATATAAGATCCTCAAGACTTTGTTTCATTCTATTAGCAATGATTTTAGATATAGCTTTGTGTAGGATGTTACAACAAGCAATGGGTCTGAAACGTTTCACTGAAGTGGGATTCTTAACCTTAGGAATAAGAAAAATACTTGTAGCATTAATTTGCTTCAAGATTTGTCTGTTCTTGAAAGTTTCCTTTATAGCATTACATATATCCTCCCCAATAATACTCCAAGTATCCTTGAAGAATGAACTATTGAAACCATCTAGACCAGGAGCCTTTGAGTTATCTATAGAAAAAATAGCTTCTTTAATCTCCTTACTAGTAATGTCTTTCACCATATCTTTAGCTTCTTCATGAGTAATTGCTTTATCAACAAACTTCTTTAAGCAACTAGAGCTAACACTTTCTTCATGAGCATCCTTAGTACCAATTAAACTAGTTTAATAATTGATAAATTCATCATGAAGAGCATCCTCTTCAACAATAATATCACCATTTTCAGTCACAATTGAGGCTACTCGGTTTTGAGTGATTCTAGCCTTGATGATTTTGTGATAAAGGGCAGTACCACAATCACCCTATTGAGCCCAAGTAATCCCAAATTTTTGCTTTAAAACCTCCTCTTGAATATTAAGAAGATGCATAAACTTGTCTATAAGTTCCTTCTCAATGGTAAGCATAGATTGATCACCATTCATAAGCATAACTTGTGCTCCTCCTTAAGCTTCATTATTTCTTGTGTAGAGTGATGAAAATATTTTCTATTGAAAATCTTTAGAGCTTTATTTACTTCCTTCAATTTATTCACCAATTTATACATCATACTCCCTTTAACCTCAATTTTCAACACCTTTTCAATCAAAGGCAGAAACTCATCATGATCAATGCAAACATTAAAAAACTTAAAAGATGAAGGTTTAGTATTTGAACTCCCCTGTATTTTGAGGATAAGGTTAGAGTGATATGAAATTCCAGGAGCTTCAATCATCAATTGAGACTTGAAACAAGTGAACCAAGCATCATTTATGAAAATTTTATCTATTTTACTAGATACAAAACCATCCATTCTTCTACTAGTCCAAGTGTAGTAAAACCCTTGGCTAGGATGTTCCACCATCCAATTATCATTAATACATTCCACAAATTCATGAGAGCTCTTATGAAGGCTAGTACATCCCATTCTTTCATCAACTTTAGTAATTTCATTATAGTCCCCACACCAAATACAAGGAGAGGCCCCATTAATAACCATCCATTCACTAAGTGTTTCCCAAAGAAGAACCTTTTTATCTTCATCATTATCTGCATAGATCATCACACAATTGAATGTTAACTTATTAAATATATCATGTACTTCAAGGAAGATGGATTGGCTAGTTGAATCAAGACACTTTACATCCAAAACATTCTTATTCCACTTTATACATATTCTTCCCCTTTCAAGCTTATCATGATTAGTAATAGTACCCCAATTATTCAAATAAGTATTGTGAAACTTGTTGTAACTTTGTAGAGTAATTTTACTCTCCAATAAACCCATAAGATCAACTTTTTTATCTTGTATAACATGAATAACTTCTTTTTGTTTGAGGTTTAGATTTAAACCTCATACATTCCAAGAGCTAATTATCATTTAGGTCAGGAGGGTTTCCTTCCCTATGGGTACTTCCCACAAACTTATTTAAAGCCTCTTCAAGGTTTTCATTAGCCATGTTTAAAGCACAAAAGGAGTTACTTAACTCCCCTTCAAAGATATTAGAATTACAAGCAATTTCTCTAGGTGTACTAGGGGTTTTTTCTTTTCCCTTTGCACTACTACTTCCCACATTTTTAGGTGGAGTTATAGTTGTGTCATTAGTGTTAGGAATCTGAACTTCGTCGTCCATTCTCTCCTTTTGCTTTCTTTGCACAACTCTCCATTCTTCAACCTTCATTTGAACTTTGTATTGGTTTGGTTGGTGATTAGCTTGGTTAGGTTTAGGTTGGTGGTTAACTTGGTTTGGTTTAGGTTGGTTATAGGTTCTTGGTCTCTCCTTTGTAGGTTCTTTCCTGCCTTGACTACAATTAATCTCCTTATGCCCCAAAGCCGTGCAATTAGAACATCTTGGAGGTAACCACTCATAATAAGCTTCCACCCCATGAATTCCATCTTCTTCAAGATCTACCTTAACCCTTTTAACAAGCTCCTTTGTCATATCCACTTCCACACACACTCTAGCAAAGCTTAGTCTATTCCTTGATTTAGTAATAGGGTCCATTTGAATTAGGATACCCAAATCACTACATATGTAACTTAACCCATCATTAGTCCACAATTGTAAAGGTACCTTTCTCAAATTAACCCATAGTGGAACCTTAGTCATATCAAGCTTATCAAACTTCATATAAGATTCCCACTTTCTTAGTATCATAATCCTTTCATTAACATGCCAAACTTGCTCTAATATTTGTTACATTCTTGCTCACCTTGAAATTTGAATAGAAACACCTCCATATCAGTAGACTTGATCTCCACAAGACCACAATTTCTCCATTGAGCATTAACCATACTTCTAACCATGTGATATTCAGGAGCTTCACCTAAGAATTGCCCAACTAAACAGTTTTCCCATCCCTCAGTTCCACTCTTCACTATATTCCTTGGAGGTTTAACCATGAGTTCATCTCCTACTTGACTAGGATCAAAGTATTTTAGCTTCAATTCTTGATCACTCTTCTTGAACAATTCAGTCCACTTACCTTGCTTCCCACTGTTTTCCTCAATTATTTCCACCTCAGATTCATCCACATCATTTACATTCTAACCTTGTGCTCCTCCCAAGAGGGTACTTTCACTTGGTGGAGAAATTCCTCCAATTCATGCACCAAAAGTGGAGTAATCCTCTTTGTGTATCACATCCAATCTATTCTTGAGGGAATTAGGAGCCTCACCCTCAAATAGGGCCCCATCTTGGCCGTTCATTCCCTCAACTATTGTACAATCAATAGTTTGAGTAGCCATGATGCTTTCACTGGAGCTAAGTAAGGTTTTGTCCATTACATCTTGTGCTTCATCTACTGTCCTTCTTTGAGGACTTCCATCAAACACATTGGTTTCATTATACAAACCATCTTCCCACCTGCTAGAGTCATAAACACTACCTTTGTCCACACTCCCATTCATCAAATTACCCCTCTTAGTAGCAGAGAAGTTGTTACTCACTTGAATTACAGGAGTAGTAGGAAAATATTTACCTTTAAGTGGCGCAAACTTCACTTGAGTTTCATTAGCTTCAACACTATCCTTAATTCCACGATTTCCAGACTTTTTGCGAGGTTCCATTAAATCCCGAAATGAAAAATGATGAATAGTAAAAAAAGAATCACGAAATTTGGTTAAGAAATGAGCTAAAAAAACCCAAATAGTCCCTTCCGTCGCGAGAGTAATTCATAAAATCGAGTTTGATTTTGCACGAAATTTATTGCAGATTTGGTGTTAAAATTGATGTTGATTCTTACCAATAATATCGCAATTATTAATCAATTATTTACCATTATCCACTTTATCCACTTCGAAAACCAAAATAACCTGAACCAGCAAAACTCGTCTTCTTCACCTCCAATGTTAAAGCGCGTAACCCACACGTACTCCACTACTCCAAACTTCTACCCGACAATCTTTACAGCTCGGATCTCCACTACCAAGTCTTCTGAATTAATCTCAACCAACTCTTCTGAATTAATTTCCACAAAACAAATCTAAAATTACAAAACAAAATGGAAAAAATAGTTTTCAAGATTTTCAACTCCGGTCATAACGAGGTCAACGCTCCGGTCAATCTCCGGTCAAACTCCAGCCATAAGGTCGGAAAGTCATCGGTGATGGGTGGGGAGGTCAACGGTGGTCAAAAGGAGTCAAAGATTAGTCAAACTTTGGCTAAATCTTTAAACCCTAGTGAGAGAAAGTAGAGAGAAAGAGCAATGTGTTTAGGGTTTTAGGGTTTTAGGGGTTTAGGGTTTAGTGTTTAGGCTTTGTTTCTGGTTACGGTTTATTGTTAGTGTTTATGGTTTGTATTTAGGGCTTATTATGATGAATTAGGTGTAGGCTATAGGGTAAAAATTTTGTGTTTATGGTTTAGGGTATAATGTTAGAGATTTTAGAAATTAGGGTTGAATTTTACAGTTTGTAAAAGTCTAATGGACCCAAAATACGATATCCAAAAATAAAATATTAAAAACAACCTAAAAGTCACAAAACATATCTCAAAACGTAAAATAGATGATCTTAGATTACGAAGCTATATGTTGGTCCCAGAAGGCCCAACGCACTCAAAAAATATATATTATGTAACCAATTCTCAGAAAGTATGTGAAAGTTAGCAAAAACTCTCCCGGGAACTTCAAAAATCTTAAAAAATGTTTGCAGAGTGTTTGGATGACAGAAACGAGCCAAAATCTTCACGTTATTATCCTTTCCATGGTTAGGGTTTAGTGATTAAAGTTTTGGGGTTACGGTATAGAGTTTAGTTTTTAGGGTTTGGGGTTTCTGGTTTCGGTTTATTTTTAGTGTTTATGGTTAGTAATTAGGGCTTATGGTGATGGATTAGATGTAGGCTATAGATTTTAGGGTTTTTTGTTTATGGTTTAGGGTATAATGTTAGAGATTTTAGAAATTAGGGTTGAATGTTAAAGTTGGTAAAACCCTAACGGACCCAAAATACGATATCATAAAATAGAATATTAAAAACAACCTAAAAGTACACAAAACACATCTCAAAACGTAAAATTAATGATCTTAGATGGCAAAGCCATATTATGTGCCCCATTCTAAGAAAGTATGTGAAATTTAGCAAAAATCCTCCCGGGAACTTCAAAAATCTTAAAAACGGTTTTCAGCATGTTAGGATGACAGAACGAGCCAAAATCGTCACGTTATTAACCTTTCCATAATTAGGTTCACTAATTAAGGTTTTTGGATTAGGGTATAGGGTTTAGTGTTTTTTTTTATCAAACCTACCATTTTATATCCACAAAATGACATGTACAAATTAAACCCCTACTTGTTTTTGACTCAAAAACAAGCATGGCTAGGAAAAACAAACCCTATACAACATTTACTAGGAAATTAAACTTATCACCTTGCAAACAACCTATACAACCATTGCTAGACAGAAAAAGAAATAAAAAACAAGAACAAATTGTACAACCATTGCTAGGATATCAAACAACCCTATACAACAATTGCTAAAATCTATAACTAGGTCCAAGCTCCAAGCTAGCTTCCTTGTTCTTCTTGCTCTCCTCCCTTGAGTACTCCATGTAGCTTCCATCTTGCCACAAATATCATATTCTCAACACTCCTTTTAACTAACCTTCTATTCCAGAGTGTGTATTGAACATCTTTCACAACTATTTTCACAATATCTACATATTTATGATGCATCTTCTTAAACTCCTTTTTATTCCTCTAATCCCAAATACAATAAATAAAGCTAAGAAATGTAATATTTGATAAGGTATCTTTAAAGGAGTTACCATCAAATTGAATCATGAAATCAAGCCTTTCCTCCCAAGTAATACACGTGTTGTGCCAATTATGAAGAGCACAAACCTCCTTCCAAGCCAAATTAGTAAAATTGCAAGCCACAAATAGATGATCTCTAGATTCATGTTCCTCAAAACAAAGGTAGCATAATTTGTCCATATCCATTCCCCACTTACTAAGCCTATCCTTAGTGCTCAACCTATCCTTACAAATTAACTAAGCACAAAACTTATGCTTAGGTATTACTCCATTTATGCCACACAACACTAAACCATTTTGTTTTTTCATTTGGATCCCTTAGATCATGCATAACATCCGAGGCTTTAAACCCCTTTTCTCCCCATTTTATAGTGTCATCTTCCTCATTTACCATCATGTCCTTTACCATCTCATACACCTTATTGAGCTTAGGTGGAAATCTCCACCTCTTCCCGATATAGTAATCCATCACCTTTTTGTTGATATTGTAATTACCTAAAGAAATAGCATCTTTTTGTTCACAAATATCACCAACACATTTACCATTTTTCCACCTATCATTTAGCATATTAGTTCTTTCCCCATTTCCAACATCATGTACAATATAGTAAAAAGCAATGTACCTCACATTAAGCATAGCTCCCCATTTCCAAGGAAGTTTACTATCATAAGTAATGCTCCATATACTCTTGTTCCTTAGCCAATTAGAATAGACCCATTGAGACCAAATGTTATCTTTATAACCATATATCCTCCAAAAAGCTTTTAGAATAGCAACTTGATTAATTTGGAGGAGATTAGGTATGCCTAACCCCCCATTTTCTTTACTTTGACATAATTCTTTCCAAGCCACTTTAGCTCTATGAAAATCATTAGTATTACTCTTCCAAAGAAACCTACTCAAGAGTGATTCAATCTCATGAATAACCCTCATTGGAAGAATTATTACATTAGACCAATATCTAGCTTTACTTTGAAAAACACTCTTGATTAAATGAAGCCTTCTTGCAAAGGTAAGAAATCTATGCATCCAACTTTCCACACTCCCAACTATATTATTAATAAGAGTAGCACACATAAATCTATTAGGACCCTTTGTAGTTAAAGGAGCTCAAAGATATCTAACCGGAAGTTTACCTTTTTTAAAATTGAGAATACAACTTAAATCATCATGAAGGTCCTTGTTACACCCTTCTATATATAGTTCACTCTTTTCAGGAATGATTTTAAGGCCAGAAAGTCTAGAGAAGAGGCCAAGGCCTTGTTTTAGTCTCATGGCAGAATCCTTATCACCATTAAATAATACTAGACAATCATAAGCAAATATAAGATGGTTCAAGCCCATTCTAGCACAATTAGGGTGATAAGTAAAAGCTTTATTTTTGAACCACTTTATTAAAAAGAACTTAAAAGTCAACAAAATAAATCTCAAAACATAAAACTAATGATCTTAGATGGCAAAGCAATCTGTTGGTCCCAGAAGGCCCAACGCACTCAAAAAACATATATTGTATGACCCATTCTGAGAAAGTATGCGAAAGTTAGCAGAAACGCTCGCAGGAACTTCAAAAATCTTGAAGCCGGTTTGCAGAGTGTTTGGATGAAGGAAACGAGCTAAAATCTTCACGTTATTATCCTTTCCATAGTTAGGGTTTAGTGATTTGGGTTTTGGGATTAGGGTATAGGGTTTAGTGTTTAGGGTTTGGGGTTTGGGGTTTCTGGTTACGGTTTATTGTTAGTGTTTATGGTTTGTATTTAGGGCTTATATTGATGAATTAGGTGTAGGTTATAGGGTAAAGGTTTTGTGTTTATGGTTTAGAGTATAATGTTAGAGATTTTAGAAATTAGTGTTGAATGTTACGGATGGTAAAAGCCTAACGGACCCAAAATACGATATCCTGAAAAAGAATATTAAAAACAACTTAAAAGTCAATAAACATATCTGAAAATGTAAAACAGATGATCTTAGATGGCAAAGCAATCTGTCGGTCCAAGAAGGCCCAACACACTCAAAAAACATATATTATGTGCCCTATTCTGAGAAAGTATGCGTAAGTTAGCAAAAACACTTTCGCGAACTTCAAAAATCTTAAAACCGGTTTGCAGAGTGTTTGGATGATAGAAACAAGCCAAAGTCTTCACGGTATAATCCTTTCCATCGTTAGGGTTCAGGGATTAGGGTTTTGGGATTCGGGTATAAGGTTTAGTGGGTTTGGGGTTTCTGGTTATGATTTATTGTTAGTGTTTATGGTTTGTATTTAGGGCTTATTGTGATGAATTAGGTGTAGACTATAGGGTAAAGGTTTTGTGTTTATGATTTAGGTTATAATGTTATAGATTTTAGAAATATTTTCGAATGTTACGGTTGATTAAAGCCTAACGGACCCAAAATACGATATCCTGAAATAAGATATTAAAAACAACCTAAAAGTCAACTAAACACATCTCAAAATGTAAAACAGATGATGTTAGATGGCAAAGCAATCTGTCGGTCCTTGAAGGACCAACGCACTCAAAAAACATATATTATGTGCCCCATTCTGAGAAAGTATGAAAAAGTTAGCAAAAATCCTCCCGCGAACTTCAAAAATCTTAAAACGGTTTGCAGAGTCTTTGGATGATAGAAACAAGCAAAAATCTTCACGTTATTATCCTTTCCATGGTTAGGGTTCAGTGGTTAAGGTTTTTAAATTAGAGTATAGGGTTTAGGGTTTTTGGTTGTGGTTTATTGTTAGAGTTTATGGTTAGTATTTAGGGCATATGGTGATGGATTAAGTATAGATTATGGGGTTAAGATTTTGTATTTATGGATTAAGGTATAATGTTAGAGATTTTAGAAATTTGGGTTGAATGTTACGGTTGGTAAAACCCTGACTGAACCAAAATACGAAACAAAAAAATTAAATATTAAAAACAACTTAAAAGTCAACAAAATAAATCTCAAAATGTAAAACTAATGATCTTAGATGGCGGAGCAATCTGTTGGTCCCAGAAGGCCCAACGAACTCAAAAAAAACATATATTATATGCCCCATTCTGAAAAGAGTTAGCAGAAACCCTCCCGGGAACTTCAAATCTTGAAACTGGTTTTTAGAGTGTTTGGATGACAAAAACGAGCCAAAATCTTCAAGTTATTATCCTTTTCATAGTTAGGGTTTAGTGATTAGGGTTTCGGGATTAGGGTATAGGGTTTAGTGTTTTTTTTATCAAACCTGCCATTATATATCCACAAAATGACAAGTACAAACCCTATACAACATTTACTAGGGAAATAAACCTATCAACTTGCAAAACAACCTATACAACCATTGCTAGAAAGAAAAAGAAACTAAAACAAGAACAACTTATACAACCATTGCTAGGAATTTAAACCCTATACAACAATAACTAAACTCTATAACTAGGTCCAAGCTCCAAGCCAGCTTCTTTGTTCTTCTTGCTCTCCTCCCTTGAGTACTCCATGAAGCTTCCATCTTGCCACCAATCTCATATTCTTAACACTCCTTTTAAATAACCTTCTATTCCACAGATGTGTATTGAACATCTTTCACAACTATTTCACAATATCTTCATATTTAGGATGCATCTTCTTAAATTCCTTTTTATTCCTCATATCCCAAATACAATAAAGAAAGCTAAGAAATGTAATATTTCATAAGGTATCTTTTAAGGAGTTACCATCAAATTGAACCATAAAATCAAGCCTTTACTCCCAAGTAATACCCGTGTTATGCCCATTATGAAGAGCACAAACCTCCTTCCAAGCCAAATTAGTAAAGTTGCAAGCCACAAATAGATGATCTCTAGATTCATGTTCCTCAAAGCAAGGGTAGCATAATTTGTCCACATCCATTCCCCACATACTAGGCCTATCCTTAGTGCTCAACCTATCCTTACAAATTAACCAGCACAAAACTTATGCTTAGGTATACTCCATTTATGCCACACCACACTATACCATTTTGTTTTTTCATTGGGACCCTAAGATCATACATAATATCCGAGGCTTTAAACCCCTTTTATCCCTATTTTATAGTGTCATCTTCCTCATTTAGCATCATGTCCTTTACCATCATACACCTTATTGAGCCTAGGTGGACATCTCCACCTCTTCCTAATATAATAATCCATCACCTTTTTGTTGATATTGTAATTACCTAAAGAAATAGAATCTTTTTGTTCACAAATATCACCAACACATTTACCATTTATCCACCTATCATTTAGCATATAGGTTCTTTCTCCATTTCCATCATCATGTACAATATAGTTAAAAGCAATGTACCTCACATTAAGAATGGCTCTCCATGTCCAAGGAAGTTTACTATCATAAGTAATGCTCCATATACTCTTGTTCCTTAGCCAATTTGAATAGACCCATTGAGACCAAATGTTATCTTTATAACCATACATCCTCCAAAAAGCTTTAAGAATTGCAACTTGATTAATTTGAAGGAGATTAGGTATTCCTAACCCCCCCCCCCCCATTTTCTTTACTTTGACATAGTTCTTTCCAAGCCACTTTAGCTCCATGAATCTAATTAGTATTACTCTTCCAAAGAAACCTACTCAAGAGTGATTAAATATCATGAATAACCCCCATTGGAAGAATCATTACATTACACCAATATCTAGCTTTACTTTGCAAAACACTCTTGATTAAATGAAGCCTTCCTGCAAAGGTAAGAAATCTATGCATCCAATTCTCCACACTCCCAACTATATTATTAATAAGAGTAGCATACATTAAGATATTAGGACCCTTTGTAGTTAAAGGAGCTCCAAGATATCTAACAGGAAGTTTACCCTTTTTAACATTGAGAATACAACTTAAATCATCATGAAGGTCCTTGTTACACCCTCCTATATATAGCTCACTTTTTTCATTACTGATTTTAAGGCCAGAAAGTCTAGAGAAGAGACGAAGGCCTTGTATTAGTCTCATGGCAGAATCCTTATCACCATTAAAGAATACTAGACAGTCATCAGAAAATATAAGATGGTTCAAACCCATTCTAGCACAATTAGGGTGATATGTAAAAGCTTTATTTTGAGCCACTTTATCAAGAATGAAAGTGAAACCTTACATACATACAACAAATAGATAAGGAGATAAAGTATCACCTTGCCTTAATCCTCTTTCTCCTTTTAAATAACCACACACACTCCCATTAATACATAAGGGGAACATAGGTGTATAAATACACATCTTGATCCAAGAGATTAACTTATTATGAAATCCCATAATTTGAATCAATTGAATAAGGCACCTCCAACTAATTGTATCAAATACCTTTTGAAGATCAATGTTTAAAGAACACCTTGCACTCAAATCCTTCCTATCATAACCTGCCACCACACTTTGAGTCACTAATATATTATCAGAATGCTCCTACCTCCCACAAAATCAGCTTGATTTTTAGATCTAAGCTCTTCAAGACTATGTTTTATCCTATTTGCAATGATTTTAGGTATAGCTTTGTATAAGATGTTACACCAAGCTATGGGCCTGAAACTCTTCACTGAGGTGGGGCTCTTAACCTTAGGAATAAGAAAAAGATTTGTAGCATTAATTTGCTTCAAGATTTGTCTATTCTTGAAAGTTTCCTTTATAGCATTACATATATCCTCCCAAATAATACTCCAAGTAGCTTTGAAGAATACACTATTAAAACCATCTAGACCTGGAGCCTTTGAGTTATCTATAGAAAAAATAGCATCTTTAATCTCCTTACTAGTAATGTCTTCCACCATATCTTTAGCTTTTTCATTAGTTATTGCTGTATCAACAAGCTTCTTTAAGCAACTAGAGCTAACACTTTCTTCTTGAGCATCTTTAGTACCAATTAAACTAGTATAGTACTTGATAAATTCATCATGAAAAGCTTCATCTTCAACAACAATATCACCATTTTTAGTCAAAATTGAGGCTACTTGGTTTTGAGTGATTCTAGCCTTGATGCTTTTATGATAAAGGGCAGTACGACAATCACCCTTTTGAGCCCAAGTAATCCCAGATTTTTGCTTTAAAACCTCCTCTTGAATATTAAGAAGATGCATAAGCTTGTCCCTAAATTCCTTCTCAATGGTAAGCATAGTTTGATCACCATTCATAAGCATAACTTGTACCTTCTCTAGCTCCTCCTTAAGCTTCACAATTTCTTGTGTGGAGTGATGGAAATATTGTCTATTGAAAATCTTTAGAGCTTTCTTTACTTCCTTCAATTTATTCACAACTTTATACATCATACTCCCTTTAACCTCAACTTTCCACACCTTTTTAATCAAAGGCAGAAACTTATCATGATCAATCCAAACTTTAAAAAACTTCAAAGATGAAGGTTTAGTATTTGAACTCCCTGAATTTTGAGGATAAGGCAGGAGTGATCTGAAATTCCAGGAGCTTCAATCATCAAATGAGACTTAAAACAAGTGAACCAAGCATCATTTATGAAAATTTTATCAATTTTACTAGACACAAAACCATCCATTCTTCTATTAGTCCAAGTGTAGTAACACCCTTGGCTAGGATGTTCCACCATCCAATTATCATTAATACATTCCACAAATTCATGAGAGCTCTTATGAAGGCTAGTACATCCCATTCTTTCTTCAACTTTAGTAATTGCATTATAGTCCCACACCAAATACAAGGAGAGGCCCCATTTATAACCATCCATTCACTAAGTGTTTCCCAAAGAAGTACCCTTTTATCTTCATAATTATCTGCATATACCATCACACAATTGAATGTTTTCTTATTAAATATATCATGTACCTCAAGGAAGATAGCTTGGCTAGTTGAATCAAGACACCTAACATCCAAAACATTCTTATCCCACTTTATACAGATTCTTCCCCTTTCATCCTTATCATGATTAGTAATAGTACCCCAATTGCTCAAATAAGTATTATCAAACTTGTTGTAACTTTGTAGAGTCAGTTTAGTTTCCAATAAACCAATAAGATCATGAATAACTTCTTTTTGCTTGAGGTTTAGATTCAAACCTCTTACATTCCAAGAGCTAATTATCATTTAGGTCAGGAGGTTTTCCTTCCCTATGGGTACTTCCCACAAACCTATTCAAAGCATTTTCAAGGTTTCCATTAGCCATGTTTAGAGCAAAAAAAGAGTTACTTAACTCCCCTTCAAAGATATTAAAATTACAAGCACTTTCTCTAGGTGTACTAGGGGTTTTTTCTTTCCCCTTTGCACTACTACTTCCCACATTTAGGTGGAGTTGTAGTTGTGGCATTAATATTAGGATTTTGAACGTCATCATCCTTTCTCTCCTTTTGCTTCCTTTGCACAACTCTCCATTCTTCAACCTTCTTTTGAACTTTGTATTGATTTGTTTGGTGGTTAACTTGGTTAGGTTTAGTTTGGTTAAGTTTAGTTTGGTGATAAGTTTTTGGTTTCTCCTTTATAGTTTCTTTCTTGCCTTGACTAAAATTATTCTCCTTATGCCCCAAAACTTGCAATTTGAACACATTGGAGGTAACTATTCATAATAAGCTTCCACCACATGAATTCCATCCTCTTCCAGATCTACCTTCACCCTTTTAACAAGCTCCTTTGTCATATCCACTTCCACACAAGCTCTAGCAAAGCTTAACCTATTCCTTGATTTAGTAATAGGATCCATTTGAATTGGGATACCCAAAGCACTACATACGTAGCTCAATCCATCATTAGTCCACAATTGCAAAGGTACCTTTCTTAGTTTAACCCAAAAATGGACCTTAGTCATATCAAGCTTCTCAAACATCATATTAGATTCCTACTTCCTTAGTATCATAATTTTTCCATTAACATGCCAAACTTGTTCTAATATAGTGTTACATTCTTGCTCACCTTGAAATTTGAATAGAAAAACCTCCATATTAGTTGACTTGATCTCCACAGGACCACAAGTTCTTCATTGAGCATTAACCATGCTTCTTCTTACCATGTGATATTCAGGAGCTTCCCCAAAAAATTGTCCAACTAAACAGTTTTCCCATCCCTCAATTCCACTCTTCACTATATTCCTTGGAGGTTTAACCATGAGTTCATCTTCTACTTGACTAGGAGCAAAGTATTTTAGCTTCAATTCTTGATCAACCTTCTTCTTGAACAACTCAGTCCACTTACCCTGCTTCCCACTGTTTTCCTTAATTATTTCCACCTCAGACTCATCAACAATATCCACATTCTGACCTTGTGCTACTCCCAAGAGGGTACTTTCACTTGGTAGAGAAGTTTCTCCAACTCCTGCACCAAAAGTGGAGTAATCCTCTTTGTGACTCACATCCAAGCTATTTCTCTCGATGGAATTTAGGAGCCTCACCCTTAAATATGGCCCCATCTTGGTCGTTCATTCCCTCAACTATTGTGAAATCAATAGTTTGAGTATCCTTGATGCTTTCACTAGAGCTAAGTAAGGTTTCAATCATTAATTCCTCTGTTCCATCCACTGTCCCTCTCTTAGGACTTTCATCGAGCATATTTCTTTCATTGTATAAAACATCATCCTTCCTGCTAGAATCATAAACACTACCCTTTTCCATACTCTCATTCATCGAATTACCCCTCTTAGTAGGAGAAAAGTTGTTACTCACTTGAATTACAGGAGTTGTAGGAACATATTTGCCCTTAATCGGCGCATACTTCACTTGAGTTTCCTTAGTTTCAACACTATCCTTAACTCCTCGATTACCAGACTTTTTGCGAGGCGCCATTAGATTCGAAATGAAAAATGAAGAATAGCAAGAAAAGAATCACGAAAATTGGTTAAGAAATGAGCTCAAAAAAACAAAATAACTTTTTCTGTCGTGAGAGAGATTCACAAAAATCGAGTTAGATTTTTGCACGAAATTAATTGCTGATTTGGTTACAAATTTGATGCTAATTCTTTCCAATAATATTGCAAATATTACCTAATTAAACGCCTTATCCACTTCGTAAAAAAACAAATCCAACAAACCACAAACCCGTCTTCTTCACCGCCAATGCTTGTAGCGTGTATCCTACACGTAACTTCCACTACTCCACAATCCAACCCGACAGACTTTACAGCTCGGATTTCCACTAATACACTCACCTGAATTAATTTCAAAAGCAAATCTAAAAAATACAAAACAAAATGGAAAAATTAGATTTGAAAGATTTTTCAACTCCGGTCAAACAAGGTCAACGCTCAGGTCAATCTCCGGTCAAACTCCAGCCATAAGGTCGGAAATTCATCGGTGATGGGTGGGGAGGTAAATGGCGGTCAAGAGGAGCCAAAGATTAGTCAAACTTTGGTTAAATCTTCAAACCCTAGTGAGAGAAAGTAGAGAGGAGGAGCAATGTGTGTTTTAGGTGTTGTGTGTAAAGTTTGGGGGGATTAGTGTTTAGGGCTTAGGGTTTAGTGTTTAGGGTTTGGGGTTTCTGGTTACGGTTTATTTTGTGTTTTTGTTTTGTATTTAGGGCCTATTGTGATAAATTAGGTGTAGGCTATATGGTAAAGGTTCTGTGTTTATGGTTTAGGGTATAATGTTAGAGATTTTAGAAATTGGGGTTGAATGTTAAGCTTGGTAAAGGCCTAACGGACCCAAAATACGATATCCTGAAACAGAATATGTCGGTCCAAGAAGGCCCAACACACTCAAAAAACATATATTATGTTCCCCATTCTGAGAAAGTATGCGTAAGTTAGCAAAAACACTCCCGTGAACTTCAAAATTTTAAAAAACGGTTTGTAGAGTGTTTGGATGATAGAAACGAGCCAAAATCTTCACGTTAGTATCCTTTCATGGTTAGTGTTTAGTGATTAAGGTTTTAGGATTAGGGTATAGGGCTTGGTGTTTAGTGTTTTTAATCAAACCTACCATTATATATCCACAAAATGACAAGTACAAATCAAACCCCTACTTGTTTTTGACTCAAAAACAAGCATGGCAAGGAAAAACAAACCCTATACAACATTTAATAGGAAAATAAACCTATCAACTTGCAAACAACCTATACAACCATTGCTAGAAAGTAAATAAAATTAAAAACAAGAACAACTTATACAACCATTGCTAAGAAATTAAACCCTATACAACAATTTCTAAAATCTATAACTAGATCCAAGCTCCAAGCTAGCTTCCTTGTTCTTCTTGCTCGCCTCCCTTGAGTACTCCATGTAGCTTCCATCTTGCCACCAATCTTATATTTTCAAATCTCCTTTTAAATAACCTTCTATTCCAAAGTGTGTATTGAACATCTTTCACAACTATTTTCACAATATCTTCATATTTTGGATGCATCTTCTTAAACTCCTTTTCATTCCTCATATCCCAAATACAATAAAGAAAAATAAGAAATGTAATGTTTGATAAGGTATCTTTTAAGGAGTTTCCATCAAATTGATTCATGAAATCAAGCCTTTCCTCCCAAGTAATACCCGTGTTATGCCAATTATGAAGAGCACAAACCTCCTTCCAAGCCAAATTAGTAAACTTGCAAGCCACAAATAGATGATCTCTAGATTCATGTTCCTCAAAACAAAGGTAGCATAATTTGTCAACCTCCATTCCCCACTTACTAAGCCTATCCTTAGTACTCAACCTATCGTTACAAATTAAACAAGCACAAAACTTATGCTTAGGTATACTCCATTTATGCCACACCACACTGTACCATTTTGTTTTTTCATTAGGACCCCTTAGATCATACATAACATCCATGGCTTTAAACCCTTTTATCCCCATTTTATAGTGTCATCTTCCTCATTTAGCATCATGTCCTTTACCATCTCATACACCTTATTGAGTTTAAGTGGAAATATCCACCTCTTCTCAATATAGTAATCCATCACCTTTTTGTTGATATTGTAATTACCTAAAGAAATAGCATCTTTTTGTTAACAAATATCAACAACACATTTACCATTTATCCACCTATCATTTAACATATAGGTTCTTTCCCCATTTCCAACATCATGTACAATATAGTTAAAAGCAATGTACCTCACATTTAGCATAGCTCTCCATGTCCAAGGAAGTTTACTATCATAAGTAATGCTCCATATACTCTTGTTCCTTAGCCAATTTGAATAGACCCATTGAGACCAAATGTTATCTTTATAACCATACATCCTCCAAAAAGCTTTAAGAATTGCAACTTGATTAATTTGAAGGAGATTAGGTATTCCTAACCCCCCCCCCCCCCCCCCATTTTCTTTACTTTGACATAGTTCTTTCCAAGCCACTTTAGCTCCATGAATCTAATTAGTATTACTCTTCCAAAGAAACCTACTCAAGAGTGATTAAATATCATGAATAACCCCCATTGGAAGAATCATTACATTACACCAATATCTAGCTTTACTTTGCAAAACACTCTTGATTATATGAAGCCTTCCCGCAAAGGTAAGAAATCTATGTATCCAACTTTCCACACTCCCAACTATATTATTAATTAGAGTAGCACACATTAAGCTATTAGGACCCTTTGTAGTAAAAGGAGCTCCAAGATATCTAACAGGAAGTTTACCCTTTTTAACATTGAGAATACAACTCAAATAATCATGCAGGTCCTTGTTACACCCTCCTATATATAGCCCACTCTTTTCAGGACTGATTTTAAGGCCAGAAAGTCTAGAGAAGAGGTCAAGGCCTTGTTTTATTCTCATGGTAGAATCCTTATCACCATTAAAGAATACTAGACAATCATCAACAAATAAAAGATGGTTCAAACCCATTCTAGCACAATTAGGGTGATAAGTAAAAGCTTTATTTTGAGCCATCTTATCAAGAATAGAAGTGAAACCTTGCATACACACAACAAATAGATACGGAGATAAAGGATCACCTTGCCTTAATCCTCTTTCTCCTTTGAAATAACCACACACACTCCCATTAATACATAAAGAGAACATAGGTGTAGAAATACACATCTTGATCCAAGAGATAAACTTATCATGGAATCCAATAATGTGAAGCAATTGAATAAGGCACCTCCAATTAATTGTATCAAATGCCTTTCGAAGATCAATGTTTAAAGTACACCTTGTACTCAAATCCTTCCTAACATAACCTGCCACCACACTTTGAGTCACTAATATATTATCAGAAATGTTTCTTCCTCTTACAAAAGCAGCTTGATTTTTAGATATAAGCTCTTCAAGACTTTGTTTCATCCTATTTTCAATGATTTTAGATATAGCTTTGTATAGGATGTTACAACAAGCTATGGGCCTAAAACTCTTCACTGAGGTGGGATTCTTAACCTTAGGAATAAGAACAAGATTTGTAGCATTAATTTGCTTCAAGATTTGTCTATTCTTGAAAGTTTGCTTTATAGCATTACATATATCCTCCCCAATAATACTCCAAGTAGCTTTGAAGAATGCACTATTAAAACCATCTGGACCAGGAGCCTTTGAGTTATCTATAGAAAATATAGCTTCTTTAATCTCCTTACTATTAATGTCTTTAGGGTTTCTTGTTGTGGTTTAGTGTTTAGGGTTTAGGTTTTGTTGTTGTGGTTTATTGTTAGTGTTTATGGTTAGTATTTAGGGCTTATGGTGATGGATTAGGTGTAGGTTATGGGGTAAAATTTTTGTGTTTATGGTTTAAGTTATAATGTTAGAGATTTTAGAAATTAGGGTTGAATGTTATAGATGGAAAAACCCTAATGGACTCAAAATACGAAACTCTAAAATTAATTATTAAATTAAACCTAAAAGTAAACAAAACAAACCTCAAAACGTAAAACTAATGATCTTAGATGGAAATGCTTGTTGTTGGTCTCAGGAGGACCAACACACTCAAAAAACATGTATTATGTGCCCCATTATGAGAAAGTATGCAAAAGTTAGCAAAACCCTCCCGAGAACTTCAAAAATCTTAAAACTGGTTCGCAGTGTGTTTGGGTGATAGAAATAAGCCAAAATCTTCACGGTATTATCCTTTCCATGGTTAGGGTTCAGTGATTAGGGTTTTGGGATTAGGGTATAGGGTTTAGTGTTTAGGGTTTGGGGTTTCTAGTTACGATTTATTGTTAGTGTTTATGGTTTGTATTTAGAGCTCATTGTGATGAATTAGGTGTAGGCTATAGGGTAAAGGTTTTGTGTTTATGGTTTAGGGTATAATGTTAGAGATTTTAGAAAAAAATTCGAATGTTACGGTTGATAAAAGCCTAATGGACACAAAATACGATATCCTAAAATAGAATATTAAAAACAACCTAAAAGTCAACTAAACACATCTCAAAACATAAAACAGATGATGTTAGATGGTAAAGCAATATGTCGGTCCCTGAAGGTACAACACACTCAAAAAACATATATTATGTTCCCCATTCTGAGAAAGTATGCAAAAGTTAGCAAAAACCCACCCGGGAACATCAAAAAACTTAAAAACAGTTTGCAGAATGTTTGGATGATGGAAACGAGCCAAAATCTTCACGTTATTATCCTTTCCATGGTTAGGGTTCAGTGGTTAAGGTTTTGGATTAGAGTATAGGGTTTAGTGTTTAGGGTTTAGGGTTTAGGGTTTAGGGTTTTTGGTTGCGGTTTATTGTTAATGTTTATGGTTAGTATTTTGGGCTTATGGTGATGGATTAGGTGTAGGTTACGGGGTTAAGGTTTTGTGTTTATGGTTTAGGGTATAATGCTAGAGATTTTAGGAATTAGGGTTGAATTTAAAGATGTTAAAACCCTAACGGACTCAAAATACGAAACCCTAAAATAGGATATCAATAACAACCTAAAAGTCAACAAAATAAATCTCAAAACGTAAAACTAATGATTTTAGATGGCGAAGCCATCTGTTGGTCCCAGAAGGCCCAATTCACTCAAAAAACATATATTATATACCCCATTCAGAGAAAGTATGCGAAAGTTAGCAAAAACCTCTTGGGAACTTCAAAAATCTTAAAAATGGTTTGCAGAGTGTTTGGATGATAGTAACGAGCCAAAATCTTTACGTTATTATCCTTTCCAAGGTTAGGGTTTAATGATTAGGGTTTTGGGATTAGCGTATAGGGTTTAGTGTTTAGGGTTTCATGTTTCTGGTTACGGTTTATTTTTAGCGCTTATGGTTAGTATTTAGGGATTATGGTGATGGATTAGGTACAGTTATGGGGTTAAGGTTATGTGTTTATGGTTTAGGGTAAAATATTAGAGATTTTAGAAATTAGGGTTGAATGTTACAGTTGGTAAAACCCTAACAGACCCAAAATACGAAACTCTAAAATAGAATATAAAAACAACCTAAAAGTCAACCAAAATAAATCTCAAAACATAAAACTAATGACCATAGATGGCAAAGAGATTTGATGGTCCCCAAAGGCCTAACGCACTCAAAAAACATATATTATGTGCCCCATTCTGACAAAGTATGTGAAAGTTAGCAAAAACCCTCCCGGGAACTTCAAAAATCTTAAAAATGGTTTGCAGAGTGTTTGGATGATTGAAACTAGCCAATATCTTCTCGTTAAAATCCTTTCCATGGTTAGGGTTCGGTGATTAGGGTTTTGGGATTAGGGTATAGGGTTTAGTGTTTAGGGTTTGGGGTTTCTGGATACGGTTTATTGTTAGTGTTTATGGTTTGTATTTAGGGCTTATTGTGGATAATTAGGTGTAGGTTATAGGGTTAAGGTTTTGTGTTTATGGTTTAGGGTATAACATTGGAGATTTTAGAAATAAGGGTTGAATGTTACGGTTGGTAAAACCCTAACGCGCCCAAAATATGATATCCTTAATTAGAATATTTAAAACAACCTAAAAGTTAAAAAAACACATCTAAAAATGTAAAACAGATGATCTTAGATGGAGAAGCGATCTGTTGGTCCCAGAAAGCCAAACGCACTCAAAAAACATATACTATGTGCCCCATTCTGAAAAAGTATGCGAAAGTTAGCAAAAACCCTCACAGGAAATTCAAAAATCTTGAAACCGGTTTGTAGAGTGTTTGGATGATAGAAATGAGCCAAAATCTTCACGTTATTATCCTTTCCATGGTTAGGGTTCAGTGATTCAAGTTTTGGGATTAGGGTATAGGGTTTAGTGTTTAGGGTTTGGGGTTTCTATTTACGGTTTATTATTAGTGTTTATGGTTTGTATTTAGGGATAATTGTGATGAATTAGGTGTAGGCTACAGGGTAAAGGTTTTGTGTTTATGGTTTAGGGTATAATGTTAGAGATTTTAGAAATTAGGGTTGAATGTTACAGATGGGAAAACCCTAATGGACCCAAAATACGATATCCAAAAATAGAATATTAAAAACAACCTAAAAGTCAACAAAACATATCTCAAAACGTAAAACAGATATCTTAGATTGCAAACCTATCTATTGGTCCCAGAAGGCCTAACGCACTCAAAAAACATATGTTATGTGCCCCATTCTGAGAAAGTATGCAAAAGTTAGCAAAAACCCTCCCGAGAACTTCAAAAATCTTAAAATTGATTTGCAAAGTGTTTGGTTGAAAGAAACGAGCCAAAATTTTCACGTTATTATCCTTTCCATGGTTAGGGTTTAGTGATAAAAGCTTTGGGGTTTTTCTTTTATCAAACCTACCATTTTATATCCACAAAATGACAAGTACAAATCAAACCCCTACTTGTTTTTTACTCAAAAACAAGCATGGCTAGGAAAAAAAACCATATACAACATTTACTAGAAAAGTAAACCTATCAACTTGCAAACAACCTATTCAACCATTGCTATATAAAAAATAAATCAAAGTAAGAGAACCTTATACAACCATTGCTAAGAAATTAAACCCTATACAACAATTGCTAAAATCTATTACTAGGTCCAAGCTCCATGCTAGCTTCCTTGTTCTTCTTGCTCTCCTCCCTTGAGTACTCCATGTAGCTTCAATCTTGCCACCAATCTCATATTCTCAACACTCCTTTTAAATAATTTTCTATTCCAAAGTGTGTATTGAACATCTTTCACAACTATTTTCACAATATCCTCATATTTAGGATGCATCATCTTAAACTCCTTTTTATTCCTCACATCCCAAATACAACAAAGAAAGCTAAGAAAAGTAATGTTTGATATGGTATCTTTTAAGGTGTTACCATCGAACTTAAGCATGAAATCAAGTCTTTCCTCCCAAGTATTACCCGAGTTGTGCCAATAGTGAAGAGCACAAATCTCTTTCCAAGCCAAAGTAGTAAATTTGCAATTCACAAATAGGTGATCTCTAGATTCATTTTCTTCAAAACAAAGATAGCACAACTTGTCCACTTACATTCCCCACTTTCTAAGTCTATCTTTAGTGCTTAATCTATTCTTACAAACTAACCAAGCACAAAACTTGTGCTTATGTATACTCCATTTATGCCACACCACACTATACCATTTTGTTTTCTCATTAGGACCCCTTAGGCCATACATAACATCCGAGGTCTTAAAGCCTTTATCTCCCCATCTTATAGTGTCATTTTCTTCATTAAGCACCATATCCTTTACCACCTCATACACCTTATTGAGACTAGGTGGAAATCTCCACCTCTTCCCAATATAGTAATCCATCACCTTTTTGTTAATATGGTAATTACCTAAAGAAATAGCATCCTTTTGTTCACAAATATCACCAACACACTATATGTTCTCTCCCTATTTCCAACATCATGTATAATATATTTAAAAGCAAGGTACCTCACATTAAGCATTTCTCTCCATGTCCAAGGAAGTTTACTATCATATGTAATGCTCCATATACTCTTATTCCTTAGCCAATTTGAGTATACCCATTGAGACCAAATATTATCTTTATAACCATACATTCTCCAAAAAGCTTTTAGAATAGCAATTTGATTTATTTGGAGAAGATTAGGTATGCCTAATCCTCCATTTTCTTTACTTTGACATAATTCTTTCCAAGCCACTTTAGCTCCATGAAAATCATTAGTATTACCCTTCCAAAGAAATCTACTCAAGAGTGATTATATCTCATAAATAAATCCCATTGGAAGGATCATTACATTACACCAATATCTAGCTTTACTTTGCAAAACACTCTTGATTAAATGAAGCCTTCCTGCAAATGTAAGAAATCTATGCATCCACCCTTCAACACTTCCAACTATGTTATTAATAAGGGTAGCACACATTAAACTATTAGGGCCTTTTGTAGTTAAAGGAGCCCCAAGATATCTAACAGGAAGTTTACCCTTCTTAACATTGAGAATAACACTTAAATCATCATGAAGGTCCTTGTTACAACCTTCCATATATAGCTCACTCTTTTCAGGACTTATTTTAAGGCCAGAAAGTCTAGATAAGAGATCAAGGCCTTGTTTTAGTCTCTTGGCCGAGTCCTTATCACCATTAAAAAATACTAAACAATCATCAGAAAATATAAGATGGTTCAAATCCATTCTAGCACAATTAGGGTGATAAGTAAAAGCTTTATTATGTGCCACTTTCTCAAGAATAGAAGAGAAACTTTGCATACATACAACAAATAGATAAGGAGATAAAGGATCAACTTGTCTTAATACTCTTTCTCCTTTGAAATAACCACACACACTTCCATTAATGCACAAAGAGAACATGGGTGTAGAAATACACATCTTGATTCACTAGAATATTATCAGAAATACTCCTTCCACCTACAAAGGCAGCCTGGTTTTTGGATATAAGCTCCTCAGTGCATTGTTTCATCCTATTTGCAATGATTTTTGATATAGCTTTATATAAGATATTACAACAAGCTATAGGTCTAAAACTCTTCACTGAAGTGGGATTCTTAACCTTGGGAATAAGCACAAGATTTGTACTATTAATTTTCTTCAATATATGTCCAATTCTGAAAGTTTCCTTTATAGCATTACATATATCATCCCCAATAATACTCCAAGTAGCTTTGAAGAAAGCACTAGTAAAACCATCTGGGCCAGGAGACTTTGAATTATCAATAGAGAATATAGCTTCTTTAACCTCCTTACTAGTGATATCCTTCACCATTTATTTAGCTTCATCATTAGTAATAGCTTTATCAACAAGTTTCTTCAAGCATTTAGAGCTAACATATTCTTCTTGAGCATCCTTAGTACCAATTAAACTAGTGTAGTACTTGATAAATTAATCATGAATAGCTTCATCTTCAACAATAATGTCATCATTTTCAGTCACAATAGAGGATACTCGGTTTTGAGTGATTCTAGCCTTGATACTTTTATGATAATGGGCAGTGCTACAATAACCCTTTTGAGCCCAAGTAATTCCAGATTTTTGCTTTAAAAACTCCTCTTGAATGTTAAGAAGGTGCATGAGCTTCTCTTTAAGTTCCTTCTCAATGGTAAGCATAGTTTGATCCCCATTCATAACCATAACTTGAACCCTCACAAGCTCCTCCTTTAGCCTCATAATCTCTTGTGTGGAGTGATGAAAATACTTCCTATTAAAAATCTTTATGGCTTTTTTTACTTCCTTCAATTTATTCACCACTTTATACATCATACTTCCTTTAACCTCAACTTTCCACACCTTTTCAATCAAAGGTAGAAATTGATCATGTTCAATCCAAATATTGAAAAAATTAGAAGATGAAGGTTTAGTATTTGGACTCCCCTGAATTTTGAGAATGAGATTGGAATGATCAGAAACTCTAGGAGCTTCCATCATCAAAGTAGACTTCAAACAAGTGAACCAAGCATCATTTATGAAAATTTTATCAATTCTACTAGAAATAAACCCATCAATTCTTCTATTAGTCCAAATATAATAGCATCCTTGACTAGGGTGCTCAACCATTCCATTATCATTAATACATTCCTCAAAATCATGTGAACTCTTATGAAGACTAGTACACCCCATTCTTACCTCAACTTTAGTAATTTCATTATAGTCGCCACACCAAATACAAGGAGAGGACCCATTAATAATCATCCATTCACTAAGTGTGTTCCATAGAATTAACCTTTTATCTTCATCATTTTCAGCGTAAACCATTATACAATTGAAAGCTATCTTATTATATATATCATACACCTCAAGAATGATAGCTTGGCTAGTTGAATCAAGAAACTTAACATCCAAAACATTTTTATTCCATTTAATACAAATTCTGCCCCTATCATCCTTATCATGATTTGTGAAGTCCCGTAAAACTAATTAAGTTTAATTATTTTGATCAGTATTAAATTGTAAAAGTTTTATAAGAATTAAAATAGAAATTTTATGTAGGTAATAAAATAAAATAAAAGGAATTAAATAAATAAAATGAAAGAAGTAAATTAGGAGATTAAAAAGGAAAAAAAAGGAAAAAAAAGCAATAAGAAATGAATTGATTGGATAAAAATAAAAATAAAAGAAAGTAATAACACCACATTCTTCTTTATGTTTCGGTCAACCTTCTCAATATATTACCCATTTATTAATATTTAATTTTCTTGCCTGAATAAAGGGAGTGTGTTCTCCACACATTTACCTCACTCTCTCCCCACTCTCATTAATCTTTTCCACACTCTCCCCACAATTCACCTCATTCTTCCTTTCTACTCTTTATTTTACTGCACGTATGTTTTTAGTTGATGAGTCAAATAGGCATTCTTAAAAGACCTACCAAGTGGCAGCCTCCCATCTATCCTTTTCTTCTTGTTTTGACCGAACACCACTTCTTCTCCTATATATATGTCTAATGTATGTATCTAATAGAGATATAATTATTTATATATAAAAGCCATACAGTTAGTTAAGTGTAATTTGATAAAGATTATATATTATTAGATATTAAATATAATATATATATTACTAATTACATAAGATATTTATAAAATATATTAGCAATCTCGGGTGAAGATAGGACTTATGGCAATTCCGGGTAGGAGGGCGGTCACTTAATAAATATTCGTAAATAGCCTTGCTAAGGTGAGGGATTTAAATAATTCTTAATATGTTTATCTTTAACCTCATTTTAAATTATACAGTAATATATTAAATTCGGTGATTTTGGACTCTATCAGTTATCTGAATTATATTATCTCGTTATTATTGGATTAATTGTATTATTCGTTATCATATGATTAATTGTATAACTGAAATAGCACGGCCTACTTCGCCGTCTATCCAATAATTGTTAATTGCTATTATTGTTGAATCGGCCTACTTAGTCGTTTCATATTTGATATTTGATATATCTATCGATCGATTGTTCGACATGATACAATCGTGTTGCACTGGGCGGCAGCGGGCTTGCCAGGGTTAACACGACTATCATGATCTATTCCCACCTGGCGCATGAGACGGAGAGTTCCTTGGCCAGTGGGTCGTAGGTTCGGTTTACCCGGGGTATTACCAGTGGGAGTGATAAGGGATCGTGAGTTGCGGCGGGAGTCATAAGGGAAAGACCACAGTATCCTTTGCAACGTGTATATTACTTGCTAGTGTATATGACCTGCTGGGTAGTATGGGCTGCCTAGTTTGATATATACATTTATCTGATTTATTTATTTATCGTTTCATGAATGTTTAATTTATATATTCGACTTATACCAGTCCAATGACAACGTTTTAAATATAATTAATGCCCCTAGGTTAAAGTTTACATATGACCATTATTTACTTTCTCACTGAGCTAGTGGAAGCTCACCCCTCTTTCCCCCACCCTTTCAGGTGCTAGATAACTTAAGGATTTGGGTAGTGGTCAGTAGCCTAGGAGCAAGTTGAAGAAGAAGAATAGATTTTTGTATTTAACTTGTAATTATTTATTTTAAATTATGTAATGTAATTAATAGTCAATTATTATAATAAAATGTACATTTATTTATTTTAAATTCGATAGAATAGTCGTGTTTTTCGGGGCGTGACATGATTAGTAATAGTACCCCAATTATTCAAATCAGCATTATGAAACTTAGTGTAACTTTGTAAAGTCATTTTAGTTTCTAAAAAACCAATAAGATCAATCTTCTTATCCTGTACAGCATGAATAACTTCTTTTTGTTTGAGGCTTAGATATAAACCTCTAACATTCCAAGAGCTAACAATCAATAGGACCAGGAGGTTTACCTTCCCTATGGGTACTTCCCATAAACATGTTCAAAGCATCTTCAAGATTTTCATTTGCCTTGTTTAGAGCACAAAAAGAGTTACTTAAACCTCCTTCAAAGATATTTAAATTGCAAGCACTTTCTCTAGGTGTATTAGGGGTTATTTCTTTCCCCTTTACACTACTACTTCCCACATTTTTTTTGGTGGAGTTGTAGTTGTGATATTAATGTTAGGACTTTGAACTTCATTATCCATTTTCTCCTTTTGCTTCTTTTGCACAACTCTCCATTCTTCAACCTTCTTTTGAACATTGTATTGATTTGCTTGGTGATTAAACTTGGTTAGGTTTAGCTTGGTAATTAGCTTTTGGTCTCTCCTTTATAACTTCTTTTCTGCCTTGACTACAATTACTATCCTTATTCCCTAAGACCTTGCAATTAAAGCACCTAGGAGGTAACCATTCATAATAAGCTTCCACCACATGAATTCCATCCTCTTCAAGATCCACATTGACCCTTTTAACAAGATCTTTTGTCATATCCACCTCCACACAAGCTCTAGCAAAACTTAACCTATTCCTTGACTTAGTAATTGGATACATTTGAATTGGGATTCCCAAAGCACTACATATGTAGCTCAAATCATCATTTGTCCACAATTGCAAAGGTACCTTCCTCAATTTAACCCAAAGTAGGACCTTAGTCATATCAAGCTTCTCAAACTTCATATTAGATTCCAACTTTCTAAATATCATTATTCTTCCATTTACATGCCAAACTTGTTCCAAGATGTTGTTATACTCCTGTTCACTTTGAAATTTGAATAGATAAACATCCATATCAGTTGATTTGATCTCCACATGACCACAATTCCTCCATTGTACATTCACCATGCTTCTAACCATGTGATATTCAGGAAATTGACCTACTAGACAGTTTTCCCACTCCTTAATTCCACTCTTTACTATATTCCTTGGAGGTTTGACCATGAGTTCATCTTCCACTTGATTAGAAGCAAAGTATTTGAGCTTCAGTTCTTGATCAACCTTCTTCTTAAACAACCCAGTCCAAACACCCTGCTTCCCACTATTTTCCTCAATTATTTCCACCTCACATTCCTCAACATTATCCTCATTCTGACCTTGTGCTACTCCCAAGAGGGTACTTTCATTTGGTAGAGAAGTTTCTCCAACTATTGTACCAAGAATGGAGTAATCCCCTTTGTGACAAACATCAAAACTCTTTCTCTCGAGGGAAATCAGAGCCTCACCCTCCTTTAGGGTCTCATCTTGTACGTTCATTCCCTCAACTATTGTACGATCAATAGCCTTAGTAGCCTTGATGCTTTCACTGGAGAAAAGTAAGGTTTGGTTCACTAAATCCCCAATTACAGTTTCTGTCCCTCTCATAGGTCTTTCATCGAGCACATTATCCTCACTATAAGAAACATTATCCTTCCTACTAGAATCGTAAGTAACACACTTCCACTCATAAAATTGCTTCGTATAGATGCAGAAAAATTATTACTCACTTGTATTATTGGTGTAGCAGGAACATACTTCCCTTGCATAGATACAAACTTCACAGGACCTTCTTTATTTCCAGCGCTATCTTTAATTCCCTTGTTACCAGACTTCTTACGAGGTGCCATTGAATCAGGAATGAAGAAGAAAAACACCAAAAAAAGAATCACTAAATTTGGTTAAGAAATGAGCGAAAAATCTCCAGAAAATCTCCTTTGATCACGAGTGTGATTTGCAAATTTCGATAATGATTTTTGCACGCAATTAAAAGTTGATTTTGAATCGGAAATTGATGTTGATTGTCCAATTATTGCCAAATTATTATCTAATCAAAGCTTTATCCACTTCGTAATACAAAAACAGAAAGACCCGTCTTCTTCGTGAGCTATACCCCAATACAGTAGCGCGTAACACTCACTTCCCCACTTCTTCAGATCCAGCCGACAAAACCTTTACAGCTCAGATTTCCACTATCTCTACACCTGAATCAATTTCCAAACGCAAGCAAATAAATCCATAACAAATGAAAATAAAGAGCTTGAAGAATTTTTAACTCTGGTCAAACAAGGTCAACACTCTGGTCAATCTCCGGTCAAACTCCAGCCATAAGGTCGGAGAGTCATCGGTGATGGGTGGGGAGTCAACGGCGGTCAATAGGAGTCAAAGCTTAATCAAACTTTGATTAAACTTCAAACCCTAGTGAGAGAAAGTAGAGAGAAGGAGGGGGTTTTATGATTAGTGTTTAGGGTTTATGGTTTTCGTTTACGGTGTATTGTTAATGTTTATGATTATTTAGGGCTTATGGTGATGGATTAAGTGTAGGATATAGGGTTAGGGCTTTGTGATTATTCTTTAGGGTTTAATATTAGAGGGTTTAGAAATTAGGGTTTAATGTTAAGGTCGAAACCCTAAAATAGAATATTTAAAACAACCTGAAAGTCAACTAAATAAATCTCAAAACGTAAAACAGGCGATATTAGATGTCGAAGCTATCTGTTGGTCCCAGAAGGCCCAATGCACTAAAAAAAACATATTTTATGTGCCCCATTCTGAGAAAATACGTAAAAGTTAGCAAAAACCCTTCTGGGAACTTCAAAAGTCTTGAAAATGGCGTTCAAAGTGTTTAGATGATACAACAAGCCAAAATCTTCATGTTATTAACATTTCCATGGTTAGAGCTTAGAGATTATGGTTTTTGGATTAGTGTTTGGGGTTTAGTGTTTAGGGTTTAGGGTTTTGGTTACGGTTTATTGTTAGTGTTTCTGGCTAGTATTTAGGGCTTATGGTAATGGATTAGGTGTAGGTTATCGGGTTAGGGCTTTGTGTTTATTGTTTACGGTTTGATGTAAGAGGTTTTAGAAATTAAGGTTTAATGTTACAGATTTTAAAACCCTAACGGACCCAAGAAACGAAACCCCAAAATAGAATATTTAAAACAACCTAAAAGTCAACTAAATAAATCTCAAAACATAAAACAGACGATCTTAAATGGCGAAGCTATCTGTTGGTCCCAAAAGGCCCAACGCACTCAAAAAACATATATTATGTGCCCCATTCTGAGATAGTATGAGAAAGTTAGCAAAAACCCTTTCGGGAACTTCAAAAATCTTGAAAACGGTTTTCAGAGTGTTTGGTAATACAACGAGCCAAAATCATCAAATTATTATCCTACCATGGTTAGGTTTTAGTGATAAGGGTTTTGTGATTAGTGTTTAGGGTTTAGGGTTTCTGGTTACGGTTTATTGTTAGTGTTTATGGTTATTTAGGGCTTATGGTGATGGATTAGGTGTAGGTTATAGGGTTAGGGCTTTGTGTTTATTGTTTAGGGTTTAATGTTAGAGGTTTTAGAAATTAGGGTTTCATGTTACAGTTTGTAAAACCCTAATGGACCCAAAATACAAAACCCTAAAATAGAATATTAAAAACAACCTAAAAGTCAACTAGGTAAATCTCAAAACATAAAATAGATGATCTAAGATGGCGAAGCTATCTGTTGGTCCCAGAAGGCCCAACGCACTCAAGAAACATATATTATGTGCCCCATTCTGAGAAAGTATGTGAAAGTTAGCTAAAACCCTTTCGGGAACTTCAAAAATCTTGAAAACGTTTTTTAGAGTGTTTTGTAATACAACGAGCCAAAATGTTCACGTTATTATTCTTTCCATGGTTAGGTTATAGTGATTAGGGTTTTGGGATTAGTGTTTAGGGTTTAGGGTTTATGGTTACAATTTATTGTTAGTGTGTATGTTTATTTAAGAGTTATGGTGATGGATTAGTTGTTGGTTATAGGGTTAGGGCTTTGTGTTTATTGTTTAGGGTTTAATGTTAGAGGTTTTAGAAATTAGGTTTTAATGTTACAGTTTGTAAAACCCTAACGGACCCAAAATACAAAATCCTATAATAGAATGTTAAAAACAACCTGAATGTCAACTAAATAAACCTCAAAACGTAAAACAGGCGATCTTAGATGGCGAAGCTATCTGTTGGTCCCAGAAGAACCAACGCACTAAAAAAACATTTATTATGTGCCCATTCTGAGAAAGTATGTGAAAGTTAGCATAACCCCTTTCGGGAACTTTAAAAATCTTGAAAACGGTTTTCAGAGTGTTTGGATAATACAACGAGCCAAAATCTTTACGTTATTATCCTTTACATGGTTAGGTTTTAGTGATTAGGGAATTGTGATTAGTGATTAGAGTTTATGATTTCTGGTTACGGTGTATTGTTAGTGTTTATGGTTATTTAGGACATTGTGTTTTTTGTTTCGGGGTTTTATGTTAGAGGTTTTAGAAATTATGGTTTAATGTTATGGTTTGTAAATCCCTAACGGATCCAAAATACGAAACCCTAAAATAGAATATTAAAAGAACCTAAAACTCAACTAAACAAATCTTAAAACATAAAACAAACGATCTTAGATGGCGAAGCACTCTGTTGGTCCCAAAAGGCCCAACGCACTCAAAAAACATATATTATGTGCCCCATTCTGAGAAAGTATGTGAAAGTTAGCAAAAACCCTTTCGGGAACTTCAAAAATCTTGAAAACGGTTTTCAGAGTGTTTGGTAATACAACGAGCCAAAATCATCAAATTATTATCCTACCATGGTTAGGTTTTAGTGATAAGGGTTTTGTGATTAGTGTTTAGGGTTTGGGGTTTCTGGTTACGGTTTATTGTTAGTGTTAATGGTTATTTAGGGCTTATGGTGATGGATTAGGTGTAGGTTATAGGGTTAGGGCTTTGTGTTTATTGTTTAGGGTTTAATGTTAGAGGTTTTAGAAATTAGGGTTTCATGTTACAGTTTGTAAAACCCTAATGGACCCAAAATACAAAACCCTAAAATAGAATATTAAAAACAACCTAAAAGTCAACTAGATAAATCTCAAAACATAAAATAGATGATCTTAGATGGCGAAGCTATCTGTTGGTCCCAGAAGGCCCAACGCACTCAAGAAACATATATTATGTGCCCCATTCTGAGAAAGTATGTGAAAGTTAGCAAAAACCCTTTCGGGAACTTCAAAAATCTTGAAAACGTTTTTTAGAGTGTTTGGTAATACAACGAGCCAAAATGTTCACGTTATTATTCTTTCCATGGTTAGGTTATAGTGATTAGGGTTCTGGGATTAGTGTTTAGGGTTTAGGGTTTATGGTTACAGTTTATTGTTAGTGTGTATGTTTATTTAAGAGTTATGGTGATGGATTAGTTGTTGGTTATAGGGTTAGGGCTTTGTGTTTATTGTTTAGGGTTTAATGTTAGAGGTTTTAGAAATTAGGTTTTAATGTTACAGTTTGTAAAACCCTAACGGACCCAAAATACAAAATCCTATAATAGAATATTAAAAACAACCTAAATGTCAACTAAATAAATCTCAAAACGTAAAACAGATGATCTTAGATGGCGAAGCTATCTGTTGGTCCCAGAAGAACCAACGCACTAAAAAAAACATATATTATGTGCCCCATTCTGAGAAAGTATGTGAAAGTTAGCAAAACCCCTTTCGGGAACTTTAAAAATCTTGAAAACGGTTTTCAGAGTGTTTGGATAATACAACGAGCCAAAATCTTCACGTTATTATCCTTTACATGGTTAGGTTTTAGTGATTAGGGTATTGTGATTAGTGATTAGAGTTTATGATTTCTGGTTACGGTGTATTGTTAGTGTTTATGGTTATTTAGGACATTGTGTTTTTTGTTTAGGGTTTTATGTTAGAGGTTTTAGAAATTATGGTTTAATGTTATGGTTTGTAAAGCCCTAACGGATCCAAAATACGAAACCCTAAAATAGAATATTAAAAGAACCTAAAACTCAACTAAATAAATCTCAAAACATAAAACAGACGATCTTAGATGGCGAAGCACTCTGTTGGTCCCAAAAGGCCCAACGCACTCAAAAAACATATATTATGTGCCCCATTCTGAGAAAGTATGTGAAAGTTAGCAAAAACCCTTTCGGGAACTTCAAAAATCTTGAAAACGGTTTTCAGAGTGTTAGGTAATACAACGAGCCAAAATCATCAAATTATTATCCTACCATGGTTAGGTTTTAGAGATAAGGGTTTTGTGATTAGTGTTTAGGGTTTAGGGTTTCTGGTTACGGTTTATTGTTAGTGTTTATGGTTATTTAGGGCTTATGGTGATGGATTAGGTGTAGGTTATAGGGTTAGGGCTTTGTGTTTTTTGTTTAGGGTTTAATGTTAGAGGTTTTAGAAATTAGGGTTTGATGTTACAGTTTGTAAAACCCTAATGGACCCAAAATACAAAACCCTAAAATAGAATATTAAAAACAACCTAAAAGTCAACTAGATAAATCTCAAAACATAAAATAGATGATCTAAAGCAATCTGTTGGTCCCAGAAGGCCCAACGCACTCAAGAAACATATATTATGTGTCCCATTCTGAGAAAGTATGTGAAAGTTAGCAAAAACCCTTTCGGGAATTTCAAAAATCTTGAAAACGATTTTTAGAGTATTTGGTAATACATCGAGCCAAAATGTTCACATTATTATTCTTTCCATGGTTAGGTTATAGTGATTAGGGTTTTGGGATTAGTGTTTAGGGTTTAGGGTTTATGGTTACAGTTTATTGTTAGTGTGTATGTTTATTTAAGAGTTATGGTGATGGATTAGTTGTTGGTTATAGGGATAGGGCTTTGTGTTTATTGTTTAGGGTTTAATGTTAGAGGTTTTAGAAATTAGGTTTTAATGTTACAGTTTGTAAAACCCTAACGGACCCAAAATACAAAATCCTATAATAGAATATTAAAAACAACCTAAATGTCAATTAAATAAATCTCAAAACGTAAAACAGACGATATTAGATGGCGAAGCTATCTGTTGGTCCCAGAAGAACCAACGCACTAAAAAAACATATATTATATGCCCCATTATGAGAAAGTATGTGAAAGTTAGCAAAACCCCTTTCGGGAACTTTAAAAATCTTGAAAACGGTTTTTAGAGTGTTTGGATAATCAACGAGCCAAAATCTTCATGTTATTATCCTTTACATGGTTAGGTTTTAGTGATTAGGGTATTGTGATTAGTGATTAGAGTTTATGATTTCTGGTTACGGTGTATTGTTAGTGTTTATGGTTATTTAGGACATTGTGTTTTTTGTTTAGGGTTTTATGTTAGAGGTTTTAGAAATTATGGTTTAATGTTATAGTTTGTAAAGCCCTAACGGATCCAAAATACGAAACCCTAAAATAGAATATTAAAAGAACCTAAAACTCAACTAAATAAATCTCAAAACATAAAACAGACGATCTTAGATGGCGAAGCACTCTGTTGGTCCCAAAAGGCCCAACGCACTCAAAAAACATATATTATGTGCCCCATTCTGAGAAAGTATGTGAAAGTTAGCAAAAACCCTTTCGGGAACTTCAAAAATCTTGAAAACGGTTTTCAGAGTGTTAGGTAATACAACGAGCCAAAATCATCAAATTATTATCCTACCATGGTTAGGTTTTAGTGATAAGGGTTTTGTGATTAGTGTTTAGGGTTTAGGGTTTCTGGTTACGGTTTATTGTTAGTGTTTATGGTTATTTAGGGCTTATGGTGATGTATTAGGTGTAGGTTATAGGGTTAGGGCTTTGTGTTTATTGTTTAGGGTTTAATGTTAGAGGTTTTAGAAATTAGGGTTTAATGTTACAGTTTGTAAAACCCTAATGGACCCAAAATACAAAACCCTAAAATAGAATATTAAAAACAACCTAAAAGTCAACTAGATAAATCTCAAAACATAAAATAGATGATCTTAGATGGCGAAGCAATCTGCTGGGCCCAGAAGGCCCAACGCACTCAAGAAACATATATTATGTGCCCTATTCTGAGAAAGTATGTGAAAGTTAGCAAAAACCCTTTCGGGAACTTCAAAAATCTTGAAAACGTTTTTTAGAGTGTTTGGTAATACAACGAGCCAAAATGTTCACGTTATTATTCTTTCCATGGTTAGGTTATAGTGATAAGGGTTTTGGGATTATTGTTTAGGGTTTATGGTTACAGTTTATTGTTAGTGTGTATGTTTGTTTAAGAGTTATGGTGATGGATTAGTTGTTGGTTATAGGGATAGGGCTTTGTGTTTATTGTTTAGGGTTTAATGTTAGAGGTTTTAGAAATTAGGTTTTAATGTTACAGTTTGTAAAACCCTAACGGACCCAAAATACAAAATCCTATAATAGAATATTAAAAACAACCTAAATGTCAACTAAATAAATCTCAAAACGTAAAACAGACGATCTTAGATGGCGAAGCTATCTGTTGGTCCCAGAAGAACCAACGCACTAAAAAAACATTTATTATGTGCCCATTCTGAGAAAGTATGTGAAAGTTAGCATAACCCCTTTCGGGAACTTTAAAAATCTTGAAAACGGTTTTCAGAGTGTTTGGATAATACAACGAGCCAAAATCTTTACGTTATTATCCTTTACATGGTTAGGTTTTAGTGATTAGGGAATTGTGATTAGTGATTAGAGTTTATGATTTCTGGTTACGGTGTATTGTTAGTGTTTATGGTTATTTAGGACATTGTGTTTTTTGTTTCGGGGTTTTATGTTAGAGGTTTTAGAAATTATGGTTTAATGTTATGGTTTGTAAATCCCTAACGGATCCAAAATACGAAACCCTAAAATAGAATATTAAAAGAACCTAAAACTCAACTAAACAAATCTTAAAACATAAAACAAACGATCTTAGATGGCGAAGCACTCTGTTGGTCCCAAAAGGCCCAACGCACTCAAAAAACATATATTATGTGCCCCATTCTGAGAAAGTATGTGAAAGTTAGCAAAAACCCTTTCGGGAACTTCAAAAATCTTGAAAACGGTTTTCAGAGTGTTTGGTAATACAACGAGCCAAAATCATCAAATTATTATCCTACCATGGTTAGGTTTTAGTGATAAGGGTTTTGTGATTAGTGTTTAGGGTTTGGGGTTTCTGGTTACGGTTTATTGTTAGTGTTAATGGTTATTTAGGGCTTATGGTGATGGATTAGGTGTAGGTTATAGGGTTAGGGCTTTGTGTTTATTGTTTAGGGTTTAATGTTAGAGGTTTTAGAAATTAGGGTTTCATGTTACAGTTTGTAAAACCCTAATGGACCCAAAATACAAAACCCTAAAATAGAATATTAAAAACAACCTAAAAGTCAACTAGATAAATCTCAAAACATAAAATAGATGATCTTAGATGGCGAAGCTATCTGTTGGTCCCAGAAGGCCCAACACACTCAAGAAACATATATTATGTGCCCCATTCTGAGAAAGTATGTGAAAGTTAGCAAAAACCCTTTCGGGAACTTCAAAAATCTTGAAAACGTTTTTTAGAGTGTTTGGTAATACAACGAGCCAAAATGTTCACGTTATTATTCTTTCCATGGTTAGGTTATAGTGATTAGGGTTCTGGGATTAGTGTTTAGGGTTTAGGGTTTATGGTTACAGTTTATTGTTAGTGTGTATGTTTATTTAAGAGTTATGGTGATGGATTAGTTGTTGGTTATAGGGTTAGGGCTTTGTGTTTATTGTTTAGGGTTTAATGTTAGAGGTTTTAGAAATTAGGTTTTAATGTTACAGTTTGTAAAACCCTAACGGACCCAAAATACAAAATCCTATAATAGAATATTAAAAACAACCTAAATGTCAACTAAATAAATCTCAAAACGTAAAACAGATGATCTTAGATGGCGAAGCTATCTGTTGGTCCCAGAAGAACCAACGCACTAAAAAAAACATATATTATGTGCCCCATTCTGAGAAAGTATGTGAAAGTTAGCAAAACCCCTTTCGGGAACTTTAAAAATCTTGAAAACGGTTTTCAGAGTGTTTGGATAATACAACGAGCCAAAATCTTCACGTTATTATCCTTTACATGGTTAGGTTTTAGTGATTAGGGTATTGTGATTAGTGATTAGAGTTTATGATTTCTGGTTACGGTGTATTGTTAGTGTTTATGGTTATTTAGGACATTGTGTTTTTTGTTTAGGGTTTTATGTTAGAGGTTTTAGAAATTATGGTTTAATGTTATGGTTTGTAAAGCCCTAACGGATCCAAAATACGAAACCCTAAAATAGAATATTAAAAGAACCTAAAACTCAACTAAATAAATCTCAAAACATAAAACAGACGATCTTAGATGGCGAAGCACTCTGTTGGTCCCAAAAGGCCCAACGCACTCAAAAAACATATATTATGTGCCCCATTCTGAGAAAGTATGTGAAAGTTAGCAAAAACCCTTTCGGGAACTTCAAAAATCTTGAAAACGGTTTTCAGAGTGTTAGGTAATACAACGAGCCAAAATCATCAAATTATTATCCTACCATGGTTAGGTTTTAGAGATAAGGGTTTTGTGATTAGTGTTTAGGGTTTAGGGTTTCTGGTTACGGTTTATTGTTAGTGTTTATGGTTATTTAGGGCTTATGGTGATGGATTAGGTGTAGGTTATAGGGTTAGGGCTTTGTGTTTTTTGTTTAGGGTTTAATGTTAGAGGTTTTAGAAATTAGGGTTTGATGTTACAGTTTGTAAAACCCTAATGGACCCAAAATACAAAACCCTAAAATAGAATATTAAAAACAACCTAAAAGTCAACTAGATAAATCTCAAAACATAAAATAGATGATCTAAAGCAATCTGTTGGTCCCAGAAGGCCCAACGCACTCAAGAAACATATATTATGTGTCCCATTCTGAGAAAGTATGTGAAAGTTAGCAAAAACCCTTTCGGGAATTTCAAAAATCTTGAAAACGATTTTTAGAGTATTTGGTAATACATCGAGCCAAAATGTTCACATTATTATTCTTTCCATGGTTAGGTTATAGTGATTAGGGTTTTGGGATTAGTGTTTAGGGTTTAGGGTTTATGGTTACAGTTTATTGTTAGTGTGTATGTTTATTTAAGAGTTATGGTGATGGATTAGTTGTTGGTTATAGGGATAGGGCTTTGTGTTTATTGTTTAGGGTTTAATGTTAGAGGTTTTAGAAATTAGGTTTTAATGTTACAGTTTGTAAAACCCTAACGGACCCAAAATACAAAATCCTATAATAGAATATTAAAAACAACCTAAATGTCAATTAAATAAATCTCAAAACGTAAAACAGACGATATTAGATGGCGAAGCTATCTGTTGGTCCCAGAAGAACCAACGCACTAAAAAAACATATATTATATGCCCCATTATGAGAAAGTATGTGAAAGTTAGCAAAACCCCTTTCGGGAACTTTAAAAATCTTGAAAACGGTTTTTAGAGTGTTTGGATAATCAACGAGCCAAAATCTTCATGTTATTATCCTTTACATGGTTAGGTTTTAGTGATTAGGGTATTGTGATTAGTGATTAGAGTTTATGATTTCTGGTTACGGTGTATTGTTAGTGTTTATGGTTATTTAGGACATTGTGTTTTTTGTTTAGGGTTTTATGTTAGAGGTTTTAGAAATTATGGTTTAATGTTATAGTTTGTAAAGCCCTAACGGATCCAAAATACGAAACCCTAAAATAGAATATTAAAAGAACCTAAAACTCAACTAAATAAATCTCAAAACATAAAACAGACGATCTTAGATGGCGAAGCACTCTGTTGGTCCCAAAAGGCCCAACGCACTCAAAAAACATATATTATGTGCCCCATTCTGAGAAAGTATGTGAAAGTTAGCAAAAACCCTTTCGGGAACTTCAAAAATCTTGAAAACGGTTTTCAGAGTGTTAGGTAATACAACGAGCCAAAATCATCAAATTATTATCCTACCATGGTTAGGTTTTAGTGATAAGGGTTTTGTGATTAGTGTTTAGGGTTTAGGGTTTCTGGTTACGGTTTATTGTTAGTGTTTATGGTTATTTAGGGCTTATGGTGATGTATTAGGTGTAGGTTATAGGGTTAGGGCTTTGTGTTTATTGTTTAGGGTTTAATGTTAGAGGTTTTAGAAATTAGGGTTTAATGTTACAGTTTGTAAAACCCTAATGGACCCAAAATACAAAACCCTAAAATAGAATATTAAAAACAACCTAAAAGTCAACTAGATAAATCTCAAAACATAAAATAGATGATCTTAGATGGCGAAGCAATCTGCTGGGCCCAGAAGGCCCAACGCACTCAAGAAACATATATTATGTGCCCTATTCTGAGAAAGTATGTGAAAGTTAGCAAAAACCCTTTCGGGAACTTCAAAAATCTTGAAAACGTTTTTTAGAGTGTTTGGTAATACAACGAGCCAAAATGTTCACGTTATTATTCTTTGCATGGTTAGGTTATAGTGATAAGGGTTTTGGGATTATTGTTTAGGGTTTATGGTTACAGTTTATTGTTAGTGTGTATGTTTGTTTAAGAGTTATGGTGATGGATTAGTTGTTGGTTATAGGGATAGGGCTTTGTGTTTATTGTTTAGGGTTTAATGTTAGAGGTTTTAGAAATTAGGTTTTAATGTTACAGTTTGTAAAACCCTAACGGACCCAAAATACAAAATCCTATAATAGAATATTAAAAACAACCTAAATGTCAACTAAATAAATCTCAAAACGTAAAACAGACGATCTTAGATGGCGAAGCTATCTGTTGGTCCCAGAAGAACCAACGCACTAAAAAAACATATATTATGTGCCCCATTCTGAGAAAGTATGTGAAAGTTAGCAAAACCCCTTTCGGTAACTTTAAAAATCTTGATAACGGTTTTTAGAGTGTTTGGATAATACAACGAGCCAAAATCTTCACGTTATTATCCTTTACATAGTTAGGTTTTAGTGATTAGGGTATTGTGATTAGTGATTAGAGTTTATGATTTCTGGTTACGGTGTATTGTTAGTGTTTATGGTTATTTAGGACATTGTGTTTTTTGTTTCGGGGTTTTATGTTAGAGGTTTTAGAAATTATGGTTTAATGTTATGGTTTGTAAATCCCTAACGGATCCAAAATACGAAACCCTAAAATAGAATATTAAAAGAACCTAAAACTCAACTAAATAAATCTCAAAACATAAAACAGACGATCTTAGATGGCGAAGCACTCTGTTGGTCCCAAAAGGCCCAACGCACTCAAAAAACATATATTATGTGCCCCATTCTGAGAAAGTATGTGAAAGTTAGCAAAAACCCTTTCGGGAACTTCAAAAATCTTGAAAACGGTTTTCAGAGTGTTAGGTAATACAACGAGCCAAAATCATCAAATTATTATCCTACCATGGTTAGGTTTTAGTGATAAGGGTTTTGTGATTAGTGTTTAGGGTTTAGGGTTTCTGGTTACGGTTTATTGTTAGTGTTTATGGTTATTTAGGGCTTATGGTGATGTATTAGGTGTAGGTTATAGGGTTAGGGCTTTGTGTTTATTGTTTAGGGTTTAATGTTAGAGGTTTTAGAAATTAGGGTTTAATGTTACAGTTTGTAAAACCCTAATGGACCCAAAATACAAAACCCTAAAATAGAATATTAAAAACAACCTAAAAGTCAACTAGATAAATCTCAAAACATAAAATAGATGATCTTAGATGGCGAAGCAATCTGCTGGGCCCAGAAGGCCCAACGCACTCAAGAAACATATATTATGTGCCCCATTCTGAGAAAGTATGTGAAAGTTAGCAAAAACCCTTTCGGGAACTTCAAAAATCTTGAAAACGTTTTTTAGAGTGTTTGGTAATACAACGAGCCAAAATGTTCACGTTATTATTCTTTCCATGGTTAGGTTATAGTGATAAGGGTTTTGGGATTATTGTTTAGGGTTTATGGTTACAGTTTATTGTTAGTGTGTATGTTTGTTTAAGAGTTATGGTGATGGATTAGTTGTTGGTTATAGGGATAGGGCTTTGTGTTTATTGTTTAGGGTTTAATGTTAGAGGTTTTAGAAATTAGGTTTTAATGTTACAGTTTGTAAAACCCTAACGGACCCAAAATACAAAATCCTATAATAGAATATTAAAAACAACCTAAATGTCAACTAAATAAATCTCAAAACGTAAAACAGACGATCTTAGATGGCGAAGCTATCTGTTGGTCCCAGAAGAACCAACGCACTAAAAAAACATATATTATGTGCCCCATTCTGAGAAAGTATGTGAAAGTTAGCAAAACCCCTTTCGGTAACTTTAAAAATCTTGATAACGGTTTTTAGAGTGTTTGGATAATACAACGAGCCAAAATCTTCACGTTATTATCCTTTACATGGTTAGGTTTTAGTGATTAGGGTATTGTGATTAGTGATTAGAGTTTATGATTTCTGGTTACGGTGTATTGTTAGTGTTTATGGTTATTTAGGACATTGTGTTTTTTGTTTCGGGGTTTTATGTTAGAGGTTTTAGAAATTATGGTTTAATGTTATGGTTTGTAAATCCCTAACGGATCCAAAATACGAAACCCTAAAATAGAATATTAAAAGAACCTAAAACTCAACTAAATAAATCTCAAAACATAAAACAGACGATCTTAGATGGCGAAGCACTCTGTTGGTCCCAAAAGGCCCAACGCACTCAAAAAACATATATTATGTGCCCCATTCTGAGAAAGTATGTGAAAGTTAGCAAAAACCCTTTCGGGAACTTCAAAAATCTTGAAAACGGTTTTCAGAGTGTTAGGTAATACAACGAGCCAAAATCATCAAATTATTATCCTACCATGGTTAGGTTTTAGTGATAAGGGTTTTGTGATTAGTGTTTAGGGTTTAGGGTTTCTGGTTACGGTTTATTGTTAGTGTTTATGGTTATTTAGGGTTTATGGTGATGGATTAGGTGTAGGTTATAGGGTTAGGGCTTTGTGTTTTTTGTTTAGGGTTTAATGTTAGAGGTTTTAGAAATTAGGGTTTAATGTTACAGTTTGTAAAACCCTAATGGACCCAAAATACAAAACCCTAAAATAGAATATTAAAAACAACCTAAAAGTCAACTAGATACATCTCAAAACATAAAATAGATGATCTTAGATGGCGAAGCAATCTGTTGGTCCCAGAAGGCCCAACGCACTCAAGAAACATATATTATGTGCCCCATTCTGAGAAAGTATGTGAAAGTTAGCAAAAACCCTTTCGGGAACTTCAAAAATCTTGAAAACGTTTTTTAGAGTGTTTGGTAATACAACGAGCCAAAATGTTCACGTTATTATTCTTTCCATGGTTAGGTTATAGTGATTAGGGTTTTGGGAATAGTGTTTAGGGTTTATGGTTACAGTTTATTGTTAGTGTGTATGTTTGTTTAAGAGTTATGGTGATGGATTAGTTGTTGGTTATAGGGCTAGGGCTTTGTGTTTATTGTTTAGGGTTTAATGTTAGAGGTTTTAGAAATTAGGTTTTAATGTTACAGTTTGTAAAACCCTAACGGACCCAAAATACAAAATCCTATAATAGAATGTTAAAAACAACCTGAATGTCAACTAAATAAACCTCAAAACGTAAAACGGGCGATCTTAGATGGCGAAGCTATCTGTTGGTCCCAGAAGAACCAACGCACTAAAAAAACATTTATTATGTGCCCATTCTGAGAAAGTATGTGAAAGTTAGCATAACCCCTTTCGGGAACTTTAAAAATCTTGAAAACGGTTTTCAGAGTGTTTGGATAATACAACGAGCCAAAATCTTCACGTTATTATCCTTTACATGGTTAGGTTTTAGTGATTAGGGTATTGTGATTAGTGATTAGAGTTTATGATTTCTGGTTACGGTGTATTGTTAGTGTTTATGGTTATTTAGGACATTGTGTTTTTTGTTTCAGGGTTTTATGTTAGAGGTTTTAGAAATTATGGTTTAATGTTATGGTTTGTAAATCCCTAACGGATCCAAAATACGAAACCCTAAAATAGAATATTAAAAGAACCTAAAACTCAACTAAATAAATCTCAAAACATAAAACAGACGATCTTAGATGGCGAAGCACTCTGTTGGTCCCAAAAGGCCCAACGCACTCAAAAAACATATATTATGTGCCCCATTCTGAGAAAGTATGTGAAAGTTAGCAAAAACCCTTTCGGGAACTTCAAAAATCTTGAAAACGGTTTTCAGAGTGTTAGGTAATACAACGAGCCAAAATCATCAAATTATTATCCTACCATGGTTAGGTTTTAGTGATAAGGGTTTTGTGATTAGTGTTTAGGGTTTAGGGTTTCTGGTTACGGTTTATTGTTAGTGTTTATGGTTATTTAGGGTTTATGGTGATGGATTAGGTGTAGGTTATAGGGTTAGGGCTTTGTGTTTTTTGTTTAGGGTTTAATGTTAGAGGTTTTAGAAATTAGGGTTTAATGTTACAGTTTGTAAAACCCTAATGGACCCAAAATACAAAACCCTAAAATAGAATATTAAAAACAACCTAAAAGTCAACTAGATACATCTCAAAACATAAAATAGATGATCTTAGATGGCGAAGCAATCTGTTGGTCCCAGAAGGCCCAACGCACTCAAGAAACATATATTATGTGCCCCATTCTGAGAAAGTATGTGAAAGTTAGCAAAAACCCTTTCGGGAACTTCAAAAATCTTGAAAACGTTTTTTAGAGTGTTTGGTAATACAACGAGCCAAAATGTTCACGTTATTATTCTTTCCATGGTTAGGTTATAGTGATAAGGGTTTTGGGATTATTGTTTAGGGTTTATGGTTACAGTTTATTGTTAGTGTGTATGTTTGTTTAAGAGTTATGGTGATGGATTAGTTGTTGGTTATAGGGATAGGGCTTTGTGTTTATTGTTTAGGGTTTAATGTTAGAGGTTTTAGAAATTAGGTTTTAATGTTACAGTTTGTAAAACCCTAACGGACCCAAAATACAAAATCCTATAATAGAATATTAAAAACAACCTAAATGTCAACTAAATAAATCTCAAAACGTAAAACAGACGATCTTAGATGGCGAAGCTATCTGTTGGTCCCAGAAGAACCAACGCACTAAAAAAACATATATTATGTGCCCCATTCTGAGAAAGTATGTGAAAGTTAGCAAAACCCCTTTCGGTAACTTTAAAAATCTTGATAACGGTTTTTAGAGTGTTTGGATAATACAACGAGCCAAAATCTTCACGTTATTATCCTTTACATGGTTAGGTTTTAGTGATTAGGGTATTGTGATTAGTGATTAGAGTTTATGATTTCTGGTTACGGTGTATTGTTAGTGTTTATGGTTATTTAGGACATTGTGTTTTTTGTTTCGGGGTTTTATGTTAGAGGTTTTAGAAATTATGGTTTAATGTTATGGTTTGTAAATCCCTAACGGATCCAAAATACGAAACCCTAAAATAGAATATTAAAAGAACCTAAAACTCAACTAAATAAATCTCAAAACATAAAACAGACGATCTTAGATGGCGAAGCACTCTGTTGGTCCCAAAAGGCCCAACGCACTCAAAAAACATATATTATGTGCCCCATTCTGAGAAAGTATGTGAAAGTTAGCAAAAACCCTTTCGGGAACTTCAAAAATCTTGAAAACGGTTTTCAGAGTGTTAGGTAATACAACGAGCCAAAATCATCAAATTATTATCCTACCATGGTTAGGTTTTAGTGATAAGGGTTTTGTGATTAGTGTTTAGGGTTTAGGGTTTCTGGTTACGGTTTATTGTTAGTGTTTATGGTTATTTAGGGTTTATGGTGATGGATTAGGTGTAGGTTATAGGGTTAGGGCTTTGTGTTTTTTGTTTAGGGTTTAATGTTAGAGGTTTTAGAAATTAGGGTTTAATGTTACAGTTTGTAAAACCCTAATGGACCCAAAATACAAAACCCTAAAATAGAATATTAAAAACAACCTAAAAGTCAACTAGATACATCTCAAAACATAAAATAGATGATCTTAGATGGCGAAGCAATCTGTTGGTCCCAGAAGGCCCAACGCACTCAAGAAACATATATTATGTGCCCCATTCTGAGAAAGTATGTGAAAGTTAGCAAAAACCCTTTCGGGAACTTCAAAAATCTTGAAAACGTTTTTTAGAGTGTTTGGTAATACAACGAGCCAAAATGTTCACGTTATTATTCTTTCCATGGTTAGGTTATAGTGATTAGGGTTTTGGGAATAGTGTTTAGGGTTTATGGTTACAGTTTATTGTTAGTGTGTATGTTTGTTTAAGAGTTATGGTGATGGATTAGTTGTTGGTTATAGGGCTAGGGCTTTGTGTTTATTGTTTAGGGTTTAATGTTAGAGGTTTTAGAAATTAGGTTTTAATGTTACAGTTTGTAAAACCCTAACGGACCCAAAATACAAAATCCTATAATAGAATGTTAAAAACAACCTGAATGTCAACTAAATAAACCTCAAAACGTAAAACAGGCGATCTTAGATGGCGAAGCTATCTGTTGGTCCCAGAAGAACCAACGCACTAAAAAAACATTTATTATGTGCCCATTCTGAGAAAGTATGTGAAAGTTAGCATAACCCCTTTCGGGAACTTTAAAAATCTTGAAAACGGTTTTCAGAGTGTTTGGATAATACAACGAGCCAAAATCTTCACGTTATTATCCTTTACATGGTTAGGTTTTAGTGATTAGGGTATTGTGATTAGTGATTAGAGTTTATGATTTCTGGTTACGGTGTATTGTTAGTGTTTATGGTTATTTAGGACATTGTGTTTTTTGTTTCGGGGTTTTATGTTAGAGGTTTTAGAAATTATGGTTTAATGTTATGGTTTGTAAATCCCTAACGGATCCAAAATACGAAACCCTAAAATAGAATATTAAAAGAACCTAAAACTCAACTAAATAAATCTCAAAACATAAAACAGACGATCTTAGATGGCGAAGCACTCTGTTGGTCCCAAAAGGCCCAACGCACTCAAAAAACATATATTATGTGCCCCATTCTGAGAAAGTATGTGAAAGTTAGCAAAAACCCTTTCGGGAACTTCAAAAATCTTGAAAACGGTTTTCAGAGTGTTAGGTAATACAACGAGCCAAAATCATCAAATTATTATCCTACCATGGTTAGGTTTTAGTGATAAGGGTTTTGTGATTAGTGTTTAGGGTTTAGGGTTTCTGGTTACGGTTTATTGTTAGTGTTTATGGTTATTTAGGGTTTATGGTGATGGATTAGGTGTAGGTTATAGGGTTAGGGCTTTGTGTTTTTTGTTTAGGGTTTAATGTTAGAGGTTTTAGAAATTAGGGTTTAATGTTACAGTTTGTAAAACCCTAATGGACCCAAAATACAAAACCCTAAAATAGAATATTAAAAACAACCTAAAAGTCAACTAGATACATCTCAAAACATAAAATAGATGATCTTAGATGGCGAAGCAATCTGTTGGTCCCAGAAGGCCCAACGCACTCAAGAAACATATATTATGTGCCCCATTCTGAGAAAGTATGTGAAAGTTAGCAAAAACCCTTTCGGGAACTTCAAAAATCTTGAAAACGTTTTTTAGAGTGTTTGGTAATACAACGAGCCAAAATGTTCACGTTATTATTCTTTCCATGGTTAGGTTATAGTGATTAGGGTTTTGGGAATAGTGTTTAGGGTTTATGGTTACAGTTTATTGTTAGTGTGTATGTTTGTTTAAGAGTTATGGTGATGGATTAGTTGTTGGTTATAGGGCTAGGGCTTTGTGTTTATTGTTTAGGGTTTAATGTTAGAGGTTTTAGAAATTAGGTTTTAATGTTACAGTTTGTAAAACCCTAACGGACCCAAAATACAAAATCCTATAATAGAATGTTAAAAACAACCTGAATGTCAACTAAATAAACCTCAAAACGTAAAACAGGCGATCTTAGATGGCGAAGCTATCTGTTGGTCCCAGAAGAACCAACGCACTAAAAAAACATTTATTATGTGCCCATTCTGAGAAAGTATGTGAAAGTTAGCATAACCCCTTTCGGGAACTTTAAAAATCTTGAAAACGGTTTTCAGAGTGTTTGGATAATACAACGAGCCAAAATCTTTACGTTATTATCCTTTACATGGTTAGGTTTTAGTTATTAGGGAATTGTGATTAGTGATTAGAGTTTATGATTTCTGGTTACGGTGTATTGTTAGTGTTTATGGTTATTTAGGACATTGTGTTTTTTGTTTCGGGGTTTTATGTTAGAGGTTTTAGAAATTATGGTTTAATGTTATGGTTTGTAAATCCCTAACGGATCCAAAATACGAAACCCTAAAATAGAATATTAAAAGAACCTAAAACTCAACTAAACAAATCTTAAAACATAAAACAAACGATCTTAGATGGTGAAGCACTCTGTTGGTCCCAAAAGGCCCAACGCACTCAAAAAACATATATTATGTGCCCCATTCTGAGAAAGTATGTGAAAGTTAGCAAAAACCCTTTCGGGAACTTCAAAAATCTTGAAAACGGTTTTCAGAGTGTTTGGTAATACAACGAGCCAAAATCATCAAATTATTATCCTACCATGGTTAGGTTTTAGTGATAAGGGTTTTGTGATTAGTGTTTAGGGTTTGGGGTTTCTGGTTACGGTTTATTGTTAGTGTTAATGGTTATTTAGGGCTTATGGTGATGGATTAGGTGTAGGTTATAGGGTTAGGGCTTTGTGTTTATTGTTTAGGGTTTAATGTTAGAGGTTTTAGAAATTAGGGTTTCATGTTACAGTTTGTAAAAACCCTAATGGACCCAAAATACAAAACCCTAAAATAGAATATTAAAAACAACCTAAAAGTCAACTAGATAAATCTCAAAACATAAAATAGATGATCTTAGATGGCGAAGCTATCTGTTGGTCCCAGAAGGCCCAACGCACTCAAGAAACATATATTATGTGCCCCATTCTGAGAAAGTATGTGAAAGTTAGCAAAAACCCTTTCGGGAACTTCAAAAATCTTGAAAACGTTTTTTAGAGTGTTTGGTAATACAACGAGCCAAAATGTTCACGTTATTATTCTTTCCATGGTTAGGTTATAGTGATTAGGGTTCTGGGATTAGTGTTTAGGGTTTAGGGTTTATGGTTACAGTTTATTGTTAGTGTGTATGTTTATTTAAGAGTTATGGTGATGGATTAGTTGTTGGTTATAGGGTTAGGGCTTTGTGTTTATTGTTTAGGGTTTAATGTTAGAGGTTTTAGAAATTAGGTTTTAATGTTACAGTTTGTAAAACCCTAACGGACCCAAAATACAAAATCCTATAATAGAATATTAAAAACAACCTAAATGTCAACTAAATAAATCTCAAAACGTAAAACAGATGATCTTAGATGGCGAAGCTATCTGTTGGTCCCAGAAGAACCAACGCACTAAAAAAACATATATTATGTGCCCCATTCTGAGAAAGTATGTGAAAGTTAGTAAAACCCCTTTCGGGAACTTTAAAAATCTTGAAAACGGTTTTCAGAGTGTTTGGATAATACAACGAGCCAAAATCTTCACGTTATTATCCTTTACATGGTTAGGTTTTAGTGATTAGGGTATTGTGATTAGTGATTAGAGTTTATGATTTCTGGTTACGGTGTATTGTTAGTGTTTATGGTTATTTAGGACATTGTGTTTTTTGTTTAGGGTTTTATGTTAGAGGTTTTAGAAATTATGGTTTAATGTTATGGTTTGTAAAGCCCTAACGGATCCAAAATACGAAACCCTAAAACAGAATATTAAAAGAACCTAAAACTCAACTAAATAAATCTCAAAACATAAAACAAACGATCTTAGATGGCGAAGCACTCTGTTGGTCCCAAAAGGCCCAACGCACTCAAAAAACATATATTATGTGCCCCATTCTGAGAAAGTATGTGAAAGTTAGCAAAAACCCTTTCGGGAACTTCAAAAATCTTGAAAACGGTTTTCAGAGTGTTAGGTAATACAACGAGCCAAAATCATCAAATTATTATCCTACCATGGTTAGGTTTTAGTGATAAGGGTTTTGTGATTAGTGTTTAGGGTTTAGGGTTTCTGGTTACGGTTTATTGTTAGTGTTTATGGTTATTTAGGGCTTATGGTGATGGATTAGGTGTAGGTTATAGGGTTAGGGCTTTGTGTTTTTTGTTTAGGGTTTAATGTTAGAGGTTTTAGAAATTAGGGTTTAATGTTACAGTTTGTAAAACCCTAATGGACCCAAAATACAAAACCCTAAAATAGAATATTAAAAACAACCTAAAAGTCAACTAGATAAATCTCAAAACATAAAATAGATGATCTAAAGCAATCTGTTGGTCCCAGAAGGCCCAACGCACTCAAGAAACATATATTATGTGTCCCATTCTGAGAAAGTATGTGAAAGTTAGCAAAAACCCTTTCGGGAATTTCAAAAATCTTGAAAACGATTTTTAGAGTATTTGGTAATACATCGAGCCAAAATGTTCACATTATTATTCTTTCCATGGTTAGGTTATAGTGATAAGGGTTTTGGGATTATTGTTTAGGGTTTATGGTTACAGTTTATTGTTAGTGTGTATGTTTGTTTAAGAGTTATGGTGATGGATTAGTTGTTGGTTATAGGGATAGGGCTTTGTGTTTATTGTTTAGGGTTTAATGTTAGAGGTTTTAGAAATTAGGTTTTAATGTTACAGTTTGTAAAACCCTAACGGACCCAAAATACAAAATCCTATAATAGAATATTAAAAACAACCTAAATGTCAATTAAATAAATCTCAAAACGTAAAACAGACGATCTTAGATGGCGAAGCTATCTGTTGGTCCCAGAAGAACCAACGCACTAAAAAAACATATATTATATGCCCCATTCTGAGAAAGTATGTGAAAGTTAGCAAAACCCCTTTCGGGAACTTTAAAAATCTTGAAAACGGTTTTTAGAGTGTTTGGATAATCAACGAGCCAAAATCTTCACGTTATTATCCTTTACATGGTTAGGTTTTGGTGATTAGGGTATTGTGATTAGTGATTAGAGTTTATGATTTCTGGTTACGGTGTATTGTTAGTGTTTATGGTTATTTAGGACATTGTGTTTTTTGTTTAGGGTTTTATGTTAGAGGTTTTAGAAATTATGGTTTAATGTTATAGTTTGTAAAGCCCTAACAGATCCAAAATACGAAACCCTAAAATAGAATATTAAAAGAACCTAAAACTCAACTAAATAAATCTCAAAACATAAAACAGACGATCTTAGATGGCGAAGCACTCTGTTGGTCCCAAAAGGCCCAACGCACTCAAAAAACATATATTATGTGCCCCATTCTGAGAAAGTATGTGAAAGTTAGCAAAAACCCTTTCGGGAACTTCAAAAATCTTGAAAACGGTTTTCAGAGTGTTAGGTAATACAACGAGCCAAAATCATCAAATTATTATCCTACCATGGTTAGGTTTTAGTGATAAGGGTTTTGTGATTAGTGTTTAGGGTTTAGGGTTTCTGGTTACGGTTTATTGTTAGTGTTTATGGTTATTTAGGGCTTATGGTGATGTATTAGGTGTAGGTTATAGGGTTAGGGCTTTGTGTTTATTGTTTAGGGTTTAATGTTAGAGGTTTTAGAAATTAGGGTTTAATGTTACAGTTTGTAAAACCCTAATGGACCCAAAATACAAAACCCTAAAATAGAATATTAAAAACAACCTAAAAGTCAACTAGATAAATCTCAAAACATAAAATAGATGATCTTAGATGGCGAAGCAATCTGCTGGGCCCAGAAGGCCCAACGCACTCAAGAAACATATATTATGTGCCCCATTCTGAGAAAGTATGTGAAAGTTAGCAAAAACCCTTTCGGGAACTTCAAAAATCTTGAAAACGTTTTTTAGAGTGTTTGGTAATACAACGAGCCAAAATGTTCACGTTATTATTCTTTCCATGGTTAGGTTATAGTGATAAGGGTTTTGGGATTATTGTTTAGGGTTTATGGTTACAGTTTATTGTTAGTGTGTATGTTTGTTTAAGAGTTATGGTGATGGATTAGTTGTTGGTTATAGGGATAGGGCTTTGTGTTTATTGTTTAGGGTTTAATGTTAGAGGTTTTAGAAATTAGGTTTTAATGTTACAGTTTGTAAAACCCTAACGGACCCAAAATACAAAATCCTATAATAGAATATTAAAAACAACCTAAATGTCAACTAAATAAATCTCAAAACGTAAAACAGACGATCTTAGATGGCGAAGCTATCTGTTGGTCCCAGAAGAACCAACACACTAAAAAAACATATATTATGTGCCCCATTCTGAGAAAGTATGTGAAAGTTAGCAAAACCCCTTTCGGTAACTTTAAAAATCTTGATAACGGTTTTTAGAGTGTTTGGATAATACAACGAGCCAAAATCTTCACGTTATTATCCTTTACATGGTTAGGTTTTAGTGATTAGGGTATTGTGATTAGTGATTAGAGTTTATGATTTCTGGTTACGGTGTATTGTTAGTGTTTATGGTTATTTAGGACATTGTGTTTTTTGTTTCGGGGTTTTATGTTAGAGGTTTTAGAAATTATGGTTTAATGTTATGGTTTGTAAATCCCTAACGGATCCAAAATACGAAACCCTAAAATAGAATATTAAAAGAACCTAAAACTCAACTAAATAAATCTCAAAACATAAAACAGACGATCTTAGATGGCGAAGCACTCTGTTGGTCCCAAAAGGCCCAACGCACTCAAAAAACATATATTATGTGCCCCATTCTGAGAAAGTATGTGAAAGTTAGCAAAAACCCTTTCGGGAACTTCAAAAATCTTGAAAACGGTTTTCAGAGTGTTAGGTAATACAACGAGCCAAAATCATCAAATTATTATCCTACCATGGTTAGGTTTTAGTGATAAGGGTTTTGTGATTAGTGTTTAGGGTTTAGGGTTTCTGGTTACGGTTTATTGTTAGTGTTTATGGTTATTTAGGGCTTATGGTGATGTATTAGGTGTAGGTTATAGGGTTAGGGCTTTGTGTTTATTGTTTAGGGTTTAATGTTAGAGGTTTTAGAAATTAGGGTTTAATGTTACAGTTTGTAAAACCCTAATGGACCCAAAATACAAAACCCTAAAATAGAATATTAAAAACAACCTAAAAGTCAACTAGATAAATCTCAAAACATAAAATAGATGATCTTAGATGGCGAAGCAATCTGCTGGGCCCAGAAGGCCCAACGCACTCAAGAAACATATATTATGTGCCCCATTCTGAGAAAGTATGTGAAAGTTAGCAAAAACCCTTTCGGGAACTTCAAAAATCTTGAAAACGTTTTTTAGAGTGTTTGGTAATACAACGAGCCAAAATGTTCACGTTATTATTCTTTCCATGGTTAGGTTATAGTGATAAGGGTTTTGGGATTATTGTTTAGGGTTTATGGTTACAGTTTATTGTTAGTGTGTATGTTTGTTTAAGAGTTATGGTGATGGATTAGTTGTTGGTTATAGGGATAGGGCTTTGTGTTTATTGTTTAGGGTTTAATGTTAGAGGTTTTAGAAATTAGGTTTTAATGTTACAGTTTGTAAAACCCTAACGGACCCAAAATACAAAATCCTATAATAGAATATTAAAAACAACCTAAATGTCAACTAAATAAATCTCAAAACGTAAAACAGACGATCTTAGATGGCGAAGCTATCTGTTGGTCCCAGAAGAACCAACACACTAAAAAAACATATATTATGTGCCCCATTCTGAGAAAGTATGTGAAAGTTAGCAAAACCCCTTTCGGTAACTTTAAAAATCTTGATAACGGTTTTTAGAGTGTTTGGATAATACAACGAGCCAAAATCTTCACGTTATTATCCTTTACATGGTTAGGTTTTAGTGATTAGGGTATTGTGATTAGTGATTAGAGTTTATGATTTCTGGTTACGGTGTATTGTTAGTGTTTATGGTTATTTAGGACATTGTGTTTTTTGTTTCGGGGTTTTATGTTAGAGGTTTTAGAAATTATGGTTTAATGTTATGGTTTGTAAATCCCTAACGGATCCAAAATACGAAACCCTAAAATAGAATATTAAAAGAACCTAAAACTCAACTAAATAAATCTCAAAACATAAAACAGACGATCTTAGATGGCGAAGCACTCTGTTGGTCCCAAAAGGCCCAACGCACTCAAAAAACATATATTATGTGCCCCATTCTGAGAAAGTATGTGAAAGTTAGCAAAAACCCTTTCGGGAACTTCAAAAATCTTGAAAACGGTTTTCAGAGTGTTAGGTAATACAACGAGCCAAAATCATCAAATTATTATCCTACCATGGTTAGGTTTTAGTGATAAGGGTTTTGTGATTAGTGTTTAGGGTTTAGGGTTTCTGGTTACGGTTTATTGTTAGTGTTTATGGTTATTTAGGGCTTATGGTGATGTATTAGGTGTAGGTTATAGGGTTAGGGCTTTGTGTTTATTGTTTAGGGTTTAATGTTAGAGGTTTTAGAAATTAGGGTTTAATGTTACAGTTTGTAAAACCCTAATGGACCCAAAATACAAAACCCTAAAATAGAATATTAAAAACAACCTAAAAGTCAACTAGATAAATCTCAAAACATAAAATAGATGATCTTAGATGGCGAAGCTATCTGTTGGTCCCAGAAGGCCCAACGCACTCAAGAAACATATATTATGTGCCCCATTCTGAGAAAGTATGTGAAAGTTAGCAAAAACCCTTTCGGGAACTTCAAAAATCTTGAAAACGTTTTTTAGAGTGTTTGGTAATACAACGAGCCAAAATGTTCACGTTATTATTCTTTCCATGGTTAGGTTATAGTGATTAGGGTTTTGGGAATAGTGTTTAGGGTTTATGGTTACAGTTTATTGTTAGTGTGTATGTTTATTTAAGAGTTATGGTGATGGATTAGTTGTTGGTTATAGGGCTAGGGCTTTGTGTTTATTGTTTAGGGTTTAATGTTAGAGGTTTTAGAAATTAGGTTTTAATGTTACAGTTTGTAAAACCCTAACGGACCCAAAATACAAAATCCTATAATAGAATATTAAAAACAACCTAAATGTCAACTAAATAAATCTCAAAACGTAAAACAGACGATCTTAGATGGCGAAGCTATCTGTTGGTCCCAGAAGAACCAACGCACTAAAAAAACATATATTATGTGCCCCATTCTGAGAAAGTATGTGAAAGTTAGCAAAACCCCTTTCGGGAACTTTAAAAATCTTGAAAACGGTTTTCAGAGTGTTTGGATAATACAACGAGCCAAAATCTTCACGTTATTATCCTTTACATGGTTAGGTTTTAGTGATTAGGGTATTGTGATTAGTGATTAGAGTTTATGATTTCTGGTTACGGTGTATTGTTAGTGTTTATGGTTATTTAGGACATTGTGTTTTTTGTTTAGGGTTTTATGTTAGAGGTGTTAGAAATTATGGTTTAATGTTATGGTTTGTAAATCCCTAACGGATCCAAAATACGAAACCCTAAAATAGAATATTAAAAGAACCTAAAACTCAACTAAATAAATCTCAAAACATAAAACAGACGATCTTAGATGGCGAAGCACTCTGTTGGTCCCAAAAGGCCCAACGCACTCAAAAAACATATATTATGTGCCCCATTCTGAGAAAGTATGTGAGAGTTAGCAAAAACCCTTTCGGGAACTTCAAAAATCTTGAAAACGGTTTTCAGAGTGTTAGGTAATACAACGAGCCAAAATCATCAAATTATTATCCTACCATGGTTAGGTTTTAGTGATAAGGGTTTTGTGATTAGTGTTTAGGGTTTAGGGTTTCTGGTTACGGTTTATTGTTAGTGTTTATGGTTATTTAGGGCTTATGGTGATGTATTAGGTGTAGGTTATAGGGTTAGGGCTTTGTGTTTTTTGTTTAGGGTTTAATGTTAGAGGTTTTAGAAATTAGGGTTTAATGTTACAGTTTGTAAACCCTAATGGACCCAAAATACAAAACCCTAAAATAGAATATTAAAAACAACCTAAAAGTCAACTAGATAAATCTCAAAACATAAAATAGATGATCGTAGATGGCGAAGCTATCTGTTGGTCCCAGAAGGCCCAACGCACTCAAGAAACATATATTATGTGCCCCATTCTGAGAAAGTATGTGAAAGTTAGCAAAAACCCTTTCGGGAACTTCAAAAATCTTGAAAACGTTTTTTAGAGTGTTTGGTAATACAACGAGCCAAAATGTTCACGTTATTATTCTTTCCATGGTTAGGTTATAGTGCTTAGGGTTTTGGGATTATTGTTTAGGGTTTATGGTTACAGTTTATTGTTAGTGTGTATGTTTATTTAAGAGTTATGGTGATGGATTAGTTGTTGGTTATAGGGCTAGGGCTTTGTGTTTATTGTTTAGGGTTTAATGTTAGAGGTTTTAGAAATTAGGTTTTAATGTTACAGTTTGTAAAACCCTAACGGACCCAAAATACAAAATCCTATAATAGAATATTAAAAACAACCTAAATGTCAACTAAATAAATCTCAAAACGTAAAACAGACGATCTTTGATGGCGAAGCTATCTGTTGGTCCCAGAAGAACCAACGCACTAAAAAAACATATATTATGTGCCCCATTCTGAGAAAGTATGTGAAAGTTAGCAAAACCCCTTTCGGGAACTTTAAAAATCTTGAAAACGGTTTTCAGAGTGTTTGGATAATACAACGAGCCAAAATCTTCACGTTATTATCCTTTACATGGTTAGGTTTTAGTGATTAGGGTATTGTGATTAGTGATTAGAGTTTATGATTTCTGGTTACGGTGTATTGTTAGTGTTTATGGTTATTTAGGACATTGTGTTTTTTGTTTAGGGTTTTATGTTAGAGGTTTTAGAAATTATGGTTTAATGTTATGGTTTGTAAAGCCCTAACGGATCCAAAATACGAAACCCTAAAATAGAATATTAAAAGAACCTAAAACTCAACTAAATAAATCTCAAAACATAAAACAGACGATCTTAGATGGCGAAGCACTCTGTTGGTCCCAAAAGGCCCAACGCACTCAAAAAACATATATTATGTGCCCCATTCTGAGAAAGTATGTGAGAGTTAGCAAAAACCCTTTCGGGAACTTCAAAAATCTTGAAAACGGTTTTCAGAGTGTTTGGTAATACAACGAGCCAAAATCATCAAATTATTATCCTACCATGGTTAGGTTTTAGTGATAAGGGTTTTGTGATTAGTGTTTAGGGTTTAGGGTTTCTGGTTACGGTTTATTGTTAGTGTTTATGGTTATTTAGGGCTTATGGTGATGGATTAGGTGTAGGTTATAGGGTTAGGGCTTTGTGTTTTTTGTTTAGGGTTTAATGTTAGAGGTTTTAGAAATTAGGGTTTAATGTTACAGTTTGTAAACCCTAATGGACCCAAAATACAAAACCCTAAAATAGAATATTAAAAACAACCTAAAAGTCAACTAGATAAATCTCAAAACATAAAATAGATGATCGTAGATGGCGAAGCAATCTGTTGGTCCCAGAAGGCCCAACGCACTCAAGAAACATATATTATGTGCCCCATTCTGAGAAAGTATGTGAAAGTTAGCAAAAACCCTTTCGGGAACTTCAAAAATCTTGAAAACGTTTTTTAGAGTGTTTGGTAATACAACGAGCCAAAATGTTCACGTTATTATTCTATCCATGGTTAGGTTATAGTGCTTAGGGTTTTGGGATTATTGTTTAGGGTTTATGGTTACAGTTTATTGTTAGTGTGTATGTTTATTTAAGAGTTATGGTGATGGATTAGTTGTTGGTTATAGGGCTAGGGCTTTGTGTTTATTGTTTAGGGTTTAATGTTAGAGGTTTTAGAAATTAGGTTTTAATGTTACAGTTTGTAAAACCCTAACGGACCCAAAATACAAAATCCTATAATAGAATATTAAAAACAACCTAAATGTCAACTAAATAAATCTCAAAACGTAAAACAGACGATCTTAGATGGCGAAGCTATCTGTTGGTCCCAGAAGAACCAACGCACTAAAAAAACATATATTATGTGCCCCATTCTGAGAAAGTATGTGAAAGTTAGCAAAACCCCTTTCGGGAACTTTAAAAATCTTGAAAACGGTTTTTAGAGTCTTTGGATAATACAACGAGCCAAAATCTTCACGTTATTATCCTTTACATGGTTAGGTTTTAGTGATTAGGGTATTGTGATTAGTGATTAGAGTTTATGATTTCTGGTTACGGTGTATTGTTAGTGTTTATGGTTATTTAGGACATTGTGTTTTTTGTTTAGGGTTTTATGTTAGAGGTTTTAGAAATTATGGTTTAATGTTATGGTTTGTAAAGCCCTAACGGATCCAAAATACGAAACCCTAAAATAGAATATTAAAAGAACCTAAAACTCAACTAAATAAATCTCAAAACATAAAACAGACGATCTTAGATGGCGAAGCACTCTGTTGGTCCCAAAAGGCCCAACGCACTCAAAAAACATATATTATGTGCCCCATTCTGAGAAAGTATGTGAGAGTTAGCAAAAACCCTTTCGGGAACTTCAAAAATCTTGAAAACGGTTTTCAGAGTGTTAGGTAATACAACGAGCCAAAATCATCAAATTATTATCCTACCATGGTTAGGTTTTAGTGATAAGGGTTTTGTGATTAGTGTTTAGGGTTTAGGGTTTCTGGTTACGGTTTATTGTTAGTGTTTATGGTTATTTAGGGCTTATGGTGATGGATTAGGTGTAGGTTATAGGGTTAGGGCTTTGTGTTTATTGTTTAGGGTTTAATGTTAGAGGTTTTAGAAATTAGGGTTTCATGTTACAGTTTGTAAAACCCTAATGGACCCAAAATACAAAACCCTAAAATAGAATATTAAAAACAACCTAAAAGTCAACTAGGTAAATCTCAAAACCTAAAATAGATGATCTAAGATGGCGAAGCTATCTGTTGGTCCCAGAAGGCCCAACGCACTCAAGAAACATATATTATGTGCCCCATTCTGAGAAAGTATGTGAAAGTTAGCAAAAACCCTTTCGGGAACTTCAAAAATCTTGAAAACGTTTTTTAGAGTGTTTGGTAATACAACGAGCCAAAATGTTCACGTTATTATTCTTTCCATGGTTAGGTTATAGTGCTTAGGGTTTTGGGATTATTGTTTAGGGTTTATGGTTACAGTTTATTGTTAGTGTGTATGTTTGTTTAAGAGTTATGGTGATGGATTAGTTGTTGGTTATAGGGATAGGGCTTTGTGTTTATTGTTTAGGGTTTAATGTTAGAGGTTTTAGAAATTAGGTTTTAATGTTACAGTTTGTAAAACCCTAACGGACCCAAAATACAAAATCCTATAATAGAATATTAAAAACAACCTAAATGTCAACTAAATAAATCTCAAAACGTAAAACAGACGATCTTAGATGGCGAAGCTATCTGTTGGTCCCAGAAGAACCAACGCACTAAAAAAACATATATTATGTGCCCCATTCTGAGAAAGTATGTGAAAGTTAGCAAAACCCCTTTCGGGAACTTTAAAAATCTTGAAAACGGTTTTTAGAGTGTTTGGATAATACAACGAGCCAAAATCTTCACGTTATTATCCTTTACATGGTTAGGTTTTAGTGATTAGGGTATTGTGATTAGCGATTAGAGTTTATGATTTCTGGTTACGGTGTATTGTTAGTGTTTATGGTTATTTAGGACATTGTGTTTTTTGTTTAGGGTTTTATGTTAGAGGTTTTAGAAATTATGGTTTAATGTTATGGTTTGTAAAGCCCTAACGGATCCAAAATACGAAACCCTAAAATAGAATATTAAAAGAACCTAAAACTCAACTAAATAAATCTCAAAACATAAAACAGACGATCTTAGATGGCGAAGCACTCTGTTGGTCCCAAAAGGCCCAACGCACTCAAAAAACATATATTATGTGCCCCATTCTGAGAAAGTATGTGAGAGTTAGCAAAAACCCTTTCGGGAACTTCAAAAATCTTGAAAACGGTTTTCAGAGTGTTAGGTAATACAACGAGCCAAAATCATCAAATTATTATCCTACCATGGTTAGGTTTTAGTGATAAGGGTTTTGTGATTAGTGTTTAGGGTTTAGGGTTTCTGGTTACGGTTTATTGTTAGTGTTTATGGTTATTTAGGGCTTATGGTGATGGATTAGGTGTAGGTTATAGGGTTAGGGCTTTGTGTTTATTGTTTAGGGTTTAATGTTAGAGGTTTTAGAAATTAGGGTTTCATGTTACAGTTTGTAAAACCCTAATGGACCCAAAATACAAAACCCTAAAATAGAATATTAAAAACAACCTAAAAGTCAACTAGGTAAATCTCAAAACATAAAATAGATGATCTAAGATGGCGAAGCTATCTGTTGGTCCCAGAAGGCCCAACGCACTCAAGAAACATATATTATGTGCCCCATTCTGAGAAAGTATGTGAAAGTTAGCAAAAACCCTTTCGGGAACTTCAAAAATCTTGAAAACGTTTTTTAGAGTGTTTGGTAATACAACGAGCCAAAATGTTCACGTTATTATTCTTTCCATGGTTAGGTTATAGTGATAAGGGTTTTGGGATTATTGTTTAGGGTTTATGGTTACAGTTTATTGTTAGTGTGTATGTTTGTTTAAGAGTTATGGTGATGGATTAGTTGTTGGTTATAGGGATAGGGCTTTGTGTTTATTGTTTAGGGTTTAATGTTAGAGGTTTTAGAAATTAGGTTTTAATGTTACAGTTTGTAAAACCCTAACGGACCCAAAATACAAAATCCTATAATAGAATATTAAAAACAACCTAAATGTCAACTAAATAAATCTCAAAACGTAAAACAGACGATCTTAGATGGCGAAGCTATCTGTTGGTCCCAGAAGAACCAACGCACTAAAAAAACATATATTATGTGCCCCATTCTGAGAAAGTATGTGAAAGTTAGCAAAACCCCTTTCGGGAACTTTAAAAATCTTGAAAACGGTTTTTAGAGTGTTTGGATAATACAACGAGCCAAAATCTTCACGTTATTATCCTTTACATGGTTAGGTTTTAGTGATTAGGGTATTGTGATTAGCGATTAGAGTTTATGATTTCTGGTTACGGTGTATTGTTAGTGTTTATGGTTATTTAGGACATTGTGTTTTTTGTTTAGGGTTTTATGTTAGAGGTTTTAGAAATTATGGTTTAATGTTATGGTTTGTAAAGCCCTAACGGATCCAAAATACGAAACCCTAAAATAGAATATTAAAAGAACCTAAAACACAACTCAATAAATCTCAAAACATAAAACAGACGATCTTAGATGGCGAAGCACTCTGTTGGTCCCAAAAGGCCCAACGCACTGAAAAAACATATATTATGTGCCCCATTCTGAGAAAGTATGTGAGAGTTAGCAAAAACCCTTTCGGGAACTTCAAAAATCTTGAAAACGGTTTTCAGAGTGTTTGGTAATACAATGAGCCAAAATCATCAAATTATTATCCTACCATGGTTAGGTTTTAGTGATAAGGGTTTTGTGATTAGTGTTTAGGGTTTAGGGTTTCTGGTTACGGTTTATTGTTAGTGTTTATGGTTATTTAGGGCTTATGGTGATGGATTAGGTGTAGGTTATAGGGTTAGGGCTTTGTGTTTTTTGTTTAGGGTTTAATGTTAGAGGTTTTAGAAATTAGGGTTTCATGTTACAGTTTGTAAAACCCTAATGGACCCAAAATACAAAACCCTAAAATAGAATATTAAAAACAACCTAAAAGTCAACTAGATAAATCTCAAAACATAAAATAGATGATCTAAGATGGCGAAGCTATCTGTTGGTCCCAGAAGGCCCAACGCACTCAAGAAACATATATTATGTGCCCCATTCTGAGAAAGTATGTGAAAGTTAGCAAAAACCCTTTCGGGAACTTCAAAAATCTTGAAAACGTTTTTTAGAGTGTTTGGTAATACAACGAGCCAAAATGTTCACGTTATTATTCTTTCCATGGTTAGGTTATAGTGCTTAGGGTTTTGGGATTATTGTTTAGGGTTTATGGTTACAGTTTATTGTTAGTGTGTATGTTTGTTTAAGAGTTATGGTGATGGATTAGTTGTTGGTTATAGGGATAGGGCTTTGTGTTTATTGTTTAGGGTTTAATGTTAGAGGTTTTAGAAATTAGGTTTTAATGTTACAGTTTGTAAAACCCTAACGGACCCAAAATACAAAATCCTATAATAGAATATTAAAAACAACCTAAATGTCAACTAAATAAATCTCAAAACGTAAAACAGACGATCTTAGATGGCGAAGCTATCTGTTGGTCCCAGAAGAACCAACGCACTAAAAAAACATATATTATGTGCCCCATTCTGAGAAAGTATGTGAAAGTTAGCAAAACCCCTTTCGGGAACTTTAAAAATCTTGAAAACGGTTTTTAGAGTGTTTGGATAATACAACGAGCCAAAATCTTCACGTTATTATCCTTTACATGGTTAGGTTTTAGTGATTAGGGTATTGTGATTAGCGATTAGAGTTTATGATTTCTGGTTACGGTGTATTGTTAGTGTTTATGGTTATTTAGGACATTGTGTTTTTTGTTTAGGGTTTTATGTTAGAGGTTTTAGAAATTATGGTTTAATGTTATGGTTTGTAAAGCCCTAACGGATCCAAAATACGAAACCCTAAAATAGAATATTAAAAGAACCTAAAACTCAACTAAATAAATCTCAAAACATAAAACAGACGTTCTTAGATGGCGAAGCACTCTGTTGGTCCCAAAAGGCCCAACGCACTCAAAAAACATATATTATGTGCCCCATTCTGAGAAAGTATGTGAGAGTTAGCAAAAACCCTTTCGGGAACTTCAAAAATCTTGAAAACGGTTTTCAGAGTGTTAGGTAATACAACGAGCCAAAATCATCAAATTATTATCCTACCATGGTTAGGTTTTAGTGATAACGGTTTTGTGATTAGTGTTTAGGGTTTAGGGTTTCTGGTTACGGTTTATTGTTAGTGTTTATGGTTATTTAGGGCTTATGGTGATGGATTAGGTGTAGGTTATAGGGTTAGGGCTTTGTGTTTATTGTTTAGGGTTTAATGTTAGAGGTTTTAGAAATTAGGGTTTAATGTTACAGTTTGTAAAACCCTAATGGACCCAAAATACAAAACCCTAAAATAGAATATTAAAAACAACCTAAAAGTCAACTAGATAAATCTCAAAACATAAAATAGATGATCTTAGATGGCCAAGCAATCTGCTGGGCCCAGAAGGCCCAACGCACTCAAGAAACATATATTATGTGCCCCATTCTGAGAAAGTATGTGAAAGTTAGCAAAAACCCTTTCGGGAACTTCAAAAATCTTGAAAACGTTTTTTAGAGTGTTTGGTAATACAACGAGCCAAAATGTTCACGTTATTATTCTTTCCATGGTTAGGTTATAGTGATTAGGGTTTTGGGATTATTGTTTAGGGTTTATGGTTACAGTTTATTGTTAGTGTGTATGTTTATTGAAGAGTTATGGTGATGGATTAGTTGTTGGTTATAGGGCTAGGGCTTTGTGTTTATTGTTTAGGGTTTAATGTTAGAGGTTTTAGAAATTAGGTTTTAATGTTACAGTTTGTAAAACCCTAACGGACCCAAAATACAAAATCCTATAATAGAATATTAAAAACAACCTAAATGTCAACTAAATAAATCTCAAAACGTAAAACAGACGATCTTAGATGGCGAAGCTATCTGTTGGTCCCAGAAGAACCAACGCACTAAAAAAACATATATTATGTGCCCCATTCTGAGAAAGTATGTGAAAGTTAGCAAAACCCCTTTCGGGAACTTTAAAAATCTTGAAAACGGTTTTTAGAGTGTTTGGATAATCAACGAGCCAAAATCTTCACGTTATTATCCTTTACATGGTTAGGTTTTAGTGATTAGGGTATTGTGATTAGTGATTAGAGTTTATGATTTCTGGTTACGGTGTATTGTTAGTGTTTATGGTTATTTAGGACATTGTGTTTTTTGTTTAGGGTTTTATGTTAGAGGTTTTAGAAATTATGGTTTAATGTTATGGTTTGTAAAGCCCTAACGGATCCAAAATACGAAACCCTAAAATAGAATATTAAAAGAACCTAAAACTCAACTAAATAAATCTCAAAACATAAAACAGACGTTCTTAGATGGCGAAGCACTCTGTTGGTCCCAAAAGGCCCAACGCACTCAAAAAACATATATTATGTGCCCCATTCTGAGAAAGTATGTGAGAGTTAGCAAAAACCCTTTCGGGAACTTCAAAAATCTTGAAAACGGTTTTCAGAGTGTTAGGTAATACAACGAGCCAAAATCATCAAATTATTATCCTACCATGGTTAGGTTTTAGTGATAACGGTTTTGTGATTAGTGTTTAGGGTTTAGGGTTTCTGGTTACGGTTTATTGTTAGTGTTTATGGTTATTTAGGGCTTATGGTGATGGATTAGGTGTAGGTTATAGGGTTAGGGCTTTGTGTTTATTGTTTAGGGTTTAATGTTAGAGGTTTTAGAAATTAGGGTTTAATGTTACAGTTTGTAAAACCCTAATGGACCCAAAATACAAAACCCTAAAATAGAATATTAAAAACAACCTAAAAGTCAACTAGATAAATCTCAAAACATAAAATAGATGATCTTAGATGGCCAAGCAATCTGCTGGGCCCAGAAGGCCCAACGCACTCAAGAAACATATATTATGTGCCCCATTCTGAGAAAGTATGTGAAAGTTAGCAAAAACCCTTTCGGGAACTTCAAAAATCTTGAAAACGTTTTTTAGAGTGTTTGGTAATACAACGAGCCAAAATGTTCACGTTATTATTCTTTCCATGGTTAGGTTATAGTGATTAGGGTTTTGGGATTATTGTTTAGGGTTTATGGTTACAGTTTATTGTTAGTGTGTATGTTTATTGAAGAGTTATGGTGATGGATTAGTTGTTGGTTATAGGGCTAGGGCTTTGTGTTTATTGTTTAGGGTTTAATGTTAGAGGTTTTAGAAATTAGGTTTTAATGTTACAGTTTGTAAAACCCTAACGGACCCAAAATACAAAATCCTATAATAGAATATTAAAAACAACCTAAATGTCAACTAAATAAATCTCAAAACGTAAAACAGACGATCTTAGATGGCGAAGCTATCTGTTGGTCCCAGAAGAACCAACGCACTAAAAAAACATATATTATGTGCCCCATTCTGAGAAAGTATGTGAAAGTTAGCAAAACCCCTTTCGGGAACTTTAAAAATCTTGAAAACGGTTTTCAGAGTGTTTGGATAATCAACGAGCCAAAATCTTCACGTTATTATCCTTTACATGGTTAGGTTTTAGTGATTAGGGTATTGTGATTAGTGATTAGAGTTTATGATTTCTGGTTACGGTGTATTGTTAGTGTTTATGGTTATTTAGGACATTGTGTTTTTTGTTTAGGGTTTTATGTTAGAGGTTTTACAAATTATGGTTTAATGTTATGGTTTGTAAAGCCCTAACGGATCCAAAATACGAAACCCTAAAATAGAATATTAAAAGAACCTAAAACACAACTCAATAAATCTCAAAACATAAAACAGATGATCTTAGATGGCGAAGCACTCTGTTGGTCCCAAAAGGCCCAACGCACTCAAAAAACATATATTATGTGCCCCATTCTGAGAAAGTATGTGAGAGTTAGCAAAAACCCTTTCGGGAACTTCAAAAATCTTGAAAACGGTTTTCAGAGTGTTAGGTAATACAACGAGCCAAAATCATCAAATTATTATCCTACCATGGTTAGGTTTTAGTGATAAGGGTTTTGTGATTAGTGTTTAGGGTTTAGGGTTTCTGGTTACGGTTTATTGTTAGTGTTTATGGTTATTTAGGGCTTATGGTGATGGATTAGGTGTAGGTTATAGGGTTAGGGCTTTGTGTTTTTTGTTTAGGGTTTAATGTTAGAGGTTTTAGAAATTAGGGTTTAATGTTACAGTTTGTAAAACCCTAATGGACCCAAAATACAAAACCCTAAAATAGAATATTAAAAACAACCTAAAAGTCAACTAGATAAATCTCAAAACATAAAATAGATGATCGTAGATGGCGAAGCAATCTGTTGGTCCCAGAAGGCCCAACGCACTCAAGAAACATATATTATGTGCCCTATTCTGAGAAAGTATGTGAAAGTTAGCAAAAACCCTTTCGCGAACTTCAAAAATCTTGAAAACGTTTTTTAGAGTGTTTGGTAATACAACGAGCCAAAATGTTCACGTTATTATTCTTTCCATGGTTAGGTTATAGTGATTAGGGTTTTGGGATTAGTGTTTAGGGTTTATGGTTACAGTTTATTGTTAGTGTGTATGTTTATTTAAGAGTTATGGTGATGGATTAGTTGTTGGTTATAGGGCTAGGGCTTTGTGTTTTTTGTTTAGGGTTTTATGTTAGAGGTTTTAGAAATTAGGTTTTAATGTTACAGTTTGTAAAACCCTAACGGACCCAAAATACAAAACCCTAAAATAGAATATTAAAAACAACCTAAATGTCAACTAAATAAATCTCAAAACGTAAAACAGACGATCTTAGATGGCGAAGCACTCTGTTGGTCCCAAAAGGCCCAACGCACTCAAAAAACATATATTATGTGCCCCATTCTGAGAAAGTATGTGAGAGTTAGCAAAAACCCTTTCGGGAACTTCAAAAATCTTGAAAACGGTTTTCAGAGTGTTAGGTAATACAACGAGCCAAAATCATCAAATTATTATCCTACCATGGTTAGGTTTTAGTGATAAGGGTTTTGTGATTAGTGTTTAGGGTTTAGGGTTTCTGGTTACGGTTTATTGTTAGTGTTTATGGTTATTTAGGGCTTATGGTGATGGATTAGGTGTAGGTTATAGGGTTAGGGCTTTGTGTTTTTTGTTTAGGGTTTAATGTTAGAGGTTTTAGAAATTAGGGTTTAATGTTACAGTTTGTAAAACCCTAATGGACCCAAAATACAAAACCCTAAAATAGAATATTAAAAACAACCTAAAAGTCAACTAGATAAATCTCAAAACATAAAATAGATGATCGTAGATGGCGAAGCAATCTGTTGGTCCCAGAAGGCCCAACGCACTCAAGAAACATATATTATGTGCCCCATTCTGAGAAAGTATGTGAAAGTTAGCAAAAACCCTTTCGGGAACTTCAAAAATCTTGAAAACGTTTTTTAGAGTGTTTGGTAATACAACGAGCCAAAATGTTCACGTTATTATTCTTTCCATGGTTAGGTTATAGTGATTAGGGTTTTGGGATTATTGTTTAGGGTTTATGGTTACAGTTTATTGTTAGTGTGTATGTTTATTTAAGAGTTATGGTGATGGATTAGTTGTTGGTTATAGGGCTAGGGCTTTGTGTTTATTGTTTAGGGTTTAATGTTAGAGGTTTTAGAAATTAGGTTTTAATGTTACAGTTTGTAAAACCCTAACGGACCCAAAATACAAAATCCTATAATAGAATATTAAAAACAACCTAAATGTCAACTAAATAAATCTCAAAACGTAAAACAGACGATCTTAGATGGCGAAGCTATCTGTTGGTCCCAGAAGGCCCAACGCACTCAAAAAACATATATTATGTGCCCCATTCTGAGAAAGTATGTGAGAGTTAGCAAAAACCCTTTCGGGAACTTCAAAAATCTTGAAAACGGTTTTCAGAGTGTTAGGTAATACAACGAGCCAAAATCATCAAATTATTATCCTACCATGGTTAGGTTTTAGTGATAAGGGTTTTGTGATTAGTGTTTAGGGTTTAGGGTTTCTGGTTACGGTTTATTGTTAGTGTTTATGGTTATTTAGGGCTTATGGTGATGGATTAGGTGTAGGTTATAGGGTTAGGGCTTTGTGTTTTTTGTTTAGGGTTTAATGTTAGAGGTTTTAGAAATTAGGGTTTAATGTTACAGTTTGTAAAACCCTAATGGACCCAAAATACAAAACCCTAAAATAGAATATTAAAAACAACCTAAAAGTCAACTAGATAAATCTCAAAACATAAAATAGATGATCGTAGATGGCGAAGCAATCTGTTGGTCCCAGAAGGCCCAACGCACTCAAGAAACATATATTATGTGCCCCATTCTGAGAAAGTATGTGAAAGTTAGCAAAAACCCTTTCGCGAACTTCAAAAATCTTGAAAACGTTTTTTAGAGTGTTTGGTAATACAACGAGCCAAAATGTTCACGTTATTATTCTTTCCATGGTTAGGTTATAGTGATTAGGGTTTTGGGATTAGTGTTTAGGGTTTAGGGTTTATGGTTACAGTTTATTGTTAGTGTGTATGTTTATTTAAGAGTTATGGTGATGGATTAGTTGTTGGTTATAGGGCTAGGGCTTTGTGTTTATTGTTTAGGGTTTAATGTTAGAGGTTTTAGAAATTAGGTTTTAATGTTACAGTTTGTAAAACCCTAACGGACCCAAAATACAAAATCCTATAATAGAATATTAAAAACAACCTAAATGTCAACTAAATAAATCTCAAAACGTAAAACAGACGATCTTAGATGGCGAAGCTATCTGTTTGTCCCAGAAGAACCAACGCACTAAAAAAACATATATTATGTGCCCCATTCTGAGAAAGTATGTGAAAGTTAGCAAAACCCCTTTCGGGAACTTTAAAAATCTTGAAAACGGTTTTTAGAGTGTTTGGATAATACAACGAGCCAAAATCTTCACGTTATTATCCTTTACATGGTTAGGTTTTAGTGATTAGGGTATTGTGATTAGTGATTAGAGTTTATGATTTCTGGTTACGGTGTATTGTTAGTGTTTATGGTTATTTAGGACATTGTGTTTTTTGTTTAGGGTTTTATGTTAGAGGTTTTAGAAATTATGGTTTAATGTTATGGTTTGTAAAGCCCTAACGGATCCAAAATACAAAACCCTAAAATAGAATATTAAAAGAACCTAAAACTCAACTAAATAAATCTCAAAACATAAAACAGACGATCTTAGATGGCGAAGCACTCTGTTGGTCCCAAAAGGCCCAACGCACTCAAAAAACATATATTATGTGCCCCATTCTGAGAAAGTATGTGAAAGTTAGCAAAAACCCTTTCGGGAACTTCAAAAATCTTGAAAACGGTTTTCAGAGTGTTAGGTAATACAACGAGCCAAAATCATCAAATTATTATCCTACCATGGTTAGGTTTTAGTGATAAGGGTTTTGTGATTAGTGTTTAGGGTTTAGGGTTTCTGGTTACGGTTTATTGTTAGTGTTTATGGTTATTTAGGGCTTATGGTGATGGATTAGGTGTAGGTTATAGGGTTAGGGCTTTGTGTTTTTTGTTTAGGGTTTAATGTTAGAGGTTTTAGAAATTAGGGTTTAATGTTACAGTTTGTAAAACCCTAATGGACCCAAAATACAAAACCCTAAAATAGAATATTAAAAACAACCTAAAAGTCAACTAGATAAATCTCAAAACATAAAATAGATGATCGTAGATGGCGAAGCAATCTGTTGGTCCCAGAAGGCCCAACGCACTCAAGAAACATATATTATGTGCCCCATTCTGAGAAAGTATGTGAAAGTTAGCAAAAACCCTTTCGGGAACTTCAAAAATCTTGAAAACGTTTTTTAGAGTGTTTGGTAATACAACGAGCCAAAATGTTCACGTTATTATTCTTTCCATGGTTAGGTTATAGTGATTAGGGTTTTGGGATTAGTGTTTAGGGTTTATGGTTACAGTTTATTGTTAGTGTGTATGTTTATTAAAGAGTTATGGTGATGGATTAGTTGTTGGTTATAGGGCTAGGGCTTTGTGTTTATTGTTTAGGGTTTAATGTTAGAGGTTTTAGAAATTAGGTTTTAATGTTACAGTTTGTAAAACCCTAACGGACCCAAAATACAAAATCCTATAATAGAATATTAAAAACAACCTAAATGTCAACTAAATAAATCTCAAAACGTAAAACAGACGATCTTAAATGGCGAAGCTATCTGTTGGTCCCAGAAGAACCATCGCACTAAAAAAACATATATTATGTGCCCCATTCTGAGAAAGTATGTGAAAGTTATCAAAACCCCTTTCGGGAACTTTAAAAATCTTGAAAACGGTTTTCAGAGTGTTTGGATAATACAACGAGCCAAAATCTTCACGTTATTATCCTTTACATGGTTAGGTTTTAGTGATTAGGGTATTGTGATTAGTGATTAGAGTTTATGATTTCTGGTTACGGTGTATTGTTAGTGTTTATGGTTATTTAGGACATTGTGTTTTTTGTTTAGGGTTTTATGTTAGAGGTTTTAGAAATTATGGTTTAATGTTATGGTTTGTAAAGCCCTAACGGATCCAAAATACGAAACCCTAAAATAGAATATTAAAAGAACCTAAAACTCAACTAAATAAATCTCAAAACATAAAACAGACGATCTTAGATGGCGAAGCACTCTGTTGGTCCCAAAAGGCCCAACGCACTCAAAAAACATATATTATGTGCCCCATTCTGAGAAAGTATGTGAGAGTTAGCAAAAACCCTTTCGGGAACTTCAAAAATCTTGAAAACGGTTTTCAGAGTGTTAGGTAATACAACGAGCCAAAATCATCAAATTATTATCCTACCATGGTTAGGTTTTAGTGATAAGGGTTTTGTGATTAGTGTTTAGGGTTTAGGGTTTCTGGTTACGGTTTATTGTTAGTGTTTATGGTTATTTAGGGCTTATGGTGATGGATTAGGTGTAGGTTATAGGTTTAGGGCTTTGTGTTTTTTGTTTAGGGTTTAATGTTAGAGGTTTTAGAAATTAGGGTTTAATGTTACAGTTTGTAAAACCCTAATGGACCCAAAATACAAAACCCTAAAATAGAATATTAAAAACAACCTAAAAGTCAACTAGATAAATCTCAAAACATAAAATAGATGATCGTAGATGGCGAAGCAATCTGTTGGTCCCAGAAGGCCCAACGCACTCAAGAAACATATATTATGTGCCCCATTCTGAGAAAGTATGTGAAAGTTAGCAAAAACCCTTTCGGGAACTTCAAAAATCTTGAAAACGTTTTTTAGAGTGTTTTGTAATACAACGAGCCAAAATGTTCACGTTATTATTCTTTCCATGGTTAGGTTATAGTGATTAGGGTTTTGGGATTAGTGTTTAGGGTTTACGGTTACAGTTTATTGTTAGTGTGTATGTTTATTTAAGAGTTATGGTGATGGATTAGTTGTTGGTTATAGGGCTAGGGCTTTGTGTTTATTGTTTAGGGTTTAATGTTAGAGGTTTTAGAAATTAGGTTTTAATGTTACAGTTTGTAAAACCCTAACGGACCCAAAATACAAAATCCTATAATAGAATATTAAAAACAACCTAAATGTCAACTAAATAAATCTCAAAACGTAAAACAGACGATCTTAGATGGTGAAGCTATCTGTTGGTCCCAGAAGAACCAACGCACTAAAAAAACATATATTATGTGCCCCATTCTGAGAAAGTATGTGAAAGTTAGCAAAACCCCTTTCGGGAACTTTAAAAATCTTGAAAACGGTTTTTAGAGTGTTTGGATAATACAACGAGCCAAAATCTTCACGTTATTATCCTTTACATGGTTAGGTTTTAGTGATTAGGGTATTGTGATTAGTGATTAGAGTTTATGATTTCTGGTTACGGTGTATTGTTAGTGTTTATGGTTATTTAGGACATTGTGTTTTTTGTTTAGGGTTTTATGTTAGAGGTTTTAGAAATTATGGTTTAATGTTATGGTTTGTAAAGCCCTAACGGATCCAAAATACAAAACCCTAAAATAGAATATTAAAAGAACCTAAAACTCAACTAAATAAATCTCAAAACATAAAACAGACGATCTTAGATGGCGAAGCACTCTGTTGGTCCCAAAAGGCCCAACGCACTCAAAAAACATATATTATGTGCCCCATTCTGAGAAAGTATGTGAGAGTTAGCAAAAACCCTTTCGGGAACTTCAAAAATCTTGAAAACGGTTTTCAGAGTGTTTGGTAATACAACGAGCCAAAATCATCAAATTATTATCCTACCATGGTTAGGTTTTAGTGATAAGGGTTTTGTGATTAGTGTTTAGGGTTTGGGGTTTCTGGTTACGGTTTATTGTTAGTGTTTATGGTTATTTAGGGCTTATGGTGATAGATTAGGTGTAGGTTATAGGGTTAGGGCTTTGTGTTTTTTGTTTAGGGTTTAATGTTAGAGGTTTTAGAAATTAGGGTTTCATGTTACAGTTTGTAAAACCCTAATGGACCCAAAATACAAAACCCTAAAATAGAATATTAAAAACAACCTAAAAGTCGACTAGGTAAATCTCAAAACATAAAATAGATGATCTAAGATGGCGAAGCTATCTGTTGGTCCCAGAAGGCCCAACGCACTCAAGAAACATATATTATGTGCCCCATTCTGAGAAAGTATGTGAAAGTTAGCAAAAACCCTTTTGGGAACTTCAAAAATCTTGAAAACGTTTTTTAGATTGTTTTGTAATACAACGAGCCAAAATGTTCACGTTATTATTCTTTCCATGGTTAGGTTATAGTGATTAGGGTTTTGGGATTAGTGTTTAGGGTTTAGGGTTTATGGTTACAGTTTATTGTTAGTGTGTATGTTTATTTAAGAGTTATGGTGATGGATTAGTTGTAGGTTATAAGGTTAGGGCTTTGTGTTTATTGTTTAGGGTTTAATGTTAGAGGTTTTAGAAATTAGGTTTTAATGTTACAGTTTGTAAAACCCTAACGGACCCAAAATACAAAATCCTATAATAGAATATTAAAAACAACCTGAATGTCAACTAAATAAATCTCAAAACGTAAAACAGACGATCTTAGATGGCGAAGCTATCTGTTGGTCCCAGAAGAACCAACGCACTAAAAAAACATATATTATGTGCCCCATTCTGAGAAAGTATGTGAAAGTTAGCAAAACCCCTTTCGGGAACTTTAAAAATCTTGAAAACGGTTTTCAGAGTGTTTGGATAATCAACGAGCCAAAATCTTCACGTTATTATCCTTTACATGGTTAGGTTTTAGTGATTAGGGTATTGTGATTAGTGATTAGAGTTTATGATTTCTGGTTACGGTGTATTGTTAGTGTTTATGGTTATTTAGGACATTGTGTTTTTTGTTTAGGGTTTTATGTTAGAGGTTTTACAAATTATGGTTTAATGTTATGGTTTGTAAAGCCCTAACGGATCCAAAATACGAAACCCTAAAATAGAATATTAAAAGAACCTAAAACACAACTCAATAAATCTCAAAACATAAAACAGACGATCTTAGATGGCGAAGCACTCTGTTGGTCCCAAAAGGCCCAACGCACTCAAAAAACATATATTATGTGCCCCATTCTGAGAAAGTATGTGAGAGTTAGCAAAAACCCTTTCGGGAACTTCAAAAATCTTGAAAACGGTTTTCAGAGTGTTAGGTAATACAACGAGCCAAAATCATCAAATTATTATCCTACCATGGTTAGGTTTTAGTGATAAGGGTTTTGTGATTAGTGTTTAGGGTTTAGGGTTTCTGGTTACGGTTTATTGTTAGTGTTTATGGTTATTTAGGGCTTATGGTGATGGATTAGGTGTAGGTTATAGGGTTAGGGCTTTGTGTTTTTTGTTTAGGGTTTAATGTTAGAGGTTTTAGAAATTAGGGTTTAATGTTACAGTTTGTAAAACCCTAATGGACCCAAAATACAAAACCCTAAAATAGAATATTAAAAACAACCTAAAAGTCAACTAGATAAATCTCAAAACATAAAATAGATGATCGTAGATGGCGAAGCAATCTGTTGGTCCCAGAAGGCCCAACGCACTCAAGAAACATATATTATGTGCCCTATTCTGAGAAAGTATGTGAAAGTTAGCAAAAACCCTTTCGCGAACTTCAAAAATCTTGAAAACGTTTTTTAGAGTGTTTGGTAATACAACGAGCCAAAATGTTCACGTTATTATTCTTTCCATGGTTAGGTTATAGTGATTAGGGTTTTGGGATTAGTGTTTAGGGTTTATGGTTACAGTTTATTGTTAGTGTGTATGTTTATTTAAGAGTTATGGTGATGGATTAGTTGTTGGTTATAGGGCTAGGGCTTTGTGTTTTTTGTTTAGGGTTTTATGTTAGAGGTTTTAGAAATTAGGTTTTAATGTTACAGTTTGTAAAACCCTAACGGACCCAAAATACAAAACCCTAAAATAGAATATTAAAAACAACCTAAATGTCAACTAAATAAATCTCAAAACGTAAAACAGACGATCTTAGATGGCGAAGCACTCTGTTGGTCCCAAAAGGCCCAACGCACTCAAAAAACATATATTATGTGCCCCATTCTGAGAAAGTATGTGAGAGTTAGCAAAAACCCTTTCGGGAACTTCAAAAATCTTGAAAACGGTTTTCAGAGTGTTAGGTAATACAACGAGCCAAAATCATCAAATTATTATCCTACCATGGTTAGGTTTTAGTGATAAGGGTTTTGTGATTAGTGTTTAGGGTTTAGGGTTTCTGGTTACGGTTTATTGTTAGTGTTTATGGTTATTTAGGGCTTATGGTGATGGATTAGGTGTAGGTTATAGGGTTAGGGCTTTGTGTTTTTTGTTTAGGGTTTAATGTTAGAGGTTTTAGAAATTAGGGTTTAATGTTACAGTTTGTAAAACCCTAATGGACCCAAAATACAAAACCCTAAAATAGAATATTAAAAACAACCTAAAAGTCAACTAGATAAATCTCAAAACATAAAATAGATGATCGTAGATGGCGAAGCAATCTGTTGGTCCCAGAAGGCCCAACGCACTCAAGAAACATATATTATGTGCCCCATTCTGAGAAAGTATGTGAAAGTTAGCAAAAACCCTTTCGGGAACTTCAAAAATCTTGAAAACGTTTTTTAGAGTGTTTGGTAATACAACGAGCCAAAATGTTCACGTTATTATTCTTTCCATGGTTAGGTTATAGTGATTAGGGTTTTGGGATTATTGTTTAGGGTTTATGGTTACAGTTTATTGTTAGTGTGTATGTTTATTTAAGAGTTATGGTGATGGATTAGTTGTTGGTTATAGGGCTAGGGCTTTGTGTTTATTGTTTAGGGTTTAATGTTAGAGGTTTTAGAAATTAGGTTTTAATGTTACAGTTTGTAAAACCCTAACGGACCCAAAATACAAAATCCTATAATAGAATATTAAAAACAACCTAAATGTCAACTAAATAAATCTCAAAACGTAAAACAGACGATCTTAGATGGCGAAGCTATCTGTTGGTCCCAGAAGGCCCAACGCACTCAAAAAACATATATTATGTGCCCCATTCTGAGAAAGTATGTGAGAGTTAGCAAAAACCCTTTCGGGAACTTCAAAAATCTTGAAAACGGTTTTCAGAGTGTTAGGTAATACAATGAGCCAAAATCATCAAATTATTATCCTACCATGGTTAGATTTTAGTGATAAGGGTTTTGTGATTAGTGTTTAGGGTTTAGGGTTTCTGGTTACGGTTTATTGTTAGTGTTTATGGTTATTTAGGGCTTATGGTGATGGATTAGGTGTAGGTTATAGGGTTAGGGCTTTGTGTTTTTTGTTTAGGGTTTAATGTTAGAGGTTTTAGAAATTAGGGTTTAATGTTACAGTTTGTAAAACCCTAATGGACCCAAAATACAAAACCCTAAAATAGAATATTAAAAACAACCTAAAAGTCAACTAGATAAATCTCAAAACATAAAATAGATGATCGTAGATGGCGAAGCAATCTGTTGGTCCCAGAAGGCCCAACGCACTCAAGAAACATATATTATGTGCCCCATTCTGAGAAAGTATGTGAAAGTTAGCAAAAACCCTTTCGCGAACTTCAAAAATCTTGAAAACGTTTTTTAGAGTGTTTGGTAATACAACGAGCCAAAATGTTCACGTTATTATTCTTTCAATGGTTAGGTTATAGTGATTAGGGTTTTGGGATTAGTGTTTAGGGTTTAGGGTTTATGGTTACAGTTTATTGTTAGTGTGTATGTTTATTTAAGAGTTATGGTGATGGATTAGTTGTTGGTTATAGGGCTAGGGCTTTGTGTTTATTGTTTAGGGTTTAATGTTAGAGGTTTTAGAAATTAGGTTTTAATGTTACAGTTTGTAAAACCCTAACGGACCCAAAATACAAAATCCTATAATAGAATATTAAAAACAACCTAAATGTCAACTAAATAAATCTCAAAACGTAAAACAGACGATCTTAGATGGCGAAGCTATCTGTTGGTCCCAGAAGAACCAACGCACTAAAAAAACATATATTATGTGCCCCATTCTGAGAAAGTATGTGAAAGTTAGCAAAACCCCTTTCGGGAACTTTAAAAATCTTGAAAACGGTTTTTAGAGTGTTTGGATAATACAACGAGCCAAAATCTTCACGTTATTATCCTTTACATGGTTAGGTTTTAGTGATTAGGGTATTGTGATTAGTGATTAGAGTTTATGATTTCTGGTTACGGTGTATTGTTAGTGTTTATGGTTATTTAGGACATTGTGTTTTTTGTTTAGGGTTTTATGTTAGAGGTTTTAGAAATTATGGTTTAATGTTATGGTTTGTAAAGCCCTAACGGATCCAAAATACAAAACCCTAAAATAGAATATTAAAAGAACCTAAAACTCAACTAAATAAATCTCAAAACATAAAACAGACGATCTTAGATGGCGAAGCACTCTGTTGGTCCCAAAAGGCCCAACGCACTCAAAAAACATATATTATGTGCCCCATTCTGAGAAAGTATGTGAAAGTTAGCAAAAACCCTTTCGGGAACTTCAAAAATCTTGAAAACGGTTTTCAGAGTGTTAGGTAATACAACGAGCCAAAATCATCAAATTATTATCCTACCATGGTTAGGTTTTAGTGATAAGGGTTTTGTGATTAGTGTTTAGGGTTTAGGGTTTCTGGTTACGGTTTATTGTTAGTGTTTATGGTTATTTAGGGCTTATGGTGATGGATTAGGTGTAGGTTATAGGGTTAGGGCTTTGTGTTTTTTGTTTAGGGTTTAATGTTAGAGGTTTTAGAAATTAGGGTTTAATGTTACAGTTTGTAAAACCCTAATGGACCCAAAATACAAAACCCTAAAATAGAATATTAAAAACAACCTAAAAGTCAACTAGATAAATCTCAAAACATAAAATAGATGATCGTAGATGGCGAAGCAATCTGTTGGTCCCAGAAGGCCCAACGCACTCAAGAAACATATATTATGTGCCCCATTCTGAGAAAGTATGTGAAAGTTAGCAAAAACCCTTTCGGGAACTTCAAAAATCTTGAAAACGTTTTTTAGAGTGTTTGGTAATACAACGAGCCAAAATGTTCACGTTATTATTCTTTCCATGGTTAGGTTATAGTGATTAGGGTTTTGGGATTAGTGTTTAGGGTTTATGGTTACAGTTTATTGTTAGTGTGTATGTTTATTAAAGAGTTATGGTGATGGATTAGTTGTTGGTTATAGGGCTAGGGCTTTGTGTTTATTGTTTAGGGTTTAATGTTAGAGGTTTTAGAAATTAGGTTTTAATGTTACAGTTTGTAAAACCCTAACGGACCCAAAATACAAAATCCTATAATAGAATATTAAAAACAACCTAAATGTCAACTAAATAAATCTCAAAACGTAAAACAGACGATCTTAAATGGCGAAGCTATCTGTTGGTCCCAGAAGAACCATCGCACTAAAAAAACATATATTATGTGCCCCATTCTGAGAAAGTATGTGAAAGTTATCAAAACCCCTTTCGGGAACTTTAAAAATCTTGAAAACGGTTTTCAGAGTGTTTGGATAATACAACGAGCCAAAATCTTCACGTTATTATCCTTTACATGGTTAGGTTTTAGTGATTAGGGTATTGTGATTAGTGATTAGAGTTTATGATTTCTGGTTACGGTGTATTGTTAGTGTTTATGGTTATTTAGGACATTGTGTTTTTTGTTTAGGGTTTTATGTTAGAGGTTTTAGAAATTATGGTTTAATGTTATGGTTTGTAAAGCCCTAACGGATCCAAAATACGAAACCCTAAAATAGAATATTAAAAGAACCTAAAACTCAACTAAATAAATCTCAAAACATAAAACAGACGATCTTAGATGGCGAAGCACTCTGTTGGTCCCAAAAGGCCCAACGCACTCAAAAAACATATATTATGTGCCCCATTCTGAGAAAGTATGTGAGAGTTAGCAAAAACCCTTTCGGGAACTTCAAAAATCTTGAAAACGGTTTTCAGAGTGTTAGGTAATACAACGAGCCAAAATCATCAAATTATTATCCTACCATGGTTAGGTTTTAGTGATAAGGGTTTTGTGATTAGTGTTTAGGGTTTAGGGTTTCTGGTTACGGTTTATTGTTAGTGTTTATGGTTATTTAGGGCTTATGGTGATGGATTAGGTGTAGGTTATAGGTTTAGGGCTTTGTGTTTTTTGTTTAGGGTTTAATGTTAGAGGTTTTAGAAATTAGGGTTTAATGTTACAGTTTGTAAAACCCTAATGGACCCAAAATACAAAACCCTAAAATAGAATATTAAAAACAACCTAAAAGTCAACTAGATAAATCTCAAAACATAAAATAGATGATCGTAGATGGCGAAGCAATCTGTTGGTCCCAGAAGGCCCAACGCACTCAAGAAACATATATTATGTGCCCCATTCTGAGAAAGTATGTGAAAGTTAGCAAAAACCCTTTCGGGAACTTCAAAAATCTTGAAAACGTTTTTTAGAGTGTTTTGTAATACAACGAGCCAAAATGTTCACGTTATTATTCTTTCCATGGTTAGGTTATAGTGATTAGGGTTTTGGGATTAGTGTTTAGGGTTTACGGTTACAGTTTATTGTTAGTGTGTATGTTTATTTAAGAGTTATGGTGATGGATTAGTTGTTGGTTATAGGGCTAGGGCTTTGTGTTTATTGTTTAGGGTTTAATGTTAGAGGTTTTAGAAATTAGGTTTTAATGTTACAGTTTGTAAAACCCTAACGGACCCAAAATACAAAATCCTATAATAGAATATTAAAAACAACCTAAATGTCAACTAAATAAATCTCAAAACGTAAAACAGACGATCTTAGATGGTGAAGCTATCTGTTGGTCCCAGAAGAACCAACGCACTAAAAAAACATATATTATGTGCCCCATTCTGAGAAAGTATGTGAAAGTTAGCAAAACCCCTTTCGGGAACTTTAAAAATCTTGAAAACGGTTTTTAGAGTGTTTGGATAATACAACGAGCCAAAATCTTCACGTTATTATCCTTTACATGGTTAGGTTTTAGTGATTAGGGTATTGTGATTAGTGATTAGAGTTTATGATTTCTGGTTACGGTGTATTGTTAGTGTTTATGGTTATTTAGGACATTGTGTTTTTTGTTTAGGGTTTTATGTTAGAGGTTTTAGAAATTATGGTTTAATGTTATGGTTTGTAAAGCCCTAACGGATCCAAAATACAAAACCCTAAAATAGAATATTAAAAGAACCTAAAACTCAACTAAATAAATCTCAAAACATAAAACAGACGATCTTAGATGGCGAAGCACTCTGTTGGTCCCAAAAGGCCCAACGCACTCAAAAAACATATATTATGTGCCCCATTCTGAGAAAGTATGTGAGAGTTAGCAAAAACCCTTTCGGGAACTTCAAAAATCTTGAAAACGGTTTTCAGAGTGTTTGGTAATACAACGAGCCAAAATCATCAAATTATTATCCTACCATGGTTAGGTTTTAGTGATAAGGGTTTTGTGATTAGTGTTTAGGGTTTGGGGTTTCTGGTTACGGTTTATTGTTAGTGTTTATGGTTATTTAGGGCTTATGGTGATAGATTAGGTGTAGGTTATAGGGTTAGGGCTTTGTGTTTTTTGTTTAGGGTTTAATGTTAGAGGTTTTAGAAATTAGGGTTTCATGTTACAGTTTGTAAAACCCTAATGGACCCAAAATACAAAACCCTAAAATAGAATATTAAAAACAACCTAAAAGTCGACTAGGTAAATCTCAAAACATAAAATAGATGATCTAAGATGGCGAAGCTATCTGTTGGTCCCAGAAGGCCCAACGCACTCAAGAAACATATATTATGTGCCCCATTCTGAGAAAGTATGTGAAAGTTAGCAAAAACCCTTTTGGGAACTTCAAAAATCTTGAAAACGTTTTTTAGATTGTTTTGTAATACAACGAGCCAAAATGTTCACGTTATTATTCTTTCCATGGTTAGGTTATAGTGATTAGGGTTTTGGGATTAGTGTTTAGGGTTTAGGGTTTATGGTTACAGTTTATTGTTAGTGTGTATGTTTATTTAAGAGTTATGGTGATGGATTAGTTGTAGGTTATAAGGTTAGGGCTTTGTGTTTATTGTTTAGGGTTTAATGTTAGAGGTTTTAGAAATTAGGTTTTAATGTTACAGTTTGTAAAACCCTAACGGACCCAAAATACAAAATCCTATAATAGAATATTAAAAACAACCTGAATGTCAACTAAATAAACCTCAAAACGTAAAACAGACGATCTTAGATGGCGAAGCTATCTGTTGGTCCCAGAAGAACCAACGCACTAAAAAAACATATATTATGTGCCCATTCTGAGAAAGTATGTGAAAGTTAGCATAACCCCTTTCGGGAACTTTAAAAATCTTGAAAACGGTTTTCAGAGTGTTTGGATAATACAACGAGCCAAAATCTTCACGTTATTATCCTTTATAGGTTTTAGTGATTAGGGAATTGTGATTAGTGATTAGAGTTTATGATTTCTGGTTACGGTGTATTGTTAGTGTTTATGGTTATTTAGGACATTGTGTTTTTTGTTTCGGGGTTTTATGTTAGAGGTTTTAGAAATTATGGTTTAATGTTATGGTTTGTAAATCCCTAACGGATCCAAAATACGAAACCCTAAAATAGAATATTAAAAGAACCTAAAACTCAACTAAATAAATCTCAAAACATAAAACAAACGATCTTAGATGGCGAAGCACTCTGTTGGTCCCAAAAGGCCCAACGCACTCAAAAAACATATATTATGTGCCCCATTCTGAGAAAGTATGTGAAAGTTAGCAAAAACCCTTTCGGGAACTTCAAAAATCTTGAAAACGGTTTTCAGAGTGTTTGGTAATACAACGAGCCAAAATCATCAAATTATTATCCTACCATGGTTAGGTTTTAGTGATAAGGGTTTTGTGATTAGTGTTTAGGGTTTGGGGTTTCTGGTTACGGTTTATTGTTAGTGTTTATGGTTATTTAGGGCTTATGGTGATGGATTAGGTGTAGGTTATAGGGTTAGGGCTTTGTGTTTATTGTTTAGGGTTTAATGTTAGAGGTTTTAGAAATTAGGGTTTCATGTTACAGTTTGTAAAACCCTAATGGACCCAAAATACAAAACCCTAAAATAGAATATTAAAAACAACCTAAAAGTCAACTAGATAAATCTCAAAACATAAAATAGATGATCTTAGATGGCGAAGCTATCTGTTGGTCCCAGAAGGCCCAACGCACTCAAGAAACATATATTATGTGCCCCATTCTGAGAAAGTATGTGAAAGTTAGCAAAAACCCTTTTGGGAACTTCAAAAATCTTGAAAACGTTTTTTAGAGTGTTTGGTAATACAACGAGCCAAAATGTTCACGTTATTATTCTTTCCATGGTTAGGTTATAGTGATTAGGGTTCTGGGATTAGTGTTTAGGGTTTAGGGTTTATGGTTACAGTTTATTGTTAGTGTGTATGTTTATTTAAGAGTTATGGTGATGGATTAGTTGTTGGTTATAGGGTTAGGGCTTTGTGTTTATTGTTTAGGGTTTAATGTTAGAGGTTTTAGAAATTAGGTTTTAATGTTACAGTTTGTAAAACCCTAACGGACCTAAAATACAAAATCCTATAATAGAATATTAAAAACAACCTGAATGTCAACTAAATAAACCTCAAAACGTAAAACAGACGATCTTAGATGGCGAAGCTATCTGTTGGTCCCAGAAGAACCAACGCACTAAAAAAACATATATTATGTGCCCATTCTGAGAAAGTATGTGAAAGTTAGCATAACCCCTTTCGGGAACTTTAAAAATCTTGAAAACAGTTTTTAGAGTGTTTGGATAATACAACGAGCCAAAATCTTCACGTTATTATCCTTTACATGGTTAGGTTTTAGTGATTAAGGAATTGTGATTAGTGATTAGAGTTTATGATTTCTGGTTACGGTGTATTGTTAGTGTTTATGGTTATTTAGGACATTGTGTTTTTTGTTTCGGGGTTTTATGTTAGAGGTTTTAGAAATTATGGTTTAATGTTATGGTTTGTAAATCCCTAACGGATCCAAAATACGATACCCTAAAATAGAATATTAAAAGAACCTAAAACTCAACTAAATAAATCTCAAAACATAAAACAAACTATCTTAGATGGCGAAGCACTCTGTTGGTCCCAAAAGGCCCAACGCACTCAAAAAACATATATTATGTGCCCCATTCTGAGAAAGTATGTGAAAGTTAGCAAAAACCCTTTCGGGAACTTCAAAAATCTTGAAAACGGTTTTCAGAGTGTTTGGTAATACAACGAGCCAAAATCATCAAATTATTATCCTACCATGGTTAGGTTTTAGTGATAAGGGTTTTGTGATTAGTGTTTAGGGTTTGGGGTTTCTGGTTACGGTTTATTGTTAGTGTTTATGGTTATTTAGGGCTTATGGTGATGGATTAGGTGTAGGTTATAGGGTTAGGGCTTTGTGTTTATTGTTTAGGGTTTAATGTTAGAGGTTTTAGAAATTAGGGTTTCATGTTACAGTTTGTAAAACCCTAATGGACCCAAAATACAAAACCCTAAAATAGAATATTAAAAACAACCTAAAAGTCAACTAGATAAATCTCAAAACATAAAATAGATGATCTTAGATGGCGAAGCTATCTGTTGTTCCCAGAAGGCCCAACGCACTCAAGAAACATATATTATGTGCCCCATTCTGAGAAAGTATGTGAAAGTTAGCAAAAACCCTTTCGGGAACTTAAAAAATCTTGAAAACGTTTTTTAGAGTGTTTGGTAATACAACGAGCCAAAATGTTCACGTTATTATTCTTTCCATGGTTAGGTTATAGTGATTAGGGTTCTGGGATTAGTGTTTAGGGTTTAGGGTTTATGGTTACAGTTTATTGTTAGTGTGTATGTTTATTTAAGAGTTATGGTGATGGATTAGTTGTTGGTTATAGGGTTAGGGCTTTGTGTTTATTGTTTAGGGTTTAATGTTAGAGGTTTTAGAAATTAGGTTTTAATGTTACAGTTTGTAAAACCCTAACGGACCCAAAAATCCAAAATCCTATAATAGAATATTAAAAACAACCTAAATGTCAACTAAATAAATCTCAATACGTAAAACAGACGATCTTAGATGGCGAAGCTATCTGTTGGTCCCAGAAGAACCAACGCACTAAAAAAACATATATTATGTGCCCCATTCTGAGAAAGTATGTGAAAGTTAGCAAAACCCCTTTCGGGAACTTTAAAAATCTTGATAACGGTTTTTAGAGTGTTTGGATAATACAACGAGCCAAAATCTTCACGTTATTATCCTTTACATGGTTAGGTTTTAGTGATTAGGGTATTGTGATTAGTGATTAGAGTTTATGATTTCTGGTTACGGTGTATTGTTAGTGTTTATGGTTATTTAGGACATTGTGTTTTTTGTTTAGGGTTTTATGTTAGAGGTTTTAGAAATTATGGTTTAATGTTATGGTTTGTAAAGCCCTAACGGATGCAAAATACGAAACCCTAAAATAGAATATTAAAAGAACCTAAAACTCAACTAAATAAATCTCAAAACATAAAACAGACGATCTTAGATGGCGAAGCACTCTGTTGGTCCCAAAAGGCCCAACGCACTCAAAAAACATATATTATGTGCCCCATTCTGAGAAAGTATGTGAAAGTTAGCAAAAACCCTTTCGGGAACTTCAAAAATCTTGAAAACGGTTTTCAGAGTGTTTGGTAATACAACGAGCCAAAATCATCAAATTATTATCCTACCATGGTTAAGTTTTAGTGATAAGGGTTTTGTGATTAGTGTTTAGGGTTTAGGGTTTCTGGTTACGGTTTATTGTTAGTGTTTATGGTTATTTAGGGCTTATGGTGATGGATTAGGTGTAGGTTATAGGGTTAGGGCTTTGTGTTTTTTGTTTAGGGTTTAATGTTAGAGGTTTTAGAAATTAGGGTTTAATGTTACAGTTTGTAAAACCCTAATGGACCCAAAATACAAAACCCTAATATAGAATATTAAAAACAACCTAGAAGTCAACTAGATAAATCTCAAAACATAAAATAGATGATCTTAGATGGCGAAGCAATCTGTTGGTCCCAGAAGGCCCAACGCACTCAAGAAACATGTATTATGTGCCCCATTCTGAGAAAGTATGTGAAAGTTAGCAAAAATCCTTTCGGGAACTTCAAAAATCTTGAAAACGTTTTTTAGAGTGTTTGGTAATACAACGAGCCAAAATGTTCACGTTACTATTCTTTCCATGGTTAGGTTATAGTGATTAGGGTTTTGGGATTAGTGTTTAGGGTTTATGGTTACAGTTTATTGTTAGTGTGTATGTTTATTTAAGAGTTATGGTGATGGATTAGTTGTTGGTTATAGGGCTTGTGTTTATTGTTTAGGGTTTAATGTTAGAGGTTTTAGAAATTAGGTTTTAATGTTACAGTTTGTAAAACCCTAATGGACCCAAAATACAAAATCCTATAATAGAATATTAAAAACAACCTAAATGTCAACTAAATAAATCTCAAAACGTAAAACAGACGATCTTAGATGGCGAAACTATCTGTTGGTCCCAGAAGAACCAACGCACTAAAGAAACATATATTATGTGCCCCATTCTGAGAAAGTATGTGAAAGTTAGCAAAACCCCTTTCGGGGACTTTAAAAATCTTTAAAACGGTTTTCAGAGTGTTTGGATAATACAACGAGCCAAAATCTTCACGTTATTATCCTTTACATGGTTAGGTTTTAGTGATTAGGGTATTGTGATTAGTGATTAGAGTTTATGATTTCAGGTTACGGTGTATTGTTAGTGTTTATGGTTATTTAGGACATTGTGTTTTTTGTTTAGGGTTTTATGTTAGAGGTTTTAGATATTATGGTTTAATGTTATGGTTTGTAAAGCCCTAACGGATCCAAAATACGAAACCCTAAAATAGAATATTAAAAGAACCTAAAACTCAACTAAATAAATCTCAAAACATAAAACAGACGATCTTAGATGGCGAAGCACTCTGTTGGTCCCAAAAGGCCCAACGCACTCAAAAAACATATATTATGTGCCCCATTCTGAGAAAGTATGTGAGAGTTAGCAAAAACCCTTTCGGGAACTTCAAAAATCTTGAAAACGGTTTTCAGAGTGTTAGGTAATACAACGAGCCAAAATCATCAAATTATTATCCTACCATGGTTAGGTTTTAGTGATAAGGGTTTTGTGATTAGTGTTTAGGGTTTAGGGTTTCTGGTTACGGTTTATTGTTAGTGTTTATGGTTATTTAGGGCTTATGGTGATGGATTAGGTGTAGGTTATAGGGTTAGGGCTTTGTGTTTTTTGTTTAGGGTTTAATGTTAGAGGTTTTAGAAATTAGGGTTTAATGTTACAGTTTGTCAAACCCTAATGGACCCAAAATACAAAACCCTAAAATAGAATATTAAAAACAACCTAAAAGTCAACTAGATAAATCTCAAAACATAAAATAGATGATCGTAGATGGCGAAGCAATCTGTTGGTCCCAGAAGGCCCAACGCACTCAAGAAACATATATTATGTGCCCCATTCTGAGAAAGTATGTGAAAGTTAGCAAAAACCCTTTCGGGAACTTCAAAAATCTTGAAAACGTTTTTTAGAGTGTTTGGTAATACAACGAGCCAAAATGTTCACGTTATTATTCTTTCCATGGTTAGGTTATAGTGATTAGGGTTTTGGGATTAGTGTTTAGGGTTTATGGTTACAGTTTATTGTTAGTGTGTATGTTTATTTAAGAGTTATGGTGATGGATTAGTTGTTGGTTATAGGGCTAGGGCTTTGTGTTTATTGTTTAGGGTTTAATGTTAGAGGTTTTAGAAATTAGGTTTTAATGTTACAGTTTGTAAAACCCTAACGGACCCAAAATACAAAATCCTATAATAGAATATTAAAAACAACCTAAATGTCAACTAATTAAATCTCAAAACGTAAAACAGACGATCTTAGATGGCGAAGCTATCTGTTGGTCCCAGAAGAACCAACGCACTAAAAAAACATATATTATGTGCCCCATTCTGAGAAAGTATGTGAAAGTTAGCAAAACCCCTTTCGGGAACTTTAAAAATCTTGAAAACGGTTTTTAGAGTGTTTGTATAATACAACGAGCCAAAATCTTCACGTTATTATCCTTTACATGGTTAGGTTTTAGTGATTAGGGGATTGTGATTAGTGATTAGAGTTTATGATTTTGGTTACGGTGTATTGTTAGTGTTTATGGTTATTTAGGACATTGTGTTTTTTTTTAGGGTTTTATGTTAGAGGTTTTAGAAATTATGGTTTAATGTTATGGTTTGTAAAGCCCTAACGGATCCAAAACACGAAACCCTAAAATAGAATATTAGAAGAACCTAAGACTCAACTAAATAAATCTCAAAACATAAAACAGACGATCTTAGATGGCGAAGCACTCTGTTGGTCCCAAAAGGCCCAACGCACTTAAAAAACATATATTATGTGCCCCATTCTGAGAAAGTATGTGAGAGTTAGCAAAAACCCTTTCGGGAACTTCATAAATCTTGAAAACGGTTTTCAGAGTGTTAGGTAATACAACGAGCCAAAATCATCAAATTATTATCCTACCATGGTTAGGTTTTAGTGATAAGGGTTTTGTGATTAGTGTTTAGGGTTTCTGGTTACGGTTTATTGTTAGTGTTTATGGTTATTTAGGGCTTATGGTGATGGATTAGTTGTTGGTCATAGGGTTAGGGCTTTGTGTTTATTGTTTAGGGTTTAATGTTAGAGGTTTTAGAAATTAGGGTTTAATGTTACAGTTTGTAAAAGCCTAATGGACCCAAAATACAAAACCCTAAAATAGAATATTAAAAACAACCTAAAAGTCAACTAGATAAATCTCAAAACATAAATAGATGATCTTAGATGGCGAAGCTATCTGTTGGTCCCAGAAGGCCCAACGCACTCAAGAAACATATATTATGTGCCCCATTCTGAGAAAGTATGTGAAAGTTAGCAAAAACCCTTTTCGGGAACTTCAAAAATCTTGAAAACGTTTTTTAGAGTGTTTGGTAATACAACGAGCCAAAATGTTCACGTTATTATTCTTTCCATGGTTAGGTTATAGTGATTAGGGTTTTGGGATTAGTGTTTAGGGTTTAGGGTTTATGGTTACAGTTTATTGTTAGTGTGTATGTTTATTTAAGAGTTATGGTGATGGATTAGTTGTTGGTTATAGGGCTAGGGCTTTGTGTTTATAGTTTAGGGTTTAATGTTAGAGGTTTTAGAAATTAGGTTTTAATGTTACAGTTTGTAAAACCCTAACGGACCCAAAATACAAAATCCTATAATAGAATATTAAAAACAACCTAAATGTCAACTAAATAAATCTCAAAACGTAAAACAGACGATCTTAGATGGCGAAGCTATCTGTTGGTCCCAGAAGAACCAACGCACTAAAAAAACATATATTATGTGCCCCATTCTGAGAAAGTATGTGAAAGTTAGCAAAACCCCTTTCGGGAACTTTAAAAATCTTGAAAACGGATTTCTGAGTGTTTGGATAATACAACGAGCCAAAATCTTCACGTTATTATCCTTTACATGGTTAGGTTTTAGTGATTAGGGTATTGTGATTAGTGATTAGAGTTTATGATTTCTGGTTACGGCGTATTGTTAGTGTTTATGGTTATTTAGGACATTGTGTTTTTTGTTTAGGGTTTTATGTTAGAGGTTTTAGAAATTATGGTTTAATGTTATGGTTTGTAAAGCCCTAACGGATCCAAAATACGAAACCCTAAAATAGAATATTAAAAGAACCTAAAACTCAACTAAATAAATCTCAAAACATAAAACAGACGATCTTAGACGGCGAAGCACTCTGTTGGTCCCAAAAGGCCCAACGCACTCAAAAAACATATATTATGTGCCCCATTCTGAGAAAGTATGTGAAAGTTAGCAAAAACCCTTTCGGGAACTTCAAAAATCTTGAAAACGGTTTTCAGAGTGTTTGGTAATACAACGAGCCAAAATCATCAAATTATTATCCTACCATGGTTAGGTTTTAGTGATAAGGGTTTTGTGATTAGTGTTTAGGGTTTAGGGTTTCTGGTTACGGTTTATTGTTAGTGTTTATGGTTATTTAGGGCTTATGGTGATGGATTAGGTGTAGGTTATAGGGTTAGGGCTTTGTGTTTATTGTTTAGGGTTTAATGTTAGAGGTTTTAGAAATTAGGGTTTCATGTTACAGTTTGTAAAACCCTAATGGACCCAAAATACAAAACCCAAAAATAGAATATTAAAAACAACCTAAAAGTCAACTAGATAAATCTCAAAACATAAAATAGATGATCTTAGATGGCGAAGCTATCTGTTGGTCCCAGAAGGCCCAACGCACACAAGAAACATATATTATGTGCCCCATTCTGAGAAAGTATGTGAAAGTTAGCAAAAACCCTTTCGGGAACTTCAAAAATCTTGAAAACGTTTTTTAGAGTGTTTGGTAATACAACGAGCCAAAATGTTCACGTTATTATTCTTTCCATGGTTAGGTTATAGTGATTAGGGTTTTGGGATTAGTGTTTAGGGTTTAGGGTTTATGGTTACAGTTTATTGTTAGTGTGTATGTTTATTTAAGAGTTATGGTGATGGATTAGTTGTTGGTTATAGGGCTAGGGCTTTGTGTTTATTGTTTAGGGTTTAATGTTAGAGGTTTTAGAAATTAGGTTTTAATGTTACAGTTTGTAAAACCCTAACGGACCCAAAATACAAAATCCTATAATAGAATATTAAAAACAACCTAAATGTCAACTAAATAAATCTCAAAACGTAAAACAGACGATCTTAGATGGCGAAGCTATCTGTTGGTCCTAGAAGAACCAACGCACTAAAAAAACATATATTATGTGCCCCATTCTGAGAAAGTATGTGAAAGTTAGCAAAACCCCTTTCGGGAACTTTAAAAATCTTGAAAACGGATTTCAGAGTGTTTGGATAATACAACGAGCCAAAATCTTCACGTTATTATCCTTTACATGGTTAGGTTTTAGTGATTAGGGTATTGTGATTAGTGATTAGAGTTTATGATTTCTGGTTACGGCGTATTGTTAGTGTTTATGGTTATTTAGGACATTGTGTTTTTTGTTTAGGGTTTTATGTTAGAGGTTTTAGAAATTATGGTTTAATGTTATGGTTTGTAAAGCCCTAACGGATCCAAAATACGAAACCCTAAAATAAAATATTAAAAGAACCTAAAACTCAACTAAATAAATCTCAAAACATAAAACAGACGATCTTAGATGGCGAAGCACTCTGTTGGTCCCAAAAGGCCCAACGCACTCAAAAACATATATTATGTGCCCCATTCTGAGAAAGTATGTGAAAGTTAGCAAAAACCCTTTCGGGAACATCAAAAATCTTGAAAACGGTTTTCAGAGTGTTAGGTAATACAACGAGCCAAAATCATCAAATTATTATCCTACCATGGTTAGGTTTTAGTGATAAGGGTTTTGTGATTAGCGTTTAGGGTTTAGGGTTTCTGGTTACGGTTTATTGTTAGTGTTTATGGTTATTTAGGGCTTATGGTGATGGATTAGGTGTAGGTTATAGGGTTAGGGCTTTGTGTTTATTGTTTAGGGTTTAATGTTAGAGGTTTTAGAAATTAGGGTTTAATGTTACAGTTTGTAAAACCCTAATGGACCAAAAATACAAAACCCTAAAATAGAATATTAAAAACAACCTAAAAGTCAACTAGATAAATCTCAAAACATAAAATAGATGATCTTAGATGGAGAAGCAATCTGTTGGTCCCAGAAGGCCCAACGCACTCAAGAAACATATATTATGTGCCCCCATTCTGAGAAAGTATGTGAAAGTTAGCAAAAACCCTTTCGGGAACTTCAAAAATCTTGAAAACGTTTTTTAGAGTGTTTGGTAATACAACGAGCCAAAATGTTCACGTTATTATTCTTTCCATGGTTAGGTTTTAGTGATAAGGGTTTTGTGATTAGTGTTTAGGGTTTAGGGTTTATGGTTACGGTTTATTGTTAGTGTGTATGTTTATTTAAGAGTTATGGTGATGGATTAGTTGTTGGTCATAGGGTTAGGGCTTTGTGTTTATTGTTTAGGGTTTAATGTTAGAGGTTTTAGAAATTAGGGTTTAATGTTACAGTTTGTAAAAGCCTAATGGACCCAAAATACAAAACCCTAAAATATAATATTAAAAACAACCTAAAAGTCAACTAGATAAATCTCAAAACATAAATAGATGATCTTAGATGGCGAAGCTATCTGTTGGTCCCAGAAGGCCCAACGCACTCAAGAAACATATATTATGTGCCCCATTCTGAGAAAGTATGTGAAAGTTAGCAAAAACCCTTTTCGGGAACTTCAAAAATCTTGAAAACGTTTTTTAGAGTGTTTGGTAATACAACGAGCCAAAATGTTCACGTTATTATTCTTTCCATGGTTAGGTTATAGTGATTAGGGTTTTGGGATTAGTGTTTAGGGTTTAGGGTTTATGGTTACAGTTTATTGTTAGTGTGTATGTTTATTTAAGAGTTATGGTGATGGATTAGTTGTTGGTTATAGGGCTAGGGCTTTGTGTTTATAGTTTAGGGTTTAATGTTAGAGGTTTTAGAAATTAGGTTTTAATGTTACAGTTTTTAAAACCCTAACGGACCCAAAATACAAAATCCTATAATAGAATATTAAAAACAACCTAAATGTCAACTAAATAAATCTCAAAACGTAAAACAGACGATCTTAGATGGCGAAGCTATCTGTTGGTCCCAGAAGAACCAACGCACTAAAAAAAGATATATTATGTGCCCCATTCTGAGAAAGTATGTGAAAGTTAGCAAAACCCCTTTCGGGAACTTTAAAAATCTTGAAAACGGATTTCTGAGTGTTTGGATAATACAACGAGCCAAAATCTTCACGTTATTATCCTTTACATGGTTAGGTTTTAGTGATTAGGGTATTGTGATTAGTGATTAGAGTTTATGATTTCTGGTTACGGCGTATTGTTAGTGTTTATGGTTATTTAGGACATTGTGTCTTTTGTTTAGGGTTTTATGTTAGAGGTTTTAGAAATTATGGTTTAATGTTATGGTTTGTAAAGCCCTAACGGATCCAAAATACGAAACCCTAAAATAGAATATTAAAAGAACCTAAAACTCAACTAAATAAATCTCAAAACATAAAACAGACGATCTTAGATGGCGAAGCACTCTGTTGGTCCCAAAAGGCCCAACGCACTCAAACAACATATATTATGTGCCGCATTCTGAGAAAGTATGTGAAAGTTAGCAAAAACCCTTTCGGGAACTTCAAAAATCTTGAAAACGGTTTTCAGAGTGTTAGGTAATACAACGAGCCAAAATCATCAAATTATTATCCTACCATGGTTAGGTTTTAGTGATAAGGGTTTTGTGATTAGTGTTTAGGGTTTAGGGTTTCTGGTTACGGTTTATTGTTACTGTTTATGGTTATTTAGGGCTTATGGTGATGGATTAGGTGTAGGTTATAGGGTTAGGGCTTTGTGTTTATTGTTTAGGGTTTAATGTTAGAGGTTTTAGAAATTAGGGTTTAATGTTACAGTTTGTAAAACCCTAATGGACCCAAAATACAAAACCCTAAAATAGAATATTAAAAACAACCTAAAAGTCAACTAGATAAATCTCAAAACATAAAATAGATGATCTTAGATGGCAAAGCTATTTGTTGGTCCCAGAAGGCCCAACGCACTCAAGAAACATATATTATGTGCCCCATTCTGAGAAAGTATGTGAAAGTTAGCAAAAACCCTTTCGGGAACTTAAAAAATCTTGAAAACGTTTTTTAGAGTGTTTGGTAATACAACGAGCCAAAATGTTCACGTTATTATTCTTTCCATGGTTAGGTTATAGTGATTAGGGTTTTGGGATTAGTGTTTAGGGTTTAGGGTTTATGGTTACAGTTTATTGTTAGTGTGTATGTTTATTTAAGAGTTATGGTGATGGATTAGTTGTTGGTTATTGGGCTAGGGCTTTGTGTTTATTGTTTAGGGTTTAATGTTAGAGGTTTTAGAAATTAGGTTTTAATGTTACAGTTTGTAAAACCCTAACAGACCCAAAATACAAAATCCTATAATAGAATATTAAAAACAACCTAAATGTCAACTAAATAAATCTCAAAACGTAAAACAGACGATCTTAGATGGCGAAGCTATCTGTTGGTCCCAGAAGAACCAACGCACTAAAAAAACATATATTATGTGCCCCATTCTGAGAAAGTATGTGAAAGTTAGCAAAACCCCTTTCGGGAACTTTAAAAATCTTGAAAACGGATTTCAGAGTGTTTGGATAATACAACGAGCCAAAATCTTCACGTTATTATCCTTTACATGGTTAGGTTTTAGTGATTAGGGTATTGTGATTAGTGATTAGAGTTTATGATTTCTGGTTACGGCGTATTGTTAGTGTTTATGGTTATTTAGGACATTGTGTTTTTTGTTTAGGGTTTTATGTTAGAGGTTTTAGAAATTATGGTTTAATGTTATGGTTTGTAAAGCCTTAACGGATCCAAAATACGAAACCCTAAAATAGAATATTAAAAGAACCTAAAACTCAACTAAATAAATCTCAAAACATAAAACAGACGATCTTAGATGGCGAAGCACTCTGTTGGTCCCAAAAGGCCCAACGCACTCAAAAAACATATATTATGTGCCCCATTCTGAGAAAGTATGTGAAAGTTAGCAAAAACCCTTTCGGGAACTTCAAAAATCTTGAAAACGGTTTTCAGAGTGTTTGGTAATACAACGAGCCAAAATCATCAAATTATTATCCTACCATGGTTAGGTTTTAGTGATAAGGGTTTTGTGATTAGTGTTTAGGGTTTAGGGTTTCTGGTTACGGTTTATTGTTAGTGTTTATGGTTATTTAGGGCTTATGGTGATGGATTAGGTGTAGGTTATAGGGTTAGGGCTTTGTGTTTATTGTTTAGGGTTTAATGTTAGAGGTTTTAGAAATTAGGGTTTCATGTTACAGTTTGTAAAACCCTAATGGACCCAACATACAAAACCCAAAAATAGAATATTAAAAACAACCTAAAAGTCAACTAGATAAATCACAAAACATAAAATAGATGATCTTAGATGGCGAAGCTATCTGTTGGTCCCAGAAGGCCCAACGCACACAAGAAACATATATTATGTGCCCCATTCTGAGAAAGTATGTGAAAGTTAGCAAAAACCCTTTCGGGAACTTCAAAAATCTTGAAAACGTTTTTTAGAGTGTTTGGTAATACAACGAGCCAAAATGTTCACGTTATTATTCTTTCCATGGTTAGGTTATAGTGATTAGGGTTTTGGGATTAGTGTTTAGGGTTTAGGGCTTATGGTTACAGTTTATTGTTAGTGTGTATGTTTATTTAAGAGTCATGGTGATGGATTAGTTGTTGGTTATAGGGCTAGGGCTTTGTGTTTATTGTTTAGGGTTTAATGTTAGAGGTTTCAGAAATTAGGTTTTAATGTTACAGTTTGTAAAACCCTAACGGACCCAAAATACAAAATCCTATAATAGAATATTAAAAACAACCTAAATGTCAACTAAATAAATCTCAAAACGTAAAACAGACGATCTTAGATGGCGAAGCTATCTGTTGGTCCCAGAAGAACCAACGCACTAAAAAAACATATATTATGTGCCCCATTCTGAGAAAGTATGTGAAAGTTAGCAAAACCCCTTTCGGGAACTTTAAAAATCTTGAAAACGGATTTCAGAGTGTTTGGATAATACAACGAGCCAAAATCTTCACGTTATTATCCTTTACATGGTTAGGTTTTAGTGATTAGGGTATTGTGATTAGTGATTAGAGTTTATGATTTCTGGTTACGGCGTATTGTTAGTGTTTATGGTTATTTAGGACATTGTGTTTTTTGTTTAGGGTTTTATGTTAGAGGTTTTAGAAATTATGGTTTAATGTTATGGTTTGTAAAGCCCTAACGGATCCAAAATACGAAACCCTAAAATAAAATATTAAAAGAACCTAAAACTCAACTAAATAAATCTCAAAACATAAAACAGACGATCTTAGATGGCGAAGCACTCTGTTGGTCCCAAAAGGCCCAACGCACTCAAAAAACATATATTATGTGCCCCATTCTGAGAAAGTATGTGAAAGTTAGCAAAAACCCTTTCGGGAACTTCAAAAATCTTGAAAACGGTTTTCAGAGTGTTTGGTAATACAACGAGCCAAAATCATCAAATTATTATCCTACCATGGTTAGGTTTTAGTGATAAGGGTTTTGTGATTAGTGTTTAGGAGTTAGGGTTTCTGGTTACGGTTTATTGTTAGTGTTTATGGTTATTTAGGGCTTATGGTGATGGATTAGGTGTAGGTTATAGGGTTAGGGCTTTGTGTTTATTGTTTAGGGTTTAATGTTAGAGGTTTTAGAAATTAGGGTTTCATGTTACAGTTTGTAAAAGCCTAATGGACCCAAAATACAAAACCCAAAAATAGAATATTAAAAACAACCTAAAAGTCAACTAGATAAATCACAAAACATAAAATAGATGATCTTAGATGGCGAAGCTATCTGTTGGTCCCAGAAGGCCCAACGCACACAAGAAACATATATTATGTGCCCCATTCTGAGAAAGTATGTGAAAGTTAGCAAAAACCCTTTCGGGAACTTCCAAAATCTTGAAAACGTTTTTTAGAGTGTTTGGTAATACAACGAGCCAAAATGTTCACGTTATTATTCTTTCCATGGTTAGGTTATAGTGATTAGGGTTTTGGGATTAGTGTTTAGGGTTTAGGGCTTATGGTTACAGTTTATTGTTAGTGTGTATGTTTATTTAAGAGTTATGGTGATGGATTAGTTGTTGGTTATAGGGCTAGGGCTTTGTGTTTATTGTTTAGGGTTTAATGTTAGAGGTTTCAGAAATTAGGTTTTAATGTTACAGTTTGTAAAACCCTAACGGACCCAAAATACAAAATCCTATAATAGAATATTAAAAACAACCTAAATGTCAACTAAATAAATCTCAAAACGTAAAACAGACGATCTTAGATGGCGAAGCTATCTGTTGGTCCCAGAAGAACCAACGCACTAAAAAAACATATATTATGTGCCCCATTCTGAGAAAGTATGTGAAAGTTAGCAAAACCCCTTTCGGGAACTTTAAAAATCTTGAAAACGGATTTCATAGTGTTTGGATAATACAACGAGCCAAAATCTTCACGTTATTATCCTTTACATGGTTAGGTTTTAGTGATTAGGGTATTGTGATTAGTGATTAGAGTTTATGATTTCTGGTTACGGCGTATTGTTAGTGTTTATGGTTATTTAGGACATTGTGTTTTTTGTTTAGGGTTTTATGTTAGAGGTTTTAGAAATTATGGTTTAATGTTATGGTTTGTAAAGCCCTAACGGATCCAAAATACGAAACCCTAAAATAAAATATTAAAAGAACCTAAAACTCAACTAAATAAATCTCAAAACATAAAACAGACGATCTTAGATGGCGAAGCACTCTGTTGGTCCCAAAAGGCCCAACGCACTCAAAAAACATATATTATGTGCCCCATTCTGAGAAAGTATGTGAAAGTTAGCAAAAACCCTTTTCGGGAACTTCAAAAATCTTGAAAACGTTTTTTAGAGTGTTTGGTAATACAACGAGCCAAAATGTTCACGTTATTATTCTTTCCATGGTTAGGTTATAGTGATTAGGGTTTTGGGATTAGTGTTTAGGGTTTAGGGTTTATGGTTACAGTTTATTGTTAGTGTGTATGTTTATTTAAGAGTTATGGTGATGGATTAGTTGTTGGTTATAGGGCTAGGGCTTTGTGTTTATAGTTTAGGGTTTAATGTTAGAGGTTTTAGAAATTAGGTTTTAATGTTACAGTTTGTAAAACCCTAACGGACCCAAAATACAAAATCCTATAATAGAATATTAAAAACAACCTAAATGTCAACTAAATAAATCTCAAAACGTAAAACAGACGATCTTAGATGGCGAAGCTATCTGTTGGTCCCAGAAGAACCAACGCACTAAAAAAACATATATTATGTGCCCCATTCTGAGAAAGTATGTGAAAGTTAGCAAAACCCCTTTCGGGAACTTTAAAAATCTTGAAAACGGATTTCAGAGTGTTTGGATAATACAACGAGCCAAAATCTTCACGTTATTATCCTTTACATGGTTAGGTTTTAGTGATTAGGGTATTGTGATTAGTGATTAGAGTTTATGATTTCTGGTTACGGCGTATTGTTAGTGTTTATGGTTATTTAGGACATTGTGTTTTTTGTTTAGGGTTTTATGTTAGAGGTTTTAGAAATTATGGTTTAATGTTATGATTTGTAAAGCCCTAACGGATCCAAAATACGAAACCCTAAAATAGAATATTAAAAGAACCTAAAACTCAACTAAATAAATCTCAAAACATAAAACAGACGATCTTAGATGGCGAAGCACTCTGTTGGTCCCAAAAGGCCCAACACACTCAAAAAACATATATTATGTGCCCCATTCTGAGAAAGTATGTGAAAGTTAGCAAAAACCCTTTCGGGAACTTCAAAAATCTTGAAAACGGTTTTCAGAGTGTTTGGTAATACAACGAGCCAAAATCATCAAATTATTATCCTACCATGGTTAGGTTTTAGTGATAAGGGTTTTGTGATTAGTGTTTAGGAGTTAGGGTTTCTGGTTACGGTTTATTGTTAGTGTTTATGGTTATTTAGGGCTTATGGTGATGGATTAGGTGTAGGTTATAGGGTTAGGGCTTTGTGTTTATTGTTTAGGGTTTAATGTTAGAGGTTTTAGAAATTAGGGTTTCATGTTACAGTTTGTAAAAGCCTAATGGACCCAAAATACAAAACCCAAAAATAGAATATTAAAAACAACCTAAAAGTCAACTAGATAAATCACAAAACATAAAATAGATGATCTTAGATGGCGAAGCTATCTGTTGGTCCCAGAAGGCCCAACGCACACAAGAAACATATATTATGTGCCCCATTCTGAGAAAGTATGTGAAAGTTAGCAAAAACCCTTTCGGGAACTTCCAAAATCTTGAAAACGTTTTTTAGAGTGTTTGGTAATACAACGAGCCAAAATGTTCACGTTATTATTCTTTCCATGGTTAGGTTATAGTGATTAGGGTTTTGGGATTAGTGTTTAGGGTTTAGGGCTTATGGTTACAGTTTATTGTTAGTGTGTATGTTTATTTAAGAGTTATGGTGATGGATTAGTTGTTGGTTATAGGGCTAGGGCTTTGTGTTTATTGTTTAGGGTTTAATGTTAGAGGTTTCAGAAATTAGGTTTTAATGTTACAGTTTGTAAAACCCTAACGGACCCAAAATACAAAATCCTATAATAGAATATTAAAAACAACCTAAATGTCAACTAAATAAATCTCAAAACGTAAAACAGACGATCTTAGATGGCGAAGCTATCTGTTGGTCCCAGAAGAACCAACGCACTAAAAAAACATATATTATGTGCCCCATTCTGAGAAAGTATGTGAAAGTTAGCAAAACCCCTTTCGGGAACTTTAAAAATCTTGAAAACGGATTTCATAGTGTTTGGATAATACAACGAGCCAAAATCTTCACGTTATTATCCTTTACATGGTTAGGTTTTAGTGATTAGGGTATTGTGATTAGTGATTAGAGTTTATGATTTCTGGTTACGGCGTATTGTTAGTGTTTATGGTTATTTAGGACATTGTGTTTTTTGTTTAGGGTTTTATGTTAGAGGTTTTAGAAATTATGGTTTAATGTTATGGTTTGTAAAGCCCTAACGGATCCAAAATACGAAACCCTAAAATAAAATATTAAAAGAACCTAAAACTCAACTAAATAAATCTCAAAACATAAAACAGACGATCTTAGATGGCGAAGCACTCTGTTGGTCCCAAAAGGCCCAACGCACTCAAAAAACATATATTATGTGCCCCATTCTGAGAAAGTATGTGAAAGTTAGCAAAAACCCTTTTCGGGAACTTCAAAAATCTTGAAAACGTTTTTTAGAGTGTTTGGTAATACAACGAGCCAAAATGTTCACGTTATTATTCTTTCCATGGTTAGGTTATAGTGATTAGGGTTTTGGGATTAGTGTTTAGGGTTTAGGGTTTATGGTTACAGTTTATTGTTAGTGTGTATGTTTATTTAAGAGTTATGGTGATGGATTAGTTGTTGGTTATAGGGCTAGGGCTTTGTGTTTATAGTTTAGGGTTTAATGTTAGAGGTTTTAGAAATTAGGTTTTAATGTTACAGTTTGTAAAACCCTAACGGACCCAAAATACAAAATCCTATAATAGAATATTAAAAACAACCTAAATGTCAACTAAATAAATCTCAAAACGTAAAACAGACGATCTTAGATGGCGAAGCTATCTGTTGGTCCCAGAAGAACCAACGCACTAAAAAAACATATATTATGTGCCCCATTCTGAGAAAGTATGTGAAAGTTAGCAAAACCCCTTTCGGGAACTTTAAAAATCTTGAAAACGGATTTCAGAGTGTTTGGATAATACAACGAGCCAAAATCTTCACGTTATTATCCTTTACATGGTTAGGTTTTAGTGATTAGGGTATTGTGATTAGTGATTAGAGTTTATGATTTCTGGTTACGGCGTATTGTTAGTGTTTATGGTTATTTAGGACATTGTGTTTTTTGTTTAGGGTTTTATGTTAGAGGTTTTAGAAATTATGGTTTAATGTTATGATTTGTAAAGCCCTAACGGATCCAAAATACGAAACCCTAAAATAGAATATTAAAAGAACCTAAAACTCAACTAAATAAATCTCAAAACATAAAACAGACGATCTTAGATGGCGAAGCACTCTGTTGGTCCCAAAAGGCCCAACACACTCAAAAAACATATATTATGTGCCCCATTCTGAGAAAGTATGTGAAAGTTAGCAAAAACCCTTTCGGGAACTTCAAAAATCTTGAAAACGGTTTTCAGAGTGTTTGGTAATACAACGAGCCAAAATCATCAAATTATTATCCTACCATGGTTAGGTTTTAGTGATAAGGGTTTTGTGATTAGTGTTTAGGGTTTAGGGTTTCTGGTTACGGTTTATTGTTAGTGTTTATGGTTATTTAGGGCTTATGGTGATGGATTAGGTGTAGGTTATAGGGTTAGGGCTTTGTGTTTATTGTTTAGGGTTTAATGTTAGAGGTTTTAGAAATTAGGGTTTCATGTTACAGTTTGTAAAACCCTAATGGACCCAAAATACAAAACCCAAAAATAGAATATTAAAAACAACCTAAAAGTCAACTAGATAAATCTCAAAACATAAAATAGATGATCTTAGATGGCGAAGCTATCTGTTGGTCCCAGAAGGCCCAACGCACACAAGAAACATATATTATGTGCCCCATTCTGAGAAAGTATGTGAAAGTTAGCAAAAACCCTTTCGGGAACTTCAAAAATCTTGAAAACGTTTTTTAGAGTGTTTGGTAATACAACGAGCCAAAATGTTCACGTTATTATTCTTTCCATGGTTAGGTTATAGTGATTAGGGTTTTGGGATTAGTGTTTAGGGTTTAGGGTTTATGGTTACAGTTTATTGTTAGTGTGTATGTTTATTTAAGAGTTATGGTGATGGATTAGTTGTTGGTTATAGGGCTAGGGCTTTGTGTTTATTGTTTAGGGTTTAATGTTAGAGGTTTTAGAAATTAGGTTTTAATGTTACAGTTTGTAAAACCCTAACGGACCCAAAATACAAAATCCTATAATAGAATATTAAAAACAACCTAAATGTCAACTAAATAAATCTCAAAACGTAAAACAGACGATCTTAGATGGCGAAGCTATCTGTTGGTCCCAGAAGAACCAACGCACTAAAAAAACATATATTATGTGCCCCATTCTGAGAAAGTATGTGAAAGTTAGCAAAACCCCTTTCGGGAACTTTAAAAATCTTGAAAACGGATTTCAGAGTGTTTGGATAATACAACGAGCCAAAATCTTCACGTTATTATCCTTTACATGGTTAGGTTTTAGTGATTAGGGTATTGTGATTAGTGATTAGAGTTTATGATTTCTGGTTACGGCGTATTGTTAGTGTTTATGGTTATTTAGGACATTGTGTTTTTTGTTTAGGGTTTTATGTTAGAGGTTTTAGAAATTATGGTTTAATGTTATGGTTTGTAAAGCCCTAACGGATCCAAAATACGAAACCCTAAAATAAAATATTAAAAGAACCTAAAACTCAACTAAATAAATCTCAAAACATAAAACAGACGATCTTAGATGGCGAAGCACTCTGTTGGTCCCAAAAGGCCCAACGCACTCAAAAAACATATATTATGTGCCCCATTCTGAGAAAGTATGTGAAAGTTAGCAAAAACCCTTTCGGGAACATCAAAAATCTTGAAAACGGTTTTCAGAGTGTTAGGTAATACAACGAGCCAAAATCATCAAATTATTATCCTACCATGGTTAGGTTTTAGTGATAAGGGTTTTGTGATTAGCGTTTAGGGTTTAGGGTTTCTGGTTACGGTTTATTGTTAGTGTTTATGGTTATTTAGGGCTTATGGTGATGGATTAGGTGTAGGTTATAGGGTTAGGGCTTTGTGTTTATTGTTTAGGGTTTAATGTTAGAGGTTTTAGAAATTAGGGTTTAATGTTACAGTTTGTAAAACCCTAATGGACCAAAAATACAAAACCCTAAAATAGAATATTAAAAACAACCTAAAAGTCAACTAGATAAATCTCAAAACATAAAATAGATGATCTTAGATGGAGAAGCAATCTGTTGGTGCCAGAAGGCCCAACGCACTCAAGAAACATATATTATGTGCCCCATTCTGAGAAAGTATGTGAAAGTTAGCAAAAACCCTTTCGGGAACTTCAAAAATCTTGAAAACGTTTTTTAGAGTGTTTGGTAATACAACGAGCCAAAATGTTCACGTTATTATTCTTTCCATGGTTAGGTTTTAGTGATAAGGGTTTTGTGATTAGTGTTTAGGGTTTAGGGTTTATGGTTACGGTTTATTGTTAGTGTGTATGTTTATTTAAGAGTTATGGTGATGGATTAGTTGTTGGTCATAGGGTTAGGGCTTTGTGTTTATTGTTTAGGGTTTAATGTTAGAGGTTTTAGAAATTAGGGTTTAATGTTACAGTTTGTAAAAGCCTAATGGACCCAAAATACAAAACCCTAAAATAGAATATTAAAAACAACCTAAAAGTCAACTAGATAAATCTCAAAACATAAATAGATGATCTTAGATGGCGAAGCTATCTGTTGGTCCCAGAAGGCCCAACGCACTCAAGAAACATATATTATGTGCCCCATTCTGAGAAAGTATGTGAAAGTTAGCAAAAACCCTTTTCGGGAACTTCAAAAATCTTGAAAACGTTTTTTAGAGTGTTTGGTAATACAACGAGCCAAAATGTTCACGTTATTATTCTTTCCATGGTTAAGTTATAGTGATTAGGGTTTTGGGATTAGTGTTTAGGGTTTAGGGTTTATGGTTACAGTTTATTGTTAGTGTGTATGTTTATTTAAGAGTTATGGTGATGGATTAGTTGTTGGTTATAGGGCTAGGGCTTTGTGTTTATAGTTTAGGGTTTAATGTTAGAGGTTTTAGAAATTAGGTTTTAATGTTACAGTTTGTAAAACCCTAACGGACCCAAAATACAAAATCCTATAATAGAATATTAAAAACAACCTAAATGTCAACTAAATAAATCTCAAAACGTAAAACAGACGATCTTAGATGGCGAAGCTATCTGTTGGTCCCAGAAGAACCAACGCACTAAAAAAACATATATTATGTGCCCCATTCTGAGAAAGTATGTGAAAGTTAGCAAAACCCCTTTCGGGAACTTTAAAAATCTTGTAAACGGTTTTCAGAGTGTTTGGATAATACAACGAGCCAAAATCTTCACGTTATTATCCTTTACATGGTTAGGTTTTAGTGATTAGGGTATTGTGATTAGTGATTAGAGTTTATGATTTCTGGTTACGGCGTATTGTTAGTGTTTATGGTTATTTAGGACATTGTGTCTTTTGTTTAGGGTTTTATGTTAGAGGTTTTAGAAATTATGGTTTAATGTTATGGTTTGTAAAGCCCTAACGGATCCAAAATACGAAACCCTAAAATAGAATATTAAAAGAACCTAAAACTCAACTAAATAAATCTCAAAACATAAAACAGACGATCTTAGATGGCGAAGCACTCTGTTGGTCCCAAAAGGCCCAACGCACTCAAACAACATATATTATGTGCCCCATTCTGAGAAAGTATGTGAAAGTTAGCAAAAACCCTTTCGGGAACTTCAAAAATCTTGAAAACGGTTTTCAGAGTGTTAGGTAATACAACGAGCCAAAATCATCAAATTATTATCCTACCATGGTTAGGTTTTAGTGATAAGGGTTTTGTGATTAGTGTTTAGGGTTTAGGGTTTCTGGTAATGGTTTATTGTTACTGTTTATGGTTATTTAGGGCTTATGGTGATGGATTAGGTGTAGGTTATAGGGTTAGGGCTTTGTGTTTATTGTTTAGGGTTTAATGTTAGAGGTTTTAGAAATTAGGGTTTAATGTTATAGTTTGTAAAACCCTAATGGACCCAAAATACAAAACCCTAAAATAGAATATTAAAAACAACCTAAAAGTCAACTAGATAAATCTCAAAACATAAAATAGATGATCTTAGATGGCGAAGCTATCTGTTGGTCCCAGAAGGCCCAACGCACTCAAGATACATATATTATGTGCCCCATTCTGAGAAAGTATGTGAAAGTTAGCAAAAACCCTTTCGGGAACTTCAAAAATCTTGAAAACGTTTTTTAGAGTGTTTGGTAATACAACGAGCCAAAATGTTCACGTTATTATTCTTTCCATGGTTAGGTTATAGTGATTAGGGTTTTGGGATTAGTGTTTAGGGTTTAGGGTTTATGGTTACAGTTTATTGTTAGTGTGTATGTTTATTTAAGAGTTATGGTGATGGATTAGTTGTTGGTTATTGGGCTAGGGCTTTGTGTTTATTGTTTAGGGTTTAATGTTAGAGATTTTAGAAATTAGGTTTTAATGTTACAGTTTGTAAAACCCTAACGGACCCAAAATACAAAATCCTATAATAGAATATTAAAAACAACCTAAATGTCAACTAAATAAATCTCAAAACGTAAAACAGACGATCTTAGATGGCGAAGCTATCTGTTGGTCCCAGAAGAACCAACGCACTAAAAAAACATATATTATGTGCCCTATTCTGAGAAAGTATGTGAAAGTTAGCAAAACCCCTTTCGGGAACTTTAAAAATCTTGAAAACGGTTTTCAGAGTGTTTGGATAATACAACGAGCCAAAATCTTCACGTTATTATCCTTTACATGGTTAGGTTTTAGTGATTAGGGTATTGTGATTAGTGATTAGAGTTTATGATTTCAGGTTACGGTGTATTGTTAGTGTTTATGGTTATTTAGGACATTGTGTTTTTTGTTTAGGGTTTTATGTTAGAGGTTATAGAAATTATGGTTTAATGTTATGGTTTGTAAAGCCCTAACGGATCCAAAAGACGAAACCCTAAAATAGAATATTAAAAGAACCTAAAACTCAACTAAATAAATCTCAAAACATAAAACAGACGATCTTAGATGGCGAAGCACTCTGTTGGTCCCAAAAGGCCCAACGCACTCAAAAAGCATATATTATGTGCCCCATCTGAGAAAGTATGTGAAAGTTAGCAAAAACCCTTTCGGGAACTTCAAAAATCTTGAAAACGGTTTTCAGAGTGTTAGGTAATACAACGAGCCAAAATCATCAAATTATTATCCTACCATGGTTAGGTTTTAGTGATAAGGGTTTTGTGATTAGTGTTTAGGGTTTAGGGTTTCTGGTTACGGTTTATTGTTAGTGTTTATGGTTATTTAGGGCTTATGGTGATGGATTAGGTGTAGGTTATAGGGTTAGGGCTTTGTGTTTATTGTTTAGGGTTTAATGTTAGAGGTTTTAGAAATTAGGGTTTAATGTTACAGTTTGTAAAACCCTAATGGACCCAAAATACAAAACCCTAAAATAGAATATTAAAAACAACCTAAAAGTCAACTAGATAAATCTCAAAACATAAAATAGATGATCTTAGATGGCGAAGCTATCTGTTGGTCCCAGAAGGCCCAACGCACTCAAGAAACATATATTATGTGCCCCATTCTGAGAAAGTATGTGAAAGTTAGCAAAAACCCTTTCGGGAACTTCAAAAATCTTGAAAACGTTTTTTAGAATGTTTGGTAATACAACGAGCCAAAATGTTCACGTTATTATTCTTTCCATGGTTAGGTTATAGTGATTAGGGTTTTGTGATTAGTGTTTAGGGTTTAGGGTTTATGGTTACAGTTTATTGTTAGTGTGTATGTTTATTTAAGAGTTATGGTGATGGATTAGTTGTTGGTCATAGGGTTAGGGCTTTGTGTTTATTGTTTAGGGTTTAATGTTAGAGGTTTTAGAAATTTGGGTTTAATGTTACAGTTTGTAAAACCCTAATGGACCCAAAATACAAAACCTTAAAATAGAATATTAAAAACAACCTAAAAGTCAACTAGATAAATCTCAAAACATAAATAGATGATCTTAGATGGCGAATCTATCTGTTTGTCCCAAAAGGCCCAACGCACTCAAGAAACATATATTATGTGCCCCATTCTGAGAAAGTATGTGAAAGTTAGCAAAAACCCTTTTCGGGAACTTCAAAAATCTTGAAAACGTTTTTTAGAGTGTTTGGTAATACAACGAGCCAAAGTGTTCACGTTATTATTCTTTCCATGGTTAGGTTATAGTGATTAGGGTTTTGGGATTAGTGTTTAGGGTTTAGGGTTTATGGTTACAGTTTATTGTTAGTGTGTATGTTTATTTAAGAGTTATGGTGATGGATTAGTTGTTGGTTATTGTTTAGGGTTTAATGTTAGAGGTTTTAGAAATTAGGGTTTAATGTTACAGTTTGTAAAACCCTAATGGACCCAAATTACAAAACCCTAAAATAGAATATAAAAAACAACCTAAAAGTCAACTAGATAAATCTCAAAACATAAATAGATGATCTTAGATGGCGAAGCTATCTGTTGGTCCCAGAAGGCCCAACGCACTCAAGAAACATATATTATGTGCCCCATTCTGAGAAAGTATGTGAAAGTTAGCAAAAACACTTTCGGGAACTTCAAAAATCTTGAAAACGTTTTTTAGAGTGTTTGGTAATACAACGAGCCAAAATGTTCACATTATTATTCTTTCCATGGTTAGGTTATAGTGATTAGGGTTTTGGGATTAGTGTTTAGGGTTTAGGGTTTATGGTTACAGTTTATTGTTAGTGTGTATGTTTATTTAAGAGTTATGGTGATGGATTAGTTGTTGGTTATAGGGCTAGGGCTTTGTGTTTATAGTTTAGGGTTTAATGTTAGAGGTTTTAGAAATTAGGTTTAAATGTTACAGTTTGTAAAACCCTAACGGACCCAAAATACAAAATCCTATAATAGAATATTAAAAACAACCTAAATGTCAACTAAATAAATCTCAAAACGTAAAACAGACGATCTTAGATGGCGAAGCTATCTGTTGGTCCCAGAAGAACCAACGCACTAAAAAAACATATATTATGTGCCCCATTCTGAGAAAGTATGTGAAAGTTAGCAAAACCCCTTTCGGGAACTTTAAAAATCTTGTAAACGGTTTTCAGAGTGTTTGGATAATACAACGAGCCAAAATCTTCACGTTATTATCCTTTACATGGTTAGGTTTTAGTGATTAGGGTATTGTGATTAGTGATTAGAGTTTATGATTTCTGGTTACGGCGTATTGTTAGTGTTTATGGTTATTTAGGACATTGTGTCTTTTGTTTAGGGTTTTATGTTAGAGGTTTTAGAAATTATGGTTTAATGTTATGGTTTGTAAAGCCCTAACGGATCCAAAATACGAAACCCTAAAATAGAATATTAAAAGAACCTAAAACTCAACTAAATAAATCTCAAAACATAAAACAGACGATCTTAGATGGCGAAGCACTCTGTTGGTCCCAAAAGGCCCAACGCACTCAAACAACATATATTATGTGCCCCATTCTGAGAAAGTATGTGAAAGTTAGCAAAAACCCTTTCGGGAACTTCAAAAATCTTGAAAACGGTTTTCAGAGTGTTAGGTAATACAACGAGCCAAAATCATCAAATTATTATCCTACCATGGTTAGGTTTTAGTGATAAGGGTTTTGTGATTAGTGTTTAGGGTTTAGGGTTTCTGGTAATGGTTTATTGTTACTGTTTATGGTTATTTAGGGCTTATGGTGATGGATTAGGTGTAGGTTATAGGGTTAGGGCTTTGTGTTTATTGTTTAGGGTTTAATGTTAGAGGTTTTAGAAATTAGGGTTTAATGTTACAGTTTGTAAAACCCTAATGGACCCAAAATACAAAACCCTAAAATAGAATATTAAAAACAACCTAAAAGTCAACTAGATAAATCTCAAAACATAAAATAGATGATCTTAGATGGCGAAGCTATCTGTTGGTCCCAGAAGGCCCAACGCACTCAAGAAACATATATTATGTGCCCCATTCTGAGAAAGTATGTGAAAGTTAGCAAAAACCCTTTCGGGAACTTCAAAAATCTTGAAAACGTTTTTTAGAGTGTTTGGTAATACAACGAGCCAAAATGTTCACGTTATTATTCTTTCCATGGTTAGGTTATAGTGATTAGGGTTTTGGGATTAGTGTTTAGGGTTTAGGGTTTATGGTTACAGTTTATTGTTAGTGTGTATGTTTATTTAAGAGTTATGGTGATGGATTAGTTGTTGGTTATTGGGCTAGGGCTTTGTGTTTATTGTTTAGGGTTTAATGTTAGAGATTTTAGAAATTACGTTTTAATGTTACAGTTTGTAAAACCCTAACGGACCCAAAATACAAAATCCTATAATAGAATATTAAAAACAACCTAAATGTCAACTAAATAAATCTCAAAACGTAAAACAGACGATCTTAGATGGCGAAGCTATCTGTTGGTCCCAGAAGAACCAACGCACTAAAAAAACATATATTATGTGCCCTATTCTGAGAAAGTATGTGAAAGTTAGCAAAACCCCTTTCGGGAACTTTAAAAATCTTGAAAACGGTTTTCAGAGTGTTTGGATAATACTACGAGCCAAAATCTTCACGTTATTATCCTTTACATGGTTAGGTTTTAGTGATTAGGGTATTGTGATTAGTGATTAGAGTTTATGATTTCTGGTTACGGTGTATTGTTAGTGTTTATGGTTATTTAGGACATTGTGTTTTTTGTTTAGGGTTTTATGTTAGAGGTTATAGAAATTATGGTTTAATGTTATGGTTTGTAAAGCCCTAACGGATCCAAAAGACGAAACCCTAAAATAGAATATTAAAAGAACCTAAAACTCAACTAAATAAATCTCAAAACATAAAACAGACGATCTTAGATGGCGAAGCACTCTGTTGGTCCCAAAAGGCCCAACGCACTCAAAAAGCATATATTATGTGCCCCATTCTGAGAAAGTATGTGAAAGTTAGCAAAAACCCTTTCGGGAACTTCAAAAATCTTGAAAACGGTTTTCAGAGTGTTAGGTAATACAACGAGCCAAAATCATCAAATTATTATCCTACCATGGTTAGGTTTTAGTGATAAGGGTTTTGTGATTAGTGTTTAGGGTTTAGGGTTTCTGGTTACGGTTTATTGTTAGTGTTTATGGTTATTTAGGGCTTATGGTGATGGATTAGGTGTAGGTTATAGGGTTAGGGCTTTGTGTTTATTGTTTAGGGTTTAATGTTAGAGGTTTTAGAAATTAGGGTTTAATGTTACAGTTTGTAAAACCCTAATGGACCCAAAATACAAAACCCTAAAATAGAATATTAAAAACAACCTAAAAGTCAACTAGATAAATCTCAAAACATAAAATAGATGATCTTAGATGGCGAAGCTATCTGTTGGTCCCAGAAGGCCCAACGCACTCAAGAAACATATATTATGTGCCCCATTCTGAGAAAGTATGTGAAAGTTAGCAAAAACCCTTTCGGGAACTTCAAAAATCTTGAAAACGTTTTTTAGAATGTTTGGTAATACAACGAGCCAAAATGTTCACGTTATTATTCTTTCCATGGTTAGGTTATAGTGATTAGGGTTTTGTGATTAGTGTTTAGGGTTTAGGGTTTATGGTTACAGTTTATTGTTAGTGTGTATGTTTATTTAAGAGTTATGGTGATGGATTAGTTGTTGGTCATAGGGTTAGGGCTTTGTGTTTATTGTTTAGGGTTTAATGTTAGAGGTTTTAGAAATTTGGGTTTAATGTTACAGTTTGTAAAACCCTAATGGACCCAAAATACAAAACCTTAAAATAGAATATTAAAAACAACCTAAAAGTCAACTAGATAAATCTCAAAACATAAATAGATGATCTTAGATGGCGAATCTATCTGTTTGTCCCAAAAGGCCCAACGCACTCAAGAAACATATATTATGTGCCCCATTCTGAGAAAGTATGTGAAAGTTAGCAAAAACCCTTTTCGGGAACTTCAAAAATCTTGAAAACGTTTTTTAGAGTGTTTGGTAATACAACGAGCCAAAGTGTTCACGTTATTATTCTTTCCATGGTTAGGTTATAGTGATTAGGGTTTTGGGATTAGTGTTTAGGGTTTAGGGTTTATGGTTACAGTTTATTGTTAGTGTGTATGTTTATTTAAGAGTTATGGTGATGGATTAGTTGTTGGTTATTGTTTAGGGTTTAATGTTAGAGGTTTTAGAAATTAGGGTTTAATGTTACAGTTTGTAAAACCCTAATGGACCCAAATTACAAAACCCTAAAATAGAATATAAAAAACAACCTAAAAGTCAACTAGATAAATCTCAAAACATAAATAGATGATCTTAGATGGCGAAGCTATCTGTTGGTCCCAGAAGGCCCAACGCACTCAAGAAACATATATTATGTGCCCCATTCTGAGAAAGTATGTGAAAGTTAGCAAAAACACTTTCGGGAACTTCAAAAATCTTGAAAACGTTTTTTAGAGTGTTTGGTAATACAACGAGCCAAAATGTTCACATTATTATTCTTTCCATGGTTAGGTTATAGTGATTAGGGTTTTGGGATTAGTGTTTAGGGTTTAGGGTTTATGGTTACAGTTTATTGTTAGTGTGTATGTTTATTTAAGAGTTATGGTGATGGATTAGTTGTTGGTTATAGGGCTAGGGCTTTGTGTTTATAGTTTAGGGTTTAATGTTAGAGGTTTTAGAAATTAGGTTTAAATGTTACAGTTTGTAAAACCCTAACGGACCCAAAATACAAAATCCTATAATAGAATATTAAAAACAACCTAAATGTCAACTAAATAAATCTCAAAACGTAAAACAGACGATCTTAGATGTCGAAGCTATCTGTTGGTCCCAGAAGAACCAACGCACTAAAAAAACAAATATTATGTGCCCCATTCTGAGAAAGTATGTGAAAGTTAGCAAAACCCCTTTCGGGAACTTTAAAAATCTTGAAAACGGATTTCAGAGTGTTTGGATAATACAACGAGCCAAAATCTTCACGTTATTATCCTGTACATGGTTAGGTTATAGTGATTAGGGTATTGTGATTAGTGATTAGAGTTTATGATTTCTGGTTACGGCGTATTGTTAGTGTTTATTGTTATTTAGGACATTGTGTTTTTTGTTTAGGGTTTTATGTTAGAGGTTTTAGAAATTATGGTTTAATGTTATGGTTTGTAAAGCCCTAACGGATCCAAAATACGAAAACCTAAAATAGAATATTAAAAGAACCTAAAACTCAACTAAATAAATCTCAAAACATAAAACAGACGATCTTAGATGGCGAAGCACTCTGTTGGTCCCAAAAGGCCCAACGCACTCAAAAAACATATATTATGTGCCCCATTCTGAGAAAGTATGTGAAAGTTAGCAAAAACCCTTTCGGGAACTTCAAAAATCTTGAAAACGGTTTTCAGAGTGTTAGGTAATACAACGAGCCAAAATCATCAAATTATTATCCTACCATGGTTAGGTTTTAGTGATAAGGGTTTTGTGATTAGCGTTTAGGGTTTAGGGTTTCTGGTTACGGTTTATTATTAGTGTTTATGGTTATTTAGGGCTTATGGTGATGGATTAGGTGTAGGTTATAGGGTTAGGGCTTTGTGTTTATTGTTTAGGGTTTAATGTTAGAGGTTTTAGAAATTAGGGTTTAATGTTACAGTTTGTAAAACCCTAATGGACCAAAAATACAAAACCCTAAAATAGAATATTAAAAACAACCTAAAAGTCAACTAGATAAATCTCAAAACATAAAATAGATGATCTTAGATGGCGAAGCAATCTGTTGGTCCCAGAAGGCCCAACACACTCAAGAAACATATATTATGTGCCCCATTCTGAGAAAGTATGTGAAAGTTAGCAAAAACCCTTTCGGGAACTTCAAAAATCTTGAAAACGTTTTTTAGAGTGTTTGGTAATACAACGAGCCAAAATGTTCACGTTATTATTCTTTCCATGGTTAGGTTTTAGTGATTAGGGTTTTGTGATTAGTGTTTAGGGTTTAGGGTTTATGGTTACGGTTTATTGTTAGTGTGTATGTTTATTTAAGAGTTATGGTGATGGATTAGTTGTTGGTCATAGGGTTAGGGCTTTGTGTTTATTGTTTAGGGTTTAATGTTAGAGGTTTTAGAAATTAGGGTTTAATGTTACAGTTTGTAAAACCCTAATGGACCCAAAATACAAAACCCTAAAATAGAATATTAAAAACAACCTAAAAGTCAACTAGATAAATCTCAAAGCATAAATAGATGATCTTAGATGGCGAAGCTATCTGTTGGTCCCAGAAGGCTCAACGCACTCAAGAAACATATATTATGTGCCCCATTCTGAGAAAGTATGTGAAAGTTAGCAAAAACCCTTTTCGGGAACTTCAAAAATCTTGAAAACGTTTTTTAGAGTGTTTGGTAATACAACGAGCCAAAATGTTCACGTTATTATTCTTTCCATGGTTAGGTTATAGTGATTAGGGTTTTGGGATTAGTGTTTAGGGTTTAGGGTTTATGGTTACAGTTTATTGTTAGTGTGTATGTTTATTTAGGACATTGTGTTTTTTGTTTAGGGTTTTATGTTAGAGGTTATAGAAATTATGGTTTAATGTTATGGTTTGTAAAGCCCTAACGGATCCAAAATACGAAACCCTAAAATAGAATATTAAAAGAACCTAAAACTCAACTAAATAAATCTCAAAACATAAAACAGACGATCTTAGATGGCGAAGCACTCTGTTGGTCCCAAAAGGCCCAACGCACTCAAAAAGCATATATTATGTGCCCCATCTGAGAAAGTATGTGAAAGTTAGCAAAAACCCTTTCGGGAACTTCAAAAATCTTGAAAACGGTTTTCAGAGTGTTAGGTAATACAAGGAGCCAAAATCATCAAATTATTATCCTACCATGGTTAGGTTTTAGTGATAAGGGTTTTGTGATTAGTGTTTAGGGTTTAGGGTTTCTGGTTACGGTTTATTGTTAGTGTTTATGGTTATTTAGGGCTTATGGTGATGGATTAGGTGTAGGTTATAGGGTTAGGGCTTTGTGTTTATTGTTTAGGGTTTAATGTTAGAGGTTTTAGAAATTAGGGTTTAATGTTACAGTTTGTAAAACCCTAATGGACCCAAAATACAAAACCCTAAAATAGAATATTAAAAACAACCTAAAAGTCAACTAGATAAATCTCAAAACATAAAATAGATGATCTTAGATGGAGAAGCTATCTGTTGGTCCCAGAAGGCCCAACGCACTCAAGAAACATATATTATGTGCCCCATTCTAAGAAAGTATGTGAAAGTTAGCAAAAACCCTTTCGGGAACTTCAAAAATCTTGAAAACGTTTTTTAGAGTGTTTGGTAATACAACGAGCCAAAATGTTCACGTTATTATTCTTTCCATGGTTAGGTTATATTGATTAGGGTTTTGTGATTAGTGTTTAGGGTTTAGGGTTTAGGGTTTATGGTTACAGTTTATTGTTAGTGTGTATGTTTATTTAAGAGTTATGGTGATGGATTAGTTGTTGGTCATAGGGTTAGGGCTTTGTGTTTATTGTTTAGGGTTTAATGTTACAGGTTTTAGAAATTTGGGTTTAATGTTACAGTTTGTAAAACCCTAATGGACCCAAAATACAAAACCTTAAAATAGAATATTAAAAACAACCTAAAAGTGAACTAGATAAATCTCAAAACATAAATAGATGATCTTAGATGGCGAAGCTATCTGTTGGTCCCAAAAGGCCCAACGCACTCAAGAAACATATATTATGTGCCCCATTCTGAGAAAGTATGTGAAAGTTAGCAAAAACCCTTTTCGGGAACTTCAAAAATCTTGAAAACGTTTTTTAGAGTGTTTGGTAATACAACGAGCCAAAATGTTCACGTTATTATTCTTTCCATGGTTAGGTTATAGTGATTAGGGTTTTGGGATTAGTGTTTAGGTTTTAGGGTTTATGGTTACAATTTATTGTTAGTGTGTATGTTTATTTAAGAGTTATGGTGATGGATTAGTTGTTGGTTATAGGGCTAGGGCTTTGTGTTTATTGTTTAGGGTTTAATGTTAGAGGTTTTAGAAATTAGGGTTTAATGTTACAGTTTGTAAAACCCTAATGGACCCAAATTACAAAACCCTAAAATAGAATATAAAAAACAACCTAAAAGTCAACTAGATAAATCTCAAATCATAAATAGATGATCTTAGATGGCGAAGCTATCTGTTGGTCCCAGAAGGCCCAACGCACTCAAGAAACATATATTATGTGCCCCATTCTGAGAAAGTATGTGAAAGTTAGCAAAAATCCTTTCGGGAACTTCAAAAATCTTGAAAACGTTTTTTAGAGTGTTTGGTAATACAACGAGCCAAAATGTTCACGTTATTATTCTTTCCATGGTTAGGTTATAGTGATTAGGGTTTTGGGATTAGTGTTTAGGGTTTAGGGTTTATGGTTACAGTTTATTGTTAGTGTGTATGTTTATTTAAGAGTTATGGTGATGGATTAGTTGTTGGTTATAGGGCTAGGGCTTTGTGTTTATAGTTTAGGGTTTAATGTTAGAGGTTTTAGAAATTAGGTTTAAATGTTACAGTTTGTAAAACCCTAACGGACCCAAAATACAAAATCCTATAATAGAATATTAAAAACAACCTAAATGTCAACTAAATAAATCTCAAAACGTAAAACAGACGATCTTAGATGGCGAAGCTATCTGTTGGTCCCAGAAGAACCAACGCACTAAAAAAACATATATTATGTGCCCCATTCTGAGAAAGTATGTGAAAGTTAGCAAAACCCCTTTCGGGAACTTTAAAAATCTTGTAAACGGATTTCAGAGTGTTTGAATAATACAACGAGCCAAAATCTTCACGTTATTATCCTTTACATGGTTAGGTTATAGTGATTAGGGTATTGTGATTAGTGATTAGAGTTTATGATTTCTGGTTACGGCGTATTGTTAGTGTTTATGGTTATTTAGGACATTGTGTTTTTTGTTTAGGGTTTTATGTTAGAGGTTTTAGAAATTATGGTTTAATGTTATGGTTTGTAAAGCCCTAACGGATCCAAATTACGAAAACCTAAAATAGAATATTAAAAGAACCTAAAACTCAACTAAATAAATCTCAAAACATAAAACAGACGATCTTAGATGGCGAAGCACTCTGTTGGTCCCAAAAGGCCCAACGCACTCAAAAAACATATATTATGTGCCCCATTCTAAGAAAGTATGTGAAAGTTAGCAAAAACCCTTTCGGGAACTTCAAAAATCTTGAAAACGGTTTTCAGAGTGTTAGGTAATACAACGAGCCAAAATCATCAAATTATTATCCTACCATGGTTAGGTTTTAGTGATAAGGGTTTTGTGATTAGTGTTTAGGGTTTAGGGTTTCTGGTTACGGTTTATTGTTAGTGTTTATGGTTATTTAGGGCTTATGGTGATGGATTAGGTGTAGGTTATAGGGTTAGGGCTTTGTGTTTATTGTTTAGGGTTTAATGTTAGAGGTTTTAGAAATTAGGGTTTAATGTTACAGTTTGTAAAACCCTAATGGACCCAAAATACAAAACCCTAAAATAGAATATTAAAAACAACCTAAAAGTCAACTAGATAAATCTCAAAACATAAAATAGATGATGATCTTAGATGGCGAAGCTATCTGTTGGTCCCAGAAGGCCCAACGCACTCAAGAAACATATATTATGTGCCCCATTCTGAGAAAGTATGTGAAAGTTAGCAAAAACCCTTTCGGGAACTTCAAAAATCTTGAAAACGTTTTTTAGAGTGTTTGGTAATACAACGAGCCAAAATGTTCACGTTATTATTCTTTCCATGGTTAGGTTATAGTGATTAGGGTTTTGGGATTAGTGTTTAGGGTTTAGGGTTTATGGTTACAGTTTATTGTTAGTGTGGATGTTTATTTAAGAGTTATGGTGATGGATTAGTTGTTGGTTATAGGGCTAGGGCTTTGTGTTTATTGTTTAGGGTTTAATGTTAGAGATTTTAGAAATTAGGTTTTAATGTTACAGTTTGTAAAACCCTAACGGACCCAAAATACAAAATCCTATAATAGAATATTAAAAGCAACATAAATGTCAACTAAATAATTCTCAAAACGTAAAACAGACGATCTTAGATGGCGAAGCTATCTGTTGGTCCCAGAAGAACCAACGCACTAAAAAAACATATATTATGTGCCCTATTCTGAGAAAGTATGTGAAAGTTAGCAAAACCCCTTTCGGGAACTTTAAAAATCTTGAAAACGGTTTTCAGAGTGTTTGGATAATACTACGAGCCAAAATCTTCACGTTATTATCCTTTACATGGTTAGGTTTTAGTGATTAGGGTATTGTGATTAGTGATTAGAGTTTATGATTTCTGGTTACGGTGTATTGTTAGTGTTTATGGTTATTTAGGACATTGTGTTTTTTGTTTAGGGTTTTATGTTAGAGGTTATAGAAATTATGGTTTAATGTTATGGTTTGTAAAGCCCTAACGGATCCAAAATACGAAACCCTAAAATATAATATTAAAAGAACCTAAAACTCAACTAAATAAATCTCAAAACATAAAACAGACGATCTTAGATGGCGAAGCACTCTGTTGGTCCCAAAAGGCCCAACGCACTCAAAAAGCATATATTATGTGCCCCATCTGAGAAAGTATGTGAAAGTTAGCAAAAACCCTTTCGGGAACTTCAAAAATCTTGAAAACGGTTTTCAGAGTGTTAGGTAATACAAAGAGCCAAAATCATCAAATTATTATCCTACCATGGTTAGGTTTTAGTGATAAGGGTTTTGTGATTAGTGTTTAGGGTTTAGGGTTTCTGGTTACGGTTTATTGTTAGTGTTTATGGTTATTTAGGGCTTATGGTGATGGATTAGGTGTAGGTTATAGGGTTAGGGCTTTGTGTTTATTGTTTAGGGTTTAATGTTAGAGGTTTTAGAAATTAGGGTTTAATGTTATAGTTTGTAAAACCCTAATGGACCCAAAATACAAAACCCTAAAATAGAATATTAAAAACAACCTAAAAGTCAACTAGATAAATCTCAAAACATAAAATAGATGATCTAAGATGGCGAAGCAATCTGTTGGTCCCAGAAGGCCCAACGCACTCAAGAAACATATATTATGTGCCCCATTCTGAGAAAGTATGTGAAAGTTAGCAAAAACCCTTTCGGGAACTTCAAAAATCTTGAAAACGTTTTTTAGAGTGTTTGGTAATACAACGAGCCAAAATGTTCACGTTATTATTCTTTCCATGGTTAGGTTTTAGTGATAAGGGTTTTGTGATTAGTGTTTAGGGTTTAGGGTTTATGGTTACGGTTTATTGTTAGTGTGTATGTTTATTTAAGAGTTATGGTGATGGATTAGTTGTTGGTCATAGGGTTAGGGCTTTGTGTTTATTGTTTAGGGTTTAATGTTAGAGGTTTTAGAAATTAGGGTTTAATGTTATAGTTTGTAAAACCCTAATGGACCCAAAATACAAAACCCTAAAATAGAATATTAAAAACAACCTAAAAGTCAACTAGATAAATCTCAAAACATAAATAGATGATCTTAGATGGCGAAGCTATCTGTTGGTCCCAGAAGGCCCAACGCACTCAAGAAACATATATTATGTGCCCCATTCTGAGAAAGTATGTGAAAGTTAGCAAAAACCCTTTCGGGAACTTCAAAAATCTTGAAAACGTTTTTTAGATTGTTTGGTAATACAACGAGCCAAAATGTTCACGTTATTATTCTTTCCATGGTTAGGTTATAGTGATTAGGGTTTTGGGATTAGTGTTTAGGGTTTAGGGTTTATGGTTACAGTTTATTGTTAGTGTGTATGTTTATTTAAGAGTTATGGTGATGGATTAGTTGTTGGTTATAGGGCTAGGGCTTTGTGTTTATTGTTTAGGGTTTAATGTTAGAGATTTTAGAAATTAGGGTTTAATGTTACAGTTTGTAAAACCCTAATGGACCCAAAATACAAAACCCTAAAATAGAATATTAAAAACAACCTAAAAGTCAACTAGATAAATATCAAAACATAAATAGATGATCTTAGATGGCGAAGCTATCTGTTGGTCCCAGAAGGCCCAACGCACTCAAGAAACATATATTATGTGCCCCATTCTGAGAAAGTATGTGAAAGTTAGCAAAAACCCTTTCGGGAACTTCAAAAATCTTGAAAACGTTTTTTAGAGTGTTTGGTAATACAACGAGCTAAAATGTTCACGTTATTATTCTTTCCATGGTTGGTTATAGTGATTAGGGTTTTAGGATTAGTGTTTAGGGTTTAGGGTTTATGGTTACAGTTTATTGTTAGTGTGTATGTTTATTTAAGAGTTATGGTGATGGATTAGTTGTTGGTTATAGGGCTAGGGCTTTGTGATTATTGTTTAGGGTTTAATGTTAGAGGTTTTAGAAATTAGGTTTTAATGTTACAGTTTGTAAAACCCTAACGGACCCAAAATACAAAATCCTATAATAGAATATTAAAAACAACCTAAATGTCAACTAAATAAATCTCAAAACGTAAAACAGACGATCTTAGATGGCGAAGCTATCTGTTGGTCCCAGAAGAACCAACGCACTAAAAAAAACATATATTATGTGCCCCATTCTGAGAAAGTATGTGAAAGTTAGCAAAACCCCTTTCGGGAACTTTAAAAATCTTGAAAACGGTTTTCAAAGTGTTTGGATAATACAACGAGCCAAAATCTTCACGTTATTATCCTTTACATGGTTAGGTTTTAGTGATTAGGGTATTGTGATTAGTGATTAGAGTTTATGATTTCTGGTTACGGTGTATTGTTAGTGTTTATGGTTATTTAGGACATTGTGTTTTTTGTTTAGGGTTTTATGTTAGAGGTTTTAGAAATTATGGTTTAATGTTATGGTTTGTAAAGCCCTAACGGCTCCAAAATACGAAACCCTAAAATAGAATATTAAAAGAACCTAAAACTCAACAAAATAAATCTCAAAACATAAAACAGACGATCTTAGATGGCGAAGCACTCTGTTGGTCCCAAAAGGTCCAACGAACTCAAAAAAAAAAAAAATTATGTGCCCCATTCTGAGAAAGTATGTGAAAGTTAGTAAAAACCCTTTCGGGAACTTCAAAAATCTTGAAAACGTTTTTTAGAGTGTTTGGTAATACAACGAGCCAAAATGTTCACGATATTATTCTTTCCATGGTTAGGTTATAGTGATTAGGGTTTTGGGATTAGTGTTTAGGGTTTAGGGTTTATGGTTACAGTTTATTGTTAGTGTGTATGTTTATTTAAGAGTTATGGTGATGGATTAGTAGTTGGTTATAGGGCTAGGGCTTTGTGTTTATTGTTTAGGGTTTAATGTTAGAGGTTTTAGAAATTAGGTTTTAATGTTACAGTTTGTAAAACCCTAACGGACCCAAAATACAAAATCCTATAATAGAATATTAAAAACAACCTAAATGTCAACTAAATAAATCTCAAAACGTAAAACAGACGATCTTAGATGGCGAAGCTATCTGTTGGTCCCAGAAGAACCAACGCACTAAAAAAACATATATTATGTGCCCCATTCTGAGAAAGTATGTGAAAGTTAGCAAAACCCCTTTCAGGAACTTTAAAAATCTTGAAAACGGTTTTCAGAGTGTTTGGATAATACAACGAGCCAAAATCTTCACGTTATTATCCTTTACATGGTTAGGTTTTAGTGATTAGGGTATTGTTATTAGTGATTAGAGTTTATGATTTCTGGTTACGGTGTATTGTTAGTGTTTATGGTTATTTAGGACATTGTGTTTTTTGTTTAGGGTTTTATGTTAGAGGTTTTAGAAATTATGGTTTAATGTTATGGTTTGTAAAGCCCTAACGGATCCAAAATACGAAACCCTAAAATAGAATATTAAAAGAACCTAAAACTCAACTAAATAAATCTCAAAACATAAAACAGACGATCTTAGATGGCGAAGCACTCTGTTGGTCCCAAAAGGCCCAACGCACTCAAAAAACATATATTATGTGCCCCATCTGAGAAAGTATGAGAAAGTTAGCAAAAACCCTTTCGGGAACTTCAAAAATCTTGAAAATGGTTTTCAGAGTGTTAGGTAATACAACGAGCCAAAATCATCAAATTATTATCCTACCATGGTTAGGTTTTAGTGATAAGGGTTTTGTGATTAGTGTTTAGGGTTTAGGGTTTCTGGTTACGGTTTATTGTTAGTGTTTATGGTTATTTAGGGCTTATGGTGATGGATTAGGTGTAGGTTATAGGGTTAGGGCTTTGTGTTTATTGTTTAGGGTTTAATGTTAGAGGTTTTAGAAATTAGGGTTTAATGTTACAGTTTGTAAAACCCTAATGGACCCAAAATACAAAACCCTAAAATAGAATATTAAAAACAACCTAAAAGTCAACTAGATAAATCTCAAAACATAAATAGATGATCTTAGATGGCGAAGCTATCTGTTGGTCCCAGAAGGCCCAACACACTCAAGAAACATATATTATGTGCCCCATTCTGAGAAAGTATGTGAAAGTTAGCAAAAACCCTTTCGGGAACTTCAAAAATCTTGAAAATGTTTTTTAGAGTGTTTGGTAATACAACAAGCCAAAATGTTCACGTTATTATTCTTTCCATGGTTAGGTTATAGTGATTAGGGTTTTGGGATTAGTGTTTAGGGTTTAGGGTTTATGGTTATAGGTTATTGTTAGTGTGTATGTTTATTTAAGAGTTATGGTGATGGATTAGTTGTTGGTTATAGGGTTAGGGCTTTGTGTTTATTGTTTAGGGTTTAATGTTAGAGGTTTTAGAAATTAGGTTTTAATGTTACAGTTTGTAAAACCCTAACGGACCCAAAATACAAAATCCTATAATAGAATATTAAAAACAACCTAAATGTCAACTAAATAAATCTCAAAACGTAAAACAGACGATCTTAGATGGCGAAGCTATCTGTTGGTCCCAGAAGAACCAACGCACTAAAAAAACATATATTATGTGCCCCATTCTGAGAAAGTATGTGAAAGTTAGCAAAACCCCTTTCGGGAACTTTAAAAATCTTGAAAACGGATTTCAGAGTGTTTGGATAATACAACGAGCCAAAATCTTCACGTTATTATCCTTTACATGGTTAGGTTTTAGTGATTAGGGTATTGTGATTAGTGATTAGAGTTTATGATTTCTGGTTACGGCGTATTGTTAGTGTTTATGGTTATTTAGGACATTGTGTTTTTTGTTTAGGGTTTTATGTTAGAGGTTTTAGAAATTATGGTTTAATGTTATGGTTTGTAAAGCCCTAACGGATCAAAAATACGAAACCCTAAAATAGAATATTAAAAGAACCTAAAACTCAACTAAATAAATCTCAAAACATAAAACAGACGATCTTAGATGGCGAAGCACTCTGTTGGTCCCAAAAGGCCCAACGCACTCAAAAAACATATATTATGTGCCCCATTCTGAGAAAGTATGTGAGAGTTAGCAAAAACCCTTTCGGGAACTTCAAAAATCTTGAAAACGGTTTTCAGAGTGTTAGGTAATACAACGAGCCAAAATCATCAAATTATTATCCTACCATGGTTAGGTTTTAGTGATAAGGGTTTTGTGATTAGTGTTTAGGGTTTAGGGTTTCTGGTTACGGTTTATTGTTAGTGTTTATGGTTATTTAGGGCTTATGGTGATGGATTAGGTGTAGGTTATTGGGTTAGGGCTTTGTGTTTATTGTTTAGGGTTTAATGTTAGAGGTTTTAGAAATTAGGGTTTAATGTTACAGTTTGTAAAACCCTAATGGACCCAAAATACAAAACCCTAAAATAGAATATTAAAAACAACCTAAAAGTCAACTAGATAAATCTCAAAACATAAAATAGATGATCTTAGATGGCGAAGCTATCTGTTGGTCCCAGAAGGCCCAACGCACTGAAGAAACATATATTATGTGCCCCATTCTGAGAAAGTATGTGAAAGTTAGCAAAAACCCTTTCGGGAACTTCAAAAATCTTGAAAACGTTTTTTAGAGTGTTTGGTAATACAACGAGCCAAAATGTTCACGTTATTATTCTTTCCATGGTTAGGTTATAGTGATTAGGGTTTTGGGATTAGTGTTTAGGGTTTAGGGTTTATGGTTACAGTTTATTGTTAGTGTGTATGTTTATTTAAGAGTTATGGTGATGGATTAGTTGTTGGTTATAGGGCAAGGGCTTTGTGTTTATTGTTTAGGGTTTAATGTTAGAGGTTTTAGAAATTAGGGTTTAATGTTACAGTTTGTAAAACCCTAACGGACCCAAAATACAAAATCCTATAATAGAATATTAAAAACAACCTAAATGTCAACTAAATAAATCTCAAAACGTAAAACAGACGATCTTAGATGGCGAAGCTATCTGTTGGTCCCAGAAGAACCAACGCACTAAAAAAACATATATTATGTGCCCCATTCTGAGAAAGTATGTGAAAGTTAGCAAAACCCCTTTCGGGAACTTTAAAAATCTTGAAAACGGATTTCAGAGTGTTTGGATAATACAACGAGCCAAAATCTTCACGTTATTATCCTTTACATGGTTGGGTTTTAGTGATTAGGTTATTGTGATTAGTGATTAGAGTTTATGATTTCTGGTTACGGCGTATTGTTAGTGTTTATGGTTATTTAGGACATTGTGTTTTTTGTTTAGGGTTTTATGTTAGAGGTTTTAGAAATTATGGTTTAATGTTATGGTTTGTAAAGCCCTAACGGATCCAAAATACGAAACCCTAAAATAGAATATTAAAAGAACCTAAAACTCAACTAAATAAATCTCAAAACATAAAACAGACGATCTTAGATGGCGAAGCACTCTGTTGGTCCCAAAAGGCCCAACGCACTCAAAAAACATATATTATGTGCCCCATTCTGAGAAAGTATGTGAGAGTTAGCAAAAACCCTTTCGGGAACTTCAAAAATCTTGAAAACGGTTTTCAGAGTGTTAGGTAATACAACGAGCCAAAATCATCAAATTATTATCCTACCATGGTTAGGTTTTAGTGATAATGGTTTTGTGATTAGTGTTTAGGGTTTAGGGTTTCTGGTTACGGTTTATTGTTAGTGTTTATGGTTATTTAGGGCTTATGGTGATGGATTAGGTGTAGGTTATAGGGTTAGGGCTTTGTGTTTATTGTTTAGGGTTTAATGTTAGAGGTTTTAGAAATTAGGGTTTAATGTTACAGTTTGTAAAACCCTAATGGAACCAAAATACAAAACCCTAAAATAGAATATTAAAAACAACCTAAAAGTCAACTAAATAAATCTCAAAACATAAAATAGATGATCTTAGATGGCGAAGCTATCTGTTGGTCCCAGAAGGCCCAACGCACTGAATAAACATATATTATGTGCCCCATTCTGAGAAAGTATGTGAAAGTTAGCAAAAACCCTTTCGGGAACTTCAAAAATCTTGAAAACGTTTTTTAGAGTGTTTGGTAATACAACGAGCCAAAATGTTCACGTTATTATTCTTTCCATGGTTAGGTTATAGTGATTAGGGTTTTGGGATTAGTGTTTAGGGTTTAGGGTTTATGGTTACAGTTTATTGTTAGTGTGTATGTTTATTTAAGAGTTATGGTGATGGATTAGTTGTTGGTTATAGGGCTAGGGCTTTGTGTTTATTGTTTAGGGTTTAATGTTAGAGGTTTTAGAAATTAGGTTTTAATGTTACAGTTTGTAAAACCCTAACGGACCCAAAATACAAAATCCTATAATAGAATATTAAAAACAACCTAAATGTCAACTAAATAAATCTCAAAACGTAAAACAGACGATCTTAGATGGCGAAGCTATCTGTTGGTCCCAGAAGAACCAACGCACTAAAAAAACATATATTATGTGCCCCATTCTGAGAAAGTATGTGAAAGTTAGCAAAACCCCTTTCAGGAACTTTAAAAATCTTGAAAACGGTTTTCAGAGTGTTTGGATAATACAACGAGCCAAAATCTTCACGTTATTATCCTTTACATGGTTAGGTTTTAGTGATTAGGGTATTGTGATTAGTGATTAGAGTTTATGATTTCTGGTTACGGCGTATTGTTAGTGTTTATGGTTATTTAGGACATTGTGTTTTTTGTTTAGGGTTTTATGTTAGAGGTTTTAGAAATTATGGTTTAATGTTATGGTTTGTAAAGCCCTAACTGATCAAAAATACGAAACCCTAAAATAGAATATTAAAAGAACCTAAAACTCAACTAAATAAATCTCAAAACATAAAACAGACGATCTTAGATGGCGAAACACTCTGTTGGTCCCAAAAGGCCCAACGCACTCAAAAAACATATATTATGTGCCCCATTCTTAGAAAGTATGTGAGAGTTAGCAAAAACCCTTTCGGGAACTTCAAAAATCTTGAAAACGGTTTTCAGAGTGTTAGGTAATACAACGAGCCAAAATCATCAAATTATTATCCTACCATGGTTATGTTTTAGTGATAAGGGTTTTGTGATTAGTGTTTAGGGTTTAGGGTTTCTGGTTACGGTTAATTGTTAGTGTTTATGGTTATTTAGGGCTTATGGTGATGGATTAGGTGTAGGTTATAGGGTTAGGGCTTTGTGTTTATTGTTTAGGGTTTAATGTTAGAGGTTTTAGAAATTAGGGTTTAATGTTACAGTTTGTAAAACCCTAATGGACCCAAAATACAAAACCCTAAAATAGAATATTAAAAACAACCTAAAAGTCAACTAGATAAATCTCAAAACATAAAATAGATGATCTTAGATGGCGAAGCTATCTGTTGGTCCCAGAAGGCCCAACGCACTCAAGAAACATATATTATGTGCCCCATTCTGAGAAAGTATGTGAAAGTTAGCAAAAACCCTTTCGGGAACTTCAAAAATCTTGAAAACGTTTTTTAGAGTGTTTGGTAATACAACGAGCCAAAATGTTCACGTTATTATTCTTTCCATGGTTAGGTTATAGTGATTAGGGTTTTGGGATTAGTGTTTAGGGTTTAGGGTTTATGGTTACAGTTTATTGTTAGTGTGTGTTTATTTAAGAGTTATGGTGATGGATTAGTTGTTGGTTATAGGGCAAGGGCTTTGTGTTTATTGTTTAGGGTTTAATGTTAGAGGTTTTAAAAATTAGGGTTTAATGTTACAGTTTGTAAAACCCTAACGGACCCAAAATACAAAATCCTATAATAGAATATTAAAAACAACCTAAATGTCAACTAAATAAATCTCAAAACGTAAAACAGACGATCTTAGATGACGAAGCTATCTGTTGGTCCCAGAAGAACCAACGCACTAAAAAAACATATATTATGTGCCCCATTCTGAGAAAGTATGTGAAAGTTAGCAAAACCCCTTTCGGGAACTTTAAAAATCTTGAAAACGGATTTCAGAGTGTTTGGATAATACAACGAGCCAAAATCTTCACGTTATTATCCTTTACATGGTTAGGTTTTAGTGATTAGGGTATTGTGATTAGTGATTAGAGTTTATGATTTCTGGTTACGGCGTATTGTTAGTGTTTATGGTTATTTAGGACATTGTGTTTTTTGTTTAGGGTTTTATGTTAGAGGTTTTAGAAATTATGGTTTAATGTTATGGTTTGTAAAGCCCTAACGGATCAAAAATACGAAACCCTAAAATAGAATATTAAAAGAACATAAAACTCAACTAAATAAATCTCAAAACATAAAACAGACGATCTTAGATGGCGAAGCACTCTGTTGGTCCCAAAAGGCTCAACGCACTCAAAAACATATATTATGTGCCCCATTCTGAGAAAGTATGTGAGAGTTAGCAAAAACCCTTTCGGGAACTTCAAAAATCTTGAAAACGGTTTTCAGAGTGTTAGGTAATACAACGAGCCAAAATCATCAAATTATTATCCTACCATGGTTAGGTTTTAGTGATAAGGGTTTTGTGATTAGTGTTTAGGGTTTAGGGTTTCTGGTTACGGTTTATTGTTAGTGTTTATGGTTATTTAGGGCTTATGGTGATGGATTAGGTGTAGGTTATAGGGTTAGGGCTTTGTGTTTATTGTTTAGGGTTTAATGTTAGAGGTTTTAGAAATTAGGGTTTAATGTTACAGTTTGTAAAACCCTAATGGACCCAAAATACAAAACCCTAAAATAGAATATTAAAAACAACCTAAAAGTCAACTAGATAAATCTCAAAACATAAATAGATGATCTTAGATGGCGAAGCTATCTGTTGGTCCCAGAAGGCCCAACACACTCAAGAAACATATATTATGTGCCCCATTCTGAGAAAGTATGTGAAAGTTAGCAAAAACCCTTTCGGGAACTTCAAAAATCTTGAAAATGTTTTTTAGAGTGTTTGGTAATACAACAAGCCAAAATGTTCACGTTATTATTCTTTCCATGGTTAGGTTATAGTGATTAGGGTTTTGGGATTAGTGTTTAGGGTTTAGGGTTTATGGTTATAGGTTATTGTTAGTGTGTATGTTTATTTAAGAGTTATGGTGATGGATTAGTTGTTGGTTATAGGGTTAGGGCTTTGTGTTTATTGTTTAGGGTTTAATGTTAGAGGTTTTAGAAATTAGGTTTTAATGTTACAGTTTGTAAAACCCTAACGGACCCAAAATACAAAATCCTATAATAGAATATTAAAAACAACCTAAATGTCAACTAAATAAATCTCAAAACGTAAAACAGACGATCTTAGATGGCGAAGCTATCTGTTGGTCCCAGAAGAACCAACGCACTAAAAAAACATATATTATGTGCCCCATTCTGAGAAAGTATGTGAAAGTTAGCAAAACCCCTTTCGGGAACTTTAAAAATCTTGAAAACGGATTTCAGAGTGTTTGGATAATACAACGAGCCAAAATCTTCACGTTATTATCCTTTACATGGTTAGGTTTTAGTGATTAGGGTATTGTGATTAGTGATTAGAGTTTATGATTTCTGGTTACGGCGTATTGTTAGTGTTTATGGTTATTTAGGACATTGTGTTTTTTGTTTAGGGTTTTATGTTAGAGGTTTTAGAAATTATGGTTTAATGTTATGGTTTGTAAAGCCCTAACGGATCAAAAATACGAAACAATAAAATAGAATATTAAAAGAACCTAAAACTCAACTAAATAAATCTCAAAACATAAAACAGACGATCTTAGATGGCGAAGCACTCTGTTGGTCCCAAAAGGCCCAACGCACTCAAAAAACATATATTATGTGCCCCATTCTGAGAAAGTATATGAGAGTTAGCAAAAACCCTTTCGGGAACTTCAAAAATCTTGAAAACGGTTTTCAGAGTGTTAGGTAATACAACGAGCCAAAATCATCAAATTATTATCCTACCATGGTTAGGTTTTAGTGATAAGGGTTTTGTGATTAGTGTTTAGGGTTTAGGGTTTCTGGTTACGGTTTATTGTTAGTGTTTATGGTTATTTAGGGCTTATGGTGATGGATTAGGTGTAGGTTATAGGGTTAGGGCTTTGTGTTTATTGTTTAGGGTTTAATGTTAGAGGTTTTAGAAATTAGGGTTTAATGTTACATTTTGTAAAACCCTAATGGACCCAAAATACAAAACCCTAAAATAGAATATTAAAAACAACCTAAAAGTCAACTAGATAAATCTCAAAACATAAAATAGATGATCTTAGATGGCTAAGCTATCTGTTGGTCCCAGAAGGCCCAACGCACTCAAGAAACATATATTATGTGCCCCATTCTGAGAAAGTATGTGAAAGTTAGCAAAAACCCTTTCGGGAACTTCAAAAATCTTGAAAACGTTTTTTAGAGTGTTTGGTAATACAACGAGCCAAAATGTTCACGTTATTATTCTTTCCATGGTTAGGTTATAGTGATTAGGGTTTTGGGATTAGTGTTTAGGGTTTAGGGTTTATGGTTACAGTTTATTGTTAGTGTGTATGTTTATTTAAGAGTTATGGTGATGGATTAGTTGTTAGTTATAGGGCAAGGGCTTTGTGTTTATTGTTTAGGGTTTAATGTTAGAGGTTTTAGAAATTAGGGTTTAATATACAGTTTGTAAAACCCTAACGGACCCAAAATACAAAATCCTATAATAGAATATTAAAAACAACCTAAATGTCAACTAAATAAATCTCAAAACGTAAAACAGACGATCTTAGATGGCGAAGCTATCTGTTGGTCCCAGAAGAACCAACGCACTAAAAAAACATATATTATGTGCCCTATTCTGAGAAAGTATGTGAAAGTTAGCAAAACCCCTTTCGGGAACTTTAAAATTCTTGAAAACGGATTTCAGAGTGTTTGGATAATACAACGAGCCAAAATCTTCACGTTATTATCCTTTACATGGTTAGGTTTTAGTGATTAGGGTATTGTGATTAGTGATTAGAGTTTATGATTTCTGGTTACGGCGTATTGTTAGTGTTTATGGTTATTTAGGACATTGTGTTTTTTGTTTAGGGTTTTATGTTAGAGGTTTTAGAAATTATGGTTTAATGTTATGGTTTGTAAAGCCCTAACTGATCAAAAATACGAAACCCTAAAATAGAATATTAAAAGAACCTAAAACTCAACTAAATAAATCTCAAAACATAAAACAGACGATCTTAGATGGCGAAGCACTCTGTTGGTCCCAAAAGGCCCAACGCACTCAAAAAACATATATTATGTGCCCCATTCTGAGAAAGTATGTGAGAGTTAGCAAAAACCCTTTCGGGAACTTCAAAAATCTTGAAAACGGTTTTCAGAGTGTTAGGTAATACAACGAGCCAAAATCATCAAATTATTATCCTACCATGGTTATGTTTTAGTGATAAGGGTTTTGTGATTAGTGTTTAGGGTTTAGGGTTTCTGGTTACGGTTAATTGTTAGTGTTTATGGTTATTTAGGGCTTATGGTGATGGATTAGGTGTAGGTTATAGGGTTAGGGCTTTGTGTTTATTGTTTAGGGTTTAATGTTAGAGGTTTTAGAAATTAGGGTTTAATGTTACAGTTTGTAAAACCCTAATGGACCCAAAATACAAAACCCTAAAATAGAATATTAAAAACAACCTAAAAGTCAACTAGATAAATCTCAAAACATAAAATAGATGATCTTAGATGGCGAAGCTATCTGTTGGTCCCAGAAGGCCCAACGCACTCAAGAAACATATATTATGTGCCCCATTCTGAGAAAGTATGTGAAAGTTAGCAAAAACCCTTTCGGGAACTTCAAAAATCTTGAAAACGTTTTTTAGAGTGTTTGGTAATACAACGAGCCAAAATGTTCACGTTATTATTCTTTCCATGGTTAGGTTATAGTGATTAGGGTTTTGGGATTAGTGTTTAGGGTTTAGGGTTTATGGTTACAGTTTATTGTTAGTGTGTGTTTATTTAAGAGTTATGGTGATGGATTAGTTGTTGGTTATAGGGCTAGGGCTTTGTGTTTATTGTTTAGGGTTTAATGTTAGAGGTTTTAGAAATTAGGTTTTAATGTTACAGTTTGTAAAACCCTAACGGACCCAAAATACAAAATCCTATAATAGAATATTAAAAACAACCTAAATGTCAACTAAATAAATCTCAAAACGTAAAACAGACGATCTTAGATGGCGAAGCTATCTGTTGGTCCCAGAAGAACCAACGCACTAAAAAAACATATATTATGTGCCCCATTCTGAGAAAGTATGTGAAAGTTAGCAAAACCCCTTTCGGGAACTTTAAAAATCTTGAAAACGGATTTCAGAGTGTTTGGATAATACAACGAGCCAAAATCTTCACGTTATTATCCTTTACATGGTTAGGTTTTAGTGATTAGGGTATTGTGATTAGTGATTAGAGTTTATGATTTCTGGTTACGGCGTATTGTTAGTGTTTATGGTTATTTAGGACATTGTGTTTTTTGTTTAGGGTTTTATGTTAGAGGTTTTAGAAATTATGGTTTAATGTTATGGTTTGTAAAGCCCTAACGGATCAAAAATACGAAACCCTAAAATAGAATATTAAAAGAACCTAAAACTCAACTAAATAAATCTCAAAACATAAAACAGACGATCTTAGATGGCGAAGCACTCTGTTGGTCCCAAAAGGCCCAACGCACTCAAAAAACATATATTATGTGCCCCATTCTGAGAAAGTATGTGAGAGTTAGCAAAAACCCTTTCGGGAACTTCAAAAATCTTGACAACGGTTTTCAGAGTGTTAGGTAATACAACGAGCCAAAATCATCAAATTATTATCCTACCATGGTTAGGTTTTAGTGATAAGGGTTTTGTGATTAGTGTTTAGGGTTTAGGGTTTCTGGTTACGGTTTATTGTTAGTGTTTATGGTTATTTAGGGCTTATGGTGATGGATTAGGTGTAGGTTATAGGGTTAGGGCTTTGTGTTTATTGTTTAGGGTTTAATGTTAGAGGTTTTAGAAATTAGGGTTTAATGTTACAGTTTGTAAAACCCTAATGGACCCAAAATACAAAACCCTAAAATAGAATATTAAAAACAACCTAAAAGTCAACTAGATAAATCTCAAAACATAAATAGATGATCTTAGATGGCGAAGCTATCTGTTGGTCCCAGAAGGCCCAACACACTCAAGAAACATATATTATGTGCCCCATTCTGAGAAAGTATGTGAAAGTTAGCAAAAACCCTTTCGGGAACTTCAAAAATCTTGAAAATGTTTTTTAGAGTGTTTGGTAATACAACAAGCCAAAATGTTCACGTTATTATTCTTTCCATGGTTAGGTTATAGTGATTAGGGTTTTGGGATTAGTGTTTAGGGTTTAGGGTTTATGGTTATAGGTTATTGTTAGTGTGTATGTTTATTTAAGAGTTATGGTGATGGATTAGTTGTTGGTTATAGGGTTAGGGCTTTGTGTTTATTGTTTAGGGTTTAATGTTAGAGGTTTTAGAAATTAGGTTTTAATGTTACAGTTTGTAAAACCCTAACGGACCCAAAATACAAAATCCTATAATAGAATATTAAAAACAACCTAAATGTCAACTAAATAAATCTCAAAACGTAAAACAGACGATCTTAGATGGCGAAGCTATCTGTTGGTCCCAGAAGAACCAACGCACTAAAAAAACATATATTATGTGCCCCATTCTGAGAAAGTATGTGAAAGTTAGCAAAACCCCTTTCGGGAACTTTAAAAATCTTGAAAACGGATTTCAGAGTGTTTGGATAATACAACGAGCCAAAATCTTCACGTTATTATCCTTTACATGGTTAGGTTTTAGTGATTAGGGTATTGTGATTAGTGATTAGAGTTTATGATTTCTGGTTACGGCGTATTGTTAGTGTTTATGGTTATTTAGGACATTGTGTTTTTTGTTTAGGGTTTTATGTTAGAGGTTTTAGAAATTATGGTTTAATGTTATGGTTTGTAAAGCCCTAACGGATCAAAAATACGAAACAATAAAATAGAATATTAAAAGAACCTAAAACTCAACTAAATAAATCTCAAAACATAAAACAGACGATCTTAGATGGCGAAGCACTCTGTTGGTCCCAAAAGGCCCAACGCACTCAAAAAACATATATTATGTGCCCCATTCTGAGAAAGTATATGAGAGTTAGCAAAAACCCTTTCGGGAACTTCAAAAATCTTGAAAACGGTTTTCAGAGTGTTAGGTAATACAACGAGCCAAAATCATCAAATTATTATCCTACCATGGTTAGGTTTTAGTGATAAGGGTTTTGTGATTAGTGTTTAGGGTTTAGGGTTTCTGGTTACGGTTTATTGTTAGTGTTTATGGTTATTTAGGGCTTATGGTGATGGATTAGGTGTAGGTTATAGGGTTAGGGCTTTGTGTTTATTGTTTAGGGTTTAATGTTAGAGGTTTTAGAAATTAGGGTTTAATGTTACATTTTGTAAAACCCTAATGGACCCAAAATACAAAACCCTAAAATAGAATATTAAAAACAACCTAAAAGTCAACTAGATAAATCTCAAAACATAAAATAGATGATCTTAGATGGCTAAGCTATCTGTTGGTCCCAGAAGGCCCAACGCACTCAAGAAACATATATTATGTGCCCCATTCTGAGAAAGTATGTGAAAGTTAGCAAAAACCCTTTCGGGAACTTCAAAAATCTTGAAAACGTTTTTTAGAGTGTTTGGTAATACAACGAGCCAAAATGTTCACGTTATTATTCTTTCCATGGTTAGGTTATAGTGATTAGGGTTTTGGGATTAGTGTTTAGGGTTTAGGGTTTATGGTTACAGTTTATTGTTAGTGTGTATGTTTATTTAAGAGTTATGGTGATGGATTAGTTGTTAGTTATAGGGCAAGGGCTTTGTGTTTATTGTTTAGGGTTTAATGTTAGAGGTTTTAGAAATTAGGGTTTAATATACAGTTTGTAAAACCCTAACGGACCCAAAATACAAAATCCTATAATAGAATATTAAAAACAACCTAAATGTCAACTAAATAAATCTCAAAACGTAAAACAGACGATCTTAGATGGCGAAGCTATCTGTTGGTCCCAGAAGAACCAACGCACTAAAAAAACATATATTATGTGCCCCATTCTGAGAAAGTATGTGAAAGTTAGCAAAACCCCTTTCGGGAACTTTAAAAATCTTGAAAACGGATTTCAGAGTGTTTGGATAATACAACGAGCCAAAATCTTCACGTTATTATCCTTTACATGGTTAGGTTTTAGTGATTAGGGTATTGTGATTAGTGATTAGAGTTTATGATTTCTGGTTACGGCGTATTGTTAGTGTTTATGGTTATTTAGGACATTGTGTTTTTTGTTTAGGGTTTTATGTTAGAGGTTTTAGAAATTATGGTTTAATGTTATGGTTTGTAAAGCCCTAACGGATCAAAAATACGAAACCCTAAAATAGAATATTAAAAGAACCTAAAACTCAACTAAATAAATCTCAAAACATAAAACAGACGATCTTAGATGGCGAAGCACTCTGTTGGTCCCAAAAGGCCCAACGCACTCAAAAAACATATATTATGTGCCCCATTCTGAGAAAGTATGTGAGAGTTAGCAAAAACCCTTTCGGGAACTTCAAAAATCTTGACAACGGTTTTCAGAGTGTTAGGTAATACAACGAGCCAAAATCATCAAATTATTATCCTACCATGGTTAGGTTTTAGTGATAAGGGTTTTGTGATTAGTGTTTAGGGTTTAGGGTTTCTGGTTACGGTTTATTGTTAGTGTTTATGGTTATTTAGGGCTTATGGTGATGGATTAGGTGTAGGTTATAGGGTTAGGGCTTTGTGTTTATTGTTTAGGGTTTAATGTTAGAGGTTTTAGAAATTAGGGTTTAATGTTACAGTTTGTAAAACCCTAATGGACCCAAAATACAAAACCCTAAAATAGAATATTAAAAACAACCTAAAAGTCAACTAGATAAATCTCAAAACATAAATAGATGATCTTAGATGGCGAAGCTATCTGTTGGTCCCAGAAGGCCCAACACACTCAAGAAACATATATTATGTGCCCCATTCTGAGAAAGTATGTGAAAGTTAGCAAAAACCCTTTCGGGAACTTCAAAAATCTTGAAAATGTTTTTTAGAGTGTTTGGTAATACAACAAGCCAAAATGTTCACGTTATTATTCTTTCCATGGTTAGGTTATAGTGATTAGGGTTTTGGGATTAGTGTTTAGGGTTTAGGGTTTATGGTTATAGGTTATTGTTAGTGTGTATGTTTATTTAAGAGTTATGGTGATGGATTAGTTGTTGGTTATAGGGTTAGGGCTTTGTGTTTATTGTTTAGGGTTTAATGTTAGAGGTTTTAGAAATTAGGTTTTAATGTTACAGTTTGTAAAACCCTAACGGACCCAAAATACAAAATCCTATAATAGAATATTAAAAACAACCTAAATGTCAACTAAATAAATCTCAAAACGTAAAACAGACGATCTTAGATGGCGAAGCTATCTGTTGGTCCCAGAAGAACCAACGCACTAAAAAAACATATATTATGTGCCCCATTCTGAGAAAGTATGTGAAAGTTAGCAAAACCCCTTTCGGGAACTTTAAAAATCTTGAAAACGGATTTCAGAGTGTTTGGATAATACAACGAGCCAAAATCTTCACGTTATTATCCTTTACATGGTTAGGTTTTAGTGATTAGGGTATTGTGATTAGTGATTAGAGTTTATGATTTCTGGTTACGGCGTATTGTTAGTGTTTATGGTTATTTAGGACATTGTGTTTTTTGTTTAGGGTTTTATGTTAGAGGTTTTAGAAATTATGGTTTAATGTTATGGTTTGTAAAGCCCTAACGGATCAAAAATACGAAACAATAAAATAGAATATTAAAAGAACCTAAAACTCAACTAAATAAATCTCAAAACATAAAACAGACGATCTTAGATGGCGAAGCACTCTGTTGGTCCCAAAAGGCCCAACGCACTCAAAAAACATATATTATGTGCCCCATTCTGAGAAAGTATATGAGAGTTAGCAAAAACCCTTTCGGGAACTTCAAAAATCTTGAAAACGGTTTTCAGAGTGTTAGGTAATACAACGAGCCAAAATCATCAAATTATTATCCTACCATGGTTAGGTTTTAGTGATAAGGGTTTTGTGATTAGTGTTTAGGGTTTAGGGTTTCTGGTTACGGTTTATTGTTAGTGTTTATGGTTATTTAGGGCTTATGGTGATGGATTAGGTGTAGGTTATAGGGTTAGGGCTTTGTGTTTATTGTTTAGGGTTTAATGTTAGAGGTTTTAGAAATTAGGGTTTAATGTTACATTTTGTAAAACCCTAATGGACCCAAAATACAAAACCCTAAAATAGAATATTAAAAACAACCTAAAAGTCAACTAGATAAATCTCAAAACATAAAATAGATGATCTTAGATGGCTAAGCTATCTGTTGGTCCCAGAAGGCCCAACGCACTCAAGAAACATATATTATGTGCCCCATTCTGAGAAAGTATGTGAAAGTTAGCAAAAACCCTTTCGGGAACTTCAAAAATCTTGAAAACGTTTTTTAGAGTGTTTGGTAATACAACGAGCCAAAATGTTCACGTTATTATTCTTTCCATGGTTAGGTTATAGTGATTAGGGTTTTGGGATTAGTGTTTAGGGTTTAGGGTTTATGGTTACAGTTTATTGTTAGTGTGTATGTTTATTTAAGAGTTATGGTGATGGATTAGTTGTTAGTTATAGGGCAAGGGCTTTGTGTTTATTGTTTAGGGTTTAATGTTAGAGGTTTTAGAAATTAGGGTTTAATATACAGTTTGTAAAACCCTAACGGACCCAAAATACAAAATCCTATAATAGAATATTAAAAACAACCTAAATGTCAACTAAATAAATCTCAAAACGTAAAACAGACGATCTTAGATGGCGAAGCTATCTGTTGGTCCCAGAAGAACCAACGCACTAAAAAAACATATATTATGTGCCCTATTCTGAGAAAGTATGTGAAAGTTAGCAAAACCCCTTTCGGGAACTTTAAAATTCTTGAAAACGGATTTCAGAGTGTTTGGATAATACAACGAGCCAAAATCTTCACGTTATTATCCTTTACATGGTTAGGTTTTAGTGATTAGGGTATTGTGATTAGTGATTAGAGTTTATGATTTCTGGTTACGGCGTATTGTTAGTGTTTATGGTTATTTAGGACATTGTGTTTTTTGTTTAGGGTTTTATGTTAGAGGTTTTAGAAATTATGGTTTAATGTTATGGTTTGTAAAGCCCTAACTGATCAAAAATACGAAACCCTAAAATAGAATATTAAAAGAACCTAAAACTCAACTAAATAAATCTCAAAACATAAAACAGACGATCTTAGATGGCGAAGCACTCTGTTGGTCCCAAAAGGCCCAACGCACTCAAAAAACATATATTATGTGCCCCATTCTGAGAAAGTATGTGAGAGTTAGCAAAAACCCTTTCGGGAACTTCAAAAATCTTGAAAACGGTTTTCAGAGTGTTAGGTAATACAACGAGCCAAAATCATCAAATTATTATCCTACCATGGTTATGTTTTAGTGATAAGGGTTTTGTGATTAGTGTTTAGGGTTTAGGGTTTCTGGTTACGGTTAATTGTTAGTGTTTATGGTTATTTAGGGCTTATGGTGATGGATTAGGTGTAGGTTATAGGGTTAGGGCTTTGTGTTTATTGTTTAGGGTTTAATGTTAGAGGTTTTAGAAATTATGGTTTAATGTTACAGTTTGTAAAACCCTAATGGACCCAAAATACAAAACCCTAAAATAGAATATTAAAAACAACCTAAAAGTCAACTAGATAAATCTCAAAACATAAAATAGATGATCTTAGATGGCGAAGCTATCTGTTGGTCCCAGAAGGCCCAACGCACTCAAGAAACATATATTATGTGCCCCATTCTGAGAAAGTATGTGAAAGTTAGCAAAAACCCTTTCGGGAACTTCAAAAATCTTGAAAACGTTTTTTAGAGTGTTTGGTAATACAACGAGCCAAAATGTTCACGTTATTATTCTTTCCATGGTTAGGTTATAGTGATTAGGGTTTTGGGATTAGTGTTTAGGGTTTAGGGTTTATGGTTACAGTTTATTGTTAGTGTGTGTTTATTTAAGAGTTATGGTGATGGATTAGTTGTTGGTTATAGGGCTAGGGCTTTGTGTTTATTGTTTAGGGTTTAATGTTAGAGGTTTTAGAAATTAGGTTTTAATGTTACAGTTTGTAAAACCCTAACGGACCCAAAATACAAAATCCTATAATAGAATATTAAAAACAACCTAAATGTCAACTAAATAAATCTCAAAACGTAAAACAGACGATCTTAGATGGCGAAGCTATCTGTTGGTCCCAGAAGAACCAACGCACTAAAAAAACATATATTATGTGCCCCATTCTGAGAAAGTATGTGAAAGTTAGCAAAACCCCTTTCGGGAACTTTAAAAATCTTGAAAACGGATTTCAGAGTGTTTGGATAATACAACGAGCCAAAATCTTCACGTTATTATCCTTTACATGGTTAGGTTTTAGTGATTAGGGTATTGTGATTAGTGATTAGAGTTTATGATTTCTGGTTACGGCGTATTGTTAGTGTTTATGGTTATTTAGGACATTGTGTTTTTTGTTTAGGGTTTTATGTTAGAGGTTTTAGAAATTATGGTTTAATGTTATGGTTTGTAAAGCCCTAACGGATCAAAAATACGAAACCCTAAAATAGAATATTAAAAGAACCTAAAACTCAACTAAATAAATCTCAAAACATAAAACAGACGATCTTAGATGGCGAAGCACTCTGTTGGTCCCAAAAGGCCCAACGCACTCAAAAAACATATATTATGTGCCCCATTCTGAGAAAGTATGTGAGAGTTAGCAAAAACCCTTTCGGGAACTTCAAAAATCTTGACAACGGTTTTCAGAGTGTTAGGTAATACAACGAGCCAAAATCATCAAATTATTATCCTACCATGGTTAGGTTTTAGTGATAAGGGTTTTGTGATTAGTGTTTAGGGTTTAGGGTTTCTGGTTACGGTTTATTGTTAGTGTTTATGGTTATTTAGGGCTTATGGTGATGGATTAGGTGTAGGTTATAGGGTTAGGGCTTTGTGTTTATTGTTTAGGGTTTAATGTTAGAGGTTTTAGAAATTAGGGTTTAATGTTACAGTTTGTAAAACCCTAATGGACCCAAAATACAAAACCCTAAAATAGAATATTAAAAACAACCTAAAAGTCAACTAGATAAATCTCAAAACATAAAATAGATGATCTTAGATGGCGAAGCTATCTGTTGGTCCCAGAAGGCCCAACACACTCAAGAAACATATATTATGTGCCCCATTCTGAGAAAGTATGTGAAAGTTAGCAAAAACCCTTTCGGGAACTTCAAAAATCTTGAAAACGTTTTTTAGAGTGTTTGGTAATACAACAAGCCAAAATGTTCACGTTATTATTCTTTCCATGGTTAGGTTATAGTGATTAGGGTTTTGGGATTAGTGTTTAGGGTTTAGGGTTTATGGTTACAGTTTATTGTTAGTGTGTATGTTTATTTAAGAGTTATGGTGATGGATTAGTTGTTGGTTATAGGGCTAGGGCTTTGTGTTTATTGTTTAGGGTTTAATGTTAGAGGTTTTAGAAATTAGGTTTTAATGTTACAGTTTGTAAAACCCTAACGGACCCAAAATACAAAATCCTATAATAGAATATTAAAAACAACCTAAATGTCAACTAAATAAATCTCAAAACGTAAAACAGACGATCTTAGATGGCGAAGCTATCTGTTGGTCCCAGAAGAACCAACGCACTAAAAAAACATATATTATGTGCCCCATTCTGAGAAAGTATGTGAAAGTTAGCAAAACCCCTTTCGGGAACTTTAAAAATCTTGAAAACGGTTTTCAGAGTGTTTGGATAATACAACGAGCCAAAATCTTCACGTTATTATCCTTTACATGGTTAGGTTTTAGTGATTAGGGTATTGTTATTAGTGATTAGAGTTTATGATTTCTGGTTACGGCGTATTGTTAGTGTTTATGGTTATTTAGGACATTGTGTTTTTTGTTTAGGGTTTTATGTTAGAGGTTTTAGAAATTATGGTTTAATGTTATGGTTTGTAAAGCCCTAACGGATCCAAAATACGAAACCCTAAAATAGAATATTAAAAGAACCTAAAACTCAACTAAATAAATCTCAAAACATAAAACAGACGATCTTAGATGGCGAAGCACTCTGTTGGTCCCAAAAGGCCCAACGCACTCAAAAAACATATATTATGTGCCCCATTCTGAGAAAGTATGTGAGAGTTAGCAAAAACCCTTTCGGGAACTTCAAAAATCTTGAAAACGGTTTTCAGAGTGTTAGGTAATACAACGAGCCAAAATCATCAAATTATTATCCTACCATGGTTAGGTTTTAGTGATAAGGGTTTTGTGATTAGTGTTTAGGGTTTAGGGTTTCTGGTTACGGTTTATTGTTAGTGTTTATGGTTATTTAGGGCTTATGGTGATGGATTAGGTGTAGGTTATAGGGTTAGGGCTTTGTGTTTATTGTTTAGGGTTTAATGTTAGAGGTTTTAGAAATTAGGGTTTAATGTTACAGTTTGTAAAACCCTAATGGAACCAAAATTCAAAACCCTAAAATAGAATATTAAAAACAACTTAAAAGTCAACTAGATAAATCTCAAAACATAAAATAGATGATCTTAGATGGCGAAGCTATCTGTTGGTCCCAGAAGGCCCAACGCACTGAAGAAACATATATTATGCGCCCCATTCTGAGAAAGTATGTGAAAGTTAGCAAAAACCCTTTCGGGAACTTCAAAAATCTTGAAAACGTTTTTTAGAGTGTTTGGTAATACAACGAGCCAAAATGTTCACGTTATTATTCTTTCCATGGTTAGGTTATAGTGATTAGGGTTTTGGGATTAGTGTTTAGGGTTTAGGGTTTATGGTTACAGTTTATTGTTAGTGTGTATGTTTATTTAAGAGTTATGGTGATGGATTAGTTGTTGGTTATAGGGCTAGGGCTTTGTGTTTATAGTTTAGGGTTTAATGTTAGAGGTTTTAGAAATTAGGTTTTAATGTTACAGTTTGTAAAACCCTAACGGACCCAAAATACAAAATCCTATAATAGAATATTAAAAACAACCTAAATGTCAACTAAATAAATCTCAAAACGTAAAACAGACGATCTTAGATGGCGAAGCTATCTGTTGGTCCCAGAAGAACCAACGCACTAAAAAAACATATATTATGTGCCCCATTCTGAGAAAGTATGTGAAAGTTAGCAAAACCCCTTTCGGGAACTTTAAAAATCTTGAAAACGGTTTTCAGAGTGTTTGGATAATACAACGAGCCAAAATCTTCACGTTATTATCCTTTACATGGTTAGGTTTTAGTGATTAGGGTATTGTTATTAGTGATTAGAGTTTATGATTTCTGGTTACGGTGTATTGTTAGTGTTTATGGTTATTTAGGACATTGTGTTTTTTGTTTAGGGTTTTATGTTAGAGGTTTTAGAAATTATGGTTTAATGTTATGGTTTGTAAAGCCCTAACGGATCCAAAATACGAAACCCTAAAATAGAATATTAAAAGAACCTAAAACTCAACTAAATAAATCTCAAAACATAAAACAGACGATCTTAGATGGCGAAGCACTCTGTTGGTCCCAAAAGGCCCAACGCACTCAAAAAACATATATTATGTGCCCCATTCTGAGAAAGTATGTGAGAGTTAGCAAAAACCCTTTCGGGAACTTCAAAAATCTTGAAAACGGTTTTCAGAGTGTTAGGTAATACAACGAGCCAAAATCATCAAATTATTATCCTACCATGGTTAGGTTTTAGTGATAAGGGTTTTGTGATTAGTGTTTAGGGTTTAGGGTTTCTGGTTACGGTTTATTGTTAGTGTTTATGGTTATTTAGGGCTTATGGTGATGGATTAGGTGTAGGTTATAGGGTTAGGGCTTTGTGTTTATTGTTTAGGGTTTAATGTTAGAGGTTTTAGAAATTAGGGTTTAATGTTACAGTTTGTAAAACCCTAATGGAACCAAAATTCAAAACCCTAAAATAGAATATTAAAAACAACTTAAAAGTCAACTAGATAAATCTCAAAACATAAAATAGATGATCTTAGATGGCGAAGCTATCTGTTGGTCCCAGAAGGCCCAACGCACTGAAGAAACATATATTATGCGCCCCATTCTGAGAAAGTATGTGAAAGTTAGCAAAAACCCTTTCGGGAACTTCAAAAATCTTGAAAACGTTTTTTAGAGTGTTTGGTAATACAACGAGCCAAAATGTTCACGTTATTATTCTTTCCATGGTTAGGTTATAGTGATTAGGGTTTTGGGATTAGTGTTTAGGGTTTAGGGTTTATGGTTACAGTTTATTGTTAGTGTGTATGTTTATTTAAGAGTTATGGTGATGGATTAGTTGTTGGTTATAGGGCTAGGGCTTTGTGTTTATAGTTTAGGGTTTAATGTTAGAGGTTTTAGAAATTAGGTTTTAATGTTACAGTTTGTAAAACCCTAACGGACCCAAAATACAAAATCCTATAATAGAATATTAAAAACAACCTAAATGTCAACTAAATAAATCTCAAAACGTAAAACAGACGATCTTAGATGGCGAAGCTATCTGTTGGTCCCAGAAGAACCAACGCACTAAAAAAACATATATTATGTGCCCCATTCTGAGAAAGTATGTGAAAGTTAGCAAAACCCCTTTCGGGAACTTTAAAAATCTTGAAAACGGTTTTCAGAGTGTTTGGATAATACAACGAGCCAAAATCTTCACGTTATTATCCTTTACATGGTTAGGTTTTAGTGATTAGGGTATTGTTATTAGTGATTAGAGTTTATGATTTCTGGTTACGGTGTATTGTTAGTGTTTATGGTTATTTAGGACATTGTGTTTTTTGTTTAGGGTTTTATGTTAGAGGTTTTAGAAATTATGGTTTAATGTTATGGTTTGTAAAGCCCTAACGGATCCAAAATACGAAACCCTAAAATAGAATATTAAAAGAACCTAAAACTCAACTAAATAAATCTCAAAACATAAAACAGACGATCTTAGATGGCGAAGCACTCTGTTGGTCCCAAAAGGCCCAACGCACTCAAAAAACATATATTATGTGCCCCATTCTGAGAAAGTATGTGAAAGTTAGCAAAAACCCTTTCGGGAACTTCAAAAATCTTGAAAACGGTTTTCAGAGTGTTAGGTAATACAACGAGCCAAAATCATCAAATTATTATCCTACCATGGTTAGGTTTTAGTGATAAGGGTTTTGTGATTAGTGTTTAGGGTTTAGGGTTTCTGGTTATGGTTTATTGTTAGTGTTTATGGTTATTTAGGGCTTATGGTGATGGATTAGGTGTAGGTTATAGGGTTAGGGCTTTGTGTTTATTGTTTAGGGTTTAATGTTAGAGGTTTTAGAAATTAGGGTTTAATGTTACAGTTTGTAAAACCCTAATGGACCCAAAATACAAAACCCTAAAATAGAATATTAAAAACAACCTAAAAGTCAACTAGATAAATCTCAAAATATAAATAGATGATCTTAGATGGCGAAGCTATCTGTTGGTCCCAGAAGGCCCAACGCACTCAAGAAACATATATTATGTGCCCCATTCTGAGAAAGTATGTGAAAGTTAGCAAAAACCCTTTCGGGAACTTCAAAAATCTTGAAAACGTTTTTTAGAGTGTTTGGTAATACAACGAGCCAAAATGTTCACGTTATTATTCTTTCCATGGTTAGGTTATAGTGATTAGGGTTTTGGGATTAGTGTTTAGGGTTTAGGGTTTATGGTTACAGTTTATTGTTAGTGTGTATGTTTATTTAAGAGTTATGGTGATGGATTAGTTGTTGGTTATAGGGCTAGGGCTTTGTGTTTATTGTTTAGGGTTTAATGTTAGAGGTTTTAGAAATTAGGGTTTAATGTTACAGTTTGTAAAACCCTAATGGACCCAAAATACAAAACCCTAAAATTGAATATTAAAAACAACCTAAAAGTCAACTAGATAAATCTCAAAACATAAATAGATGATCTTAGATGGCGAAGCTATCTGTTGGTCCCAGAAGGCCCAACGCACTCAAGAAACATATATTATGTGCCCCATTCTGAGAAAGTATGTGAAAGTTAGCAAAAACCCTTTCGGGAACTTCAAAAATCTTGAAAACGTTTTTTAGAGTGTTTGGTAATACAACGAGCCAAAATGTTCACGTTATTATTCTTTCCATGGTTAGGTTATAGTGATTAGGGTTTTGGGATTAGTGTTTAGGGTTTAGGGTTTATGGTTACAGTTTATTGTTAGTGTGTATGTTTATTTAAGAGTTATGGTGATGGATTAGTTGTTGGTTATAGGGCTAGGGCTGTGTGTTTATAGTGTAGGGTTTAATGTTAGAGGTTTTAGAAATTAGGTTTTAATGTTATAGTTTGTAAAACCCTAACGGACCCAAAATACAAAATCCTATAATAGAATATTAAAAACAACCTAAATGTCAACTAAATAAATCTCAAAACGTAAAACAGACGATCTTAGATGGCGAAGCTATCTGTTGGTCCCAGAAGAACCAACGCACTAAAAAAACATATATTATGTGCCCCATTCTGAGAAAGTATGTGAAAGTTAGCAAAACCCCTTTCGGGAACTTTAAAAATCTTGAAAACGGTTTTCAGAGTGTTTGGATAATACAACGAGCCAAAATCTTCACGTTATTATCCTTTACATGGTTAGGTTTTAGTGATTAGGGTATTGTGATTAGTGATTAGATTTTATGATTTCTGGTTACGGTGTATTGTTAGTGTTTATGGTTATTTAGGACATTGTGTTTTTTGTTTAGGGTTTTATGTTAGAGGTTTTAGAAATTATGGTTTAATGTTATGGTTTGTAAAGCCCTAACGGATCCAAAATACGAAACCCTAAAATAGAATATTAAAAGAACCTAAAACTCAACTAAATAAATCTCAAAACATAAAACAGACGATCTTAGATGGCGAAGCACTCTGTTGGTCCCAAAAGGCCCAACGCACTCAAAAAACATATATTATGTGCCCCATTCTGAGAAAGTATGTGAAAGTTAGCAAAAACCCTTTCGGGAACTTCAAAAATCTTGAAAACGGTTTTCAGAGTGTTAGGTAATACAACGAGCCAAAATCATCAAATTATTATCCTACCATGGTTAGGTTTTAGTGATAAGGGTTTTGTGATTAGTGTTTAGGGTTTAGGGTTTCTTGTTATGGTTTATTGTTAGTGTTTATGGTTATTTAGGGCTTATGGTGATGGATTAGGTGTAGGTTATAGGGTTAGGGCTTTGTGTTTATTGTTTAGGGTTTAATGTTAGAGGTTTTAGAAATTAGGGTTTAATGTTACAGTTTGTAAAACCCTAATGGACCCAAAATACAAAACCCTAAAATAGAATATTAAAAACAACCTAAAAGTCAACTAGATAAATCTCAAAATATAAATAGATGATCTTAGATGGCGAAGCTATCTGTTGGTCCCAGAAGGCCCAACGCACTCAAGAAACATATATTATGTGCCCCATTCTGAGAAAGTATGTGAAAGTTAGCAAAAACCCTTTCGGGAACTTCAAAAATCTTGAAAACGTTTTTTAGAGTGTTTGGTAATACAACGAGCCAAAATGTTCACGTTATTATTCTTTCCATGGTTAGGTTATAGTGATTAGGGTTTTGGGATTAGGGTTTAGGGTTTAGGGTTTATGGTTACAGTTTATTGTTAGTGTGTATGTTTATTTAAGAGTTATGGTGATGGATTAGTTGTTGGTTATAGGGCTAGGGCTTTGTGTTTATTGTTTAGGGTTTAATGTTAGAGGTTTTAGAAATTAGGGTTTAATGTTACAGTTTGTAAAACCCTAATGGACCCAAAATACAAAACCCTAAAATTGAATATTAAAAACAACCTAAAAGTCAACTAGATAAATCTCAAAACATAAATAGATGATCTTAGATGGCGAAGCTATCTGTTGGTCCCAGAAGGCCCAACGCACTCAAGAAACATATATTATGTGCCCCATTCTGAGAAAGTATGTGAAAGTTAGCAAAAACCCTTTCGGGAACTTCAAAAATCTTGAAAACGTTTTTTAGAGTGTTTGGTAATACAACGAGCCAAAATGTTCACGTTATTATTCTTTCCATGGTTAGGTTATAGTGATTAGGGTTTTGGGATTAGTGTTTAGGGTTTAGGGTTTATGGTTACAGTTTATTGTTAGTGTGTATGTTTATTTAAGAGTTATGGTGATGGATTAGTTGTTGGTTATAGGGCTAGGGCTGTGTGTTTATAGTGTAGGGTTTAATGTTAGAGGTTTTAGAAATTAGGTTTTAATGTTATAGTTTGTAAAACCCTAACGGACCCAAAATACAAAATCCTATAATAGAATATTAAAAACAACCTAAATGTCAACTAAATAAATCTCAAAACGTAAAACAGACGATCTTAGATGGCGAAGCTATCTGTTGGTCCCAGAAGAACCAACGCACTAAAAAAACATATATTATGTGCCCCATTCTGAGAAAGTATGTGAAAGTTAGCAAAACCCCTTTCGGGAACTTTAAAAATCTTGAAAACGGTTTTCAGAGTGTTTGGATAATACAACGAGACAAAATCTTCACGTTATTATCCTTTACATGGTTAGGTTTTAGTGATTAGGGTATTGTTATTAGTGATTAGAGTTTATGATTTCTGGTTACGGCGTATTGTTAGTGTTTATGGTTATTTAGGACATTGTGTTTTTTGTTTAGGGTTTTATGTTAGAGGTTTTAGAAATTATGGTTTAATGTTATGGTTTGTAAAGCCCTAACGGATCCAAAATACGAAACCCTAAAATAGAATAGTAAAAGAACCTAAAACTCAACTAAATAAATCTCAAAACATAAAACAGACGATCTTAGATGGCGAAGCACTCTGTTGGTCCCAAAAGGCCCAACGCACTCAAAAAACATATATTATGTGCCCCATTCTGAGAAAGTATGTGAAAGTTAGCATAAACCCTTTCGGGAACTTCAAAAATCTTGAAAACGGTTTTCAGAGTGTTAGGTAATACAACGAGCCAAAATCATCAAATTATTATCCTACCATGGTTAGGTTTTAGTGATAAGGGTTTTGTGATTAGTGTTTAGGGTTTAGGGTTTCTGGTTACGGTTTATTGTTAGTGTTTATGGTTATTTAGGGCTTATGGTGATGGATTAGGTGTAGGTTATAGGGTTAGGGCTTTGTGTTTATTGTTTAGGGTTTAATGTTAGAGGTTTTAGAAATTAGGGTTTAATGTTACAGTTTGTAAAACCCTAATGGACCCAAAATACAAAACACTAAAATAGAATATTAAAAACAACCTAAAAGTCAACTAGGTAAATCTCAAAATATAAATAGATGATCTTAGATGGCGAAGCTATCTGTTGGTCCCAGAAGGCCCAACGCACTCAAGAAACATATATTATGTGCCCTATTCTGAGAAAGTATGTGAAAGTTAGCAAAAACCCTTTCGGGAACTTCAAAAATCTTGAAAACGTTTTTTAGAGTGTTTGGTAATACAACGAGCCAAAATGTTCACGTTATTATTCTTTCCATGGTTAGGTTATAGTGATTAGGGTTTTGGGATTAGTGTTTAGGGTTTAGGGTTTATGGTTACAGTTTATTGTTAGTGTGTATGTTTATTTAAGAGTTATGGTGATGGATTAGTTGTTGGTTATAGGGCTAGGGCTTTGTGTTTATTGTTTAGGGTTTAATGTTAGAGGTTTTAGAAATTAGGGTTTAATGTTACAGTTTGTAAAACCCTAATGGACCCAAAATACAAAACCCTAAAATTGAATATTAAAAACAACCTAAAAGTCAACTAGATAAATTTCAAAACATAAATAGATGATCTTAGATGGCGAAGCTATCTGTTGGTCCCAGAAGGCCCAACGCACTCAAGAAACATATATTATGTGCCCCATTCTGAGAAAGTATGTGAAAGTTAGCAAAAACCCTTTCGGGAACTTCAAAAATCTTGAAAACGTTTTTTAGAGTGGTTGGTAATACAACGAGCCAAAATGTTCACGTTATTATTCTTTCCATGGTTAGGTTATAGTGATTAGGGTTTTGGGATTAGTGTTTAGGGTTTAGGGTTTATGGTTACAGTTTATTGTTAGTGTGTATATTTATTTAAGAGTTATGGTGATGGATTAGTTGTTGGTTATGGGGCTAGGGCTTTGTGTTTATTGTTTAGGGTTTAATGTTAGAGGTTTTAGAAATTAGGTTTTAATGTTACAGTTTGTAAAACCCTAACGGACCCAAAATACAAAATCCTATAATAGAATATTAAAAACAACCTAAATGTCAACTAAATAAATCTCAAAAACGTAAAACAGACGATCTTAGATGGCGAAGCTATCTGTTGGTCCCAGAAGAACCAACGCACTAAAAAAACATATATTATGTGCCCCATTCTGAGAAAGTATGTGAAAGTTAGCAAAACCCCTTTCGGGAACTTTAAAAATCTTGAAAACGGTTTTCAGAGTGTTTGGATAATACAACGAGCCAAAATCTTCACGTTATTATCCTTTACATGGTTAGGTTTTAGTGATTAGGGTATTGTGATTAGTGATTAGATTTTATGATTTCTGGTTACGGTGTATTGTTAGTGTTTATGGTTATTTAGGACATTGTGTTTTTTGTTTAGGGTTTTATGTTAGAGGTTTTAGAAATTATGGTTTAATGTTATGGTTTGTAAAGCCCTAACGGATCCAAAATACGAAACCCTAAAATAGAATATTAAAAGAACCTAAAACTCAACTAAATAAATCTCAAAACATAAAACAGACGATCTTAGATGGCGAAGCACTCTGTTGGTCCCAAAAGGCCCAACGCACTCAAAAAACATATATTATGTGCCCCATTCTGAGAAAGTATGTGAAAGTTAGCAAAAACCCTTTCGGGAACTTCAAAAATCTTGAAAACGGTTTTCAGAGTGTTAGGTAATACAACGAGCCAAAATCATCAAATTATTATCCTACCATGGTTAGGTTTTAGTGATAAGGGTTTTGTGATTAGTGTTTAGGGTTTAGGGTTTCTGGTTACGGTTTATTGTTAGTGTTTATGGTTATTTAGGGCTTATGGTGATGGATTAGGTGTAGGTTATAGGGTTAGGGCTTTGTGTTTATTGTTTAGGGTTTAATGTTAGAGGTTTTAGAAATTAGGGTTTAATGTTACAGTTTGTAAAACCCTAATGGATCCAAAATACAAAACCCTAAAATAGAATATTAAAAACAACCTAAAAGTCAACTAGATAAATCTCAAAACATAAAATAGATGATCTTAGATGGCGAAGCAATCTGTTGGTCCCAGAAGGCCCAACGCACTCAAGAAACATATATTATGTGCCCCATTCTGAGAAAGTATGTGAAAGTTAGCAAAAACGCTTTCGGGAACTTCAAAAATCTTGAAAACGTTTTTTAGAGTGTTTGGTAATACAACGAGCCAAAATGTTCACGTTATTATTCTTTCCATGGTTAGGTTATAGTGATTAGGGTTTTGGGATTAGTGTTTAGGGTTTAGGGTTTATGGTTACAGTTTATTGTTAGTGTGTATGTTTATTTAATAGTTATGGTGATGGATTAGTTGTTGGTTATAGGGCTAGGGCTTTGTGTTTATTGTTTAGGGTTTAATGTTAGAGGTTTTAGAAATTAGGTTTTAATGTTACAGTTTGTAAAACCCTAACGGACCCAAAATACAAAATCCTATAATAGAATATTAAAAACAACCTAAATGTCAACTAAATAAATCTCAAAACGTAAAACAGACGATCTTAGATGGCGAAGCTATCTGTTGGTCCCAGAAGAACCAACGCACTAAAAAAACATATATTATGTGCCCCATTCTGAGAAAGTATGTGAAACTTAGCAAAACCCCTTTCGGGAACTTTAAAAATCTTGAAAACGGTTTTCAGAGTGTTTGGATAATACAACGAGCCAAAATCTCCACGTTAGTATCCTTTACATGGTTAGGTTTTAGTGATTAGGGTATTGTGATTAGTGATTAGAGTTTATGATTTCTGGTTACGGTGTATTGTTAGTGTTTATGGTTATTTAGGACATTGTGTTTTTTGTTTAGGGTTTTATGTTAGAGGTTTTAGAAATTATGGTTTAATGTTATGGTTTGTAAAGCCCTAACGGATCCAAAATACGAAACCCTAAAATAGAATATTAAAAGAACCTAAAACTCAACTAAATAAATCTCAAAACATAAAACAGACGATCTTAGATGGCGAAGCACTCTGTTGGTCCCAAAAGGCCCAACGCACTCAAAAAACATATATTATGTGCCCCATTCTGAGAAAGTATGTGAAAGTTAGCAAAAACCCTTTCGGGAACTTCAAAAATCTTGAAAACGGTTTTCAGAGTGTTAGGTAATACAACGAGCCAAAATCATCAAATTATTATCCTACCATGGTTAGGTTTTAGTGATAAGGGTTTTGTGATTAGTGTTTAGGGTTTAGGGTTTCTGGTTACGGTTTATTGTTAGTGTTTATGGTTATTTAGGGCTTATGGTGATGGATTAGGTGTAGGTTATAGGGTTAGGGCTTTGTGTTTATTGTTTAGGGTTTAATGTTAGAGGTTTTAGAAATTAGGGTTTAATGTTACAGTTTGTAAAACCCTAATGGACACAAAATACAAAACCCTAAAATAGAATATTAAAAACAACCTAAAAGTCAACTAGATAAATCTCAAAACATAAAATAGATGATCTTAGATGGCGAAGCAATCTGTTGGTCCCAGAAGGCCCAACGCACTCAAGAAACATATATTATGTTCCCCATTCTGAGAAAGTATGTGAAAGTTAGCAAAAACCCTTTCGGGAACTTCAAAAATCTTGAAAACATTTTTTAGAGTGTTTGGTAATACAACGAGCCAAAATGTTCACGTTACTATTCTTTCCATGGTTAGGTTATAGTGATTAGGGTTTTGGGATTAGTGTTTAGGGTTTAGGGTTTATGGTTACAGTTTATTGTTAGTGTGTATGTTTATTTAAGAGTTATGGTGATGGATTAGTTGTTGGTTATAGGGCTAGGGCTTTGTGTTTATTGTTTAGGGTTTAATGTTAGAGGTTTTAGAAATTAGGTTTTAATGTTACAGTTTGTAAAACCCTAACGGACCCAAAATACAAAATCCTATAATAGAATATTAAAAACAACCTAAATGTCAACTAAATAAATCTCAAAACGTAAAACAGACGATCTTAGATGGCGAAGCTATCTGTTGGTCCCAGAAGAACCAACGCACTTAAAAAACATATATTATGTGCCCCATTCTGAGAAAGTATGTGAAACTTAGCAAAACCCCTTTTGGGAACTTTAAAAATCTTGAAAACGGTTTTCAGAGTCTTTGGATAATACAACGAGCCAAAATCTTCACGTTATTATCCTTTACATGGTTAGGTTTTAGTGATTAGGGTATTGTGATTAGTGATTAGAGTTTATGATTTTTGGTTACGGTGTATTGTTAGTGTTTACGGTTATTTAGGACATTGTGTTTTTTGTTTAGTGTTTTATGTTAGAGGTTTTAGAAATTATGGTTTAATGTTATGGTTTGTAAAGCCCTAACGGATCCAAAATACGAAACCCTAAAATAGAATATTAAAAGAACCTAAGACTCAACTAAATAAATCTCAAAACATAAAACAGACGATCTTAGATGGCGAAGCACTCTGTTGGTCCCAAAAGGCCCAACGCACTCAAAAAACATATATTATGTGCCCCATTCTGAGAAAGTATGTGAGAGTTAGCAAAAACCCTTTCGGGAACTTCAAAAATCTTGAAAACGGTTTTCAGAGTGTTAGGTAATACAACGAGCCAAAATCATCAAATTATTATCCTACCATGGTAAGGTTTTAGTGATAAGGGTTTTGTGATTAGTGTTTAGGGTTTAGGGTTTCTGGTTACGGTTTATTGTTAGTGTTTATGGTTATTTAGGGCTTATGGTGATGGATTGGGTGTAGGTTATAGGGTTAGGGCTTTGTGTTTATTGTTTAGGGTTTAATGCTAGAGGTTTTAGAAATTAGGGTTTAATGTTACAGTTTGTAAAACCCTAATGGACCCAAAATACAAAACCCTAAAATAGAATATTAAAAACAACCTAAAAGTCAACTAGATAAATCTCAAAACATAAAATAGATGATCTTAGATGGCGAAGCAATCTGTTGGTCCCACAAGGCCCAACGCACTCAAGAAACATATATTATGTGCCCCATTCTGAGAAAGTATGTGAAAGTTAGCAAAAACCCTTTCAGGAACTTTAAAAATCTTGAAAACGGTTTTCAGAGTGTTTGGATAATACAACGAGCCAAAATCTCCACGTTATTATCCTTTACATGGTTAGGTTTTAGTGATTAGGGTATTGTGATTAGTGATTAGAGTTTATGATTTCTGGTTACGGTGTATTGTTAGTGTTTATGGTTATTTAGGACATTGTGTTTTTTGTTTAGGGTTTTATGTTAGAGGTTTTAGAAATTATGGTTTAATGTTATGGTTTGTAAAGCCCTAACGGATCCAAAATACGAAACCCTAAAATAGAATATTAAAAGAACCTAAAACTCAACTAAATAAATCTCAAAACATAAAACAGACGATCTTAGATGGCGAAGCACTCTGTTGGTCCCAAAAGGCCCAACGCACTCAAAAAACATATATTATGTGCCCCATTCTGAGAAAGTATGTGAAAGTTAGCAAAAACCCTTTCGGGAACTTCAAAAATCTTGAAAACGGTTTTCAGAGTGTTAGGTAATACGACGAGCCAAAATCATCAAATTATTATCCTACCATGGTTAGGTTTTAGTGATAAGGGTTTTGTGATTAGTGTTTAGGGTTTAGGGTTTCTGGTTACGGTTTATTGTTAGTGTTTATGGTTATTTAGGGCTTATGGTGATGGATTAGGTGTAGGTTATAGGGTTAGGGCTTTGTGTTTATTGTTTAGGGTTTAATGTTAGAGGTTTTAGAAATTAGGGTTTAATGTTACAGTTTGTAAAACCCTAATGGACACAAAATACAAAACCCTAAAATAGAATATTAAAAACAACCTAAAAGTCAACTAGATAAATCTCAAAACATAAAATAGATGATCTTAGATGGCGAAGCAATCTGTTGGTCCCAGAAGGCCCAACGCACTCAAGAAACATATATTATGTGCCCCATTCTGAGAAAGTATGTGAAAGTTAGCAAAAACCCTTTCGGGAACTTCAAAAATCTTGAAAACATTTTTTAGAGTGTTTGGTAATACAACGAGCCAAAATGTTCACGTTACTATTCTTTCCATGGTTAGGTTATAGTGATTAGGGTTTTGGGATTAGTGTTTAGGGTTTAGGGTTTATGGTTACAGTTTATTGTTAGTGTGTATGTTTATTTAAGAGTTATGGTGATGGATTAGTTGTTGGTTATAGGGCTAGGGCTTTGTGTTTATTGTTTAGGGTTTAATGTTAGAGCTTTTAGAAATTAGGTTTTAATGTTACAGTTTGTAAAACCCTAACGGACCCAAAATACAAAATCCTATAATAGAATATTAAAAACAACCTAAATGTCAACTAAATAAATCTCAAAACGTAAAACAGACGATCTTAGATGGCGAAGCTATCTGTTGGTCCCAGAAGAACCAACGCACTTAAAAAACATATATTATGTGCCCCATTCTGAGAAAGTATGTGAAACTTAGCAAAACCCCTTTTGGGAACTTTAAAAATCTTGAAAACGGTTTTCAGAGTCTTTGGATAATACAACGAGCCAAAATCTTCACGTTATTATCCTTTACATGGTTAGGTTTTAGTGATTAGGGTATTGTGATTAGTGATTAGAGTTTATGATTTTTGGTTACGGTGTATTGTTAGTGTTTATGGTTATTTAGGACATTGTGTTTTTTGTTTAGGGTTTTATGTTAGAGGTTTTAGAAATTATGGTTTAATGTTATGGTTTGTAAAGCCCTAACGGATCCAAAATACGAAACCCTAAAATAGAATATTAAAAGAACCTAAGACTCAACTAAATAAATCTCAAAACATAAAACAGACGATCTTAGATGGCGAAGCACTCTGTTGGTCCCAAAAGGCCCAACGCACTCAAAAAACATATATTATGTGCCCCATTCTGAGAAAGTATGTGAGAGTTAGCAAAAACCCTTTCGGGAACTTCAAAAATCTTGAAAACGGTTTTCAGAGTGTTAGGTAATACAACGAGCCAAAATCATCAAATTATTATCCTACCATGGTAAGGTTTTAGTGATAAGGGTTTTGTGATTAGTGTTTAGGGTTTAGGGTTTCGGTTTATTGTTAGTGTTTATGGTTATTTAGGGCTTATGGTGATGGATTGGGTGTAGGTTATAGGGTTAGGGCTTTGTGTTTATTGTTTAGGGTTTAATGTTAGAGGTTTTAGAAATTAGGGTTTAATGTTACAGTTTGTAAAACCCTAATGGACCCAAAATACAAAACCCTAAAATAGAATATTAAAAACAACCTAAAAGTCAACTAGATAAATCTCAAAACATAAAATAGATGATCTTAGATGGCGAAGCAATCTGTTGGTCCCAGAAGGCCCAACGCACTCAAGAAACATATATTATGTGACCCATTCTGAGAAAGTATGTGAAAGTTAGCAAAAACCCTTTCGGGAACTTCAAAAATCTTGAAAACGTTTTTTAGAGTGTTTGGTAATACAACGAGCCAAAATGTTCACGTTATTATTCTTTCCATGGTTAGGTTATAGTGATTAGGGTTTTGGGATTAGTGTTTAGGGTTTAGGGTTTATGGTTACAGTTTATTGTTAGTGTGTATGTTTATTTAAGAGTTATGGTGATGGATTAGTTGTTGGTTATAGGGCTAGGACATTGTGTTTATTGTTTAGGGTTTAATGTTAGAGGTTTTAGAAATTAGGTTTTAATGTTACAGTTTGTAAAACCCTAACGGACCCAAAATACAAAATCCTATAATAGAATATTAAAAACAACCTAAATGTCAACTAAATAAATCTCAAAACGTAAAACAGACGATCTTAGATGGCGAAGCTATCTGTTGGTCCCAGAAGAACCAACACACTTAAAAAACATATATTATGTGCCCCATTCTGAGAAAGTATGTGAAACTTAGCAAAACCCCTTTCGGGAACTTTAAAAATCATGAAAACGGTTTTCAGAGTCTTTGGATAATACAACGAGCCAAAATCTTCACGTTATTATCCTTTACATGGTTAGGTTTTAGTGATTAGGGTATTGTGATTAGTGATTAGAGTTTATGATTTCTGGTTACGGTGTATTGTTAGTGTTTATGGTTATTTAGGACATTGTGTTTTTTGTTTAGGGTTTTATGTTAGAGGTTTTAGAAATTATGGTTTAATGTTATGGTTTGTAAAGCCCTAATGGATCCAAAATACGAAACCCTAAAATAGAATATTAAAAGAACCTAAGACTCAACTAAATAAATCTCAACACATAAAACAGACGATCTTAGATGGCGAAGCACTCTGTTGGTCCCAAAAGGCCCAACGCACTCAAAAAACATATATTATGTGCCCCATTCTGAGAAAGTATGTGAGAGTTAGCAAAAACCCTTTCGGGAACTTCAAAAATCTTGAAAACGGTTTTCAGAGTGTTAGGTAATACAACGAGCCAAAATCATCAAATTATTATCCTACCATGGTTAGGTTTTAGTGATAAGGGTTTTGTGATTAGTGTTTAGGGTTTAGGGTTTCTGGTTACGGTTTATTGTTAGTGTTTATGGTTATTTAGGGCTTATGGTGATGGATTGGGTGTAGGTTATAGGGTTAGGGCTTTGTGTTTATTGTTTAGGGTTTAATGTTAGAGGTTTTAGAAATTAGGGTTTAATGTTACAGTTTGTAAAACCCTAATGGACCCAAAATACAAAACCCTAAAATAGAATATTAAAAACAACCTAAAAGTCAACTAGATAAATCTCAAAACATAAAATAGATGATCTTAGATGGCGAAGCAATCTGTTGGTCCCAGAAGGCCCAACGCACTCAAGAAACATATATTATGTGACCCATTCTGAGAAAGTATGTGAAAGTTAGCAAAAACCCTTTCGGGAACTTCAAAAATCTTGAAAACGTTTTTTAGAGTGTTTGGTAATACAACGAGCCAAAATGTTCACGTTATTATTCTTTCCATGGTTAGGTTATAGTGATTAGGGTTTTGGGATTAGTGTTTAGGGTTTAGGGTTTATGGTTACAGTTTATTGTTAGTGTGTATGTTTATTTAAGAGTTATGGTGATGGATTAGTTGTTGGTTATAGGGCTAGGACATTGTGTTTATTGTTTAGGGTTTAATGTTAGAGGTTTTAGAAATTAGGTTTTAATGTTACAGTTTGTAAAACCCTAACGGACCCAAATTACAAAATCCTATAATAGAATATTAAAAACAACCTAAATGTCAACTAAATAAATCTCAAAACGTAAAACAGACGATCTTAGATGGCGAAGCTATCTGTTGGTCCCAGAAGAACCAACACACTTAAAAAACATATATTATGTGCCCCATTCTGAGAAAGTATGTGAAACTTAGCAAAACCCCTTTCGGGAACTTTAAAAATCATGAAAACGGTTTTCAGAGTCTTTGGATAATACAACGAGCCAAAATCTTCACGTTATTATCCTTTACATGGTTAGGTTTTAGTGATTAGGGTATTGTGATTAGTGATTAGAGTTTATGATTTCTGGTTACGGTGTATTGTTAGTGTTTATGGTTATTTAGGACATTGTGTTTTTTGTTTAGGGTTTTATGTTAGAGGTTTTAGAAATTATGGTTTAATGTTATGGTTTGTAAAGCCCTAATGGATCCAAAATACGAAACCCTAAAATAGAATATTAAAAGAACCTAAGACTCAACTAAATAAATCTCAACACATAAAACAGACGATCTTAGATGGCGAAGCACTCTGTTGGTCCCAAAAGGCCCAACGCACTCAAAAAACATATATTATGTGCCCCATTCTGAGAAAGTATGTGAGAGTTAGCAAAAACCCTTTCGGGAACTTCAAAAATCTTGAAAACGGTTTTCAGAGTGTTAGGTAATACAACGAGCCAAAATCATCAAATTATTATCCTACCATGGTTAGGTTTTAGTGATAAGGGTTTTGTGATTAGTGTTTAGGGTTTAGGGTTTCTGGTTACGGTTTATTGTTAGTGTTTATGGTTATTTAGGGCTTATGGTGATGGATTGGGTGTAGGTTATAGGGTTAGGGCTTTGTGTTTATTGTTTAGGGTTTAATGTTAGAGGTTTTAGAAATTAGGGTTTAATGTTACAGTTTGTAAAACCCTAATGGACCCAAAATACAAAACCCTAAAATAGAATATTAAAAACAACCTAAAAGTCAACTAGATAAATCTCAAAACATAAAATAGATGATCTTAGATGGCGAAGCTATCTGTTGGTCCCAGAAGGCCCAACGCACTCAAGAAACATATATTATGTGCCCCATTCTGAGAAAGTATGTGAAAGTTAGCAAAAACCCTTTTCGGGAACTTCAAAAATCTTGAAAACGTTTTTTAGAGTGTTTGGTAATACAACGAGCCAAAATGTTCACGTTATTATTCTTTCCATGGTTAGGTTATAGTGATTAGGGTTTTGGGATTAGTGTTTAGGGTTTAGGGTTTATGGTTACAGTTTATTGTTAGTGTGTATGTTTATTTAAGAGTTATGGTGATGGATTAGTTGTTGGTTATAGGGCTAGGGCTTTGTGTTTATTGTTTAGGGTTTAATGTTAGAGCTTTTAGAAATTAGGTTTTAATGTTACAGTTTGTAAAACCCTAACGGACCCAAAATACAAAATCCTATAATAGAATATTAAAAACAACCTAAATGTCAACTAAATAAATCTCAAAACGTAAAACAGACGATCTTAGATGGCGAAGCTATCTGTTGGTCCCAGAAGAACCAACGCACTAAAAAAACATATATTATGTGCCCCATTCTGAGAAAGTATGTGAAAGTTAGCAAAACCCCTTTCGGGAACTTTAAAAATCTTGAAAACGGTTTTTAGAGTGTTTGGATAATACAACGAGCCAAAATCTTCACGTTATTATCCTTTACATGGTTAGGTTTTAGTGATTAGGGTATTGTGATTAGTGATTAGAGTTTATGATTTCTGGTTACGGTGTATTGTTAGTGTTTATGGTTATTTAGGACATTGTGTTTTTTGTTTAGGGTTTTATGTTAGAGGTTTTAGAAATTATGGTTTAATGTTATGGTTTGTAAAGCCCTAACGGATCCAAAACACGAAACCCTAAAATAGAATATTAAAAGAACCTAAGACTCAACTAAATAAATCTCAAAACATAAAACAGACGATCTTAGATGGCGAAGCACTCTGTTGGTCCCAAAAGGCCCAACGCACTCAAAAAACATATATTATGTGCCCCATTCTGAGAAAGTATGTGAGAGTTAGCAAAAACCCTTTCGGGAACTTCAAAAATCTTGAAAACGGTTTTCAGAGTGTTAGGTAATACAACGAGCCAAAATCATCAAATTATTATCCTACCCTGGTTAGGTTTTAGTGATAAGGGTTTTGTGATTAGTGTTTAGGGTGTAGGGTTTCTGGTTACGGTTTATTGTTAGTGTTTATGGTTATTTAGGGCTTATGGTGATGGATTGGGTGTAGGTTATAGGGTTAGGGCTTTGTGTTTATTGTTTAGGGTTTAATGTTAGAGGTTTTAGAAATTAGGGTTTAATGTTACAGTTTGTAAAACCCTAATGGACCCAAAATACAAAACCCAAAAACAACCTAAAAATCAACTAGATAAATCTCAAAACATAAAATAGATGATCTTAGATGGCGAAGCTATCTGTTGGTCCCAGAAGGCCCAACGCACTTAAGAAACATGTATTATGTGCCCCATTCTGAGAAAGTATGTGAAAGTTAGCAAAAACCCTTTCGGGAACTTCAAAAATCTTGAAAACGTTTTTTAGAGTGTTTGGTAATACAACGAGCCAAAATGTTCACGTTATTATTCTTTCCATGGTTAGGTTATAGTGATTAGGGTTCTGGGATTAGTGTTTAGGGTTTAGGGTTTATGGTTACAGTTTATTGTTAGTGTGTATGTTTATTTAAGAGTTATGGTGATGGATTAGTTGTTGGTTATAGGGTTAGGGCTTTGTGTTTATTGTTTAGGGTTTAATGTTAGAGGTTTTAGAAATTAGGTTTTAATGTTACAGTTTGTAAAACCCTAACGGACCCAAAATACAAAATCCTATAATAGAATATTAAAAACAACCTAAATGTCAACTAAATAAATCTCAAAACGTAAAACAGACGATCTTAGATGGCAAAGCTATCTGTTGGTCCCAGAAGAACCAACGCACTAAAAAAACATATATTATGTGCCCCATTCTGAGAAAGTATGTGAAAGTTAGCAAAACCCCTTTCGGGAACTTTAAAAATCTTGAAAACGGTTTTCAGAGTGTTTGGATAATACAACGAGCCAAAATCTTCACGTTATTATCCTTTACATGGTTAGGTTTTAGTGATTAGGGTATTGTGATTAGTGATTAGAGTTTATGATTTCTGGTTACGTTGTATTGTTAGTGTTTATGGTTATTTAGGACATTGTGTTTTTTGTTTAGGGTTTTATGTTAGAGGTTTTAGAAATTATGGTTTAATGTTATGGTTTGTAAAGCCCTAACGGATCCAAAATACGAAACCCTAAAATAGAATATTAAAAGAACCTAAAACTCAACTAAATAAATCTCAAAACATAAAACAGACGATCTTCGATGGCGAAGCACTCTGTTGGTCCCAAAAGGCCCAACGCACTCAAAAAGCATATATTATGTGCCCCATCTGAGAAAGTATGTGAAAGTTAGCAAAAACCCTTTCTGGAACTTCAAAAATCTTGAAAACGGTTTTCAGAGTGTTAGGTAATACAACGAGCCAAAATCATCAAATTATTATCCTACCATGGTTAGGTTTTAGTGATAAGGGTTTTGTGATTAGTGTTTAGGGTTTAGGGTTTCTGGTTACGGTTTATTGTTAGTGTTTATGGTTATTTAGGGCTTATGGTGATGGATTAGGTGTAGGTTATAGGGTTAGGGCTTTGTGTTTATTGTTTAGGGTTTAATGTTAGAGGTTTTAGAAATTAGGGTTTAATGTTACAGTTTGTAAAACCCTAATGGACCCAAAATACAAAACCCTAAAATAGAATATTAAAAACAACCTAAAAGTCAACTAGATAAATCTCAAAACATAAAATAGATGATCTTAGATGGCGAAGCTATCTGTTGGTCCCAGAAGGCCCAACGCACTCAAGAAACATATATCATGTGCCGCATTCTGAGAAAGTATGTGAAAGTTAGCAAAAACCCTTTCGGGAACTTCAAAAATCTTGAAAACGTTTTTTAGAGTGTTTGGTAATACAACGAGCCAAAATGTTCACGTTATTATTCTTTCCATGGTTAGGTTTTAGTGATAAGGGTTTTGTGATTAGTGTTTAGGGTTTAGGGTTTATGGTTACGGTTTATTGTTAGTGTGTATGTTTATTTAAGAGTTATGGTGATGGATTAGTTGTTGGTCATAGGGTTAGGGCTTTGTGTTTATTGTTTAGGGTTTAATGTTAGAGGTTTTAGAAATTTTGGTTTAATGTTACAGTTTGTAAAACCCTAATGGACCCAAAATACAAAACCCTAAAATAGAATATTAAAAACAACCTAAAAGTCAACTAGATAAATCTCAAAACATAAATAGATGATCTTAGATGGCGAAGCTATCTGTTGGTCCCAGAAGGCCCAACGCACTCAAGAAACATATATTATGTGCCCCATTCTGAGAAAGTATGTGAAAGTTAGCAAAAACCCTTTCGGGAACTTCAAAAATCTTGAAAACGTTTTTTAGAGTGTTTGGTAATACAACGAGCCAAAATGTTCACGTTATTATTCTTTCCATGGTTAGGTTTTAGTGATAAGGGTTTTGTGATTAGTGTTTAGGGTTTAGGGTTTATGGTTACGGTTTATTGTTAGTGTGTATGTTTATTTAAGAGTTATGGTGATGGATTAGTTGTTGGTCATAGGGTTAGGGCTTTGTGTTTATTGTTTAGGGTTTAATGTTAGAGGTTTTAGAAATTTGGGTTTAATGTTACAGTTTGTAAAACCCTAATGGACCCAAAATACAAAACCCTAAAATAGAATATTAAAAACAACCTAAAAGTTAACTAGATAAATCTCAAAACTTAAATAGATGATCTTAGATGGCGAAGCTATCTGTTGGTCCCAGAAGGCCCAACGCACTCAAGAAACATATATTATGTGCCCCATTCTGAGAAAGTATGTGAAAGTTAGCAAAAACCCTTTTCGGGAACTTCAAAAATCTTGAAAACGTTTTTTAGAGTGTTTGGTAATACAACGAGCCAAAATGTTCACGTTATTATTCTTTCCATGGTTAGGTTATAGTGATTAGGGTTTTGGGATTAGTGTTTCGGGTTTAGGGTTTAGGGTTACGGTTTATTGTTAGTGTGTATGTTTATTTAAGAGTTATGGTGATGGATTAGTTGTTGGTCATAGGGTTAGGGCTTTGTGTTTATTGTTTAGGGTTTAATGTTAGAGGTTTTAGAAATTTGGGTTTAATGTTACAGTTTGTAAAACCCTAATGGACCCAAAATACAAAACCCTAACATAGAATATTAAAAACAACCTAAAAGTCAACTAGATAAATCTCAAAACATAAATAGATGATCTTAGATGGCGAAGCTATCTGTTGGTCCCAGAAGGCCCAACGTACTCAAGAAACATATATTATGTGCCCCATTCTGAGAAAGTATGTGAAAGTTAGCAAAAACCCTTTTCGGGAACTTCAAAAATCTTGAAAACGTTTTTTAGAGTGTTTGGTAATACAACGAGCCAAAATGTTCACGTTATTATTCTTTCCATGGTTAGGTTATAGTGATTAGGGTTTTGGGATTAGTGTTTCGGGTTTAGGGTTTAGGGTTTATGGTTACAGTTTATTGTTAGTGTGTATGTTTATTTAAGAGTTATGGTGATGGATTAGTTGTTGGTTATAGGGCTAGGGCTTTGTGTTTATTGTTTAGGGTTTAATGTTAGAGGTTTTAGAAATTAGGGTTTAATGTTACAGTTTGTAAAACCCTAATGGACCCAAAATACAAAACCCTAAAATAGAATATTAAAAACAACCTAAAAGTCAACTAGATAAATCTCAAAACATAAATAGATGATCTTAGATGGCGAAGCTATCTGTTGGTCCCAGAAGGCCCAACGCACTCAAGAAACATATATTATGTGCCCCATTCTGAGAAAGTATGTGAAAGTTAGCAAAAACCCTTTCGGGAACTTCAAAAATCTTGAAAACGCTTTTTAGAGTGTTTGGTAATACAACGAGCCAAAATGTTCACGTTATTATTCTTTCCATGGTTAGGTTTTAGTGATAAGGGTTTTGTGATTAGTGTTTAGGGTTTAGGGTTTATGGTTACGGTTTATTGTTAGTGTGTATGTTTATTTAAGAGTTATGGTGATGGATTAGTTGTTGGTCATAGGGTTAGGGCTTTGTGTTTATTGTTTAGGGTTTAATGTTAGAGGTTTTAGAAATTTGGGTTTAATGTTACAGTTTGTAAAACCCTAATGGACCCAAAATACAAAACCCTAAAATAGAATATTAAAAACAACCTAAAAGTCAACTAGATAAATCTCAAAACATAAATAGATGATCTTAGATGGCGAAGCTATCTGTTGGTCCCAGAAGGCCCAACGCACTCAAGAAACATATATTATGTGCCCCATTCTGAGAAAGTATGTGAAAGTTAGCAAAAACCCTTTCGGGAACTTCAAAAAACTTGAAAACGTTTTTTAGAGTGTTTGGTAATACAACGAGCCAAAATGTTCACGTTATTATTCTTTCCATGGTTAGGTTTTAGTGATAAGGGTTTTGTGATTAGTGTTTAGGGTTTAGGGTTTATGGTTACGGTTTATTGTTAGTGTGTATGTTTATTTAAGAGTTATGGTGATGGATTAGTTGTTGGTCATAGGGTTAGGGCTTTGTGTTTATTGTTTAGGGTTTAATGTTAGAGGTTTTAGAAATTTGGGTTTAATGTTACAGTTTGTAAAACCCTAATGGACCCAAAATACAAAACCCTAAAATAGAATATTAAAAACAACCTAAAAGTCAACTAGATAAATCTCAAAACATAAATAGATGATCTTAGATGGCGAAGCTATCTGTTGGTCCCAGAAGGCCCAACGCACTCAAGAAACATATATTATGTGCCCCATTCTGAGAAAGTATGTGAAAGTTAGCAAAAACCCTTTTCGGGAACTTCAAAAATCTTGAAAACGTTTTTTAGAGTGTTTGGTAATACAACGAGCCAAAATGTTCACGTTATTATTCTTTCCATGGTTAGGTTATAGTGATTAGGGTTTTGGGATTAGTGTTTCGGGTTTAGGGTTTAGGGTTACGGTTTATTGTTAGTGTGTATGTTTATTTAAGAGTTATGGTGATGGATTAGTTGTTGGTCATAGGGTTAGGGCTTTGTGTTTATTGTTTAGGGTTTAATGTTAGAGGTTTTAGAAATTTGGGTTTAATGTTACAGTTTGTAAAACCCTAATGGACCCAAAATACAAAACCCTAAAATAGAATATTAAAAACAACCTAAAAGTCAACTAGATAAATCTCAAAACATAAATATATGATCTTAGATGGCGAAGCTATCTGTTGGTCCCAGAAGGCCCAACGCACTCAAGAAACATATATTATGTGCCCCATTCTGAGAAAGTATGTGAAAGTTAGCAAAAACCCTTTTCGGGAACTTCAAAAATCTTGAAAACGTTTTTTAGAGTGTTTGGTAATACAACGAGCCAAAATGTTCACGTTATTATTCTTTCCATGGTTAGGTTATAGTGATTAGGGTTTTGGGATTAGTGTTTCGGGTTTAGGGTTTAGGGTTACAGTTTATTGTTAGTGTGTATGTTTATTTAAGAGTTATGGTGATGGATTAGTTGTTGGTTATAGGGCTAGGGCTTTGTGTTTATTGTTTAGGGTTTAATGTTATAGGTTTTAGAAATTAGGTTTTAATGTTACAGTTTGTAAAACCCTAACGGACCCAAAATACAAAATCATATAATAGAATATTAAAAACAACTTAAATGTCAACTAAATAAATCTCAAAACGTAAAACAGACGATCTTAGATGGCGAAGCTATCTGTTGGTCCCAGAAGAACCAACGCACTAAAAAAACATATATTATGTGCCCCATTCTGAGAAAGTATGTGAAAGTTAGCAAAACCCCTTTCGGGAACTTTAAAAATCTTGAAAACGGATTTCAGAGTGTTTGGATAATACAACGAGCCAAAATCTTCACGTTATTATCCTTTACATGGTTAGGTTTTAGTGATTAGGGTATTGTGATTAGTGATTAGAGTATATGATTTCTGGTTACGGCGTATTGTTAGTGTTTATGGTTATTTAGGACATTGTGTTTTTTGTTTAGGGTTTTATGTTAGAGGTTTTAGAAATTATGGTTTTATGTTATGGTTTGTAAAGCCCTAACGGATCCAAAATACGAAACCCTAAAATAGAATATTAAAAGAACCTAAAACTCAACTAAATAAATCTCAAAACATAAAACAGACGATCTTAGATGGCGAAGCACTCTGTTGGTCCCAAAAGGCCCAACGCACTCAAAAAACATATATTATGTGCCCCATTCTGAGAAAGTATGTGAAAGTTAGCAAAAACCCTTTCGGAAACTTCAAAAATCTTGAAAACGGTTTTCAGAGTGTTAGGTAATACAACGAGCCAAAATCATCAAATTATTATCCTACCTTGGTTAGGTTTTAGTGATAAGGGTTTTGTGATTAGTGTTTAGGGTTTAGGGTTTCTGGTTACGGTTTATTGTTAGTGTTTATGGTTATTTAGGGCTTATGGTGATGGATTAGGTGTAGGTTATAGGGTTAGGGCTTTGTGTTTATTGTTTAGGGTTTAATGTTAGAGGTTTTAGAAATTAGGGTTTAATGTTACAGTTTGTAAAACCCTAATGGACCCAAAATACAAAACCCTAAAATAGAATATTGAAAACAACCTAAAAGTCAACTAGATAAATCTCAAAACATAAAATAGATGATCTTAGATGGCGAAGCAATCTGTTGGTCCCAGAAGGCCCAACGCACTCAAGAAACATATATTATGTGCCCCATTCTGAGAAAGTATGTGAAAGTTAGCAAAAACCCTTTCGGGAACTTCAAAAATCTTGAAAACGTTTTTTAGAGTGTTTGGTAATACAACGAGCTAAAATGTTCACGTTATTATTCTTTCCATGGTTGGTTATAGTGATTAGGGTTTTAGGATTAGTGTTTAGGGTTTAGGGTTTATGGTTACAGTTTATTGTTAGTGTGTATGTTTATTTAAGAGTTATGGTGATGGATTAGTTGTTGGTTATAGGGCTAGGGCTTTGTGATTATTGTTTAGGGTTTAATGTTAGAGGTTTTAGAAATTATGGTTTAATGTTACAGTTTGTAAAACCCTAATGGACCCAAAATACAAAATCCTATAATTGAATATTAAAAACAACCTAAAAGTCAACTAGATAAATCTCAAAACATAAATAGATGATCTTAGATGGCGAAGCTATCTGTTGGTCCCAGAAGAACCAACGCACTAAAAAAAACATATATTATGTGCCCCATTCTGAGAAAGTATGTGAAAGTTAGCAAAACCCCTTTCGGGAACTTTAAAAATCTTGAAAACGGTTTTCAAAGTGTTTGGATAATACAACGAGCCAAAATCTTCACGTTATTATCCTTTACATGGTTAGGTTTTAGTGATTAGGGTATTGTGATTAGTGATTAGAGTTTATGATTTCTGGTTACGGTGTATTGTTAGTGTTTATGGTTATTTAGGACATTGTGTTTTTTGTTTAGGGTTTTATGTTAGAGGTTTTAGAAATTATGGTTTAATGTTATGGTTTGTAAAGCCCTAACGGATCCAAAATACGAAACCCTAAAATAGAATATTAAAAGAACCTAAAACTCAACTAAATAAATCTCAAAACATAAAACAGACGATCTTAGATGGCGAAGCACTCTGTTGGTCCCAAAAGGTCCAACGCACTCAAAAAACATATATTATGTGCCCCATTCTGAGAAAGTATGTGAAAGTTAGCAAAAACCCTTTCGGGAACTTCAAAAATCTTGAAAACGTTTTTTAGAGTGTTTGGTAATACAACGAGCCAAAATGTTCACGTTATTATTCTTTCCATGGTTAGGTTATAGTGATTAGGGTTTTGGGATTAGTGTTTAGGGTTTAGGGTTTATGGTTATAGTTTATTGTTAGTGTGTATGTTTATTTAAGAGTTATGGTGATGGATTAGTTGTTGGTTATAGGGCTAGGGCTTTGTGTTTATTGTTTAGGGTTTAATGTTAGAGGTTTTAGAAATTATGGTTTAATGTTACAGTTTGTAAAACCCTAATGGACCCAAAATACAAAATCCTATAATTGAATATTAAAAACAACCTAAAAGTCAACTAGATAAATCTCAAAACATAAATAGATGATCTTAGATGGCGAAGCTATCTGTTGGTCCCAGAAGAACCAACGCACTAAAAAAAACATATATTATGTGCCCCATTCTGAGAAAGTATGTGAAAGTTAGCAAAACCCCTTTCGGGAACTTTAAAAATCTTGAAAACGGTTTTCAAAGTGTTTGGATAATACAACGAGCCAAAATCTTCACGTTATTATCCTTTACATGGTTAGGTTTTAGTGATTAGGGTATTGTGATTAGTGATTAGAGTTTATGATTTCTGGTTACGGTGTATTGTTAGTGTTTATGGTTATTTAGGACATTGTGTTTTTTGTTTAGGGTTTTATGTTAGAGGTTTTAGAAATTATGGTTTAATGTTATGGTTTGTAAAGCCCTAACGGATCCAAAATACGAAACCCTAAAATAGAATATTAAAAGAACCTAAAACTCAACTAAATAAATCTCAAAACATAAAACAGACGATCTTAGATGGCGAAGCACTCTGTTGGTCCCAAAAGGTCCAACGCACTCAAAAAACATATATTATGTGCCCCATTCTGAGAAAGTATGTGAAAGTTAGCAAAAACCCTTTCGGGAACTTCAAAAATCTTGAAAACGTTTTTTAGAGTGTTTGGTAATACAACGAGCCAAAATGTTCACGTTATTATTCTTTCCATGGTTAGGTTATAGTGATTAGGGTTTTGGGATTAGTGTTTAGGGTTTAGGGTTTATGGTTATAGTTTATTGTTAGTGTGTATGTTTATTTAAGAGTTATGGTGATGGATTAGTTGTTGGTTATAGGGCTAGGGCTTTGTGTTTATTGTTTAGGGTTTAATGTTAGAGGTTTTAGAAATTAGGTTTTAATGTTACAGTTTGTAAAACCCTAACGGACCCAAAATACAAAATCCTATAATAGAATATTAAAAACAACCTAAATGTCAACTAAATAAATCTGAAAACGTAAAACAGACGATCTTAGATGGCGAAGCTATCTGTTGGTCCCAGAAGAACCAACGCACTAAAAAAACATATATTATGTGCCCCATTCTGAGAAAGTATGTGAAACTTAGCAAAACCCCTTTCGGGAACTTTAAAAATCTTGAAAACAGTTTTCAGAGTCTTTGGATAATACAACGAGCCAAAATCTTCACGTTATTATCCTTTACATGGTTAGGTTTTAGTGATTAGGGTATTGTGATTAGTGATTAGAATTTATGATTTCTGGTTACGGTGTATTGTTAGTGTTTATGGTTATTTAGGACATTGTGTTTTTTGTTTAGGGTTTTATGTTAGAGGTTTTAGAAATTATGGTTTAATGTTATGGTTTGTAAAGCCCTAACGGATCCAAAATACGAAACCCTAAAATAGAATATTAAAAGAACCTAAAACTCAACTAAATAAATCTCAAAACATAAAACAGACGATCTTAGATGGCGAAGCACTCTGTTGGTCCCAAAAGGCCCAACGCACTCAAAAAACATATATTATGTGCCCCATTCTGAGAAAGTATGTTAAAGTTAGCAAAAACCCTTTCGGGAACTTCAAAAATCTTGAAAACGGTTTTCAGAGTGTTAGGTAATACAACGAGCCAAAATCATCAAATTATTATCCTACCATGGTTAGGTTTTAGTGATAAGGGTTTTGTGATTAGTGTTTAGGGTTTAGGGTTTCTGGTTACGGTTTATTGTTAGTGTTCATGGTTATTTAGGGCTTATGGTGATGGATTAGGTGTAGGTTATAGGATTAGGGCTTTGTGTTTATTGTTTAGGGTTTAATGTTAGAGGTTTTAGAAATTAGGGTTTAATGTTACAGTTTGTAAAACCCTAATGGACCCAAAATACAAAACCCTAAAATAGAATATTAAAAACAACCTAAAAGTCAACTAGATAAATCTCAAAACATAAAATAGAGGATCTTAGATGGCGAAGCAATCTGTTGGTCCCAGAAGGCCCAACGCACTCAAGAAACATATATTATGTGCCCCATTCTGAGAAAGTATGTGAAAGTTAGCAAAAACCCTTTCGGGAACTTCAAAAATCTTGAAAACGTTTTTTAGAGTGTTTGGTAATACAACGAGCCAAAATGTTCACGTTATTATTCTTTCCATGGTTAGGTTATAGTGATTAGGGTTTTGGGATTAGTGTTTAGGGTTTAGGGTTTATGGTTACAGTTTATTGTTAGTGTGTATGTTTATTTAAGAGTTATGGTGATGGATTAGTTGTTGGTTATAGGGCTAGGGCTGTGTGTTTATTGTTTAGGGTTTAATGTTAGAGGTTTTAGAAATTAGGTTTTAATGTTACAGTTTGTAAAACCCTAACGGACCCAAAATACAAAATCCTATAATAGAATATTAAAAACAACCTAAATGTCAACTAAATAAATCTCAAAACGTAAAACAGACGATCTTAGATGGCGAAGCTATCTGTTGGTCCCAGAAGAACCAACGCACTAAAAAAACATATATTATGTGCCCCATTCTGAGAAAGTATGTGAAACTTAGCAAAACCCCTTTCGGGAACTTTAAAAATCTTGAAAACAGTTTTCAGAGTCTTTGGATAATACAACGAGCCAAAATCTTCACGTTATTATCCTTTACATGGTTAGGTTTTAGTGATTAGGGTATTGTGATTAGTGATTAGAATTTATGATTTCTGGTTACGGTGTATTGTTAGTGTTTATGGTTATTTAGGACATTGTGTTTTTTGTTTAGGGTTTTATGTTAGAGGTTTTAGAAATTATGGTTTAATGTTATGGTTTGTAAAGCCCTAACGGATCCAAAATACAAAACCCTAAAATAGAATATTAAAAGAACCTAAATCTCAACTAAATAAATCTCAAAACATAAAACAGACGATCTTAGATGGCGAAGCACTCTGTTGGTCCCAAAAGGCCCAACGCACTCAAAAAACATATATTATGTGCCCCATTCTGAGAAAGTATGTTAAAGTTAGCAAAAACCCTTTCGGGAACTTCAAAAATCTTGAAAACGGTTTTCAGAGTGTTAGGTAATACAACGAGCCAAAATCATCAAATTATTATCCTACCATGGTTAGGTTTTAGTGATAAGGGTTTTGTGATTAGTGTTTAGGGTTTAGGGTTTCTGGTTACGGTTTATTGTTAGTGTTCATGGTTATTTAGGGCTTATGGTGATGGATTAGGTGTAGGTTATAGGGTTAGGGATTTGTGTTTATTGTTTAGGGTTTAATGTTAGAGGTTTTAGAAATTAGGGTTTAATGTTACAGTTTGTAAAACCCTAATGGACCCAAAATACAAAACCCTAAAATAGAATATTAAAAACAACCTAAAAGTCAACTAGATAAATCTCAAAACATAAAATAGATGATCTTAGATGGCGAAGCAATCTGTTGGTCCCAGAAGGCCCAACGCACTCAAGAAACATATATTATGTGCCCCATTCTGAGAAAGTATGTGAAAGTTAGCAAAAACCCTTTCGGGAACTTCAAAAATCTTGAAAACGTTTTTTAGAGTGTTTGGTAATACAACGAGCCAAAATGTTCACGTTATTATTCTTTCCATGGTTAGGTTATAGTGATTAGGGTTTTGGGATTAGTGTTTAGGGTTTAGGGTTTATGGTTACAGTTTATTGTTAGTGTGTATGTTTATTTAAGAGTTATGGTGATGGATTAGTTGTTGGTTATAGGGCTAGGGCTTTGTGTTTATTGTTTAGGGTTTAATGTTAGAGGTTTTAGAAATTAGGTTTTAATGTTACAGTTTGTAAAACCCTAACGGACCCAAAATACAAAATCCTATAATAGAATATTAAAAACAACCTAAATGTCAACTAAATAAATCTCAAAACGTAAAACAGACGATCTTAGATGGCGAAGCTATCTGTTGGTCCCAGAAGAACCAACGCACTAAAAAAACATATATTATGTGCCCCATTCTGAGAAAGTATGTGAAACTTAGCAAAACCCCTTTCGGGAACTTTAAAAATCTTGAAAACAGTTTTCAGAGTCTTTGGATAATACAACGAGCCAAAATCTTCACGTTATTATCCTTTACATGGTTAGGTTTTAGTGATTAGGGTATTGTGATTAGTGATTAGAGTTTATGATTTATGGTTACGGTGTATTGTTAGTGTTTATGGTTATTTAGGACATTGTGTTTTTTGTTTAGGGTTTTATGTTAGAGGTTTTAGAAATTATGGTTTAATGTTATGGTTTGTAAAGCCCTAACGGATCCAAAATACGAAACCCTAAAATAGAATATTAAAAGAACCTAAAACTCAACTAAATAAATCTCAAAACATAAAACAGACGATCTTAGATGGCGAAGCACTCTGTTGGTCCCAAAAGGCCCAACGCACTCAAAAAACATATATTATGTGCCCCATTCTGAGAAAGTATGTGAAAGTTAGCAAAAACCCTTTCGGGAACTTCAAAAATCTTGAAAACGGTTTTCAGAGTGTTAGGTAATACAACGAGCCAAAATCATCAAATTATTATCCTACCATGGTTAGGTTTTAGTGATAAGGGTTTTGTGATTAGTGTTTAGGGTTTAGGGTTTCTGGTTACGGTTTATTGTTAGTGTTTATGTTTATTTAGGGCTTATGGTGATGGATTAGGTGTAGGTTATAGGGTTAGGGCTTTGTGTTTATTGTTTAGGGTTTAATGTTAGAGGTTTTAGAAATTAGGGTTTAATGTTACAGTTTGTAAAACCCTAATGGACCCAAAATACAAAACCCTAAAATAGAATATTAAAAACAACCTAAAAGTCAACTAGATAAATCTCAAAACATAAAATAGATGATCTTAGATGGAGAAGCAATCTGTTGGTCACAGAAGGCCCAACGCACTCAAGAAACATATATTATGTGCCCCATTCTGAGAAAGTATGTGAAAGTTAGCAAAAACCCTTTCGGGAACTTCAAAAATCTTGAAAACGTTTTTTAGAGTGTTTGGTAATACAACGAGCCAAAATGTTCACGTTATTATTCTTTCCATGGTTAGGTTATAGTGATTAGGGTTTTGGGATTAGTGTTTAGGGTTTAGGGTTTATGGTTACAGTTTATTGTTAGTGTGTATGTTTATTTAAGAGTTATGGTGATGGATTAGTTGTTGGTTATAGGGCTAGGGCTTTGTGTTTATTGTTTAGGGTTTAATGTTAGAGGTTTTAGAAATTAGGTTTTAATGTTACAGTTTGTAAAACCCTAACGGACCCAAAATACAAAATCCTATAATAGAATATTAAAAACAACCTAAATGTCAACTAAATAAATCTCAAAACGTAAAACAGACGATCTTAGATGGCGAAGCTATCTGTTGGTTCCAGAAGAACCAACGCACTAAAAAAACATATATTATGTGCCCCATTCTGAGAAAGTATGTGAAAGTTAGCAAAACCCCTTTCGGGAACTTTAAAAATCTTGAAAACGGTTTTCAGAGTGTTTGGATAATACAACGAGCCAAAATCTTCACGTTATTATCCTTTACATGGTTAGGTTTTAGTGATTAGGGTATTGTGATTAGTGATTAGAGTTTATGATTTCTGGTTACGGTGTATTGTTAGTGTTTATGGTTATTTAGGACATTGTGTTTTTTGTTTAGGGTTTATGTTAGAGGTTTTAGAAATTATGGTTTAATGTTATGGTTTGTAAAGCCCTAACGGATCCAAAATACGAAACCCTAAAATAGAATATTAAAAGAACCTAAAACTCAACTAAATAAATCTCAAAACATAAAACAGACGATCTTAGATGGCGAAGCACTCTGTTGGTACCAAAAGGCCCAACGCACTAAAAAAACATATATTATGTGCCCCATTCTGAGAAAGTATGTGAAAGTTAGCAAAAACCCTTTCGGAAACTTCAAAAATCCTGAAAACGGTTTTCAGAGTGTTAGGTAATACAACGAGCCAAAATCATCAAATTATTATCCTACCATGGTTAGGTTTTAGTGATAAGGGTTTTGTGATTAGTGTTGAGGGTTTCTGGTTACGGTTTATTGTTAGTGTTTATGGTTATTTAGGGCTTATGGTGATGGATTAGGTGTAGGTTATAGGGTTAGGGCTTTGTGTTTATTGTTTAGGGTTTAATGTTAGAGGTTTTAGAAATTAGGTTTTAATGTTACAGTTTGTAAAACCCTAACGGACCCAAAATACAAAATCCTATAATAGAATATTAAAAACAACCTAAATGTCAACTAAATAAATCTCAAAACGTAAAACAGATGATCTTAGATGGCGAAGCTATCTGTTGGTCCCAGAAGAACCAACGCACTAAAAAAACATATATTATGTGCCCCATTCTGAGAAAGTATGTGAAACTTAGCAAAACCCCTTTCGGGAACTTTAAAAATCTTGAAAACAGTTTTCAGAGTCTTTGGATAATACAACGAGCCAAAATCTTCACGTTATTATCCTTTACATGGTTAGGTTTTAGTGATTAGGGTATTGTGATTAGTGATTAGAATTTATGATTTCTGCCTACGGTGTATTGTTAGTGTTTATGGTTATTTAGGACATTGTGTTTTTTGTTTAGGGTTTTATGTTAGAGGTTTTAGAAATTATGGTTTAATGTTATGGTTTGTAAAGCCCTAACGGATCCAAAATACGAAACCCTAAAATAGAATATTAAAAGAACCTAAAACTCAACTAAATAAATCTCAAAACATAAAACAGACGATCTTAGATGGCGAAGCACTCTGTTGGTCCCAAAAGGCCCAACGCACTCAAAAAACATATATTATGTGCCCCATTCTGAGAAAGTATGTTAAAGTTAGCAAAAACCCTTTCGGGAACTTCAAAATTCTTGAAAACGGTTTTCAGAGTGTTAGGTAATACAACGAGCCAAAATCATCAAATTATTATCCTACCATGGTTAGGTTTTAGTGATAAGGGTTTTGTGATTAGTGTTTAGGGTTTAGGGTTTCTGGTTACGGTTTATTGTTAGTGTTTATGTTTATTTAGGGCTTATGGTGATGGATTAGGTGTAGGTTATAGGGTTAGGGCTTTGTGTTTATTGTTTAGGGTTTAATGTTAGAGGTTTTAGAAATTAGGGTTTAATGTTACAGTTTGTAAAACCCTAATGGACCCAAAATACAAAACCCTAAAATAGAATATTAAAAACAACCTAAAAGTCAACTAGATAAATCTCAAAACATAAAATAGATGATCTTAGATGGAGAAGCAATCTGTTGGTCACAGAAGGCCCAACGCACTCAAGAAACATATATTATGTGCCCCATTCTGAGAAAGTATGTGAAAGTTAGCAAAAACCCTTTCGGGAACTTCAAAAATCTTGAAAACGTTTTTTAGAGTGTTTGGTAATACAACGAGCCAAAATGTTCACGTTATTATTCTTTCCATGGTTAGGTTATAGTGATTAGGGTTTTGGGATTAGTGTTTAGGGTTTAGGGTTTATGGTTACAGTTTATTGTTAGTGTGTATGTTTATTTAAGAGTTATGGTGATGGATTAGTTGTTGGTTATAGGGCTAGGGCTTTGTGTTTATTGTTTAGGGTTTAATGTTAGAGGTTTTAGAAATTAGGTTTTAATGTTACAGTTTGTAAAACTCTAACGGACCCAAAATACAAAATCCTATAATAGAATATTAAAAACAACCTAAATGTCAACTAAATAAATCTGAAAACGTAAAACAGACGATCTTAGATGGCGAAGCTATCTGTTGGTTCCAGAAGAACCAACGCACTAAAAAAACATATATTATGTGCCCCATTCTGAGAAAGTATGTGAAAGTTAGCAAAACCCCTTTTGGGAACTTTAAAAATCTTGAAAACGGTTTTCAGAGTGTTTGGATAATACAACGAGCCAAAATCTTCACGTTATTATCCTTTACATGGTTAGGTTTTAGTGATTAGGGTATTGTGATTAGTGATTAGAGTTTATGATTTCTGGTTACGGTGTATTGTTAGTGTTTATGGTTATTTAGGACATTGTGTTTTTTGTTTAGGGTTTATGTTAGAGGTTTTAGAAATTATGGTTTAATGTTATGGTTTGTAAAGCCCTAACGGATCCAAAATACGAAACCCTAAAATAGAATATTAAAAGAACCTAAAACTCAACTAAATAAATCTCAAAACATAAAACAGACGATCTTAGATGGCGAAGCACTCTGTTGGTACCAAAAGGCCCAACGCACTCAAAAAACATATATTATGTGCCCCATTCTGAGAAAGTATGTGAAAGTTAGCAAAAACCCTTTCGGAAACTTCAAAAATCCTGAAAACGGTTTTCAGAGTGTTAGGTAATACAACGAGCCAAAATCATCAAATTATTATCCTACCATGGTTAGGTTTTAGTGATAAGGGTTTTGTGATTAGTGTTTAGGGTTTCTGGTTACGGTTTATTGTTAGTGTTTATGGTTATTTAGGGCTTATGGTGATGGATTAGGTGTAGGTTATAGGGTTAGGGCTTTGTGTTTATTGTTTAGGGTTTAATGTTAGAGGTTTTAGAAATTAGGTTTTAATGTTACAGTTTGTAAAACCCTAACGGACCCAAAATACAAAATCCTATAATAGAATATTAAAAACAACCTAAAAGTCAACTAAATAAATCTCAAAACGTAAAACAGACGATCTTAGATGGCGAAGCTATCTGTTGGTCCCAGAAGAACCAACGCACTAAAAAAACATATATTATGTGCCCAATTCTGAGAAAGTATGTGAAACTTAGCAAAACCCCTTTCGGGAACTTTAAAAATCTTTAAAACAGTTTTCAGAGTCTTTGGATAATACAACGAGCCAAAATCTTCACGTTATTATCCTTTACATGGTTAGGTTTTAGTGATTAGGGTATTGTGATTAGTGATTAGAGTTTATGATTTCTGGTTACGGTGTATTGTTAGTGTTTATGGTTATTTAGGACATTGTGTTTTTTGTTTAGGGTTTTATGTTAGAGGTTTTAGAAATTATGGTTTAATGTTATGGTTTGTAAAGCCCTAACGGATCCAAAATACGAAACCCTAAAATAGAATATTAAAAGAACCTTAAACTCAACTAAATAAATCTCAAAACATAAAACAGACGATCTTAGATGGCGAAGCACTCTGTTGGTCCCAAAAGGCCCAACGCACTCAAAAAACATATATTATGTGCCCCATTCTGAGAAAGTATGTGAAAGTTAGCAAAAACCCTTTCGGGAACTTCAAAAATCTTGAAAACGGTTTTCAGAGTGTTAGGTAATACAACGAGCCAAAATCATCAAATTATTATCCTACCATGGTTAGGTTTTAGTGATAAGGGTTTTGTGATTAGTGTTTAGGGTTTAGGGTTTCTGGTTACGGTTTATTGTTAGTGTTCATGGTTATTTAGGGCTTATGGTGATGGATTAGGTGTAGGTTATAGGGTTAGGGCTTTGTGTTTATTGTTTAGGGTTTAATGTTAGAGGTTTTAGAAATTAGGGTTTAATGTTACAGTTTGTAAAACCCTAATGGACCCAAAATACAAAACCCTAAAATAGAATATTAAAAACAACCTAAAAGTCAACTAGATAAATCTCAAAACATAAAATAGATGATCTTAGATGGCGAAGCAATCTATTGGTCCCAGAAGGCCCAACGCACTCAAGAAACATATATTATGTGCCCCATTCTGAGAAAGTATGTGAAAGTTAGCAAAAACCCTTTCGGGAACTTCAAAAATCTTGAAAACGTTTTTTAGAGTGTTTGGTAATACAACGAGCCAAAATGTTCACGTTATTATTCTTTCCATGGTTAGGTTATAGTGATTAGGGTTTTGGGATTAGTGTTTAGGGTTTAGGGTTTATGGTTACAGTTTATTGTTAGTGTGTATGTTTATTTAAGAGTTATGGTGATGGATTAGTTGTTGGTTATAGGGCTAGGGCTTTGTGTTTATTGTTTAGGGTTTAATGTTAGAGGTTTTAGAAATTAGGTTTTAATGTTACAGTTTGTAAAACCCTAACGGACCCAAAATACAAAATCCTATAATAGAATATTAAAAACAACCTAAATGTCAACTAAATAAATCTCAAAACGTAAAACAGACGATCTTAGATGGCGAAGCTATCTGTTGGTCCCAGAAGAACCAACGCACTAAAAAAACATATATTATGTGCCCCATTCTGAGAAAGTATGTGAAACTTAGCAAAACCCCTTTCGGGAACTTTAAAAATCTTGAAAACAGTTTTCAGAGTCTTTGGATAATACAACGAGCCAAAATCTTCACGTTATTATCCTTTACATGGTTAGGTTTTAGTGATTAGGGTATTGTGATTAGTGATTAGAGTTTATGATTTCTGGTTACGGTGTATTGTTAGTGTTTATGGTTATTTAGGACATTGTGTTTTTTTTTTAGGGTTTTATGTTAGAGGTTTTAGAAATTATGGTTTAATGTTATGGTTTGTAAAGCCCTAACGGATCCAAAATACGAAACCCTAAAATAGAATATTAAAAGAACCTAAAACTCAACTAAATAAATCTCAAAACATAAAACAGACGATCTTAGATGGCGAAGCACTCTGTTGGTCCCAAAAGGCCCAACGCACTCAAAAAACATATATTATGTGCCCCATTCTGAGAAAGTATGTGAAAGTTAGCAAAAACCCTTTTGGGAACTTCAAAAATCTTGAAAACGGTTTTCAGAGTGTTAGGTAATACAACGAGCCAAAATCATCAAATTATTATCCTACCATGGTTAGGTTTTAGTGATAAGGGTTTTGTGATTAGTGTTTAGGGTTTAGGGTTTCTGGTTACGGTTTATTGTTAGTGTTTATGGTTATTTAGGGCTTATGGTGATGGATTAGGTGTAGGTTATAGGGTTAGGGCTTTGTGTTTATTGTTTAGGGTTTAATGTTAGAGGTTTTAGAAATTAGGGTTTAATGTTACAGTTTGCAAAACCCTAATGGACCCAAAATACAAAACCCTAAAATAGAATATTAAAAACAACCTAAAAGTCAACTAGATAAATCTCAAAACATAAAATAGATGATCTTAGATGGCGAAGCAATCTGTTGGTCCCAGAAGGCCCAACGCACTCAAGAAACATATATTATGTGCCCCATTCTGAGAAAGTATGTGAAAGTTAGCAAAAACCCTTTCGGGAACTTCAAAAATCTTGAAAACGTTTTTTAGAGTGTTTGGTTATACAACGAGCCAAAATGTTCATGTTATTATTCTTTCCATGGTTAGGTTATAGTGATTAGGGTTTTGGGATTAGTGTTTAGGGTTTAGGGTTTATGGTTACAGTTTATTGTTTGTGTGTATGTTTATTTAAGAGTTATGGTGATGGATTAGTTGTTGGTTATAGGGCTAGGGCTTTGTGTTCATTGTTTAGGGTTTAATGTTAGAGGTTTTAGAAATTAGGTTTTAATGTTACAGTTTGTAAAACCCTAACGGACCCAAAATACAAAATCCTATAATAGAATATTAAAAACAACCTAAATGTCAACTAAATAAATCTCAAAACGTAAAACAGACGATCTTAGATGGCGAAGCTATCTGTTGGTCCCAGAAGAACCAACGCACTAAAAAAACATATATATTATGTGCCCCATTCTGAGAAAGTATGTGAAACTTAGCAAAACCCCTTTCGGGAACTTTAAAAATCTTGAAAACGGTTTTCAGAGTGTTTGGATAATACAACGAGCCAAAATCTTCACGTTATTATCCTTTACATGGTTAGGTTTTAGTGATTAGGGTATTGTGATTAGTGATTAGAGTTTATGATTTCGGGTTACGGTGTATTGTTAGTGTTTATGGTTATTTAGGACATTGTGTTTTTTGTTTAGGATTTTATATTAGAGGTTTTAGATATTATGGTTTAATGTTATGGTTTGTAAAGCCCTAACGGATCCAAAATACGAAACCCTAAAATAGAATATTAAAAGAACCTAAAACTCAACTAAATAAATCTCAAAACATAAAACAGACGATCTTAGATGGCGAAGCACTCTGTTGGTCCCAAAAGGCCCAACGCACTCAAAAAACATATATTATGTGCCCCATTCTGAGAAAGTATGTGAAAGTTAGCAAAACCCTTTCGGGAACTTCAAAAATCTTGAAAACGGTTTTCAGAGTGTTAGGTAATACAACGAGCCAAAATCATCAAATTATTATCCTACCATGGTTAGGTTTTAGTGATAAGGGTTTTGTGATTAGTGTTTAGGGTTTAGGGTTTCTGGTTACGGTTTATTGTTAGTGTTTATGTTTATTTAGGGCTTATGGTGATGGATTAGGTGTAGGTTATAGGGTTAGGGCTTTGTGTTTATTGTTTAGGGTTTAATGTTAGAGGTTTTAGAAATTAGGGTTTAATGTTACAGTTTGTAAAACCCTAATGGACCCAAAATACAAAACCCTAAAATAGAATATTAAAAACAACCTAAAAGTCAACTAGATAAATCTCAAAACATAAAATAGATGATCTTAGATGGAGAAGCAATCTGTTGGTCACAGAAGGCCCAACGCACTCAAGAAACATATATTATGTACCCCATTCTGAGAAAGTATGTGAAAGTTAGCAAAAACCCTTTCGGGAACTTCAAAAATCTTGAAAACGTTTTTTAGAGTGTTTGGTAATACAACGAGCCAAAATGTTCACGTTATTATTCTTTCCATGGTTAGGTTATAGTGATTAGGGTTTTGGGATTAGTGTTTAGGGTTTAGGGTTTATGGTTACAGTTTATTGTTAGTGTGTATGTTTATTTAAGAGTTATGGTGATGGATTAGTTGTTGGTTATAGGGCTAGGGCTTTGTGTTTATTATTTAGGGTTTAATGTTAGAGGTTTTAGAAATTAGGTTTTAATGTTACAGTTTGTAAAACCCTAACGGACCCAAAATACAAAATCCTATAATAGATTATTAAAAACAACCTAAATGTCAACTAAATAAATCTCAAAACGTAAAACAGACGATCTTAGATGGCGAAGCTATCTGTTGGTTCCAGAAGAACCAACGCACTAAAAAAACATATATTATGTGCCCCATTCTGAGAAAGTATGTGAAAGTTAGCAAAACCCCTTTCGGGAACTTTAAAAATCTTGAAAACGGTTTTCAGAGTGTTTGGATAATACAACGAGCCAAAATCTTCACGTTATTATCCTTTACATGGTTAGGTTTTAGTGATTAGGGTATTGTGATTAGTGATTAGAGTTTATGATTTCTGGTTACGGTGTATTGTTAGTGTTTATGGTTATTTAGGACATTGTGTTTTTTGTTTAGGGTTTATGTTAGAGGTTTTAGAAATTATGGTTTAATGTTATGGTTTGTACAGCCCTAACGGATCCAAAATACGAAACCCTAAAATAGAATATTAAAAGAACCTAAAACTCAACTAAATAAATCTCAAAACATAAAACAGACGATCTTAGATGGCGAAGCACTCTGTTGGTACCAAAAGGCCCAACGCACTAAAAAAACATATATTATGTGCCCCATTCTGAGAAAGTATGTGAAAGTTAGCAAAAACCCTTTCGGAAACTTCAAAAATCCTGAAAACGGTTTTCAGAGTGTTAGGTAATACAACGAGCCAAAATCATCAAATTATTATCCTACCATGGTTAGGTTTTAGTGATAAGGGTTTTGTGATTAGTGTTTAGGGTTTCTGGTTACGGTTTATTGTTAGTGTTTATGGTTATTTAGGGCTTATGGTGATGGATTAGGTGTAGGTTATAGGGTTAGGGCTTTGTGTTTATTGTTTAGGGTTTAATGTTAGAGGTTTTAGAAATTAGGTTTTAATGTTACAGTTTGTAAAACCCTAACGGACCCAAAATACAAAATCCTATAATAGAATATTAAAAACAACCTAAATGTCAACTAAATAAATCTCAAAACGTAAAACAGATGATCTTAGATGGCGAAGCTATCTGTTGATCCCAGAAGAACCAACGCACTAAAAAAACATATATTATGTGCCCCATTCTGAGAAAGTATGTGAAACTTAGCAAAACCCCTTTCGGGAACTTTAAAAATCTTGAAAACAGTTTTCAGAGTCTTTGGATAATACAACGAGCCAAAATCTTCACGTTATTATCCTTTACATGGTTAGGTTTTAGTGATTAGGGTATTGTGATTAGTGATTAGAATTTATGATTTCTGGCTACGGTGTATTGTTAGTGTTTATGGTTATTTAGGACATTGTGTTTTTTGTTTAGGGTTTTATGTTAGAGGTTTTAGAAATTATGGTTTAATGTTATGGTTTGTAAAGCCCTAACGGATCCAAAATACGAAACCCTAAAATAGAATATTAAAAGAACCTAAAACTCAACTAAATAAATCTCAAAACATAAAACAGACGATCTTAGATGGCGAAGCACTCTGTTGGTCCCAAAAGGCCCAACGCACTCAAAAAACATATATTATGTGCCCCATTCTGAGAAAGTATGTTAAAGTTAGCAAAAACCCTTTCGGGAACTTCAAAATTCTTGAAAACGGTTTTCAGAGTGTTAGGTAATACAACGAGCCAAAATCATCAAATTATTATCCTACCATGGTTAGGTTTTAGTGATAAGGGTTTTGTGATTAGTGTTTAGGGTTTAGGGTTTCTGGTTACGGTTTATTGTTAGTGTTTATGTTTATTTAGGGCTTATGGTGATGGATTAGGTGTAGGTTATAGGGTTAGGGCTTTGTGTTTATTGTTTAGGGTTTAATGTTAGAGGTTTTAGAAATTAGGGTTTAATGTTACAGTTTGTAAAACCCTAATGGACCCAAAATACAAAACCCTAAAATAGAATATTAAAAACAACCTAAAAGTCAACTAGATAAATCTCAAAACATAAAATAGATGATCTTAGATGGAGAAGCAATCTGTTGGTCACAGAAGGCCCAACGCACTCAAGAAACATATATTATGTGCCCCATTCTGAGAAAGTATGTGAAAGTTAGCAAAAACCCTTTCGGGAACTTCAAAAATCTTGAAAACGTTTTTTAGAGTGTTTGGTAATACAACGAGCCAAAATGTTCACGTTATTATTCTTTCCATGGTTAGGTTATAGTGATTAGGGTTTTGGGATTAGTGTTTAGGGTTTAGGGTTTATGGTTACAGTTTATTGTTAGTGTGTATGTTTATTTAAGAGTTATGGTGATGGATTAGTTGTTGGTTATAGGGCTAGGGCTTTGTGTTTATTGTTTAGGGTTTAATGTTAGAGGTTTTAGAAATTAGGTTTTAATGTTACAGTTTGTAAAACCCTAACGGACCCAAAATACAAAATCCTATAATAGAATATTAAAAACAACCTAAATGTCAACTAAATAAATCTCAAAACGTAAAACAGACGATCTTAGATGGCGAAGCTATCTGTTGGTTCCAGAAGAACCAACGCACTAAAAAAACATATATTATGTGCCCCATTCTGAGAAAGTATGTGAAAGTTAGCAAAACCCCTTTCGGGAACTTTAAAAATCTTGAAAACGGTTTTCAGAGTGTTTGGATAATACAACGAGCCAAAATCTTCACGTTATTATCCTTTACATGGTTAGGTTTTAGTGATTAGGGTATTGTGATTAGTGATTAGAGTTTATGATTTCTGGTTACGGTGTATTGTTAGTGTTTATGGTTATTTAGGACATTGTGTTTTTTGTTTAGGGTTTATGTTAGAGGTTTTAGAAATTATGGTTTAATGTTATGGTTTGTAAAGCCCTAACGGATCCAAAATACGAAACCCTAAAATAGAATATTAAAAGAACCTAAAACTCAACTAAATAAATCTCAAAACATAAAACAGACGATCTTAGATGGCGAAGCACTCTGTTGGTACCAAAAGGCCCAACGCACTAAAAAAACATATATTATGTGCCCCATTCTGAGAAAGTATGTGAAAGTTAGCAAAAACCCTTTCGGAAACTTCAAAAATCCTGAAAACGATTTTCAGAGTGTTAGGTAATACAACGAGCCAAAATCATCAAATTATTATCCTACCATGGTTAGGTTTTAGTGATAAGGGTTTTGTGATTAGTGTTTAGGGTTTCTGGTTACGGTTTATTGTTAGTGTTTATGGTTATTTAGGGCTTATGGTGATGGATTAGGTGTAGGTTATAGGGTTAGGGCTTTGTGTTTATTGTTTAGGGTTTAATGTTAGAGGTTTTAGAAATTAGGTTTTAATGTTACAGTTTGTAAAACCCTAACGGACCCAAAATACAAAATCCTATAATAGAATATTAAAAACAACCTAAATGTCAACTAAATAAATCTCAAAACGTAAAACAGATGATCTTAGATGGCGAAGCTATCTGTTGGTCCCAGAAGAACCAACGCACTAAAAAAACATATATTATGTGCCCCATTCTGAGAAAGTATGTGAAACTTAGCAAAACCCCTTTCGGGAACTTTAAAAATCTTGAAAACAGTTTTCAGAGTCTTTGGATAATACAACGAGCCAAAATCTTCACGTTATTATCCTTTACATGGTTAGGTTTTAGTGATTAGGGTATTGTGATTAGTGATTAGAATTTATGATTTCTGGCTACGGTGTATTGTTAGTGTTTATGGTTATTTAGGACATTGTGTTTTTTGTTTAGGGTTTTATGTTAGAGGTTTTAGAAATTATGGTTTAATGTTATGGTTTGTAAAGCCCTAACGGATCCAAAATACGAAACCCTAAAATAGAATATTAAAAGAACCTAAAACTCAACTAAATAAATCTCAAAACATAAAACAGACGATCTTAGATGGCGAAGCACTCTGTTGGTACCAAAAGGCCCAACGCACTAAAAAAACATATATTATGTGCCCCATTCTGAGAAAGTATGTGAAAGTTAGCAAAAACCCTTTCGGAAACTTCAAAAATCCTGAAAACGGTTTTCAGAGTGTTAGGTAATACAACGAGCCAAAATCATCAAATTATTATCCTACCATGGTTAGGTTTTAGTGATAAGGGTTTTGTGATTAGTGTTTAGGGTTTCTGGTTACGGTTTATTGTTAGTGTTTATGGTTATTTAGGGCTTATGGTGATGGATTAGGTGTAGGTTATAGGGTTAGGGCTTTGTGTTTATTGTTTAGGGTTTAATGTTAGAGGTTTTAGAAATTAGGTTTTAATGTTACAGTTTGTAAAACCCTAACGGACCCAAAATACAAAATCCTATAATAGAATATTAAAAACAACCTAAATGTCAACTAAATAAATCTCAAAACGTAAAACAGATGATCTTAGATGGCGAAGCTATCTGTTGGTCCCAGAAGAACCAACGCACTAAAAAAACATATATTATGTGCCCCATTCTGAGAAAGTATGTGAAACTTAGCAAAACCCCTTTCGGGAACTTTAAAAATCTTGAAAACAGTTTTCAGAGTCTTTGGATAATACAACGAGCCAAAATCTTCACGTTATTATCCTTTACATGGTTAGGTTTTAGTGATTAGGGTATTGTGATTAGTGATTAGAATTTATGATTTCTGGCTACGGTGTATTGTTAGTGTTTATGGTTATTTAGGACATTGTGTTTTTTGTTTAGGGTTTTATGTTAGAGGTTTTAGAAATTATGGTTTAATGTTATGGTTTGTAAAGCCCTAACGGATCCAAAATACGAAACCCTAAAATAGAATATTAAAAGAACCTAAAACTCAACTAAATAAATCTCAAAACATAAAACAGACGATCTTAGATGGCGAAGCACTCTGTTGGTCCCAAAAGGCCCAACGCACTCAAAAAACATATATTATGTGCCCCATTCTGAGAAAGTATGTTAAAGTTAGCAAAAACCCTTTCGGGAACTTCAAAATTCTTGAAAACGGTTTTCAGAGTGTTAGGTAATACAACGAGCCAAAATCATCAAATTATTATCCTACCATGGTTAGGTTTTAGTGATAAGGGTTTTGTGATTAGTGTTTAGGGTTTAGGGTTTCTGGTTACGGTTTATTGTTAGTGTTTATGTTTATTTAGGGCTTATGGTGATGGATTAGGTGTAGGTTATTGGGTTAGGGCTTTGTGTTTATTGTTTAGGGTTTAATGTTAGAGGTTTTAGAAATTAGGGTTTAATGTTACAGTTTGTAAAACCCTAATGGACCCAAAATACAAAACCCTAAAATAGAATATTAAAAACAACCTAAAAGTCAACTAGATAAATCTCAAAACATAAAATAGATGATCTTAGATGGCGAAGCAATCTGTTGGTCCCAGAAGGCCCAACGCACTCAAGAAACATATATTATGTGCCCCATTCTGAGAAAGTATGTGAAAGTTAGCAAAAACCCTTTCGGGAACTTCAAAAATCTTGAAAACGTTTTTTAGAGTGTTTGGTAATACAACGAGCCAAAATGTTCACGTTATTATTCTTTCCATGGTTAGGTTATAGTGATTAGGGTTTTGGGATTAGTGTTTAGGGTTTAGGGTTTATGGTTACAGTTTATTGTTAGTGTGTATGTTTATTTAAGAGTTATGGTGATGGATTAGTTGTTGGTTATAGGGCTAGGGCTTTGTGTTTATTGTTTAGGGTTTAATGTTAGAGGTTTTAGAAATTAGGTTTTAATGTTACAGTTTGTAAAACCCTAACGGACCCAAAATACAAAATCCTATAATAGAATATTAAAAACAACCTAAATGTCAACTAAATAAATCTCAAAACGTAAAACAGACGATCTTAGATGGCGAAGCTATCTGTTGGTCCCAGAAGAACCAACGCACTAAAAAAACATATATTATGTGCCCCATTCTGAGAAAGTATGTGAAACTTAGCAAAACCCCTTTCGGGAACTTTAAAAATCTTGAAAACAGTTTTCAGAGTCTTTGGATAATACAACGAGCCAAAATCTTCACGTTATTATCCTTTACATGGTTAGGTTTTAGTGATTAGGGTATTGTGATTAGTGATTAGAGTTTATGATTTCTGGTTACGGTGTATTGTTAGTGTTTATGGTTATTTAGGACATTGTGTTTTTTGTTTAGGGTTTTATGTTAGAGGTTTTAGAAATTATGGTTTAATGTTATGGTTTGTAAAGCCCTAACGGATCCAAAATACGAAACCCTAAAATAGAATATTAAAAGAACCTACAACTCAACTAAATAAATCTCAAAACATAAAACAGACGATCTTAGATGGCGAAGCACTCTGTTGGTCCCAAAAGGCCCAACGCACTCAAAAAACATATATTATGTGCCCCATTCTGAGAAAGTATGTGAAAGTTAGCAAAAACCCTTTTGGGAACTTCAAAAATCTTGAAAACGGTTTTCAGAGTGTTAGGTAATACAACGAGCCAAAATCATCAAATTATTATCCTACCATGGTTAGGTTTTAGTGATAAGGGTTTTGTGATTAGTGTTTAGGGTTTAGGGTTTCTGGTTACGGTTTATTGTTAATGTTTATGGTTATTTAGGGCTTATGGTGATGGATTAGGTGTAGGTTATAGGGTTAGGGCTTTGTGTTTATTGTTTAGGGTTTAATGTTAGAGGTTTTAGAAATTAGGGTTTAATGTTACAGTTTGCAAAACCCTAATGGACCCAAAATACAAAACCCTAAAATAGAATATTAAAAACAACCTAAAAGTCAACTAGATAAATCTCAAAACATAAAATAGATGATCTTAGATGGCGAAGCAATCTGTTGGTCCCAGAAGGCCCAACGCACTCAAGAAACATATATTATGTGCCCCATTCTGAGAAAGTATGTGAAAGTTAGCAAAAACCCTTTCGGGAACTTCAAAAATCTTGAAAACGTTTTTTAGAGTGTTTGGTTATACAACGAGCCAAAATGTTCACGTTATTATTCTTTCCATGGTTAGGTTATAGTGATTAGGGTTTTGGGATTAGTGTTTAGGGTTTAGGGTTTATGGTTACAGTTTATTGTTTGTGTGTATGTTTATTTAAGAGTTATGGTGATGGATTAGTTGTTGGTTATAGGGCTAGGGCTTTGTGTTCATTGTTTAGGGTTTAATGTTAGAGGTTTTAGAAATTAGGTTTTAATGTTACAGTTTGTAAAACCCTAACGGACCCAAAATACAAAATCCTATAATAGAATATTAAAAACAACCTAAATGTCAACTAAATAAATCTCAAAACGTAAAACAGACGATCTTAGATGGCGAATCTATCTGTTCGTCCCAGAAGAACCAACGCACTAAAAAAACATATATATTATGTGCCCCATTCTGAGAAAGTATGTGAAACTTAGCAAAACCCCTTTCGGGAACTTTAAAAATCTTGAAAACGGTTTTCAGAGTGTTTGGATAATACAACGAGCCAAAATCTTCACGTTATTATCCTTTACATGGTTAGGTTTTAGTGATTAGGGTATTGTGATTAGTGATTAGAGTTTATGATTTCGGGTTACGGTGTATTGTTAGTGTTTATGGTTATTTAGGACATTGTGTTTTTTGTTTAGCATTTTATATTAGAGGTTTTAGATATTATGGTTTAATGTTATGGTTTGTAAAGCCCTAACGGATCCAAAATACGAAACCCTAAAATAGAATATTAAAAGAACCTAAAACTCAACTAAATAAATCTCAAAACATAAAACAGACGATCTTAGATGGCGAAGCACTCTGTTGGTCCCAAAAGGCCCAACGCACTCAAAAAACATATATTATGTGCCCCATTCTGAGAAAGTATGTGAAAGTTAGCAAAACCCTTTCGGGAACTTCAAAAATCTTGAAAACGGTTTTCAGAGTGTTAGGTAATACAACGAGCCAAAATCATCAAATTATTATCCTACCATGGTTAGGTTTTAGTGATAAGGGTTTTGTGATTAGTGTTTAGGGTTTAGGGTTTCTGGTTACGGTTTATTGTTAGTGTTCATGGTTATTTAGGGCTTATGGTGATGGATTAGGTGTAGGTTATAGGGTTAGGGCTTTGTGTTTATTGTTTAGGGTTTAATGTTAGAGGTTTTAGAAATTAGGGTTTAATGTTACAGTTTGTAAAACCCTAATGGACCCAAAATACAAAACCCTAAAATAGAATATTAAAAACAACCTAAAAGTCAACTAGATAAATCTCAAAACATAAAATAGATGATCTTAGATGGCGAAGCAATCTGTTGGTCCCAGAAGGCTCAACGCACTCAAGAAACATATATTATGTGCCCCATTCTGAGAAAGTATGTGAAAGTTAGCAAAAACCCTTTCGGGAACTTCAAAAATCTTGAAAACGTTTTTTAGAGTGTTTGGTAATACAACGAGCCAAAATGTTCACGTTATTATTCTTTCCATGGTTAGGTTATAGTGATTAGGGTTTTGGGATTAGTGTTTAGGGTTTAGGGTTTATGGTTACAGTTTATTGTTAGTGTGTATGTTTATTTAAGAGTTATGGTGATGGATTAGTTGTTGGTTATAGGGCTAGGGCTTTGTGTTTATTGTTTAGGGTTTAATGTTAGAGGTTTTAGAAATTAGGTTTTAATGTTACAGTTTGTAAAACCCTAACGGACCCAAAATACAAAATCCTATAATAGAATATTAAAAACAACCTAAATGTCAACTAAATAAATCTCGAAACGTAAAACAGACGATCTTAGATGGCGAAGCTATCTGTTGGTCCCAGAAGAACCAACGCACTAAAAAAACATATATTATGTTCCCCATTCTGAGAAAGTATGTGAAACTTAGCAAAACCCCTTTCGGGAACTTTAAAAATCTTGAAAACGGTTTTCAGAGTCTTTGGATAATACAACGAGCCAAAATCTTCACGTTATTATCCTTTACATGGTTAGGTTTTAGTGATTAGGGTATTGTGATTAGTGATTAGAGTTTATGATTTCTGGTTACGGTGTATTGTTAATGTTTATGGTTATTTAGGACATTGTGTTTTTTGTTTAGGGTTTTATGTTAGAGGTTTTAGAAATTATGGTTTAATGTTATGGTTTGTAAAGCCCTAACGGATCCAAAATACGAAACCCTAAAATAGAATATTAAAAGAACCTAAAACTCAACTAAATAAATCTCAAAACATAAAACAGACGATCTTAGATGGCGAAGCACTCTGTTGGTCCCAAAAGGCCCAACGCACTCAAAAAACATATATTATGTGCCCCATTCTGAGAAAGTATGTGAAAGTTAGCAAAAACCCTTTCGGGAACTTCAAAAATCTTGAAAACGGTTTTCAGAGTGTTAGGTAATACAACGAGCCAAAATCATCAAATTATTATCCTACCATGGTTAGGTTTTAGTGATAAGGGTTTTGTGATTAGTGTTTAGGGTTTAGGGTTTCTGGTTACGGTTTATTGTTAGTGTTCATGGTTATTTAGGGCTTATGGTGATGGATTAGGTGTAGGTTATAGGGTTAGGGCTTTGTGTTTATTGTTTAGGGTTTAATGTTAGAGGTTTTAGAAATTAGGGTTTAATGTTACAGTTTGTAAAACCCTAATGGACCCAAAATACAAAACCCTAAAATAGAATATTAAAAACAACCTAAAAGTCAACTAGATAAATCTCAAAACATAAAATAGATGATCTTAGATGGCGAAGCAATCTGTTGGTCCCAGAAGGCTCAACGCACTCAAGAAACATATATTATGTGCCCCATTCTGAGAAAGTATGTGAAAGTTAGCAAAAACCCTTTCGGGAACTTCAAAAATCTTGAAAACGTTTTTTAGAGTGTTTGGTTATAAAACGAGCCAAAATGTTCACGTTATTATTCTTTCCATGGTTAGGTTATAGTGATTAGGGTTTTGGGATTAGTGTTTAGGGTTTAGGGTTTATGGTTACAGTTTATTGTTTGTGTGTATGTTTATTTAAGAGTTATGGTGATGGATTAGTTGTTGGTTATAGGGCTAGGGCTTTGTGTTCATTGTTTAGGGTTTAATGTTAGAGGTTTTAGAAATTAGGTTTTAATGTTACAGTTTGTAAAACCCTAACGGACCCAAAATACAAAATCCTATAATAGAATATTAAAAACAACCTAAATGTCAACTAAATAAATCTCAAAACGTAAAACAGACGATCTTAGATGGCGAAGCTATCTGTTGGTCCCAGAAGAACCAACGCACTAAAAAAACATATATATTATGTGCCCCATTCTGAGAAAGTATGTGAAACTTAGCAAAACCCCTTTCGGGAACTTTAAAAATCTTGAAAACGGTTTTCAGAGTGTTTGGATAATACAACGAGCCAAAATCTTCACGTTATTATCCTTTACATGGTTAGGTTTTAGTGGTTAGGGTATTGTGATTAGTGATTAGAGTTTATGATTTCGGGTTACGGTGTATTGTTAGTGTTTATGGTTATTTAGGACATTGTGTTTTTTGTTTAGGATTTTATATTAGAGGTTTTAGATATTATGGTTTAATGTTATGGTTTGTAAAGCCCTAACGGATCCAAAATACGAAACCCTAAAATAGAATATTAAAAGAACCTAAAACTCAACTAAATAAATCTCAAAACATAAAACAGACGATCTTAGATGGCGAAGCACTCTGTTGGTCCCAAAAGGCCCAACGCACTCAAAAAACATATATTATGTGCCCCATTCTGAGAAAGTATGTGAGAGTTAGCAAAACCCTTTCGGGACCTTCAAAAATCTTGAAAACGGTTTTCAGAGTGTTAGGTAATACAACGAGCCAAAATCATCAAATTATTATCCTACCATGGTTAGGTTTTAGTGATAAGGGTTTTGTGATTAGTGTTTAGGGTTTAGGGTTTCTGGTTACGGTTTATTGTTAGTGTTTATGGTTATTTAGGGCTTATGGTGATGGATTGGGTGTAGGTTATAGGGTTAGGGCTTTGTGTTTATTGTTTAGGGTTTAATGTTAGAGGTTTTAGAAATTAGGGTTTAATGTTACAGTTTGTAAAACCCTAATGGACCCAAAATACAAAACCCTAAAATAGAATATTAAAAACAACCTAAAAGTCAACTAGATAAATCTCAAAACATAAAATAGATGATCTTAGATGGCGAAGCTATCTGTTGGTCCCAGAAGGCCCAACGCACTCAAGAAACATATATTATGTGCCCCATTCTGAGAAAGTATGTGAAAGTTAGCAAAAACCCTTTCGGGAACTTAAAAAATCTTGAAAACGTTTTTTAGAGTGTTTGGTAATACAACGAGCCAAAATGTTCACGTTATTATTCTTTCCATGGTTAGGTTATAGTGATTAGGGTTTTGGGATTAGTGTTTAGGGTTTAGGGTTTATGGTTACAGTTTATTGTTAGTGTGTATGTTTATTTAAGAGTTATGGTGATGGATTAGTTGTTGGTTATAGGGCTAGGGCTTTGTGTTTATTGTTTAGGGTTTAATGTTAGAGGTTTTAGAAATTAGGTTTTAATGTTACAGTTTGTAAAACCCTAACGGACCCAAAATACAAAATCCTATAATAGAATATTAAAAACAACCTAAATGTCAACTAAATAAATCTCAAAACGTAAAACAGACGATCTTAGATGGCGAAGCTATCTGTTGGTCCCAGAAGAACCAACGCACTAAAAAAACATATATTATGTGCCCCATTCTGAGAAAGTATGTGAAACTTAGCAAAACCCCTTTCGGGAACTTTAAAAATCTTGAAAACAGTTTTCAGAGTCTTTGGATAATACAACGAGCCAAAATCTTCACGTTATTATCCTTTACATGGTTAGGTTTTAGTGATTAGGGTATTGTGATTAGTGATTAGAGTTTATGATTTCGGGTTGCGGTGTATTGTTAGTGTTTATGGTTATTTAGGACATTGTGTTTTTTGTTTAGGATTTTATATTAGAGGTTTTAGATATTATGGTTTAATGTTATGGTTTGTAAAGCCCTAACGGATCCAAAATACGAAACCCTAAAATAGAATATTAAAAGAACCTAAAACTCAACTAAATAAATCTCAAAACATAAAACAGACGATCTTAGATGGCGAAGCACTCTGTTGGTCCCAAAAGGCCCAACGCACTCAAAAAACATATATTATGTGCCCCATTCTGAGAAAGTATGTGAGAGTTAGCAAAAACCCTTTCGGGAACTTCAAAAATCTTGAAAACGGTTTTCAGAGTGTTAGGTAATACAACGAGCCAAAATCATCAAATTATTATCCTACCATGGTTAGGTTTTAGTGATAAGGGTTTTGTGATTAGTGTTTAGGGTTTAGGGTTTCTGGTTACGGTTTATTGTTAGTGTTTATGGTTATTTAGGGCTTATGGTGATGGATTGGGTGTAGGTTATAGGGTTAGGGCTTTGTGTTTATTGTTTAGGGTTTAATGTTAGAGGTTTTAGAAATTAGGGTTTAATGTTACAGTTTGTAAAACCCTAATGGACCCAAAATACAAAACCCTAAAATAGAATATTAAAAACAACCTAAAAGTCAACTAGATAAATCTCAAAACATAAAATAGATGATCTTAGATGGCGAAGCTATCTGTTGGTCCCAGAAGGCCCAACACACTCAAGAAACATATATTATGTGCCCCATTCTGAGAAAGTATGTGAAAGTTAGCAAAAACCCTTTCGGGAACTTAAAAAATCTTGAAAACGTTTTTTAGAGTGTTTGGTAATACAACGAGCCAAAATGTTCACGTTATTATTCTTTCCATGGTTAGGTTATAGTGATTAGGGTTTTGGGATTAGTGTTTAGGGTTTAGGGTTTATGGTTACAGTTTATTGTTAGTGTGTATGTTTATTTAAGAGTTATGGTGATGGATTAGTTGTTGGTTATAGGGCTAGGGCTTTGTGTTTATTGTTTAGGGTTTAATGTTAGAGGTTTTAGAAATTAGGTTTTAATGTTACAGTTTGTAAAATCCTAACGGACCCAAAATACAAAATCCTATAATAGAATATTAAAAACAACCTAAATGTCAACTAAATAAATCTCAAAACGTAAAACAGACGATCTTAGATGGCGAAGCTATCTGTTGGTCCCAGAAGAACCAACACACTAAAAAAACATATATTATGTGCCCCATTCTGATAAAGTATGTGAAAGTTAGCAAAACCCTTTTCGGGAACTTTAAAAATCTTGAAAACGGTTTTCAGAGTGTTTGGATAATACAACGAGCCAAAATCTTCACGTTATTATCCTTTACATGGTTAGGTTTTAGTGATTACGGTATTGTGATTAGTGATTAGAGTTTATGATTTCTGGTTACGGTGTATTGTTAGTGTTTATGGTTATTTAGGACATTGTGTTTTTTGTTTAGGGTTTTATGTTAGAGGTTTTAGAAATTATGGTTTAATGTTATGGTTTGTAAAGCCCTAACGGATCCAAAATACGAAACCCTAAAATAGAATATTAAAAGAACCTAAAACTCAACTAAATAAATCTCAAAACATAAAACAGACGATCTTAGCTGGCGAAGCACTCTGTTGGTCCCAAAAGGCCCAACGCACTCAAAAAACATATATTATGTGCCCCATTCTGAGAAAGTATGTGAAAGTTAGCTAAACCCCTTTCGGGAATTTCAAAAATCTTGAAAACGGTTTTCAGAGTGTTAGGTAATACAACGAGCCAAAATCATCAAATTATTATCCTACCATGGTTAGGTTTTAGTGATAAGGGTTTTGTGATTAGTGTTTAAGGTTTAGGGTTTCTGGTTACGGTTTATTGTTAGTGTTTATGGTTATTTAGGGCTTATGGTGATGGATTAGGTGTAGGTTATAGGGTTAGGGCTTTGTGTTTATTGTTTAGGGTTTAATGTTAGAGGTTTTAGAAATTTGGGTTTAATGTTACAGTTTGTAAAACCCTAATGGACCCAAAATACAAAACCCTAAAATAGAATATTAAAAACAACCTAAAAATCAACTAGATAAATCTCAAAACATAAAATAGATGATCTTAGATGGCGAAGCTATCTGTTGGTCCGAGAAGGCCCAACGCACTCAAGAAACATGTATTATGTGCCCCATTCTGAGAAAGTATGTGAAAGTTAGCAAAAACCCTTTCGGGAACTTCAAAAATCTTGAAAACGTTTTTTTAAAGTGTTTGGTAATACAACGAGCCAAAATGTTCACGTTATTATTCTTTCCATGGTTAGGCTATAGTGATTAGGGTTTTGGAATTAGTGTTTAGGGTTTAGGGTTTATGGTTACAGTTTATTGTTAGTGTGTATATTTATTTAAGAGTTATGGTGATGGATTAGTTGTTGGTTATAGGGCTAGGGCTTTGTGTTTATTGTTTAGGGTTTAATGTTAGAGGTTTTAGAAATTAGGTTTTAATGTTACAGTTTGTAAAACCCTAACGGACCCAAAATACAAAATCCTATAATAGAATATTAAAAACAACCTAAATGTCAACTAAATAAATCTCAAAACGTAAAACAGACGATCTTAGATGGCGAAGCTATCTGTTGGTCCCAGAAGAACCAACGCACTAAAAAAACATATATTATGTGCCCCATTCTGAGAAAGTATGTGAAAGTTAGCAAAACCCCTTTCGGGAACTTTAAAAATCTTGAAAACGGTTTTCAGAGTGTTTGGATAATAACCGAGCCAAAATCTTCACGTTATTATCCTTTACATGGTTAGGTTTTAGTGATTAGGGTATTGTGATTAGTGATTAGAGTTTATGATTTCTGGTTACGTTGTATTGTTAGTGTTTATGGTTATTTAGGACATTGTGTTTTTTGTTTAGGGTTTTATGTTAGAGGTTTTAGAAATTATGGTTTAATGTTATGGTTTGTAAAGCCCTAACGGATCCAAAATACGAAACCCTAAAATAGAATATTAAAAGAACCTAAAACTCAACTAAATAAATCTCAAAACATAAAACAGACGATCTTCGATGGCGAAGCACTCTGTTGGTCCCAAAAGGCCCAACGCACTCAAAAAGCATATATTATGTGCCCCATCTGAGAAAGTATGTGAAAGTTAGCAAAAACCCTTTCGGGAACTTCAAAAATCTTGAAAACGGTTTTCAGAGTGTTAGGTAATACAACGAGCCAAAATCATCAAATTATTATCCTACCATGGTTAGGTTTTAGTGATAAGGGTTTTGTGATTAGTGTTTAGGGTTTAGGGTTTCTGCTTACGGTTTATTGTTAGTGTTTATGGTTATTTAGGGCTTATGGTGATGGATTAGGTGTAGGTTATAGGGTTAGGGCTTTGTGTTTATTGTTTAGGGTTTAATGTTAGAGGTTTTAGAAATTAGGGTTTAATGTTACAGTTTGTAAAACCCTAATGGACCCAAAATACAAAACCCTAAAATAGAATATTAAAAACAACCTAAAAGTCAACTAGATAAATCTCAAAACATAAAATAGATGATCTTAGATGGCGAAGCTATCTGTTGGTCCCAGAAGGCCCAACGCACTCAAGAAACATATATCATGTGCCTCATTCTGAGAAAGTATGTGAAAGTTAGCAAAAACCCTTTTGGGAACTTCAAAAATCTTGAAAACATTTTTTAGAGTGTTTGGTAATACAACGAGCCAAAATGTTCACGTTATTATTCTTTCCATGGTTAGGTTTTAGTGATAAGGGTTTTGTGATTAGTGTTTAGGGTTTAGGGTTTATGGTTACGGTTTATTGTTAGTGTGTATGTTTATTTAAGAGTTATGGTGATGGATTAGTTGTTGGTCATAGGGTTAGGGCTTTGTGTTTATTGTTTAGGGTTTAATGTTAGAGGTTTTAGAAATTTGGGTTTAATGTTACAGTTTGTAAAACCCTAATGGACCCAAAATACAAAACCCTAAAATAGAATATTAAAAACAACCTAAAAGTCAACTAGATAAATCTCAAAACATAAATAGATGATCTTAGATGGCGAAGCTATCTGTTGGTCCCAGAAGGCCCAACGCACTCAAGAAACATATGTTATGTGCCCCATTCTGAGAAAGTATGTGAAAGTTAGCAAAAACCCTTTCGGGAACTTCAAAAATCTTGAAAACGTTTTTTAGAGTGTTTGGTAATACAACGAGCCAAAATGTTCACGTTATTATTCTTTCCATGGTTAGGTTTTAGTGATAAGGATTTTGTGATTAGTGTTTAGGGTTTAGGGTTTATGGTTCCGGTTTATTGTTAGTGTGTATGTTTATTTAAGAGTTATGGTGATGGATTAGGTGTAGGTCATAGGGTTAGGGCTTTGTGTTTATTGTTTAGGGTTTAATGTTAGAGGTTTTAGAAATTTGGGTTTAATGTTACAGTTTGTAAAACCCTAATGGACCCAAAATACAAAACCCTAAAATAGAATATTAAAAACAACCTAAAAGTCAACTAGATAAATCTCAAAACATAAATAGATGATCTTAGATGGCGAAGCTATCTGTTGGTCCCAGAAGGCCCAACGCACTCAAGAAACATATGTTATGTGCCCCATTCTGAGAAAGTATGTGAAAGTTAGCAAAAACCCTTTCGGGAACTTCAAAAATCTTGAAAACGTTTTTTAGAGTGTTTGGTAATACAACGAGCCAAAATGTTCACGTTATTATTCTTTCCATGGTTAGGTTTTAGTGATAAGGATTTTGTGATTAGTGTTTAGGGTTTAGGGTTTATGGTTCCGGTTTATTGTTAGTGTGTATGTTTATTTAAGAGTTATGGTGATGGATTAGTTGTTGGTCATAGGGTTAGGGCTTTGTGTTTATTGTTTAGGGTTTAATGTTAGAGGTTTTAGAAATTTGGGTTTAATGTTACAGTTTGTAAAACCCTAATGGACCCAAAATACAAAACCCTAAAATAGAATATTAAAAACAACCTAAAAGTCAACTAGATAAATCTCAAAACATAAATAGATGATCTTAGATGGCGAAGCTATCTGTTGGTCCCAGAAGGCCCAACGCACTCAAGAAACATATATTATGTGCCCCATTCTGAGAAAGTATGTGAAAGTTAGCAAAAACCCTTTTCGGGAACTTCAAAAATCTTGAAAACGTTTTTTAGAGTGTTTGGTAATACAACGAGCCAAAATGTTCACGTTATTATTCTTTCCATGGTTAGGTTATAGTGATTAGGGTTTTGGGATTAGTGTTTCGGGTTTAGGGTTTAGGGTTTATGGTTACAGTTTATTGTTAGTGTGTATGTTTATTTAAGAGTTATGGTGATGGATTAGTTGTTGGTTATAGGGCTAGGGCTTTGTGTTTATTGTTTAGGGTTTAATGTTAGAGGTTTTAGAAATTTGGGTTTAATGTTACAGTTTGTAAAACCCTAATGGACCCAAAATACAAAACCCTAAAATAGAATAATAAAAACAACCTAAAAGTCAACTAGATAAATCTCAAAACATAAATAGATGATCTTAGATGGAGAAGCTATCTGTTGGTCCCAGAAGGCCCAACGCACTCAAGAAACATATATTATGTGCCCCATTCTGAGAAAGTATGTGAAAGTTAGCAAAAACCCTTTCGGGAACTTCAAAAATCTTGAAAACGTTTTTTAGAGTGTTTGGTAATACAACGAGCCAAAATGTTCACGTTATTATTCTTTCCATGGTTAGGTTATAGTGATTAGGGTTTTGGGATTAGTGTTTAGGGTTTAGGGTTTATGGTTACAATTTATTGTTAGTGTGTATGTTTATTTAAGAGTTATGGTGATGGATTAGTTGTTGGTTATAGGGCTAGGGCTTTGTGTTTATTGTTTAGGGTTTAATGTTAGAGGTTTTAGAAATTAGGGTTTAATGTTACAGTTTGTAAAACCCTAATGGACCCAAAATACAAAACCCTAAAATAGAATATTAAAAACAACCTAAAAGTCAACTAGATAAATCTCAAAACATAAATAGATGATCTTAGATGGCGAAGCTATCTGTTGGTCCCAGAAAGCCCAACGCACTCAAGAAACATATATTATGTGCCCCATTCTGAGAAAGTATGTGAAAGTTAGCAAAAACCCTTTCGGGAACTTCAAAAATCTTGAAAACGTTTTTTAGAGTGTTTGGTAATACAACGAGCCAAAATGTTCACGTTATTATTCTTTCCATGGTTAGGTTTTAGTGATAAGGGTTTTGTGATTAGTGTTTAGGGTTTAGGGTTTATGGTCACGGTTTATTGTTAGTGTGTATGTTTATTTAAGAGTTATGGTGATGGATTAGTTGTTGGTCATAGGGTTAGGGCTTTGTGTTTATTGTTTAGGGTTTAATGTTAGAGGTTTTAGAAATTTGGGTTTAATTTTACAGTTTGTAAAACCCTAATGGACCCAAAATACAAAACCCTAAAATAGAATATTAAAAACAACCTAAAAGTCAACTAGATAAATCTCAAAACATAAATAGATGATCTTAGATGGCGAAGCTATCTGTTGGTCCCAGAAGGCCCAACGCACTCAAGAAACATATATTATGTGCCCCATTCTGAGAAAGTATGTGAAAGTTAGCAAAAACCCTTTCGGGAACTTCAAAAATCTTGAAAACGTTTTTTAGAGTGTTTGGTAATACAACGAGCCAAAATGTTCACGTTATTATTCTTTCCATGGTTAGGTTTTAGTGATAAGGGTTTTGTGATTAGTGTTTAGGGTTTAGGGTTTATGGTTACGGTTTATTGTTAGTGTGTATGTTTATTTAAGAGTTATGGTGATGGATTAGTTGTTGGTCATAGGGTTAGGGCTTTGTGTTTATTGTTTAGGGTTTAATGTTAGAGGTTTTAGAAATTTGGGTTTAATGTTACAGTTTGTAAAACCCTAATGGACCCAAAATACAAAACCCTAAAATAGAATATTAAAAACAACCTAAAAGTCAACTAGATAAATCTCAAAACATAAATAGATGATCTTAGATGGCGAAGCTATCTGTTGGTCCCAGAAGGCCCAACGCACTCAAGAAACATATATTATGTGCCCCATTCTGAGAAAGTATGTGAAAGTTAGCAAAAACCCTTTTCGGGAACTTCAAAAATCTTGAAAACGTTTTTTAGAGTGTTTGGTAATACAACGAGCCAAAATGTTCACGTTATTATTCTTTCCATGGTTAGGTTATAGTGATTAGGGTTTTGGGATTAGTGTTTCGGGTTTAGGGTTTAGGGTTACGGTTTATTGTTAGTGTGTATGTTTATTTAAGAGTTATGGTGATGGATTAGTTGTTGGTCATAGGGTTAGGGCTTTGTGTTTATTGTTTAGGGTTTAATGTTAGAGGTTATAGAAATTTGGGTTTAATGTTACAGTTTGTAAAACCCTAATGGACCCAAAATACAAAACCCTAAAATAGAATATTAAAAACAACCTAAAAGTCAACTAGATAAATCTCAAAACATAAATAGATGATCTTAGATGGCGAAGCCATCTGTTCATCCCATAAGGCCCAACGCACTCAAGAAACATATATTATGTGCCCCATTCTGAGAAAGTATGTGAAAGTTAGCAAAAACCCTTTTCGGGAACTTCAAAAATCTTGAAAACGTTTTTTAGAGTGTTTGGTAATACAACGAGCCATAATGTTCACGTTATTATTCTTTCCATGGTTAGGTTATAGTGATTAGGGTTTTGGGATTAGTGTTTCGGGTTTAGGGTTTAGGGTTTATGGTTACAGTTTATTGTTAGTGTGTATGTTTATTTAAGAGTTATGGTGATGGATTAGTTGTTGGTTATAGGGCTAGGGCTTTGTGTTTATTGTTTAGGGTTTAATGTTAGAGGTTTTAGAAATTAGGGTTTAATGTTACAGTTTGTAAAACCCTAATGGACCCAAAATACAAAACCCTAAAATAGAATATTAAAAACAACCTAAAAGTCAACTAGATAAATCTCAAAACATAAATAGATGATCTTAGATGGCGAAGCTATCTGTTGGTCCCAGAAGGCCCAACGCACTCAAGAAACATATATTATGTGCCCCATTCTGAGAAAGTATGTGAAAGTTAGCAAAAACCCTTTCGGGAACTTCAAAAATCTTGAAAACGTTTTTTAGAGTGTTTGGTAATACAACGAGCCAAAATGTTCACGTTATTATTCTTTCCATGGTTAGGTTATAGTGATTAGGGTTTTGGGATTAGTGTTTAGGGTTTAGGGTTTATGGTTACAGTTTATTGTTAATGTGTATATTTATTTAAGAGTTATGGTGATGGATTAGTTGTTGGTTATAGGGCTAGGGCTTTGTGTTTATTGTTTAGGGTTTAATGTTAGAGGTTTTAGAAATTAGGTTTTAATGTTACAGTTTGTAAAACCCTAACGGACCCAAAATACAAAATCCTATAATAGAATATTAAAAACAACCTAAATGTCAACTAAATAAATCTCAAAACGTAAAACAGACGATCTTAGATGGCGAAGCTATCTGTTGGTCCCAGAAGAACCAACGCACTAAAAAAACATATATTATGTGCCCCATTCTGAGAAAGTATGTGAAAGTTAGCAAAACCCGTTTCAGGAACTTTAAAAATCTTGAAAACGGTTTTCAGAGTGTTTGGATAATACAACGAGCCAAAATCTTCACGTTATTATCCTTTACATGGTTAGGTTTTAGTGATTAGGGTATTGTTATTAGTGATTAGAGTTTATGATTTCTGGTTATGGTGTATTGTTAGTGTTTATGGTTATTTAGGACATTGTGTTTTTTGTTTAGGGTTTTATGTTAGAGGTTTTAGAAATTATTGTTTAATGTTATGGTTTGTAAAGCCCTAACGGATCCAAAATACGAAACCCTAAAATAGAATATTAAAAGAACCTAAAACTCAACTAAATAAATCTCAAAACATAAAACAGACGATCTTAGATGGCGAAGCACTCTGTTGGTCCCAAAAGGCCCAACGCACTCAAAAAACATATATTATGTGCCACATCTGAGAAAGTATGTGAAAGTTAGCAAAAACCCTTTCGGGAACTTCAAAAATCTTGAAAACGGTTTTCAGAGTGTTAGGTAATACAACGAGCCAAAATCATCAAATTATTATCCTACCATGGTTAGGTTTTAGTGATAAGGGTTTTGTGATTAGTGTTTAGGGTTTAGGGTTTCTGGTTACGGTTTATTGTTAGTGTTTATGGTTATTTAGGGCTTATGGTGATGGATTAGGTGTAGGTTATAGGGTTAGGGCTTTGTGTTTATTGTTTAGTGTTTAATGTTAGAGGTTTTAGAAATTAGGGTTTAATGTTACAGTTTGTAAAACCCTAATGGACCCAAAATACAAAACCCTAAAATAGAATATTAAAAACAACCTAAAAGTCAACTAGATAAATCTCAAAACATAAAATAGATGATCTTAGATGGCGAAGCTATCTGTTGGTCCCAGAAGGCCCAACGCACTCAAGAAACATATATTATGTGCCCCATTCTGAGAAAGTATGTGAAAGTTAGCAAAAACCCTTTCGGGAACTTCAAAAATCTTGAAAACGTTTTTTAGAGTGTTTGGTAATACAACGAGCCAAAATGTTCACGTTATTATTCTTTCCATGGTTAGGTTATAGTGATTAGGGTTTTGGGATTAGTGTTTAGGGTTTAGGGTTTATGGTTACAGTTTATTGTTAGTGTGTATGTTTATTTAAGAGTTATGGTGATGGATTAGTTGTTGGTTATAGGGCTAGGGCTTTGTGTTTATTGTTTAGGGTTTAATGTTAGAGGTTTTAGAAATTAGGTTTTAATGTTACAGTTTGTAAAACCCTAACGGACCCAAAATACAAAATCCTATAATAGAATATTAAAAACAACCTAAATGTCAACTAAATAAATCTCAAAACGTAAAACAGACGATCTTAGATGGCGAAGCTATCTGTTGGTCGTAGAAGAACCAACGCACTAAAAAAACATATATTATGTGCCCCATTCTGAGAAAGTATGTGAAAGTTAGCAAAACCCCTTTCAGGAACTTTAAAAATCTTGAAAACGGTTTTCAGAGTGTTTGGATAATACAACGAGCCAAAATCTTCACGTTATTATCCTTTACATGGTTAGGTTTTAGTGATTAGGGTATTGTTATTAGTGATTAGAGTTTATGATTTCTGGTTACGGTGTATTGTTAGTGTTTATGGTTATTTAGGACATTGTGTTTTTTGTTTAGGGTTTTATGTTAGAGGTTTTAGAAATTATGGTTTAATGTTATGGTTTGTAAAGCCCTAACGGATCCAAAATACGAAACCCTAAAATAGAATATTAAAAGAACCTAAAACTCAACTAAATAAATCTCGAAACATAAAACAGACGATCTTAGATGGCGAAGCACTCTGTTGGTCCCAAAAGGCCCAACGCACTCAAAAAACATATATTATGTGCCCCATCTGAGAAAGTATGTGAAAGTTAGCAAAAACCCTTTCGGGAACTTCAAAAATCTTGAAAACGGTTTTCAGAGTGTTAGGTAATACAACGAGCCAAAATCATCAAATTATTATCCTACCATGGTTAGGTTTTAGTGATAAGGGTTTTGTGATTAGTGTTTAGGGTTTAGGGTTTCTGGTTACGGTTTATTGTTAGTGTTTATGGTTATTTAGGGCTTATGGTGATGGATTAGGTGTAGGTTATAGGGTTAGGGCTTTGTGTTTATTGTTTAGTGTTTAATGTTAGAGGTTTTAGAAATTAGGGTTTAATGTTACAGTTTGTAAAACCCTAATGGACCCAAAATACAAAACCCTAAAATAGAATATTAAAAACAACCTAAAAGTCAACTAGATAAATCTCAAAACATAAAATAGATGATCTTAGATGGCGAAGCTATCTGTTGGTCCCAGAAGGCCCAACGCACTCAAGAAACATATATTATGTGCCCCATTCTGAGAAAGTATGTGAAAGTTAGCAAAAACCCTTTCGGGAACTTCAAAAATCTTGAAAACGTTTTTTAGAGTGTTTGGTAATACAACGAGCCAAAATGTTCACGTTATTATTCTTTCCATGGTTAGGTTATAGTGCTTAGGGTTTTGGGATTAGTGTTTAGGGTTTAGGGTTTATGGTTACAGTTTATTGTTAGTGTGTATGTTTATTTAAGAGTTATGGTGATGGATTAGTTGTTGGTTATAGGGCTAGGGCTTTGTGTTTATTGTTTAGGGTTTAATGTTAGAGGTTTTAGAAATTAGGGTTTAATGTTACAGTTTGTAAAACCCTAACGGACCCAAAATACAAAACCCTATAATAGAATATTAAAAACAACCTAAATGTCAACTAAATAAATCTCAAAACGTAAAACAGATGATCTTAGATGGCGAAGCTATCTGTTGGTCCCAGAAGGCCCAACGCACTCAAGAAACATATGTTATGTGCCCCATTCTGAGAAAGTATGTGAAAGTTAGCAAAACCCCTTTCAGGAACTTTAAAAATCTTGAAAACGGTTTTCAGAGTGTTTGGATAATACAACGAGCCAAAATCTTCACGTTATTATCCTTTACATGGTTAGGTTTTAGTGATTAGGGTATTGTTATTAGTGATTAGAGTTTATGATTTCTGGTTACGGTGTATTGTTAGTGTTTATGGTTATTTAGGACATTGTGTTTTTTGTTTAGGGTTTTATGTTAGAGGTTTTAGAAATTATGGTTTAATGTTATGGTTTGTAAAGCCCTAACGGATCCAAAATACGAAACCCTAAAATAGAATATTAAAAGAACCTAAAACTCAACTAAATAAATCTTAAAACATAAAACAGACGATCTTAGATGGCGAAGCACTCTGTTGGTCCCAAAAGGCCCAACGCACTCAAAAAACATATATTATGTGCCCCATCTGAGAAAGTATGTGAAAGTTAGCAAAAACCCTTTCGGGAACTTCAAAAATCTTGAAAACGGTTTTCAGAGTGTTAGGTAATACAACGAGCCAAAATCATCAAATTATTATCCTACCATGGTTAGGTTTTAGTGATAAGGGTTTTGTGATTAGTGTTTAGGGTTTAGGGTTTCTGGTTACGGTTTATTGTTAGTGTTTATGGTTATTTAGGGCTTATGGTGATGGATTAGGTGTAGGTTATAGGGTTACGGCTTTGTGTTTATTGTTTAGTGTTTAATGTTAGAGGTTTTAGAAATTAGGGTTTAATGTTACAGTTTGTAAAACCCTAATGGACCCAAAATACAAAACCCTAAAATAGAATATTAAAAACAACCTAAAAGTCAACTAGATAAATCTCAAAACATAAAATAGATGATCTTAGATGGCGAAGCAATCTGTTGGTCCCAGAAGGCCCAACGCACTCAAGAAACATATATTATGTGCCCCATTCTGAGAAAGTATGTGAAAGTTAGCAAAAACCCTTTCGGGAACTTCAAAAATCTTGAAAACGTTTTTTAGAGTGTTTGGTAATACAACGAGCCAAAATGTTCACGTTATTATTCTTTCCATGGTTAGGTTATAGTGATTAGGGTTTTGGAATTAGTGTTTAGGGTTTAGGGTTTATGGTTACAGTTTATTGTTAGTGTGTATGTTTATTTAAGAGTTATGGTGATGGATTAGTTGTTGGTTATAGGGCTAGGGCTTTGTGTTTATTGTTTAGGGTTTAATGTTAGAGGTTTTAGAAATTAGGGTTTAATGTTACAGTTTGTAAAACCCTAATGGACCCAAAATACAAAACCCTAAAATAGAATATTAAAAACAACCTAAAAGTCAACTAGATAAATCTCAAAACATAAATAGATGATTTTAGATGGCGAAGCTATCTGTTGGTCCCAGAAGGCCCAACGCACTCAAGAAACATATGTTATGTGCCCCATTCTGAGAAAGTATGTGAAAGTTAGCAAAAACCCTTTCGGGAACTTCAAAAATCTTGAAAACGTTTTTTAGAGTGTTTGGTAATACAACGAGCCAAAATGTTCACGTTATTATTCTTTCCATGGTTAGGTTATAGTGATTAGGGTTTTGGGATTAGTGTTTAGGGTTTAGGGTTTAGGGTTTATGGTTACAGTTTATTGTTAGTGTGTATGTTTATTTAAGAGTTATGGTGATGGATTAGTTGTTGGTTATAGGGCTAGGGCTTTGTGTTTATTGTTTAGGGTTTAATGTTAGAGGTTTTAGAAATTAGGTTTTAATGTTACAGTTTGTAAAACCCTAACGGACCCAAAATACAAAATCCTATAATAGAATATTAAAAACAACCTAAATGTCAACTAAATAAATCTCAAAACGTAAAACAGACGATCTTAGATGGCGAAGCTATCTGTTGGTCCCAGAAGAACCAACGCACTAAAAAAACATATATTATGTGCCCCATTCTGAGAAAGTATGTGAAACTTAGCAAAACCCCTTTCGGGAACTTTAAAAATCTTGAAAACAGTTTTCAGAGTCTTTGGATAATACAACGAGCCAAAATCTTCACGTTATTATCCTTTACATGGTTAGGTTTTAGTGATTAGGGTATTGTGATTAGTGATTAGAATTTATGATTTCTGGTTACGGTGTATTGTTAGTGTTTATGGTTATTTAGGACATTGTGTTTTTTGTTTAGGGTTTATGTTAGAGGTTTTAGAAATTATGGTTTAATGTTATGGTTTGTAAAGCCCTACCGGATCCAAAATACGAAACCCTAAAATAGAATATTAAAAGAACCTAAAACTCAACTAAATAAATCTCAAAACATAAAACAGACGATCTTAGATGGCGAAGCACTCTGTTGGTCCCAAAAGGCCCAACGCACTCAAAAAACATATATTATGTGCCCCATCTGAGAAAGTATGTGAAAGTTAGCAAAAACCCTTTCGGGAACTTCAAAAATCTTGAAAACGGTTTTCAGAGTGTTAGGTAATACAACGAGCCAAAATCATCTAATTATTATCCTACCATGGTTAGGTTTTAGTGATAAGGGTTTTGTGATTAGTGTTTAGGGTTTAGGGTTTCTGGTTACGGTTTATTGTTAGTGTTTATGGTTATTTAGGGCTTATGGTGATGGATTAAGTGTAGGTTATAGGGTTAGGGCTTTGTGTTTATTGTTTAGGGTTTAATGTTAGAGGTTTTAGAAATTAGGGTTTAATGTTACAGTTTGTAAAACCCTAATGGACACAAAATACAAAACCCTAAAATAGAATATTAAAAACAACCTAAAAGTCAACTAGATAAATCTCAAAACATAAAATAGATGATCTTAGATGGCGAACCTATCTGTTGGTCCCAGAAGGCCCAACGCACTCAAGAAACATATATTATGTGCCCCATTCTGAGAAAGTATGTGAAAGTTAGCAAACACCCTTTCGGGAACTTCAAAAATCTTGAAAACGTTTTTTAGAGTGTTTGGTAATACAACGAGCCAAAATGTTCACGTTATTATTCTTTCCATGGTTAGGTTATAGTGATTAGGGTTTTGGGATTAGTGTTTAGGGTTTAGGGTTTATGGTTACAGTTTATTGTTAGTGTGTATGTTTATTTAAGAGTTATGGTGATGGATTAGTTGTTGGTTATAGGGCTAGGGCTTTGTGTTTATTGTTTAGGGTTTAATGTTAGAGGTTTTAGAAATTAGGTTTTAATGTTACAGTTTGTAAAACCCTAACGGACCCAAAATACAAAATCCTATAATAGAATATTAAAAACAACCTAAATGTCAACTAAATAAATCTCAAAACGTAAAACAGACGATCTTAGATGGCGAAGCTATCTGTTGGTCCCAGAAGAACCAACGCACTAAAAAAACATATATTATGTGCCCCATTCTGAGAAAGTATGTGAAAGTTAGCAAAACCCCTTTCGGGAACTTTAAAAGTCTTGAAAACGGATTTCAGAGTGTTTGGATAATACAACGAGCCAAAATCTTCACGTTATTATCCTTTACATGGTTAGGTTTTAGTGATTAGGGTATTTTTATTAGTGATTAGAGTTTATGATTTCTGGTTACGGTGTATTGTTAGTGTTTATGGTTATTTAGGACATTGTGTTTTTTGTTTAGGGTTTTATGTTAGAGGTTTTAGAAATTATGGTTTAATGTTATGGTTTGTAAAGCCCTAATGGATCCAAAATACGAAACCCTAAAATAGAATATTAAAAGAACCTAAAACTCAACTAAATAAATCTCAAAACATAAAACAGACGATCTTAGATGGCGAAGCACTCTGTTGGTCCCAAAAGGCCCAACGCACTCAAAAAACATATATTATGTGCCCAATCTGAGAAAGTATGTGAAAGTTAGCAAAAACCCTTTCGGGAACTTCAAAAATCTTGAAAACGGTTTTCAGAGTGTTAGGTAATACAACGAGCCAAAATCATCAAATTATTATCCTACCATGGTTAGGTTTTAGTGATAAGGGTTTTGTGATTAGTGTTTAGGGTTTAGGGTTTCTGGTTACAGTTTATTGTTAGTGTTTATGGTTATTTAGGGCTTATGGTGATGGATTAGGTGTAGGTTATAGGGTTAGGGCTTTGTGTTTATTGTTTAGTGTTTAATGTTAGAGGTTTTAGAAATTAGGGTTTAATGTTACAGTTTGTAAAACCCTAATGGACCCAAAATACAAAACCCTAAAATAGAATATTAAAAACAACCTAAAAGTCAACTAGATAAATCTCAAAACATAAAATAGATGATCTTAGATGGCAAAGCTATCTGTTGGTCCCAGAAGGCCCAACGCACACAAGAAACATATATTATGTGCCCCATTCTGAGAAAGTATGTGAAAGTTAGCAAAAACCCTTTCGGGAACTTCAAAAATCTTGAAAACGTTTTTTAGAGTGTTTGGTAATACAACGAGCCAAAATGTTCACGTTATTATTCTTTCCATGGTTAGGTTATAGTGATTAGGGTTTTGGGATTAGTGTTTAGGGTTTAGGGTTTATGGTTACAGTTTATTGTTAGTGTGTATATTTATTTAAGAGTTATGGTGATGGATTAGTTGTTGGTTATAGGGCTAGGGCTTTGTGTTTATTGTTTAGGGTTTAATGTTAGAGGTTTTAGAAATTAGGTTTTAATGTTACAGTTTGTAAAACCCTAACGGACCCAAAATACAAAATCCTATAATAGAATATTAAAAACAACCTAAATGTCAACTAAATAAATCTCAAAACGTAAAACAGACGATCTTAGATGGCGAAGCTATCTGTTGGTCCCAGAAGAACCAACGCACTAAAAAAACATATATTATGTGCCCCATTCTGAGAAAGAATGTGAAAGTTAGCAAAACCCCTTTCAGGAACTTTAAAAATCTTGAAAACGGTTTTCAGAGTGTTTGGATAATACAACGAGCCAAAATCTTCACGTTATTATCCTTTACATGGTTAGGTTTTAGTGATTAGGGTATTGTTATTAGTGATTAGAGTTTATGATTTCTGGTTACGGTGTATTGTTAGTGTTTATGGTTATTTAGGACATTGTGTTTTTTGTTTAGGGTTTTATGTTAGAGGTTTTAGAAATTATGGTTTAATGTTATGGTTTGTAAATCCCTAACGGATCCAAAATACGAAACCCTAAAATAGAATATTAAAAGAACCTAAAACTCAACTAAATAAATCTCAAAACATAAAACAGACGATCTTAGATGGCGAAGCACTCTGTTGGTCCCAAAAGGCCCAACGCACTCAAAAAACATATATTATGTGCCCCATCTGAGAAAGTATGTGAAAGTTAGCAAAAACCCTTTCGGGAACTTCAAAAATCTTGAAAACGGTTTTCAGAGTGTTAGGGTAATACAACGAGCCAAAATCATCAAATTATTATCCTACCATGGTTAGGTTTTAGTGATAAGGGTTTTGTGATTAGTGTTTAGGGTTTAGGGTTTCTGGTTACGGTTTATTGTTAGTGTTTATGGTTATTTAGGGCTTATGGTGATGGATTAGGTGTAGGTTATAGGGTTAGGGCTTTGTGTTTATTGTTTAGTGTTTAATGTTAGAGGTTTTAGAAATTAGGGTTTAATGTTACAGTTTGTAAAACCCTAATGGACCCAAAATACAAAACCCTAAAATAGAATATTAAAAACAACCTAAAAGTCAACTAGATAAATCTCAAAACATAAAATAGATGATCTTAGATGGCGAAGCTATCTGTTGGTCCCAGAAGGCCCAACGCACTCAAGAAACATATATTATGTGCCCCATTCTGAGAAATTATGTGAAAGTTAGCAAAAACCCTTTCGGGAACTTCAAAAATCTTGAAAACGTTTTTTAGAGTGTTTGGTAATACAACGAGCCAAAATGTTCACGTTATTATTCTTTCCATGGTTAGGTTATAGTGATTAGGGTTTTGGGATTAGTGTTTAGGGTTTAGGGTTTATGGTTACAGTTTATTGTGAGTGTGTATGTTTATTTAAGAGTTATGGTGATGGATTAGTTGTTGGTTATAGGGCTAGGGCTTTGTGTTTATTGTTTAGGGTTTAATGTTAGAGGTTTTAGAAATTAGGGTTTAATGTTACAGTTTGTAAAACCCTAATGGACCCAAAATACAAAACCCAAAAATAGAATATTAAAAACAACCTAAAAGTCAACTAGATAAATCTCAAAACATAAATAGATGATCTTAGATGGCGAAGCTATCTGTTGGTCCCAGAAGGCCCAACGCACTCAAGAAACATATGTTATGTGCCCCATTCTGAGAAAGTATGTGAAAGTTAGCAAAAACCCTTTCGGGAACTTCAAAAATCTTGAAAACGTTTTTTAGAGTGTTTGGTAATACAACGAGCCAAAATGTTCACGTTATTATTCTTTCCATGGTTAGGTTATAGTGATTAGGGTTTTGGGATTAGTGTTTAGGGTTTAGGGTTTAGGGTTTATGGTTACAGTTTATTGTTAGTGTGTATGTTTATTTAAGAGTTATGGTGATGGATTAGTTGTTGGTTATAGGGCTAGGGCTTTGTGTTTATTGTTTAGGGTTTAATGTTAGAGGTTTTAGAAATTAGGTTTTAATGTTACAGTTTGTAAAACCCTAACGGACCCAAAATACAAAATCCTATAATAGAATATTAAAAACAACCTAAATGTCAACTAAATAAATCTCAAAACGTAAAACAGACGATCTTAGATGGCGAAGCTATCTGTTGGTCCCAGAAGAACCAACGCACTAAAAAAACATATATTATGTGCCCCATTCTGAGAAAGTATGTGAAACTTAGCAAAACCCCTTTCGGTAACTTTAAAAATCTTGAAAACAGTTTTCAGAGTCTTTGGATAATACAACGAGCCAAAATCTTCACGTTATTATCCTTTACATGGTTAGGTTTTAGTGATTAGGGTATTGTGATTAGTGATTAGAATTTATGATTTCTGGTTACGGTGTATTGTTAGTGTTTATGGTTATTTAGGACATTGTGTTTTTTGTTTAGGGTTTTATGTTAGAGGTTTTAGAAATTATGGTTTAATGTTATGGTTTGTAAAGCCCTAACGGATCCAAAATACGAAACCCTAAAATAGAATATTAAAAGAACCTAAAACTCAACTAAATAAATCTCAAAACATAAAACAGACGATCTTAGATGGCGAAGCACTCTGTTGGTCCCAAAAGGCCCAACGCACTCAAAAAACATATATTATGTGCCCCATCTGAGAAAGTATGTGAAAGTTAGCAAAAACCCTTTCGGGAACTTCAAAAATCATGAAAACGGTTTTCAGAGTGTTAGGTAATACAACGAGCCAAAATCATCAAATTATTATCCTACCATGGTTAGGTTTTAGTGATAAGGGTTTTGTGATTAGTGTTTAGGGTTTAGGGTTTCTGGTTACGGTTTATTGTTAGTGTTTATGGTTATTTAGGGCTTATGGTGATGGATTAAGTGTAGGTTATAGGGTTAGGGCTTTGTGTTTATTGTTTAGGGTTTAATGTTAGAGGTTTTAGAAATTAGGGTTTAATGTTACAGTTTGTAAAACCCTAATGGACCCAAAATACAAAACCCTAAAATAGAATATTAAAAACAACCTAAAAGTCAACTAGATAAATCTCAAAACATAAAATAGATGATCTTAGATGGCGAAGCGATCTGTTGGTCCCAGAAGGCCCAACGCACTCAAGAAACATATATTATGTGCCCCATTCTGAGAAAGTATGTGAAAGTTAGCAAACACCCTTTCGGGAACTTCAAAAATCTTGAAAACGTTTTTTAGAGTGTTTGGTAATACAACGAGCCAAAATGTTCACGTTATTATTCTTTCCATGGTTAGGTTATAGTGATTAGGGTTTTGGGATTAGTGTTTAGGGTTTAGGGTTTATGGTTACAGTTTATTGTTAGTGTGTATGTTTATTTAAGAGTTATGGTGATGGATTAGTTGTTGGTTATAGGGCTAGGGCTTTGTGTTTATTGTTTAGGGTTTAATGTTAGAGGTTTTAGAAATTAGGTTTTAATGTTACAGTTTGTAAAACCCTAACGGACCCAAAATACAAAATCCTATAATAGAATATTAAAAACAACCTAAATGTCAACTAAATAAATCTCAAAACGTAAAACAGACGATCTTAGATGGCGAAGCTATCTGTTGGTCCCAGAAGAACCAACGCACTAAAAAAACATATATTATGTGCCCCATTCTGAGAAAGTATGTGAAACTTAGCAAAACCCCTTTCGGGAACTTTAAAAATCTTGAAAACGGATTTCAGAGTGTTTGGATAATACAACGAGCCAAAATCTTCACGTTATTATCCTTTACATGATTAGGTTTTAGTGATTAGGGTATTGTTATTAGTGATTAGAGTTTATGATTTCTGGTTACGGTGTATTGTTAGTGTTTATGGTTATTTAGGACATTGTGTTTTTTGTTTAGGGTTTTATGTTAGAGGTTTTAGAAATTATGGTTTAATGTTATGGTTTGTAAAGCCCTACCGGATCCAAAATACGAAACCCTAAAATAGAATATTAAAAGAACCTAAAACTCAACTAAATAAATCTCAAAACATAAAACAGACGATCTTAGATGGCGAAGCACTCTGTTGGTCCCAAAAGGCCCAACGCACTCAAAAAACATATATTATGTGCCCCATCTGAGAAAGTATGTGAAAGTTAGCAAAAACCCTTTCGGGAACTTCAAAAATCTTGAAAACGGTTTTCAGAGTGTTAGGTAATACAACGAGCCAAAATCATCAAATTATTATCCTACCATGGTTAGGTTTTAGTGATAAGGGTTTTGTGATTAGTGTTTAGGGTTTAGGGTTTCTGGTTACGGTTTATTGTTAGTGTTTATGGTTATTTAGGGCTTATGGTGATGGATTAGGTGTAGGTTATAGGGTTAGGGCTTTGTGTTTATTGTTTAGGGTTTAGTGTTAGAGGTTTTAGAAATTAGGGTTTAATGTTACAGTTTGTAAAACCCTAATGGACCCAAAATACAAAAACCTAAAATAGAATATTAAAAACAACCTAAAAGTCAACTAGATAAATCTCAAAATATAAATAGATGATCTTAGATGGCGAAGCTATCTGTTGGTCCCAAAAGGCCCAACGCACTCAAGAAACATATATTATGTGCCCCATTCTGAGAAAGTATGTGAAAGTTAGCAAAAACCCTTTCGGGAACTTCAAAAATCTTGAAAACGTTTTTTAGAGTGTTTGGTAATACAACGAGCCAAAATGTTAACGTTATTATTCTTTCCATGGTTAGGTTATAGTGATTAGGGTTTTGGGATTAGTGTTTAGGGTTTAGGGTTTATGGTTAAAGTTTATTGTTAGTGTGTATGTTTATTTAAGAGTTATGGTGATGGATTAGTTGTTGGTTATAGGGCTAGGGCTTTGTGTTTATTGTTTAGGGTTTAATGTTTAATGTTAGAGGTTTTAGAAATTAGGGTTTAATGTTACAGTTTGTAAAACCCTAATGGACCCAAAATACAAAACCCTAAAATTGAATATTAAAAACAACCTAAAAGTCAACTAGATAAATCTCAAAACATAAATAGATGATCTTAGATGGCGAAGCTATCTGTTGGTCCCAGAAGGCCCAACGCACTCAAGAAACATATATTATGTGCCCCATTCTGAGAAAGTATGTGAAAGTTAGCAAAAACCCTTTCGGGAACTTCAAAAATCTTGAAAACGTTTTTTAGAGTGTTTGGTAATACAACGAGCCAAAATGTTCACGTTATTATTCTTTCCATGGTTAGGTTATAGTGATTAGGGTTTTGGGATTAGTGTTTAGGGTTTAGGGTTTATGGTTACAGTTTATTGTTAGTGTGTATGTTTATTTAAGAGTTATGGTGATGGATTAGTTGTTGGTTATAGGGCTAGGGCTTTGTGTTTATTGTTTAGGGTTTAATGTTATAGGTTTTAGAAATTAGGTTTTAATGTTACAGTTTGTAAAACCCTAACGGACCCAAAATACAAAATCATGTAATAGAATATTAAAAACAACTTAAATGTCAACTAAATAAATCTCAAAACGTAAAACAGACGATCTTAGATGGCGAAGCTATCTGTTGGTCCCAGAAGAACCAACGCACTAAAAAAACATATATTATGTGCCCCATTCTGAGAAAGTATGTGAAAGTTAGCAAAACCCCTTTCGGGAACTTTAAAAATCTTGAAAACGGATTTCAGAGTGTTTGGATAATACAACGAGCCAAAATCTTCACGTTATTATCCTTTACATGGTTAGGTTTTAGTGATTAGGGTATTGTTATTAGTGATTAGAGTTTATGATTTCTGGTTACGGTGTATTGTTAGTGTTTATGGTTATTTAGGACATTGTGTTTTTTGTTTAGGGTTTTATGTTAGAGGTTTTAGAAATTATGGTTTAATGTTATGGTTTGTAAAGCCCTACCGGATCCAAAATACGAAACCCTAAAATAGAATATTAAAAGAACCTAAAACTCAACTAAATAAATCTCAAAACATAAAACAGACGATCTTAGATGGCGAAGCACTCTGTTGGTCCCAAAAGGCCCAACGCACTCAAAAAACATATATTATGTGCCCCATCTGAGAAAGTATGTGAAAGTTAGCAAAAACCCTTTCGGGAACTTCAAAAATCTTGAAAACGGTTTTCAGAGTGTTAGGTAATACAACGAGCCAAAATCATCAAATTATTATCCTACCATGGTTAGGTTTTAGTGATAAGGGTTTTGTGATTAGTGTTTAGGGTTTAGGGTTTCTGGTTACGGTTTATTGTTAGTGTTTATGGTTATTTAGGGCTTATGGTGATGGATTAGGTGTAGGTTATAGGGTTAGGGCTTTGTGTTTATTGTTTAGGGTTTAATGTTAGAGGTTTTAGAAATTAGGGTTTAATGTTACAGTTTTTAAAACCCTAATGGACCCAAAATACAAAAACCTAAAATAGAATATTAAAAACAACCTAAAAGTCAACTAGATAAATCTCAAAATATAAATAGATGATCTTAGATGGCGAAGCTATCTGTTGGTCCCAAAAGGCCCAACGCACTCAAGAAACATATATTATGTGCCCCATTCTGAGAAAGTATGTGAAAGTTAGCAAAAACCCTTTCGGGAACTTCAAAAATCTTGAAAACGTTTTTTAGAGTGTTTGGTAATACAACGAGCCAAAATGTTAACGTTATTATTCTTTCCATGGTTAGGTTATAGTGATTAGGGTTTTGGGATTAGTGTTTAGGGTTTAGGGTTTATGGTTAAAGTTTATTGTTAGTGTGTATGTTTATTTAAGAGTTATGGTGATGGATTAGTTGTTGGTTATAGGGCTAGGGCTTTGTGTTTATTGTTTAGGGTTTAATGTTTAATGTTAGAGGTTTTAGAAATTAGGGTTTAATGTTACAGTTTGTAAAACCCTAATGGACCCAAAATACAAAACCCTAAAATTGAATATTAAAAACAACCTAAAAGTCAACTAGATAAATCTCAAAACATAAATAGATGATCTTAGATGGCGAAGCTATCTGTTGGTCCCAGAAGGCCCAACGCACTCAAGAAACATATATTATGTGCCCCATTCTGAGAAAGTATGTGAAAGTTAGCAAAAACCCTTTCGGGAACTTCAAAAATCTTGAAAACGTTTTTTAGAGTGTTTGGTAATACAACGAGCCAAAATGTTCACGTTATTATTCTTTCCATGGTTAGGTTATAGTGATTAGGGTTTTGGGATTAGTGTTTAGGGTTTAGGGTTTATGGTTACAGTTTATTGTTAGTGTGTATGTTTATTTAAGAGTTATGGTGATGGATTAGTTGTTGGTTATAGGGCTAGGGCTTTGTGTTTATTGTTTAGGGTTTAATGTTATAGGTTTTAGAAATTAGGTTTTAATGTTACAGTTTGTAAAACCCTAACGGACCCAAAATACAAAATCCTATAATAGAATATTAAAAACAACCTAAATGTCAACTAAATAAATCTCAAAACGTAAAACAGACGATCTTAGATGGCGAAGCTATCTGTTGGTCCCAGAAGAACCAACGCACTAAAAAAACATATATTATGTGCCCCATTCTGAGAAAGTATGTGAAAGTTAGCAAAACCCCTTTCGGGAACTTTAAAAATCTTGAAAACGGATTTCAGAGTGTTTGGATAATACAACGAGCCAAAATCTTCACGTTATTATCCTTTACATGGTTAGGTTTTAGTGATTAGGGTATTGTGATTAGTGATTAGAGTTTATGATTTCTGGTTACGGCGTATTGTTAGTGTTTATGGTTATTTAGGACATTGTGTTTTTTGTTTAGGGTTTTATGTTAGAGGTTTTAGAAATTATGGTTTTATGTTATGGTTTGTAAAGCCCTAACGGATCCAAAATACGAAACCCTAAAATAGAATATTAAAAGAACCTAAAACTCAACTAAATAAATCTCAAAACATAAAACAGACGATCTTAGATGGCGAAGCACTCTGTTGGTCCCAAAAGGCCCAACGCACTCAAAAAACATATATTATGTGCCCCATTCTGAGAAAGTATGTGAAAGTTAGCAAAAACCCTTTCGGAAACTTCAAAAATCTTGAAAACGGTTTTCAGAGTGTTAGGTAATACAACGAGCCAAAATCATCAAATTATTATCATACCATGGTTAGGTTTTAGTGATAAGGGTTTTGTGATTAGTGTTTAGGGTTTAGGGTTTCTGGTTACGGTTTATTGTTAGTGTTTATGGTTATTTAGGGCTTATGGTGATGGATTAGGTGTAGGTTATAGGGTTAGGGCTTTGTGTTTATTGTTTAGGGTTTAATGTTAGAGGTTTTAGAAATTAGGGTTTAATGTTACAGTTTGTAAAACCCTAATGGACCCAAAATACAAAACCCTAAAATAGAATATTGAAAACAACCTAAAAGTCAACTAGATAAATCTCAAAACATAAAATAGATGATCTTAGATGGCGAAGCAATCTGTTGGTCCCAGAAGGGCCAACGCACTCAAGAAACATATATTATGTGCCCCATTCTGAGAAAGTATGTGAAAGTTAGCAAAAACCCTTTCGGGAACTTCAAAAATCTTGAAAACGTTTTTTAGAGTGTTTGGTAATACAACGAGCTAAAATGTTCACGTTATTATTCTTTCCATGGTTGGTTATAGTGATTAGGGTTTTAGGATTAGTGTTTAGGGTTTAGGGTTTATGGTTACAGTTTATTGTTAGTGTGTATGTTTATTTAAGAGTTATGGTGATGGATTAGTTGTTGGTTATAGGGCTAGGGCTTTGTGATTATTGTTTAGGGTTTATTGTTAGAGGTTTTAGAAATTAGGTTTTAATGTTACAGTTTGTAAAACCCTAACGGACCCAAAATACAAAATCCTATAATTGAATATTAAAAACAACCTAAATGTCAACTAAATAAATCTCAAAACGTAAAACAGACGATCTTAGATGGCGAAGCTATCTGTTGGTCCCAGAAGAACCAACGCACTAAAAAAAACATATATTATGTGCCCCATTCTGAGAAAGTATGTGAAAGTTAGCAAAACCCCTTTCGGGAACTTTAAAAATCTTGAAAACGGTTTTCAAAGTGTTTGGATAATACAACGAGCCAAAATCTTCACGTTATTATCCTTTACATGGTTAGGTTTTAGTGATTAGGGTATTGTGATTAGTGATTAGAGATTATGATTTCTGGTTACGGTGTATTGTTAGTGTTTATGGTTATTTAGGACATTGTGTTTTTTGTTTAGGGTTTTATGTTAGAGGTTTTAGAAATTATGGTTTAATGTTATGGTTTGTAAAGCCCTAACGGATCCAAAATACGAAACCCTAAAATAGAATATTAAAAGAACCTAAAACTCAACTAAATAAATCTCAAAACATAAAACAGACGATCTTAGATGGCGAAGCACTCTGTTGGTCCCAAAAGGTCCAACGCACTCAAAAAACATATATTATGTGCCCCATTCTGAGAAAGTATGTGAAAGTTAGCAAAAACCCTTTCGGGAACTTCAAAAATATTGAAAACGTTTTTTAGAGTGTTTGGTAATACAACGAGCCAAAATCATCAAATTATTATCCTACCATGGTTAGGTTTTAGTGATAAGGGTTTTGTGATTAGTGTTTAGGGTTTAGGGTTTTTGGTTACGGTTTATTGTTAGTGTTTATGGTTATTTAGGGCTTATGGTGATGGATTAGGTGTAGGTTATAGGGTTAGGGCTTTGTGTTTATTGTTTAGGGTTTAATGTTAGAGGTTTTAGAAATTAGGGTTTAATGTTACAGTTTGTAAAACCCTAATGGACCCAAAATACAAAACCCTAAAATAGAATATTAAAAACAACCTAAAAGTCAACTAGATAAATCTCAAAACATAAAATAGATGATCTTAGATGGCGAAGCAATCTGTTGGTCCCAGAAGGCCCAACGCACTCAAGAAACATATATTATGTGCCCCATTCTGAGAAAGTATGTGAAAGTTAGCAAAAACCCTTTCGGGAACTTCAAAAATCTTGAAAACGTTTTTTAGAGTGTTTGGTAATACAACGAGCCAAAATGTTCACGTTATTATTCTTTCCATGGTTAGGTTATAGTGATTAGGGTTTTGGGATTAGTGTTTAGGGTTTAGGGTTTATGGTTACAGTTTATTGTTAGTGTGTATGTTTATTTAAGAGTTATGGTGATGGATTAGTTGTTGGTTATAGGGCTAGGGCTTTGTGTTTATTGTTTAGGGTTTAATGTTAGAGGTTTTAGAAATTAGGTTTTAATGTTACAGTTTGTAAAACCCTAACGGACCCAAAATACAAAATCCTATAATAGAATATTAAAAACAACCTAAATGTCAACTAAATAAATCTCAAAACGTAAAACAGACGATCTTAGATGGCGAAGCTATCTGTTGGTCCCAGAAGAACCAACGCACTAAAAAAACATATATTATGTGCCCCATTCTGAGAAAGTATGTGAAAGTTAGCAAAACCCCTTTCGGGAACTTTAAAAATCTTGAAAACGGTTTTCAGAGTGTTTGGATAATACAACGAGCCAAAATCTTCACGTTATTATCCTTTACATGGTTAGGTTTTAGTGATTAGGGTATTGTGATTAGTGATTAGAGTTTATGATTTCTGGTTACAGTGTATTGTTAGTGTTTATGGTTATTTAGGACATTGTGTTTTTTGTTTAGGGTTTATGTTAGAGGTTTTAGAAATTATGGTTTAATGTTATGGTTTGTAAAGCCCTAACGGATCCAAAATACGAAACCCTAAAATAGAATATTAAAAGAACCTAAAACTCAACTAAATAAATCTCAAAACATAAAACAGACGATCTTAGATGGCGAAGCACTCTGTTGGTACCAAAAGGCCCAACGCACTCAAAAAACATATATTATGTGCCCCATTCTGAGAAAGTATGTGAAAGTTAGCAAAAACCCTTTCGGGAACTTCAAAAATCTTGAAAACGGTTTTCAGAGTGTTAGGTAATACAACGAGCCAAAATCATCAAATTATTATCCTACCATGGTTAGGTTTTAGTGATAAGGGTTTTGTGATTAGTGTTTAGGGTTTAGGGTTTCTGGTTACGGTTTATTGTTAGTGTTTATGGTTATTTAGGGCTTATGGTGATGGATTAAGTGTAGGTTATAGGGTTAGGGCTTTGTGTTTATTGTTTAGGGTTTAATGTTAGAGGTTTTAGAAATTAGGGTTTAATGTTACAGTTTGTAAAACCCTAATGGACCCAAAATACAAAACCCTAAAATAGAATATTAAAAACAACCTAAAAGTCAACTAGATAAATCTCAAAACATAAAATAGATGATCTTAGATGGCGAAGCTATCTGTTGGTCCCAGAAGGCCCAACGCACTCAAGAAACATATATTATGTGCCCCATTCTGAGAAAGTATGTGAAAGTTAGCAAACACCCTTTCGGGAACTTCAAAAATCTTGAAAACGTTTTTTAGAGTGTTTGGTAATACAACGAGCCAAAATGTTCACGTTATTATTCTTTCCATGGTTAGGTTATAGTGATTAGGGTTTTGGGATTAGTGTTTAGGGTTTAGGGTTTATGGTTACAGTTTATTGTTAGTGTGTATGTTTATTTAAGAGTTATGGTGATGGATTAGTTGTTGGTTATAGGGCTAGGGCTTTGTGTTTATTGTTTAGGGTTTAATGTTAGAGGTTTTAGAAATTAGGTTTTAATGTTACAGTTTGTAAAACCCTAACGGACCCAAAATACAAAATCCTATAATAGAATATTAAAAACAACCTAAATGTCAACTAAATAAATCTCAAAACGTAAAACAGACGATCTTAGATGGCGAAGCTATCTGTTGGTCCCAGAAGAACCAACGCACTAAAAAAACATATATTATGTGCCCCATTCTGAGAAAGTATGTGAAACTTAGCAAAACCCCTTTCGGGAACTTTAAAAATCTTGAAAACGGATTTCAGAGTGTTTGGATAATACAACGAGCCAAAATCTTCACGTTATTATCCTTTACATGGTTAGGTTTTAGTGATTAGGGTATTGTTATTAGTGATTAGAGTTTATGATTTCTGGTTACGGTGTATTGTTAGTGTTTATGGTTATTTAGGACATTGTGTTTTTTGTTTAGGGTTTTATGTTAGAGGTTTTAGAAATTATGGTTTAATGTTATGGTTTGTAAAGCCCTACCGGATCCAAAATACGAAACCCTAAAATAGAATATTAAAAGAACCTAAAACTCAACTAAATAAATCTCAAAACATAAAACAGACGATCTTAGATGGCGAAGCACTCTGTTGGTCCCAAAAGGCCCAACGCACTCAAAAAACATATATTATGTGCCCCATCTGAGAAAGTATGTGAAAGTTAGCAAAAACCCTTTCGGGAACTTCAAAAATCTTGAAAACGGTTTTCAGAGTGTTAGGTAATACAACGAGCCAAAATCATCAAATTATTATCCTACCATGGTTAGGTTTTAGTGATAAGGGTTTTGTGATTAGTGTTTAGGGTTTAGGGTTTCTGGTTACGGTTTATTGTTAGTGTTTATGGTTATTTAGGGCTTATGGTGATGGATTAGGTGTAGGTTATAGGGTTAGGGCTTTGTGTTTATTGTTTAGGGTTTAGTGTTAGAGGTTTTAGAAATTAGGGTTTAATGTTACAGTTTGTAAAACCCTAATGGACCCAAAATACAAAAACCTAAAATAGAATATTAAAAACAACCTAAAAGTCAACTAGATAAATCTCAAAATATAAATAGATGATCTTAGATGGCGAAGCTATCTGTTGGTCCCAAAAGGCCCAACGCACTCAAGAAACATATATTATGTGCCCCATTCTGAGAAAGTATGTGAAAGTTAGCAAAAACCCTTTCGGGAACTTCAAAAATCTTGAAAACGTTTTTTAGAGTGTTTGGTAATACAACGAGCCAAAATGTTAACGTTATTATTCTTTCCATGGTTAGGTTATAGTGATTAGGGTTTTGGGATTAGTGTTTAGGGTTTAGGGTTTATGGTTAAAGTTTATTGTTAGTGTGTATGTTTATTTAAGAGTTATGGTGATGGATTAGTTGTTGGTTATAGGGCTAGGGCTTTGTGTTTATTGTTTAGGGTTTAATGTTTAATGTTAGAGGTTTTAGAAATTAGGGTTTAATGTTACAGTTTGTAAAACCCTAATGGACCCAAAATACAAAACCCTAAAATTGAATATTAAAAACAACCTAAAAGTCAACTAGATAAATCTCAAAACATAAATAGATGATCTTAGATGGCGAAGCTATCTGTTGGTCCCAGAAGGCCCAACGCACTCAAGAAACATATATTATGTGCCCCATTCTGAGAAAGTATGTGAAAGTTAGCAAAAACCCTTTCGGGAACTTCAAAAATCTTGAAAACGTTTTTTAGAGTGTTTGGTAATACAACGAGCCAAAATGTTCACGTTATTATTCTTTCCATGGTTAGGTTATAGTGATTAGGGTTTTGGGATTAGTGTTTAGGGTTTAGGGTTTATGGTTACAGTTTATTGTTAGTGTGTATGTTTATTTAAGAGTTATGGTGATGGATTAGTTGTTGGTTATAGGGCTAGGGCTTTGTGTTTATTGTTTAGGGTTTAATGTTATAGGTTTTAGAAATTAGGTTTTAATGTTACAGTTTGTAAAACCCTAACGGACCCAAAATACAAAATCATGTAATAGAATATTAAAAACAACTTAAATGTCAACTAAATAAATCTCAAAACGTAAAACAGACGATCTTAGATGGCGAAGCTATCTGTTGGTCCCAGAAGAACCAACGCACTAAAAAAACATATATTATGTGCCCCATTCTGAGAAAGTATGTGAAAGTTAGCAAAACCCCTTTCGGGAACTTTAAAAATCTTGAAAACGGATTTCAGAGTGTTTGGATAATACAACGAGCCAAAATCTTCACGTTATTATCCTTTACATGGTTAGGTTTTAGTGATTAGGGTATTGTTATTAGTGATTAGAGTTTATGATTTCTGGTTACGGTGTATTGTTAGTGTTTATGGTTATTTAGGACATTGTGTTTTTTGTTTAGGGTTTTATGTTAGAGGTTTTAGAAATTATGGTTTAATGTTATGGTTTGTAAAGCCCTACCGGATCCAAAATACGAAACCCTAAAATAGAATATTAAAAGAACCTAAAACTCAACTAAATAAATCTCAAAACATAAAACAGACGATCTTAGATGGCGAAGCACTCTGTTGGTCCCAAAAGGCCCAACGCACTCAAAAAACATATATTATGTGCCCCATCTGAGAAAGTATGTGAAAGTTAGCAAAAACCCTTTCGGGAACTTCAAAAATCTTGAAAACGGTTTTCAGAGTGTTAGGTAATACAACGAGCCAAAATCATCAAATTATTATCCTACCATGGTTAGGTTTTAGTGATAAGGGTTTTGTGATTAGTGTTTAGGGTTTAGGGTTTCTGGTTACGGTTTATTGTTAGTGTTTATGGTTATTTAGGGCTTATGGTGATGGATTAGGTGTAGGTTATAGGGTTAGGGCTTTGTGTTTATTGTTTAGGGTTTAATGTTAGAGGTTTTAGAAATTAGGGTTTAATGTTACAGTTTTTAAAACCCTAATGGACCCAAAATACAAAAACCTAAAATAGAATATTAAAAACAACCTAAAAGTCAACTAGATAAATCTCAAAATATAAATAGATGATCTTAGATGGCGAAGCTATCTGTTGGTCCCAAAAGGCCCAACGCACTCAAGAAACATATATTATGTGCCCCATTCTGAGAAAGTATGTGAAAGTTAGCAAAAACCCTTTCGGGAACTTCAAAAATCTTGAAAACGTTTTTTAGAGTGTTTGGTAATACAACGAGCCAAAATGTTAACGTTATTATTCTTTCCATGGTTAGGTTATAGTGATTAGGGTTTTGGGATTAGTGTTTAGGGTTTAGGGTTTATGGTTAAAGTTTATTGTTAGTGTGTATGTTTATTTAAGAGTTATGGTGATGGATTAGTTGTTGGTTATAGGGCTAGGGCTTTGTGTTTATTGTTTAGGGTTTAATGTTTAATGTTAGAGGTTTTAGAAATTAGGGTTTAATGTTACAGTTTGTAAAACCCTAATGGACCCAAAATACAAAACCCTAAAATTGAATATTAAAAACAACCTAAAAGTCAACTAGATAAATCTCAAAACATAAATAGATGATCTTAGATGGCGAAGCTATCTATTGGTCCCAGAAGGCCCAACGCACTCAAGAAACATATATTATGTGCCCCATTCTGAGAAAGTATGTGAAAGTTAGCAAAAACCCTTTCGGGAACTTCAAAAATCTTGAAAACGTTTTTTAGAGTGTTTGGTAATACAACGAGCCAAAATGTTCACGTTATTATTCTTTCCATGGTTAGGTTATAGTGATTAGGGTTTTGGGATTAGTGTTTAGGGTTTAGGGTTTATGGTTACAGTTTATTGTTAGTGTGTATGTTTATTTAAGAGTTATGGTGATGGATTAGTTGTTGGTTATAGGGCTAGGGCTTTGTGTTTATTGTTTAGGGTTTAATGTTATAGGTTTTAGAAATTAGGTTTTAATGTTACAGTTTGTAAAACCCTAACGGACCCAAAATACAAAATCATGTAATAGAATATTAAAAACAACTTAAATGTCAACTAAATAAATCTCAAAACGTAAAACAGACGATCTTAGATGGCGAAGCTATCTGTTGGTCCCAGAAGAACCAACGCACTAAAAAAACATATATTATGTGCCCCATTCTGAGAAAGTATGTGAAAGTTAGCAAAACCCCTTTCGGGAACTTTAAAAATCTTGAAAACGGATTTCAGAGTGTTTGGATAATACAACGAGCCAAAATCTTCACGTTATTATCCTTTACATGGTTAGGTTTTAGTGATTAGGGTATTGTGATTAGTGATTAGAGTTTATGATTTCTGGTTACGGCGTATTGTTAGTGTTTATGGTTATTTAGGACATTGTGTTTTTTGTTTAGGGTTTTATGTTAGAGGTTTTAGAAATTATGGTTTTATGTTATGGTTTGTAAAGCCCTAACGGATCCAAAATACGAAACCCTAAAATAGAATATTAAAAGAACCTAAAACTCAACTAAATAAATCTCAAAACATAAAACAGACGATCTTAGATGGCGAAGCACTCTGTTGGTCCCAAAAGGCCCAACGCACTCAAAAAACATATATTATGTGCCCCATTCTGAGAAAGTATGTGAAAGTTAGCAAAAACCCTTTCGGAAACTTCAAAAATCTTGAAAACGGTTTTCAGAGTGTTAGGTAATACAACGAGCCAAAATCATCAAATTATTATCATACCATGGTTAGGTTTTAGTGATAAGGGTTTTGTGATTAGTGTTTAGGGTTTAGGGTTTCTGGTTACGGTTTATTGTTAGTGTTTATGGTTATTTAGGGCTTATGGTGATGGATTAGGTGTAGGTTATAGGGTTAGGGCTTTTTGTTTATTGTTTAGGGTTTAATGTTAGAGGTTTTAGAAATTAGGGTTTAATGTTACAGTTTGTAAAACCCTAATGGACCCAAAATACAAAACCCTAAAATAGAATATTGAAAACAACCTAAAAGTCAACTAGATAAATCTCAAAACATAAAATAGATGATCTTAGATGGCGAAGCAATCTGTTGGTCCCAGAAGGCCCAACGCACTCAAGAAACATATATTATGTGCCCCATTCTGAGAAAGTATGTGAAAGTTAGCAAAAACCCTTTCGGGAACTTCAAAAATCTTGAAAACGTTTTTTAGAGTGTTTGGTAATACAACGAGCTAAAATGTTCACGTTATTATTCTTTCCATGGTTGGTTATAGTGATTAGGGTTTTAGGATTAGTGTTTAGGGTTTAGGGTTTATGGTTACAGTTTATTGTTAGTGTGTATGTTTATTTAAGAGTTATGGTGATGGATTAGTTGTTGGTTATAGGGCTAGGGCTTTGTGATTATTGTTTAGGGTTTATTGTTAGAGGTTTTAGAAATTAGGTTTTAATGTTACAGTTTGTAAAACCCTAACGGACCCAAAATACAAAATCCTATAATTGAATATTAAAAACAACCTAAATGTCAACTAAATAAATCTCAAAACGTAAAACAGACGATCTTAGATGGCGAAGCTATCTGTTGGTCCCAGAAGAACCAACGCACTAAAAAAAACATATATTATGTGCCCCATTCTGAGAAAGTATGTGAAAGTTAGCAAAACCCCTTTCGGGAACTTTAAAAATCTTGAAAACGGTTTTCAAAGTGTTTGGATAATACAACGAGCCAAAATCTTCACGTTATTATCCTTTACATGGTTAGGTTTTAGTGATTAGGGTATTGTGATTAGTGATTAGAGATTATGATTTCTGGTTACGGTGTATTGTTAGTGTTTATGGTTATTTAGGACATTGTGTTTTTTGTTTAGGGTTTTATGTTAGAGGTTTTAGAAATTATGGTTTAATGTTATGGTTTGTAAAGCCCTAACGGATCCAAAATACGAAACCCTAAAATAGAATATTAAAAGAACCTAAAACTCAACTAAATAAATCTCAAAACATAAAACAGACGATCTTAGATGGCGAAGCACTCTGTTGGTCCCAAAAGGTCCAACGCACTCAAAAAACATATATTATGTGCCCCATTCTGAGAAAGTATGTGAAAGTTAGCAAAAACCCTTTCGGGAACTTCAAAAATATTGAAAACGTTTTTTAGAGTGTTTGGTAATACAACGAGCCAAAATCATCAAATTATTATCCTACCATGGTTAGGTTTTAGTGATAAGGGTTTTGTGATTAGTGTTTAGGGTTTAGGGTTTTTGGTTACGGTTTATTGTTAGTGTTTATGGTTATTTAGGGCTTATGGTGATGGATTAGGTGTAGGTTATAGGGTTAGGGCTTTGTGTTTATTGTTTAGGGTTTAATGTTAGAGGTTTTAGAAATTAGGGTTTAATGTTACAGTTTGTAAAACCCTAATGGACCCAAAATACAAAACCCTAAAATAGAATATTAAAAACAACCTAAAAGTCAACTAGATAAATCTCAAAACATAAAATAGATGATCTTAGATGGCGAAGCAATCTGTTGGTCCCAGAAGGCCCAACGCACTCAAGAAACATATATTATGTGCCCCATTCTGAGAAAGTATGTGAAAGTTAGCAAAAACCCTTTCGGGAACTTCAAAAATCTTGAAAACGTTTTTTAGAGTGTTTGGTAATACAACGAGCCAAAATGTTCACGTTATTATTCTTTCCATGGTTAGGTTATAGTGATTAGGGTTTTGGGATTAGTGTTTAGGGTTTAGGGTTTATGGTTACAGTTTATTGTTAGTGTGTATGTTTATTTAAGAGTTATGGTGATGGATTAGTTGTTGGTTATAGGGCTAGGGCTTTGTGTTTATTGTTTAGGGTTTAATGTTAGAGGTTTTAGAAATTAGGTTTTAATGTTACAGTTTGTAAAACCCTAACGGACCCAAAATACAAAATCCTATAATAGAATATTAAAAACAACCTAAATGTCAACTAAATAAATCTCAAAACGTAAAACAGACGATCTTAGATGGCGAAGCTATCTGTTGGTCCCAGAAGAACCAACGCACTAAAAAAACATATATTATGTGCCCCATTCTGAGAAAGTATGTGAAAGTTAGCAAAACCCCTTTCGGGAACTTTAAAAATCTTGAAAACGGTTTTCAGAGTGTTTGGATAATACAACGAGCCAAAATCTTCACGTTATTATCCTTTACATGGTTAGGTTTTAGTGATTAGGGTATTGTGATTAGTGATTAGAGTTTATGATTTCTGGTTACGGTGTATTGTTAGTGTTTATGGTTATTTAGGACATTGTGTTTTTTGTTTAGGGTTTATGTTAGAGGTTTTAGAAATTATGGTTTAATGTTATGGTTTGTAAAGCCCTAACGGATCCAAAATACGAAACCCTAAAATAGAATATTAAAAGAACCTAAAACTCAACTAAATAAATCTCAAAACATAAAACAGACGATCTTAGATGGCGAAGCACTCTGTTGGTACCAAAAGGCCCAACGCACTCAAAAAACATATATTATGTGCCCCATTCTGAGAAAGTATGTGAAAGTTAGCAAAAACCCTTTCGGAAACTTCAAAAATCCTGAAAACGGTTTTCAGAGTGTTAGGTAATACAACGAGCCAAAATCTTCACGTTATTATCCTTTACATGGTTAGGTTTTAGTGATTAGGGTATTGTGATTAGTGATTAGAGTTTATGATTTCTGGTTACGGTGTATTGTTAGTGTTTATGGTTATTTAGGACATTGTGTTTTTTGTTTAGGGTTTTATGTTAGAGGTTTTAGAAATTATGGTTTAATGTTATGGTTTGTAAAGCCCTAACGGATCCAAAATACGAAACCCTAAAATAGAATATTAAAAGAACCTAAAACTCAACTAAATAAATCTCAAAACATAAAACAGACGATCTTAGATGGCGAAGCACTCTGTTGGTACCAAAAGGCCCAACGCACTCAAAAAACATATATTATGTGCCCCATTCTGAGAAAGTATGTGAAAGTTAGCAAAAACCCTTTCGGAAACTTCAAAAATCCTGAAAACGGTTTTCAGAGTGTTAGGTAATACAACGAGCCAAAATCATCAAATTATTATCCTACCATGGTTAGGTTTTAGTGATAAGGGTTTTGTGATTAGTGTTTAGGGTTTCTGGTTACGGTTTATTGTTAGTGTTTATGGTTATTTAGGGCTTATGGTGATGGATTAGGTGTAGGTTATAGGGTTAGGGCTTTGTGTTTATTGTTTAGGGTTTAATGTTAGAGGTTTTAGAAATTAGGGTTTAATGTTACAGTTTGTAAAACCCTAATGGACCCAAAATACAAAACCCTAAAATAGAATATTAAAAACAACCTAAAAGTCAACTAGATAAATCTCAAAACATAAAATAGATGATCTTAGATGGCGAAGCAATCTGTTGTTCCCAGAAGGCCCAACGCACTCAAGAAACCTATATTATGTGCCCCATTTTGAGAAAGTATGTGAAAGTTAGCAAAAACCCTTTCGGGAACTTCAAAAATCTTGAAAACGTTTTTTAGAGTGTTTGGTAATACAACGAGCCAAAATGTTCACGTTATTATTCTTTCCATGGTTAGGTTATAGTGATTAGGGTTTTGGGATTAGTGTTTAGGGTTTAGGGTTTATGGTTACAGTTTATTGTTAGTGTGTATGTTTATTTAAGAGTTATGGTGATGGATTAGTTGTTGGTTATAGGGCTAGGGCTTTGTGTTTATTGTTTAGGGTTTAATGTTAGAGGTTTTAGAAATTAGGTTTTAATGTTACAGTTTGTAAAACCCTAACGGACCCAAAATACAAAATCCTATAATAGAATATTAAAAACAACCTAAATGTCAACTAAATAAATCTCAAAACGTAAAACAGACGATCTTAGATGGCGAAGCTATCTGTTGGTCCCAGAAGAACCAACGCACTAAAAAAACATATATTATGTGCCCCATTCTGAGAAAGTATGTGAAAGTTAGCAAAACCCCTTTTGGGAACTTTAAAAATCTTGAAAACGGTTTTCAGAGTGTTTGGATAATACAACGAGCCAAAATCTTCACGTTATTATCCTTTACATGGTTAGGTTTTAGTGATTAGGGTATTGTGATTAGTGATTAGAGTTTATGATTTCTGGTTACGATGTATTGTTAGTGTTTATGGTTATTTAGGACATTGTGTTTTTTGTTTAGGGTTTATGTTAGAGGTTTTAGAAATTATGTTTTAATGTTATGGTTTGTAAAGCCCTAACGGATCCAAAATACGAAACCCTAAAATAGAATATTAAAAGAACTTAAAACTCAACTAAATAAATCTCAAAACATAAAACAGACGATCTTAGATGGCGAAGCACTCTGTTGGTACCAAAAGGCCCAACGCACTCAAAAAACATATATTATGTGCCCCATTCTGAGAAAGTATGTGAAAGTTAGCAAAAACCCTTTCGGAAACTTCAAAAATCCTGAAAACGGTTTTCAGAGTGTTAGGTAATACAACGAGCCAAAATCATCAAATTATTATCCTACCATGGTTAGGTTTTAGTGATAAGGGTTTTGTGATTAGTGTTTAGGGTTTCTGGTTACGGTTTATTGTTAGTGTTTATGGTTATTTAGGGCTTATGGTGATGGATTAGGTGTAGGTTATAGGGTTAGGGCTTTGTGTTTATTGTTTAGGGTTTAATGTTAGAGGTTTTAGAAATTAGGGTTTAATGTTACAGTTTGTAAAACCCTAATGGACCCAAAATACAAAACCCTAAAATAGAATATTAAAAACAACCTAAAAGTCAACTAGATAAATCTCAAAACATAAAATAGATGATCTTAGATGGCGAAGCAATCTGTTGGCCCAGAAGGCCCAACGCACTCAAGAAACATATATTATGTGCCCCATTCTGAGAAAGTATGTGAAAGTTAGCAAAAACCCTTTCGGGAACTTCAAAAATCTTGAAAACGTTTTTTAGAGTGTTTGGTAATACAACGAGCCAAAATGTTCACGTTATTATTCTTTCCATGGTTAGGTTATAGTGATTAGGGTTTTGGGATTAGTGTTTAGGGTTTAGGGTTTATGGTTACAGTTTATTGTTAGTGTGTATGTTTATTTAAGAGTTATGGTGATGGATTAGTTGTTGGTTATAGGGCTAGGGCTTTGTGTTTATTGTTTAGGGTTTAATGTTAGAGGTTTTAGAAATTAGGTTTTAATGTTACAGTTTGTAAAACCCTAACGGACCCAAAATACAAAATCCTATAATAGAATATTAAAAACAACCTAAATGTCAACTAAATAAATTTCAAAACGTAAAACAGACGATCTTAGATGGCGAAGCTATCTGTTGGTCCCAGAAGAACCAACGCACTAAAAAAACATATATTATATGCCCCATTCTGAGAAAGTATGTGAAAGTTAGCAAAACCCCTTTCGGGAACTTTAAAAATCTTGAAAACGGTGTTCAGAGTGTTTGGATAATACAACGAGCCAAAATCTTCACGTTATTATCCTTTACATGGTTAGGTTTTAGTGATTAGGGTATTGTGATTAGTGATTAGAGTTTATGATTTCTGGTTACGGTGTATTGTTAGTGTTTATGGTTATTTAGGACATTGTGTTTTTTGTTTAGGGTTTATGTTAGAGGTTTTAGAAATTATGGTTTAATGTTATGGTTTGTAAAGCCCTAACGGATCCAAAATACGAAACCCTAAAATAGAATATTAAAAGAACCTAAAACTCAACTAAATAAATCTCAAAACATAAAACAGACGATCTTAGATGGCGAAGCACTCTGTTGGTTCCAAAAGGCCCAACGCACTCAAAAAACATATATTATGTGCCCCATTCTGAGAAAGTATGTGAAAGTTAGCAAAAACCCTTTCGGAAACTTCAAAAATCTTGAAAACGGTTTTCAGAGTGTTAGGTAATACAACGAGCCAAAATCATCAAATTATTATCCTACCATGGTTAGGTTTTAGTGATAAGGGTTTTGTGATTAGTGTTTAGGGTTTAGGGTTTTTGGTTACGGTTTATTGTTAGTGTTTACAGTTATTTAGGGCTTATGGTGATGGATTAGGTGTAGGTTATAGGGTTAGGGCTTTGTGTTTATTGTTTAGGGTTTAATGTTAGAGGTTTTAGAAATTAGGGTTTAATGTTACATTTTGTAAAACCCTAATGGACCCAAAATACAAAACCCTAAAATAGAATATTGAAAACAGCCTAAAAGTCAACTAGATAAATCTCAAAACATAAAATAGATGATCTTAGATGGCGAAGCAATCTGTTGGTCCCAGAAGGCCCAACGTACTCAAGAAACATATCTTATGTGCCCCATTCTGAGAAAGTATGTGAAAGTTAGCAAAAACCCTTTCGGGAACTTCAAAAATCTTGAAAACGTTTTTTAGAGTGTTTGGTAATACAACGAGCCAAAATGTTCACGTTATTATTCTTTCCATGGTTAGGTTATAGTGATTAGGGTTTTAGGATTAGTGTTTAGGGTTTAGGGTTTATGGTTACAGTTTATTGTTAGTGTGTATGTTTATTTAAGAGTTATGGTGATGGATTAGTTGTTGGTTATAGGGCTAGGGCTTTGTGATTATTGTTTAGGGTTTAATGTTAGAGGTTTTAGAAATTAGGTTTTAATGTTACAGTTTGTAAAACCCTAACGGACCCAAAATACAAAATCCTATAATAGAATATTAAAAACAACCTAAATGTCAACTAAATAAATCTCAAAACGTAAAACAGACGATCTTAGATGGCGAAGCTATCTGTTGGTCCCAGAAGAACCAACGCACTAAAAAAAACATATATTATGTGCCCCATTCTGAGAAAGTATGTGAAAGTTAGCAAAACCCCTTTCGGGAACTTTAAAAATCTTGAAAACGGTTTTCAGAGTGTTTGGATAATACAACGAGCCAAAATCTTCACGTTATTATCCTTTACATGGTTAGGTTTTAGTGATTAGGGTATTGTGATTAGTTATTAGAGTTTATGATTTCTGGTTACGGTGTATTGTTAGTGTTTATGGTTATTTAGGACATTGTGTTTTTTGTTTAGGGTTTTATGTTAGAGGTTTTAGAAATTATGGTTTAATGTTATGGTTTGTAAAGCCCTAACGGATCCAAAATACGAAACCCTAAAATAGAATATTAAAAGAAGCTAAAACTCAACTAAATAAATCTCAAAACATAAAACAGACGATCTTAGATGGCGAAGCACTCTGTTGGTCCCAAAAGGCCCAACGCACTCAAAAAACATATATTATGTGCCCCATTCTGAGAAAGTATGTGAAAGTTAGCAAAAACCCTTTCGGGAACTTCAAAAATCTTGAAAACGGTTTTCAGAATGTTAGGTAATACAACGAGCCAAAATCATCAAATTATTATCCTACCATGGTTAGGTTTTAGTGATAAGGGTTTTGTGATTAGTGTTTAGGGTTTAGGGTTTCTGGTTACGGTTTATTGTTAGTGTTTATGGTTATTTAGGGCTTATGATGATGGATTAGGTGTAGGTTATAGGGTTAGGGCTTTGTGCTTATTGTTTAGGGTTTAATGTTACAGTTTGTAAAACCCTAATGGACACAAAATACAAAAACCCTAAAATAGAATATAACCTAAGAGTCAACTAGATAAATCTCAAAACATAAAATAGATGATCTTAGATGGCGAAGCAATCTGTTGGTCCCAGAAGGCCCAACGCACTCAAGAAACATATATTATGTGCCCCATTCTGAGAAAGTATGTGAAAGTTAGCAAAAACCCTTTCTGGAACTTCAAAAATCTTGAAAACGTTTTTTAGAGTGTTTGGTAATACAACGAGCCAAAATGTTCACGTTATTATTCTTTCCATGGTTAGGTTATAGTGATTAGGGTTTTGGGATTAGTGTTTAGGGTTTAGGGTTTATGGTTACAGTTTATTGTTAGTGTGTATGTTTATTTAAGAGTTATGGTGATGGATTAGTTGTTGGTTATAGGGTTAGGGCTTTGTGTTTATTGTTTAGGGTTTAATGTTAAAGGTTTTAGAAATTAGGTTTTAATGTTACAGTTTGTAAAACTCTAACGGACCCAAAATACAAAATCCTATAATAGAATATTAAAAACAACCTAAATGTCAACTAAATAAATCTCAAAACGTAAAACAGACGATCTTAGATGGCGAAGCTATCTGTTGGTCCCAGAAGAACCAACGCACTAAAAAAACATATATTATGTGCCCCATTCTGAGAAAGTATGTGAAAGTTAGCAAAACCCCTTTCGGGAACTTTAAAAATCTTGAAAACGGTTTTCAGAGTGTTTGGATAATACAACGAGCCAAAATCTTCACGTTATTATCCTTTACATGGTTAGGTTTTAGTGATTAGGGTATTGTGATTAGTGATTAGAGTTTATGATTTCTGGTTACGGTGTATTGTTAGTGTTTATGGTTATTTAGGACATTGTGTTTTTTGTTTAGGGTTTTATGTTAGAGGTTTTAGAAATTATGGTTTAATGTTATGGTTTGTAAAGCCCTAACGGATCCAAAATACGAAACCCTAAAATAGAATATTAAAAGAACCTAAAACTCAACTAAATAAATCTCAGAACATAAAACACACGATCTTAGATGGCGAAGCACTCTGTTGGTACCAAAAGGCCCAACGCACTCAAAAAACATATATTATGTGCCCCATTCTGAGAAAGTATGTGAAAGTTAGCAAAAACCCTTTCGGAAACTTCAAAAATCTTGAAAACGGTTTTCAGAATGTTAGGTAATACAACGAGCCAAAATCATCAAATTATTATCCTACCATGGTTAGGTTTTAGTGATAAGGGTTTTGTGATTAGTGTTTATGGTTTAGGGTTTAGGGTTTCTGGTTACGGTTTATTGTTAGTGTTTATGGTTATTTAGGGCTTATGGTGATGGATTAGGTGTAGGTTATAGGGTTAGGGCTTTGTGTTTATTGTTTAGGGTTTAATGTTAGAGGTTTTAGAAATTAGGGTTTAATGTTACAGTTTGTAAAACCCTAATGGACCCAAAATACAAAACCCTAAAATAGAATATTGAAAACAGCCTAAAAGTCAACTAGATAAATCTCAAAACATAAAATAGATGATCTTAGATGGAGAAGCAATCTGTTGGTCCCAGAAGGCCCAACGCACTCAAGAAACATATATTATGTGCCCCATTCTGAGAAAGTATGTGAAAGTTAGCAAAAACCCTTTCGGGAACTTCAAAAATCTTGAAAACGTTTTTTAGAGTGTTTGGTAATACAACGAGCCAAAATGTTCACGTTATTATTCTTTCCATGATTAGGTTATAGTGATTAGGGTTTTAGGATTAGTGTTTAGGGTTTAGGGTTTATGGTTACAGTTTATTGTTAGTGTGTATGTTTATTTAAGAGTTATGGTGATGGATTAGTTGTTGGTTATAGGGCTAGGGCTTTGTGATTATTGTTTAGGGTTTAATGTTAGAGGTTTTAGAAATTAGGTTTTAATGTTACAGTTTGTAAAACCCTAACGGACCCAAAATACAAAATCCTATAATAGAATATTAAAAACAACCTAAATGTCAACTAAATAAATCTCAAAACGTAAAACAGACGATCTTAGATGGCGAAGCTATCTGTTGGTCCCAGAAGAACCAACGCACTAAAAAAAACATATATTATGTGCCCCATTCTGAGAAAGTATGTGAAAGTTAGCAAAACCCCTTTCGGGAACTTTAAAAATCTTGAAAACGGTTTTCAGAGTGTTTGGATAATACAACGAGCCAAAATCTTCACGTTATTATCCTTTACATGGTTAGGTTTTAGTGATTAGGGTATTGTGATTAGTGATTAGAGTTTATGATTTCTGGTTACGGTGTATTGTTAGTGTTTATGGTTATTTAGGACATTGTGTTTTTTGTTTAGGGTTTTATGTTAGAGGTTTTAGAAATTATGGTTTAATGTTATGGTTTGTAAAGCCCTAACGGATCCAAAATACGAAACCCTAAAATAGAATATTAAAAGAACCTAAAACTCAACTAAATAAATCTCAAAACATAAAACAGACGATCTTAGATGGCGAAGCACTCTGTTGGTACCAAAAGGCCCAACGCACTCAAAAAACATATATTATGTGCCCCATTCTGAGAAAGTATGTGAAAGTTAGCAAAAACCCTTTCGGAAACTTCAAAAATCCTGAAAACGGTTTTCAGAGTGTTAGGTAATACAACAAGCCAAAATCATCAAATTATTATCCTACCATGGTTAGGTTTTAGTGATAAGGGTTTTGTGATTAGTGTTTAGGGTTTAGGGTTTCTGGTTACGGTTTATTGTTAGTGTTTATGGTTATTTAGGGCTTATGGTGATGGATTAGGTGTAGGTTATAGGGTTAGGGCTTTGTGTTTATTGTTTAGGGTTTAATGTTAGAGGTTTTAGAAATTAGGGTTTAATGTTACAGTTTGTAAAACCCTAATGGACCCAAAATACAAAACCCTAAAATAGAATATTAAAAACAACCTAAAAGTCAACTAGATAAATCTCAAAACATAAAATAGACGATCTTAGATGGCGAAGCAATCTGTTGGTCCCAGAAGGCCCAACGCACTCAAGAAACATATATTATGTGCCCCATTCTGAGAAAGTACGTGAAAGTTAGCAAAAACCCTTTCGGGAACTTCAAAAATCTTGAAAACGTTTTTTAGAGTGTTTGGTAATACAACGAGCCAAAATGTTCACGTTATTATTCTTTCCATGGTTAGGTTATAGTGATTAGGGTTTTGGGATTAGTGTTTAGGGTTTAGGGTTTATGGTTACAGTTTATTGTTAGTGTGTATGTTTATTTAAGAGTTATGGTGATGGATTAGTTGTTGGTTATAGGGCTAGGGCTTTGTGTTTATTGTTTAGGCTTTAATGTTAGAGGTTTAAGAAATTAGGTTTTAATGTTACAGTTTGTAAAACCCTAACGGACCCAAAATACAAAATCCTATAATAGAATATTAAAAACAACCTAAATGTCAACTAAATAAATTTCAAAACGTAAAACAGACGATCTTAGATGGCGAAGCTATCTGTTGGTCCCAGAAGAACCAACGCACTAAAAAAACATATATTATGTGCCCCATTCTGAGAAAGTATGTGAAAGTTAGCAAAACCCCTTTCGGGAACTTTAAAAATCTTGAAAACGGTTTTCAGAGTGTTTGGATAATACAACGAGCCAAAATCTTCACGTTATTATCCTTTACATGGTTAGGTTTTAGTGATTAGGGTATTGTGATTAGTGATTAGAGTTTATGATTTCTGGTTACGGTGTATTGTTAGTGTTTATGGTTATTTAGGACATTGTGTTTTTTGTTTAGGGTTTTATGTTAGAGGTTTTAGAAATTATGGTTTAATGTTATGGTTTGTAAAGCCCTAACGGATCCAAAATACGAAACCCTAAAATAGAATATTAAAAGAACCTAAAACTCAACTAAATAAATCTCAAAACATAAAACAGACGATCTTAGATGGCGAAGCACTCTGTTGGTACCAAAAGGCCCAACGCACTCAAAAAACATATATTATGTGCCCCATTCTGAGAAAGTATGTGAAAGTTAGCAAAAACCCTTTCGGAAACTTCAAAAATCCTGAAAACGGTTTTCAGAGTGTTAGGTAATACAACGAGCCAAAATCATCAAATTATTATCCTACCATGGTTAGGTTTTAGTGATAAGGGTTTTGTGATTAGTGTTTAGGGTTTAGGGTTTCTGGTTACGGTTTATTGTTAGTGTTTATGGTTATTTAGGGCTTATGGTGATGGATTAGGTGTAGGTTATAGGGTTAGGGCTTTGTGTTTATTGTTTAGGGTTTAATGTTAGAGGTTTTAGAAATTAGGGTTTAATGTTACAGTTTGTAAAACCCTAATGGACCCAAAATACAAAACCCTAAAATAGAATATTAAAAACAACCTAAAAGTCAACTAGATAAATCTCAAAACATAAAATAGATGATCTTAGATGGCGAAGCAATCTGTTGGTCCCAGAAGGCCCAACGCACTCAAGAAACATATATTATGTGCCCCATTTTGAGAAAGTACGTGAAAGTTAGCAAAAACCCTTTCGGGAACTTCAAAAATCTTGAAAACGTTTTTTAGAGTGTTTGGTAATACAACGAGCCAAAATGTTCACGTTATTATTCTTTCAATGGTTAGGTTATAGTGATTAGGGTTTTAGGATTAGTGTTTAGGGTTTAGGGTTTATGGTTACAGTTTATTGTTAGTGTGTATGTTTATTTAAGAGTTATGGTGATGGATTAGTTGTTGGTTATAGGGCTAGGTCTTTGTGTTTATTGTTTAGGGTCTAATGTTAAAGGTTTTAGAAATTAGGTTTTAATGTTACAGTTTGTAAAACCCTAACGGACCCAAAATACAAAATCTTATAATAGAATATTAAAAACAACCTAAATGTCAACTAAATAAATCTCAAAACGTAAAACAGACGATCTTAGATGGCGAAGCTATCTGTTGGTCCCAGAAGAACCAACGCACTAAAAAAAACATATATTATGTGCCCCATTCTGAGAAAGTATGTGAAAGTTAGCAAAACCCCTTTCGGGAACTTTAAAAATCTTGAAAACGGTTTTCAGAGTGTTTGGATAATACAACGAGCCAAAATCTTCACGTTATTATCCTTTACATGGTTAGGTTTTAGTGATTAGGGTATTGTGATTAGTGATTAGAGTTTATGATTTCTGGTTACGGTGTATTGTTAGTGTTTATGGTTATTTAGGACATTGTGTTTTTTGTTTAGGGTTTTATGTTAGAGGTTTTAGAAATTATGGTTTAATGTTATGGTTTGTAAAGCCCTAACGGATCCAAAATACGAAACCCTAAAATAGAATATTAAAAGAACCTAAAACTCAACTAAATAAATCTCAAAACATAAAACAGACGATCTTAGATGGCGAAGCACTCTGTTGGTCCCAAAAGGCCCAACGCACTCAAAAAACATATATTATGTGCCCCATTCTGAGAAAGTATGTAAAAGTTAGCAAAAACCCTTTCGGGAACTTCAAAAATCTTGAAAACGGTTTTCAGAATGTTAGGCAATACAACGAGCCAAAATCATCAAATTATTATCCTACCATGGTTAGGTTTTAGTGATAAGGGTTTTGTGATTAGTGTTTAGGGTTTAGGGTTTCTGGTTACGGTTTATTGTTAGTGTTTATGGTTATTTAGGGCTTATGGTGATGGATTAGGTGTAGGTTATAGGGTTAGGGCTTTGGGTTTATTGTTTAGGGTTTAATGTTAGAGGTCTTAGAAATTAGGGTTTAATGTTACAGTTTGTAAAACCCTAATGGACACAAAATACAAAACCCTAAAATAGAATATTAAAAACAACCTAAAAGTCAACTAGATAAATCTCAAAACATAAAATAGATGATCTTAGATGGCGAAGCAATCTGTTGGTCCCAGAAGGCCCAACGCACTCAAGAAACATATATTATGTGCCCCATTCTGAGAAAGTATGTGAAAGTTAGCAAAAACCCTTTCGGGAACTTCAAAAATCTTGAAAACGTTTTTTAGAGTGTTTGGTAATACAACGAGCCAAAATGTTCACGTTATTATTCTTTCCATAGTTAGGTTATAGTGATTAGGGTTTTGGGATTAGTGTTTAGGGTTTAGGGTTTATGGTTACAGTTTATTGTTAGTGTGTATGTTTATTTAAGAGTTATGGTGATAGATTAGTTGTTGGTTATTGGGCTAGGGCTTTGTGTTTATTGTTTAGGGTTTAATGTTAAAGGTTTTAGAAATTAGGTTTTAATGTTACAGTTTGTAAAACTCTAACGGACCCAAAATACAAAATCCTATAATAGAATATTAAAAACAACCTAAATGTCAACTAAATAAATCTCAAAACGTAAAATAGACGATCTTAGATGGCGAAGCTATCTATCTGTTGGTCCCAGAAGAACCAACGCACTAAAAAAAACATATATTATGTGCCCCATTCTGAGAAAGTATGTGAAAGTTAGCAAAACCCCTTTCGGGAACTTTAAAAATCTTGAAAACGGTTTTCAGAGTGTTTGGATAATACAACGAGCCAAAATCTTCACGTTATTATCCTTTACATGGTTAGGTTTTAGTGATTAGGGTATTGTGATTAGTGATTAGAGTTTATGATTTCTGGTTACGGTGTATTGTTAGTGTTTATGGTTATTTAGGACATTGTGTTTTTTGTTTAGGGTTTTATGTTAGAGGTTTTAGAAATTATGGTTTAATGTTATGGTTTGTAAAGCCCTAACGGATCCAAAATACGAAACCCTAAAATAGAATATTAAAAGAACCTAAAACTCAACTAAATAAATCTCAAAACATAAAACAGACGATCTTAGATGGCGAAGCACTCTGTTGGTCCCAAAAGGCCCAACGCACTCAAAAAACATATATTATGTGCCCCATTCTGAGAAAGTATGTGAAAGTTAGCAAAAACCCTTTCGGGAACTTCAAAAATCTTGAAAACGGTTTTCAGAATGTTAGGCAATACAACGAGCCAAAATCATCAAATTATTATCCTACCATGGTTAGGTTTTAGTGATAAGGGTTTTGTGATTAGTGTTTAGGGTTTAGGGTTTCTGCTTACGGTTTATTGTTAGTGTTTATGGTTATTTAGGGCTTATGGTGATGGATTAGGTGTAGGTTATAGGGTTAGGGCTTTGTGTTTATTGTTTAGGGTTTAATGTTAGAGGTCTTAGAAATTAGGGTTTAATGTTACAGTTTGTAAAACCCTAATGGACACAAAATACAAAACCCTAAAATAGAATATTAAAAACAACCTAAAAGTCAACTAGATAAATCTCAAAACATAAAATAGATGATCTTAGATGGCGAAGCAATCTGTTTGTCCCAGAAGGCCCAACGCACTCAAGAAACATATATTATGTGCCCCATTCTGAGAAAGTATGTGAAAGTTAGCAAAAACCCTTTCGGGAACTTCAAAAATCTTGAAAACGTTTTTTAGAGTGTTTGGTAATACAACGAGCCAAAATGTTCACGTTATTATTCTTTCCATAGTTAGGTTATAGTGATTAGGGTTTTGGGATTAGTGTTTAGGGTTTAGGGTTTATGGTTACAGTTTATTGTTAGTGTGTATGTTTATTTAAGAGTTATGGTGATGGATTAGTTGTTGGTTATAGGGCTAGGGCTTTGTGTTTATTGTTTAGGGTTTAATGTTAAAGGTTTTAGAAATTAGGTTTTAATGTTACAGTTTGTAAAACCCTAACGGACCCAAAATACAAAATCCTATAATAGAATATTAAAAACAACCTAAATGTCAACTAAATAAATCTCAAAACGTAAAACAGACGATCTTAGATGGCGAAGCTATCTATCTGTTGGTCCCAGAAGAACCAACGCACTAAAAAAACATATATTATGTGCCCCATTCTGAGAAAGTATGTGAAAGTTAGCAAAACCCCTTTCGGGAACTTTAAAAATCTTGAAAACGGTTTTCAGAGTGTTTGGATAATACAATGAGCCAAAATCTTCACGTTATTATCCTTTACATGGTTAGGTTTTAGTGATTAGGGTATTGTGATTAGTGATTAGAGTTTATGATTTCTGGTTACGGTGTATTGTTAGTGTTTATGGTTATTTAGGACATTGTGTTTTTTGTTTAGGGTTTTATGTTAGAGGTTTTAGAAATTATGGTTTAATGTTATGGTTTGTAAAGCCCTAACCGATCCAAAATACGAAACCCTAAAATAGAATATTAAAAGAACCTAAAACTCAACTAAATAAATCTCAAAACATAAAACAGACGATCTTAGATGGCGAAGCACTCTGTTGGTACCAAAAGGCCCAACGCACTCAAAAAACATATATTTTGTGCCCCATTCTGAGAAAGTATGTGAAAGTTAGCAAAAACCCTTTCGGAAACTTCAAAAATCTTGAAAACGGTTTTCAGAAAGTTAGGTAATACAACGAGCCAAAATCATCAAATTATTATCCTACCATGGTTAGGTTTTAGTGATAAGGGTTTTGTGATTAGTGTTTATGGTTTAGGGTTTAGGGTTTCTGGTTACGGTTTATTGTTAGTGTTTATGGTTATTTAGGGCTTATGGTGATGGATTAGGTGTAGGTTATAGGGTTAGGGATTTGTGTTTATTGTTTAGGGTTTAATGTTAGAGGTTTTAGAAATTAGGGTTTAATGTTACAGTTTGTAAAACCCTAATGGACCCAAAATACAAAACCCTAAAATAGAATATTGAAAACAACCTAAAAGTCAACTAGATAAATCTCAAAACATAAAATAGATGATCTTAGATGGCGAAGCAATCTGTTGGTCCCAGAAGGCCCAACGCACTCAAGAAACATATATTATGTGCCCCATTCTGAGAAAGTATGTGAAAGTTAGCAAAAACCCTTTCGGGAACTTCAAAAATCTTGAAAACGTTTTTTAGAGTGTTTGGTAATACAACGAGCCAAAATGTTCACGTTATTATTCTTTCCATGGTTAGGTTATAGTGATTAGGGTTTTAGGATTAGTGTTTAGGGTTTAGGGTTTATGGTTACAGTTTATTGTTAGTGTGTATGTTTATTTAAGAGTTATGGTGATGGATTAGTTGTTGGTTATAGGGCTAGGGCTTTGTGATTATTGTTTAGGGTTTAATGTTAGAGGTTTTAGAAATTAGGTTTTAATGTTACAGTTTGTAAAACCCTAACGGACCCAAAATACAAAATCCTATAATAGAATATTAAAAACAACCTAAATGTCAACTAAATAAATCTCAAAACGTAAAACAGACGATCTTAGATGGCGAAGCTATCTGTTGGTCCCAGAAGAACCAACGCACTAAAAAAAACATATATTATGTGCCCCATTCTGAGAAAGTATGTGAAAGTTAGCAAAACCCCTTTCGGGAACTTTAAAAATCTTGAAAACGGTTTTCAGAGTGTTTGGATAATACAACGAGCCAAAATCTTCACGTTATTATCCTTTACATGGTTAGGTTTTAGTGATTAGGGTATTGTGATTAGTGATTAGAGTTTATGATTTCTGGTTACGGTGTATTGTTAGTGTTTATGGTTATTTAGGACATTGTGTTTTTTGTTTAGGGTTTTATGTTAGAGGTTTTAGAAATTATGGTTTAATGTTATGGTTTGTAAAGCCCTAACGGATCCAAAATACGAAACCCTAAAATAGAATATTAAAAGAACCTAAAACTCAACTAAATAAATCTCAAAACATAAAACAGACGATCTTAGATGGCGAAGCACTCTGTTGGTCCCAAAAGGCCCAGCGCACTCAAAAAACATATATTATGTGCCCCATTCTGAGAAAGTATGTTAAAGTTAGCAAAAACCCTTTCGGGAACTTCAAAAATCTTGAAAACGGTTTTCAGAATGTTAGGTAATACAACGAGCCAAAATCATCAAATTATTATCCTACCATGGTTAGGTTTTAGTGATAAGGGTTTTGTGATTAGTGTTTAGGGTTTATGGTTTCTGCTTACGGTTTATTGTTAGTGTTTATGGTTATTTAGGGCTTATGGTGATGGATTAGGTGTAGGTTATAGGGTTAGGGCTTTGTGTTTATTGTTTAGGGTTTAATGTTAGAGGTTTTAGAAATTAGGGTTTAATGTTACAGTTTGTAAAACCCTAATGGACACAAAATACAAAACCCTAAAATAGAATATTAAAAACAACCTAAAAGTCAACTAGATAAATCTCAAAACATAAAATAGATGATCTTAGATGGCGAAGCAATCTGTTGGTCCCAGAAGGCCCAACGCACTCAAGAAACATATATTATGTGCCCCATTCTGAGAAAGTATGTGAAAGTTAGCAAAAACCCTTTCGGGAACTTCAAAAATCTTGAAAACGTTTTTTAGAGTGTTTGGTAATACAACGAGCCAAAATGTTCACGTTATTATTCTTTCCATGGTTAGGTTATAGTGATTAGGGTTTTGGGATTAGTGTTTAGGGTTTAGGGTTTATGGTTACAGTTTATTGTTAGTGTGTATGTTTATTTAAGAGTTATGGTGATGGATTAGTTGTTGGTTATAGGGCTAGGGCTTTGTGTTTATTGTTTAGGGTTTAATGTTAAAGGTTTTAGAAATTAGGTTTTAATGTTACAGTTTGTAAAACCCTAACGGACCCAAAATACAAAATCCTATAATAGAATATTAAAAACAACCTAAATGTCAACTAAATAAATCTCAAAGCGTAAAACAGACGATCTTAGATGGCGAAGCTATCTGTTGGTCCCAGAAGAACCAACACACTAAAAAAAACATATATTATGTGCCCCATTCTGAGAAAGTATGTGAAAGTTAGCAAAACCCCTTTCGGGAACTTTAAAAATCTTGAAAACGGTTTTCAGAGTGTTTGGATAATACAACGAGCCAAAATCTTCACGTTATTATCCTTTACATGGTTAGGTTTTAGTGATTAGGGTATTGTGATTAGTGATTAGAGTTTATGATTTCTGGTTACGGTGTATTGTTAGTGTTTATGGTTATTTAGGACATTGTGTTTTTTGTTTAGGGTTTTATGTTAGAGGTTTTAGAAATTATGGTTTAATGTTATGGTTTGTAAAGCCCTAACGGATCCAAAATACGAAACCCTAAAATAGAATATTAAAAGAACCTAAAACTCAACTAAATAAATCTCAAAACATAAAACAGACGATCTTAGATGGCGAAGCACTCTGTTGGTCCCAAAAGGCCCAACGCACTCAAAAAACATATATTATGTGCCCCATTCTGAGAAAGTATGTGAAAGTTAGCAAAAACCCTTTCGGGAACTTCAAAAATCTTGAAAACGGTTTTCAGAATGTTAGGCAATACAACGAGCCAAAATCATCAAATTATTATCCTACCATGGTTAGGTTTTAGTGATAAGGGTTTTGTGATTAGTGTTTAGGGTTTAGGGTTTCTGCTTACGGTTTATTGTTAGTGTTTATGGTTATTTAGGGCTTATGGTGATGGATTAGGTGTAGGTTATAGGGTTAGGGCTTTGTGTTTATTGTTTAGGGTTTAATGTTAGAGGTCTTAGAAATTAGGGTTTAATGTTACAGTTTGTAAAACCCTAATGGACACAAAATACAAAACCCTAAAATAGAATATTAAAAACAACCTAAAAGTCAACTAGATAAATCTCAAAACATAAAATAGATGATCTTAGATGGCGAAGCAATCTGTTTGTCCCAGAAGGCCCAACGCACTCAAGAAACATATATTATGTGCCCCATTCTGAGAAAGTATGTGAAAGTTAGCAAAAACCCTTTCGGGAACTTCAAAAATCTTGAAAACGTTTTTTAGAGTGTTTGGTAATACAACGAGCCAAAATGTTCACGTTATTATTCTTTCCATAGTTAGGTTATAGTGATTAGGGTTTTGGGATTAGTGTTTAGGGTTTAGGGTTTATGGTTACAGTTTATTGTTAGTGTGTATGTTTATTTAAGAGTTATGGTGATGGATTAGTTGTTGGTTATAGGGCTAGGGCTTTGTGTTTATTGTTTAGGGTTTAATGTTAAAGGTTTTAGAAATTAGGTTTTAATGTTACAGTTTGTAAAACCCTAACGGACCCAAAATACAAAATCCTATAATAGAATATTAAAAACAACCTAAATGTCAACTAAATAAATCTCAAAACGTAAAACAGACGATCTTAGATGGCGAAGCTATCTATCTGTTGGTCCCAGAAGAACCAACGCACTAAAAAAACATATATTATGTGCCCCATTCTGAGAAAGTATGTGAAAGTTAGCAAAACCCCTTTCGGGAACTTTAAAAATCTTGAAAACGGTTTTCAGAGTGTTTGGATAATACAATGAGCCAAAATCTTCACGTTATTATCCTTTACATGGTTAGGTTTTAGTGATTAGGGTATTGTGATTAGTGATTAGAGTTTATGATTTCTGGTTACGGTGTATTGTTAGTGTTTATGGTTATTTAGGACATTGTGTTTTTTGTTTAGGGTTTTATGTTAGAGGTTTTAGAAATTATGGTTTAATGTTATGGTTTGTAAAGCCCTAACCGATCCAAAATACGAAACCCTAAAATAGAATATTAAAAGAACCTAAAACTCAACTAAATAAATCTCAAAACATAAAACAGACGATCTTAGATGGCGAAGCACTCTGTTGGTACCAAAAGGCCCAACGCACTCAAAAAACATATATTTTGTGCCCCATTCTGAGAAAGTATGTGAAAGTTAGCAAAAACCCTTTCGGAAACTTCAAAAATCTTGAAAACGGTTTTCAGAAAGTTAGGTAATACAACGAGCCAAAATCATCAAATTATTATCCTACCATGGTTAGGTTTTAGTGATAAGGGTTTTGTGATTAGTGTTTATGGTTTAGGGTTTAGGGTTTCTGGTTACGGTTTATTGTTAGTGTTTATGGTTATTTAGGGCTTATGGTGATGGATTAGGTGTAGGTTATAGGGTTAGGGATTTGTGTTTATTGTTTAGGGTTTAATGTTAGAGGTTTTAGAAATTAGGGTTTAATGTTACAGTTTGTAAAACCCTAATGGACCCAAAATACAAAACCCTAAAATAGAATATTGAAAACAACCTAAAAGTCAACTAGATAAATCTCAAAACATAAAATAGATGATCTTAGATGGCGAAGCAATCTGTTGGTCCCAGAAGGCCCAACGCACTCAAGAAACATATATTATGTGCCCCATTCTGAGAAAGTATGTGAAAGTTAGCAAAAACCCTTTCGGGAACTTCAAAAATCTTGAAAACGTTTTTTAGAGTGTTTGGTAATACAACGAGCCAAAATGTTCACGTTATTATTCTTTCCATGGTTAGGTTATAGTGATTAGGGTTTTAGGATTAGTGTTTAGGGTTTAGGGTTTATGGTTACAGTTTATTGTTAGTGTGTATGTTTATTTAAGAGTTATGGTGATGGATTAGTTGTTGGTTATAGGGCTAGGGCTTTGTGATTATTGTTTAGGGTTTAATGTTAGAGGTTTTAGAAATTAGGTTTTAATGTTACAGTTTGTAAAACCCTAACGGACCCAAAATACAAAATCCTATAATAGAATATTAAAAACAACCTAAATGTCAACTAAATAAATCTCAAAACGTAAAACAGACGATCTTAGATGGCGAAGCTATCTGTTGGTCCCAGAAGAACCAACGCACTAAAAAAAACATATATTATGTGCCCCATTCTGAGAAAGTATGTGAAAGTTAGCAAAACCCCTTTCGGGAACTTTAAAAATCTTGAAAACGGTTTTCAGAGTGTTTGGATAATACAACGAGCCAAAATCTTCACGTTATTATCCTTTACATGGTTAGGTTTTAGTGATTAGGGTATTGTGATTAGTGATTAGAGTTTATGATTTCTGGTTACGGTGTATTGTTAGTGTTTATGGTTATTTAGGACATTGTGTTTTTTGTTTAGGGTTTTATGTTAGAGGTTTTAGAAATTATGGTTTAATGTTATGGTTTGTAAAGCCCTAACGGATCCAAAATACGAAACCCTAAAATAGAATATTAAAAGAACCTAAAACTCAACTAAATAAATCTCAAAACATAAAACAGACGATCTTAGATGGCGAAGCACTCTGTTGGTCCCAAAAGGCCCAGCGCACTCAAAAAACATATATTATGTGCCCCATTCTGAGAAAGTATGTTAAAGTTAGCAAAAACCCTTTCGGGAACTTCAAAAATCTTGAAAACGGTTTTCAGAATGTTAGGTAATACAACGAGCCAAAATCATCAAATTATTATCCTACCATGGTTAGGTTTTAGTGATAAGGGTTTTGTGATTAGTGTTTAGGGTTTATGGTTTCTGCTTACGGTTTATTGTTAGTGTTTATGGTTATTTAGGGCTTATGGTGATGGATTAGGTGTAGGTTATAGGGTTAGGGCTTTGTGTTTATTGTTTAGGGTTTAATGTTAGAGGTTTTAGAAATTAGGGTTTAATGTTACAGTTTGTAAAACCCTAATGGACACAAAATACAAAACCCTAAAATAGAATATTAAAAACAACCTAAAAGTCAACTAGATAAATCTCAAAACATAAAATAGATGATCTTAGATGGCGAAGCAATCTGTTGGTCCCAGAAGGCCCAACGCACTCAAGAAACATATATTATGTGCCCCATTCTGAGAAAGTATGTGAAAGTTAGCAAAAACCCTTTCGGGAACTTCAAAAATCTTGAAAACGTTTTTTAGAGTGTTTGGTAATACAACGAGCCAAAATGTTCACGTTATTATTCTTTCCATGGTTAGGTTATAGTGATTAGGGTTTTGGGATTAGTGTTTAGGGTTTAGGGTTTATGGTTACAGTTTATTGTTAGTGTGTATGTTTATTTAAGAGTTATGGTGATGGATTAGTTGTTGGTTATAGGGCTAGGGCTTTGTGTTTATTGTTTAGGGTTTAATGTTAAAGGTTTTAGAAATTAGGTTTTAATGTTACAGTTTGTAAAACCCTAACGGACCCAAAATACAAAATCCTATAATAGAATATTAAAAACAACCTAAATGTCAACTAAATAAATCTCAAAGCGTAAAACAGACGATCTTAGATGGCGAAGCTATCTGTTGGTCCCAGAAGAACCAACACACTAAAAAAAACATATATTATGTGCCCCATTCTGAGAAAGTATGTGAAAGTTAGCAAAACCCCTTTCGGGAACTTTAAAAATCTTGAAAACGGTTTTCAGAGTGTTTGGATAATACAACGAGCCAAAATCTTCACGTTATTATCCTTTACATGGTTAGGTTTTAGAGATTAGGGTATTGTGATTAGTGATTAGAGTTTATGATTTCTGGTTACGGTGTATTGTTAGTGTTTATGGTTATTTAGGACATTGTGTTTTTTGTTTAGGGTTTTATGTTAGAGGTTTTAGAAATTATGGTTTAATGTTATGGTTTGTAAAGCCCTAACGGATCCAAAATACGAAACCCTAAAATAGAATATTAAAAGAACCTAAAACTCAACTAAATAAATCTCAAAACATAAAACAGACGATCTTAGATGGCGAAGCACTCTGTTGGTCCCAAAAGGCCCAACGCACTCAAAAAACATATATTATGTGCCCCATTCTGAGAAAGTATGTGAAAGTTAGCAAAAACCCTTTCGGGAACTTCAAAAATCTTGAAAACGGTTTTCAGAATGTTAGGTAATACAACGAGCCAAAATCATCAAATTATTATCCTACCATGGTTAGGTTTTAGTGATAAGGGTTTTGTGATTAGTGTTTAGGGTTTAGGGTTTCTGGTTACGGTTTATTGTTAGTGTTTATGGTTATTTAGGGCTTATGGTGATGGATTAGGTGTAGGTTATAGGGTTAGGGATTTGTGTTTATTGTTTAGGGTTTAATGTTAGAGGTTTTAGAAATTAGGGTTTAATGTTACAGTTTGTAAAACCCTAATGGACCCAAAATACAAAACCCTAAAATAGAATATTGAAAACAACCTAAAAGTCAACTAGATAAATCTCAAAACATAAAATAGATGATCTTAGATGGCGAAGCAATCTGTTGGTCCCAGAAGGCCCAACGCACTTAAGAAACATATATTATGTGCCCCATTCTGAGAAAGTATGTGAAAGTTAGCAAAAACCCTTTCGGGAACTTCAAAAATCTTGAAAACGTTTTTTAGAGTGTTTGGTAATACAACGAGCCAAAATGTTCACGTTATTATTCTTTCCATGGTTAGGTTATAGTGATTAGGGTTTTAGGATTAGTGTTTAGGGTTTAGGGTTTATGGTTACAGTTTATTGTTAGTGTGTATGTTTATTTAAGAGTTATGGTGATGGATTAGTTGTTGGTTATAGGGCTAGGGCTTTGTGATTATTGTTTAGGGTTTAATGTTAGAGGTTTTAGAAATTAGGTTTTAATGTTACAGTTTGTAAAACCCTAACGGACCCAAAATACAAAATCCTATAATAGAATATTAAAAACAACCTAAATGTCAACTAAATAAATCTCAAAACGTAAAACAGACGATCTTAGATGGTGAAGCTATCTGTTGGTCCCAGAAGAACCAATGCACTAAAAAAAACATATATTATGTGCCCCATTCTGAGAAAGTATGTGAAAGTTAGCAAAACCCCTTTCGGGAACTTTAAAAATCTTGAAAATGGTTTTCAGAGTGTTTGGATAATACAACGAGCCAAAATCTTCACGTTATTATCCTTTACATGGTTAGGTTTTAGTGATTAGGGTATTGTGATTAGTGATTAGAGTTTATGATTTCTGGTTACGGTGTATTGTTAGTGTTTATGGTTATTTAGGATTGTGTTTTTTGTTTAGGGTTTTATGTTAGAGGTTTTAGAAATTATGGTTTAATGTTATGGTTTGTAAAGCCCTAACGGATCCAAAATACGAAACCCTAAAATAGAATATTAAAAGAACCTAAAACTCAACTAAATAAATCTCAAAACATAAAACAGACGATCTTAGATGGCGAAGCACTCTGTTGGTCCCAAAAGGCCCAACGCACTCAAAAAACATATATTATGTGCCCCATTCTGAGAAAGTATGTGAAAGTTAGCAAAAACCCTTTCGGGAACTTCAAAAATCTTGAAAACGGTTTTCAGAATGTTAGGTAATACAACGAGCCAAAATCATCAAATTATTATCCTACCATGGTTAGGTTTTAGTGATAAGGGTTTTGTGATTAGTGTTTAGGGTTTAAGGTTTCTGGTTACGGTTTATTGTTAGTGTTTATGGTTATTTAGGGCTTATGGTGATGGATTAGGTGTAGGTTATAGGGTTAGGGCTTTGTGTTTAAGTTTAGGGTTTAATGTTAGAGGTTTTAGAAATTAGGGTTTAATGTTACAGTTTGTAAAACCCTAACGGACACAAAATACAAAACCCTAAAATAGAATATTAAAAACAACCTAAAAGTCAATTAGATAAATCTCAAAACATAAAATAGATGATCTTAGATGGCGAAGCAATCTATTGGTCCCAGAAGGCCCAACGCACTCAAGAAACATATATTATGTGCCCCATTCTGAGAAAGTATGTGAAAGTTAGCAAAAACCCTTTCGGGAACTTCAAAAATCTTGAAAACGTTTTTTAGAGTGTTTGGTAATACAACGAGCCAAAATGTTCACGTTATTATTCTTTCCATGGTTAGGTTATAGTGATTAGGGTTTTGGGATTAGTGTTTAGGGTTTAGGGTTTATGGTTACAGTTTATTGTTAGTGTGTATGTTTATTTAAGAGTTATGGTGATGGATTTGTTGTTGGTTATAGGGCTAGGGCTTTGTGTTTATTGTTTAGGGTTTAATGTTAGAGGTTTTAGAAATTAGGTTTTAATGTTACAGTTTGTAAAACCCTAACGGACCCAAAATACAAAATCCTATAATAGAATATTAAAAACAACCTAAATGTCAACTAAATAAATCTCAAAACGTAAAACAGACGATCTTAGATGGCGAAGCTATCTGTTGGTCCCAGAAGAACCAACGCACTAAAAAAACATATATTATGTGCCCCATTCTGAGAAAGTATGTGAAAGTTAGCAAAACCCCTTTCGGGAACTTTAAAAATCTTGAAAACGGTTTTCAGAGTGTTTGGATAATACAACGAGCCAAAATCTTCACGTTATTATCCTTTACATGGTTAGGTTTTAGTGATTAGGGTATTGTGATTAGTGATTAGAGTTTATGATTTCTGGTTACGGTGTATTGTTAGTGTTTATGGTTATTTAGGACATTGTGTTTTTTGTTTAGGGTTTTATGTTAGAGGTTTTAGAAATTATGGTTTAATGTTATGGTTTGTAAAGCCCTAACGGATCCAAAATACGAAACCCTAAAATAGAATATTAAAAGAACCTAAAACTCAACTAAATAAATCTCAAAACATAAAACAGACGATCTTAGATGGCGAAGCACTCTGTTGGTACCAAAAGGCCCAACGCACTCAAAAAACATATATTATGTGTCCCATTCTGAGAAAGTATGTAAGTTAGCAAAAACCCTTTCGGAAACTTCAAAAATCTTGAAAACGGTTTTCAGAGTGTTAGGTAATACAACGAGCCAAAATCATCAAATTATTATCCTACCATGGTTAGGTTTTAGTGATAAGGGTTTTGTGATTAGTGTTTATGGTTTAGGGTTTAGGGTTTCTGGTTACGGTTTATTGTTAGTGTTTATGGTTATTTAGGGCTTATGGTGATGGATTAGGTGTAGGTTATAGGGTTAGGGATTTGTGTTTATTGTTTAGGGTTTAATGTTAGAGGTTTTAGAAATTAGGGTTTAATGTTACAGTTTGTAAAACCCTAATGGACCCAAAATACAAAACCCTAAAATAGAATATTGAAAACAACCTAAAAGTCAACTAGATAAATCTCAAAACATAAAATAGATGATCTTAGATGGCGAAGCAATCTGTTGGTCCCAGAAGGCCCAACGCACTCAAGAAACATATATTATGTGCCCCATTCTGAGAAAGTATGTGAAAGTTAGCAAAAACCCTTTCGGGAACTTCAAAAATCTTGAAAACGTTTTTTAGAGTGTTTGGTAATACAACGAGCCAAAATGTTCACGTTATTATTCTTTCCATGGTTAGGTTATAGTGATTAGGGTTTTAGGATTAGTGTTTAGGGTTTAGGGTTTATGGTTACAGTTTATTGTTAGTGTGTATGTTTATTTAAGAGTTATGGTGATGGATTAGTTGTTGGTTATAGGGCTAGGGCTTTGTGATTATTGTTTAGGGTTTAATGTTAGAGGTTTTAGAAATTAGGTTTTAATGTTACAGTTTGTAAAACCCTAACGGACCCAAAATACAAAATCCTATAATAGAATATTAAAAACAACCTAAATGTCAACTAAATAAATCTCAAAGCGTAAAACAGACGATCTTAGATGGCGAAGCTATCTGTTGGTCCCAGAAGAACCAACGCACTAAAAAAAACATATATTATGTGCCCCATTCTGAGAAAGTATGTGAAAGTTAGCAAAACCCCTTTCGGGAACTTTAAAAATCTTGAAAACGGTTTTCAGAGTGTTTGGATAATACAACGAGCCAAAATCTTCACGTTATTATCCTTTACATGGTTAGGTTTTAGTGATTAGGGTATTGTGATTAGTGATTAGAGTTTATGATTTCTGGTTACGGTGTATTGTTAGTGTTTATGGTTATTTAGGACATTGTGTTTTTTGTTTAGGGTTTTATGTTAGAGGTTTTAGAAATTATGGTTTAATGTTATGGTTTGTAAAGCCCTAACGGATCCAAAATACGAAACCCTAAAATAGAATATTAAAAGAACCTAAAACTCAACTAAATAAATCTCAAAACATAAAACAGACGATCTTAGATGGCGAAGCACTCTGTTGGTCCCAAAAGGCCCAACGCACTCAAAAAACATATATTATGTGCCCCATTCTGAGAAAGTATGTGAAAGTTAGCAAAAACCCTTTCGGGAACTTCAAAAATCTTGAAAACGGTTTTCAGAATGTTAGGTAATACAACGAGCCAAAATCATCAAATTATTATCCTACCATGGTTAGGTTTTAGTGATAAGGGTTTTGTGATTAGTGTTTAGGGTTTAGGGTTTCTGGTTACGGTTTATTGTTAGTGTTTATGGTTATTTAGGGCTTATGGTGATGGATTAGGTGTAGGTTATAGGGTTAGGGCTTTGTGTTTATTGTTTAGGGTTTAATGTTAGAGGTTTTAGAAATTAGGGTTTAATGTTACACTTTGTAAAACCCTAATGGACACAAAATACAAAACCCTAAAATAGAATATTAAAAACAACCTAAAAGTCAACTAGATAAATCTCAAAACATAAAATAGATGATCTTAGATGGCGAAGCAATCTGTTGGTCCCAGAAGGCCCAACGCACTCAAGAAACATATATTATGTGCCCCATTCTGAGAAAGTATGTGAAAGTTAGCAAAAACCCTTTCGGGAACTTCAAAAATCTTGAAAACGTTTTTTAGAGTGTTTGGTAATACAACGAGCCAAAATGTTCACGTTATTATTCTTTCCATGGTTAGGTTATAGTGATTAGGGTTTTGGGATTAGTGTTTAGGGTTTAGGGTTTATGGTTACAGTTTATTGTTAGTGTGTATGTTTATTTAAGAGTTATGGTGATGAATTAGTTGTTGGTTATAGGGCTAGGGCTTTGTGTTTATTGTTTAGGGTTTAATGTTAGAGGTTTTAGAAATTAGGTTTTAATGTTACAGTTTGTAAAACCCTAACGGACCCAAAATACAAAATCCTATAATAGAATATTAAAAACAACCTAAATGTCAACTAAATAAATCTCAAAACGTAAAACAGACGATCTTAGATGGCGAAGCTATCTGTTGGTCCCAGAAGAACCAACGCACTAAAAAAACATATATTATGCGCCCCATTCTGAGAAAGTATGTGAAAGTTAGCAAAACCCCTTTCGGGAACTTTAAAAATCTTGAAAACGGTTTTCAGAGTGTTTGGATAATACAACGAGCCAAAATCTTCACGTTATTATCCTTTACATAGTTAGGTTTTAGTGATTAGGGTATTGTGATTAGTGATTAGAGTTTATGATTTCTGGTTACGGTGTATTGTTAGTGTTTATGGTTATTTAGGACATTGTGTTTTTTGTTTAGGGTTTTATGTTAGAGGTTTTAGAAATTATGGTTTAATGTTATGGTTTGTAAAGCCCTAATGGATCCAAAATACGAAACCCTAAAATAGAATATTAAAAGAACCTAAAACTCAACTATATAAATCTCAAAACATAAAACAGACGATCTTAGATGGCGAAGCACTCTGTTGGTACCAAAAGGCCCAACGCACTCAAAAAACATATATTATGTGCCCCATTCTGAGAAAGTATGTAAGTTAGCAAAAACCCTTTCGGAAACTTCAAAAATCTTGAAAACGGTTTTCAGAGTGTTAGGTAATACAACGAGCCAAAATCATCAAATTATTATCATACCATGGTTAGGTTTTAGTGATAAGGGTTTTGTGATTAGTGTTTATGGTTTATGGTTTAGGGTTTCTGGTTACGGTTTATTGTTAGTGTTTATGGTTATTTAGGGCTTATGGTGATGGATTAGGTGTAGGTTATAGGGTTAGGGATTTGTGTTTATTGTTTAGGGTTTAATGTTAGAGGTTTTAGAAATTAGGGTTTAATGTTACAGTTTGTAAAACCCTAATGGACCCAAAATACAAAACCCTAAAATAGAATATTGAAAACAACCTAAAAGTCAACTAGATAAATCTCAAAACATAAAATAGATGATCTTAGATGGCGAAGCAATCTGTTGGTCCCAGAAGGCCCAACGCACTCAAGAAACATATATTATGTGCCCCATTCTGAGAAAGTATGTGAAAGTTAGCAAAAACCCTTTCGGGAACTTCAAAAATCTTGAAAACGTTTTTTAGAGTGTTTGGTAATACAACGAGCCAAAATGTTCACGTTATTATTCTTTCCATGGTTAGGTTTATAGTGATTAGGGTTTTAGGATTAGTGTTTAGGGTTTAGGGTTTATGGTTACAGTTTATTGTTAGTGTGTATGTTTATTTAAGAGTTATGGTGATGGATTAGTTGTTGGTTATAGGGCTAGGGCTTTGTGATTATTGTTTAGGGTTTAATGTTAGAGGTTTTAGAAATTAGGTTTTAATGTTACAGTTTGTAAAACCCTAACGGACCCAAAATACAAAATCCTATAATAGAATATTAAAAACAACCTAAATGTCAACTAAATAAATCTCAAAGCGTAAAACAGACGATCTTAGATGGCGAAGCTATCTGTTGGTCCCAGAAGAACCAACGCACTAAAAAAAACATATATTATGTGCCCCATTCTGAGAAAGTATGTGAAAGTTAGCAAAACCCCTTTCGGGAACTTTAAAAATCTTGAAAACGGTTTTCAGAGTGTTTGGATAATACAACGAGCCAAAATCTTCACGTTATTATCCTTTACATGGTTAGGTTTTAGTGATTAGGGTATTGTGATTAGTGATTAGAGTTTATGATTTCTGGTTACGGTGTATTGTTAGTGTTTATGGTTATTTAGGACATTGTGTTTTTTGTTTAGGGTTTTATGTTAGAGGTTTTAGAAATTATGGTTTAATGTTATGGTTTGTAAAGCCCTAACGGATCCAAAATACGAAACCCTAAAATAGAATATTAAAAGAACCTAAAACTCAACTAAATAAATCTCAAAACATAAAACAGACGATCTTAGATGGCGAAGCACTCTGTTGGTACCAAAAGGCCCAACGCACTCAAAAAACATATATTATGTGCCCCATTCTGAGAAAGTATGTAAGTTAGCAAAAACCCTTTCGGAAACTTCAAAAATCTTGAAAACGGTTTTCAGAGTGTTAGGTAATACAACGAGCCAAAATCATCAAATTATTATCATACCATGGTTAGGTTTTAGTGATAAGGGTTTTGTGATTAGTGTTTATGGTTTAGGGTTTAGGGTTTCTGGTTACGGTTTATTGTTAGTGTTTATGGTTATTTAGGGCTTATGGTGATGGATTAGGTGTAGGTTATAGGGTTAGGGATTTGTGTTTATTGTTTAGGGTTTAATGTTAGAGGTTTTAGAAATTAGGGTTTAATGTTACAGTTTGTAAAACCCTAATGGACCCAAAATACAAAACCCTAAAATAGAATATTGAAAACAACCTAAAAGTCAACTAGATAAATCTCAAAACATAAAATAGATGATCTTAGATGGCGAAGCAATCTGTTGGTCCCAGAAGGCCCAACGCACTCAAGAAACATATATTATGTGCCCCATTCTGAGAAAGTATGTGAAAGTTAGCAAAAACCCTTTCGGGAACTTCAAAAATCTTGAAAACGTTTTTTAGAGTGTTTGGTAATACAACGAGCCAAAATGTTCACGTTATTATTCTTTCCATGGTTAGGTTATAGTGATTAGGGTTTTAGGATTAGTGTTTAGGGTTTAGGGTTTATGGTTACAGTTTATTGTTAGTGTGTATGTTTATTTAAGAGTTATGGTGATGGATTAGTTGTTGGTTATAGGGCTAGGGCTTTGTGATTATTGTTTAGGGTTTAATGTTAGAGGTTTTAGAAATTAGGTTTTAATGTTACAGTTTGTAAAACCCTAACAGACCCAAAATACAAAATCCTATAATAGAATATTAAAAACAACCTAAATGTCAACTAAATAAATCTCAAAGCGTAAAACAGACGATCTTAGATGGCGAAGCTATCTGTTGGTCCCAGAAGAACCAACGCACTAAAAAAAACATATATTATGTGCCCCATTCTGAGAAAGTATGTGAAAGTTAGCAAAACCCCTTTCGGGAACTTTAAAAATCTTGAAAACGGTTTTCAGAGTGTTTGGATAATACAACGAGCCAAAATCTTCACGTTATTATCCTTTACATGGTTAGGTTTTAGTGATTAGGGTATTGTGATTAGTGATTAGAGTTTATGATTTCTGGTTACGGTGTATTGTTAGTGTTTATGGTTATTTAGGACATTGTGTTTTTTGTTTAGGGTTTTATGTTAGAGGTTTTAGAAATTATGGTTTAATGTTATGGTTTGTAAAGCCCTAACGGATCCAAAATACGAAACCCTAAAATAGAATATTAAAAGAACCTAAAACTCAACTAAATAAATCTCAAAACATAAAACAGACGATCATAGATGGCGAAGCACTCTGTTGGTACCAAAAGGCCCAACGCACTCAAAAAACATATATTATGTGCCCCATTCTGAGAAAGTATGTAAGTTAGCAAAAACCCTTTCGGAAACTTCAAAAATCTTGAAAACGGTTTTCAGAGTGTTAGGTAATACAACGAGCCAAAATCATCAAATTATTATCATACCATGGTTAGGTTTTAGTGATAAGGGTTTTGTGATTAGTGTTTATGGTTTAGGGTTTAGGGTTTCTGGTTACGGTTTATTGTTAGTGTTTATGGTTATTTAGGGCTTATGGTGATGGATTAGGTGTAGGTTATAGGGTTAGGGATTTGTGTTTATTGTTTAGGGTTTAATGTTAGAGGTTTTAGAAATTAGGGTTTAATGTTACAGTTTGTAAAACCCTAATGGACCCAAAATACAAAACCCTAAAATAGAATATTGAAAACAACCTAAAAGTCAACTAGATAAATCTCAAAACATAAAATAGATGATCTTAGATGGCGAAGCAATCTGTTGGTCCCAGAAGGCCCAACGCACTCAAGAAACATATATTATGTGCCCCATTCTGAGAAAGTATGTGAAAGTTAGCAAAAACCCTTTCGGGAACTTCAAAAATCTTGAAAACGTTTTTTAGAGTGTTTGGTAATACAACGAGCCAAAATGTTCACGTTATTATTCTTTCCATGGTTAGGTTATAGTGATTAGGGTTTTAGGATTAGTGTTTAGGGTTTAGGGTTTATGGTTACAGTTTATTGTTAGTGTGTATGTTTATTTAAGAGTTATGGTGATGGATTAGTTGTTGGTTATAGGGCTAGGGCTTTGTGATTATTGTTTAGGGTTTAATGTTAGAGGTTTTAGAAATTAGGTTTTAATGTTACAGTTTGTAAAACCCTAACAGACCCAAAATACAAAATCCTATAATAGAATATTAAAAACAACCTAAATGTCAACTAAATAAATCTCAAAGCGTAAAACAGACGATCTTAGATGGCGAAGCTATCTGTTGGTCCCAGAAGAACCAACGCACTAAAAAAAACATATATTATGTGCCCCATTCTGAGAAAGTATGTGAAAGTTAGCAAAACCCCTTTCGGGAACTTTAAAAATCTTGAAAACGGTTTTCAGAGTGTTTGGATAATACAACGAGCCAAAATCTTCACGTTATTATCCTTTACATGGTTAGGTTTTAGTGATTAGGGTATTGTGATTAGTGATTAGAGTTTATGATTTCTGGTTACGGTGTATTGTTAGTGTTTATGGTTATTTAGGACATTGTGTTTTTTGTTTAGGGTTTTATGTTAGAGGTTTTAGAAATTATGGTTTAATGTTATGGTTTGTAAAGCCCTAACGGATCCAAAATACGAAACCCTAAAATAGAATATTAAAAGAACCTAAAACTCAACTAAATAAATCTCAAAACATAAAACAGACGATCTTAGATGGCGAAGCACTCTGTTGGTCCCAAAAGGCCCAACGCACTCAAAAAACATATATTATGTGCCCCATTCTGAGAAAGTATGTGAAAGTTAGCAAAAACCCTTTCGGGAACTTCAAAAATCTTGAAAACGGTTTTCAGAATGTTAGGTAATACAACGAGCCAAAATCATCAAATTATTATCCTACCATGGTTAGGTTTTAGTGATAAGGGTTTTGTGATTAGTGTTTAGGGTTTAGGGTTTCTGGTTACGGTTTATTGTTAGTGTTTATGGTTATTTAGGGCTTATGGTGATGGATTAGGTGTAGGTTATAGGGTTAGGGCTTTGTGTTTATTGTTTAGGGTTTAATGTTAGAGGTTTTAGAAATTAGGGTTTAATGTTACAGTTTGTAAAACCCTAATGGACACAAAATACAAAACCCTAAAATAGAATATTGAAAACAACCTAAAAGTCAACTAGATAAATCTCAAAACATAAAATAGATGATCTTAGATGGCGAAGCAATCTGTTGGTCCCAGAAGGCCCAACGCACTCAAGAAACATACATTATGTGCCCCATTCTGAGAAAGTATGTGAAAGTTAGCAAAAACCCTTTCGGGAACTTCAAAAATCTTGAAAACGTTTTTTAGAGTGTTTGGTAATACAACGAGCCAAAATGTTCACGTTATTATTCTTTCCATGGTTAGGTTATAGTGATTAGGGTTTTAGGATTAGTGTTTAGGGTTTAGGGTTTATGGTTACAGTTTATTGTTAGTGTGTATGTTTATTTAAGAGTTATGGTGATGGATTAGTTGTTGGTTATAGGGCTAGGGCTTTGTGTTTATTGTTTAGGATTTAATGTTAGAGGTTTTAGAAATTAGGTTTTAATGTTACAGTTTGTAAAACCCTAACGGACCCAAAATACAAAATCCTATAATAGAATATTAAAAACAACCTAAATGTCAACTAAATAAATCTCAAAACGTAAAACAGACGATCTTAGATGGCGAAGCTATCTGTTGGTCCCAAAAGAACCAACGCACTAAAAAAACATATATTATGTGCCCCATTCTGAGAAAGTATGTGAAAGTTAGCAAAACCCCTTTCGGGAACTTTAAAAATCTTGAAAACGGTTTTCAGAGTGTTTGGATAATACAACGAGCCAAAATCTTCACGTTATTATCCTTTACATGGTTAGGTTTTAGTGATTAGGGTATTGTGATTAGTGATTAGAGTTTATGATTTCTGGTTACGGTGTATTGTTAGTGTTTATGGTTATTTAGGACATTGTTTTTTTGTTTAGGGTTTTATGTTAGAGGTTTTAGAAATTATGGTTTAATGTTATGGTTTGTAAAGCCCTAACGGATCCAAAATACGAAACCCTAAAATAGAATATTAAAAGAACCTAAAACTCAACTAAATAAATCTCAAAACATAAAACAGACGATCTTAGATGGCGAAGCACTCTGTTGGTACCAAAAGGCCCAACGCACTCAAAAAACATATATTATGTGCCCCATTCTGAGAAAGTATGTGAAAGTTAGCAAAAACCCTTTCGGAAACTTCAAAAATCTTGAAAACGGTTTTCAGAGTGTTAGGTAATACAACGAGCCAAAATCATCAAATTATTATCCTACCATGGTTAGGTTTTAGTGATAAGGGTTTTGTGATTAGTGTTTAGGGTTTAGGGTTTCTGGTTACGGTTTATTGTTAGTGTTTATGGTTATTTAGGGCTTATGGTGATGGATTAGGTGTAGGTTATAGGGTTAGGGCTTTGTGTTTATTGTTTAGGGTTTAATGTTAGAGGTTTTAGAAATTAGGGTTTAATGTTACAGTTTGTAAAACCCTAATGGACCCAAAATACAAAATCCTAAAATAGAATATTGAAAACAACCTAAAAGTCAACTAGATAAATCTCAAAACATAAAATAGATGATCTTAGATGGCGAAGCAATCTGTTGGTCCCAGAAGGCCCAACGCACTCAAGAAACATATATTATGTGCCCCATTCTGAGAAAGTATGTGAAAGTTAGCAAAAACCCTTTCGGGAACTTCAAAAATCTTGAAAACGTTTTTTAGAGTGTTTGGTAATACAACGAGCCAAAATGTTCACGTTATTATTCTTTCCATGGTTAAGTTATAGTGATTAGGGTTTTAGGATTAGTGTTTAGGGTTTAGGGTTTATGGTTACAGTTTATTGTTAGTGTGTATGTTTATTTAAGAGTTATGGTGATGGATTAGTTGTTGTTTATAGGGCTAGGGCTTTGTGATTATTGTTTAGGGTTTAATGTTAGCGGTTTTAGAAATTAGGTTTTAATGTTACAGTTTGTAAAACCCTAACGGACCCAAAATACAAAATCCTATAATAGAATATTAAAAACAACCTAAATGTCAACTAAATAAATCTCAAAACGTAAAACAGACGATCTTAGATGGCGAAGCTATCTGTTGGTCCCAGAAGAACCAACGCACTAAAAAAAACATATATTATGTGCCCCATTCTGAGAAAGTATGTGAAAGTTAGCAAAACCCCTTTCGGGAACTTTAAAAATCTTGAAAACGGTTTTCAGAGTGTTTGGATAATACAACGAGCCAAAATCTTCACGTTATTATCCTTTACATGGTTAGGTTTTAGTGATTAGGGTATTGTGATTAGTGATTAGAGTTTATGATTTCTGGTTACGGTGTATTGTTAGTGTTTATGGTTATTTAGGACATTGTGTTTTTTGTTTAGGGTTTTATGTTAGAGGTTTTAGAAATTATGGTTTAATGTTATGGTTTGTAAAGCCCTAACGGATCCAAAATACGAAACCCTAAAATAGAATATTAAAAGAACCTAAAACTCAACTAAATAAATCTCAAAACATAAAACAGACGATCTTAGATGGCGAAGCACTCTGTTGGTCCCAAAAGGCCCAACGCACTCAAAAAACATATATTATGTGCCCCATTCTGAGAAAGTATGTGAAAGTTAGCAAAAACCCTTTCGGGGATTTCAAAAATCTTGAAAACGGTTTTCAGAATGTTAGGTAATACAACGAGCCAAAATCATCAAATTATTATCCTACCATGGTTAGGTTTTAGGGATAAGGGTTTTGTGATTAGTGTTTAGGGTTTAGGGTTTCTGGTTACGGTTTATTGTTAGTGTTTATGGTTATTTAGGGCTTATGGTGATGGATTAGGTGTAGGTTATAGGGTTAGGGCTTTGAGTTTATTGTTTAGGGTTTAATGTTAGAGGTTTTAGAAATTAGGGTTTAATGTTACAGTTTGTAAAACCCTAATGGACCCAAAATACAAAACCCTAAAATAGAATATTAAAAACAACCTAAAAGTCAACTAGATAAATCTCAAAACATAAAATAGATGATCTTAGATGGCGAAGCAATCTGTTGGTCCCAGAAGGCCCAACGCACTCAAGAAACATATATTATGTGCCCCATTCTGAGAAAGTATGTGAAAGTTAGCAAAAACCCTTTCGGGAACTTCAAAAATCTTGAAAACGTTTTTTAGAGTGTTTGGTAATACAACGAGCCAAAATGTTCACGTTATTATTCTTTCCATGGTTAGGTTATAGGGATTAGGGGTTTGGGATTAGTGCTTAGGGTTTAGGGTTTATGGTTACAGTTTATTGTTAGTGTGTATGTTTATTTAAGAGTTATGGTGATGGATTAGTTGTTGGTTATAGGGATAGGGCTTTGTGTTTATTGTTTAGGGTTTAATGTTAGAGGTTTTAGAAATTAGGGTTTAATGTTACAGTTTGTAAAACCCTAATGGACCCAAAATACAAAACCCTAAAATAGAATATTAAAAATAACCTAAAAGTCAACTAGATAAATCTCAAAACATAAAATAGATGATCTAAGATGGCGAAGTAATCTGTTGGTCCCAGAAGGCCCAACGCTCTCAAGAAACATATATTATGTGCCCCATTCTGAGAAAGTATGTGAAAGTTAGCAAAAACCCTTTCGGGAACTTCAAAAATCTTGAAAACGTTTTTTAGAGTGTTTGGTAATACAACGAGCCAAAATGTTCACGTTATTTTTCTTTCCATGGTTAGGTTATAGTGATTAGGGTTTTGGGATTAGTGTTTAGGGTTTAGGGTTTATGGTTACAGTTTTATTGTTAGTGTGTATGTTTATTTAAGAGTTATGGTGATGGATTAGTTGTTGGTTATAGGGCTAGGGCTTTGTGTTTATTGTTTAGGGTTTAATGTTAGAGGTTTTAGAAATTAGGTTTTAATGTTACAGTTTGTAAAACCCTAACGGACCCAAAATACAAAATCCTATAATAGAATATTAAAAACAACCTAAATGTCAACTAAATAAATCTCAAAACGTAAAACAGACGATCTTAGATGGCGAAGCTATCTGTTGGTCCCAGAAGAACCAACGCACTAAAAAAACATATATTATGTGCCCCAGAGAAAGTATGTGAAAGTTAGCAAAACCCCTTTCGGGAACTTTAAAAATCTTGAAAACGGTTTTCAGAGGGTTTGGATAATACAACGAGCCAAAATCTTCACGTTATTATCCTTTACATGGTTAGGTTTTAGTGATTAGGGTATTGTGATTAGTGATTAGAGTTTATGATTTCTGGTTACTGTGTATTGTTAGTGTTTATGGTTATTTAGGACATTGTGTTTTTTGTTTAGGGTTTTATGTTAGAGGTTTTAGAAATTATGGTTTAATGTTATGGTTTGTAAAGCCCTAACGGATCCAAAATACGAAACCCTAAAATAGAATATTAAAAGAACCTAAAACTCAACTAAATAAATCTCAAAACATAAAACAGACGATCTTAGATGGAGAAGCACTCTGTTGGTCCCAAAAGGCCCAACGCACTCAAAAAACATATATTATGTGCCCCATTCTGAGAAAGTATGTGAAAGTTAGCAAAAACCCTTTCGGGAACTTCAAAAATCTTGAAAACGGTTTTCAGAGTGTTAGGTAATACAACGAGCCAAAATCATCAAATTATTATCCTACCATGGTTAGGTTTTAGTGATAAGGGTTTTGTGATTAGTGTTTAGGGTTTAGGGTTTCTGGTTACGGTTTATTGTTAGTGTTTATGGTTATTTAGGGCTTATGGTGATGGATTAGGTGTAGGTTATAGGGTTAGGGCTTTGTGTTTATTGTTTAGGGTTTAATGTTAGAGGTTTTAGAAATTAGGGTTTAATGTTACAGTTTGTAAAACCCTAATGGACCCAAAATACAAAACCCTAAAATAGAATATTAAAAACAACCTAAAAGTCAACTAGATAAATCTCAAAACATAAAATAGATGATCTTAGATGGCGAAGCAATCTGTTGGTCCCAGAAGGCCCAACGCACTCAAGAAACATATATTATGTGCCCCATTCTGAGAAAGTATGTGAAAGTTAGCAAAAACCCTTTCGGGAACTTCAAAAATCTTGAAAACGTTTTTTAGAGTGTTTGGTAATACAACGAGCCAAAATGTTCACGTTATTATTCTTTCCATGGTTAGGTTATAGTGATTAGGGTTTTGGGATTAGTGTTTAGGGTTTAGGGTTTATGGTTACAGTTTATTGTTAGTGTGTATGTTTATTTAAGAGTTATGGTGATGGATTAGTTGTTGGTTATAGGGCTAGGGCTTTGTGTTTATTGTTTAGGGTTTAATGTTAGAGGTTTTAGAAATTAGGTTTTAATGTTACAGTTTGTAAAACCCTAACGAACCCAAAATACAAAATCCTATAATAGAATATTAAAAACAACCTAAATGTCAACTAAATAAATCTCAAAACGTAAATCAGACGATCTTAGATGGCGAAGCTATCTGTTGGTCCCAGAAGAACCAACGCACTAAAAAAACATATATTATGTGCCCCAGAGAAAGTATGTGAAAGTTAGCAAAACCCCTTTCGGGAACTTTAAAAATCTTGAAAACGGTTTTCAGAGTGTTTGGATAATACAACAAGCCAAAATCTTCACGTTATTATCCTTTACATGGTTAGGTTTTAGTGATTAGGGTATTGTGATTAGTGATTAGAGTTTATGATTTCTGGTTACTGTGTATTGTTAGTGTTTATGGTTATTTAGGACATTGTGTTTTTTGTTTAGGGTTTTATGTTAGAGGTTTTAGAAATTATGGTTTAATGTTATGGTTTGTAAAGCCCTAAGGGATCCAAAATACGAAACCCTAAAATAGAATATTAAAAGAACCTAAAACTCAACTAAATAAATCTCAAAACATAAAACAGACGATCTTAGATGGCGAAGCACTCTGTTGGTCCCAAAAGGCCCAACGCACTCAAAAAACATATATTATGTGCCCAATTCTGAGAAAGTATGTGAAAGTTAGCAAAAACCCTTTCGGGAACTTCAAAAATCTTGAAAACGGTTTTCAGAGTGTTAGGTAATACAACGAGCCAAAATCATCAAATTATTATCCTACCATGGTTAGGTTTTAGTGATAAGGGTTTTGTGATTAGTGTTTAGGGTTTAGGGTTTCTGGTTACGGTTTATTGTTAGTGTTTATGGTTATTTAGGGCTTATGGTGATGGATTAGGTGTAGGTTATGGGGTTAGGGCTTTGTGTTTATTGTTTAGGGTTTAATGTTAGAGGTTTTAGAAATTAGGGTTTAATGTTACAGTTTGTAAAACCCTAATGGACCCAAAATACAAAACCCTAAAATAGAATATTAAAAACAACCTAAAAGTCAACTAGATAAATCTCAAAACATAAAATAGATGATCTTAGATGGCGAAGCAATCTGTTGGTCCCAGAAGGCCCAACGCACTCAAGAAACATATATTATGTGCCCCATTCTGAGAAAGTATGTGAAAGTTAGCAAAAACCCTTTCGGGAACTTCAAAAATCTTGAAAACGTTTTTTAGAGTGTTTGGTAATACAACGAGCCAAAATGTTCACGTTATTATTCTTTCCATGGTTAGGTTATAGTGATTAGGGTTTTAGGATTAGTGTTTAGGGTTTAGGGTTTATGGTTACAGTTTATTGTTAGTGTGTATGTTTATTTAAGAGTTATGGTGATGGATTAGTTGTTGGTTATAGGGCTAGGGCTTTGTGATTATTGTTTAGGGTTTAATGTTAGAGGTTTTAGAAATTAGGTTTTAATGTTACAGTTTGTAAAACCCTAACGGACCCAAAATACAAAATCCTATAATAGAATATTAAAAACAACCTAAATGTCAACTAAATAAATCTCAAAACGTAAAACAGACGATCTTAGATGGCGAAGCTATCTGTTTGTCCCAGAAGAACCAACGCACTAAAAAAACATATATTATGTGCCCCAGAGAAAGTATGTGAAAGTTAGCAAAACCCCTTTCGGGAACTTTAAAAATCTTGAAAACGGTTTTCAGAGTGTTTGGATAATACAACGAGCCAAAATCTTCACGTTATTATCCTTTACATGGTTAGGTTTTAGTGATTAGGGTATTGTGATTAGTGATTAGAGTTTATGATTTCTGGTTACTGTGTATTGTTAGTGTTTATGGTTATTTAGGACATTGTGTTTTTTGTTTAGGGTTTTATGTTAGAGGTTTTAGAAATTATGGTTTAATGTTATGGTTTGTAAAGCCCTAACGGATCCAAAATACGAAACCCTAAAATAGAATATTAAAAGAACCTAAAACTCAACTAAATAAATCTCAAAACATAAAACAGACGATCTTAGATGGCGAAGCACTCTGTTGGTCCCAAAAGGCCCAACGCACTCAAAAAACATATATTATGTGCCCCATTCTGAGAAAGTATGTGAAAGTTAGCAAAAACCCTTTCGGGAACTTCAAAAATCTTGAAAACAGTTTTCAGAGTGTTAGGTAATACAACGAGCCAAAATCATCAAATTATTATCCTACCATGGTTAGGTTTTAGTGATAAGGGTTTTGTGATTAGTGTTTAGGGTTTAGGGTTTCTGGTTACGGTTTATTGTTAGTGTTTATGGTTATTTAGGGCTTATGGTGATGGATTAGGTGTAGGTTATAGGGTTAGGGCTTTGTGTTTATTGTTTAGGGTTTAATGTTAGAGGTTTTAGAAATTAGGGTTTAATGTTACAGTTTGTAAAACCCTAATGGACCCAAAATACAAAACCCTAAAATAGAATATTAAAAACAACCTAAAAGTCAACTAGATAAATCTCAAAACATAAAATAGATGATCTTAGATGGCGAAGCAATCTGTTGGTCCCAGAAGGCCCAACGCACTCAAGAAACATATATTATGTGCCCCATTCTGAGAAAGTATGTGAAAGTTAGCAAAAACCCTTTCGGGAACTTCAAAAATCTTGAAAACGTTTTTTAGAGTGTTTGGTAATACAACGAGCCAAAATGTTCACGTTATTATTCTTTCCATGGTTAGGTTATAGTGATTAGGGTTTTGGGATTAGTGTTTAGGGTTTAGGGTTTATGGTTACAGTTTATTGTTAGTGTGTATGTTTATTTAAGAGTTATGGTGATGGATTAGTTGTTGGTTATAGGGCTAGGGCTTTGTGTTTATTGTTTAGGGTTTAATGTTAGAGGTTTTAGAAATTAGGTTTTAATGTTACAGTTTGTAAAACCCTAACGGACCCAAAATACAAAATCCTATAATAGAATATTAAAAACAACCTAAATGTCAACTAAATAAATCTCAAAACGTAAAACAGACGATCTTAGATGGCGAAGCTATCTGTTGGTCCCAGAAGAACCAACGCACTAAAAAAACATATATTATGTGCCCCATTCCGAGAAAGTATGTGAAAGTTAGCAAAACCCCTTTCGGGAACTTTAAAAATCTTGAAAACGGTTTTCAGAGTGTTTGGATAATACAACGAGCCAAAATCTTCACGTTATTATCCTTTACATGGTTAGGTTTTAGTGATTAGGGTATTGTGATTAGTGATTAGAGTTTATAATTTCTGGTTACGGTGTATTGTTAGTGTTTATCGTTATTTAGGACATTGTGTTTTTTGTTTAGGGTTTTATGTTAGAGGTTTTAGAAATTATGGTTTAATGTTATGGTTTGTAAAGCCCTAACGGATCCAAAATACGAAACCCTAAAATAGAATATTAAAAGAACCTAAAACTCAACTAAATAAATCTCAAAACATAAAACAGACGATCTTAGATGGCGAAGCACTCTGTTGGTCCCAAAAGGCCCAACACACTCAAAAAACATATATTATGTGCCCCATCTGAGAAAGTATGTGAAAGTTAGAAAAAACCCTTTCGGGAACTTCAAAAATCTTGAAAACGGTTTTCAGAGTGTTAGGTAATACAACGAGCCAAAATCATCAAATTATTATCCTACCATGGTTAGGTTTTAGTGATAAGGGTTTTGTGATTAGTGTTTAGGGTTTAGGGTTCCTGGTTACGGTTTATTGTTAGTGTTTATGGTTATTTAGGGCTTATGGTGATGGATTAGGTGTAGGTTATAGGGTTAGGGCTTTGTGTTTATTGTTTAGGGTTTAATGTTAGAGGTTTTAGAAATTAGGGTTTAATGTTACAGTTTGTAAAACCCTAATGGACCCAAAATACAAAACCCTAAAATAGAATATTGAAAACAACCTAAAAGTCAACTAGATAAATCTCAAAACATAAAATAGATTATCTTAGATGGCGAAGCTATCTGTTGGTCCCAGAAGGCCCAACGCACTCAAGAAACATATATTATGTGCCCCATTCTGAGAAAGTATGTGAAAGTTAGCAAAAACCCTTTCGGGAACTTCAAAAATCTTGAAAACGTTTTTTAGAGTGTTTGGTAATACAACGAGCCAAAATGTTCACGTTATTATTCTTTCCATGGTTAGGTTATAGTGATTAGGGTTTTGGGATTAGTGTTTAGGGTTTAGGGTTTATGGTTACAGTTTATTTTTAGTGTGTATGTTTATTTAAGAGTTATGGTGATGGATTAGTTGTTGGTTATAGGGTTAGGGCTTTGTGTTTATTGTTTAGGGTTTAATGTTAGAGGTTTTAGAAATTAGGTTTTAATGTTACAGTTTGTAAAACCCTAACGGACCCAAAATACAAAATCCTATAATAGAATATTAAAAACAACCAAAATGTCAACTAAATAAATCTCAAAACGTAAAACAGACGATCTTAGATGGCGAAGCTATCTGTTGTTCCCAGAAGAACCAACGCACTAAAAAAACATATATTATGTGCCCCATTCTGAGAAAGTATGTGAAAGTTAGCAAAACCCCTTTCGGGAACTTTAAAAATCTTGAAAACGGTTTTCAGAGTGTTTGGATAATACAGCGAGCCAATATCTTCACGTTATTATCCTTTACATGGTTAGGTTTTAGTGATTAGGGTATTGTGATTAGTGATTAGATTTTATGATTTCTGGTTACGGTGTATTGTTAGTGTTTATGGTTATTTAGGACATTGTGTTTTTTGTTTAGGGTTTTATGTTAGAGGTTTTAGAAATTATGGTTTAATGTTATGGTTTGTAAAGCCCTAACGGATCCAAAATACGAAACCCTAAAATAGAATATTAAAAGAACCTAAAACTCAACTAAATAAATCTCAAAACATAAAACAGACGATCTTAGATGGCGAAGCACTCTGTTGGTCCCAGAAGGCCTAACGCACTCAAGAAACATATATTATGTGCCCCATTCTGAGAAAGTATGTGAAAGTTAGCAAAAACCCTTTCGGGAACTTCAAAAATCTTGAAAACGGTTTTCAGAGTGTTAGGTAATACAACGAGCCAAAATCATCAAATTATTATCCTACCATGGTTAGGTTTTAGTGATAAGGGTTTTGTGATTAGTGTTTAGGGTTTAGGGTTCCTGGTTACGGTTTATTGTTAGTGTTTATGGTTATTTAGGGCTTATGGTGATGGATTAGGTGTAGGTTATAGGGTTAGGGCTTTGTGTTTATTGTTTAGGGTTTAATGTTAGAGGTTTTAGAAATTAGGGTTTAATGTTACAGTTTGTAAAACCCTAATGGACCCAAAATACAAAACCCTAAAATAGAATATTAAAAACAACCTAAAAGTCAACTAGATAAATCTCAAAACATAAAACAGACGATTTTAGATGTCGAAGCTATCTGTTGGTCCCAGAAGGCCCAACGCACTCAAGAAACATATATTATGTGCCCCATTCTGAGAAAGTATGTGAAAGTTAGCAAAAACCCTTTCGGGAACTTCAAAAATCTTGAAAACGATTTTTAGAGTGTTTGGTAATACAACGAGCCAAAATGTTCACGTTATTATTCTTTCCATGGTTAGGTTATAGTGATTAGGGTTTTGGGATTAGTGTTTAGGGTTTAGGGTTTATGGTTACAGTTTATTGTTAGTGTGTATGTTTATTTAAGAGTTATGGTGATGGATTAGTTGTTGGTTATAGGGTTAGGGCTTTGTGTTTATTGTTTAGGGTTTAATGTTAGAGGTTTTAGAAATTAGGTTTTAATGTTACAGTTTGTAAAACCCTAACGGACCCAAAATACAAAATCCTATAATAGAATATTAAAAACAACCAAAATGTCAACCAAATAAATCTCAAAACGTAAAACAGACGATCTTAGATGGCGAAGCTATCTGTTGTTCCCAGAAGAACCAACGCACTAAAAAAACATATATTATGTGCCCCATTCTGAGAAAGTATGTGAAAGTTAGCAAAACCCCTTTCGGGAACTTTAAAAATCTTGAAAACGGTTTTCAGAGTGTTTGGATAATACAGCGAGCCAATATCTTCACGTTATTATCCTTTACATGGTTAGGTTTTAGTGATTAGAGTATTGTGATTAGTGATTAGATTTTATGATTTCTGGTTACGGTGTATTGTTAGTGTTTATGGTTATTTAGGACATAGTGTTTTTTGTTTAGGGTTTTATGTTAGAGGTTTTAGAAATTATGGTTTAATGTTATGGTTTGTAAAGCCCTAACGGATCCAAAATACGAAACCCTAAAATAGAATATTAAAAGAACCTAAAACTCAACTAAATAAATCTCAAAACATAAAACAGACGATCTTAGATGGCGAAGCACTCTGTTGGTCCCAGAAGGCCTAACGCACTCAAGAAACATATATTATGTGCCCCATTCTGAGAAAGTATGTGAAAGTTAGCAAAAACCCTTTCGGGAACTTCAAAAATCTTGAAAACGGTTTTCAGAGTGTTAGGTAATACAACGAGCCAAAATCATCAAATTATTATCCTACCATGGTTAGGTTTTAGTGATAAGGGTTTTGTGATTAGTGTTTAGGGTTTAGGGTTCCTGGTTACGGTTTATTGTTAGTGTTTATGGTTATTTAGGGCTTATGGTGATGGATTAGGTGTAGGTTATAGGGTTAGGGCTTTGTGTTTATTGTTTAGGGTTTAATGTTAGATGTTTTAGAAATTAGGGTTTAATGTTACAGTTTGTAAAACCCTAATGGACCCAAAATACAAAACCCTAAAATAGAATATTAAAAACAACCTAAAAGTCAACTAGATAAATCTCAAAACATAAAATAGATTATCTTAGATGGCGAAGCTATCTGTTGGTCCCAGAAGGCCCAACGCACTCAAGAAACATATATTATGTGCCCCATTCTGAGAAAGTATGTGAAAGTTAGCAAAAACCCTTTCGGGAACTTCAAAAATCTTGAAAACGTTTTTTAGAGTGTTTGGTAATACAACGAGCCAAAATGTTCACGTTATTATTCTTTCCATGGTTAGGTTATAGTGATTAGGGTTTTGGGATTAGTGTTTAGGGTTTAGGGTTTATGGTTACAGTTTATTGTTAGTGTGTATGTTTATTTAAGAGTTATGGTGATGGATTAGTTGTTGGTTATAGGGTTAGGGCTTTGTGTTTATTGTTTAGGGTTTAATGTTAGAGGTTTTAGAAATTAGGTTTTAATGTTACAGTTTGTAAAACCCTAACGGACCCAAAATACAAAATCCTATAATAGAATATTAAAAACAACCAAAATGTCAACTAAATAAATCTCAAAACGTAAAACAGACGATCTTAGATGGCGAAGCTATCTGTTGTTCCCAGAAGAACCAACGCACTAAAAAAACATATATTATGTGCCCCATTCTGAGAAAGTATGTGAAAGTTAGCAAAACCCCTTTCGGGAACTTTAAAAATCTTGAAAACGGTTTTCAGAGTGTTTGGATAATACAGCGAGCCAATATCTTCACGTTATTATCCTTTACATGGTTAGGTTTTAGTGATTAGGGTATTGTGATTAGTGATTAGATTTTATGATTTCTGGTTACGGTGTATTGTTAGTGTTTATGGTTATTTAGGACATTGTGTTTTTTGTTTAGGGTTTTATGTTAGAGGTTTTAGAAATTATGGTTTAATGTTATGGTTTGTAAAGCCCTAACGGATCCAAAATACGAAACCCTAAAATAGAATATTAAAAGAACCTAAAACTCAACTAAATAAATCTCAAAACATAAAACAGACGATCTTAGATGGCGAAGCACTCTGTTGGTCCCAGAAGGCCTAACGCACTCAAGAAACATATATTATGTGCCCCATTCTGAGAAAGTATGTGAAAGTTAGCAAAAACCCTTTCGGGAACTTCAAAAATCTTGAAAACGGTTTTCAGAGTGTTAGGTAATACAACGAGCCAAAATCATCAAATTATTATCCTACCATGGTTAGGTTTTAGTGATAAGGGTTTTGTGATTAGTGTTTAGGGTTTAGGGTTCCTGGTTACGGTTTATTGTTAGTGTTTATGGTTATTTAGGGCTTATGGTGATGGATTAGGTGTAGGTTATAGGGTTAGGGCTTTGTGTTTATTGTTTAGGGTTTAATGTTAGAGGTTTTAGAAATTAGGGTTTAATGTTACAGTTTGTAAAACCCTAATGGACCCAAAATACAAAACCCTAAAATTGAATATTAAAAACAACCTAAAAGTCAACTAGATAAATCTCAAAACATAAAACAGACGATATTAGATGTCGAAGCTATCTGTTGGTCCCAGAAGGCCCAACGCACTCAAGAAACATATATTATGTGCCCCATTCTGAGAAAGTATGTGAAAGTTAGCAAAAACCCTTTCGGGAACTTCAAAAATCTTGAAAACGTTTTTTAGAGTGTTTGGTAATAAAACGAGCCAAAATGTTCACGTTATTATTCTTTCCATGGTTAGGTTATAGTGATTAGGGTTTTGGGATTAGTTTTTAGGGATTAGTGTTTAGGTTTCTGGTTACGTATGTTAGTGTTTATGGCTATTAGTTGGGGCTTATGGTGATGGATTAGGTGTAGGTTATTGGGTTAGGGCTTTGTGTTTATTGTTTATGGTTTAATGTTAGAGGTTTTAGAAATTAGGGTTTAATGTTACAGATTGTAAAATCCTAACAGACCTAAGATACAAAACCCAAAAATAGAATATTAAAAATAACCTAAAAGTCAACTAAATAAATCTTGAAACGTAAAAAAGTAGATCTTATATGGAAAAGATATCGTTTGGTCCCAGAAAGCCCAACACACTCAAAAAACATATATTATGTGCCCCATTTTGAGAAAGTATGTGAAACTTAGTAAATACCCTTTCGGGAACTTCGAAAATCTTGAAAACGGCTTTCAGAGTGTTTGGTAATACAACGAGCCAAAATCATCACATTATTATCATTTCCATGGTTAGGTTTTAGTGATAAGGGTTTTGTGATTAATGTTTAGGGTTTAGGGTTTCTGGTTATGGTTTATTGTTAGTGTTTATGGTCATTAGGGCTTATGGTGAAGGATTATGTGTAGGTTATAAGGTTAGGGATTTGTATTTTTTGTTTAGGGTTTAATGTTAAAGGTTTTAGAAATTAGGGTTTAATGTTTTGTAAAACCCTAATGGACCCAAAATACGAAACCCTAAAAAAGAATATTAAAAACAACCTAAAAGTCAACTAAATAAATCTCAAAACGTAAAAGAGACGATCTTAGATGGCGAAGCTATCTGTTGGTCCCAGAAGGCCCAACGCACTCAAAAAAAATTATTATGTTCCCCATGCTTAGAAAGTATGTGAAAGTTAGCAAAAACTCTTCGGAAATTTCAAAAATCTTGAAAACGGTGTTCAGAGTGTTTGGATGATACAACGAGCCAAAATCATCTCGTTATTATCCTTTCTATGGTTAGGGTTCAGTGATTAAGGTTTTTGGATTAGTGTTTAGGGTTTAGTGTATAGGGTTTCTGGTTACGTTTTACTGTTAGTGTTTATAGTTAGTATTTAGGCCTTATGGTGATGGATTAGTTGTAGGTTATAGGGTTAGGGCTTTGTGTTCATTGTTTAGGGTTTAATGTTAGAGGTTTCAGAAATTATGGTTTAATGTTACGGTTTGTAAAACCGTAACGGACCCAAAATACGAAACCCTAAAATAGAATATTAACAACAACCTAAAATTCAACTAAATAAATCTCACAACGTAAAACAGACAATCTTAGATGGCGAAGTTATCTGTTGGTCCCAGAAGTCCCAACGCTCTCAAAAAACATATATTATGTGTCCCATTTTGAGAAACTATGTGAAAGTTAGCAAAAACCCTTCCTAGAACTTCAAAATTCTTGAAAACGGTTTTCAAAGTGTTTGGATGATACAACGAGCCAAAATCTTCATATTATTATCCTTTCCATGGTTAGGGTTTACTAATTAGGGTTTTGGGATTAGTGTTTAGGGTTTAGTGTTTAGGGTTTAGGGTTTAGGTTTGTGGTTACGGTTTATTGTTAGTGTTTATGGTTAGTATTTAGGGCTTATGGTGATGGATTAGGTGTTAGTTATAGGGTTAGGGCTTTGTGTTTATTGTGTTGTGTTTATTGTTAGAGGTTTTAGAAATTAGGGTTTAATGTTACAATTCGTAAAACCCTAACGGACCAAAAATATGAAACCCTAAAATAGAATATTAAAAACAACCTAAAAGTCAACTAAATAATTCTCATAACGTTAAACAAACAATCTTAGATGGAGAATTCGCTATCTGATGGTCCCAGAAGGCCCAACGCACTCAAAAAACATATATTACGTGCCCCATTCAGAAAAAGTATGTAAAATTTAGGAAAAACCCATCCGGAAAATTCAAAAATATAGAAAGTGGTTTACAGAGTGTTTGGATGATAAAACGATCCAAAATCTTCACGTTATTATCCATTCCATGGTTAGGGTTTAGACATTAGGGTTTTGGGATTAGTGTTTGGGGTTTCGTGTTTAAAGTTTAGGTTTTTGGTTACGATTTATTGCTAGTGTTTATGGTTAATATTTATTGCTTATGGCGATGGATTAGGTGTAGGTTATAGGGTTAGGGCTTTGTGTTTATTGTGTTTAGGGTTTAGGTTTCTGGTTACGGTTTATTTTTAGTGTTTATGGTTAGTATTTAGGGCTTATGGTGATGGATTAGGTGTTGGTTATAGGGTTAGGGCTTTGTGTTTATTGTTAGAGGTTTTAGAAATTAGGGTTTAATGTTACAGTTGGTAAAACCCTAATTGAGCAAAAATACAAAAACCTAAAATAGAATATAAAAAACAACCTAAAAGTCAACTAAATAAATCTCAAAACGTGAAACAAACGATCTTATATGGAGAATTTGCTATCTGTTGGTCCCAGAAGGCCCAACACACTCAAAAAACATATATTATGTGCCCCCTTTCTGAGAAAGTATGTGAAAGTTAGCAAAAACCTTTTGGGAACTTCAAAAATCTTGAAAACAGTTTTCAGAATATTCGAATGATACAACGAGCCAAAATCTTCACGTTATTAACCTTTTCATGGTTAGGCTTTAGTGATTAGAGTTTTGGATTGGTGTTTAGGGTTTAGTGTTTAAGGTTTTGGGTTTTTGGTTACGTTTTATTGTAATATTTTATGGTTAGTATTTAGGGCTTATGGTGATGGATTAGGTGTACGTTATAGGATTAGGGCTTTATGTTTATTGTTTAGGGTGTAATGTTAGAGGTTTTAGAAATTAGGGTTTAATGTTATGGTTTCTAAAAACCTAACGAACCCAAAATACAAAACGCTAAAATAGAATATTAAAAACAACCTAAAAGTCAACTAAATAAATCTTAGAACGTAAAACAGATGATCTTAAACGGCGAAGGCCCAACGCACTAAAAAAACATATATTACGTTCCCTATTCAGACAAAGTATGTAAAATTTAGCAAAAACCCGTCCGAAAAATTCAAAAATATTGAAAATGGTTTACAGAGTGTTTGGATGATACAACGAGCCAAAATCTTCACGTTATTATCCATTCCATGGTTAGGGTTTAGTGATTAGGGTTTTGGGATTAGTGTTTGGGGTTTAGTGTTTAGTGTTTAAGGTTTAGGTTTCTAGTTACGGTTTACTGCTAGTGTTTTTATGGTTAGTTTTTAGGGCTTATGGTGATGAATTAGGTGTAGGTTATCGGGTTAGGGCTTTGTGTTATTGTGTAGGGTTTAATGAAAGAGGTTTTTGAAATTAGGGTTTAATGTTACGGTTTGTAAAACCCTAAAGGAGCAAAATTACGAAACCCTAAACGAGCCAAAATCTTCACGTTATTATCCTTTCCATAGTTAGGGGTTAGTGATTAGTCTTTTGGGATTAGTGTTTAAGGTTTATGGTTTATGGTTTAGGATTTAGGGTTTAGGATTTCTAGTTACGGTTTATTGTTATTGGTAATGATTAGTATTTAGGGCTTATGGTGATGAATTAGGTGAAGGTTATAGGGTTAGGGCTTTGTGTTTATTGTTCATGGTTTAATGTTACATATTGTAAAACCCTAACAGAACCAAGATACGAAACCCTAAAATAGAATATTAAAAAAACAACCTAAAAGTCAACTAAATAAATTTCAAAACATAAAATAGACGATCTTAGATGGCGAAGCTATCTGTTGGTCCAAGTAGACCAAACACACTCCAAAAACCTATATTACGTGCCCCATTCTGAGAAAGTATGTGAAAGTTAGCAAAAACCATTATGGGAACTTCAAAAATCTTGAAAACGTTTTTCAGAGTGTTTTGATTATACAACGAGCCAAAATCTTCTCGTGATTATCCTTTTCATGGTTAGGGTTTAGTGATTTGGGTTTTGGGATTAGTGTTCATGGTTTAGTATTTAGGGTTTAGGTTCCTTATTATGGTTTATTGATAGAGTTTATGGTTAGTATTTAGGGCTTATGGTGATGGGCTAGGTGTAGATTATACTGGGTTTGCCTTTTGTATTTATTGTTTAAGGTTTAATGTTAGAGGTTTTAAAAATTTGGGTTTAATTTTACAGTTGGTAAAACCCTAACAAACCCAAAATACAAAACCCTAAAATACAATATTAAAAACGACTTAAAAGTTAAACAAATAAATCTCATAACGTAAAATAGACGATCTAAGATGGCAAAGCTATCTGTTGGTCCCAGTAGGCCTAACGCACTCAAAAAACATATAATATGTACCCTATTCTTTGAAAGTTAGCAAAAACCGTCCCGCAAACTTCAAAAATCTTGAAACGGTTTTCAGAGTGTTTGGATGATACAGACGCGCCAAAAACTTCACATTATTATCCTTTCCATGGTTAGGGTTTCGTTATTAGGGTATAGGGTTTAGTGTTTCGGTTTACGATTTATTGTTTGTGTTAATTAGGGCTTTTGGTGATGGATTAGGTGTAAGTTAGGGTTAAGGTTTTGTGTTTATGGTTTAGGGTATAATGTTATAGATTTTAGAAATTAGGGTTAATGCGACAGTTGGTAAAACCCTAACGGATCCAAAATACGAAACCTTAACATACAATATTAAAAACAACCTAAAAGTAAACGAAATAAATCTCAAAACGTAAAACAGATGATCTTAGATGGAGAAGCTATCTGTTGGTCCCAAAAGGTCCAACTCACTAAAAAAGCATATATTATATGCGCTATTCTGAGAAAGTATGCGAAAGTTAGCAAAAACCCTCCCGGAAACTTCAAAAATCCTTAAAACGGGTTTTAGAGTGTTTGGATGATACAAACACGCCAAAATCTCCACATTATTATCCTATCCATGTTTAGGTTTTAGTGATTAGGGTTTTGTGATTAGGGTATATGGTTTAGTGTTTCTGTTTACGATTTATTGTTAATGTTTATGGTTAGTATTTAGGGCATAGGGAGATGGATTAGGTGTAGATTATATTGGGTTTGGCTTTTGTATCTATTGTTTAAGGTTTAATGTTAGAGGTTTTTAGAAATTAGGGTTTAATTTTACAATTGGTAGAACCCTAATAAAACCAAAATACAAACCTAAAATAAAACATTAAAAATGACTTAAAAGTTAATTAAATAAATCTCAAAATGTTAAACAGACAATCTAAGATGGAAAAGCAATCTATTGGTCCCAATAGGCCCAACGCACTCAAAAAATATATAATATGTACCCCATTCTGTGAAAGTATGCGAAAGTTAGCAAAATATCTCCCAGAAACTTCAAAAATCTTGAAAACGGTTTTCAGAGTTTTTGGATGATACAAACGCGCCAAAATCTTCACATTATTATCCTATCCATGGTTAGGGTTTAATGATTAGGGTTTTGTTATTAGGGTATAGGGTTTAGTGTTTCTGTTTACGATTTATTGTTAGTGTTTATGGTCAGTACTTAGGGCATATGGTGATGGATTAGGTGTAGATTATATTATTGGATTTGGCTTTTGTATTTATTTTTTAATGTCTAATGTTAGAGGTTGTAGAATTTAGGGCTTAATTTTATAGTTGGTAAAACCCTAACGAACCCAAAATACAAAACCCTAAAATAAAATATTAAAAATGACTTAAAAGTTAACTAAATAAATCTCAAAACGTAAAAACAGACGATCTAAGATGGCAAAGCTATCTGTTGGTCCTAGTAGGCCCACCCAACACACTCAAAAAACCTATAATATGTACCCTACTCTGTGAAAGTATACGAAAGTTAGCAAAAAACCTCCCGGAAACTCCAAAAATCTTGAAAACGGTTTTCAGAGTGTTTGGATGATACAAACGCGCCAAAATCTTCACATTATTATCTTTTCCATGGTTAGGGTTGAATGATTAAGGTTTTGTGTTTATGGTTTAAGGTATAATGTTAGAGATTTTAGAAATTAGGGTTTAATGCGACGGTTGGTAAAACCCTAACTGACCCAAAATACAAAACCCTAAAATAAAATATTAAAACCAACCTGAAAGTCAACTAAGTAAATCTCAAAACGTAAAACAGATGATCTTAGATGGCGAAGCGATATGTTGGTCCCAAAAGGTCCAATGCACTCAAAAAACATATATTATATGCACTTTTCTGAGAAAGTATGTGAAAGTTAGCAAAAACCCTCCCGGAAACTTAAAAAAAATCCTAAAAACGGTTTTTATTTGGATTATACAAACTCGCCAAAATCTCCACATTATTATCCTATCCATGGTTAGGTTTTAGTTATTAGGGTTTTTTGATCAGGGTATAGGTTTTAGTGTTTATGTTTATGATTTATTGTTTGTATTTATGGTTAGAATTTAGGGCATATGGTGATGGATTAGGTGTAGTTATATTGGGTTTGACTTTTGTATTTATTATTTAAGGTTTAACGTTAGAGGTTTTAGAAATTAGGGTTTAATTTTACAGTTGGTAAAACCCTAACGAACCCAAAATACGAAACCCAAAAATAAAATATTAAAAACGACTTAAAAGTTAACTAAATAAATCTCAAAACATAAAATAGTCGATCTAAGATGGCAAAGCTATTTGTTGGTCCCAGTAGGTCCAACGCACTCAAAAAACATAAAATATGTACCCTATTTGTGTGAAAGTATGCGAAAGTTAGCAAAAACCCTCCCGGAAACATTAAAAATCTTGAAACGGTTTTCACAGGGTTTGGATGATACAAACGCGCCAAAACTTCACATTATGATCCTTTCCAACGTTTGGGTTTGATGATTAGGGTTTTGTTATTAGGGTATACGGTTTAGTGTTTCCGTTTAGAATTTATTGTTATTGTTATTTAGGGCTTTTGGTAATGGATTAGGTGTAAGTTAGGGTTAAGGTTTTGTGTTTATGGTTTAGGGTATAATGTTAGAGATTTTAGAAATTAGGGTTTAATGAGACGGTTGGTAAAACCTTAACGGACCCAAAATACGAAACCCAAACATAAAATATTAAAAACAACCTAAAAGTCAACTAAATAAATCTCAAAACGTAAAACAGATGATCTTAGATGGCGAAGCGATCTGTTAGTCCTAGAAGGTCCAATGCACTGAAAAAACATATATTATATGCCCTTTTCTGAGAAAGTATGTGAAAGTTGGCAAAAACCCTCCCGAAAACTTAAAAAATCCTAAAAATGGTTTTTAGAGTGTTTGGATGATACAAACGCGCCAAAATCTCCACATTATTATCCTATCCATGGTTAGGTTTTAGTGATTAGGGGTTTTTTATCAGGGTATAGGGTTTAGTGTTTATGTTTATGATTTATTGTTTGTAATTATGGTTAGTATTTAGGGCATATGGTGATGGATTAGGTGTAGATATATTGGGTTTGACTTTTGTATTTATTGTTTAAGGTTTAATGTTAGAAGTTTTAGAAATTAGGGTTTAATTTTACAGTTGGTAAAACCCTAACGAACCCAAAATACGAAACCCTAAAATAAAATATTAAAAATGACTTAAAAGTTAACTAAATAAATCTCAAAACGTAAAATAGACAATCTAAAATGGCTAAGCTATCTGTTGGTCCCAGTAGGCCCAACGCACTCAAAAAACATAAAATATGTACCCTATTCTGTGAATGTATGCGAAAGTTAGCAAAAACCCTCCCGGAAACTTCAAAAATCTTGAAACGGTTTTCAGAGTGTTTGGATGATACAAACGCGCCAAAACTTCACATTATCATCCTGTCCAATGTTTGGGTTTGATGATTATGGTTTTGTTATTAGAGTATAGGGTTTAGTGTTCCCTTTTATGATTTATTGTTAGTGTTATATAGGGATTTTGGTGATGGATTAGTTGTAAGTTAGGGTTAAGGTTTTGTGTTTATGGTTTAGGGTATAATTTTAGAGATTTTAGAAATTAGGGTTTAATGCGACGGTTGGTAAAACCCTTATAGACCCAAAATACAAAACCCAAAAATAAAATATTAAAAACAACCTAAAAGTCAATAAATAAATCTCAAAACGTAAAACATATGATCTTAGATGGCGAAGCGATCTGTTGGTCCCAGAAGGTCCAATGCACTCAAAAAACATATATTATATTCCCTTTTCTGAGAAAGTATGTGAAAGTTAGCAAAAACCCTCCCGAAAACTTAAAAAATCCTAAAAACGGTTTTTAGAGTGTTTGGATGATACAAACGCGCCAAAATCTCCATATTATTATCCTATCCATGGTTAGGTTTTAGTGATTAGGGGTTTTTATCAGGGTATAGGGTTTAGTGTTTATGTTTATGATTTATTGTTTGTATTTATGGTTAGTATTTAGGGCATATGGTGATGGATTAGGTGAAGTTATATTGGGTTTAACTTTTGTATTTATTGTTTAAGGTTTAATGATAGAGGTTTTAAAATTAGGGTTTAATTTTACAGTTGGTAAAACCCTAACGAACCTAAAATATGAAACCCTAAAATAAAATATTAAAAACGACTTAAAAGTTAACTAAATAAATCTCAAAACGTAAAATAGACGATCTAAGATGGAAAAGCTATCTGTTGGTCCCAGTAGGCCCAACGCAGTCAAAAAACATAAAATATGTACCCTATTCTGTGAATGTATGCGAAAGTTAGCAAAAACCCTCCCAGAAACTTCAAAAATCTTGAAACGGTTTTCAGAGTGTTTGGATGATACAAACGCGCCAAAACTTCACATTATCATCCTGTCCAATGTTTGGGTTTGATGATTATGGTTTTGTTATTAGAGTATAGGGTTTAGTGTTCCCTTTTATGATTTATTGTTAGTGTTATATAGGGATTTTGGTGATGGATTAGTTGTAAGTTAGGTTTAAGGTTTTGTGTTTATGGTTTAGGGTATAATGTTAGAGATTTTAGAAATTGGGGTTTAATGCGACGGTTGGTAAAACCCTTATAGACCCAAAATACGAAACCCAAAAATAAAATATTAAAAACAACCTAAAAGTCAACTAAATAAATCTCAAAACGTAAAACAGATGATCTTAGATGGCGAAGCGATTTGATGGTCCAAGAAGGTCCAACGCACTCAAAAAACATATATTATATGCCCTATTCTGATAAAGTATACGACAGTTATCAAAAACCCTCCCGGAAACTTCAAAATCCTAAAAACGGTTTTTAGATTGTTTGGATGATGATACAAACGCGCCAAAATCTCCAGATTATTATCCTATCAATGGTTAGGTTTTAGTGATTAGGGTTTTGTGATTAGGGTATATGGTAAGTGTTTCTGTTTACGATTTATTGTTAGTGCTTATGGTTAATATTTAGGGCATATGTTGATGGATTAGGTGTAGATTATATTGGGTTTGGCTTTTGTATTTATTGTTTAAGGTTTAATGCTAGAGGTTTTAGAAATTAGAGTTTAATTTTACAGTTGGTAAACCCCAACGAACCCAAAATACGAAATCCTAATATAAAATATTAAAAACGACTTAAATGTTAAGTATATAAATCTCAAAACGTAAAACCGACGATCTAAGATGGCAAAGCTATCTGCTGGTCCGAGTAGGCCCAACTCACTCAAAACACGTATAATATGTACCCTATTCTGTGAAAGTATGCGAAAGTTAGCAAAAACCCTCATGGAAACTTCAAAAATCCTGAAAACGGTTTCCAGAGTGTTTGGATGATACAAACGGGCCAAAATCTTATATTATTATCCATTTTATGGTTAGGGTTTAATGATTAGGGTTTTGTTATTAGGGTATAAGGTTTAGTGTTTCTGTTTACGATTTATTGTTAGTGTTATTTAGGGATTTTGGTGGGTAATAGGAGTAAGTTAGGTTTAAGGTTTTGTGTCTATGGTTTAGAGTATAATGTTAGAGATTTTAGAAATTAGGGTTTAATGCGACGGTTGGTAAAACCCTAATTGGCCCAAAATACGAAACCCTAAAATAAAATATTAAAAACAACCTAAAAGTCAACCAAATAAATCTCAAAAAGTAAAACAAATGATCTTAGATGGAGAAGCGATATGTTGGTCCCAGAAGGTCCAACGCACTCAAAAAACATATATTATAGGCCCTATTCTAAGAAAGTATACGAAAGTTATCAAAAAAACCTCCCGGAAACTTCAAAAATCCTAAAAACGGTTTTTAGAGTGTTTGGATGATGATACAAACACGCCAAAATCTCCATATTATTATCCTATCAATGGTTAGGTGTTAGTGATTAGGGTTTTGTGATTAGGGTATATGGTTTAGTGTGTCTGTTTACGATTTATTATTAATGTTTATGGTTAATATTTAGGGCATATGGTGATGGATTAGGTGTAGATTATATTGGGTTTGGCTTTTGTATTTATTGTTTAAGGTTTAATGTTAGAGGTTTTAGAAATTAGAATTTAATTTTACAGTTGGTAAACCCTAACGAAACCAAAATACGAAACCCTAATATAAAATATTAAAAACCACTTAAATGTTAACTAAATAAATCTAAAAACGTAAAACTGACATCTAAGATGGCAAAGCTATCTGCTGGTCCGAGTAGGCCCTACTCACTTAAAAAACGTATAATGTGTACCCTATTCTGTGAAAGTATGCGAAAGTTAGCAAAAACCCTCATGGAAACTTCAAAAATCCTGAAAACGGTTTCCAGAGTGTTTGGATGATACAAACGGGCCAAAATCTTCATATTATTATCCTTTTCATGTTTAGGGTTTAATGATTAGGGTTTTGTTATTAGGGTATAAGGTTTAGTGTTTCTGTTTACGATTTATTGTTAGTGTTATTTAGGGATTTTGGTGATGAATTAGGAGTAAGTTAGGGTTAAGGTTTTGTGTCTATGGTTTAGGGTATAATGTTAGAGATTTTAGAAATTAGGGTTTAATGCGACGGTTGGTAAAACCCTAACGGGCCAGAAATACGAAATCCAAAAATAAAATATTAAAAACAACCTAAAAGTCAACCAAATAAATCTCAAAACGTAAAACAAATGATCTTAGATGGAGAAGCGATATATTAGTCCCAGAAGGTCCAACGCACTAAAAAAACATATATTATATGCCCTGTTCTGAGAAAGTATACGAAAGTTATCAAAAAAACCTCCCGGAAACTTCAAAAATCTTAAAAACGGTTTTTAGAGTGTTTGGAGGATGATACAAACACGCCAAAATCTCCATATTATTATCCTAATCCATGGTTAGGCTTTAGTGATTAGGGTTTTGTGATTAGGGTATATGCTTTAGTTTTGCTGTTTACGATTTATTGTTATTGTTTATGGTTAATATTTAGGGCATATGGTGATGGATTAGGTGTAGATTATATTGGGTTTGGCTTTTGTATTTATTGTTTAAGGTTTAATGCTAGAGGTTTTAGAAATTAGGGTTTAATTTTACAGTTGGTAAAACACTAACGAACCAAAAATACGAAACCCTAATATAAAATATTAAAAACGAATAAAAATTAACTAAATAAATCTCAAAACGTAAAACAGACGATCTAAGATGGCAAAGCTATTTGCTGGTCCCAGTAGGCCCGACGCACTCAAAAAACGTATAATATGTACCCTATTCTGTGAAAGTATGCAAAAGTTAGCAAAAAAACCCTCATGGAAACTTCAAAAATCTTGAAAACGGTTTCCAGAGTGTTTGGATGATACAAACGGGCCAAAATCTTCACATTATTATCCTTTTCGTGGTTAGGGTTTAATGATTAGGGTTTTGTTATTAGGTTATAAGGTTCAGTATTTCTATTTACGATTTATTGTTAGTGTTATTTAGGGATTTTGGTGATGAATTAGGAGTAAGTTAGGGTTAAGGTTTTTTGTCTATTGTTTAGGGTGTAATGTTAGAGATTTTAGAAATTAGGTTTTAATGCGACGGTTGGTAAAACCCTAACGGGCCCAAAATACGAAACCCTAAAATCAAATATTAAAAACAACCAAAAAGTCAACTAAATAAATCTCAAAACAGAAAACAGATGATCTTAGATGGCGAAGCGATATGTTGGTCCTAGAAGGTCCAACGCACTAAAAAAACATATATTATATGCCCTATTCTGATAAAGTATACGAAAGTTATCAAAAACCCTCCCGGAAACTTCAAAATCCTAAAAACGGTTTTTAGAGTGTTTGGATGATGATACAAACACGCCAAAATCTCCATATTATTATCCTATCGTTAGGTTTTAGTGATTAGGGTATATGGTTTAGTGTTTCTTTTTACGATTTATTGTTAGTGTTTATGGTTAATATTTAGGGCATATGGTGATGGATTAGGTGTAGATTATATTGGGTTTGGCTTTCGTATTTATTGTTTAAGGTTTAATGTTAGAGGTTTTAGAAATTAGAGTTTAATTTTACAGTTGGTAAACCCTAACGAACCCAAAATACGAAACCTTAATATAAAATATTAAAAACGACTTAAATGTTAACTAAATAAATCTCAAAACGTAAAACCGACGATCTAAGATGGCAAAGCTATCTGCTGGTCCGAGTAGGCCCTACTCACTTAAAAAAACGTATAATATGTACCCTATTCTGTGAAAGTATGCGAAAGTTAGCAAAAACCCTCATGGAAACTTCAAAAATCCTGAAAACGGTTTCCAGAGTGTTTGGATGATACAAACGGCCAAAATCTTCATATTATTATCCTTTTCATGTTTAGGGTTTAATGATTAGGGTTTTGTTATTAGGTTATAAGGTTTAGTGTTTCTGTTTACGATTTATTGTTACTGTTATTTAGGGATTTTGGTGATGAATTAGGAGTAAGTTAGGGTTAAGGTTTTGTGTCTATGGTTTAGGGTGTAATGTTAGAGATTTTAGAAATTAGGGTTTAATGCGACGGTTGGTAAAACCCTAACGGGCCCAAAATATGAAACCCTAAAATAAAATATTAAAAACAACCTAAAAGTCAACTTAATAAATCTCAAAACGTAAAACAAATGATCTTAGATGGAGAAGCGATATGTTGGTCCCAGAAGGTCCAACGCACTCACAAAACATATATTATATGCCCTATTCTGAGAAAGTATGCGAAAATTATCAAAAACCCTCCCGGAAATTTCAAAAATCCTAAAAAGGGTTTTTAGAGTGTTTGGATGATACAAACACGCCAAAATCTCCAAATTATTATCCTACCCATGGTTAGGTTAGTGATTAAGTTTCTGTGATTAGGGTATTAGGGTTTAGTGTTTCTGTTTACGATTTATTATTACTTTTTATGGTTAATATTTAGGGCATAAAAAAAATTATAGCCACGTCAATGAGAGTTAACTTAGCCAAAAAATCCTCCCAAGCCATTCATCCATTAATTTTTATTCCATCCTAAAATCCTCACCTACTCACCACTTTTAGCCTTTTTTTTCATAATTTTTGCTTTTCTCTCTCCTGGATTAGTGTTTGACCTTGAATATTTCTGGGATCTAACACTTTTTCATAGCTTTCATAACCTCATCCACACTCTCTCTCTTCATTTTTTTACACTCCGCCTTTTTTTTTCTCTTTATTAGTTGTTCTCTTTACAATGGCTAAAACGTTTAACTCAAATCGAGTCAACAAAGTAACAAATGTATCCGGAAGAGCTAACACAAATCCAAACCCAAAAACTAAAACCAAATACAGAGACATAACAAAAGAAATGTTATCTCCGAGCCCTAACCTACTTAATACGCCAGAATCATACAAAGGAGATGACGAGAATCACGAATCGAAAGCTGTTTCAGAGAAAGAAGTGATAAAAGTAGTTGAAGATGTTGTATCAAAAGCAGATCGGGTTGAATCAGTTGAAGATGAAGTAGTACCAACTGCTACTAAAAGTGTACCGTGGTCTAATTTGTTTAGCAGATGCGCGAGCGAATCGATGAAGCTAGAACATCATCCTCCATCGACGTTGAAGGGTAAGAAATTAATTAAGCCGCCTCAAGATGTGTTAGATGAAGGAGCAAAATAGTGGGCTAATAGCTTAGTAGGTCAATTTCTCGATAATCCTCCTCCATTCTTTGCTATTGTGAATTTTGTGAAATTTCAGTGGGGTAAATTGGGGAAAATAGACATTAAATCTAGCTCGAATGGAAATGTGATTTTTAAGTTCGAAAATTCTCAGTATTATAACAAAGCACTGGAGCAAAAATGGAATATTAATGGAAAACCTTTGTTACTTAGGCCATGGAAACCGGGAATGCAATTTGATAAGATTGATGTTTCAAAGATTCCAATATGGGTTAAGTTAGTGAATGTGCCGATGAATTTATGGATGCAGAGGAGGTTAGGATATGTAGCTAGTGGAATTGGAGTACTTTTGCAAATGGACTCTATTACTGAATCAAAAACCAGGCTGGGGTATGCTACAGTTTGTGTTGAAGTTGACACAAAGGAAGAATTACCTGAAGATTTACTGGTAGATATTGGATTGGCGGAAATGCAATCTGTCAGAGTAGAGTATGAGTGGAGACCTATAATATGTACCAAATGCAATAGACTTGGACATATTGATAGTAAATGTAATAACATTCAGAAAGTTTGGAAGCCAAAACAAAATGCTTCATTAATTGAAAATGGTAATAAGGTAGGTAGATAAAGGAAAAAATGTAGTGGAAGAATGGAATATAGTTAGAAGCAATAGAAGGAATACTAGAGATATGGGAGAATCTAGCTCAATAGTTAATACTAATCAGTTTGAAAAAATACAAGAAGAAAGGGTGATTGATTATGATGTACTGGAATTCATTACAAATCATAATGGTGGTGAAGAGATAACAAGAACTCCCAACATATGAATTGTGTAGCTTGGAATGTTAGAGGGTTTAACAATGTAATAAGGCAGCTAGATGTCAAAGACTTTATTATTGAGAATAAGATCAGAGTAGTTGGTTTGCTTGAAACTAAGGTCAGAGCACACAATTATTCTTAGATAATAAGTAAGCATTTCTCTTATATGGAAATGTTACACAACTACAATAAAGACCCTAGTGGCAGAATATGGTTACTTTGGGACAATGGGTATGTGGAAATTGAGTTAATATCACAATCTTCTCAGGCTATTCTATCTAAGGTAAAGAATACTGAAAATAAGGAGGAATTTTATATGGCTATGGTATATGCGAGTAATGATAGTAGAGAAAGAAAGGAGTTATGGAAAGATATGAAAGAATGGAGTAAGAGATTTGATAAAGAGAGATTATGTGTGATGGGAGATTTTAATGAGATTTTAAAAGTACAGGACAGACTTAATTGTACTTTTTTAGATAAAGGAGCTTTGGAATTCAATCAATGCATAGAAGATACTGAGTTACTAGAGCATGGTTATGGTGGGCAATTCTACACTTGGACAAATAAAAGTGATGCTCAAAATATAAGGGCTAGCAAAATAGACAGAGTATTTGTCAATACTAAGTGGTTGGACACAATAAATTCAAGTGTAATGATTCATTCACCCTCCACTTCTGATCATTTCCCATTAAGGTTGTTTTTTACTAACAAATAAAGGAGTATAGCTAGTAAGTTTAAATTTTTTGATGCATGGACTACACATGAGAAGATTATTGATACAGTCAAACAAGCTTGGAGTATAAAAGTAGATGGGAATCATATGTTCACACTGTGTATGAAACAGAAGCAAACAAAAGATGCCCTTAAGAAGTTTAATAACATTTATTTCAGAAGAAATTCTTCAAATATAGAGTTGCTTAAGACTCAACTGAATATAGTACAAATGAAAATCATGAGTGGTAGTTTTAATTCAAGTAATATAAATGAAGAAAGAATATTAAGTGCAGAATTAGAGGATGCTATAATGATACAACATAAGGTCCTGAGACAAAAAGCTAGAGTTATGTTTAATAATAAAATGGATAGTAATTCAGCTTACTATCACAGAATTATAAAGGGAAGAATAGAAAGGAACAATGTCACTCTTTTAATTACAGATAAGGGGAATAGTATTGAAGATCCTGAGTTAATCAAAGAAGAATTTGTAAAATTCTATACACAATTATTAGGCACTAAAGATGATAAGGAAGAAATATGTTCAAGCAACATTCTAAGAATTCTTCTTGGTAAACAATTAAGTGCTGAACAAAAAGAAGAATTGATAACTCCCATCACAGATAAAGAAGTTAAAGAAGCTCTTTTCTCAATCAATTCAAAGAAAAGCCCGGGCCCAAATGGATTAAACTCAACATTTTATAAAGAAGCATGGGAGATAGTGGGTGAAGATTTTACAAAAGCAATCAAATAAAGCTTTGGTAATTGTAAACTCCTCAAACAAGTTAATGCGACAAACATAGTGCTAATACCCAAGGAAAAGAAGCCATCTAATGTCAAGAAGTTTAGGCCCATATCTTGTACTAATACAACATACAAGACACTATCCAGAATCATGAGTAGAAGACTAAAGAAAATCATGAGTTCTATTATTTCCTTAAATCAGGCTGCGTATATTGAAGGGAGGTATGTTGGAGATAATATACTAGTGGCGCAAGATATTATGTTGGGGTATGATAAAAAGAATAGCACATCTAATTGTACTATCAACTTGGACCTTCAAAAGTCCTATGATAGTGTAAATTGGGTTTTCTTAATTAATATATTAAAAGCTCTTGATTTCCCAGTTAAATTTATCAAGTGGATTAAAATGTGCGTGTGTACTCCAACTTACTCGGTTTGTGTTAATGGAGAGGCGTGTGGTTTCTTTGAAGGTAAGAGAGGGTTGAGACAGGGTGACCCTCTCTCACCTTATCTATTCGCTTTGTGTATGAAGGTCTTTACAGGGTTGTTTACTCATTTGGCTAATAAATGGGAATTCAATTATCATAAAAAATGTGAAGCAATGAAACTCAATCATATGATTTTCGCGGATGATTTGCTTGTTTTCTTTAAAGCAAATATAAACTCAGCTAAAATAGTTAAAGAAGGTCTAAACTTATTCTCAAGACTATCTGGCTTGCAGATTAATTATCAGAAAAGTGAAGTTTATATAAGTGGAGGGAATTTAATGATTGAAGACAAGATATCTCGGATTCTAAGTATCAAAATTGGAAAATTGCCAGTTAGATATTTAGGGGTCCCATTTCACTCAAAAAAGCTAAGTGTTGAGGAGGGAAACAAGTTAGTTGACAAAATTTATAATACAATCAATCAGTGTACCTCAAAGTTGCTATCTTATTCAGGTAGAGTAGAGTTAATAAAAAGTATAATTATTAGCAAGATCCTCTACTGGTGTAGAGTATTTCTATTGCCAAAGCAGGTTATCGACAAACTTAATAAGCTTATGAGCAGTTTCCTATGGAAGGGTAATATGGAAGGTGAGCGGGAGCTAAAATAGCATGGGAAAAAGTATGTAATAGTAAAGAGAGAGGAGGTTTAGGCATCCCAAATTTAGAAAATCTTAACTTGGTCTGTCTACTATTCACATATTGGAGGATGTACTCGCAAGAATACAACTTGTGGAGTATGTGGGCGAAACACAATATATTAAAAGGTAAGTGTGTGTGGAGTATGGAAGAGAAACAAAGTCATAAGTGTATTTGGAAGAAGTTAATGAAAATCAGGAACATAGCATATGAATTCATCACTTATACTGTATATAATGGTAAAAATACTTATCTTATATGGGATAGATGGCTAGATGGAAAGAATATACAACAGATTCTGGGTATAGAGCTGGAAAAAGATAACTTGAATAGTAACAAGACAGTTGATAAATTTTATGGTAAAGATAGGTGGAGATTACCACCATGTGTTGGTAAAATATTACCAAACTTAGTGGAAATTAAATTGGTGAATAGAGAAGACAAGAAAGTATGGAGTGAATCTAATAAGAAAGGTTTTTCGTTTAAAAAAACCTTAATCAAAATCACTAATACTACAGACACAAAAATAGTCAACTGGTATGAATTCATTTGGTCAAAGGCAAATATTCCCAGGTGCTCTTTTATCTCGTGGCTAGCTATACAGAACAGGTTGAGCACAAAACTAAGAATCTTTGAGTGGGGAACTCAAATTGATCCTCTATGTGGTTTGTGTAAAGCTACAGGTGAAGATAATGTGCATATCTTCTTTTTATGTTCATTCTCTAAGAGAATATTGCAGAGATTGTTAAAAATCTGTGATATTGTCTGGGTGCCGAGTGATTTTGATGATCTTAATGAGAAAATTCTTGGTCTAACAAGTAAGGAGATGAAAATGCTCGTGAGTTTAGTGATTACTTCATATATTTACATGGCATGGAGGCAGAGAAATGAAATAGAACATGGAGGGACGAGTTTGAATGAAGAACAAATTGTTGGGCGTATTTGCGAAATGGCGAAAATGAAGATAAAAGAGAGGAGTTTAAAAAATTCGAATATCATTAGAATAGCTGAGAAGTTAGATTTTTAACTTGTATTTACTAGTCTATTGTCTTTAGCCTATCTTTTTTAATAGTAATGTAGTTAATGGGCCGAGTAGAAAATTTTAAATAGTATGTAAGAAAGTTAAATGGGCTTACAAGGTATATAACCCATGCTTGGGCCTAATGCTTGTAAGTCCATATGTAATGACTTTGTGGTTGATTTATAATGAAAAAGTTTGATTTGTTGATAAAAAAATATTTAGGGCATATGGTGATGGATTAGGTGTAGATTATATTGGCTTTGGCTTTTGTATTTATTGTTTAAGGTTTAATGTTAGAGGTTTTAGAAATTAGGGTTTAATTTTACAGTTGGTAAAACCCTAACGAACCCAAAATACGAAACCCTAATATAAAATATTAAAAACGACTTAAAAGTTAACTAAATAAATCTCAAAACGTAAAACCGATGATCTAATATGGCAAAGCTATCTGCTGGTCCGAGTAGGCCCAACTCACTCAAAAAACGTATAATATGTACCCTATTTTGTGAAAGTATGCGAAAGTTAGCAAAAACCCTCATGGAAACATCGAAAATCTTGAAAACGGTTTCCAGAGTGTTTGGATGATACAAACGGGCCAAAATCTTCACATTATTATCCTTTTCATGGTTGGGGTTTAATGATTAGGGATTTTTTATTAGGTTATAAGGTTTAGTATTTCTTTTTACGATTTATTGTTAGTGTTATTAGGGCTTTTGGTGATGAATTAGGAGTAAGTTAGGGTTAAGCTTTTTTGTCTATTGTTTAGGGTGTAATGTTAGAGATTTTAGAAATTAGGGTTTAATGCGACGGTTGGTAAAACCCTAACGGGCCCAAAATACGAATCCCTAAAATAAAATATTAAAAACAACCTAAAAGTCAACTAAATAAATCTCAAAACGTAAAATAGATGTTCTTAGATGGAGAAGCGATCTGTTGGTCCCCAAAGGTCCAACGCACTCAAAAAATATATATTATATGCCCTATTTTGAGAAAGTATGCAAAAGTTATCAAAAATCCTCCCGGAAACTTCAAAAATCCTAAAAAGGGTTTTTAGAGTGTTTGGATGATACAAACACGCCAAAATCTCCAGATCATTATCCTATCCATGGTTAGGTTTTAGTGATTAGGGTTTTGTGCTTAGGGTATATGGTTTAGTGTTTCTGTTTATGATTTATTGTTACTGTTTATGTTAATATTTAGGGCATATGGTGATGTATTAGGTGTAGATTATATTGGGTTTGGCTTTTGTATTTATTGTTTAAGGTTTAATATTAGAGGTTATAGTAATTAGGGTTTCATTTTACAGTTGGTAAAACCCTAACGAACCCAAAATACGAAACCCTAATATAAAATATTAAAAACGACTTAAAAGTTAACTAAATAAATCTCAAAACGTAAAACAGACGATCTAAGATGGCAAAGCTATCTGCTGGTCCGAGTAGGCCCAACTCACTCAAAAAACGTATAATATGTACCCTATTCTGTGAAAGTATGCGAGAGTTAGCAAAAACCCTCATGGAAACTTCAAAAATCCTGAAAACGGTTTCCAAAGTGTTTGGATGATACAAACGGGCCAAAATCTTCACATTATTATCCTTTTCATGGTTAGGGTTTACTGATTAAGGTTTATTTATTAGGTTATAAGGTTTAGTATTTCTTTTTACGATTTATTGTTAGTGTTATTTAGGGCTTTTGGTGATGAATTAGGAGTAAGTTAGGGTTAAGGTTTTTTGTCTATTGTTTAGGGTGTAATGTTAGAGATTTTAGAAATTAGGGTTTAATGCAACGGTTGGTAAAACCCTAACGGGCCCAAAATACGAATCCCTAAAATAAAATATTAAAAACAAACTAAAAGTCAACTAAATAAATCTCAAAACGTAAAACAGATGTTCTTAGATGGAGAAGCGATCTGTTGGTCCCAGAAGGTCCAACGCACTCAAAGAAAAATATATTATATGCCTTATTTTGAGAAAGTATGCGAAAGTTATCAAAAATCCTCCCGGAAACTTCAAAAATCCTAAAAAGGGTTTTTAGAGTGTTTGGATGATACAAACACGCCAAAATCTCCAGATCATTATCCTATCCATGGTTAGGTTTTAGTGATTAGGGTTTTGTTCTTAGGGTATATGGTTTAGTGTTTCTGTTTATGATTTATTATTACTGTTTATGTTAATATTTAGGGCATATAGTGATGTATTAGGTGTAGATTATATTGGGTTTGGCTTTTGTATTTATTGTTTAAGGTTTAATGTTAGAGGTTATAGTAATTAGGGTTTCATTTAACAGTTGGTAAAACCCTAACGAACCCAAAATACGAAACCCTAATATAAAATATTAAAAATGACTTAAAAGTTAACTAAATAAATCTCAAAACGTAAAACAGACGATCTAAGATGGCAAAGCTATCTGCTAGTCCGAGTAGGCCCAACTCACTCAAAAAACGTATAATATGTACCCTATTCTGTGAAAGTATGCGAAAGTTAGCAAAAACCCTCATGGAAACTTCATAAATCCTGAAAACGGTTTCTAGAGTGTTTGGATGATACAAACGGGCCAAAATCTTCATATTATTATCCTTTTCATGGTTAGGGTTTAATATTTAGGGTTTTGTTATTAGGGTATAAGGTTTAGTGTTTCTGTTTACGATTTATTGTTAGTGTTATTTAGGGCTTTTGGGGATGAAATAGGAGTAAGTTAGGGTTAAGGTTTTGTGTCTATGGTTTAGAGTATAATGTTAGAGATTTTAGAAATTAGGGTTTAATGCGACGGTTAGTAAAACCCTAACGGGCCCAAAATACGAAACCCTAAAATAAAATATTTAAAACAACCTAAAAGTCAACTAAATAAATCTCAAAACGTAAAACAGATGATCTTAGATGGAGAAGCGATCTGTAGGTCCCAGAAGGTCCAACGCACTCAAAAAAACATATATTATATGCTCTATTCTGAGAAAGTATGCGAGAGTTATCAAAAACCCTCCCGGAAACTTCAAAAATCCTAAAAACGGTTTTTAGAGTGTTTGGATGATACAAACACGCCAAAATCTCCAGATTATTATCCTATCAATGGTTAGGTTTTAGTGATTAGGGTTTTGTGATTAGGGTATATGGTTTAGTGTTTCTGTTTACGATTTATTGTTAGTGTTTATGGTTAATATTTAGGGTATATGTTGATGGATTAGGTGTAGATTATATTGGTTTTGGCTTTTGTATTTACTGTTTAAGGTTTAATGCTAGAGGTTTTAGAAATTAGGGTTTAATTTTACAGTTGGTAAAACCCTAACGAACCCAAAATACGAAACCCTAATATAAAATATTAAAAACGACTTAAAAGTTAACTAAATAAATCTCAAAACGTAAAACAGACGATCTAAGATGACAAAGCTATCTGCTGGTCCCAGTAGGGCGAACGTACTTAAAAAACGTATAATATGTACCCTATTCTATGAAAGTATGCGAAAGTTAGTAAAAACCCTCATGGAAATTTCAAAAATCTTGAAAACGGTTTCCAGAGTGTTTGGATGATACAAACGGGCCAAAATCTTCACATTATTATCGTTTTCATGGTGAGGGTTTAATGATTAGGTTTATTTTATTAGGTTATAAGGTTTAGTATTTCTTTTTATGATTTATTGTTAGTGTTATTTAGGGCTTTTGGTGATGAATTAGGAGAAAGTTAGGGTTTAATGCGATGGTTGGTAAAACCCTAAAGGGCCCAAAATACAAAACCCTAAAATAAAATATTAAAAACAACATAAAAGTCAACTAAATAAATCTCAAAACGTAAAACAGTTGATCTTAGATGGCGAAGCAATCAGTTGGTCCCAGAAGGTCCAACGCACTAAAAAAATACATTATATTCCCTATTCTGAGAAAGTATGCGAAAGTTATCAAAAACCCTCACAGAAACTTCAAAAATCCTAAAAACGGTTATTAGAGTGTTTGGATGATACAAACACGCCAAAATCTCCAGATTATTATCTTATCCATGGTTAGGTTTTACTGATTAGGGTTTTGTGATTAGGTTATATGGTTTAGTGTTTTTTTACTGTTTACGATTTATTGTTAGTGTTTATGGTTAGTATTTAGGGCATATGGTGAAGGAATAGGTGTAGATTATATTGGGTTTGGCTTTTGTATTTATTGTTTAAGGTTTAATGTAGGGGTGAGCACGGTACGGTTCGGCTCGGTTTTTGGCCATAACCGAAACCGAAACCGAATGATTCGGTTTTTAAAGGTGTCGGTACCGAACGGTTTTTATCGGTTCGGTTTTTTCGGTTTTCGGTTCGCTATATGTTCGGTTCGGTTTTTTTCGGTTTTGGTATGTGTTTAGTTCGATAGTTGGATATATTTTAAATGCGTGTACTTAAGACATTTTATTTTCTAACAAATCCATATATGAAGTGTTTGATTTTCATTTATTAACTCGTGTAGGAAATTGCATTTCTAGAACTTAAATATGTAAACAAATAATTTCAAAGAAATATTTATAAAATTTAATGTGTATACTTTACTTTCAACAAATATTAATAAAAGAAAGATTTTTTAAAATATATCGACTAATGACTGATGTAAGAATATGTTGAATATTATGACATTTTTAGGGGAGGTGCATGTCATATATGAACATTTTTGTTTTAAAAAATTATTCCATTTTCTCTCCCATTTTCATAATCTCTTCAAGAATATATATTATATTCAAGAATGTCTTAATTTTTGTATTTTTTGCGGTTCGGTTTTTCGGTTCGGTTTAGCATAGAAAAACCGTACCGAACCGAACTTTTTCGGTTTTTTAAAAAGCTTATACCAAACCGAACGGTTTTGTCGGTTTTCGGTTTTTCCGGTTCGGTTTTCTCGGTTTTTTGGATCGGTTCGGTTTTTCGGTTTTATTTTGCTCACCCCTAGTTTAATGTTAGAGGTTTTAGAAATTAGGGTTTAATTTTACAGTTGGTAAAACACTAACAAACCCAAAATACAAAACCCTAATATAAAATATTAAAAACAACTTAAAAGATAACTAAATAAATCTCAAAACGTAAAACAAACGATCTAGGATGACAAAGCTATCTGCTGGTCCCAGTAGGGCCAACGCACTCAAAACAACATATAATATGTACCCTATTCTGTGAAAGTATGTGAAAGATAGCAAAAACCCTCATGGAAACTTCAAAAATCCTGAAAACGGTTTCCAGAGTGTTTGGATGATACAAACGGGCCAAAATCTTCACATTATTATCCTTTTCATGGTTAGGGTTTAATGATTAGGGTTTTTTATTAGGTTATAAGGTTTAGTATTTCTTTTTACGATTTATTGTTAGTGTTATTTAGGGCTTTCGGTGATGAATTAGGAGTAAGTTAGGGTTTAATGCGACGGTCGGTAAAACCCTAAAGGGCCCAAAATACAAAACCCTAAAATAAAATATTAAAAACAACCTAAAAGTCAACTAAATAAATCTCAAAACGTAAAACAGATGATCTTAGATGGCGAAGCGTTCTGTTGGTCCCAAAAGGTCCAACACACTAAAAAAATACATTATATGCCCTATTCTGAGAAAGTATGCGAAAGTTATAAAAAACCCTCACGGAAACTTCAAAAATCCTAAAAACGGTTTTTAGAGTGTTTGGATGATACAAACGCGCCAAAATCTCCAGATTATTATCCTATCCATGGTTAGGTTTTAGTGATTAGGGTTTTGTGATTAGGTTATATGGTTTAGTGTTTATGTTTACGATTTATTGTTAGTGTTTATGGTTAGTATTTAGGGCATATGGTGAAGGAATAGGTGTAGATTATATTGGGTTTGGCTTTTGTATTTATTGTTTAAGGTTTAATGTTAGAGGTTTTAGAAATTAGGGTTTAATTTTACAGTTGGTAAAACCCTAACAAACCCAAAATACAAAACCCTAATATAAAATATTAAAAACGACTTAAAAGTTAACTAAATGCATCTCAAAACGTAAAACAGACGATCTAAGATGGCAAAGCTATTTGCTGGTTCGAGTAGGCCCAACGCACTCAAAAAGCGTATAATATGTACCCTATTCTGTGAAAGTATGTGAAAGTTAGCAAAAACCCTCATGGAAACTTCAAAAATCTTGAAAACGGTTTCTAGAGTGTTTGGATGATACAAACAGGCCAAAATCTTCATATTATTATCCTTTTCATGGTTAGTGTTTTGTTATTATGGTATAAGGTTTACCGTTTCTGTTTACGATTTAGGGCTTTTGGTGATGAATTAGGAGTAAGTTAGGGTTAAGGTTTTGTGTTTTTGGTTTAGGGTATAATGTTAGATATTTTATAAATTAGGGTTTAATACGATGGTTGGTAAAACCCTAACGGGCCCAAAATATGAAACCCTAAAATAAAATATTAAAAACAACCTAAAAGTCAACTAAATAAATCTCAAAACGTAAAATAGATGATCTTAGATGGAGAAGCGACATGTTGGTCCCAGAAGGTCCAACGCACTCAAAAAACATACATTATATGCCTATTCTGAGAAAGTATGCGAAAGTTATCAAAAACCCTCACGAAAACTTCAAAAATCCTAAAAACAGTTTTTAGAGTGTTTGAATGATAAAAACACGCCAAAATCTCCAAATTATTATCCGATCCATGGTTAGGTTTTAGTGATTACGGTTTTGTGATTAGGTTATATGGTTTAGTGTTTATGTTTACGATTTATTGTTAGTGTTTATGGTTAGTATTTAGGGCATATGGTGAAGGAATAGGCGTAGATTATATTGGGTTTGGCTTTTGTACTTATTGTTTAAGGTTTAATGTTAGAGGTTTTAGAAATTAGGGTTTAATTTTACAGTTGGTAAAACCCTAACAAACCCAAAATACAAAACCCTAATATAAAATATTAAAAACGACTTAAAAGTTAACTAAATGCATCTCAAAACGTAAAACAGACGATCTAAGATGGCAAAGCTATCTGCTGGTCCGAGTAGGCCCAACGCACTAAAAAAAGGTATAATATGCACCCTATTCTCTGAAACTATGTGAAAGTTAGAGAAAACCCTCATGGAAACTTCAAAAATCTTGAAAACGGTTTCCAGAGTGTTTGGATAATACAAACGGGCCAAAATCTTCATATTATTATCCTTTTCATGGTTAGGGTTTAATGATTAGGGTTTTGTTATTATGGTATAAGGTTTTGTTATTATGGTATAAGGTTTAGTGTTTCTGTTTTTTATTTATTGTTAGTGTTATTTAGGGCTTTTGGTGATGAATTAGGAGTATGTTAGGGTTAAGGTTTTGTGCGTTTGGTTTAGGGTATAATGTTAGAGATTTTAGAAATTAGGGTTTAATGCGACGGTTGGTAAAACCCTAACGGGCCCAAAATACGAAACCCTAAAATAAAATATTAAAAACAACCTAAAAGCCAACTAAATAAATCTTAAAACGTAAAACAAATGATCTTAGATGGCGAAGTGATCTGTTGGTCCCAAAAGGTCCAACGCACTCAAAAAACATATTTTATATGCCCTATTCTGAGAAAGTATACGAAAGTTATCAAAAACCTCCCGGAAACTTCAAAAATCCTAAAACCGGTTTTTAGAGTGTTTGAATGATGATACAAACACGCCAAAATCTCCAGATTATTATCCTATCCATGGTTAGGTTTTAGTGATTAGGGTTTTGTGATTAGGGTATATGGTTTAGTATTGCTTTTTACGATTTATTGTTAGTGTTTATGGTTAATATTTACGGCATATGGTGATGGATTAGATGTAGATTATATTGGGTTTGGCTTTTGTATTTATTGTTTAAGGTTTAATGCTAGAGGTTTTAGAAATAAGGGTTTAATTTTACAGTTGGTAAAACCCTAACGAACCCAAAATACGATACCCTAATATAAAATATTAAAAACGACTTAAAAGTTAACTAAATAAATCTCAAAACGTAAAACAGACGATCTAAGATGGCAAAGCTATATGCTGGTCCCAGTAGGGCCAACACACTCAAAAAACGTATAATATATGTACCCTATTATGTGAAAGTAAGCAAAAGTTAGCAAAAACCCTCATGGAAACTTCAAAAATCTTGAAAACGGTTTCAGAGTGTTTGGATGATACAAACGGGCCAAAATCTTCACATTATTATCCTTTTCATGGTTATGGTTTAATGATTAGGGTTTCTTATTAGGTTATAAGGTTTAGTATTTCTTTTTAAGATTTATTGTTAGTGTTATTTAGGGCTTTTGGTGATGAATTAGGAGTAAGTTAGGGTTAAGGTTTTGTGTGTTTGGTTTAGGGTATAATGTTAGATATTTTATAAATTAGGGTTTAATACGATGGTTGGTAAAACCCTAACGGGCCCAAAATATGAAACCCTAAAATAAAATATTAAAAACAACCTAAAAGTCAACTAAATAAATCTCAAAACGTAAAATAGATGATCTTAGATGGAGAAGCGACCTGTTGGTCCCAGAAGGTCCAACGCACTCAAAAAACATACATTATATGCCCTATTCTGAGAAAGTATGCGAAAGTTATCAAAAACCCTCACGAAAACTTCAAAAATCCTAAAAACAGTTTTTAGAGTGTTTGAATGATACAAACATGCCAAAATCTCCAAATTATTATCCGATCCATGGTTAGGTTTTAGTGATTAGGGTTTTGTGATTAGGTTATATGGTTTAGTGTTTCTGTTTACGATTTATTGTTAGTGTTTATGGTTAGTATTTAGGGCATATGGTGAAGGAATAGGCGTAGATTATATTGGGTTTGTCTTTTGTTTTTATTGTTTAAGGTTTAATGTTAGAGATTTTTGAAATTAGGGTTTAATTTTACAGTTGGTAAAACCCTAACAAACCCAAAATACAAAACCCTAATATAAAATATTAAAAACGACTTAAAAGTTAACTAAATAAATCTCAAAACGTAAAACAGACGATCTAAGATGGCAAAGCTATCTGCTGGTCCGAGTAGGCCCAACGCACTCAAAAAAGGTATAATATGCACCCTATTCTCTGAAACTATGCGGAAGTTAGAGAAAATCCTCATGGAAACTTCAAAAATCTTGAAAACGGTTTCCAGAGTGTTTGGATGATACAAACGGGCCAAAATCTTCATATTATTATCCTTTTCATGGTTAGGGTTTAATGATTAGGGTTTTGTTATTATGGTATAAGGTTTTGTTATTATGGTATAAGGTTTAGTGTTTCTGTTTTTGATTTATTGTTAGTGTTATTTAGGGCTTTTGGTGATGAATTAGGAGTAAGTTAGGGTTAAGGTTTTGTGCGTTTGGTTTAGGGTATAATGTTAGAGATTTTAGAAATTAGGGTTTAATGCGACGGTTGGTAAAACCCTAACAGGCCCAAAATACGAAACCCTAAAATAAAATATTAAAAACAACCTAAAAGTCAACTAAATAAATCTCAAAACGTATAACAGATGATCTTAAATGGGGAAGCGATCTGTAGGTCCCAGAAGGTCAAACGCACTCAAAAAACATATATTATATGCCTAATTTTTAGAAAGTATGTGAAAGTTATCAAAAATCCTCCCGAAACTTCAAAAATCCTAAAAACGGTTTTTAGAGTGTTTGGATGTGAAGCCCAGAAAAACCTAAATTGCTAGTTAGTTAGATTAGAGAGTAAAATAAAAGCTATTTATAGTTTTGGGGGGGCTTGAGTGTAATTTTGATAGTTAATACTTTAAGCTAGTTTTTCTTTGGGGTCTAAGTATAATAATTATTAGTTGAGGGGGGATTACTTGCTTAATAACTTATCCACTTTTAGCATTAGGACAAAACGATAGAAACAACAACGCACAGCTCATCCTTGCAAATAGCATGTGCTGGCGTTTGTTTACCCCTCTTAAAGCACATACTTAATATTATCGAAGATAGAGGATAGAGAAGAAAAATTTAAGGGTATACTAAAGAACCCTAGCTAATCAGTAAGAAGAATTTGTACAACTTTTCTTTTAATCAGGTGAGATTTTTTTGATTTCTTGTGTTATTTTAATCAATTAAATATGCTGTACTGGATAATTATAATTACTATTATTGTCCACTGGATTAGGTATTCAGTGGTATAAATTAGGAACTAAGAGTAATAGAAGAATATTCATGAAAAATTAAAGGGAATAAATTGGGTTTAAATATGAATTTAGGGCTTAAGCTGAACAATAAGAACAAATTAGGATGTAATGATCATAGGGTAAAATAGTTTAGGATATAATCAAAACTATATTGTGACTTGCAATTGTTTGTTAACCTGGTTTTTATGATACAATAGTTTTATATTTCAATTACGAGACATTATGTCTGCATTATTTGAGTAACAATTATTGTAATATGCATAATTTGTATTGTAGGTAAACGGCCTACTTCGTCGTTTATCAATAATACTTATTTATCTGTTAATTGTTAATGAGATGCATGATCTTAGTCCTTGTGTACTATATTTGTGATTGCTTCGACATGGTGATATCTTATCACCCTGGGCAGCGGCGGGCTTGCCGGGAATGATAGGATCATCATGATCTATTCTCTTTCGGTGCATGGGCGGAGAGTCCCATGGCCATAGGGTCGTAGGATCGGTGTACCCAGGTTACAACCAATGGGTGATTTAAGGGGTTGAGATGAGATCGATGGCGGTAGATATAAGGAGCCTCTTTCAACGAGGAATACTGTATCCTTACTGTGTAATTAATTATGTGGTTAATTACTATTGTTATTCGGGGTTATTCTTGAACATTCTTATTTGTCATGCATTATATTAATATTACTTATAGATAAATGGAACTATTTTCAAAACTCACCTTCTCACATACTCACTGAGCCTTATAGCTCATCACGTTATTTTAAAACGTCACAGGTGGAGATTTTGGAGGACAGGTATGATTAAAGTTTGGGTTATAAAAGCTAGCTGGATTTTTGCTAGGAGTCTTGTAATATTACTTTTGTTAGGACTTATTGTATAGCCCGAAATGAGCTTACCGCTCCTTTTCGGTTCTAGCATTGTACATAGTATTCCAGTCTAGTTGAGATCTTGTTAACATCCGTTTTTTGTCTTTTCTGTAAAATTTATATAGCTGTGAACTTATTAACGATCTGGCTGATCGTATTTTGTGTAAAATATTTAAGTCACTGTTGTATATTCAAGTTATTAGTTCTTTCTCATCCCAGATTCTAGTTTATTGTATCAAGTTCTAAGTTTCTGTAAATGTATTTTATGTAATTCTTTTGTAACATAAAGTTAAAGACAATGAATTTACTAATACATTTATATTATTGTAGTGCATAATACAGGGACCAAATGAGCAAATTAGAAATATTAAATACTACATTATTTATTTACCTGCGCGAATGAAGGTCTAAGAATGCAAGACCTAATTTGTATTAATTACATGCCATGTTGTATGAGATTTACCTTTTGTTTATGTTTTAAGTTCTCTTCAATTACTGAGTAATTTAATGTTAGCCATCCCTTTAGTTAGATGTTGAAACATAATGTTGTGTTTATTATTAATTAACTTAAAGGACTGCTTGCACAACTAGGTAATTAATAAGAAAGTAAAACACTAATTAATACATTTTGTTTGCCTGATTTTTTTAATCTGTCATTTGTTATTGCCAACTTAAAATCTAGTTGTTTAGGGGGAGTAAAATGAAGTCAATAATAATAGTAAAGTTAGTAGGAAACTGAAACTGTTGAATTTGCTGATCCTGTAATTGCACATTAAACTAAATTTTTCTAAGGAATAAGGACCAATACTGGAATAACCTTTTAGGGCATTACAATTAAGTGGTATCAGAGCTTGAAATTTGTTATTTTAAGTGTAGCTGGGATAGGTTCCTCGGTCTGTAGGTAAAAGGTGTTTGTAGGTCAGTAGATGAATTCTAAGTGTTTAGCTTATAAAATGATATATGTCAGGCATAATTTTACTGTGATAAAGTTTTGGCTTCAATATATGAGTTACAAAGTATTTACGTTTATATCTTAGTGTAATCAGATGGCAGAACCACCACCTAGAGGAAGAGACAGGCGTCGTAGAAATATACCTGAACCTGAAATAGCAGAGACACCACCTGTTACAGAACAAGTATTGGATCGTGTCGCGACAGCATTAGATAGAATGGCTGCTTTATTGGAACGTCAAGCAAGGAAAGTGCCGAATGTTAATGAGGGTGATAATTTGCAAGATCGGAATAGAAACGCTGATGGATACATGCTAGAACGCTTCTTGAAATATCGGCCACCAACTTTTAGAGGAGAACCAGATGATGAGAAGGCAGAGTCTTGGCTTGATGGGGTCGAAAATATTTACAATGCATTGAATTATCCAGATGGCAAGAAACTTACATTTGCTGTGTTTATATTAGAAGATGCTGCTCGACATTGGTGGAGGACCGTGAAACTGAGGTGGGATCGTGATCATACTGAACACCCTTTGGCAAATTTCGTACGAGAATTCAAGGACAAATTTATCCCTCAAATTGTACGAGAAAAGCGCGAAGAAGAGTTTATTTCCCTCAGACAAGGAGATATGACAGTAGCTCGGTATGAAGCTCGTTTCAATAAGCTATCACAATTTGCTCCAGAGATGGTTCAAACTGAAGGAAAAAGAATTACGCGATTTATCAAGGGCCTTCGATCAGAAATTCAAGACAGCCTTGCACCATTTCAGTTTACTACATATTCTGAAGCAATTGAGGCAGCATGTCGTGTTGAAAGAAGGAAGGAAGAATCAGTGAGGTACATGAGTGGACGAAATAAGAGGCCTTTCCCATTGCAATGGCAACCAAAGCAAAATTCGAACAAAACAAATAATGTAAATGTAAACTACAGTGGCTCCTCGAATAATCAAGTTCGACAACATTGCTCTTATTGTGATCGAAGTGGACATTTACAAGAAAATTGTTGGAGGAAATCTGGAAATTGTACGGGTTGTGGTAGCGATAAACATATGGTTAAAGACTGTCCGAAGTATCAGAACATTCAAAGTAAGGGAACTCAAGGGAACCAGTAGCAAATACTTCCAAACCACGTTCTCAAGGTCGAATGTACGCCATTGATCAAAATGAGTTGCCTGATGCAGCCACTATTGTAGAAGGTAATCTCTCAATTCTAAACCAACTATGTAAAATATTAATTGATACTGGAGCAACACATTCATTTATTTCACCACCTTGTTTGCATCGTACTAATAAATTAATTGATAAGCTACCTTATATGCTTGAAGTTAGTACACCTAACAGATTCAGTTTGTAAGACGTGTGAGGTAATTATTGGGGGTCAGAACTATCCGGTTGATCTTATCTTACTTCCTATCAAAGGGTATGAAATTATTTTAGGAATGGATTGGCTTGAAAAACATCACGCTAATTTAGATTGCCGCTCTAAGAAAGTCAAGTTCTGCATTCCGGGAAGACCAGTCGTGGAATTATTCGGGGATAAAACATTGCCGAGGATATCGTTTATTTCCGCGATTAAAACATCAAGGTTAATTCAACAAGGATGTGTGGGGTATCTCGCTTATTTAATCAACACCAATGATGATAAGTTGAAACTACATGAAGTCCCAGTAGTTAAAGAATATCCAGATGTTTTTCCAGAAGAATTGACTACATTACCACATGAAAGAGAGATAGAATTTGTGATTGAATTACAGTCGGGAACAACACCTATATCGAGAGCTCCTTATCGAATGGCTACTACCGAACTTAAAGAACTCAAAATGCAATTACAGGATTTATTGGAGAAAGGATTTATTCAACCAAGCTCATCTCCTTGGGGTGCGCCAGTTTTGTTTGTGAAGAAAAAAGACGGTACGTTACGATTATGTGTCGATTATCGAGGGATCAACCAAATGACCATCAAGAATAAATATCCGTGGCCGCACATCGATGAATTATTTGATCAGCTATCAACTTCGAATCCGGAAAGATGACATTCCAAAGACAGCTTTTAGAACCCGTTATTGTCATTATGAATTTATGGTCATGCCGTTTGGATTGACGAATGCTCCTGCTGCCTTCATGGACTTAATGCACCGTATATTTAGGACATTGAGTACATTTATGATATGGGACAAGTGGATCAATGGTAAGAGTATACAACAGATCTTGGACATTGAGTTGGGGAAGCAAAATATAAATAGTAACAGGACTATCAGTGATTTTTATGGGAGAGAAAGGTGGAGGCTTCCTCCTTGCATAGGTAAGGCTTTACCTATTATTCATAATGTAAAGTTAAACGAAAACCCTGACAAGAAAATATGGGAACACAATATCAAACAGAAGTTTTCGTTTAAAAAAACTTTGTCAAGTATTAGTGAAGTTAAAGAGCATGTGAATTGGAGTTTAATTGTGTGGAACAGGTTATGTATTCCCAGGTGCTTGTTTATTACTTGGGTAGCTGCTCAAGATAGACTCCCAACAAAAAATAGAATGCTTAGTTGGGGGCTACAAGTCAATCCTTTATGTGAGTTTTGCCTTAATGGAGTAGAAGATAGGGACCACATAATCCTATCTTGTTCTTTTACGCAGAGGATTTTAAAGAAGGTGATGGAGCTTATTGGCTTGTCAATTGCAGTCTCGGATTTTCAGTCTTTGATCAACTCGTTTCTGCTGATTCAAAGTAAAGAACATCAAAGTATCGTAAGTTTAATTTTCACTTCTTATGTGTATTGTATTTGGAGTGAACGCAATGGTAGAAGTCACGGGGGCTTAATGCGAAATGAGGAGCAAATAGAGAAGGAGATTAAATTGATGATATATGCTAGATTACAATGCTTTAAGCTAAAAGGAAAAGACGCAAGAGTAGTCCTAGAAAAGTTAGTGAATGGGCCTTAGTAGTGGGCCTCTTGTAATTTTCTTTTATATTTAATTTAAATGTAATGTAATGTCTCTAATGGGCTTTAATATGTAGGCTTGAAAAGTTGTAATGGATATGGTTTGTTGAGCTTTTAATGAAAAAGTTTTGGTTTGCCGATCAAAAAAAAAAAAAGTTCTTCAATTACTGAGAAAAAATCAGTTGTTTGCAAAGTTTAGCAAATGTGAGTTTTGGTTGCAGAAGTTTCCTTTTTAGGCCATGTAATATCAAGACAAGGCCTCAGTGTGGATCTGATGAAAGTAGAATCAGTTTTAGCGTGGAAACAACCAGAAAATGTCACAGAGATACGGAGTTTTCTTGGACTGGCGGGATACTATCGTCGATTTGTGAAAGATTTCTCGGAGATTACTGGTCATCTTATAAAGCTTACGCAAAAAAAGATGAAATTTACCTGGGATGAAAAATGTGAAAAAAGCTTCCAGGATTTGAAGAAAAGATTGACTACTGCACCAATTCTTGCATTACCTGATGGAACTGAAAGTTTTGGGGTTTATAGTGACGCATCGAAAGAGGGTCTTGGGTGTGTATTAATGCAAAATGGGAGAGTAATTTCCTATGCCTCACGAAAGTTAAAACCGTATGAGCAAAATAACCCGACACATGATATGGAGTTGGCTGCCATTGTGTTTGCTTTGAAGAAATGGAGGCATTATCTTTGGGTAACTGTATTTGAAATATTTACTGATTTGGTGTGAAACTGGGAAAAATGTCATTTTATGGTTCGTGAAGGTATAGTGTTGGGTCACAAGGTTTCAAGTGCATGCTTAGAAGTTGATCGTGCTAAGATTGAGGTAATAAAAACTCTTCCCCCTCCCAATCTGTAAAAGAGGTAATAAGTTTTTTTAGGCCATGCTGGGTTTTATCGCCGTTGCATCAAAGAGTTTTACAAGATTACAAAACCTTCGTGTAACTTACTCGAAAAGGATACCAAATTCCTTTTTGATGAAGCTTGCATGAAGGCATTTCAAGAGTTAAAGGAGAAGCTTATCACTGCACCTATTGTATTACCTCCTGATTGGAAGATTCCATTTGAAGTTATGTGTGATGCTAGTGATTTAGCTATGGGTGTTGTGTTGGGTCAAAGAAAGAATAAGGTATTTCACTCTATCTATTATGAGAGTAAGACCTTCACTAGTGCTCAGATTAATTATACAGTGATTGAGAAGGAACTTTTAGCGGTTGTTTATGCCTTTGACAAATTTCGTTCCTATCTTCTTGGGGCGATGGATGGAACTCCTAAATGATTACAAGTGCACAATTAGTTACCTTCCAGGAAAAGCTAATGTTGTGGCAGATGCGCTAAGTCGGAAAGCAAGTATTGCAGAGTTGGTTGTCAAGGAAAGGGAGCTACTGGAGGAAGTAAGTTTTTGGAAACCAAATCCAATTCAGACGGGAATTTTGTTTGCAAATTTACACGTGAAACACGTCATATTATCTCAGATTCGAGAACTTCAACAAAGTGACGAGTACCTTCAAAAGATGAAGGGGCGAATGGAACCAAGTAAACCAGACTTTAAATTGGGGGAAGATGGTATATTACGTTTTCAAAATAGAATTTGTGTTCCTGCTGAACCGAAGTTAAAAACTGAAATACTCCAAGAAGCTCATAACTCAAGATATACAATCCATCCAGGAGAAAATAAAATGTATCAGGATTTACGGAAAAGTTTATGGTGGAATAACATGAAAATAGAAATTGCTGAGTTCGTATCGAGATGTCTCACTTGTCAACGAGTTAAAGCCGAGCATCAGCGCCCATCGGGGTTACTTCAACCATTATCTATACCTGAGTGGAAATGGGAACATGTAACCATGGACTTCGTCACAGATTTGCCAAGAACACCTCATGGGTTCGATGCAATATGGGTAGTGGTAGATAGGTTAACTAAGACGTCTCATTTTATAGCCATGAACAAGAAGGAATCTCTCGAGAAACTAGCTGAGAAGTACATCTCTAACATCGTAAGATTGCATGGTGTGCCAAGTAGTATAGTCTCCGACAGAGATCCAAGATTCACATCCAGATTTTGGAAACAACTTCAGGTAGCACTTGTCTCTAAGTTGAACTTTAGTACATCGTCACATCCTCAGACCGATGGCCAGTCTGAAAGAACAATTCAGATTCTTGAAGATTTATTGCGTGCATGCGTAATGGACTTTGGAGGAAGCTGGGAGAAGCATCTATCTTTTGCCAAGTTCGCATACAACAATAGCTATCAATCAACTATTGGTATGGCCCCATACGAAACACTTTACGGACGCAGGTGCCGATCTCCTTTATATTGGGATCAAGTTGGTGAAATGAAGATTATATCCACTGATTTATTACCTGAGCATCTCGAAATGATTGAGAAGTTCGCCTAATCCGGAAAAGGATGCTTACATCCCAGAGTCGACAGAAAAATTACGCCGATAAAAGAAGGAAAGTTTTAGAGTTCAGAATTGGAGATTATGTATTTTTAAAAATATCTCCACGTAAGGGAATTATAAGACGTGGTAAAGGGGGAAAATTAAGCCCGGGATATGTGGGACCGTTTGAAATTACAGAAAGGATTGGCCAAGTCGCTTATAGATTATCCCTGCCACCAAATTTGGCTAAGATCCATCTTGTTTTCCACGTCTCAGTGTTAAAGAAGTATAATTCAGATCCGTCACATGTATTAGAACCTGAATCTTTAGAGTTGCGAGACAACTTAATTTACGAAGAGAGACCGATTAGAATTCTGGATCACAAATTGCAAGAACTTCGCACAAAGAATATTCCGTTGGTAAAGAAAGGTGTTGTGGAAGCATCATGGAACTGAAGAAGCTACATGGGAAAGGCAAGAAGAGATACAAGTCAGATATCCTGACCTATTTCCAAAGCCATGTAGATATTTCGGGGACGAAATTATTTTAAGTGGGGGAGAGTGTGAAGCCCAGAAATACCTAAATTGCTAGTTAGTTAGATTAGAGAGTCAAATAAAAGCTATTAATATTTTTGGGGGGGCTTGAGTGTAATTTTGATAATTAATACTCTAAGCTAGTTTTTCTTTGGGGTCTAAGTATAATAATTATTAGTTGAGGGGTGGGATTACTTGCTTAATAACTTATCCACTTTTAGCATTAGGACAGAAGGATAGAAACAACAACGCACAACTCATCCTTGCAAATAGCAGGTGCTGGCGTTTGTTTACCCCTCTTAAAACACATACTTAATATTATCGAAGATAGAGGATAGAGAAGAAAAATTTAAGGGTATACTAAAGAACCCTAGCTAATCAGTAAGAAGAATTTGTACAACTTTTCTTTTAATCAGGTGAGATTTTTTTGATTTCTTGTGTTATGTTAATCAATTGAATATGTTCTACTGGATAATAATTATAATTACTATTATTGTCCACTGGATTAGGTATTCAGTGGTATAAATTAGGAACTAAGAGTAATAGAAGAATAATCATGAAAAATTACAGGGGATAAATTGGTTTATATATGAATTTAGGGATTAAGCTGAACAATAAGAACAAATTAGGATGTAATGATCATAGGGTAAAATAGTTTAGGATATAATCAAAACTATATTGTGACTTGCAATTGTTTGTTAACCTGGTTTTTATGATACAATAGTTTTATATTTCAATTACGAGACATTATGTCTGCATTATTTGAGTAACAATTATTGTAATATGCATAATTTGTATTGTAGGTAAACGGCGTACTTCGTCGTTTATCAATAAAACTTATTTATCTGTTAATTGTTAATGAGATGCATGATCTTAGTCCTTGTGTACTATATTTGTGATTGCTTCGACATGGTGATATCTTATCACCCTGGGCAGCGGTGGGCTTGCCGGGAATGATAGGATCATCATGATCTATTCCCTTTCGGTGCATGGGCGGAGAGTCCCATGGCCATAGGGTCGTAGGATCGGTGTACCCAGGTTACAACCAATGGGTGATTTAAGGGGTTGAGATGAGATCGATGGCGGTAGATATAAGGAGCCTCTTTCAACGAGGAATACTGTATCCTTACTGTGTAATTAATTATGTGGTTAATTACTATTGTTATTCGGGGTTATTCTTGAACATTCTTATTTGTCATGCATTATATTAATATTACTTATAGATAAATGGAACTATTTTCAAAACTCACCTTCTCACATACTCACTGAGCCTTATAGCTCATCACGTTATTTTAAAACGTCACAGGTGGAGATTTTGGAGGACAGGTATGATTAAAGTTTGGGTTATAAAAGCTAGCTGGATTTTTGCTAGGAGTCTTGTAATATTACTTTTGTTAGGACTTATTGTATAGCCCGAAATGAGCTTACCGCTCCTTTTCGGTTCTAGCATTGTACATAGTATTCCAGTCTAGTTGAGATCTTGTTAACATCCGTTTTTTGTCTTTTCTGTAAAATTTATATAGCTGTGAACTTATTAACGATCTGGCTGATCGTATTTTGTGTAAAATATTTAAGTCACTGTTGTATATTCAAGTTATTAGTTCTTTCTCATCCCAGATTCTAGTTTATTGTATCAAGTTCTAAGTTTCTGTAAATGTATTTTATGTAATTCTTTTGTAACATAAAGTTAAAGACAATGAATTTACTAATACATTTATATTATTGTAGTGCATAATACAGGGACCAAATGAGCAAATTAGAAATATTAAATACTACATTATTTATTTACCTGCGCGAATCTAATTTGTATTAATTACATGCCATGTTGTATGAGATTTACCTTTTGTTTATGTTTTAAGTTCTCTTCAATTACTGAGTAATTTAATGTTAGCCAACCCTTTAGTTAGATGTTGAAACATAATGTTGTGTTTATTATTAATTAAATTAAAGGACTGCTTGCACAACTAGGTAATTAATAAGAAAGTAAAACACTAATTAATACATTTTGTTTACCTGATATTTTTTTATCTGTCATTTGTTATCGCCAACTTAAAATCTAGTTGTTTAGGGGGAGTAAAATGAAGTCAATAATAATAGTAAAGTTAGTAGGAAACTGAAACTGTTGAATTTGCTGATCCTTTAATTGGTCATTAAACTAAATTTTTCTAAGGAATAAGGACCAATACTGGAATAACCTTTCAGGGCGTTACATTGGATGATACAAACACGCCAAATTCTCCAAATTATTATCCTATCCATGGTTAGGTTACAGTGATTAGGGTATATGGTTTACAGATTCTGTTTACGATTTATTGTTAGTGTTTATGGTTAATATTTAGGGCATATGTTGATGGATTAGGTGTAGATTATATTAGGTTTTGCTTTTGTATTTATTGTTTAAGGTTTAATGCTAGTGGTTTTAGAAATTAGGGTTTAATTTTACAGTTGGTAAAACACTAACGAACCCAAAATACGAAACCCTACTATAAAATATTAAAAACGACTTAAAAGTTACCTAAATAAATCACAAAACGTAAAACAGACGATCTAAGATGACAAAGCTATCTGCTGGTCCCAGTAGGGCCAACGTACTCAAAAAACGTATAATATGTACCCTATTCTGTGAAAGTATGCGAAAGTTAGCAAAAACCCTCATGGAAACTTCAAAAATCTTGAAAACGGTTTCTAGAGTGTTTTGATGATACAAACGGGCAAAAATCTTCACATTATTATCCTTTTCATGGTGAGGGTTTAATGATTAGGGATTTTTTTATTAGGTTATAAGGTTTAGTATTTCTCTTTACGATTTATTGTTAGTGTTATTTAGGGCTTTTGGTGATGAATTAGGAGTAAGTTAGGGTTAAGGTTTTGTGTCTATGGTTTAGGGTGTAATGTTAGAGATTTTAGAAATTATGGTTTAATGCGACGGTTGGTAAAATCCTAAAGGGCCCAAAATACGAAACCCTAAAATATAATATTAAAAACAACCTAAAAGTCAACTAAATAAAACTCAAAACGTAAAACAGATGATCTTAGATGGTGAAGCGATCTGTTGGTTCCAGAAGGTCCAACGCACTAAAAAAAATACATTATATGCCCTATTCTAAGAAAGTATGCGAAAGTTATCAAAAACTCTCCCGTAAACTTCAAAAATCCTAAAAATGATTTTTATAGTGTTTGGATGATACAAACACGCCAACATCTCCAGATTATTATCTTATACATGGTTAGGTTTTAGTGATTAGGTTATATGGTTTAGTGTTTCTGTTTACGATTTATTGTTAGTGTTTTATGGTTAGTATTTAGGGCATATGGTGATGGAATAGGTGTAGATTATATTGGGTTTGGTTTTTGTATTTATTGTTTAAGGTTTAATGTTAGAGGCTTTAGAAATTAGGGTTTAATTTTACAGTTGGTAAAACCCTAACAAACCAAAAATACGAAACCCTAATATAAAATATTAAAAACGACTTAAAAGTTAACTAAATAAATCTCAAAACGTAAAACAGACGATCTAAGATGGCAAAGCTATCTATTGGTCCCAGTAGGCCCAACGCACTCAAAAAACATATAATATGTATCCTATTTTGTGAAAGTATGTGAAAGTTATCAAAAACCCTCCCGGAAACTTCAAAAATCTTGAAAACGGTTTCCAGAGTGTTTGGATGATACAAACGGGCCAAAATCTTCATATTATTATCCTTTTCATGGTTAGGGTTTTGTTATTAGGGTATAAGGTTTAGTGGTTCTATTTACGATTTATTGTTAGTGTTATTTAGGGCTTTTGGTGATGAATTAGGAGTAAGTTAGGGTTAAGGTTTTGTGTGTATGGTTTAGGGTATAATGTTAGAGATTTTAGAAATTAGGGTTTAATGCGACGGTTGGTAAAACCCTAAAGGGCCTAAAATACGAAACCCTAAAATAAAATATTAAAAACAACCTAAAAGTCAACTAAATAAATTTCAAAACGTAAAACAGATGATTTTAGATGGCGAAGCGATCTGTTGGTCCCAGAAGGTCCAACGCACTCAAAAAACATATATTATATGCCCTATTCTGAGAAAGTATGCGAAAGTTAGCAAAAACCCTCCCGGAAACTTCAAAAATTCTAAATACGGTTTTTAGAGTGTTTGGATGATACAAACACGCCACAATCTCCAGATTATTATCATGTCCATGGTTAGGTTTTAGTGATTAGGGTTTTGTGATTAGGTTATATGGTTTAGTGTTTCTGTTTACGATTTACTGTTATTGTTTATGGTTAGTTTAGGGCATATGGTGATGGATTAGATGTAGATTAGACTGGGTTAGGCTTTTGTATTTATTGTTTAAGGTTTAATGTTAGAGGTTTTAGAAATTAGGGTTTAATTTTATAGTTGGTAAAACCCTAACGAACCCAAAATATGAAACCCTAATATAAAATGTAAAAAACGACTTAAAAGTTAACTAAATAAATCTCAAAACGTAAAACAAACGATCTAAGATGGCAAAGCTATCTGTTGGTCCCAGTAGGCCCAACACACTAAAAAAAACATATAATATGTACCCTATTTTGTGAAAGTATGCGAAAGTTAGCAAAAACCCTCATGGAAACTTCAAAAATCTTGAAAACGGTTTCCAGAATGTTTGGATGATACAAACGGGCCAAAATCTTCACATTATTATCCTTTTCATGGTTAGGGATTAACGAATAAGGTTTTATTGTTAGGGTATAAGGTTTGGTGTTCCCGTTTACGATTTATTTCTAGTGTTATTTAAGGATTTTGGTGATGAATTAGGAGTAAGTTAGGGTTATGGTTTTGTGTTTATGGTTTAGGGTATAATGTTAGAGATTTTAGAAATTAGGGTTTAATGCGACGGTTGGTAAAACCCTAACGGACCCAAAATACGAAACCCTAAAATAAAATATTAAAAACAATCTAAAAGTCAACTAAATAAATCTCAAAACGTCAAAAAGATGATCTTAGATGGCGAAGCGATCTGTTGGTCCCAGAAGGTCCAACACACTCAAAAAACATATATTATATGCCCTATTCTGAGAAAGTATGCGAAAGTTAGCGAAAACCCTCCCGAAAACTACAATAATCCTAACAACGGTTTTTAGTGTGTTTGTTTGATAAAACACGCCAAAATCTTCACATTATTATCCTATCCATAATAGGGTTTAGTGATTAGGGTATAGGGTTTAGTGTTTCTGTTTACGATTTATTGTTAGTGTTTATGGTTAGTATTTAGGGCATATGGTGATGGCTTAGGTGTAGATGATATTGGGTTTGGCTATTTTATTTATTGTTTATTGTTTAATGTTAGAGGTTTTAGAAATTAGGGTTCAATTTTAAGGTTGGTAAAACCCTAACAAACCCAAAATACGAAACCCTAAAATAAAATATTAAAAACGACTTAAAAGTTAACTAAATAAATCTTAAAACGTATAACAGACGATCTAAGATGGCAAAGCTATCTATTGGTCCCAGTAGGCCCAACGCACACAAAAAACGTATAATATGTATCCTATTCTATGAAAGTATGCGAAAGTTAGGAAAAACCCCTTTGAAACTTCAAAAATCTTTAAAACAGTTATAGAGTGTTTGGATGATACAAACGCGCCAAAATCTTCACATTATTATCCTTTCCATGGTTAAGGTTTAATGATTACGGTTTTGTTATTAGGGTACAGGTTTTACTGTTTCTGTTTACGATTCATTGTTAGTGTTATTTAGGGATTTTGGTGATGGATTAGGTGTAAGTTAGGGTTAAGGTTTTGTGTTTATAGTTTAGGGTATAAAGTTAGAGATTTTAGAGATTAGGGTTTAATGCGCCGGTTGGTAAAACCCTAATGGACCCAAAATACGAAACCCAAAATTAAAATACTAAAAACGACCTAAAAGTCAGCTAAATAAATCTAAAAATGTAAAATAGATGATCGATCTGTTTGTCCCAGAAGGTCCAACGCAGTCAAAAAACATATATTATATACCCTATTCTGTGAAAGTATGCAAAAGTTAGTAAATACCCTCCCGAAAACTTCAAAAATCCTAAATGCGGTTTTTAGAGAGTTTGGATGATACAAACGCGCCAAAATCTTCATATTATTATCCTATCTATGGTTAGGGTTGAGTGATTAGGGTTATGTGATTAGGGTATAGGGTTTAGTGTTTCTGTTTACGAATTATTGTTAGTATTTATGGTTAGTATTTAGGGCATATTGTGATGGATTAGGTGTAGATTATATTGGGTTTGGCTTTTGTATTTATTGTTTAAGGTTTAACTGATAGAGGTTTTAGAAAGTAGGGTTTAATTTTACAGTTGTTAAAAGCCTAACGAACCCAAAATACGAAACCCTAAAATAAAATATTAAAAACGACTTAAAAGTTAACTACATAAATCTCAAAATGTAAAACAGACGATCTAAGATGGCAAAACTATTTGTTGGTCCCAGTAGGCCCAACACACTCAAAAAACATATAATATGTACCCTATTCTGTGTAAGTATGCGGAAGTTAGCAAAAACCTTCCCAGAAACTTTAAAAATCTTGAAAACGGTTTTCAGAGTGTTTGGATGATACAAACACACCAAAATCTTCACATTATTATCCTTTCCATGGTTAGGGTTTAATGATTACGATTTTGTTATTAGGGTATAGGGTTTAGTGTTTTTGTTTATGATTTATTGTTAGTGTTATTTCAGGATTTTGGTGATGGATTAGGTGTAAGTTAGGGTTAAGTTTTTGTGTTTATGGTTTAGGGTATAATGTTAGAGATTTTAGAAATTAGGGTTTAATGCGACGGTTGGTAAAACCCTAACGGACCCAAAATATGAAACCCTGAAATAAAATATTAAAACAACCTAGTCAACTAAATAAATATCAAAACGTAAAACAAATGATCTAAGATGGCAAAGCTATCTGTTGGTCCCAGTAGGCCCAACGCACACTAAAAACATATAATATGTACCCTATTCTGTGAAAGTATGCGAAAGTTAGCAAAAACCCTCACAGAAACTTCAAAAATCCTAAAAACGGTTTTTAGAGTGTTTGGATGATACAAACGCGCCATAATCTTCACATTATTATCCTATCCATGATTAGGGTTTAGTGATTAGGGTATAGAGTTTAGTGTTTCTGTTAACGATTTATTGTTAGTGTTTATGGTTAGTATTTAGGGAGTATGGTGATGGATTAGGTGTAGATTATATTGTGTTAGGCCTTTGTATTTATTGTTTAAGGTTTAATGTTAGAGGTTTTAGAAATCAGGGTTTAATTTTACAGTTGGTAAAACCCTACGAACCCAAAATATGAAACCCTAAAATAAAATATTAAAAATGTCCTAAAAGGTAACTAACTAAATCTCAAAACGTAAAACAGACTAGCTAAGATGGAAAATGTATCTGTTGGACCCAGTAGGCCCAACGCACTAAAAAAACATATAATATGTACCCTATTCAGAGAAAGTATGCTAAAGTTAGCAAAAACCCTCCCGGAAACTTCAAAAATCTTGAAAACAGTTTTCAGAGTGTTTGGAAGATACAAACGCGCCAAAGTCTTCACGTTACTATCATTTCCATGGTTAGGGTTTTGTGATTAGGTTATAGGGTTTAGTGTTTCTGGTTGTTAGTGTTATTTAGGGCTTATGGTGATGGATTAGGTTTCAGTCAGCGTTAATTAAGGTTTTGTGTTTATGGTTTAGGGTATAATGTTAGAAATTTTAGAAATTAGGGTTTAATTCGACGGTTGGTAAAACACTAACGGGCACAAAATACGAAACCATATAATAAAATATTAAAAACAACCTAAAAGTCAACTAAATAAATCACAAAACTTAAAACACATGATCTTAGATGGCGAAGAAATCTATTGGTCCCTAAAGGCCCAACACACTCAAAAACATATATTATGTGCCCCATTCTGAGAAAGTATGCAAAAGTTAGCAAAAATCCTACCGAAAACTTTAAAAAATCTTGAATATTTTCTGAGTTTTTAGATGATACAAACGCGCCAAAATCTTCACATTATTATCCTTTCCATGGTTAGGTTATAGTGATTTGGGATTTGTGATTAGGGTATTGGCTTAAATGTTTTTGGTTACGATTTATTGTTAGTGGTATTTAGGGCTTATGGTGATGGTATATGTGTAAGTTAGGGTTAAGGTTTTGTGTTTATGGTTTGAGGTATAATGTTAGAGATGTTAGAAATTAGGGTTTAATGCGACGGTTGGTAAAACCCTAACGGGCCCAAAATACAAAATCCTAAATTAAATTTTTAAAATGACTTAAAAGTCAAATAAATAAATCTCAAAATGTAAAACAGACAGCCTTAGATGGCGAAGAAAATCTGTTGGTCCCAGACTGCCCAACGCACTTATAAAACATATATTATGTGCCATATTCTGAGAAATTATGCTAAAGTTAGACAAAACCCTCCCGTTAACTTCAAAAATCCTAAAAACAGTTTTTTGAGTGTTAAGATGATACAAAAGAGCCAAATGTTCACATTATTATCCTTTCCATGGTTAGGGTTTAGTGATTAGGGTTTTGGTATTAGGGTATAGGGTTTAGTGTTTCTGGTTACGGTTTATTGTTAGTGTTTATCATTAGTATTTAGGGCTTATGGTGATGGATTAGTGTGTAGGTTATATTGGGTTAGACTTTTGTATTTATTGTTTAAAGTTAATGTTAGAGGTTTTAGAAATTAGGTTTTAATTTTACGGTTGGTCAAACCCCTAACAGACCCAAAATACGGTTTTCAGAGCGTTAGAAAGATACAAACGCGCCAAAGTCTTCACGTTATTATCATTTTCATGGTTAGGGTTTAGTGATTAGGGTATTAGGTTTGGTGTTTCTGGTTACGATTTATCATTAGTGTTATTTAGGGCTTATGGTGATGGATTAGGTTTAAGTTAGGGTCAAGCTTTTGTGTTTATGGTTTAGGGTATAAAGTTAGAGATTTTAGAAATCAGGGTTTAATGTGATGGTTGGTAAAACCATAACGGAGACAAATTACAAAACCCTATAATATAATATTAAATACAACCTAAAAGTCAACTAAATAAATAGCAAAACGTAAAATAAATGAACTTAGATGGCGAAGCAATCTGGTGGTCCCTAAAGGCCACACACATTCAAAAACATATATTATGTGCCCCATTCTGAGAAAGTATGCGAAAGTTAGCAAAAACCCTCCCGAAAACTTCAAAAATCTTGAAAACGGTTTTTCGAGTGTTTGGATGATACAAACGCGCCAAAATCTTCACAGTATTATCCTTTCCATGGTTAGGTTTTAGTGATTCGGGATTTATGATTAGGGTATAGGGTTAAGTGTTTTTTGTTACGATTTATTGTTAGTGTTATTTAGGGCTTATGGTGATGGATTAGGTGTAAGTTAGGGTTAAGGTTTTTGGTTTATGGTTTGAGGTATAATGTTAGAGATTTTAGAAATTAGGGTTTAATGCGGCGGTTGGTAAAACCCTAACGGACCCAAAATACAAAACCCTAAATTAAATTTTTAAAATGACCTATAAGTCAACTAAATAAATCTCAAAATATAAAACAGATGGACTTAGATGGCGAGGAAAATCTGTTGGTCCCAGATTGCCAAACGCACTTAAAAAATATATATTACGTGCCCTATTCTTAGAAAGTATGAGAAAGTTAGAAAAAAACTTCGCGGAATCTTCAAAAATCCTAAAAATAGTTTTTAGAGTGTTTAGATGATACGAAAGAGCCAAATATTCACGTTATTATCCTTTCCATGGTTAGGGTTTAGTGATTAGGGTTTTGGTATTAGGGTATAGGGTTTAGTGTTTCTGGTTACGGTTTATTGTTAGTGTTTATGGTTAGTAGTTAGGGCTTATGGTGATGGATTAGTGTGTAGGTTATATTGTGTTAGGCTTTTGTATTTATTGTTTAAGGTTTAATATTAGAGGTTTTAGAAATTAGGGTTTAATTTTACGGTTGGTAAAACCCCTAACAGACCCAAAATACGAAACCCTAAAATAAAATGTTAAAAACGACCTAAAAGTTAACTATATAAATCTCAAAACGTAAAACAGTCGATCTAAGATAGCATAGCTATTTGTTGGTCCCAGTAAGCCCAACACACTCAAAAAACATATATTATGTAACCTATTCTGAGAAAGTATGCGGAAGTTAGCAAAAACCCTCCCGGGATCTTCAAAAATCTTGAAAACGGTTTTCAGACTGTTTGGAAGATACAAAGGCGCCAAAATCTTCACGTAATTATCCTTTCCATGGTTAGGGTTTACTTATTAAGGTTTTGTGATTAGGGTATAGGGTTTAGTGTTTCTGGTTACGATGTATTGTTAGTGTTATTTAGGGCTTATGGTGATGGATTAGGAGTAAGTTAGGGTAAAGGTTTTGTTTTTATGGTTTAAGGTATAATGTTAGAGATTTTAAAAAATAGCGTTTAACGCGACGGTAGGTAAAACCCTAACGGACCCAAAATACGATACCCTAAAATAAAATATCAAAAACAACCTAAAAGTCAACTGAATAAATCTCAAAATGTAAAACAGATAATCTAAGATGGCGAAGCTATCTGTTGGTCCTTGAAGGCCCAACACACTCAAAATACATATATTATGTGCCTAATTCTGAGAAAGTATGTGAAAGTTAGCAAAAACCCTCATGGAAACTTAAAAAATCTTGAAAACGATTTTCAGAGTGTTTGGATGATACAAACGCTTCAAAATCTTCAAGTAATTATCCTTTCCATGGTTAGCGTTTTCTGATTAGGCTATAGGGTTTAGTGTTTCTGGTTACGGTTTATTGTTAGTGTTATTTAGGGTATACGGTGATGGATTAGGTGTAAGTTAGGGTTGAGGTTTTGTTTTTATGGTTTGAAGTATAATGTTAGAAATTTTGAAAATTAGGGTTTAATGCGACGGTTGGTAAAACCCTAACGGATCCAAAATACGATACCCTAAAAAATATATAAAAAACAACCTAAAAGTCAACACGTAAAACAGATGATCTTAGATGGTAAAGCTATATGTTGGTCCTAGAAGGCCCAACACACTCAAAATACATATATTATGTACCCCATTCACAGAAAGTATGAGAAAGTCAGCAAAAAACCTCATGAAAATTTCAAAAATTTTGAAAACGGTTTTCAGAGTGTTTGGATGATACAAATGCGCCAAAATCTTCACGTTATTATCTTTTCCATGGTTAGGGTTTAGTGATTAGTGTTTTGTGATTAGGGTATAGGGTTTGGTGATTTTGGTTACTGTTTATCGTTAGTGTTATTTAGGGCTTATGGTGATGGATTAGGTTTAAGTTAGGTTAAGGTTTTGTGTTTATGGTTTAGGGTATAATGTTAGAGATTTTAGAAATTAGGGTTTAATGCGAAGGTTTGTAAAACCCTAACGGAGACAAAATACGGAACCCTATAATATAATATTAAATACAACCTAAAAGTCAACTAAATAAATCGCAAAACGTAAAACAAATGATCTTAGATGGCGAAGCAATCTGTTGGTCCCTAAAGGACACACACATTCAAAACCATATATTATACGCCCCATTCTAAGAAAGTATGAGAAAGTTAGCAAAAACCCTCCCGGAAACTTCAAAAAATCTTGAAAACGATTTTCCGAGTGTTTGGATGATACAAACGCGCCAAAATCTTCACATTATTATCCATTCTATGGTTAGGTTTTAGTGATTCGGATTTGTGATTAGGGTATAGGGTTAAGTGTTTTTTGTTACGATTTATTGTTAGTGTTATTTAGGGCTTATGGTGATGGATTAGGTGTAAGTTAGGGTTAAGGTTTTTTGTTTATGGGTTGAGGTATAATGTTAGAGATTTTAGAAACTAGGGTTTAATGCGACGGTTGGTAAAACCCTAACGGACCAAAAATACAAAACCCTAAATTAAATTTTTAAAATGACCTATAAGTCAACTAAATAAATCTCAAAATATAAAACAGATGGACTTAGATGGCGAAGAAAATCTGTTGGTCCCAGATTGCCGAACGCACTTAAAAAACATATATTACGGGCCCTATTCCTAGAAAGTATGCGAAAGTTAGAAAAAAACTTCCCGGAATCTTCAAAAATCATAAAAACAGTTTTTAGAGTGTTTAGATGATACAAAATAGCCAAATATTCACGTTATTATCCTTTCCATGGTTAGGGTTTAGTGATTAGGGTTTTGGTATTAGGGTATAGGGTTTAGTGTTTCTGGTTACGGTTTATTGTTAGTGTTTATGGTTAGTAGTTAGGGCTTATGGTGATGGATTAGTGTGTAGGTTATATTGTGTTAGGCTTTTGTATTTACTGTTTAAGGTTTAATATTCGAGGTTTTAGAAATTAGGGTTTAGTTTTACGATTGGCAAAACCCCTAACAGACCCAAAATACGAAACCCTAAAATAAAATGTTAAAAACGACCTAAAAGTTAACTATATAAATGTCAAAACGTAAAACAGATGATCTTATATGGTGAAGCTATCTGTTGGTCCTAGACGGCCAAACACACTCAAAATACATAAATTATGTGCCCCATTCATAGAAAGTATGTGAAAGTCAGAAAAACCCTCATGGAAATTTCAAATATCTTGAAAACGGTTTTCAGAGTGTTTGGATGATACAAATGCGCCAAAATCTTCACGTTATTATCTTTTCCATGGTTAGGGTTTAGTAATTAGGGTTTTGTGATTAGGGTATAGGGTTTGGTGATACTGGTTACGGTTTATCGTTAGTGTTATTTAGGGCTTATGGTGATGGATTAGGTTTAAGTTAGGGTTAAGGTTTTGTGTTTATGGTTTAGGGTATAATGTTAGAGATTTTAGAAATTAGGGTTTAATGCGAAGGTTTGTAAAACCCTAACGGAGACAAAATACAGAACCCTATAATATAATATTAAATACAACCTAAAAGTCAACTAAATAAATCGCAAAACGTAAAACAAATGATCTTAGATGGCGAAGCAATCTGTTGGTCCCTAAAGGCCACACATATTCAAAACCATATATTATGTGCCCCATTCTAAGAAAGTATGCGAAAGTTAGCAAAAACCCTCCCGGAAACTTCAAAAAATCTTGAAAACGATTTTCCGAGTGTTTGGATGATACAAACGCGCCAAAATCTTCACATTATTATCCTTTCAATGGTTAGGTTTTAGTGATTCGGATTTGTGATTAGGGTATAGGGTTAAGTGTTTTTTGTTACGATTTATTGTTAGTGTTATTTAGGGCTTATGGTGATGGATTAGGTGTAAGTTAGGGTTAAGGTTTTTTGTTTATGGGTTGAGGTATAATGTTAGAGATTTTAGAAACTAGGGTTTAATGCGACGGTTGGTAAAACCCTAACGGACCAAAAATACAAAACCCTAAATTAAATTTTTAAAATGACCTATAAGTCAACTAAATAAATCTCAAAATATAAAACAGATGGACTTAGATGGCGAAGAAAATCTGTTGGTCCCAGATTGCCCAACGCACTTAAAAAACATATATTACGGGCCCTATTCCTAGAAAGTATGCGAAAGTTAGAAAAAAACTTCCCGGAATCTTCAAAAATCATAAAAACAGTTTTTAGAGTGTTTAGATGATACAAAATAGCCAAATATTCACGTTATTATCCTTTCCATGGTTAGGGTTTAGTGATTAGGGTTTTGGTATTAGGGTATAGGGTTTAGTGTTTCTGGTTACGGTTTATTGTTAGTGTTTATGGTTAGTAGTTAGGGCTTATGGTGATGGATTAGTGTGTAGGTTATATTGTGTTAGGCTTTTGTATTTATTGTTTAAGGTTTAATATTCGAGGTTTTAGAAATTAGGGTTTAGTTTTACGATTGGCAAAACCCCTAACAGACCCAAAATACGAAACCCTAAAATAAAATGTTAAAAACGACCTAAAAGTTAACTATATAAATGTCAAAACGTAAAACAGATGATCTTATATGGTGAAGCTATCTGTTGGTCCTAGACGGCCCAACACACTCAAAATACATATATTATGTGCCCCATTCACAGAAAGTACGTGAAAGTCAGCAAAAACCCTCATGGAAATTTCAAATATCTTGAAAACGGTTTTCAGAGTGTTTGGATGATACAAATGCGCCAAAATCTTCACGTTATTATCATTTCCATGGTTAGGGTTTAGTAATTAGGGTTTTGTGATTAGGGTATAGGGTTTGGTGATTCTGGTTACGGTTTATCGTTAGTGTTATTTAGGGCTTATGGTGATGGATTAGGTTTAAGTTAGGGTTAAGGTTTTGTGTTTATGGTTTAGGGTATAATGTTAGAGATTTTAGAAATTAGGGTTTAATGCGAAGGTTTGTAAAACCCTAACGGAGACAAAATACAGAACCCTATGATATAATATTAAATACAACCTAAAAGTCAACTAAATAAATCGCAAAACGTAAAACAAATGATCTTAGATGGCGAAGCAATCTGGTTGGTCCGTAAAGGACACACACATTCAAAACCATATATTATGCGCCCCATTCTAAGAAAGTATGAGAAAGTTAGCAAAAACCCTCCCGGAAACTTCAAAAAATCTTGAAAACGATTTTCCGAGTGTTTGGATGATACAAACGCGCCAAAATCTTCACATTATTATCCATTCCATGGTTAGGTTTTAGTGATTCGGATTTGTGATTAGGGTATAGGGTTAAGTGTTTTTTGTTACGATTTATTGTTAGTGTTATTTAGGGCTAATGGTGATGGATTAGGTGTAAGTTAGGGTTAAGGTTTTTTGTTTATGGGTTGAGGTATAATGTTAGAGATTTTAGAAACTAGGGTTTAATGCGACGGTTGGTAAAACCCTAACGGACCAAAAATACAAAACCCTAAATTAAATTTTTAAAATGACCTATAAGTCAACTAAATAAATCTCAAAATATAAAACAGATGGACTTAGATGGCGAAGAAAATCTGTTGGTCCCAGATTGCCCAACGCACTTAAAAAACATATATTACGGGCCCTATTCTTAGAAAGTATGCGAAAGTTAGAAAAAAACTTCCCGGAATCTTCAAAAATCATAAAAACAGTTTTTAGAGTGTTTAGATGATACAAAATAGCCAAATATTCACGTTATTATCCTTTCCATGGTTAGGGTTTAGTGATTAGGGTTTTGGTATTAGGGTATAGGGTTTAGTGTTTCTGGTTACGGTTTATTGTTAGTGTTTATGGTTAGTAGTTAGGGCTTATGGTGATGGATTAGTGTGTAGGTTATATTGTGTTAGGCTTTTGTATTTACTGTTTAAGGTTTAATATTCGAGGTTTTAGAAATTAGGGTTTAGTTTTACGATTGGCAAAACCCCTAACAGACCCAAAATACGAAACCCTAAAATAAAATGTTAAAAACGACCTAAAAGTTAACTATATAAATGTCAAAACGTAAAACAGATGATCTTATATGGTGAAGCTATCTGTTGGTCCTAGACGGCCAAACACACTCAAAATACATAAATTATGTGCCCCATTCACAGAAAGTATGTGAAAGTCAGCAAAAACCCTCATGGAAATTTCAAATATCTTGAAAACGGTTTTCAGAGTGTTTGGATGATACAAATGCGCCAAAATCTTCACGTTATTATCTTTTCCATGGTTAGGGTTTAGTAATTAGGGTTTTGTGATTAGGGTATAGGGTTTGGTGATTCTGGTTACGGTTTATCGTTAGTGTTATTTAGGGCTTATGGTGATGGATTAGGTTTAAGTTAGGGTTAAGGTTTTGTGTTTATGGTTTAGGGTATAATGTTAGAGATTTTAGAAATTAGGGTTTAATGCGAAGGTTTGTAAAACCCTAACGGAGACAAAATACAGAACCCTATAATATAATATTAAATACAACCTAAAAGTCAACTAAATAAATCGCAAAACGTAAAACAAATGATCTTAGATGGCGAAGCAATCTGTTGGTCCCTAAAGGCCACACATATTCAAAACCATATATTATGTGCCCCATTCTAAGAAAGTATGCGAAAGTTAGCAAAAACCCTCCCGGAAACTTCAAAAAATCTTGAAAACGATTTTCCGAGTGTTTGGATGATACAAACGCGCCAAAATCTTCACATTATTATCCTTTCAATGGTTAGGTTTTAGTGATTCGGATTTGTGATTAGGGTATAGGGTTAAGTGTTTTTTGTTACGATTTATTGTTATTGTTATTTAGGGCTTATGGTGATGGATTAGGTGTAAGTTAGGGTTAAGGTTTTTTGTTTATGGGTTGAGGTATAATGTTAGAGATTTTAGAAACTAGGGTTTAATGCGACGGTTGGTAAAACCCTAACGGACCAAAAATACAAAACCCTAAATTAAATTTTTAAAATGACCTATAAGTCAACTAAATAAATCTCAAAATATAAAACAGATGGACTTAGATGGCGAAGAAAATCTGTTGGTCCCAGATTGCCCAACGCACTTAAAAAACATATATTACGGGCCCTATTCTTAGAAAGTATGCGAAAGTTAGAAAAAAACTTCCCGGAATCTTCAAAAATCATAAAAACAGTTTTTAGAGTGTTTAGATGATACAAAATAGCCAAATATTCACGTTATTATCCTTTCCATGGTTAGGGTTTAGTGATTAGGGTTTTGGTATTAGGGTATAGGGTTTAGTGTTTCTGGTTACGGTTTATTGTTAGTGTTTATGGTTAGTAGTTAGGGCTTATGGTGATGGATTAGTGTGTAGGTTATATTGTGTTAGGCTTTTGTATTTACTGTTTAAGGTTTAATATTCGAGGTTTTAGAAATTAGGGTTTAGTTTTACGATTGGCAAAACCCCTAACAGACCCAAAATACGAAACCCTAAAATAAAATGTTAAAAACGACCTAAAAATTAACTATATAAATGTCAAAACGTAAAACAGATGATCTTATATGGTGAAGCTATCTGTTGGTCCTAGACGGCCAAACACACTCAAAATACATAAATTATGTGCCCCATTCACAGAAAGTATGTGAAAGTCAGCAAAAACCCTCATGGAAATTTCAAATATCTTGAAAACGGTTTTCAGAGTGTTTGGATGATACAAATGCGCCAAAATCTTCACGTTATTATCTTTTCCATGGTTAGGGTTTAGTAATTAGGGTTTTGTGATTAGGGTATAGGGTTTGGTGATACTGGTTACGGTTTATCGTTAGTGTTATTTAGGGCTTATGGTGATGGATTAGGTTTAAGTTAGGGTTAAGGTTTTGTGTTTATGGTTTAGGGTATAATGTTAGAGATTTTAGAAATTAGGGTTTAATGCGAAGGTTTGTAAAACCCTAACGGAGACAAAATACAGAACCCTATAATATAATATTAAATACAACCTAAAAGTCAACTAAATAAATCGCAAAACGTAAAACAAATGATCTTAGATGGCGAAGCAATCTGTTGGTCCCTAAACGACACACACATTCAAAACCATATATTATGCGCCCCATTCTAAGAAAGTATGAGAAAGTTAGCAAAAACCCTCCCGGAAACTTCAAAAAATCTTGAAAACGATTTTCCGAGTGTTTGGATGATACAAACGCGCCAAAATCTTCACATTATTATCCATTCCATGGTTAGGTTTTAGTGATTCGGATTTGTGATTAGGGTATAGGGTTAAGTGTTTTTTGTTACGATTTATTGTTAGTGTTATTTAGGGCTTATGGTGATGGATTAGGTGTAAGTTAGGGTTAAGGTTTTTTGTTTATGGGTTGAGGTATAATGTTAGAGATTTTAGAAACTAGGGTTTAATGCGACGGTTGGTAAAACCCTAACGGACCAAAAATACAAAACCCTAAATTAAATTTTTAAAATGACCTATAAGTCAACTAAATAAATCTCAAAATATAAAACAGATGGACTTAGATGGCGAAGAAAATCTGTTGGTCCCAGATTGCCCAACGCACTTAAAAAACATATATTACGGGCCCTATTCTTAGAAAGTATGCGAAAGTTAGAAAAAAACTTCCCGGAATCTTCAAAAATCATAAAAACAGTTTTTAGAGTGTTTAGATGATACAAAATAGCCAAATATTCACGTTATTATCCTTTCCATGGTTAGGGTTTAGTTTGAACAAAAAAAAAAAGGTTAGGGTTTAGTGATTAGGGTTTTGGTATTAGGGTATAGGGTTTAGTGTTTCTGGTTACGGTTTATTGTTAGTGTTTATGGTTAGTAGTTAGGGCTTATGGTGATGGATTAGTGTGTAGGTTATATTGTGTTAGGCTTTTGTATTTACTGTTTAAGGTTTAATATTCGAGGTTTTAGAAATTAGGGTTTAGTTTTACGATTGGCAAAACCCCTAACAGACCCAAAATACGAAACCCTAAAATAAAATGTTAAAAACGACCTAAAAGTTAACTATATAAATGTCAAAACGTAAAACAGATGATCTTATATGGTGAAGCTATCTGTTGGTCCTAGACGGCCAAACACACTCAAAATACATAAATTATGTGCCCCATTCACAGAAAATATGTGAAAGTCAGCAAAAACCCTCATGGAAATTTCAAATATCTTGAAAACGGTTTTCAGAGTGTTTGGATGATACAAATGCGCCAAAATCTTCACGTTATTATATTTTCCATGGTTAGGGTTTAGTAATTAGGGTTTTGTGATTAGGGTATAGGGTTTGGTGATTCTGGTTACGGTTTATCGTTAGTGTTATTTAGGGCTTATGGTGATGGATTAGGTTTAAGTTAGGGTTAAGGTTTTGTGTTTATGGTTTAGGGTATAATGTTAGAGATTTTAGAAATTAGGGTTTAATGCGAAGGTTTGTAAAACCCTAACGGAGACAAAATACAGAACCCTATAATATAATATTAAATACAACCTAAAAGTCAACTAAGTAAATCGCAAAACGTAAAACAAATGATCTTAGATGGCGAAGCAATCTGTTGGTCCCTAAAGGCCACACATATTCAAAACCATATATTATGTGCCCCATTCTAAGAAAGTATGCGAAAGTTAGCAAAAACCCTCCCGGAAACTTCAAAAAATCTTGAAAACGATTTTCCGAGTGTTTGGATGATACAAACGCGCCAAAATCTTCACATTATTATCCTTTCAATGGTTAGGTTTTAGTGATTCGGATTTGTGATTAGGGTATAGGGTTAAGTGTTTTTTGTTACGATTTATTGTTAGTGTTATTTAGGGCTTATGGTGATGGATTAGGTGTAAGTTAGGGTTAAGGTTTTTTGTTTATGGGTTGAGGTATAATGTTAGAGATTTTAGAAACTAGGGTTTAATGCGACGGTTGGTAAAACCCTAACGGACCAAAAATACAAAACCCTAAATTAAATTTTTAAAATGACCTATAAGTCAACTAAATAAATCTCAAAATATAAAACAGATGGACTTAGATGGCGAAGAAAATCTGTTGGTCCCAGATTGCCCAACGCACTTAAAAAACATATATTACGGGCCCTATTCTTAGAAAGTATGCGAAAGTTAGAAAAAAACTTCCCGGAATCTTCAAAAATCATAAAAACAGTTTTTAGAGTGTTTAGATGATACAAAATAGCCAAATATTCACGTTATTATCCTTTCCATGGTTAGGGTTTAGTGATTAGGGTTTTGGTATTAGGGTATAGGGTTTAGTGTTTCTGGTTACGGTTTATTGTTAGTGTTTATGGTTAGTAGTTAGGGCTTATGGTGATGGATTAGTGTGTAGGTTATATTGTGTTAGGCTTTTGTATTTACTGTTTAAGGTTTAATATTCGAGGTTTTAGAAATTAGGGTTTAGTTTTACGATTGGCAAAACCCCTAACAGACCCAAAATACGAAACCCTAAAATAAAATGTTAAAAACGACCTAAAAATTAACTATATAAATGTCAAAACGTAAAACAGATGATCTTATATGGTGAAGCTATCTGTTGGTCCTAGACGGCCAAACACACTCAAAATACATAAATTATGTGCCCCATTCACAGAAAGTATGTGAAAGTCAGCAAAAACCCTCATGGAAATTTCAAATATCTTGAAAACGGTTTTCAGAGTGTTTGGATGATACAAATGCGCCAAAATCTTCACGTTATTATCTTTTCCATGGTTAGGGTTTAGTAATTAGGGTTTTGTGATTAGGGTATAGGGTTTGGTGATACTGGTTACGGTTTATCGTTAGTGTTATTTAGGGCTTATGGTGATGGATTAGGTTTAAGTTAGGGTTAAGGTTTTGTGTTTATGGTTTAGGGTATAATGTTAGAGATTTTAGAAATTAGGGTTTAATGCGAAGGTTTGTAAAACCCTAACGGAGACAAAATACAGAACCCTATAATATAATATTAAATACAACCTAAAAGTCAACTAAATAAATCGCAAAACGTAAAACAAATGATCTTAGATGGCGAAGCAATCTGTTGGTCCCTAAACGACACACACATTCAAAACCATATATTATGCGCCCCATTCTAAAAAAGTATGAGAAAGTTAGCAAAAACCCTCCCGGAAACTTCAAAAAATCTTGAAAACGATTTTCCGAGTGTTTGGATGATACAAACGCGCCAAAATCTTCACATTATTATCCATTCCATGGTTAGGTTTTAGTGATTCGGATTTGTGATTAGGGTATAGGGTTAAGTGTTTTTTGTTACGATTTATTGTTAGTGTTATTTAGGGCTTATGGTGATGGATTAGGTGTAAGTTAGGGTTAAGGTTTTTTGTTTATGGGTTGAGGTATAATGTTAGAGATTTTAGAAACTAGGGTTTAATGCGACGGTTGGTAAAACCCTAACGGACCAAAAATACAAAACCCTAAATTAAATTTTTAAAATGACCTATAAGTCAACTAAATAAATCTCAAAATATAAAACAGATGGACTTAGATGGCGAAGAAAATCTGTTGGTCCCAGATTGCCCAACGCACTTAAAAAACATATATTACGGGCCCTATTCTTAGAAAGTATGCGAAAGTTAGAAAAAAACTTCCCGGAATCTTCAAAAATCATAAAAACAGTTTTTAGAGTGTTTAGATGATACAAAATAGCCAAATATTCACGTTATTATCCTTTCCATGGTTAGGGTTTAGTGATTAGGGTTTTGGTATTAGGGTATAGGGTTTAGTGTTTCTGGTTACGGTTTATTGTTAGTGTTTATGGTTAGTAGTTAGGGCTTATGGTGATGGATTAGTGTGTAGGTTATATTGTGTTAGGCTTTTGTATTTACTGTTTAAGGTTTAATATTCGAGGTTTTAGAAATTAGGGTTTAGTTTTACGATTGGCAAAACCCCTAACAGACCCAAAATACGAAACCCTAAAATAAAATGTTAAAAACGACCTAAAAGTTAACTATATAAATGTCAAAACGTAAAACAGATGATCTTATATGGTGAAGCTATCTGTTGGTCCTAGACGGCCAAACACACTCAAAATACATAAATTATGTGCCCCATTCACAGAAAGTATGTGAAAGTCAGCAAAAACCCTCATGGAAATTTCAAATATCTTGAAAACGGTTTTCAGAGTGTTTGGATGATACAAATGCGCCAAAATCTTCACGTTATTATCTTTTCCATGGTTAGGGTTTAGTAATTAGGGTTTTGTGATTAGGGTATAGGGTTTGGTGATACTGGTTACGGTTTATCGTTAGTGTTATTTAGGGCTTATGGTGATGGATTAGGTTTAAGTTAGGGTTAAGGTTTTGTGTTTATGGTTTAGGGTATAATGTTAGAGATTTTAGAAATTAGGGTTTAATGCGAAGGTTTGTAAAACCCTAACGGAGACAAAATACAGAACCCTATAATATAATATTAAATACAACCTAAAAGTCAACTAAGTAAATCGCAAAACGTAAAACAAATGATCTTAGATGGCGAAGCAATCTGTTGGTCCCTAAACGACACACACATTCAAAACCATATATTATGCGCCCCATTCTAAGAAAGTATGAGAAAGTTAGCAAAAACCCTCCCGGAAACTTCAAAAAATCTTGAAAACGATTTTCCGAGTGTTTGGATGATACAAACGCGCCAAAATCTTCACATTATTATCCATTCCATGGTTAGGTTTTAGTGATTCGGATTTGTGATTAGGGTATAGGGTTAAGTGTTTTTTGTTACGATTTATTGTTAGTGTTATTTAGGGCTTATGGTGATGGATTAGGTGTAAGTTAGGGTTAAGGTTTTTTGTTTATGGGTTGAGGTATAATGTTAGAGATTTTAGAAACTAGGGTTTAATGCGACGGTTGGTAAAACCCTAACGGACCAAAAATACAAAACCCTAAATTAAATTTTTAAAATGACCTATAAGTCAACTAAATAAATCTCAAAATATAAAACAGATGGACTTAGATGGCGAAGAAAATCTGTTGGTCCCAGATTGCCCAACGCACTTAAAAAACATATATTACGGGCCCTATTCTTAGAAAGTATGCGAAAGTTAGAAAAAAACTTCCCGGAATCTTCAAAAATCATAAAAACAGTTTTTAGATTGTTTAGATGATACAAAATAGCCAAATATTCACGTTATTATCCTTTCCATGGTTAGGGTTTAGTGATTAGGGTTTTGGTATTAGGGTATAGGGTTTAGTGTTTCTGGTTACGGTTTATTGTTAGTGTTTATGGTTAGTAGTTAGGGCTTATGGTGATGGATTAGTGTGTAGGTTATATTGTGTTAGGCTTTTGTATTTACTGTTTAAGGTTTAATATTCGAGGTTTTAGAAATTAGGGTTTAGTTTTACGATTGGCAAAACCCCTAACAGACCCAAAATACGAAACCCTAAAATAAAATGTTAAAAACGACCTAAAAGTTAACTATATAAATGTCAAAACGTAAAACAGATGATCTTATATGGTGAAGCTATCTGTTGGTCCTAGACGGCCAAACACACTCAAAATACATAAATTATGTGCCCCATTCACAGAAAGTATGTGAAAGTCAGCAAAAACCCTCATGGAAATTTCAAATATCTTGAAAACGGTTTTCAGAGTGTTTGGATGATACAAATGCGCCAAAATCTTCACGTTATTATCTTTTCCATGGTTAGGGTTTAGTAATTAGGGTTTTGTGATTAGGGTATAGGGTTTGGTGATTCTGGTTACGGTTTATCGTTAGTGTTATTTAGGGCTTATGGTGATGGATTAGGTTTAAGTTAGGGTTAAGGTTTTGTGTTTATGGTTTAGGGTATAATGTTAGAGATTTTAGAAATTAGGGTTTAATGCGAAGGTTTGTAAAACCCTAACGGAGACAAAATACAGAACCCTATAATATAATATTAAATACAACCTAAAAGTCAACTAAGTAAATCGCAAAACGTAAAACAAATGATCTTAGATGGCGAAGCAATCTGTTGGTCCCTAAAGGCCACACATATTCAAAACCATATATTATGTGCCCCATTCTAAGAAAGTATGCGAAAGTTAGCAAAAACCCTCCCGGAAACTTCAAAAAATCTTGAAAACGATTTTCCGAGTGTTTGGATGATACAAACGCGCCAAAATCTTCACATTATTATCCTTTCAATGGTTAGGTTTTAGTGATTCGGATTTGTGATTAGGGTATAGGGTTAAGTGTTTTTTGTTACGATTTATTGTTAGTGTTATTTAGGGCTTATGGTGATGGATTAGGTGTAAGTTAGGGTTAAGGTTTTTTGTTTATGGGTTGAGGTATAATGTTAGAGATTTTAGAAACTAGGGTTTAATGCGACGGTTGGTAAAACCCTAACGGACCAAAAATACAAAACCCTAAATTAAATTTTTAAAATGACCTATAAGTCAACTAAATAAATCTCAAAATATAAAACAGATGGACTTAGATGGCGAAGAAAATCTGTTGGTCCCAGATTGCCCAACGCACTTAAAAAACATATATTACGGGCCCTATTCTTAGAAAGTATGCGAAAGTTAGAAAAAAACTTCCCGGAATCTTCAAAAATCATAAAAACAGTTTTTAGAGTGTTTAGATGATACAAAATAGCCAAATATTCACGTTATTATCCTTTCCATGGTTAGGGTTTAGTGATTAGGGTTTTGGTATTAGGGTATAGGGTTTAGTGTTTCTGGTTACGGTTTATTGTTAGTGTTTATGGTTAGTAGTTAGGGCTTATGGTGATGGATTAGTGTGTAGGTTATATTGTGTTAGGCTTTTGTATTTACTGTTTAAGGTTTAATATTCGAGGTTTTAGAAATTAGGGTTTAGTTTTACGATTGGCAAAACCCCTAACAGACCCAAAATACGAAACCCTAAAATAAAATGTTAAAAACGACCTAAAAATTAACTATATAAATGTCAAAACGTAAAACAGATGATCTTATATGGTGAAGCTATCTGTTGGTCCTAGACGGCCAAACACACTCAAAATACATAAATTATGTGCCCCATTCACAGAAAGTATGTGAAAGTCAGCAAAAACCCTCATGGAAATTTCAAATATCTTGAAAACGGTTTTCAGAGTGTTTGGATGATACAAATGCGCCAAAATCTTCACGTTATTATCTTTTCCATGGTTAGGGTTTAGTAATTAGGGTTTTGTGATTAGGGTATAGGGTTTGGTGATACTGGTTACGGTTTATCGTTAGTGTTATTTAGGGCTTATGGTGATGGATTAGGTTTAAGTTAGGGTTAAGGTTTTGTGTTTATGGTTTAGGGTATAATGTTAGAGATTTTAGAAATTAGGGTTTAATGCGAAGGTTTGTAAAACCCTAACGGAGACAAAATACAGAACCCTATAATATAATATTAAATACAACCTAAAAGTCAACTAAATAAATCGCAAAACGTAAAACAAATGATCTTAGATGGCGAAGCAATCTGTTGGTCCCTAAAGGACACACACATTCAAAACCATATATTATGCGCCCCATTCTAAGAAAGTATGCGAAAGTTAGCAAAAACCCTCCCGGAAACTTCAAAAAATCTTGAAAACTTTTTTCCGAGTGTTTGGATGATACAAACGCGCCAAAATCTTCACATTATTATCCATTCCATGGTTAGGTTTTAGTGATTCGGATTTGTGATTAGGGTATAGGGTTAAGTGTTTTTTGTTACGATTTATTGTTAGTGTTATTTAGGGCTTATGGTGATGGATTAGGTGTAAGTTAGGGTTAAGGTTTTTTGTTAATGGTTTGAGGTATAATGTTAGAGATTTTAGAAACTAGGGTTTAATGCGACGGTTGGTAAAACCCTAACGGACCAAAAATACAAAACCCTAAATTAAATTTTTAAAATGACCTATAAGTCAACTAAATAAATCTCAAAATATAAAACAGATGGACTTAGATGGCGAAGAAAATCTGTTGGTCCCAGATTGCCCAACGCACTTAAAAAACATATATTACGGGCCCTATTCTTAGAAAGTATGCGAAAGTTAGAAAAAAACTTCCCGGAATCTTCAAAAATCATAAAAACAGTTTTTAGAGTGTTTAGATGATACAAAATAGCCAAATATTCACGTTATTATCCTTTTCATGGTTAGGGTTTAGTGATTAGGGTTTTGGTATTAGGGTATAGGGTTTAGTGTTTCTGGTTACGGTTTATTGTTAGTGTTTATGGTTAGTAGTTAGGGCTTATGGTGATGGATTAGTGTGTAGGTTATATTGTGTTAGGCTTTTGTATTTATTGTTTAAGGTTTAATATTCGAGGTTTTAGAAATTACGGTTTAGTTTTACGATTGGCAAAACCCCTAACAGACCCAAAATACGAAACCCTAAAATAAAATGTTAAAAACGACCTAAAAGTTAACTATATAAATGTCAAAACGTAAAACAGATGATCTTATATGGTGAAGCTATCTGTTGGTCCTAGACGGCCCAACACACTCAAAATACATATATTATGTGCCCCATTCACAGAAAGTATGTGAAAGTCAGCGAAAACTCTCATGGAAATTTCAAATATCTTGAAAACGGTTTTCAGAGTGTTTGGATGATACAAATGCGCCAAAATCTTCACGTTATTATCATTTCCATGGTTAGGGTTTAGTAATTAGGGTTTTGTGATTAGGGTATAGGGTTTGGTGATTCTGGTTACGGTTTATCGTTAGTGTTATTTAGGGCTTATGGTGATGGATTAGGTTTAAGTTAGGGTTAAGGTTTTGTGTTTATGGTTTAGGGTATAATGTTAGAGATTTTAGAAATTAGGGTTTAATGCGAAGGTTTGTAAAACCCTAACGGAGACAAAATACAGAACCCTATAATATAATATTAAATACAACCTAAAAGTCAACTAAATAAATCGCAAAACATATAACAAATGATCTTAGATGGCGAAGCAATCTGTTGGTCCCTAAAGGCCACACATATTCAAAACCATATATTATGTGCCTCATTCTAAGAAAGTATGCGAAAGTTAGCAAAAACCCTCCCGGAAACTTCAAAAAATCTTGAAAACTGTTTTCCAAGTGTTTGGATGATACAAACGCGCCAAAATCTTCACATTATTATCCTTTCAATGGTTAGGTTTTAGTGATTCGGATTTGTGATTAGGGTTTAGGGTTAAGTGTTTTTTGTTACGATTTATTGTTAGTGTTATTTAGGGCTTATGGTGATGGATTAGGTGTAAGTTAGGGTTAAGGTTTTTTGTTAATGGTTTGAGGTATAATGTGAGAGATTTTAGAAACTAGGGTTTAATGCGACGGTTGGTAAAACCCTAACAGACCCAAAATACAAAACTCTAAATTAATTTTTCAAAATGACCTATAAGTCAACTAAATAAATCTCCAAATATGAAACAGATGGACTTAGATGGCGAAGAAAATCTGTTGGTCCCAGATTGCCCAACGCACTTAAAAAACATATATTACGGGCCCTATACTTAGAAAGTATGCGAAAGTTAGAAAAAAACTTCCCGGAATCTTCAAAAATCCTAAAAACAGTTTTTAGAGTGTTTAGATGATACAAAAGAGCCAAATATTCACGTTATTATCCTTTCCATGGTTTGGGTTTAGTGATTAGGGTTTTGGTATTAGGGTATAGGGTTTAGTGTTTCTGGGTACGGTTTATTGTTAGTGTTTTTTGTTAGTAGTTAGGGCTTATGGTGATGGATTAGTGTGTAGGTTATATTGTGTTAGGCTTTTGTATTTATTGTTTAAGGTTTAATATTCGAGGTTTTAGAAATTAGGGTTTAATTTTACGATTGGTAAAACCCCTAACAGACCCAAAATACGAAACCCTAAAATAAAATGTTAAAAACGACCTAAAAGTTAACTATATAAATGTTAAAACGTAAAACAGTCGATCTAAGATAGCAAAGCTATTTGTTGGTCCCAGTACACCCAACGCACTCAAAAAACATATACTATGTACCCTATTCTGAGAAAGTATGCGGAAGTTAGCAAAAACCCTCTCGGAAACTTCAAAAATCTTGAAAACGGTTTCAGAGTGTTTGGAAGATACGAAGGCGCCAAAATCTTCACGTTATTATCCTTTCCATGGTTAGGGTTTACTACTTAAGGTTTTGTGATTAGGGTATAGGGTTTAGTGTTTCTGGTTACGATGTATTGTTAATGTTATTTAGGGCTTATGGTGATGGATTAGGAGTAAGTTAGGGCTAAAACTTTTTGTGTTTATGGTTTAAGGTATGATGTTAGAGATTTTAAAAAATAGGGTTTAAGGCGACGGTTGGTAAAACCTTAACGGACCCAAACTACGATACCCTAAAATGAAATATTAAAAATAACCTAAAAGTCAACTAAATAAATCTCAAAATGTAAAACAGATAATCTTAGATGGCGAAGCTATCTGTTGGTCCCTGAAGGCCCAACACACTCAAAATACATATATTATGTGCCTAATTCTGAGAAAGTATGTGAAAGTTAGCAAAAACCCTCATGGAAACGATTTTCAGATTGTTTGGATGATACAAACGCTTCAAAGTCTTCAAGTAATTATCCTTTCCATGGTTAGCGTTTTCTGATTAGGCTATAGGGTTTAGTGTTACTGGTTACGGTTTATTGTTAGTTTTATTTAGGGTTTACGGTGATGGATTAGGTGTAAGTTAGGGTTGAGGTTTTGTTTTTATGGTTTGAAGTATAATGTTAGAGATTTTGAAAATTAGGGTTTAATGCGACGGTTGGTAAAACCCTAACGGATCCATAATACGATACCCTAAAGTAAAATATAAAAAACAACCTAAAAGTTAAAACGTAAAATAGATGATCTTATATGGTGAAGCTATCTGTTGGTCCTAGAAGGCCCAACACACTCAAAATACATATATTATGTGTCACGCCCCGAAAAACGCGTCTATTCTATCTAATTTAAAATAATTAAAAGTACATTTTATTACAATAATTGACTATTTATTACATTACATAATTTAAAATAAATACAAAAATCTATTCTTCCTCTTCAACTTGTCCTGTGCTACTGACCACTACCCAAATCCTTAAGTTATCTTAACCTGAAAGGGTGGAGGAAAGAGGGGTGAGCTTCCATTAGCTTAGTGAGAAAGTAAATAATGGTCATATGTAAACTTTAACCTAGGAACAGTAATTATATTAAAGACGCTGTCATTGAACTGGTATAGGTCTGAATATAAATTAAACATTTATAAAACGATAAATAAATAATCAGATAAATGTATATATCAAACTAGGCAGCCTATACTACCCATCAAGCTATATACACTAGCAAGTAATAAACACGTTGCAAAGGATACTGTGGTCTTGCCCTTATGACTCCCGCCGGAACTCTCGATCCCTTATCACTCCCACTGGTTATACCCCGGGTAAACCGAATCTACGACCCACTGGCCAAGGAACTCTCCGTCACATGCGCCAGGTGGGATAGATCATGGTAGTCGTGTTAACCCTGGCAAGCCCGCTGCCGCCCAGTGTAACACGATTGTACCATGTTGAACAATCGATCGATAAATATATCAAATATCAAATATGAATTGACTAAGTAGGTCGATTCAACAACGATAGCAATTAACAATTAATGGATAAACGGCGAAGTAGGCCGTGCTACCCCAAATATACAATTAATCATATGATAACGAAATAATACAATAAATCAAATCATTACGAGACAATATAATTCAGATAGATAACACCACATAGAGTCCAAAACCATTGAATTAAATATATTACCGAATAATTTAAAATAAGGTTAAAGATAAACATATTAAAGATTATTTAAACCCTCACCTTAAATAGGCTATGTACGAGTATTTTATCAATTGTCTGCCCTCCTAACCCAGTTTACATAATTCCATCTCTACACGTATTCCGTTAATCTCTTTTCATAATTCTAACTAAATAATTATGTAATCAATATAGTGTAAATATAAATAAAATGTTGATTTTTATGATTTATTGAAATGTATATATGGAGGCAGAGAATAACTAATAAGACTGGTGAGTCTTAGTTGTGTTTAGTAGTAACTATTTATAAGATTTTGCATTAATAATTATTGAATAAGCTACGTGGTAGCATGCATGTATAAGCTTTGCTGAGTAATACATTAGTCACTAAAAGATAACAGGTGGCCATTAAAGAAGTTACTCTTGAAGAGTCATAGAATTTTATTGAATAATTTTATTATTAAAACTTTATTGTTTTTTTTTTTTTTGGTCAACAATCCACTTTTATTACTTCAAAACAAGGTGTTACAACCACTATATACAGTACCAATATTAACATACACGAAACTTGTCAAACTAGCTATCGGAATGCCTATTATCCAACTATCCCACTGTAACCTTTGTAGATTGCAAGATGTGCTAGTCGTCGAGAAATAACACAATTTCGTCCTCAGATCGCAAGTCTTATACTCCCCCGCACCTCTCCAAGCCCTCGTGAAAAGAACAGCACCATCACCACACATACAAAAACCAAGAACCGTCAGGAGGTACTTAATCACGATTAGCATCGCTACCGTGACTTGCCCCAGTGTAAAACACCAGAAGTCCTCCCAAATAAGCAAAACCCAAATTTGGGTTTGAACCACGGAGGAGAGGAAAGGCCGAGGGTGGTACTCGTACTGGAAACGAATAGTATCATTTGAACCTATTAGCCTAATTCCATAAAGTATCCTACATTTGACCCAGACCCAACAATGTCTGGCCCTATTCACCCCTGTACTCCAAATCTTCATCCCCTGTATCTTTTTTTTATCTATCAAAATTTCTTCTGTAAACTTCTCCAAATTCCGATATATCACTGCAAACTGTTGATTCTGCTCTAGTACAAGACGCCATCTATGTTCCTTCTGATCCTTATAAACTAAAGGTAGATGTCGCACTTTGTACGTAATATTAACATTGAGACAGTTCCCCACCATGTTAAATTTCTTAGAAAAATTAAAATTCGCCATTACAAACCCATAATCTGTGCTCTCCTCTTTGTATCTAGTCTCATAATAACCTTGAATTCCCAAATCGAGATAATAGTGATTGCAATGAATTTTAGATATACCTATAAGGTTGTACTGATTCTTGGTGTAAGTTGTATTTTCCAGGCTGATGTTATCATTGTGTGAGTTTTCAATTAATAACCAGTAAGTGTATAATCGACCCTTTATACTCTGTAAATCGCTGTTCGGCTCCCTACCATCTCCATCTGTTATCCATAGTGCCTTTATTGTTAAGAAAGAACTTAAGGTAACAGAAGTAGATAAGTTGAGGTAAAAGTCGTACAAGGCAGAATTTTGTAAGAAACCATGTTTGCCAAAAGTCAATATTACTAATTTAATATAAAAGTTTATTACTACAATAATTTAATATAGCTTGATGGGTAGTATGGGCTGCCTAGTTTGATATATACATTTATCTGATTATTTATTTATCGTTTTATAAATGTTTAATTTATATTCAGACCTATACCAGTTCAATGCCAGCGTCTTTAATATAATTACTGTGTCTAGGTTAAAGTTTACATATGACCATTATTTACTTTCTCACTAAGCTAGTGGAAGCTCACCCCTCTTTCCCCCACCCTTTCAGGTTAAGATAACTTAAGGATTTGGGTAGTGGTCAGTAGCACAGGACAAGTTGAAGAGGAAGAATAGATTTTTGTATTTATTTTAAATTATGTAATGTAATAAATAGTCAATTATTGTAATAAAATGTACTTTTAATTATTTTAAATTAGATAGAATAGACGCGTTTTTCGGGGCGTGACATTATGTGCCCCATTCACAGAAAGTATGTGAAAGTCAGCAAAAACCCTCATGGAAATTTCAAATATCTTGAAATCGGTTTTCAGAGTGTTTGGATGATACACATGCGCCAAAATCTTCACGCTATTATCTTTTCCATGGTTAGGGTTTAGTAATTAGGGTTTTGTGATTAGGGTATAGGGTTTGGTGATTCTGGTTACGGTTTATCGTTAGTGTTATTTAGGGCTTATGGTGATGGATTCGGTTTAAGTTAGGGTTAAGGTTTTGTGTTTATGGTTTAGGGTATAATGTTAGAGATTTTAGAAATTAGGGTTTAATGCGAAGGTTTGTAAAACCCTAACGGAGACAAAATACAGAACCCTATAATATAATATTAAATACAACCTAAAAGTCAACTAAATAAATCGCAAAACGTAAAACAAATGATCTTAGATGGCGAAGCAATCTGTTGGTCCCTAAAGGCCACACATATATAAAACCATATATTATGTGCCCCATTCTAAGAAAGTATGCGAAAGTTAGCAAACACCCTGCGAAAGTTAGCAAAAACCCTCCCGGAAACTTCAAAAAATCTTGAAAACTGTTTTCCAAGTGTTTGGATGATACAAACGCGCCAAAATCTTCACATTATTATCCTTTCAATGGTTAGGTTTTAGTGATTCGGATTTGTGATTAGGGTTTAGGGTTAAGTGTTTTTTGTTACGATTTATTGTTAGTGTTATTTAGGGCATATGGTGATGGATTAGGTGTAAGTTAGGGTTAAGGTTTTTTGTTTATGGTTTAAGGTATAATGTTAGAGATTTTAGAAACTAGGGTTTAATGCGACGGTTGGTAAAACCCTAACGGACCCAAAATACAAAACCCTAACTTAAATTTTTAAAATGACCTATAAGTCAACTAAATAAATCTCAAAATATAAAACAGATGGACTTAGATGGAAAAGAAAATACGTTGGTCCCAGATTGTCCAACACACTTAAAAAACATATATTACGTGCCCTATCCTTAGAAAGTATGCGAAAGTTAGAAAAAAACTGCCCGGAATCTTCAAAAAACCTAAAAACGGTTTTTAGAGTGTTTAGATGATACAAAAGAGCCAAATATTCACGTTATTATCCTTTACATGGTTAGGTTTTAGTTATTAGGGTTTTGGTATTAGGGTATAGGGTTTAGTGTTTCTGGTACGGTTTATTGTTAGTGTTTATGGTTAGTAGTTAGGGCTTATGGTGATGGATTAGTGTGTAGGTTATATTGTGTTAGGCTTTTGTATTTATTGTTTAAGGTTTAATATTAGAGGTTTAAGAAATTAGGGTTTAATTTTACGGTTGGTAAAACCCCTAACAGACCCAAAATACGAAACCCTAAAATAAAATGTTAAAAACGACCTAAAAGTTAACTATATAAATCTCAAAACGTAAAACGGTCTATCTAAGATAGCAAAGCTATCTGTTGGTCCCAGTACGCCCAACGCACTCAAAAAACTTATATTATGTACCCTATTTTGAGAAAGTATGCGGAAGTTAGCAAAAACCCTCCCGGAAACTTCAAAAATCTTGAAAACGGTTTTCAGAGTGTTTGGAAGATACGAAGGCGCCAAAATCTTCACGTTATTATCCTTTCCATGGTTAGGGTTTACTAATTAAGGTTTTGTGATTAGGGTATAGGGTTTAGTGTTTCTGGTTACGATGTATTGTTAATGTTATTTAGGGCTTATGGTGATGGATTACATGATTTTGAAAACCATGGATAGGATAATAATGTGAAGATTTTAGCGCGTTTGTTTCATCCTAACACTCTGAAAACCGTTTTCAAGATTTTCGAGTTTCCGTGAGGGTTTTTGACAACTTTCGCTTATTTTCTCAGAATATGGTACATATTACATGTTTTTTGAGTGTGTTGGCCTACTGGGAACAACAAACAGCTTTGCCATCTTAGATCGTCTGTTTTACGTTTTGAGATTTATTTAGTTAACTTTTAGGTCGTTTTTAATATTTTATTTTAGGGTTTTGTGTTTTGGGTTCGTTAGGGTTTTACCAGCTGTAAAATTAAGCCCTAATTTCTAAAATGTCTAACATTAAAACTTAAACAATAAATACAAAAGCCTAACCCAATATAATCTACACCTAATCCATCACCATATGCCCTAAATACTAACCATAAACACTAACAATAAATCGTAAACAGAAACACTAAACCCTATACCCTAATCACAAAGCCCTAACCATGGATAGGATAATAATGTTAAGATTTTTGCGCGTTTGTATCATCCAAACACTCTAAAAACCGTTTTTAGGATTTTTGTAGTTTCCGGGAGGGTTTTTGCTAACTTTCGCATACTTTCTCAGAATAGGGCATATAATATATGTTCCTTGAGTGCGTTGGACCTTCTGGGACTAACAGATTGTTTCACCATCTAAGATCATCTGTTTTACGTTTTGAGATTTATTTAGTTGACTTTTAGGTTGTTTTTAATATTTTATTTCAGGGTTTTGTATTTTGGGTCCGTTAAGGTTTTACCAACCGTCGCATAAAACCCTAATTTTTAAAATCTGTAACATTATACCCTAAACCATAAACACAAAACTTTAACCCTAACTTACACCTAATCCATCACCATAATCACTAAATAACACTAACAATGAATCGTAACCAGAAAAACACTAAACCCTATACCCTAATCACGAAACCCTAACCATGGAAAGGATAATAATGTGAAGATTTTGACGCGTTTTGATCATCCAAACACTCTGAAAACCGTTTTCAAGATTTTTGAAGTTCATGGGAGGGTTTTGCTAACTTTTGCATACTTTCTTAGAACATGGTACATATTACATGTTTTTAAGTGCGTTGGGCCTACTGGGACCAACAAATAGCTTTGCCATTTGAGATCGTCTGTTTTACGTTTTGAGATTTATTTAGTTAACCTTTAGGTCGTTTTTAATATTTTATTTTAGGGTTTCGTCTTTTGGGTTCGTTAGGGTTTTACCAACTGTAAAATTAAGCCCTAATTTCTAAAACCTCTAACATTAATCCTTAAACAATAAATACAAAAGCCTAACCCAATATAATCTACACCTAATCCATCACCATATGCCCTAAATATTAACCATAAACACTAACAATAAATCATAAACAGAAACACTAAACCCTATAAATCACAAAACCCTAACCATGGATAGGATAATAATGTTAAGATTTTTGCGCGTTTGTATCATCCAAACACTCTAAAAACCGTTTTTAGGATTTTTGAAGTTTCCGGGAGGGTTTTTGCTAACATTCGCATACTTTCTCAGAATAGGGCATATAATATATGTTCTTTGAGTGCGTTGGGCCATCTGGGACCAACAGATAGTTTCGCCATCTAAGATATCTGTTTTACGTTTTGAGATTTATTTAGTTCACTTTTAGGTTTTTTTTTATATTTATTTTAGGGTTTCGTATTTTGGGTCCGTTAAGGTTTTACCAATTGTCGCAAAAATCCCTAATTTCTAAAATCTTTAACATTATACCCTAAACCATAAACACAAAACCTTAACCCTACCTTACACCTAATCCATCACCATAAGCCCTAAATAACACTAAAAATAAATCGTAACCAGAAACACTAAACCCTATACCCTAACCATGGATAGGATAATAATGTGAAGATTTTAGCGCGTTTGTATCATCCAAACACTCTGAAAACCGTTTTCAAGATTTTCGTGATTCCGTGAGGGTTTTTGACAACTTTCGCATATTTTCTCAGATATGGTACATATTACATGTTTTTTGAGTGTGATGGCCTACTGGGACCAATAGACAGCTGTGCCATCTTAGATCATCAGTTTTACGTTTTGAGATTTATTTAGTTAACTTTTAGGTCGTTTTTAATATTTTATTTTAGGGTTTTGTATTTTGGGTTTGTTAGGGCTTTACCAGCTGTAAAATTAAGCCCTAATTTCTAAAACGACTAACATTAAAACTTAAACAATAAATACAAAAGCCTAACCCAATATAATCTACACCTAATCCATCACCATATGCCCTAAATACTAACCATAAACACTAACAATAAATCATAAACAGAAACTCTAAACCCTATACCCTAATCACAAAACCCTAACCATCAATAGGATATTAATGTTAAGATTATTGCGCATTTGTAACATCCAAACACTCTAAAAACCTTTTTTAGGATTTTTGAAGTTTCCGGGAGGGTTTTTGCTAACTTTCGCATACTTTCTCAGAATAGGGCATATAATATATGTTCTTTGAGTGCGTTGGACCTTCTGGGACCAACAGGTAGTTTCTCCATCTAAGATCATTTGTTTTACGTTTTGAAATTTATTTAATTGACTATTAGGTTGTTTTTTATATTTTATTTTAGGGTTTCGTATTTTGGGTCCGTTAAGTTTTTACCAATCGTCGCATAAAACCCTAATTTATAAAATCTGTAACATTATACCCTAAACCATAAACACAAAACTTTAACCCTAACTTACACCTAAACCATCACCATAAGCCCTAAATAACACTAACAATAAATCGTAACTAGACACACTAAACCCTATACCCTAATCACAAAACCCTAACCATGGATAGGATAATAATGTGAAGATTTTAGCGCGTTTGTATCATCCAAACCCTCTAAAAACCATTTTCAAGATTTTCGAGTTTCCGTGAGGGTTTTTGACAACTTTCGCATACTTTCTAAGAATATGGTAAATATTACATGTTTTTTGAGTGTGTTAGCCTACTGGGACCAACAAACAGCTTTGCCATCTTAGATCGTCTGTTTTACGTTTTGAGATTTATTTAGTTAACTTTTAGGTCGTTTTAATATTTTATTTTAGGGTTTTGTATTTTGGGTTCGTTAGGGTTTTACCAGCTGTAAAATTAAGCCCTAATTTCTAAAACGTCTAACATTAAAACTTAAACAAGAAATACAAAAGCCTAACCCAATATAATCTACACCTAATCCATCACCATATGCCCTAAATACTAACCATAAACACTAACAATAAATCGTAAACAGAAACACTAAACCCTATACCCTAATCACAAAACCCTAACCATGGATAGGATAATAATGTTAAGATTTTTGCGTGTTTGTATCATCCAAACACTCTAAAATCCGTTTTTAGGATTTTTGTAGTTTCCGGGAGGGTTTTTGCTAACTTTCGCATACTTTCTCAGAATAGGGCATATAATATATGTTCCTTGAGTGCGTTGGACCTTCTGGGACTAACGGGTAGTTTCACCACCTAAGTTCATCTGTTTTACGTTTTGAGATTTATTTAGTTGACTTGTAGGTTGCTTTATATTTTATTTTAGGGTTTCGTATTTTGGGTCCGTTAAGGTTTTACCAACCGTCACATAAAACCCTAATTTCTAAAATCTGTAACATTATACCCTAAACCATAAACACAAAACTTTAACCCTAACTTACACCTAAACCATCACCATAAGCCCTAACTAACACTAACAATACAACGTAACTAGACACACTAAACCCTATACCCTAATCACAAAACCCTAACCATGGATAGGATAATAATGTGAAGATTTTAGAGCGTTTGTATCATCCAAACCCTCTCAAAACCATTTTCAAGATTTTCGAGTTTCCGTGAAGGTTTTTGACAACTTTCGCATACTTTCTAAGAATATGGTAAATATTACATGTTTTTTGAGTGTGTTGGCCTACTGGGACCAACAGATAGCTTTGCCATCTTAGATCGTCTGTTTTACGTTTTGAGATTTATTTAGTTAACTTTAAGGTCGTTTTTAATATTTTATTTTAGGGTTTCGTCTTTTGGGTTCGTTAGGGTTTTACCAACTGTAAAATTAAGCCCTAATTTCTAAAAGCTCTAACATTAAACCTTAAACAATAAATACAAAAGCCTAACCCAATATAATCTACACCTAATCCATCACCATATGCCCTAAATACTAACCATAAACACTAACAATAAATCGTAAACAGGAACACTAAACCCTTTACCCTAATCACAAAACCCTAATCACTAAACGCTAACCATGGATAGGATAATAATGTGAAGATTTTGGCGTGTTTGTATCATCCAAACACTCTAAAAACTGTTTTTAGGATTTTTGAAGTTTCTGGGAGGGTTTTTGCTAACATTCGCATACTTTCTCAGAATAGGGCATATAATATATGTTCTTTGAGTGCGTTGGGCCTTCTAGGACCAACAGATAGTTTCGCCATTTAAGATATCTGTTTTACGTTTTGAGATTTATTTAGTTGACTTTTAGGTTGTTTTTTATATTTTATTTTAGGGTTTCGTATTTTGGGTCCGTTAAGGTTTTACCAATTGTCGCAAAAATCCCTAATTTCTAAAATCTTTAACATTATACCCTAAACCATAAACACAAAACCTTAACCCTAACTTACACCTAATCCATCACCATAAGCCCTAAATAACACTAAAAATAAATCGTAACCAGAAACACTAAACCCTATACCCTAACCATGGATAGGATAATAATGTGAAGATTTTAGCGCGTTTGTATCATCCAAACACTCTGAAAACCGTTTTCAAGATTTTCGTGATTCCGTGAGGGTTTTTGACAACTTTCGCATATTTTCTCAGATATGGTACATATTACATGTTTTTTGAGTGTGTTGGCCTACTGGGACCAACAGACAGCTTTGCCATCTTAGATCATCAGTTTTACGTTTTGAGATTTATTTAGTTAACTTTTAGGTCGTTTTTAATATTTTATTTTAGGGTTTTGTATTTTGGGTTTGTTAGGGCTTTACCAGCTGTAAAATTAAGCCCTAATTTCTAAAACGACTAACATTAAAACTTAAACAATAAATACAAAAGCCTAACCCAATATAATCTACACCTAATCCATCACCATATGCCCTAAATACTAACCATAAACACTAACAATAAATCATAAACAGAAACTCTAAACCCTATACCCTAATCACAAAACCCTAACCATCAATAGGATATTAATGTTAAGATTATTGCGCATTTGTAACATCCAAACACTCTAAAAACCTTTTTTAGGATTTTTGAAGTTTCCGGGAGGGTTTTTGCTAACTTTCGCATACTTTCTCAGAATAGGGCATATAATATATGTTCTTTGAGTGCGTTGGACCTTCTGGGACCAACAGATAGTTTCTCCATCTAAGATCATCTGTTTTACGTTTTGAAATTTATTTAATTGACTATTAGGTTGTTTTTTATATTTTATTTTAGGGTTTCGTATTTTGGGTCCGTTAAGGTTTTACCAATCGTCGCATAAAACCCTAATTTATAAAATCTGTAACATTATACCCTAAACCATAAACACAAAACTTTAACCCTAACTTACACCTAAACCATCACCATAAGCCCTAAATAACACTAACAATAAATCGTAACTAGACACACTAAACCCTATACCCTAATCACAAAACCCTAACCATGGATAGGATAATAATGTGAAGATTTTAGCGCGTTTGTATCATCCAAACCCTCTAAAAACCATTTTCAAGATTTTCGAGTTTCCGTGAGGGTTTTTGACAACTTTCGCATACTTTCTAAGAATATGGTAAATATTACATGTTTTTTGAGTGTGTTGGCCTACTGGGACCAACAAACAGCTTTGCCATCTTAGATCGTCTGTTTTACGTTTTGAGATTTATTTAGTTAACTTTTAGGTCGTTTTAATATTTTATTTTAGGGTTTTGTATTTTGGGTTCGTTAAGGTTTTACCAGCTGTAAAATTAAGCCCTAATTTCTAAAACGTCTAACATTAAAACTTAAACAATAAATACAAAAGCCTAACCCAATATAATCTACACCTAATCCATCACCATATGCCCTAAATACTAACCATAAACACTAACAATAAATCGTAAACAGAAACACTAAACCCTATACCCTAATCACAAAACCCTAACCATGGATAGGATAATAATGTTCAGATTTTTGCGTGTTTGTATCATCCAAACACTCTAAAATCCGTTTTTAGGATTTTTGTAGTTTCCGGGAGGGTTTTTGCTAACTTTCGCATACTTTCTCAGAATAGGGCATATAATATATGTTCCTTGAGTGCGTTGGACCTTCTGGGACTAACGGGTAGTTTCACCACCTAAGATCATCTGTTTTACGTTTTGAGATTTATTTAGTTGACTTGTAGGTTGCTTAATATTTTATTTTAGGGTTTCGTATTTTGGGTCCGTTAAGGTTTTACCAACCGTCACATAAAACCCTAATTTCTAAAATCTGTAACATTATACCCTAATCCATAAACACAAAACTTTAACCCTAACTTACACCTAAACCATCACCATAAGCCCTAACTAACACTAACAATACAACGTAACTAGACACACTAAACCCTATACCCTAATCACAAAACCCTAACCATGGATAGGATAATAATGTGAAGATTTTAGCGCGTTTGTATCATCCAAACCCTCTAAAAACCATTTTCAAGATTTTCGAGTTTCCGTGAGGGTTTTTGACAACTTTCGCATACTTTCTAAGAATATGGTAAATATTACATGTTTTTTGAGTGTGTTGGCCTACTGGGACCAACAGATAGCTTTGCCATCTTAGATCGTCTGTTTTACGTTTTGAGATTTATTTAGTTAACTTTAAGGTCGTTTTTAATATTTTATTTTAGGGTTTCGTCTTTTGGGTTCGTTAGGGTTTTACCAACTGTAAAATTAAGCCCTAATTTCTAAAACCTCTAACATTAAACCTTAAACAATAAATACAAAAGCCTAACCCAATATAATCTACACCTAATCCATCACCATATGCCCTAAATACTAACCATAAACACTAACAATAAATCGTAAACAGGAACACTAAACCCTTTACCCTAATCACAAAACCCTAATCACTAAACGATAACCATGGATAGGATAATAATGTGAAGATTTTGGCGTGTTTGTATCATCCAAACACTCTAAAAACCGTTTTTAGGATTTTTGAAGTTTCTGGAAGGGTTTTTGCTAACATTCGCATACTTTCTCAGAATAGGGCATATAATATATGTTCTTTGAGTGCGTTGGGCCTTCTAGGACCAACAGATAGTTTCGCCATTTAAGATATCTGTTTTACGTTTTGAGATTTATTTAGTTGACTTTTAGGTTGTTTTCTATATTTTATTTTAGGGTTTCGTATTTTGGGTCCGTTAATGTTTTACCAATCGTCGCCAAAAACCCTAATTTCTAAAATCTGTTACATTATACCCTAAACCATAAACACAAAACCTTAACCCTAACTTACACCTAATCCATCACCATAAGCCCTAAATAACACTAACAATAAATCGTAACCAGAAACACTAAACCCTATACCCTAACCATTGATAGGATAATAATGTGAAGATTTTAGCGCGTTTGTATCATCCAAACACTCTGAAAACTGTTTTCAAGATTTTCGAGTTTCCGTGAGGGTTTTTGACAACTTTCGCATATTTTCTCATAATATGGTACATATTACGTGTTTTTTGAGTGTGTTGGCCTACTGGGACCAACAGACAGCTTTGCCATCTTAGATCGTCTGTTTTACGTTTTGAGATTTATTTAGTTAACTTTTAGGTCGTTTTTAATATTTTATTTTAGGGTTTTACCAGCTGTAAAATTAAGCCCTAATTTCTAAAACGTCTAACATTAAAACTTAAACAAGAAATACAAAAGCCTAACCCAATATAATCTACACCTAATCCATCACCATATGCCCTAAATACTAACCATAAACACTAAAAATAAATCATAAACAGAAACACTAAACCCTATACCCTAATCACAAAACCCTAACCATCGATAGGATAATAATGTTAAGATATTTGCGCGTTTGTATCATCCAAACACTCTAAAAACCTTTTTTAGGAATTTTGAAGTTTCTGGGAGGGTTTTTGCTAACTTTCGCATACTTTCTCAGAATAGTTCATATAATATATGTTCTTTGAGTGCGTTGGACCTTCTGGGACAAACAGATAGTTTCGCCATCTAAGATCATCTTTTTTACTATTTGAAATTTATTTAGTTGACTTTTTGGTTGTTTTTTATATTTTATTTTAGGGTTTCGTATTTTGGGTCCGTTAAGGTTTTACCAACCGTCGCATAAAACCCTAATTTCTAAAATCTGTAACATTATACCCTAAACCATAAACACAAAACTTTAACCCTAACTTACACCTAAACCATCACCATAAGCCCTAAATAACACTAACAATAAATCGTAACTAGACACACTAAACCCTATACCCTAATCACAAAACCCTAACCATGGATAGTATAATAATGTGAAGATTTTAGCGCGTTTGTATCATCCAAACACTATAAAAACCATTTTCAAGATTTTCGAGTTTCCGTGAGGGTTTTTGACAACTTTCGCCTACTTTCTTAGAATATGGTAAATATTACATGTTTTTTAAATGTGTTGGCCTACTGGGACCAACAGACAGCTTTGCCATCTTAGATCGTCTGTTATACGTTTCGAGATTTATTTAGTTAACTTTTAGGTCGTTTTTAATATTTTATTGTTTCGTCTTTTGGATTCGTTAGGGTTTTACCAACTGTAAAATTAAGCCCTAATTTCTAAAACCTCTAACATTGAACCTTAAACAATAAATACAAAAGCCTAACCCAATATAATCTACACCTAATCCATCACCATATGCCCTAAATATTAACCATAAACACTAACAATAAATCATAAACAGAAACACTAAACCCTATACCCTAATCACAAAACCCTAACCATGGATAGGATAATAATGTTAAGATTTTTGCGTGTTTGTATCATCCAAACACTCTAAAAACCGTTTTTATGATTTTTGAAGTTTCCGGGAGGGTTTTTGCTGATATTCGCATACTTTCTCAGAATAAGGAATATAATATATGTTCTTTGAGTGCGTTGGGCCTTCTGGGAACAACAAATAGTTTCGCCATCTAAGATATCTTTTTTACGTTTTGAGATTTATTTAGTTGACTTTTAGGTTGTTTTTTATATTTTATTTTAGGGTTTCGTATTTTGGGTCCGTTAAGGTTTTACCAATCGTCGCAAAAAACCCTAATTTCTAAAATCTGTAACATTATACCCTAAACCATAAACACAAAATCTTAACCCTAACTTACACCTAATCCATCACCATAAGCCCTAAATAACACTAACAATAAATCGCAACCAGAAACACTAAACCCTATACCCTAACCATAGATAGGATAATAATGTGAAGATTTTAGCGCGTTTGTATCATCCAAACACTCTGAAAACCGTTTTCAAGATTTTCGAGTTTCCGTGAGGGTTTTTGACAACTTTCGCATATTTTCTCCGAATATGGTACATATTACATGTTTTTTGAGTGTGTTGGCCTACTGGGACCAACAGACAGCTTTGCCATCTTAGATCGTTTGTTTTACGTTTTGAGATTTATTTAGTTAACTTTTAGGTCGTTTCTAATATTTTATTTTAGGGTTTTGTATTTTGGGTTCGTTAGGATTTTACCAGCTGTAAAATTAAGCCCTAATTTCTAAAACGTCTAACATTAAAACTTAAACAAAAAATACAAAAGCCTAACCCAATATAGTCTACACCTAATCCATCACCATATGCCCTAAATACTAACCATAAACACTAACAATAAATCATAAACAGAAACACTAAACCCTATAACCTAATCACAAAACCCTAACCATCGATAGGATAATAATGTTAAGATTTTTGCGCGTTTGTATCATCCAAACACTCTAAAAACCTTTTTTAGGATTTTTGAAGTTTCCGGGAGGGTTTTTGCTAACATTCGCATACTTTCTCAGAATAGGGCATATAATATATGTTCTTTGAGTGCGTTGGGCCTTCTGGGAACAACAAATAGTTTCGCCATCTAAGATATCTTTTTTACGTTTTGAGATTTATTTAGTTGACTTATAGGTTGTTTTTTATATTTTATTTTAGGGTTTCGTATTTTGGGTCCGTTAAGGTTTTACCAATCGTCGCAAAAAACCCTAATTTCTAAAATCTGTAACATTATACCCTAAACCATAAACACTAAACTTTATCCCTAACTTACACCTAAACCATCACCATAAGCCCTAAATAACACTAACAATAAATCGTAACTAGACACACTAAACCCTATACCCTATTCACAAAACCCTAACCATGGATAGGATAATAATGTGAAGATTTTAGCGCGTTTGTATCATCCAAACACTCTGAAAACCCTTTTCAAGATTTTCGAGTTTCCGTGAGGGTTTTTGACAACATTCGCATACTTTCTAAGAATATGGTAAATATTACATGTTTTTTGAGAGTGTTGGCCTACTGGGACCAACAGATAGCTTTGCCATCTTAGATCGTCTGTTTTACATTTTGAGATTTATTTAGTTAACTTTTAGGTCGTTTTTATTATTTTAATTTGGGGTTTTATATTTTAGGTCTGTTAGGGTTTTACCAACTGTCGCATTAAACCCTAATTTCTAAAATCTCTAACATTATACCTTAAACCGTAGACATAAAACCTTAACCCTAACTTACACCTAATCCATCACCATAAGCCCTAAATAACACTAACAATAAATCGTAACCAGAGACACTAAACCCTATACCCTAATCACCAAACCCATATCACTAAACCCTAACCCTGGAAAGGATAATAACTTGAAGATTTTGGCGCGTTTGAATCATCCAAGCACTCAGAAAACCATTTTCAAGATTCTTGAAGTTTTCGTGAGGGTTTTTGCTCACTTTCGCATACTATCTTAGAATGCGGCACATAATATTTTTTTTTGATTGTATTGGGCCTTCTGGGACCAACAGACAGCTTCGCCATATTAGATCATCTGTTTTATGTTTTGAGATTTATTTAGTTGACTTTTAGGTTGTTTTTAATATTTTATTTTAGGGTTTCGTATTTTGGTTCCGTTAGGGTTTTACAAACCGTCGCATTAAATCATAATTTCTAAAAACTCTAACATTATACCCTAAACCATACACAAAACCTTAAGCTTAACTTACACCTAATCCATCACCATAAGCCCTAAATAGCACTAACAATAAATCTTAACCAGAAACACTAAACCTTATACCCTAATCACAAAACCCTAACCATGGAAAGGATAATAACGTGAAGATTTTGGCACGTTTTTACATTCCAAACATTCTGAAAACCATTTTCAAGATTTATGAAGTTTCCGCGAGGGTTTATGCTAACTTTCACATACTTCCTCAGAATAGGGCACATATCTAAGTCCTTTTGTTTTACGTTTTGAGATTTATTTAGCTGACTTTTAGTTGGTTTTTAATATTTTAATTTAGGGTTTCTTATTTTGTGTCCGTTAGGGTTTTACCAACCGTCACATTAAAACCCTAATTTCTAAAATCTCTAACATTATACCTCAAACCATAAACACAAAACCTTAACCCTATCTTACACTTAATCCATCTTCATAAGCCTTAAATAACACTTACAATAAATCATAACCAAAAACACTAAACTCTATACCCTAATCAAAAATCCCTAATCACTAAAACCTAACCATGGAAAGGATACTAACGTGAAGATTTTGGCGCGTTTGTATCATCCAAACACTCTGAAAATAGTTTTTAAGATTTTTGAAGTTTCCGGGAGGGTTTTTTTTCTTTTTGATCAGTAAATCAAATTTTATTAAAGAGAAAGCCCAACATCAAATATCCTTACATGATTAGCCTACTACTTTCTAAAACCCAATAAGGGGTTACAAAGCTAAGCTAATAATAACATTTATAAAACCTTACAATAAAACCATTGGAAAACATATTACAATTTAAGGAAAATAGCCCAAACTTTCATCTCGCTAATAATTCTTCAATTTTTTTAACTAACTGAATAGCTTCCTTCTTTTTGTATTTCCTTTTTTCTATCTTCGCCCGAGCTAATCCATGTATTCTCTTCCATATCTGCTCCTCGGTTTGACTGATACCTCCATGATCTCGCTCATTTCTTTCACTCCATATGCAATAGATATACGTAGAGACAAGTATACTAGCTATATTCATTACCTAATCATTTGAGACATTGAGAATTAATTCAATCAGCTCATCAAGTACATTCAGTGTATTGTTGAAATTATATAACTTCAGAATATTACTCAACACTCTTTTAGTGAATGAACAACTAATCATCAAGTGATTTATATCTTCAGTACCTGCTTTGCAAAATATACACAATGGATTCACCTGTAACCCCCAGGCTATTATTCGCATTTTTGTTGGAAGCCTATCTTGTACTGGAAGCCAAGATGTTGTGAACATCTTGGGATACATTTCTTTGCCCAAATAATCTTCCACCATTTTTTCTCTTCCTTGACTTCAGTGATGTTTTGTAAGGTTTTTCTGAAAGAGAAACCTTTCTTGTCACTGTGAATCCATACTTTTATATCATTACCATGAGATAAATTGATACTATTAAGGTGAGGTAATATTTTTCCTATATTTGGAGATAATCTCCATCTGTCTCTTCCATAGCAGCAGCTAACAGGCTTGTCACTATTCAAATCATTATGCTCCAGTTTTATTTTTAACACTTCTTGAATACTTTCACCATTTATCCATTTATCCCAGATCATAAAAGTGTTTTTCCCATCTTTAACCTTGTGATATATGAATTCATAGGCAACACTTCTTAATTTCATTAACTGCTTCCAAGTCCAGGAGTGAGATTGCTTAATGTCTAGGCTCCAGATACATTTATCTTTAATAATATTCTGTTTAACCCATAAGCTCCACAAATTATATGGTTGTGAGTACATTATCCAGAAGGAAAATAGCATACATGTCTTGTTTAGATCTTCAAATTAGGAATTCCTAAACCTCCATATTTTTTACAGCTGCAGAAACTATGCCAAACAATCCTTGCTCCTGAAGCTCCTTCAATGTTTCCTTTCCATAGAAACCTGCTCGTTTTCTGATTTAGTTTGTATATTACATGTTTTGGTAGTAGAAAAACTCTACACCAAAAAAGTATTTTACCAATGAATACACTCTTTATGAGTTCAGCCCTTCCTGCATAAGATAAAAGCTTAGAGGACCATTGATTAATACAATTGCAAATATTCTCTACAAGCTTATTGCCATCTGAAACTGAGAGCTTTTTTGAATTGAGTGGGACTCCCAAATATCTCACTGGTAACTTCCCTATCTTAGTTTCCAGGAGGGTTTTTTCTAACTTTCACATACTTTCTCAGAATGGGGCACATAATATATGTTTTTTTGAGTTTGTTGGGCCTTCTGGGAAAAACAGACCGCTTCCCCATCTAAGATCATTTGTTTTACGTTTTGAGATTTATTTAGTTGACTTTTTGGTCGTTTTTAATATTTTAATTTAGGGTTTCGTATTTTGGGCCCGTTAGGGTTTTACCAACCGTCGCATTAAACTCTAATTTCTAAAATCTCTAACATTATACCCTGAACAATAAAAACAAAACCTCAACCCTAACTTACACCTAATCCATTACCATAAGCCCTAAATAACACCAACAATAAATCGTAATCAAATTCACTAAACCCTATACCCTAATCACAAATCCCTAATCACTAAACCTAACCATGGAAAGGACAATAACGTGAAGATTTTAAAGTTTCCGGGAGGGCTTTTTCTAAGTTTTGCATATTTTCGTAAAATGGGGCACATAATATATGTTTTTTGAGTGTGTTGGGCCTTCTGGGAACAACAGATCGCTTCGCCATCTAAGATCATTTGTTTTACGTTTTGAGATTTAATTAGTTGACTTTTCGGTCGTTTTTAATATTTTATTTTAGGGCTTCGTATTTTGGGTCCGTTAGGGTTTTACCAACGGTCGCATTAAACCCTAATTTCTGAAATCTCTAACATTATACCCTGAACAATAAACACAAAACCTTAACCCTAACTTACGCCTAATCCATCACCAAAAGACCTAAATAACACTAACGGTATATTGTAAACAGAAACACTTAACCCTATACCCTAATCACTAAACCCTAACCATGGATAGGATAATGATGTGAAGATTTTGGCGCGTATGTATTAACCAAACACTCTGAAAACTGTTTTTAGAATTTTTGATGTTTCCAGGAGGGTTTTTGCTAACTTTCGCATACTTTCTCAGAATAGGGCATATAATATATGTTTTTTGAGTGCGTTGGACCTTCTGGGACCAATAGATGGCTTCGCCTTCTAAGATCATCTTTTTTACGTTTTTAGATTTATTTAGTTGACTGTTAGCTCATTTTTAATATTTTAATTTAGGGTTTCGTAAATTTGGGTCTGTTACGGTTTTACCAACTGTCGCTTTAAACCCTAATTTCTTAAATCTCTAACATTATACCTCAAACCATAGACGCAAAACCTTAACAAATAACTTACGCCTAATCCATCACCATAAGCCCTAAATAACACTAACAATAAATCGTAAGCAGAAACACTAAACCCTATACCCTAATCACGAAACCCTAATCACTAAACCCTAACCTTGGAAATGATAATAACGTGAAGATTTTGGCGCGTATGTATTATCCAAAAACTCTGAAAACCGTTTTCAAGATTCTTGAAGTTTCCTGGAGGGTTTTTGCTAACATTCACATAGTTTCTCAGAATGGGGCACATAATATATGTTTTTTTAGTGTGTTGGGCTTTCTAGGACCAACAGATGGCTTCGCCATCTTAGATAATTTTTTTTATGTTTTGAGATTTATTTAGTTGACTTTTAGGTTGTTTTCAATATTTTATTTTAGGATTTCGTATTTTGGGTCCGTTATGGTTTTACAAACCATCGCATTAAATACTAATTTCTAAGAACTCTAACATTATACCCTAAACCATACACATAACCTAACCTTAACTTACACCTAATCCATCACCATAAGCCCTAAATAGCACTAACAATAAATCTTAACCAGAAACACTAATCCCAAAACCCTAATCACTAAACCCTAACCATGGAAAGGACAAAAGCGTGAATATTTTGGATCGTTCGTATCCTCCAAACACTCTGAAAACCGATTTTAAGATTTGTAAAGTTCCCGGGAGGGTTTTTACTAACTTTCGCGTAATTTCTCAGAATGGGCACATAATATATGTTTTTTAATGCGTCGGTCATTCTGGGACCAACAGATAGCTTTGCCATCTAAGATAGTATATTTTACGTTTTGAGTTTTATTTAGGTTAGTTTTAGATCGTTTTTAATATTTTATTTTAGGTTTTGTATTCTGGGTCAGTTAGGGTTTTACCAACTGTAACATTAAACCCTAAACAATAAACACAAAACCCTAACCCTATAACGTACACATAATCCATCACCATAAGCCCTAAATACTAACCATAAACCTTAACAATAAACCTCAACCGGAAACGCCAAACTCTAAACACTAAACCCTAAATACTAATCCCAAAACCCTAATCACTAAACCCTAACCAAGGAAAGGAAAAATGCATGAAGATTTTGGCTCCATTGTATCATCCAAAAACTATGAAATTCGTTTTAGGATTTATGAAGTTATTGGGAGGGTTTATGCTAGCATTCGCATACTTTCTCAGAATGGGGAACATAATAGATGTTTTTTGAGTGTGTTGGGCCTTCTTGGACCAACAAATGGCTACGCCATTTGGTTCACCTGTTTTATGTTTTGAGATTATTTTGGTTGACTTTTAGGTCGTTTTTAATATTATATTGTAGGGTTTCGTATTTGTGTTTGTTAGGGTTTTACCAACCGTAACATTAAACCCCAATTTCTAACATCTCTAACATTATACCCTAAACCATAAAAACAAAACCTTAACCCTAACCTACACCTAATCCATCACCATAAGCCCTAAATACTACCCATAAACACTAATAATAAACTGTAACCAGAAAACCTAAACCCTAAACACTAAACCCTAACCAAGGAAAGGATAATAACGTGAAAATTTTGGCTCGTTTCTATCATCCAAACACTCTGAAAACCGTTTTTAAGATTTTTGAAGTTCCGACGATGGTTCTTGCTAACTTTCGCTTATTTTCTCAGAATGGGGAAATTAATATATGTTGTTTGTGTGCGTTGGCCTTCTAGGACCAATAGATAGTTTCTCCATAAAATATTGTTTGTTTTATGCTTTAAGACTTATTTAGTTAACTTTTATGTCGTTATTAATATTTCATTTTGGGCCCGTCAGGGTTTTACCAACCGTAACATTAAACCCTAATTTCTAAAACCTCTAACATTATACCCTAAACAATAAACAATTTTCATAACCCTATAACCAACACCTAATCCATCACCATAATCCCTAAATACTAACAATAAACACTAACAATAAACCGTAACCACAAACCCTAAACCCTATACACTAATCCCAAAACCCTAATCACTAAACCCTAACCATGGAAAGGATATTAACGTGAATATTTTGGCTTGTTTGTATCATCCAAACACTCTGAAAACTGATTTTAAGATTTTTGAAGTTCTTTTTTTTTAACTCGTTAAGATTACTTTTATTCAAACTCATTGAACATACAAGCTAAAGGAATGTTAACCTTTGACCATAGTAGACAAGATTAACTATCCCTATACAACTATTACATGTAAACTAACTTGAAATAAAGTTACTATTTGCTAGTCAACTAAACAAACATTAAACAAGGAAGGAAACAATAATAAGGAGAATGCAATAGTAATTTACAATTCGAAAATTAGTGATACAAAAATTGCTGAAACAGAAGATGAAACCTTAGAAGTACATGTATCTACTGAGGTGAAAAATTGTTGTAGTAATACCGAAAATCAATGTGTGGAAACAAATGAGATTGAATCAGTAGAGGGTGAATCATTGAGAAAGGAAACAATGTAGTAGAAATCAAATAGAATAAGGGAAATTGGAGTGAATTATTTACAAAAACAGTTAATAAGGACTTAAAATTTAATTATTATCATCCTACATTGAGTGAAGGGACGATAATTGTTAAACCACCAAAGGAAGTGATTCAAAGAGGGAATGAACTTTGGAATAATTGCCTTGTGGGACGATTCTTTGGTGAATCTACTACCTTCCATATGGTAAGGAGTATGGTGATGACTCAATGGAGACAAGCAGGTAAAGTAGACATGAAAACCACTGATATGAATGTCTACTTATTCCAATTCAAAAGTGAGGCAGTGTGTGATAAGATTTTAGAGAAAATTTGGCATGTGGGAGGTAGAACTATGATGTTAAGAAGGTGGAGTCCAGGAATGATCCTAGAAAGGCTTGAAGTGAACAAGGTACCTCTTTGGGTAACACTGAAAAAGGTGCCACTAGCTTTATGGTCTAAAGAAGGTTTGAGCTATATTGCGAGTGCATTGGGAAAACCTATACAATTAGACCCTATAACTAGCTCAAAAAACAGGCTTAATTATGCTAGAGTGTGTGTCGAGGTTGATGTGGAGTCTGAAATGGTGTATAAGATAAATCTAGACCTTGAAGAGGATGGAGAACATAGTGGAAATATTGTATGAACGGGTACCTTTTGTGTGCATTATTTGTAAGGCAAGGGGTCACTCAAGTTGGGGATGCAAAAGTAAGCAAGTATGGAAAGAAATAAATAGAGAGAAGAAAACAGAAAAAGTGTTTGAAAACAAGATTGAAAAAAAGATTTTTGAAGTTCCCGGGAGGGTTTTTGCTAACTTTCGCATACTTTCTTTGAATGGGGTACATAATATATGATTTTTTAGTGCGTTGGGAATTCTTGGACAAACAGATAGCTTTGCCATCTAAGATCGTCTTTTTTACTTTTTGAGATTTATTTATTTTAGATCGTTTATAATATTTTAGTTTAGGTTTTTGTATTTTAGGTCTGTTAGGGTTTTACCAACCGTAACATTAAACCCGAATTTCTAAATCCTCTAATATTATAGCCTGAACAATAAACACAAAACCCTAACCCTATAATTTACACCTAATACATCACCATAAGCCCTAAATACTAACCATAAATTCTAACAATAAACCTTAACCGGAAACCCTAAACTCTAAACACTAAACCCTAGATACTAATCCCAAATCCCTAATCACTAAACCCTTACCAAGGAAAGAATAATAACGTTAAGATTTTGGCTCGTTTGCTTCATCCAAAAACTATGAAAAAACGTTTTTAGGATTTATGAAGTTCCCGGGAGGGTTTTTGCTAGCTTTCGCACACTTTCTTAGAATGGGACACATAATATATGTTTTTTGAGTGCGTTGGGAATTCTTGGACCAACAGATAGATTTGCCATCTAAGATCCTATATTGTACGTTTTGAGATTTATTTAGTTGACTTTTAGATCATTTTTAATATTTTATTTTAGGTTTTTGTACTTTGGGTCCGTTGGGGTTTTACCAACCGTAACATTAAACCCGAATTTCTAAAACCTCTAACATTATACCCTAAACAATAAAAATAAAACCTTAACCCTACCCTACACCTAATCCATCACCATAAGCCCTAAATACTAACCATAAACACTAACAATAAACCGTAACATGAAACCCTAAACCCTAAACAATAATCCCAAAACTCTAATCACCAAACCCTAACCATGGAAAAAAGATAATAACGTGAATATTTTGGCTCATTTGTATCATCCAAACACTCTGAAAACCGTTTTAAAGATTTTTGAAGTTCCCAGGACGGTTTTTGCTAACTTTCGCATACTCTCTCACAATGGAGCACATAATATATGTTGTTTGTGTGCGTTGGCCTTCTGGGACTAACATATAGCTTTTGCATATAAGATTGTTTTTTTTATGTTTTAAGACTTATTAGTTGATAATTAGGTCGTTTTTAATATTTTATTTTCGGGTTTCATATTTTGGGCCCGTTAGGGTTTTACCAACCGTAACATTAAATCCGAATTTCTAAATCCTCTAATATTATACCCTAAACAATAAACACAAAACCCTAATCCTGTAACGTACACCTAATCCATCACCATAAGCCCTAAATACTAACCATAAACACTAACAATAAACCCTAACCAGAAACCCTAAACTCTAAACACTAAACCCTAAATACTAATCTCAAAACCCTAATCACTAAACCCTAACCAAGGAAAGGATAATAAAGTGAAGATTTTAGCTCGTTTGTATCATCCAAAAACTATGAAAACCATTTTTAGGATTTATGAAGTTCCTGGGAGGGTTTTTGCAAGCTTTCGCATACTTTCTCAGAATGGTTTACATATTATACGTTTTTTGAGTGCGTTGGGCTTTCTGGGACCAACAGATGGCTTCGCAGTCTAAAGTCGCCTGTTTTACGTTTTGAGATTTATTTAGTTAACTTTAGGTTGTTTTTAATATGTTACTTTAATGTTTCGTATTTTAGTTTCGTTAGGGTTTTACCAACCATAACATTAAACCTTAATTTTAACAACTCTAACATTAAACATTAAACAATAAACACAAAAACCTACCCCTATAACCTACACCTAATACATCACCATAAGCCCTGAATACTAACCATAAACACTAACAATAAACCGTAACCAGAAACCCTAAACTCTAAAAACTAAACCCAAACCACTAATCCCAAAACCTTAATCACTAAACCCTAAACATGGAAAGGATAATAACGTGAAGATTTTGGCTTGTTTATATCATCCAAATACTCTTAAAACTGTGTTTAAGATTTTTGAAAATCCCGGGAGGGTTTTTGCTAACTTTCGTATACTTTCTAAGAATAGGGGGCATAATATATGTTGTTTGAGTGTGTTGGGCCTTCTAGGACCAACAAATAGCTTTTCCATCTAAGATCGTGTTTTTTACATTTATTTAGTTGACTTTTAGGTTGTTTTTAATATTTTATTTTAGTGTTTCGTATTTTGGGTCCGTTAGGGTTTTACCAACTGTAACATTAAACCCCTAATCATTAAAACCTCTAACATTATATCCTAAACAATAAACCTAACCCTATAACCAACACCTAATCCATCACCATAATCCCTAAATACTAACAATAAACACTAACAATAAACCGTAACCAGAAACCCTAAATCCTAAACACTAAACCCAAACCCCTAATCACTAAACCCTAACCATGGAAAGGATAATAACGTGAAGATTTTGGCTCATTTGTATCATCCAAACACTCTGAAAACCGTTTTAAAGCTTTTTAAAGTTACGGGGAGGATTTTTGCTAACTTTCGCATACTTTCTCAGAATGTGGCACATAATATATGGTTTTTTAATGCGTTGGGCATTCTGGACCAACACATCTAAGATTGTTTGTTTTACTTTTTGATATTTATTTAGTTGACTTTTAGGTCGTATTTAATATTTTATTTTAGGTTTTCGTATTTTCGGGCTGTTAGGGTTTTACCAACCATAGCACTAAACCCTAATTTCTACAATCTCTAACATTATACCCTAGATCATAAACACAAAACCCTAACTCGATAACCTACACCTAAAGCATCATCATAAGCCCTGAATACTAACCATAAACACTAACAATAAACAGTAACCAGAAAGCCTAGACCTAATCACTAAACGCTAAACACTAATTTAAAAACCCTAATCACTAAACCCCAACCACGGAAAGGATAATAACTTGAAGATTTGGCTCGTTTGTATCATCCAAACACTCTGAAAACTTTCGCATACATTCTCAGAATAGGGCACATAATAAATCTATTTTAAGTGCGTTGGGCCATCCTGGGACCAACAGATGGCTTTGGCATCTAAGATCGCCTGTTTTACGTTTTGAGATTTATTTAGTTGACTTTTAGGTCGTTTGTAATATTTTATTTTAGTTTTGGGTCCGTTAGGTTTTTACCAATGGTTGAATAAACCCTAATTTCTAAAATCTCTAACATTATACCGTAAACCATAAACACAAAACCTTAACCCTAACCTACACCTAATCCATCACCATAAGCCCTAAATACTAACCATAAACACTGACAATATACCGTAACCGGAAACCCTAAACCCTAAACACTAACCCAAACCACACACAACACCTAAAACACACATTGCTCCTCCTTCTCTCTACTTTCTCTCACTAGGGTTTGAAGATTTAGCCAAAGTTTGACTCCTTTTGACTGCAGTTGACCTCCCCACCTATCACCGATGACTCACCGACCTTATGGATGGAGTTTGACCGGAGATTGACCGGAGGGTTGACCTCGTTTTGACCGGAGTTGAAAATCTTCAAATCAAATTTTTCTATTTTGTTTTGTATTTTTTAGATTTGTTGTGGAAATTAATTCAGGTGAGATATTAGTGGAGATCCGAGCTGTAAAATCTGTCAGGTAGGAGTGTGGAGTAGTGGAGTTACGTATAGGTTACGCGCTACAACATTGGAGGTGAGGAAGACGGGTTTTATTGGTTTAGTGTATTTGGTTTTACGAAGTGGATAAAGTGGATAACGGATATAATTGGGTAATAATTGCAAGATTATTGGAGAGAATCAACATTAATTTCGTCACCAAATCTGCAATTAATTCCGTGCAAAAATCAAACTCGGGTTTTGTGAAGCTCTTTCGAAAGGAGTTAATTAAATTTTTTGAGCTCATTTCTAACCAATTTTCATGATTCTTTTTTTGCTATTCTTCATTTTTCATTCCAGATCTAATGGCACCTTGCAAAAAGTCTGGAAATCATGGAATTAAGGATAGTTTTGAAGCTAATGAAACTCAAGTGAAGTATGCGCCAATAAAGGGTAAATATGTTCCTGCAACTCCTGTAATTCGAGTGAGTAACAATTTCTCTGCTACTAAGAGGAGTAATTTGATGAATGGGAGTGTGGATAAAAGGGGTACTGTTTATGATTCTAGCAGGAAGGATGATGTTCTATATAATGAAAGCAATATGCTTGATGAAAGTCCTAAGAGAGGGACAGTAGATGAAACACATGAATTAATGGATGAAACCTTACTTAGCTCCAGTGAAAGCATCAAGGCGACTCAAACTATTGATTGTACAATAGTTGAGGGAATGAACGGCCAAGATGGGCCCTATTTGAGGGTGAGGCTCCTAATTCCCTCTAGAATAGCTTGGATGTGAGTCACAAAGAGGATTACTCCACTTTTGGTGTAGGAGTTGGAGAAATTTCTCCACCAAGTGAAAGTACCCTCTTGGGAGTAGCACAAGGTTAGAATGTGGATGATGTGGATGAATCTGAGGTGGAAATAATTGAGGAAAACAGTGGGAAGCAAGGTAAGTGGATTGAGTTGTTCAAGAAGAGTGATCAAGAATTGAAGCTAAAATACTTTGCTCCTAGTCAAGTAGAAGATGAACTCATGGTTAAACCTCCAAGGAATATAGTGAAGATTGGAATTGAGGGATGGGAAACTGTTTAGTTGGACAATTCTTTGGGGAAGCTCCTGAATATCACATGATTAGAAGCATGGTTAATGCTCAATGGAGAAATAATGGCCCTGTGGAGATCAAGTCAACTGATATGGATGTTTTTCTATTCAAATTTCAAGGTGAGAAAGAATGTAACAATATATTGGAACAAGTTTGGCATGTTAATGGAAGAATTATGATACTAAGGAAGTGGAAATCTAATGTGAAGTTTGAGAAGCTTGATATGACTAAGGTCCTACTATGGGTTAAATTGAGAAAGTTACCTTTGCAATTGTGGACTAATGATGGATTGAGCTATATATGTAGTGCTTTGGGTATCCCAATTCAAATGGATCCTATTACTAAATCAAGGAATAGGCTAAGTTTTGCTAGAGTTTGAGTGGAAGTGGATATGACAAAAGAGCTTGTTAAAAGGGTTAAGGTAGATCTTGAAGAGGACGGAATTCATGTGGTGGAAGCTTATTATGAATGGTTACCTCCAAGGTGTTCAAATTGCAAGGCTTTGGGGCATAAGGATATTAATTATAGTCAAGGCAGGAAAGAACCTATAAAGGAGAGACCAAGAACTTATAACCAACCTAAACGAAACCAAGTTAACCACCAACCTAAACCTAACCAAATTAATCACCAACCAAATCAATACAAAGTTCAAAAGAAGGTTGAAGAATGGAGAGTTGTGCAAAGGAAGCAAAAGGAGAGAAAGGATGATGAAGTTCAGAATCCTAACATTAATGACACAACTACAACTCCACCTAAAAATGTGGGAAGTAGTAGTGCAAAGGGAAAGAAAAAACCCCTAGTACACCTAGCGAAAGTGCTTGTAATTCTAACATCTTTAAAGGGGAGTTAAGTAACTCTTTTTGTGCTTTAAACATGGCTAATGAAAACCTTGAAGAGGCTTTGATAAGGTTTGTGGGAAGTACTCATAGGGAAGGAAAACCTCCTGACCTAAATGATAATTAGCTCTTGGAATGTAAGAGGTTTGAATATAAACCTCAAACAAAAAGAAGTTATTCATGTTATACAAGATAAAAAAGTTGATCTTATTGGGTTATTGGAAACTAAAATGACTCTACAAAGTTACAACAAGTTTTATAACACTTATTTGAGCAATTGGGGTACTATTACTAATCATGATAAGGATGAAAGGGGAAGAATATGTATAAAGTGGAATAAGAATGTTTTGGATGTTAAGTGTCTTGATTCAACTAGCCAAGTCATCTTCCTTGAGGTACATGATATTTAACAAGAAAACATTCAATTGTGTGATGGTATAAAGGGTTCTTCTTTGGGAAACACTTAGTGAATGAATGGGGCCTCTCCTTGTATTTGGTGTGGGGACTATAATGAAATTACTAAAGTTGATGAAAGATTGGGATGTACTAGCCTTCATAAGAGCTCTCATGAACTTGTGGAATGTATTAATGATAATGGGATGGTGGAACATCCTAGCCAAGGGTGATACTACACTTGGACTAATAGAAGAATTGATGGTTTTGTGTATAGTAAAATAGATAAGATTTTCATAAATGATGCTTGGTTCACTTTTTCAAGTCTCATTTGATGATTGAAGCTCCTGGAATTTCAGATCACTCCAACCTTATCCTCAAAATACAGCGGAGTTCAAATACTAAACCTTCATCTTTTAAGTTTTTTAATGTTTGGATTGATCATGATTAGTTTCTGCCTTTGATTGAAAAGGTGTGGAAAGTTGAGGTTAAAGGGAGTATGATGTATAAAGTGGTGAATAAATTGAAGGAAGTAAAGGAAGCTCTAAATATTTTCAATAGACAATATTTTCATCACTCTACATAAGAAATAATGAAGCTTAAGGAGGAGATTGAGAAGGTTCAGGTTATGCTTATGAATGGTTATCAATCTATGCTTACCATTGAGAAGGAAATTAGGGACAAGTTTATGCATCTTCTTAATATTCAAGAGGAGGTTTTAAAGCAAAAATCAGGGATTACTTGGGCTCAAAAAGGTGATTGTAGTACTGCTCCATATCATAAAAGCATCAAGGCTAGAATCACTCAAAACCGAGTAGCCTCAATTGTGACTGAAAATGGTGATATTGTTGTTGAAGATGATTTTGTTCATGATGGACTTATCAAGTATTACACTAGTTTAATTGGTACTAAGGATGCTCATGAAGAAAGTGTTAGCTCTAGTTGTTTAAAGAAGCTTGTTGATAAAGCAATTACTAATGAAGAAGCTAAAGAAATGGTGAAAGACATTACTAGTAAGGAGATTAAAGAAGCTATTTTTTCTATAGATAACTCAAAGGCTCCTGGTCCAGATGGTTTTAATAGTGCATTCTTCAAAGCTACTTGTAGTATTACTAGGGAGGATATATGTAATTCTATAAAGGAAACTTTCAAGAATAGACAAATCTTGAAGTAAATTAATGCTACAAATCTTGTTCTTATTCCTAAGGTTAAGAATCCCACTTCAGTGAAGAGTTTCAGGCCTATTGCTTGTTGTAACATCCTATACAAAGCTATATCTAAAATCATTGCTAATAGGATGAAACAAAGTCTTGAGGAGCTTATATCTAAAAATCAAGCTGCCTTTGTGGGAGGAAGGAGCATTTCTGATAATATATTGGTTGCTCAAAGTGTGGTGGAAGGTTATGATAGGAAGGATTTGAGTGCAAGGTGTACTTTAAACATTGATCTTCAAAATGCATTTGATACAATTAATTGGAGGTACCTTATACAATTACTTCACATTATGGGATTTCATAATAAGTTTATCTCTTGGATCAAGATGTGTATCTCTACACCTATGTTCTCTTTATGTATAAATGGGAGTGTGTGAGGTTATTTCAAAGGAGAAAGAGGATTAAGGCAAGGTGATGCTTTATCTCCTTACCTATTTTTTGTATGTATGCAAGGTTTTACTTCTCTTCTTGAGAAAGTGGCTCAAAATAAAGCTTTTACTTATCACCCTAATTGTGCTAGAATGGGTTTGAACCATCTTATATTAGCTGATGATTGTCTAGTATTCTTTAATGGTGATAAGGATTCTGCCATGAGACTAAAACAAGGCCTTGATCTCTTCTCTAGACTTTCTAGCCTCAAAATCAGTCCTGAAAAGAGTGAGCTATATATAGGAGGCTGTAACAAGGTCCTTCATGATGATTTGAGTTGTATTCTCAATGTTAATAAGGGAAAACTTCCTGTCAGATATCTTGGAGCTCCTTTAACTACAAAGGGTCCTAATAGTTTAATGTGTGCTACCCTTATAAATAATATAGTTGGGAGTGTAGACAGTTGTATGCATAGATTTATTACCTTTGCAGGAAGGCTTCATTGAATAAAGAATGTTTTTCAAAGTAAAGCTAGATATTGGTGTAATGTAATGATTCTTCCAATGGGAGTTATTCATGAGATTGAATCACTCTTGAGTAAATTTATTTGTAAGGGAAATACTAATGATTTTCATGGAGCTAAAGTGGCTTGGAAAGAACTATGTCAAAGTAAAGAAAATGGGGGATTATGTATACCTAATCTTCTCCAAATTAATCAAGTTGCTATTCTTAAATCTTTTTGGAGGAGGTATGGGTATAAAGATAATATTTGGTCTCAATGGGTCTACTCAAATTGGCTAAGGAACAAGAGTATATGGAGCATTACTTATGATAGTAAACTACCTTGGACATGGAGAGCTATGCTTAATGTGAGGTACATCTCTTTCAACTATATTGTACATGATGTTGGAAATGGGGAAAGAACCTATATGTTAAATGATAGGTGGATAAAGGGTAAATGTGTTGGTGATATTTGTGAACAAAAGGATGCTATTAGGTAATTACAATATAAATAAAAAGGTGATGAATTATTATGTTGGGAAGAGGTGGAGATTTCCACCTAATCTCAATAAGGTGTATGAGATGGTAAAGGTTATGATGTTTATTGAGGAAGAGGACACTATAAGATGGGGAGATAAGGGGTTTAAAGCCTTAGATGTTATGTATAATCTAAGGGGTCCTGATGAAAAAACAAAATGATATAGTGTGGTTTGGCATAAATGGAGTATACCTAAGCATATGTTTTGTGCTTGGTTAATTTGTAAGGATAGGATGAGCACTAAGGACATGCTTAGTATGTGGGGAATAGAAGTGGACAAATTATGCTACCTTTGTTTTGAAGAACATGAATCTAGAGATCATCTTTTTTTGGCTTGTAAGTTTATTAATTTGGCTTGGAAAGAGGTTTGTGCTCTTCATAATTGGCATAAAACGGGTATTACCTGGGAGGAAAGGCTTGATTTCATGCTTCAATTTGATGGTAACTCCTTAAAAGATGCCTTACCAAATATTAAATTTCGTAGCTTTCTTTATTGTATTTGGGATATGAGGAATAAAAAGGAGTTTAAGAAGATGCATCCTAAATATGAAGATATTGTGAAAATTGTTGTGAAAGATGTTCAATACACACTTTGGAATAGAAGGTTATTTAAAAGGAGTATTGAGAATATGAGATTGGTGTCAAGATGGAAGCTACATGGTGTACTCAAGGGAGGAGAGAAAGAAGAACAAGGAAGCTAGCTTGGAGCTTGGACCTAGTTATAGATTTTAGCAATTGTTGTATAGGGTTTAATTTCCTAGCAATGGTTGTATAAGTTGTTCTTCTTTTGATTTATTTCTTTCTAGCAATGGTTGTATAGGTTGTTTGCAAGTTGATAGGTTTACTTTCCTAGTAAATGTTGTTTAGGGTTTGTTTTTCCTAGCCATGCTTGTTTTTGAGTAAAAAACAAGTAGGGGTTTGATTTGTACTTGTCATTTTGTGGATATAAAATGGTAGGTTTGATAAAAAAACACTAATCCCAAAACCCTAATAACTAAACCCTATACCCTAATCTCAAAACCCTAATCACTAAACCCTAACCATGAAAAGGATAATAACATGAAGATTTTGGCGCATTTGTATCATCCAAACAGTTTGAAAACTGTTTACAAGATTTTTGATGTTTTGGGGAGGGTTTATGCTAAGTTTCACATAATTTCTCAGAATGGGGCATGTAATATATGTTTTTTGAGAGCGTTGGGCATTCTAGGACCAACAGATAGCTTCTCCATCTAAGATCGTCTGTTTTATATTTTGAGATTTATTTAGTTGACCTTTAAGGTCATTTTTAATATTTTATATTACGTTTTCGTATTTTGGGTCCTTTAGGGTTTTACCAACCATAGCATTAAACCCTAAATTCTAAAATCTCTGACATTATACCCTAAATCATAAACACAAAACCTTAGCCCTATGACCTACACCTAATCCATCACAATAAGACCTAAATACTAACCATAAATAATAACAATAACTCGTAACAAGAAATCATAAACCCTATACACTAATCCCAAAACCCTAACCATGGAAAGGATATAACGTGAAGATTTTGGCTCGTCTGTATCATCCAAATACTCCGAAAACCGTTTCAAGATTTTGGAAGTTTCAGGGAGGTTTTTTGCTAACTTTCGCACAGTTTCTCAGAATGGGACACATTACAAATGTTTTTGAGTGTGTTGGGCCTTTTGGGACCAACAAATAGCTTCGCCATCTAAATTCATCAGTTTTTTGTTGTGAAGTTTATTAAGTTGACTTTTAGGTCGTTTTAAATATTTTATTATACTTTTTCGTATATTAGGTCCGTTAAGTTTTTAACAACCGTAGCATTACACCCTAAATTCTAAAATCTCTAACATTATACCCTAGACCATAAACGCAGAACCTCAACCCTATTACCTACACCTAATCCATCACAATAAGCCCTAAATACTAACCATAAACACTAACAATAAACTATAAACAGAAACACTAAACCCTAAACACTAAACTCTATACCCTAATCCCAAAACCCTAATCACTAAACCCTAACCATGGAAAGGATAATAACATAAAGATTTGGGCTTGTCTGTATCATCCAAACACTCTAAAAACCGTTTTAAATTTTTTTGAAGTTCCCGGGAGGGTTTTTGCTAACTTTCGCATACTTTCTCAGAATAGGGCACATAATATATGTTTTTTTAGTGCGTTGGGCCTTCTGGGACCAACAAATATCTTCGCCATCTAAGATCGTCTATTTTACGTTTTGAGATTTATTTTGTTAACCTTTAGGTCGTTTTTAATATTTTATTTTAGGGTTTCGTATTTTGGGTCCGTTTAGGTTTTACCAACCGTCGCATTAAACCCTAATTTCTAAATCTCTAACATAATACCCTGAACCATAAACACAAAAGCTTAACCCTAACTTACACCTAATCCATCACCAAAAGCCCTAAATAACACTAACAATAAATCGTAAACAGAAACACTAAACCCTATACCCTAATCACAAAACCCTAACAATGGATAGGATAATAATGTGAATACTTTAGCAGGTTTGTATTATCCAAACACTCTAAAAACCGATTTTAAGATTTTTGAAGTTTCCGGGAGGGTTTTTACTAACTTTCGCATACTTTCTCAGAATAGGGTATATAATATATGTTTTTTTGAGTGTGTTTGACCTTCTGGGACCAACATTGGCTTCTCCATCTAAAATAATTTGTTTTTCGTTTTGAGATTCATTTAGTTGACTTTTAGGTCGTTTTTAATATTTTAATTTAGGGTTTCGTATTTTGGGTCCGTTAGGGTTTTACCAACCGTCGTATCAAACCCTAATTTATAAAATCTCTAACATTATACCTCAAACCATAGACACAATACCGTAACCCTAAGTTAAACCTAATCGATCACCATAAGCCTTAATAACACTAACAATAAATCGTAACCAGAAACACTAAACCCTATACCGTAATCACAAAACCCTAATAACTAAACCCTAACCATGGAAACTATATTAGCTTGAAGATTTTGTCGCGTTTGTATCATCCAAATACTCCGAAAACCGTTTTCAAGATTTTTGAAGTTTCCAAGAGGGTTTTTGCTAATTTTCGCATACTTTCTCTGAATGGGGCATATGATATCTATTTTTTGAGTGTGTTGGGCCTTTTGGGACCAACACATAGCTTCGCCATCTAAGATCTTCTCTTTTACGTTTTGATATTTATTTAGTTGAATTTTAGGTTGTTTTTAATATTTTATTTTTAGGGTTTCGTATTTTGGGTCCGTTAGAGTTTTACCAATCGTAAAATTAAACCCTAAAAATAAAACTTCTAGCATTAATCTTTAAACAATAAATACAAAAGCCTAACCCAATATAACCTAAACCTAATCCATCACCATAAGACCTAAATACTAACCATAAACACTAACAATAAATCGTAAACAGAAACACTAAACCCTATACCCTAATAACAAAACCCTAATAATGTGAAGATTTTGGCGTGTTTGTATCATCCAAACACTCTTAAATTCGTTTTTAGGATTTTAGAAGTTTCTGGCAGGGTTTTGGCTAATTGTCGCATACTTTCTCATAATAGGTTACATAATATATGTTTTTTGAGTACATTGGGCCTACTGAGACCACCAAATCGCTTCACCATCTAAGATCATCTGTTTTACGTTTTGAGATTTATTTAGTTGACTTTTAGATCGTTTTTAATATTTTATTTTAGGGTTTTGTATTTTAGGTCTGTTAGGGTTTTACAAACCGTCGCATTAAACCCTAATTTCTAAAATCTCTAACATTATACCCTAAACCATAAACACAACCTTAACCCTAACTTACACCTAATTCATCACCATAAGCCCTAAATAACACTAACAATAAATTGTAACCAGAAACACTAAACCCTATACCTTAATCACAAAACCCTAATCACTAAACCCTAACCATGGAAAGGATAATAATAACGTGAAGATTTTGGCGCGTTTGTATCATCCAAACACTCTGAACATCGTTTTCAAGATTTTTGAAGTTTCCATGAGGGGTTTAGCTAAATTTCGCATACTTTCTCAGAATAGGGCACATATTATATGTTTTTTTGAGTGTGTTGGGCCTTCTGGGAACAACATATTGCTTCGCCATCTAAGATCATCTCTTTTACGTTTTGAGATTTATTTAGTTGACTTTTTGGTTGTTTTTAATATTTTATTGCAGACTTTCGTATTTCGGGTCCATTACAGTTTAACCAACCATCGCATTAAAACCCTAATTTCTAAAATCTCTAACATGATACCCTAATCCATAAACACAAAACCTTAAGCCTAACTTACACGTAATCCATCACCATTATCCCTAAATAACACTAACAATAAATCGTACCCAGAAACACTAAACCCTATACCCTAATCGCAAAACCCTAATCACTAAACCCTAATAGCTAAACCCAAACCAAGGAAAGGATAATAACGTGAAGATTTTGGCACGTTTGTATTATCCAAACATTCTGAAAACCATATTCAAGATTTTTGAAGTTTTCGGGAGGGCTTTTGCTTACTTTCACATACTTTCTCAGAATAGGGCATATATTATATGTTTTTTTGAGTGCGTTGGGCCTACTGGGACCAACAGATAGCTTTGCTATCTTAGATTGTCTGTTTTACGTGTCGAGATTTATTTAGTTAACTTTTAGGTCGTTTTTAATATTTTATTTTAGGGTTTTGTATTTTGGGTCTCTTAGGGTTTTACCAACTGTAAAATTAAACCCTAATTTCTAAAACCTGTAACTTTAAACCTTAAACAATAGATACAAAATCCTAACCCAATAAATCCTACACTTAATCCATCACCATAAACCCTAAATACTAACCAAAAAGACTAACAAAAAACCCTAACCAGAAACACTAAACCCTATACCTTAATACCACAACCCTATACCTTAATACCAAAACCCTAATCACTAAACCCTAACCATGGAAAGGATAATAACTCAAAGATTTTGGCTCGTTTGCATCATTCAAAACTCTAAAATCTGCTTTTAGAATTTTTGAAGTTTCCGAGAGGGTTTTTGCTAACTTTCGCATACTTTCTAAGAATAGGGCACATAATATATTTTTTTGAGTGTGTTGGGCTTTCTGGGACCAAAAAATTTCTTCGCCAACTAAGTCCGTTTGTTTTAAGTTTTGAGATTTATTTAGTTGACTTTTAGGTCGTTTTTAATATTTAAACTTAGGGTTTTGTATTTTGGGTCCGTTAGAGTTTTACCAACCGTCGCATTAAACCATAATTTCTAAAATCTCTAACATTATACCTCAAACCATAAACACAAAACCTTAACCCTAACTTACACCTAATCCATCACCATAAGCCCTAAATAACACTAATAATAAATCGCAACCAGAAACACTAAACCCTATACCCTAATCACAAATCCCTAATCACTAAAACCTACCCATAGAAAGGAAAATAACGTGAAGATTTTAGCGCGTTTGTATCATCCAAACACTCTAAATATCGTTTTCAAGGTTTTTAAAGTTTCCGGGAGGGTTTTTACTAACTTTCGCATACTTCCTCAGAATTGGGCACATAATATATGTTTTTTTGAGTGTGTTGGGCCTTCTTGGACCAACAGATGGCTTCGCCATCTTAGATCATCTGTTTTATATTTTGAGATTTATTTAGTTGACTTTTATGTTGTTTTTAATATTTTATTTTAGGGTTTCGTATTTTGGGTCTGTTAGGGTTTCAAAAACTGCCGCAGTAAATCCTAATTTCTAAAATCTCTAACATTATACCCTAAATCGTAAACACAAAACCTTAACCTTAACTTACACCTAATACATCACCATAAGCCCCAAATAGCACTAACAATAAATCTTAACCAGAACACTAAACCCTATACCCTAATACAAAACCCGAATCACTAAACCCTAACCATGGAAAGGATAATGACGTGAAGATTTTGGCGCGTTTTTATCGTCAAAACACTCTGAAAACCGTTTTCAAGATTTATGAACTTTCCAGGAGGGTTTTTGCTAACTTTCACATACTTTCTCAAAATAGGGCACATATTATATGTTTTTTTTAGGTGTGTTGGGCCTACTGGGACCAACAGATAGCTTTGATATCTTAGATCATCTGTTTTACATTATGAGATTTATTTAGTTAACTTTTAGGTCGTTTTTAATATTTTATTTTAGCGTTTCGTATTTTTGGTCCGTTAGGGTTTTCCCAAACGTAAAATTAAACCCTAATTTCTAAACCTCTAACATTAAACCTTAAACAATACATACAAAAGCCTAACCCAATATAACCTACACCTAATCCATCACTATAAGCCCTAAATACTAACCATAAACACTAACAACAAACTGTAACAAAAAACACTAAACCTCGTACTCTAATCCAAAAACCCTAATCACTAAACAATAACCATGGAAAGGATAATAACCTGAAGATTTTGGCTTGTTTGTATCATCCAAACACTCTTAAAACCGTTTTTAGGATTTTCGAAGTTTCTGGGAGGGTTTTAGCTAGCTTTCGCATACTTTCTCAGAATGGGACTAACAGATTGCTACGCCATCTAAGTCAGTTTGTTTTACGTTTTAAGATTTATTTAGTTGATTTATAGATCGATTTTAATATTTTATTTAAGGGTTTTGTATTTTGGGTCCGTTAGGTTTTACCAACCTTATTATTAAACCCTGATTTCTAAAATTTCTAACATTATACCCTAAACCATAAACACAAACCTTAACCCTAACTTAAACTTAATCCATCACCATAGACCCTAAATACAAACCATAAACACTAACAATAAATCGTAACTAGAGATACTAAACCCTATACCCTAATCACAAAACCCTAACCATGGAAAGGATAATAACGTGAAGATTTTGGCGCATTTGTATCATCCAAACACTCTGAAAACCGTTTTCAAATTTTTGAAGTTTTCGGGAGGGTTTTTGCTAACTTTCACATACTTTCTCAGAATAGGGCACATAATATATGTTTTTTGAATGCGTTGGGCCTTCTAGGACCAACATATAACTTCGCCTTATATGATCATCTGTTTTACGTTTTGAGATTTATTTAGTTGACCTTTAGGTCGTTTTTCATTAAACCCTAATTTCTAAAACCTCTAACATTATACCCTAAACAATAAACCCTTTTCATAAACCTATAACCAACACCTAATCCATTACCAAAATCCTTAAATATTAGCCATAAACACTAACAATACATGTAACCAGAAACCCTAAACCCTAAACCCTAATCCCAAAACCCTAATCACTAAACCCTAACCATGGAAAGGACAACAACGTGAAGATTTTGGCTCGTTCGTATCCTCCAAACACTCTGTAAACCTATTTTAAGATTTTTGAAGTTCCCGGTAGGGTTTTTGCGAACTTTCGCATACTTTCTCAGAATGGGGCACATAATATATGTTCTTTTAGTGCATTGGCCATTCTGGGACCAACAGATAGCTTTTCCATCTAAGATCGTATATTTTATGTTTCGAGATTTATTTAGATTTTAGATCGTTTTTAAAATTTTATTTTAGGTTTTCGTATTTTGGATTCGTTAGAGTTTTACTAACCGTAACATTAAACCCTAATTTCTAACATCTCTAACATTATACCCTAAACCATAAAAACAAAACCTTAACCCTAACCTACACCTAATCCATCACCAATAAGCCCTAAATACTGACCATAAACACTAATAATAAACCATAACCAAAAACCCTAAACCCTAAACACTAATACCAAAAAGCTAATCACTAAACCCTAACCATGGAAAGGATAATAACGTGAAGATTTTGGCTCGTTTGTATCATCCGAACACTCTGAAAACCGTTTTAAAGGTTTTTTGAAGTTCCTGGGACGGTTTTTGCTAACTTTCTCATGCTCTCTCATAATGGAGAAATTAATATATGTTGTTTGTGTATGTTGGCCTTCTAGGACCAACAGATAGCTTCTCCATATAATGTCATTTGTCTTATTTTTAAGACTTATTTTGTTGACTTTTAGGTCGTTATTAATATTTTATTTTAGGGTTTCGTATTTTGGGTCTGTTAGGGTTTTACAAACCATAACATTAAACCTTAATTTCTAAAACCTCTAACGTTATACCCTAAACAATAAACACTTTTCATAACCCTATAACCAACACCTAATCCATCACCATAATCCCTAAATACTAACCATAAACACTAACAATAAACCATAACCAGAAATCCTAAACCCTAAACCCTAAACACTAAACCCTAAACACTAATCCCAAAACCCTAATCACTAAACCCTAACCATGGAAAGTATAATAACATGAAGATTTTGGCTCTTTTGTATCATCCAAACACTATGTAAACTGATTTTATGATTTTTGAAGTTAGTATTTTTAGCTCGTTAAGATTATTTTATTCAAACTCATTGAAAATACAAGCTAAAGGAATATTAATCTTTGACTATAGTAGCCAAGATTAACTATCCCTATAAAACTATTACATGTAAACTAACTTGAAATAAAGTTACTATTTCTAGTCTACTAAAAAAACATTAAACAAGAAAGGAAAAAATAATAAGGAGAATGAAACCTTAGAAGTACAGGTACCTGCTAAGGTGAAATATTGTTGTAGTAATGCCAAAAATCAACTGGTGGAAACAAATGAGATTTAACCAGAAGAGGGTGAAATCATTGATAAAGGAAACAATGTAGTAGAAATCAAACAGAATAAGGGCAATTATAGTGAATTATTTACAAAAATAGTTAAGGAGGCCTTGAATTTGAATTATTATCCTCCTACATTGAGTGAAGGGAAGATAAAGGTTAAACCACCAAAGGAAGTAATTCAAAGAGGGAATGAACTTTGGAAGAATTGCCTTGTGAGACAATTCTTTAGTGAATCACCTGCCTTCCATATGGTAAGGAGTATGGTGATGACTCAATGGAGACAAGCAGGTAATGTAGACATAAAAACCACTGATATGAATGTCTACTTATTCCAATTCCAAAGTGAGGCAGTGTGTGATAAGATTTTAGAGAAAATTTGGCATGTGGGAGGTAGAACTATGATGTTAAGAAGGTGGAGTCCAGGAATGATCCTAGAAAAGCTTGAAGTGAACAAGGCAGCTCTTTGGCTTAAACTGAAAAAGGCGCCACTAGCTTTATGGTCTAACAAGGTTTGAGCTATATTGCGAGTGCATTGGAATAGATATACAATTAGATCATATAACTATCTCAACAAACAGGCTTAATTATGCTAGAGTGTGTGTCAAGGTTGATGTGGAGGCGGAAATGGTGTATAAGGTAAATCTAGACCTTGAAGAGGATGGAGAACATATTGTGGAAGTATTGTATGAATGGGTACCTCCTGTGTGCAATATTTGTCAGGCAAGCGGTCACTCAAGTTGGGGATGCAAAAGTAAGCAAGTATGGAAAGAAATAAATAGAGAGAAGAAAACTGAAAAGGTGTTTGAAAACAAGACTGAAAAAAAGATTTTTGAAGTTTCCGGGAGGGTTTTTGCTAACTTTCGCATACTTTCTTAGAATGGGGCACATAAAATATGTTTTTTTCGTGCGTTGGGCATTCTTGGACCAACAGATAGCTTTTCCATCTAAGATTGTCTTTTTTACGTTTTGAGATTTATTTAGTTGACTTTTAGATCATTTTTAATATCTTAGTATAGGTTTTTGTATTTCAGGTCTGTTAGGGTTTTACCAACCGTAACATTAAACCCGGATTTCTAAATCCTCTAATATTATACCCTAAACAATAAACACAAAACCCTAACCCTATAACGTACACCTAATCCATCACCATAAGCACTAAATACTAACATAAACACTAACAATAAACCTTAACCAGAAACCCTAAACTCTAAACACTAAACCCTAAATACTAATCCCAAAACCCTAATCACTAAACCCTTACCAAGGAAAGGATAATAACGTGAATATTTTGGCTCATTTGTATCATCCAAAAACTATAAAAACTGGTTTTAGGATTTATGAAGTTACCAGGAGGGTTTTTGCTAGCTTTCTCATACAGCACATAATATATGTTTTTTGAGTGCGTTGGGAAATCTGGGACGTACAGATAGCTTTGCCATCTAAGATCCTATATTTTAAATTTTGGGATTTATTTAGTTGACTTTTAGATCGTTTTCAATATTTTATTTTAGGTTTTCGTATTTTGGGTCCGTTAAGGTTTTACCAACCGTAATATTAAACCCGAATTTCTAAAACCTCTAACATTATATCCTAAACTATAAAAACGAAACATTAACCCTAAACTACACCTAATTCATCACCACAAGCCCTAAATACTATCCATAAACACTAACAATAAACCGTAACATGAAATCCTATACCCTAAACACTAATCCCAAAACTCTAATCACCAAATCCTAACCATGGAAATGATAATAACGTGAAGATTTGGCTCGTTTGTATGATCCAAACACTTTGAAAACCGTTTTTAAGATTTTTGAAGTTCCCGGACGGTTTTTGCTAACTTTCGCATACTTTCTCAGAATGGGGCACATAATATATGTTGTTTGTGTGTGTTGGCTTTCTGGGACTAACATATCGTTTGTTTTATGTTTTAAGACTTATTTAGTTTACTTTTAGGTTGTTTTTAATATTTTATTTTAGGGTTTCGTATTTTGGGTCCGTTAGGGTTTTACCAACCGTAACATTACACTCTAATTTCTAAAACCTCTACGTTATACCCTAAACAATAAACACTTTTCATAACCCTATAACCAACACCTAATCCATCACCATAATCCCTAAATACTAACCATAAACACTATCAATAAACCGTAAGCAGAAACCCTAAACCCTAAACACTAAACCCTAAAAACGAATCCCAAAACCCTAACCATGGAAAGGACAACAACGTAAAGATTTTGCCTCCTTTGTATCATCCAAACACTCTGAAAACCGATCTTAAGAATTTTGAAATTCCCGGAAGGGTTTTGCTAACTCTTGCATACTTTCTCGGAATGGGGCACATAGTATATGTTGTTTGAGTGTGTTGGGCCTTCTGGGACCAACGCTATCTAAGATCTCCTATTTTATGTTTTGAAATTTATTTAGTTGACTTTTAGGTCGTATTTAATATTTTATATTAGGTTTTCGTATTTTGGGTCTGTTAGGGTTTTACCAACCGTAGCACTAAACTCTAATATCTAAAATCTCTAACATTATACCCTAAACCTTAAGCACAAAACCCTAACCCTATAACCTATACCTAAATCATCATCATAAGCCCTGAATACTAACCATAAAAACTAACAATAAACACTAAACCTTAAACACTTATAAAAACCCTAATCACTAAACTCTATCCATGCAAAGGATAATAACATGAAGATTTTGGCGCGTTTGTATCATCCAAACAATCTGAAAACCATTTTTGCTAACTTTCGCATACTTTCTCATAATGGGGCACATAATATATGTCTTTTAAGTGTGTTGGGCCTTCTGGGATTAAGTGATAACAAAAATTGATGTTTCTTGTTCATTAGCTTGAGGATATGGTATTATGATATATAAAATGAAAACGGGTCAATTCTTGGTCATATACTTATGATTTTGTATTTTTTCTAAAACGCATCATTTTGTTGGTTAACACTCACGCATTTTGCCAGATTTTATTAAAGAACCAAAAATTGACGTTTCTTTTTTTATTAGCTTGAGGATATCATATTATGATATATATAAGAACAAAAACGGGTCAATTTGTGGTTATATATTTATGATTTTGTATTTTTCCTAAAACGCTTCATTTTGTGGGTTTAACACTCACGCATTTTGCCAGATTTTATGACGGAACAAAAAATTGACGTTTCTTATTTACTAGCTTGAGGATATGGTATTATCATATTTCAGAACAGAAACGGGCCAATTCGTGGTAATATACTTATGATTTTGTATTTTGTTTCTAAAACACGTCATTTTGTGGGTTAACATTCACGCATTTTGCCAGATTTTATGACGAAACCGAAAATTGACATTTATTGTTTACTAGATTGAGGATATGGTATTATGATATTTTAGAATAGAAACAGGTCAATTCGTGGTTATATACTTATGATTTTGTATTTTTTTCTAAAACACTTCATTTTGTGGGTTAACACTCACGCATTTTGCCAGATTTTATGACGGAACCAAAAATTGACGTTTCTTGTTTATTAGCTTGAGAATATGGTAATATGATATTTTAGAACAAAAAATGGGTCAATTGGTGGTTATATACATTTTATTTTTGATCGGCAAATCAAACTTTTACTATTAAGCGCAACTTCAGTTTTACATTAAGGCCCAAGACTATATGGGCCACATTAGCTAACTATTACAAGCCCAACATAAGGGACCAATACACTACAAGAATAAAGGCCTAACTATTACAAGAATAAAGGCCTAGCTATTACAAATCATCTCAGCTATACTTTTAACTTTATTACATTTGAAATTTCTGCATTTAAATTTAACACTAACAAACGAAATTATGCAATTAAACAAACTCTCCTCATTAAATTCCATGCCACCATGCTCCTTCTATTTCTCTCGCTCCAAATAAAGTAGATAAAAGTAGTGATACAAGTACTTATCACCTGTATAAACTCCTGGCTTGCACTAAGCTTGAGAGATTCCTTAATCAACTCCTCAATAGAAGTAACATTTATATGGTAATTCCATATACTCACAAAGCGCTGTAGGATCATTATTGAGTAATCACAGTTGATGTATAAGTGATTAATCTCTTCATCTTTCACTTTACATAGAAGACATTTTAAATTAACATTCAACCCCAATCTTTCATTTTAGTCTTGGTAGGTAATCTATTTAAGATAGCTAACCAAGCAATAAATGAACACCTCGGAATACAAGTCTTTGCCCAAATAACTTTATACCAATCAACCTTTTGCTTATGAATTTTAACTTTATCCAAAGTTTTCTTATATGAAAATTCACCCTTAACAGTTTCAGTCCAAAACATAATATCATTCTTCTCCACTAATTTAATAGAATTGATAAAGTATAGAGACTTACCAATACATGGAGGAACTCTCCATCTACCTCTTCCATAGCAATCATTGACTGTCTTATTACAGTTGAGGTTAGACTCATCAAGATGAATTTGTAATAAGTCTTGTAAGCTTCTTTTATTCACCCACTTATCCCATAGAATATAGGTAAATTTCCCATTATCAACCTCATGATAAATAAAATCATATGCCACATTTCTGATTTTAAGTATCTGTTTCCAAATCCATGAATGGTGTTGTTTGATATCAATACTCCATATGCATTTGTTTTTCAATATATTAGAATTTACCCACTTGCTCCAGAGATTGTTACCTTGAGAGTAAAATTAGGGTTTGGGGATTAGTGTTTAGGGTTTATTGATTAGGGTTTAGGGTTTCTGGTTACGGTTTATTGTAAGTGTTTATGGTTAGTATTTAGGGCTTATGGTGATGGATTAGGTGTGGGTTATAGGGTTAGGGCTTTGTATTTATTGTTTAGGGTTTAATGTTAGAGGTTTAAGAAATTAGGGTTTAATGTTACGCTTTGTGAAACCCTGACAGACCCAAAATACTAAACCCTAAAATAGAATATTGAAAAATACCAAAAAGTCAACTAAAGAAATCTCAAAACGTAAATAGACGATCTTAGACGGCGAAGCGGTCCCAGAAGGCCCAACGTACTCAAAAAACATATATTATGTGCCCCATTCTTAGAAAGTATGTGAAAGTTAGCAAAAACCCTCCCGGAAACATCAAAAAACTTAAAAACGGTTTTCATAGTGTTTGCATGATACAAACGCGTCAAAATCATCACGTTATTATCCTTTCCATGGTTAGGGTTTAGTAATTGGGCTTTTGGGATAGGTTTTAGGGTTTAGGGTTTCTGGTTAGTATTTATGGTTTGTATTTAGGGCTTACGAAACCCAAAAATAAAATATTAAAAACGACCTAAAAGTCAACTAAATAAATCTCAAATCTTAAAGGAGACGATCTTAGATTGCGATGCTATCCGTTGGTCCCAGAAGGCCCAACGCACTCAAAAAACATATATTATGTTCCCAATTTTGAGAAAGTATGCGAAAGTTAGCAAAAACCCTCCCAGAAACTTCAAAAATCTAAAAAATAGTTTTTAGAGTGTTTGGATGATACAAATGCGCCAAAATCTGCACGTTATTATCCTTTTCATAGTTAGGGTTTCGTGATTAGGGTAGTAGGTTAGTGTTTAGGGTTTAGTGTTTCTAGTTACGGTTTATTGTTAGTGTTTATGGTTAGTATTTAAGGCTTATGGCGATGGATTAGGTGTAGGTTATAGGGTTAGGGCTTTGTGCTTATTGTTTAGGGTTTATTGTTAGAGGTTTTAGAAATTAGGGGTTAATATTACGGTTTGTAAAACCCTAACGAACCCAAAATACGAAACCCTAAAATAGAATATTAAAAAAACCTAAAAGTCAATTAAATAAATCCCAAAACGTAAAACAGACGATCATAGATGGCGAAGCTATCTGTTGGTCCCAGAAGGCCCAACACAGTAAAAAAAGTATGTATTACGCGCCTCATTTTTCGAAAGTATGCGAAAGTTAACAAAATCCATTTCGGGAACTTCAAAAATCTTGAAAACGGTTTTTGAGAGTGTTTTGATGATACAACAAGCCAAAATCTTCACGTTATTATCCTTTCCATGGTTAGGATTTAGTGATTATCGTTTTGGGATTAGTGTTTAGGGTTTAGTGATTAGGGTTTAGGGTATTTGGTTACGGTTTATTATTAGTGTTTATGGTTAGTATTTAGGGTTTATAGTAATGGATTAGGTGTAGGTTATAGGGTTAGGACTTTGTATTTGTTCTTTAGGGTTTAATGTTAGAAGTCTTAGAAATTAGGGTTTATTGTTAGAGGTTTTAGAAATTAGGGTTTAATGTTAAAGTTGCTAAAACCCTAACGGACAAAAAATATGGAACCCTAAAATAGAATATAAAAAACGACCTAGAAGTCAACTAAATAAATCTCAAAACGTAAAACACACGATCTTAGATGCGAAGCTATTTGTTGGTCCCAGAAGGCCCAACGCACTCAATAAAGATATATTATGTTTCCTATTCTGAAAAAGTATGCGTCAGTTAGCAAAAGCCTTCCCGGAAACATCAAAAATCTTAGAATCGGTTTTTAGAGTGTTTGCATGATACAAACGCGCCAAAATCATCTAGTTATTATCCTTTTCATGGTTAGGGTTTAGTGATTAGGGTTTTGGGATTGGGTTTAGGGTTTAGTGTTAGGGGGTTTAGGGTTTTTGGTTACGGTTTATTGTTTAAGTTTATGATTAATAGGGCTTACGAAACACTAAAATAAATATAAAAAATGACCTAAAAGTCAACGAAATAGATCTCAAATCGTCAAACAGATGATCATAGATGGCGAAGCTATCTAATGGTCCTAGAAGGCCCAACACCCTCAAAAAACATATATTATGTGCGCCATTCTGAGAAAGTACGCGAAAGTTAGCAAAAACCCTCTCGAAAACTTTAAAAAAATTTAATTAGGTTTTCCGAGTGCTTGAATGATACAAACACACCAACATCTTCACGTTATTATCCTTTCCTTGGTTAGGGTTTAGTGATTAGGGTTTTGAGATTAGTGTTTAGGGTTTAGGGTTTATGGTTACTGTTTATTGTGAGTGTTTGTGGTTAGTACTTAGGGCTTATGGTGATGGATTATGTGTAGGTTATATGGTAAGGGCTTTTTGTTTATTGTTTAGGTTTTAATGTTAGAGGTTTTAGGAATTATCGTTTAATGTTACGGTTTGTAAAACCCTAACGGACCCAAAATACGAAACCCTAAAAAAGAATATTAAAAACAACCTAAAAGTCAATTAAATAAATCCCAAAATGTTAAACAGACAATAGTAGATGGAGAAGCTATCTGTTGGTCCCAGAAGGGCTAACGCAGTCAAAATAACATATATTATGCGCCCCATTTTGGGAAAGTGTGTGAAAGTTAACTAAATCCTTTTCGGGAACTTCAAAAATCTAGAAAACGGTTTTCAGAGTGTTTGGATGATACAACGAGCCAAATCTTCACGTTATTATCCGTTCCATGGTTAGAGTTTAGTGATTAGGGTTTTTGGACTAGTATTTAGGGTTTAGGGTTTCTGGTTCGGTTTATTGTTAGTGTTTATGGTTAGTATAGAGGGCTTATGGTAATGGATTAGGTGTAGGTTATAGGGTTAGGGCTGTATTTATTGTTTAGGGTTTAATGTTAGAGGTTTTTGAAATTAGGTTTTAAAGTTACTGTTTTATAAAACCCTAACGGACCCAAAATACAAAACCCCAAATATAGTATATTAAAAACAACCTAAAAGTCAACTAAATAAATATCAAAACGTAAAACAGACGATGTTAGATGGCGAAGGTATCTTTTATCCCAGAAGGCCCAACGCACTCAAAAATATTTATTATGTACCCTATTCTGGGTAAGTATGTGAAGTTTAACAAAAATCCTTTCGGGAACTTCTAAAATCTTTAAAACGGTTTTCAAATTGTTTGGATGATACAACGAGCCAAAATGTTCTCGTTATTATCCTTTCCATGGTTAGCGTTTAGTATTAGGGTTTGGGGATTAATGTTTAGGGTTTAGTGATTAGGGTTTAGGGTTTCTGGTTACAGTTTATTGTAAGTGTTTATGGTTAGTATTTAGGACTTATGGTGATGGATTAGGTGTGGGTTATAGGGTTAGGGCTTTGTCTTTATTGTTTAGGGTTTAATGTTAGAGGTTTTAGAAATTAGGGTTTAATGTTACGCTTTGTGAAACCCTGACAGATCCAAAATAAATCTCAAAACGTAAACAGACGATCTTAGACGGCGAAGCGGTCCAGAAGGCCCAACGTACTCCAAAAACATATATTATGTGCCCCATTCTGTATGTGAAAGTTAGCAAAAACCTTCCCGAAAACATCAAAAAACTTAAAAATGGTTTTCATAGCGTTTGCATGATACAAACGCGCCAAAATCATCACGTTATTATCCTTTCCATGGTTAGGGTTTAGTGATTGGGGTTTTGGGATAGGTTTTAGGGTTTAGTGTTTAGGGTTTAGGGTTTCTGGTTAGTATTTATGGTTGGTATTTAGGGCTTACGAAACCCAAAAATAAAATATTAAAACGACCTAAAAGTCAACTAAATAAATCTCAAATCGTAAAACAGATGATCTTAGATTATGAAACTATCTGTTGGTCCCAGAAGGCCCAACGCACTCAAAAAACCCTTCAAAAAACATCAAAAATCTTAAAAACGGTTTTCAGATTTGCATAATACAAATGCGCCATAATCTTCACGTTAATATCCTTTCCATGGTTAGGGTATAGTGATTAGGTTTTTGGGATAGGGTTTAGGGTTTCTTGTTACGGTTTATTGTTATAGCATATCAGTGGATTTTGTACCCAACGGTTGTAGTTTGAACCACTGAAAGACATAGTCACGTCGGGAAGAGGCCTTTGCATTCAATTATGAAGCAACTGCCGAGATAGGAATGACCATTTCTAAAAAAAATAACCAGTGATATTACAAGAATATCTTTTTAAATTTTTTTTTAGAAATGGTCATTCCTATCTCGGCAGTTGCTTCATAATTGAATGCAAAGGCCTCTTCCCAACGTGACTATGTTGGAGCCTTTCAGTGGTTCAAACTACAAACGTTGGGTACAAAATCCACTGATATGTCTTGAACAAACTTTTAAAGCCAAAACCCTAGCATGTAGTTCTTTGGTATATTCCCAATTGGCCTCCATGGCAGGGAGTACCTTGAGAATGGTACGAAACCCTAAAATAGAATATTAAAAACGACCTAAAAGTCAACTAAATAAATCTAAAATTGTAAAACAGACGATCTTAGATAGAGAAGCTATCTATTGGTCCCAGAAGGCCCAACTCACTCAAAAAATATATATTATGTGCCCCATCCTGAGAAAGTATGCGAAAGTTAGCAAAAACCCTCCTGGAAACTCCAAAAAATCTTTAAAACGTTTTTCAGAGTGTTTGGATGATACAAACGCGCTAATATCTTCACGTTATTATCCTTTTCATGGTAAGGGTTTAGTGATTAGGGTTTTGGTATTACTATTTAGGGTTTAGTGTTTTTTCGTACGAGGGTTCCGCGCTTACACCCGATTTGTCCCACGGGAGAATTGACTGCCTCCCCAACCATACCTCCAGTCAAGTCAGAACTAGTATGAGAAAAATCTTAAGAACGGTTTTCAGAGTGTTTGCATGATACAAACGCGCCAAAATCTTCACGATATTATTCTTTCCATGGTTAGGGTACTGGTGTGGCCTAAGGTGTGATAAAAAGATGTATAAAATAAGTGCAAATAAACACCCTAAGCTAACAGTACTGCAAGTATTACAGGACGTATGCAAGTTTTAATGATAAGAAGATTCGTTCCTCAGAGACTGACGAAAGTTAGAGAGAACTTATGCAAATTATCAAGTGCAAATATGAAGATAGGAAAGATAATACGCAAATAAAAAGAAAAGATAGACAAATATTTATTTGGTTTTCAAATAATAAAACTAAACTAATAAACTAAAGACAAAAAATAAATAAAAGAAAAGAGAATAGTATGAATGTTAGCTTGAGTAATTAGCATGTAATCCCCACTAGTTTTATCGTTCTAAACATGTAAGGGTGAATTATGTAGTATTTCAATAATCGGTTCCAATTCGCTATCGGTAGTTTGAAATAGGATTTACCTGTGTCAATAAGGCTTCCTAAGCAAACTTTTCCTGTAATTGGTAAATAGTCACAAGAACTAAACCATAGTGATTATCTAGTTAGGTTGGGTTGTCAGATCAAACCTTATACTAGACGTTATGTGCTAAACATGTAATTAAACACCGTTGACAATGGTGACCTAACTACTAGATGGTAATTCTATATGGCCATGGTTCCACAAGAACACAGAATATAAATCCAAACACATAAACAGAGAATGAAAACAATAATTCAATTTAAAACATAGAATTCCCAAATTAGATAGATGTCAATCAAAACTAGGGTTCATACATATATGCTAAAACTCAAACTAATGGAATTTAATTCATACAAAGAAAAGAAGAGAAAAGAATTACAGAATCAAAGGTTGAAGGAGACATATGGTGTTCTGCTCCTTCCAGACTTCTTCTCTTGTGTTGTAGCTTTCTCTTGGCCTTAAGGTCTGGCCAAGGATGATTTAAGAGTGTTAAGAGGCTGTATTTATAGTGTATAGGTTGACTTAATTCGTTTCTTGAAGGAGAGGCTAAGTAATAGACTCCAAGCCCAACACAAATTCGTAAGGAAATAAAGATAATTACTGCTGAACTGTTTTGAACATATCTTCGTTATTGGTCGGTTTTTGCTCCACAATATACCAAAAGAATCCTCAGCGAATCATCTACGTCCCTATGAAAGGAATCTTCCAAAATCGGCTTCTTTTTGGAGTTATCACCACTTCTTTAGGCGTAGCTGCAGAAATTTAGATTTAGGCAGCTTTTCCTTTTCCATGTTTTTAGCCTTTGTTACCTTTATCTCCAATTTCCATGTAAATCTCTTTCTATATCTTGTAGTCTTTGACTTGGACTCTAATTAATCTCCATAATTATCTTTAAAGCTTCAAACTAAATAAACAATTAAACCCAATATGCTCTAAAAATATTATGTTACTAAATCAAGACTCAAAATAGGAAAGTGCACTAAATTAAGCTCAAATCGACCTATCAACTAATAAATACGCCTAAAATGATGTCTCGGAAGTATACGCCTAACGGTTTGTAAAACCCTAACTGACCCAAAATACGAAAGCCAAAAATAGAATATTAAAAGCAACCTACAAGTCAACTAAATAAATCTCAAACTGTAAATAGATGATCTTAGATGGCGAAGCTATCTGTTGGTCCCAGAAGGCCCAACGCACTCAAAAAACATATATTATGTGCCCCAATCTGAGAAAGTATGCCAAAGTTAGAAAAAACCCTCCCAGGAGCTTCAAAAATATTGAAAACGGTTTCCAGAATGTTTAGATGAGACAACGAGCCAAAATCTTCAAGTTATTATCATTTCCATGGTTAGGGTTTACTGATTAGGGTTTTTGGATTAGTGTTTAGGGTTTAGGTTTCAGGTTACGGTTTTTGTTAGTGTTTATGGTTAGTATATACGGCCTATGGTGATGGATTAGGAGTAGGTTATAGGGTTAGGTTATGTTTATTGTTTAGGGTTTAATGTTAGAGGCTTTAGAAATAAGGGTTTAATGTTACTGTTTCTAAAACCCTAACAGGCCCAAAATACGAAACCCAAAAATAGGATATTAAAAACAACCTAAAAGTCAACTAAATTAGAATACTAAAAACAACCTAAAGGTCAACTAAATAAATCTCAAAACGTAAAATAGACGATCTTAGATGGCAAAGCTATCTGTTGGTCCCAAAAGGCCCAACGCACTCAAAAAACATATTATGTGCCCCATTCTGAGAAAGTGTGCGAAAGTTAGCAAAAAGCCTCCCGGAAACATCAAAAATCTTTAAAACGGTTTTCAGAGTGTTTGCATAATACAAACGCGCCATAATCTTCACGTTATTATCCTTTCCATGGTTAGGGTTTAGTGATTAGAGTTTGGGGATAGGGTTTAGGGTTTCTGGTTACGTTTTATAGTTAGTATTTAGGGCTTATGGTGATGGATTAGGTGTAGGTTATAGGGTTAGGGCTTTGTGTTTATTGTTTAGGGTTTAATGTTAGAGGTTTTAGAAATTAGGGTTTAATATTACAGTTTGTAAAAACCTAGCTGACCCAAAATACGAAAGCCTAAAATAGATTATTAAAAACAACCTAAAAGACAACTGAATAAATCTCAAAATGTAAATAGATGATCTTAGATGGCGAAGCTATCTGTTGGTCCCAGAAGGCCCAACGCACTCACAAAACGTATATTATGTGCCCCATTCTGAGAAAGTATGCCAAAGTTAGCAAAAACCCTTCCAGGAACTTCAAAAATAATGAAACCGGTTTCCAGAGTGTTTGGATGAGACAACGAGCCAAATTCTTCACGTTATTATCATTTCCATGGTTAGGGTTTAGTGATTAGGGTTTTTGGATTAGTGTTTAGGGTTTAGGTTTCTGGTTATGGTTTATTGTTAGTATTTATGGTTAGTATTTAGGGCTTATGGTGATGGATTAGGAGTAGGTTATAGGGTTAGGGTTATGTTTATTGTTTAGGGTTTAATGTTAGAGGTTTTAGAAATAAGGGTTTAATGTTACGGTTTCTAAAATCCTAACGGATCCAAAATACGAAACCCAAAAATAGGATATTAAAAACAACCTAAAAGTCAACTAAATAAATCTCAAAACGTAAAACAAACGATCTTAGAAGGCGAAGCTATTTGTTAGTCCCACAAGGCCCAACGCACTCAAAAAACATATTATGTTCCCCATTCTGAGAAAGTATGTGAAAGTTAGCAAAGACTCTTCCGGGGACTTCAAAAATCTTGAAAACGGTTTTCAGAGTGTTTGGATGATACAACGAGCTAAAATTTTCACGTTATTATCCTTTCCATGGTTTAGGGTTTAGTGCTTAGGGTTTTGGGATTAGTGAATATGGTTTAAGGTTTCTGGTTACGGTTTATTGTTAGTGTATATGGTTAGTATTTAAGGCTTATGGTGATGGATTAGGTGTTGTTTATTGGGATAGGGATTTGTATATTGTTTAGGGTTTAATGTTAGAGGTTTTAGAAATTAGGGTTTAATGTTACGGTTTGTAAAACCCTAACGGACCAAAAATATGAAACCCTAAAATAGAATATTAAAAACGTCCTAAAAGTCACCTAAATAAATCTCAAAACGTAAAACAAACGATCTTAGATGGCGAAGCCATCTGTTGGTCCCAGAAGGCCCAACGCACTCAAAAAACATATATTATGTGCCACATTCTGAAAAATATACGACAATTAGTAATAGCCCTCCCGGAAGCATCAAAAATCTTAAAATCGGTTTTCAGAGTGTTTGCATGATACAAACGTGCCAAAATCTTCACATTACTATCCTTTCCATGGTTAGGGTTTAGTGATTAGGGTTTTGGGATAGGGTTTACGGTTTAGTGTTTAGGGTTTAGGGTTTCTGGTTACGGTCTATTGTTAGAGTTTATGGTTAGTATTTAGGGCTTACGAAACACTAAATTAAATATTAAAAACGACCAAAAAGTCAACCAGGTGAGCTAGCTCATCTGGTCAGGGCTCTGTCTCTCAAAAAAGTTATTAAAAAAGCTATTAAAAAAACGTTTGGAAAGTTTCCAAGGTTCGAAATCCTCCCCAGAACATGGGCAACCTAGTTTTGAATTGCCTGGAGGTATGGTTGGGGAGGCAGTCATATCTCCTGTGGGACTAGTCGGGGGGGGTAGGCCCGGAACCCTCGTACGAAAAAAAAAAAGTCAACTAAATAGATCTCAAATCGTAAAACAGATGATGATCTTAGATGGTGAAGCAATCTAATGGTCAGAGAAGGCCCAACACACTCAAAAAACATATATTATGTGCCCCATTATGAGAAAGTATGCAAAAGTTAGCAAAAACCCTCCCAGAAACTTCAACAAATCTTTAAAACGGTTTCCAGAGTGTTTGGATGATACAAACGCGCCAAAATCTTCACGTTATTATCCTTTCCATGGTTAGGGTTTAGTGATTAGGGTTTTGAGATTAGTGTTTTTTATCAAACAAACCATTTTATATCCACAAAAATGATAAGTACAAATCAATCCCCTACTTGTTTTTGACTAAAAAACAAGCATGGCTAAAAAAAGCAACCCTATACAACAATTACTAGGAAAGGAAACCTATCAACTTGCAAGCAACCTATACAACCATTGCTAGAAATGAAATTTAACCAAAATAAACAAGTAAACACCTATACAACCATTGCTAGGAAATATAAGCCTATACATCAATTGCTAGAACCTATAGCTAAGTCTAACTCCAAGCTAGCTTCCTTGCTCATCATTCTCCCCTCCCTTGAAAACTCCATGTAGCTTCCACCTTACCACCAATCTCTTATTCTCAACACTCCTCCTAAATATTCTTCTATTCCAAAGGGTATTTTGAATATCTTTCATAACAATTTTCACAATATCCTCACTTTTAGTTTTTATCTTCTTAAACTCCTTTTTGTTTCTCATATCCCAAATACAATAAAAAAAGCTAAGGAAAGTAATATTAGAAATGGTGTCCTTTAGAGATTTACCATCAAACTTAGTCATGAACTTAAGCCTTTGCTCCCAATTAGTACCCGTGTTATGCCAATTATGAAGTTCACAAAACTCTTTCCAAGCAAGAGAAGTGAACTTGCAAGTAACAGATAGGTGATCTCTTGACTCAAACTCCTCATAGAAAAGAGAGAAAAACTTATCAACTTCCATTCCCCACTTGCTAATCCTATCCTTTGTGCTCAATCTATCTTTACAAATCAGCCAAGCACAAATTTATGCTTAGGTATACTCCATTTATGCCAAACAACACAATACCACTTTATTTTCTCATTAGGTACCCTAAGACCATACATTATATCCAAGGTATTAAACCTCTTATCTCCCCATCTAATAGTATCCTCTTCCTCATTAAGCACCATATCCTTCACAACATCATACACTTTGTTAAGATTGTGTGGAAATCTCCACCTTTTCCCAACATAATAATCTACCACCTTTTTGTTGATATTCTAATTACCTAAAGAAATAGCATTCTTTTGTTCACAAATATCTCCACCACATTTCCCATTAATCCATTTATCATTTAACATATAAGTACTTTTACCATTACCTACCACATGTACAATATAGTCAAAAGCAATATACCTTACATTTAGCATAGCCCTCCAAGTCCAAGGTAATTTGCTATCATAAACAATGCTCCAAATTCTCTTGTTTCTTAGCCAATTAGAATAAACCCATTGAGACCATATGTTATCATTTTTCCCATACATCCTCCAAAAAGCTTTTAGAATAGAAACTTGATTAATTTGGAGGAGATTAGGTATGCCTAACCCCCCCCCCCCCATTCTCCTTACTTTAACAAAGCTCTTTCCATGACACCTTAGCTCCATCACTAGTATTACCCTTCCAAAGAAACCTACTCAAAAGAGTTTCAATCTCATGAATAACCCCCATGGGCAGAATCATCACATTGCACCAATATCTAGCCTTACTTTGTAAAACACTTTTAATAAGATGAAGTCTTCCTGCAAAAGTGAGAAACGTATGCATCCAACCTTCAACAATCCCAACAATGTTATTAATAAGAGTAGCACATATTACGCTATTAGGCCCCTTTGTAGTTAAAGGAGCACCAAGATATCTAACAGGAAGCTCACCCCTTTTTACATTAAGAATAAAACTCAATTCATCATGAAGGTTTTTGTTATGTCCTCCTATATAAAGCTCACTTTTCCAGGACTGATTTTGAGGCAACAAAAGTCTAGAGAAGAGATCAAGACCTTGTTTAAGTCTCATGGCAGAAGCTTTATCACCATTAAACAATAATAGACAATCATCAGCAAAGATAAGGTGACTCAATCCCATTCTAGCACAATTAGGGTGATAAATAAAAGCTTTATTTGAGCCACTTTATCAAGAATAGAAGTAAATCATTGCATACATATAACAAATAGATAAGGAGATAAAGGATCACAATGCCTTAATCCCCTTTCTCCTTTGAAAATCCACACACACTCCCATAAATACACAAAGAGAACATAGGTGTAGAGATACACATATTTAATCCAAGATATAAACTTTTTATGAAATCCCATTATGTGTAGCAATTGAATAAGGTACCTCCAATTTATTGTATCAAATGCCTTTTGAAGATCAATGTTTAAAGTACACCTTGCACTCAAATCTTTCCTATCATATCCTGCCACAACACTTTGAGGCACTAAAATATTATCAGAAATACTCATTCCTTCTACAAAGAAAGGCTGGTTTTTAGAAATAAGCTCTTCAAGGCATTGAGATTAGTGTTTAGGGTTTAGGGTTTCTGGTTACGGTTTATTGTGAGTGTTTACGGTGGTTAGTACTTAGGGCTTATGGTGATGAATTATGTCTAAGTTATAGGGTAAGGGATTTTTGTTTATTGTTTAGGGTTTAATGTTAGTGGTCTTAGAAATTAGGGTTTAATGTTACGGTTTGTAAAACCCTAACGGACCCAAAATACGAAACCCTAAAATAGAATATTAAAAACCTAAAAGTCAATTACATAAATCCCAAAACGTAAAACAGACGATCATAGATGGCGAAGCTATCTGTTGGTCCTAGAAGGCCCAACGAAGTAAAAAAAACATATATTATGCGCCCCATTTTGAGAAAGTTTGTGAAAGTTATTAAAATCCCTTTCGGGATCTTCAAAAATCTTGAAAACGGTTTTCAGAGTGTTTGGCTGATACAACGAGCCAAAATCTTCACGTTATTATCCTTTCCATGGTTAGGGTTTAGTGATTAGGATTTTGAGATTAGGTTTTAGGGTTTAGTGATTAGGGTTTAGGGTTTAGGGTTTCTGGTTACAGTTTATTGTTAGTGTTTATGGCTAGTACTTAGAGCTTATGGTTATGGATTAGGTTTAGGTTATAAGGTTAGGGCTTTGTATTATTGTATAGGGTACAATGTTAGAGGTTATAGAAATTAGGGTTTAATGTTACGGTTTGTAAAACCCTAACAGACCCAAAATATGAAACCCTAAAATAGAATATTAAAAACAAACAAAAAGTCAACTAAATAAATCTCAAAACGTAAAACAGACGATCTAAGATGGAGAAGCCATCTTTTGGTCCCAGAAGGACTAACGCACTCAAAAAAACATATATTATGCTCCCCATTCTAAGAAAGTATGTGAAAGTTAGCAAAAACCCTTTCGGGAACTTCAAAAATTTTGAAAACGATTTTCAGAGTGTTTGGATAATACAACGAGCCAAAATCTTCACGTTATTATCCTTTCCATGGTTAGGGTTTAGTGATTAGGGTTTTGGGATTAGTATTTAGGGTTTAGGGTTTATGGTATAGGGTTTAGGGGGTTTTTTTATCAAACTTACCATTTTATATCCACAAAATGACAAGTACAAATCAATCCCCTACATGTTTTTGACTAAAAAACAAGCATAGTTAAGAAAAACAAACCCTATACGACATTTACTAGGAAAATAAACCTATCAACTTGCAAACAACCTATACAACTATTGCTAGAAATGAAATGAAACCAAAAAAACAAGAACAACTTATACAACCATTGCTAGGAAATTAAACCCTATACAACAATTGCTAAAGTCTATAATTAGGTCCAAGTTCCAAGCTAGCTTCCTTGTTGTTCTTGCTCTCCTCCCTTGAGTACTCCATGTAGCTTCCATCTTGCCACCAATCTCATAATCTCAACACTCCTTTTAAATAAACCTTCTATTCCAAAGTGTGTATTGAACATCTTTCACAACTATTTTCACAATATCTTCATATTTAGGATGCATCTTCTTAAACTCCTTTTTATTCCTCATATCCCAAATAAAATAAAGAAAGCTAAGATATGTAAAGTTTGATAAGGTAACTTTCAAGGAGTTACCATCAAACTGAATCATGAAATCAAGCCTTTCCTCCCAAGTAATACCCGTGTTATGTCAATTATGAAGAGCACAATCCTCCTTCCAAGCCAAATTAGTAAACTTGCAAGCAACAAATAGATGATCTCTAGATTCATGTTCCTCAAAACAAAGATAGCATAATTTATCCACATCCATTCCCCACTTACTAAGCCTAACCTTTGTACTCAACCTATCTTTACAAATTAACCAAGCACAAATCTTATGCTTAGGTATACTCCGTTTATGCCACACAACACTATACCATTTTGTTTTTTCATTAGGGCCCCTTAGATCATACATAACATCCGAGGCTTTAAACCCCTTTTCTCCCCATTTTATAGTGTCATCTTCCTCATTTAGCACCATGTCCTTTACCACCTCATACACCTTATTGAGTTTAGGTGGAAATCTCCACCTCTTCCCAACATAGTAATCCATCACCTTTTTGTTGATATTGTAATTACCTAAAGAGATAGCATCTTTTTGTTCACAGATATCACCAACACATTTACCATTTATCAACTTATCATTTAACATATAGGTTCTTTCCCCATTACCAACATCATGTACAATATAGTTAAAAGCAATGTACGTCACATTTAGCATAGCTTTCCAAGTCCAAGGAAGTTTATTATCATAAGTAATTCTCCAAATACTCTTGCTCCTAAGCCAATTTGAATACACCCATTGAGACCAACTGTTATCTTTATATCCATACATCCTCCAAAAAGCTTTTAGAATAGAAACTTGATTAATTTGAAGGAGATTAGGTATGCCTAACCCCCCATTTTCTTTACTTTGACAAAGCTCTTTCCAAGCCACTTTAGCTCCATGAAAATCATTAGTATTACCCTTCCAAAGAAACCTACTCAAGAGTGATTCAGTCTCATGAATAACCCCGATTGGAAGAATCATAACATTACACCAATATCTAGCCTTGCTTTGCAAAACACTCTTGATAAGAGGAAGCCTTCCTGCAAGGGTAAGAAATCTATGCATCCTACTTTCCACACTTCCAACTATATTATTAATAAGAGTAGCACACATTAAGCTATTAGGTCCCTTTGTAGTTAAAGGATCTCCAAGATATCTAACAGGGAGTTTACCCTTTTTAACATTACAAATACAACTCAAATCATCATGAAGGTCCTTGTTACAACCTCCTATATAAAGCTCACTCTTTTCAGGACTGATTTTAAGGCCAGAAAGTCTTGAGAAAAGGTCAAGGCCTTGTTTTAGTCTCATGGCAGAATATTTATCATCATTAAAGAATACTAGACAATCATCAACATATATAAGATGGTTCAAACCCATTCTAGCACAATTAGGGTGATAAGTAAAAGCTTTATTTTGATCAAATTTATCAAGAATGGAAGTGAAACCTTGCATACATACAACAAATAGATAAGGAGATAAAGTATCACCTTGTCTTAATCCTCTTTCTCCTTTAAAAAAACCGCACACACTCCCATTAATACATAAAGAGAACATAGCTGTAGAAATACACATCTTGATCCAAGAGATAAACTTATCATGGAATCCCATAATGTGAAGCAACTGAATAAGGTACCTCCAATTAATTGTATCAAATGCCTTTTGAAGATCAATGTTTAAAGTACACCTTGCACTCAAATCTTTTCTATCATAACCTGCCACCACACTTTGAGCCACCAAGATATTATCAGAAATGCTCCTTCCTCCTACAAAAGCAGCTTGATTTTTAGATATAAGCTCCTCAAGACTTTGTTTCATCCTATTTGCAATTATTTTTGATATTGCTTTGTATAGGATATTACAACAAGTTATGGGCCTAAAACTCTTCACTGAGGTGGGGTTCTTAACCTTACGAATAAGTACAAGATTTGTAGCATTAATTTGCTTCAAGATTTGTCTATTTCTGAAAGTTTCCTTTATAGCATTACATATATCATTCCCAATAATACTCCAAGTAGCTTTGAAGAATGCACTAGTAAAACCATCTGCGCCAGGCGACTTTGAGTTATCTATAGAAAATATAGATTCTTTAATCTCCTTACTAGTATTGTCTTTCACCAATTCTTTAGCTTCTTCATTAGTAATAACTTTATCAACAAGTTTCTTCAAGTATTTAGAGCTAACATTTTCTTCTTGAGCATCCTTAGTTCCAACAATTAAACTAGTGTAATACTTGATAAATTCATCATAAATAGCTTCATCTTCAACAACAATATCCCCATTTTCAGTCACATTAGAGGATACTCGGTTTTGAGTGATTCAAGCCTTGATGCTTTTATGATAAAGGCCAGTGCTACAATCACCCTTTTGAGCCCAAGTAATCCCAGATTTTTGCTTTAAAACCTCCTCTTGAATGTTAAGAAGATGCATAAGTTTGTCCCTAAGTTCCTTCGCAATGGCGAACATAGTTTGATCCCCATTTATAAGCATAACTTGAACCCTCTCAAGCTCCTCCTTAAGCTTCATAATTTCTTGTGTGGAGTGATGGAAATACTGCCTATTGAAAATATTTAAAGCTTTTTTTACTTCCTTCAATTTATTCACCACTTTATACATCATACTTCCTTTAACCTCAACTTTCCACACCTTTTCAATCAAAGGCAGAAACTTATCATGATCAATCCAAACATTAAAAAACTTAAAAGATGAAGATTTAGTATTAGGACTCCCCTAGATTTTGAGGATAAGATTGGAGTTATCGGAAATTCCAGGATCTTCAACCATCAAATGAGACTTAAAACAAGTGAACCAAGCATCATTTATGAAAATCTTGTCACTTTTACTGGATACAAATCCATCTATTCTTCTATTAGTCCAAGTGTAATAACACCCTTGGCTAGGATGTTCCACCATTCCATTATCATTAATACATTCCTCAAATTCATGAGAGCTTTTATGAAGGCTAGTACATCCCATTCTTTCTTCAACTTTAGTGATTTCATTATAATCCCCACACCAAATACAAGGAGTGGATCCATTTGTAACCATCCATTCCCTAAGTGTTTCCCAAAGAAGTACCCTTTTATCTTCATCATTATCAGCATGAACCATTACACAATTGAATGCTTTCTTATTTTATATATTATGTACCTCAAGGAAGATAGCTTGGCTAGTTGAATCAAGACACCTAACATCCAAAACATTCTTATTCCACTTGATGCATATTCTTCCCCATTCATCCTTATCATGATTAGTAATAGTACCCCAATTGCTCAAATAAGTATTATGGAACTTAGTGTAACTTTGTAGAGTCATTTTAGTTTCCACCAAACCAATCAAGTCAATCTTTTTATCTTATATAACATGAATAACTTCTTTTTGCTTGAGGTTTAGATTAAATTCTCTTACATTCCAAAAACTAACAATCATTTAGGTCAAGAGGTTTTCCTTCCCTATGGGTACTTCCCACAAACCTATTCAAAGCATCTTCAAGATTTTCATTTGCCATGTTTAGAGCACAAAAAGAGTTACTCAACTCTTCTTCAAAGATATTAGAATTTCAAGCACTTTCTCTAGTAGTATTAGGGGTTTTTTCTTTCCCCTTTACACTACTACTTCCCACATTTTTTGGTGGAGTTGTAGTTGTGGTATTAATGTTATGACATTGAACTTCATTATCATTTTTCTCTTTTTGCTTTCTTTGCACAACTCTCCAATCTTCAACCTTATTTTGACCATTGTATTGATTTGTTTGGTGATTAACTTGGTTAGGTTTAGCTTGGTAGTTAGCTTTTGGTCTCTCCCTTATAGCTTCTTTCCTGCCATGACTACAATTACTCTCCTTATGCCCCAAAACCTTGCAATTTGAACATCCTGGAGGTAACTATTCATTATAAGCTTCCACCACATGAATTCCATCCTCTTCAAGGTCCACCTTAACCCTTTTAACAAGCTCTTTTGTCATATCCACCTCCACACAAGCTCTAGGAAAACTTAATCTATTCCTTGATTTAGTAATGGGATCCATTTGAATTGGGATCCCCAAAGAACTACATATGTAGCTCAAGCCATCATTTGTCCACAATTGTAGAGGTACCTTTCTCAATTTAACCCAAAGTGAGACTTTAGTCATATCAAGCTTCTCAAATTTCATATTAGATTCCCAATTTCTTAGTATCATTATTCTTCCATTAACATGCCAAACTTGCTCCAAGATATTGTTACATTTTTGTTTATTCTAAAATTTAAATAGATAAACATCCATATCAGTTGACTTAATCTCCATAGTACCACAATTTCTCCATTATACATTCACCATGCTTCTAACCATGTGGTATTCAGAAGCTTCCCCAATAAATTGGCCTACTAGACAGTTTTCCCATCCCTCAGTTCCACTCTTTACTATATTCCCTAGAGGTTTTACCATGAGTTCATCCTCTACTTGACTAGGAGCAAAGGATTTTAGCTTCAATTCTTGATCAACCTTCTTCTTAAACAACTCAGTCCAAACACCCTGCCTCCCATTGTTTTTCTCTACTATTTCCACTTCACACTGCTCTACATTATCCTCATTCTGACCTTGTGCCACTCCCAAAAGGGTACTTTCCCTTGGTAGAGAAGTTCCTCCAACTCCTGTACCAAAAGTGGAGTAATCCTCTTTGTGGCAATCATCCAAGCTCTAGCTCTCGAGGGAATTCAGAGCCTCACCCTCAAATAGGGGCCCATCTTGGCCATTCATTCCCTCAACTATTGTACAATCAATAGTTTGAGTAGCCTTGATGATTTCACTGGAGCAAGATAAGGTTTGATTCACTAATTCCCTGTTTTATCTACTGTCCTTCTCACGGGACTTTCATCGAGCACTTGGTTTTCTCTATAAGAAACATTATCCTCCTTACTAAAATCATAAGTAACACACTTTTCCACACTACCATTCATCAAATTACCTCTCTTAGATGCAGAGAAGTTGTTACTATCTTGAATTACAGGTGTTGCAGGCACGTATTTTCCTTTAATAGGCGCGAACTTCATTTGAGCTTCATTATTTTCAGCACTATCCTTAATTCCTCTATTTCCAGACTTTTTGCGAGGCGCCATTTAATCCGGAATGAAGAAAGAAAAACACCAAAAAAAAGAATCACGAAAATTGATTAAGAAATGAACACAAACTCCCAAAAAAAACCTCCTTTGTCGCGAGAATGAATTGCAGAAATCGAGATAGATTTTTGCACAAACTTAAATGTAGATTTTATCCGGAAATTAATGCTGATTCCCCAATAATAGACTAATTATTACCCAATTAATACCTTTATCCACTTCGTAAAACCAGCTCCACTAAAATCACAAAACCGTCTTCTTCACCTCCAATACCACAACGCGTATCACCCACTCCTTCACAAATCAGCCGACAGCCTTTGCACCTCAGCTTTACACTAACTTCTTCACGTGAATTAATTTCCAAAAGAAAGTCAAACGATCAAACATAATATGGAAAAAAATAGATTTGAAAGATTTCCAACTCCGGTCAAACGAGGTCAACGATCCGGTCAATCTCCAGTCAAACTCCAGTCATAAGGTTGGAAAGTCATCGGTGATGGATGGGGAGGTCAACGGCGGTCAAGAGGAGTCAAAGATAAGTCAAACTTTGGCTAAATCTTCAAACCCTAGTGAGAAAAAGTAGAGAGAGGGTTTAGTGATTAGGATTTAGGGTTTCTGCTTGGGTTTAGGGTTTACGGTTTAGGGTTTCTGGTTACGCTTTATTATTAGTGTTTATGGTGATGGGTTAGGTGTAGGTTATATAGGGTTAGGGATTTGTGTTTATTGTTTAGGGTTTAGTGTTAGAGGTTTTAGAAATTAGGGTTCAATGTTACGGTGTGTAAAACCCTAACGGACCCAAAATACGAACCCATAAATTAGAATATTAAAAACAACCTAAAATTCAATTAAATAAATCTCAAAACGTAAAACGGACGATTTTAGATGTCGAAGCTACCTGTTAGTCCCAGAAGGCCCAACGCACTCAAAAAACATATATAATATGTGCCCCATTCTGAGAAAGTATGTGAAAGTTAGCAAAACCCCTTCTGGGAACTCAAAAATCTTGAAAATGGTTTTTAGAGTATTTGGATGATACAACGAGCCAAAATCTTTACGTTATTATCCTTTTCATGGTTAGGGTTTAGTGATTAGGGTTTTGGGATTAGTGTTTAGGGTTTAGGGTTTTAGGTTTCTGGTTACAGTTTATTGTTAGTGTTTATGGTTAGTATTTAGGGCTTATAATGATAGATTTGGTGCGGGTTGTAGGATTAGGGCTTTTTGTTTATTGCTTAGGTTTTATTGTTAGAGGTTTTTGAAATTAGGGGTTAATGTTACAGTTGGTAAAACCCTAACGAACCAAAAATACGCAACCCTAAAATAGAATAATAAAAACGACCTGAAAGTCAACTAAATAAATATGAAAACGTAAAATCAGACGATCTTAGATGGATAAGCGATTTGTTGGTGCCACAAGGCCCAACACACTCAGAAAAACATATATTATGTGCCCCATTCTCAGAAAGTATCTTAAAGTTAGCAAAAACCCTTTCGGGAACTTCAGAAATTTTGAAAACGGTTTTCAGAGTGTTTGGATGATACAACGAGCCAAAATCTTCACGTTATTATCATTTCCATGGTTAGGGTTTAGTGATTAGGGTTTCGGGATTAGTGTTTAGGGTTTAGTGTTTATGGTTTTTTATTTATCAAACTTACCATTTTACATCCACAGATTACAAGTACGAATCAATCCCCTACTTGTTTTTTACTCAAAAACAAGCATGGCTAAGAAAAAACAAACCCTATACAACATTTACTAGGAAAATAAACCTATCAACTTGCAAAACAACCTATACAACCATTGCTAGAAATGAAATGAAACCAAAAAAAAAAAAACGACTTATACAACCATTGCTACGAAATTAAACCTTATACAACAATTGCTAAAGTTTATAACTAGGTCCAAGCTCCAAGCTAGCTTCCTTGTTCTTCTTTCTCTCCTCCCTTGAGTACTCCATGTAGCTTCCACCTTGCCACCAATCTCATATTCTCAACACTCTTTTTAAATAACTTTCTATTCCAAAGTGTGTATTGAACATCTTTCACAACTATTTTCACAATATCTTCACTTTTAGGATGCATCTTCTTAAACTCCTTTTTATTCCTCATATCCAAAATATAATAAAGAAAGCTAAGGAAAGTAATGTTTGATAAGTTATCATGAAATAAAGCCTTTCCTCCAAAGTAATACTCGTGTTATGCCAATTATGAAGAGCACAAACCTCTTTCCAAGCCAAGTTAGTAAACTTGCAACCAACAATTAGATTATCTCTAGATTCATGTTCCTCAAAACAAAGATAGCATAATTTATCCACATCCATTCCCCACTTACTAAGCCTATCCTTTGTACTCAACCTATCTTTACAAATTAACCAAGCACAAATCTTATTCTTAGGTATACTCCATTTATGCCACACAAAACTATACCATTTTGTTTTTTTCATTAGGGCCCCTTAGATCATACATAACATCCGAGGCTTTGAGCCCCTTTTTCCCCATTTAATAGTGTCATCTTCCTCATTTAGCACCATGTTCTTTACCACCTCATACACTTTATTGAGTTTAGGTGGAAATCTCCACCTCTTCCCAATATAGTAATCCATCACCTTTTTGTTGATATTGTAATAACCTAAAGAGATAGCATCTTTTTGTTCACAAATATCACCAACACATTTACCATTTATCCACTTATCATTTAACATATAGGTTCTTTCTCCATTACCAACATCATGTACAATATAATCAAAAGCAATGTACCTCGCATTTAGCATAGCTCTCCAAGTCAACAGAAGTTTTCTATCATAAACAATGCTCCAAATACTCTTGTTCCTAAGTCAATTTGAATAGACACATTGAGACCAAATGTTATCTTTATATCCATACATCCTCCAAAAATATTTAAGAATAGCAACTTGATTAATTTGAAGGAGGTTAGGTATACCTAACCTCCCATTTTCTTTACTTTGACAAAGCTCCTTCCAAGCCACTTTAGCTCCATGAAAATCATTAGTATTTACCTTCCAAAGAAACCTACTCAAGCGTGATTCAATCTCATGAATAACCCCCATTGGAAGAATCATAACATTACACCAATATCTAGCCTTGCTTTGCAAAACACTCTTGATAAGATGAAGCCTTCCTGCAAAGGTAAGAAACCTATGCATCCAACTTTCCACACTCCCAACTATATTATTAATAAGAGTAGCACACATTAAGCTATTAGGTCCCTTTGTAGTTAAAGGAGCTCCAAGATATCTAACAGGGAGTTTACGCTTTTTAACATTAAGAATACAACTCAAATCATCATGAAGGTCCTTGTTACACCCTCCTATATAAAGCTCACTCTTTTCAGGACTGATTTTAAGGCCAGAAAGTCTAGAGAAAAGGTATAGACTTTCTTTTAGTCTCATGGCAGAATCTTTATCACCATTAAAGAATACTAGACAGTCATCAGCAAATATAAGATGGTTCAAACCCATTCTAGCACAATTAGGGTGATAAGTAAAGCTTTATTTTGAGCAAATTTATCAAGAATGGAAGTGAATTCTTGCATACAAATAACAAATAGATAAGGAGACCTTGTTACGGTTTATGGTTTAGGGTTTAGGGTTTCTGGTTACGGTTTATTGTTAGTGTTTATGGTTAGTATTTAGGGCTTATGGTGATGAATTAGGTGTAGGTTATAGGGTTAGGGCTTTGTGTTTATTGTTTTTTTATCAAAACAAACCATTTTATTTCCACAAAATGATAAGTAAAAATCAATCCCCTACTTGTTTTTTACTCAAAAACAAGCATGGCTAAGAAAAGCAACGCTATACAACAATTACTAGGTAAGGAAATCTATCAACTTGCAGACAACCTATACAACCATTGCTAGAATTGAAATGAAACCAAAATAAACAAGTAAACCTATATAACCATTGCTAGGAAATATAAGCCTATACATCAATTGCTAGAACCTTATAGCTAGGTCCGTCTCCAAGCTATCTTCCTTGCTCATCTTGCTCCTTTCCCTTGAAAACCCCATATAGCTTCCACCTTGCCACCAATCTCTTATTCTCAACACTCTTCTTAAATATTCTTCTATTTCAAAGGGTGTATTGAATATCTCTCATAACAATTTTCACAATATCCTCACTATTAGGTTTTATCTTCTTAAACTCCGTTTTGTTTCTCATATACCAAATACAATAAAGAAAGCTAGGTAAAGTAATATTAGATATGGTGTCCTTTAGTCAATTACCATCAAACTTAGTCATGAACTCAAGCCTTTGCTCCCAATTAGTACACGTGTTATGCCAATTATGAAGTGCACAAATCTACTTCCAAGCAAGAGAAGTGAACTTGCAAGTAACAAATAGGTGTTCTCTTGACTCAAACTCCTCATAACAAAGAGAGTAAAACTTATCAACTTCCATTCCCCACTTTCTAAGCCTATCCTCTGTGCTCAATCAATCTTTACAAATCAGCCAAGCACAAAATTTATATTAGAGGTATTAAACCCCTTTTCACCCCATTTAATAGTATCCTCTTCCGGAGTGGGGTAAAGGAGGAAAATGTAATGTTACTAAGGGAAAGGAAACTGAAGTAAGTAACCCGTTAATTAATGATGATGCGGAAAGGGTTTGGACATGTGATTCTTCATTTATGTCCTATAATGAACTGGCAGCTGTTGCGGCTATAGGTGTGAATAAAGAAGGTATGATTTCAAGGAAAATTAATCGTAGATGCAAAGTCAACTCTGTTATTGAAGATGAAGCTTGGGCTGTGGTGTTGGCTATGAGGTCTTGTAAAGACCTATCTCACCAGGTAGTTTCCTTCTACTCGGATAACCTTGAATTAGTTCAAGGAATTTTGGGCTCGGCCGGACTTCATTGGAGTCTTAAACCAATCCTTTTAGAAATTAGGAAATGTGAGGTCTTTCTGAGAATTGGAAGATTGACCATGTTAGCAGGAGATTTAATTCGACTACGGATGCTTTAGCTAAAATGTACAAGAAGAAATATTGATATGTCCGGATGGAGAGATTTTTCTTTAACTGCTTCAGATAGGTTCCTAGTTAATCTTTGTAATAATAATGGATAAAGTGTAGGTTTTTTTCTGAGACAAAAAAAATAGTATCCTCTTCCTCATTTAGCACCCTATCCTTCACAACATCATACACTTTGTTAAGATTGCGTAAAAATCTCCACCTTTTCCCAGCATAATAATCCACCACCTTTTTGTTGATATTGTGATTACCTAAAGATGTAGCATCTTTTTGTCGACAAATATCTCCAACACATTTCCCATTTATCCATTTATGATTTAACATATAAGTGCTTTTACCATTACCTACCACATGTATAATATAGTCAAAAGCAATGTACCTTACATTTAGCATAGCCCTCCAAGTCCAAGGTAATTTGCTAACATAAACAATGCTCCTATTTCTTAGCCAATTAGAATAAACCCATTGAGACCAAATGTTGTCTTTATTCCCATACATCCTCCAAAAAGCTTTAAGAATAGCAACTTGATTAATTTGGAGGAGATTAGGTATACCTAACCCCCCATTTTCCTTACTTTGACAAAGCACTTTCCATGACACCTTAGCTCCATAAAAATCACTAGTATTACCCTTCCAAAGAAACCTACTCAAAAGAGATTCAATCTCATGAATAACCCACATGGGCAGAATCATAACATTGCACCAATATCTAGCCTTGCTTTGTAAAACACTTTTAATAAGATGAAGTCTTCCTGCAAAAGTGAGAAACCTATGCATCCACCCTTCCACACTCCCAACAATGTTGTTAATAAGAGTAGTACACATTAAGCTATTAGGGCCTTTTGTAGTTAAAAGATCACCAAGATATCTAACAGGAAGCTTACCCCTTTTAACATTAAGAATACAACTCAATTCATCATGAAGGTCTTTGTTACATCCTCTTATATAAAGCTCACTCTTTTCAGGACTGATTTTGAAGCCAGAAAGTCTAGAAAAGAGATCAAGACCTTGTTTTAGCCTCATGGAAGAATCTTTATCACCATTAAAGAATACTAAACAATCATCAACAAAGATAAGGTGACTCAAACCCATTCTAGCACAATTAGGGTGATAAGTAAAAGCTTTATTTTGACCTACTTTATCAAGGATAGAAGTGAATCCTTGCATACATAAAACAAATAGATTAGGAGATAGAGGATCTCCTTGTCTTAACCCCCTTTCTCCTTTCATAAATCCACACACACTACCATTAATACACAAAGAGAACATAGGAGTCGAGATACACATATTAATCCAAGATATAAACTTTGTATGGAATCCCATTATGTGAAGTAGTTGAATAAGGTACCTCCAATTGATTGTATCAAATGCCTTTTGAAGATTAATGTTTAAAGTACACCTTGCACTCAAATCTTTCCTATCATAACCTGCCATAACACTATGAGCCACTAAAATATTATCAAAAATACTCCTTCCACCTACAAATTAGGCCTGGTTTTTGGATATAAGCTCCTCAAGGCATTGTTTCATCCTATTTGCAATGATTTTTGATATAGCTTTATATAAGATATTACAACAAGCGATAGGTCTAAAACTCTTCACTGAAGTAGGATTTTTTTTTTTTTATGATGAGGGTTCCCGGGATTACACCCGACTAGTCCCCCGGGAGATATGACTGCCTCCCCAACCATACATCCAGGCAATCAGAACTAGGTTGCCCATGTTCTGGGGAGGGTTTCGGACCTTGGAAACTTTCCAAACATAATAACTTTCTTCCACCCGCGGGATTCGAACCATGTACACCATGTACCTCTCACTTGAGAGAACTTTCCAAACTTTAATAACTTTTTGCCGCCTGCGGGGTTCGAACCATGTACCTCTCACTTGAGAGAACTTTCCAAACTTTAATAACTTTCTTCCGCCTGCGGGATTCGAACCCTGTACCTCTCACTTGAGAGACAGAGCCCTGGCCAGATGAGCTAGCTCACCTGGTTGAAGAACAAGATTTGTAGCATTAATTTGCTTCAAGATATGCCCATTTCTGAAAGTTTCCTTTATATCATTACATATATCACTCCCAATAATACTACAAGTAGCTTTGAAGAAAGCACTAGTAAACCCATCCGGGCCAGGAGACTTTAAGTTATCTATAGAGAATATAGCTTCTTCAATCTCCTTATTAGTAATATCCTTTACCATCTCTTTAGCTTCTTCATTAGTAATAGCTTTATCAACAAGTTTTTTCAAGTATTTAGAACTAACCTTTTCCTCTTGAACATCCTTAGTACCAATTAAGCTAGTGTAGTACTTGATAAATTCATCTTGAATAGCTTCCTCCTCACCAATAATTTCACCATTTTCAGTCACAATAGAAGATACTCGGTTCTGAGTGATTCTAGCCTTGATACTCTTGTGATAATCACCTTTTTGTGCCCAAGTAATCCCAGATTTTTGCTTTAACATCTCCTTTTGAATGTCCAAAAGATGCATGAGTTTGTCCCTAAGCTCCTTCTCAATAGTAAGCAAAGTTTGATCTCCATTCATAACCCTAACTTGAATCTCCTCAAGCTCGTCTTTTAATCTCATCAGTTGAGTGATGAAAATACTTCCTATTGAAAGTCTTTAAAGCTTTTTTCACTTCTTTTAGTTTATTCACCACTTTAAACATCATACTTCCCCTAACTTCCCCTAACTTCCCCTAACTTCCCCTAACTTCATTTTTCCACACCTTTTCTATCAAAGGCAGAAATTGATCATGATCAATCCAAATATTTAAAAATTTAAAAGATGAAGGTTTAGTATTTGGACTCCCCTAAATTTTGAGAATAAGATTAGAATGATCAGAAATTCCAGGAGCTTCAATCATCAAATGAGACGTGAAAGAAGTGAACCAAGCATCATTTATGAATATTTTATTAATTCTACTAGAAATAAACCCATCAATTCTTCTATTAGTCCAAGTGTGATAACATCCTTGACTAGGATGCTCAACCATCCCATTATCATTAATACATTCCTCAAAATCATGTGAACTCTTATGTACACCCCATTCTTTCCTCAACTTTAGCAATTTCATTATAGTCACACCAAATACAAGGAGAGGACCCATTAGTAATCATCCATTCACTAAGTGTTTTCCATAGAATTAACCTTTTATCTTCATCATTTTCAGCATAAATTATTATACAATTGAAAGCTTTCTTATTATATATCATACACCTCAAGAAAGATAGCTTGGCTAGTTGAATCAAGGAGCTTACTTAATATCCAAAACATTTTTATTCCATTTGATACAAATTCTACCCCTATCATCCTTATCATGATTAGTAATAGTACCCCAATTACTCAAATAAGAATTATGAAACTTAGTGTAACTTTGTAAAGTCATTTTAGTTTCCAACAAACCAATAAGATCAATCTTCTTATCTTGCACAACATGAATAACTTCTTTTGTTTGAGGTTTAGATTTAAACCTCTAACATTCCAAGAGCTAACAATCATTAGGGTCAGGAGGTTTACCTTCCCTATGGGTGCTTCCTATAAACATGTTCAAAACATCTTCAAGATTTTCATTTGCCTTGTTTAGAGCACAAAAAGAGTTACTTAACCCTCCTTCAAAGATATTAGAATTGCAAGTACTTTCTCTAGGTGTGTTAGGGGTTTTTCCTTTCCCCTTTACACTACTGCTTCCCATATTTTTTGGTGGAGTTATAGTTGTGTTATTAATGTTAGGACATTGAACTTCATTATCCTTTTTCTCCTTTTGTTTCTTTTGCACAACTCTCCATTCTTCTACCTTCCTTTGAACCTTGTGTTGTGTTTAGGGTTTAATGTTAGAGGTTTTCGAAATTAGGGTTTAATGTTAAGTTTTGTTAAAAGCCTAACAGACCCAAAATACAAAACCATAAATATAATATTAAAAACAACCTAAAAGTCAACTAATTAGATGTCGAAGCTATCTGTCGGTCCCAGAAGGCCCAACACACTCAAAAAACATATATTATGTTCCCCATTATGAGAAAGTATGTGAAAGTTAGCAAAAACACTTTCGTGAACTTCAAAAATCTTGAAAACGGTTTTCAGAGTGTTTGGATAGTACAACGAGCCAAAATCTTCACGTTATTATCCTTTCCATTGTTAGGTTAGAGTGATTAGGGTTTAGGGTTTCTGGTTCCAGTTTATTGTTAGTGTTTATGTTTATTTAGGGGTTATGGTGATGGATTAGGTGTGGATTCTAGGGTTAGGGTTTTGTGTTTATTGTTTAGGGTTTAATGTTAGAGGTTTTAGAAATTAGGGTTAAATGTTACGGTTTGTAAAACCCTAACGGACCCAAAATATATAAAACACTAGAATAGAATATTAAAAATAACGTAAAAGTCAACTAAATAAATCTCAAGACGTAAACATATAATCTTATATGGTGAAGCTATCTGTTGGTCCCAGAAGACCCAACACACTCAAAAAACATAGATTATGTGCCCTATTCTACGAAAGTATGTGAAAGTTAGCAAAACCCCTTCCGGGAACTTCAAAAATCTTGAAAACGGTTTTTAGAGTGTTTGGGTGATACAATGAGCTAAAATCTTCACGTTATTATCCTTTCCATGGTTAGGGTTTAGTGATAAGGGTGTTGGGATTAGTGTTTAGGGTAAGGTTTCTGGTTACAGTTTATGGTTAGTGTTTATGGTTAGTATTTAGGGCTTATGGTGATGGATTAGGTGTAGGTTATAGGATAACGGCATTGTGTTTATTGTTTAGGGTTTATTGTTAGAGATTTTTGAAATTAGGGATAATGTTACAGTTGGTAAAACCTTAACAGACCAAAATACGAAACCCTAAAATGGAATATTATAAACGACCTGAAAGTCAACTAAATAAATATCAAAATGTAAAATAAGACGATCTTAGATAAAGAAGCGATCGGTTGGTCCCAGAAGGCTCAACGCACTCAAAAAAACATGTATTATGTGCCCCATTCTGAGAAAGTATGTGAAAATTAGCAAAAACCCTTCCGGGAACTTCAAAAATCTTGAAAACGGTGTTCAGAGTGTTTGGATAATACAACGAGCCAAAATTTTCACGTTTTTAATCACTCCATGGTTAGGGTTTAGTGATTAGGGTTTTGGGGTTAGTGTTTAGGGTTTAGTGTTTAGGGTTTAAGTTTCTGGTTACGGTTTATTGTTAGTGTTTATGGCTAGTATTTAGGGATTATGGTGATGGATTAGGTGTAGGTTATAGGGTTAGGGATTTGTGTTTATTGTTTATGGTTTAATGTTAGAGGTTTTAGAAATTAGGGTTTAATGTTACAGATTGTAAAACCCTAACGGACCCAAGATACGAAACCCAAAAATAGAATATATTAAACAACCTAAAAGTCAACTTAATAAATCTCAAAACGTAAAACAGACGATCTTAGTTGGCGAAGCTATCTGTTGGTCCCAGAAGGCCCAACGCACTAAAAAAACATATAATATGTGCCCCATTCTGTGAAAGTATGTTAAAGTTAGCAAAAACCCTTTCGGGAACTTCAAAAATCCTGAAAACGGTTTTCAGAGTGTTTGGATAATACAACGAGCCAAAATCTTCACGTTATTATCCTTTCCATGGTTAGGTTTCAGTTATTGGGGTTTTGTGATTAGTGTTTAGTGTTTATGGTTTCTGGCTACGGGTTATTTTTACTGTTTATGGTAAGTATTTGGGGCTTATGGTGATGGATTAGGTGTAGGTTATAGGGTTAGGGCTTTGTGTTTATTGTTTAGGGTTTATTGTTAGATGTTTTTGAATTAGCGGTTAATGTTACAGTTGGTAAAACCCTAACGGACCAAAAATACGAAACCCTAAAATAGAATATTAAAAACGACCTAAAAGTCAACTAAATAATTCTCAAAATGTGAAAAGACAATCTTAGATGGCGAAGCGATTTGTTGGCCCCAGAAGGTCCAACGCACTCAAAGAACATATATTATGTGCCACATTCTGAGAAAGTATGTGAAAGTTAGCAAAAACCCTTCTGGGAACTTCAAAAATCTTGAAAACGGTGTTCAGTGTGTTTGGATGATACAACGAGCCAAAATCTTCAAGTTATTATTTTTTCCATGGTTAGGGTTTAGTGATTAGGGTTTTGGGATTAGTGTTTAGAGTTTAATTTTTAGGGTTTAGGTTTCTGGTTACGGTTTATAGTTAGTGTTTATGGCTAGTATTTAGGGACTATGGTGATGGATTAGGTGTAGGTTATAGGGTTAGGGATTTGTGTTAATGTTTATGGTTTAATATTAGAGGTCTTAGAAATTAGAGTTTAATGTTACCAATTGTAAAACCCTAACGGACCCGAGATCTAAAACCCAAAAATAGAATATTAAAAACAACCTGTCAATTAGATAAATCTCAAAACGTAAAAGAGATGATCTTAGATGGAGAAGCAATCTGTTGGTCCCAGAAGGCCCAAAGCACTCAAAAAAAATATATTATGTGTCCTATTCTGAGAAAGTATGTGAAGTTAGCAAAATCCCTTTCGGGAACTTCAAAAATCTTGAAAACGTTTTTCAGAGTGTTTGGATGATACAATGAGCCAAAATCTTCACGTTATTATCCTTATCATGGTTAGGGTTTAGTGATAAGGGTTTTTGGACTAGTGCTTAGGGTTTAGGGTTTACGCTTTATGGTTACGGTGTATTGTTAGTGTTTATGGTTAGTATTTAGGGCTTATGGTGATGGATTAGGTGTAGGTTATAGGGTTAGGGCTTTGTGTTTATTGTTTAGGATTTAATGTTAGAGGTTTTAGAAATTAGGGTTTAATGTTACCATTTGAAAAATCCTAACGGAACCAAAATAAGAAACCCTAAAATAGAATATCAAAAACAACCTAAAAGTCAACTAAATAAATCTCAAAACGTAAAACAAATGATGTTAGATGGCGAAGCGATCTGTTGGTCCCAGAAAACCCAATACACTCAAAAAACATATATTATGTGCCCTATTCTGAGAAAGTATGTGAAAGTTAGAAAAACCCCTTTCGAGAACTTCAACAATCTTGAAAACGGTTTTCAGAGTGTTTGGATAATACAACGAGCCAAAATCTTCAAGTTATTATCCTTTCCATGGTTAGGTTTTAGTGATTAGGGTTTTGGGATTAGTGTTTAGGGTTTAGGGTTTCTGGTTTTTTTGTATCAACAAACCATATTATATCCACAAAAATGATAAGTACCAATCAGTCCCCTACTTGCTTTTTACTCAAAAACAAGCATGGCTAAGAAAAGGAACCCTATACAACAACTAAGAAAGGAGACCTATCAACTTGCAAACACCTATAAAACCATTGTTAGAAATGAAATTAAAACCAAAATAAATAAGAAAACCTATACAACCATTGCTAGGAAATATAAGCCTATACAACAACTGCTAGATCCTATAACTAGGTCCAATTCCAAGCTAGCTTCCTTCGTCATCTTGCTCCCCTCCCTTGAGAACTCCATGTAGCTTCCACCTTGTCACCAGTCTCTTATTCTCAACACTCCTCCTAAATATTCTTCTATTCCAAAGAGTATTTTGAATATCTTTCATAACAATTTTCACAATATCCTCACTTTTAGGTTTTCTCTTCTTAAAATTCTTTTTGTTTCTCATATCCCAAATACAATAAAGAAAGCAAAGAAAGGTAATATTGGATATGGTGTCCTTTAGAGAATTACCATCAAACTTAGTCATGAATTCAAGCCTTTCCTCCCAATTAGTACCCGTGTTATGCCAATTATGAAGTGCACATATCTCCTCCCAAGCAAAAGAAGTGAACTTGCAAGCAACAAATAGATGATCTCGTGACTCAAATTCCTCATAGCAAATAGAGCAAAATTTATCAACTTCCATTCCCCACTTGCTAAGTCTATTCTTTGTGCTCAATCTATCTTTACAAATCAGCCAAGCACAAAATTTATGCTTAGGTATACTCTATTTATGCCAAACAACACAATACAACTTTTTTTTTTCATTAGGTCCCCTAAGATCACACATTATATCTGAGGTGTTAAACCCCTTATAATATCCTCCTCCTCATTAAGAACCATATCCTTCACAACATCATACACTTTGTTAAGATTGTGTGGTAATCTCCACCTTTTCCCAACATAATAATCCACCACCTTTTTGTTGATATTGTAATTACCTAAAAAGATAGCATCTTTTTGTTCACAAATATCTCCAACAAATTTCCAATTAATCCATTTATCATTTAGCATATAAGTGTTTTTACCATTACCTACCACATGTACAATATAGTTAAAAGCAATATACCTCACATTTAGCATGGCCCTCCAAGTCCAAGGAAGTTTGCTATCATAAACAATGCTCCAAATACTCTTGTTTCTTAACCAATTAGAATAACCCCATTGAGACCAAATGTTACCTTTATTCCCATACGTCCTCCAAAAATCTTTTAGAATAGCAACTTGATTAATTTGGAGAAGATTAGGTATACCTAAACCCCCATTCTCCTTACTTTGACAAAGCTCCTTCCAAGCCACTTTAGCTCCATGAAAATCACTAGTTTTACCCTTCCAAAGAAACCTACTCAATAGAGATTCAATCTCATGAATAAACCCCATGGGAAAAATCATAACATTACACCAATATCTAGCCTTGCTTTGAAAAACAATTTTAATAAGATGAAGTCTTCCTGCAAAAGTAAGAAATCTATGCATCCAACTTTCCACACTAACAATAATATTGTTTATAAGAGTAGCACACATTAAGCTATTAGGCCCTTTTGTAGTTAAAGGAGCACCAAGATATCTAACAGGAAGTTTACCCTTTTTCACATTGAGGATACAACTCAATTCAGCATGAAGGTCTTTGTTAAAGCTCACTTTTTTCAGGACTTATTTTGAGGCCAGAAAGTATAGAGAATAGATCAAGGCCTTGTTTTAGTCTCCTGGCGGAAAGTTTATCTATATTGAAGAATACTAAGCAATCATCAGCAAAGATAAGGCGATTCAATCCCATTCTAACACAATTAGGGTGATAGGTAATTTTGAACTACTTTATCAAGAATGGCTGTAAATCCTTGCATACATATAACAAATAGATAAGGAGATATAGGATCACCTTGCCTTAAGCCCCTTTCCCCTTTGAAGAAACCACACACACTTCCATTAATACACAAAGACATCATAGGATTAGAGATGCACATATTAATCCAAGCTATAAACTTATCATGAAATCCCATTATATGAAGAAATTTAATAAGAAACCTCTAATTGATTGTGTCAAAAGATTTTTGAAGATCAAGGTTTAGTGTACATCTTGCACTCAAGTCATTCCTATCATAACCTGCCACCACACTTTGTGCCACTAAAATGTTATCAGAATTGCTCCTTCCTCCCACAAAAGCAGCTTGGTTTTTAGATATGAGTTCTTCAAGACTTTTTTTCATCCTATTTGCAATGATCTTGGATATAGCTTTATATAAGATGTTACAACCTGCTATAGGCCTGAAACTTTTCACTGAAGTAGAATTCTTAACCTTAGGTATAAGGACAAAATTTGTAGCATTAATTTGCTTCAAGATGTGCTCATTTCTGAAAGTTTCTCTTATAGCATTACATATATCATTCCCAATTATATTCCAAGTAGCTTTGAAGAAAGCACTAGTAAAACCATCTGGCCGAGGAGACTTTGATCTATCAATAGAGAATCTAGCTTCTTCTACCTCTTTATTAGTAATATCCTTCACCATATCCTTAGCCTCCTCATGACTAATAGCTCTATCAACAAGTTTTCTTAAGCAATTAGAGCTAACACTTTCTTCTTGAGCATCCTTAGTACCAATTAAGCTAGTATAATACTTAACAAATTCATCTTGAATAGCATCCTCTTCAACAATAATATCACCATTTTCAGTCACAATAGAAGCAACTCGGTTTTGAGTAATTCTTGCCTTGATGCTCTTATGATAAAGGGCTGAGCTACAATCACCTTTTTGAGCCCAAGTAATTCCAGATTTTTTCTTTAACATCTCCTCTTGAATGTCCAAAAGATACATAAGTTTGTCCCTTAGCTCCTTCTCAATACTAAGCATAGTTTGATCCCCATTCATTACTCTAAATTGTACTTTCTCAAGCTCCTCTTTAAGCTTCATTATCTCCTCATTAGAATGATGAAAGTATTGTCTATTGAATATTTTTAGAGCCTTTTTTACTTCCTTCAGTTTACTCACCACTTGAAACATCATACTCCCCTTGAACTCATTTCTCCACACTTTATCAATCAAAGGCAGAAACTGTTCATGTGTAATCCAAACATTAAAAAACTTAAAGGATGAAGGTTTAGTATTAGAACTCCCCTAGATTTTGAGAATAAGGCTTGAATGGTCAGAATTTCCAGGAGCTTCAACCACCAAATGAGACTTGAAACAAGTGAACCAAGCATCATTTATGAATATCTTGTCAATTCTCCTAGATACAAACCCTTCAATTCTTCTATTAGTCCAAGTGTAATAACATCCTTGACTAGAATGCTCCACCATTCCATTATCATTGATACATTCCTCAAACTCGTGTGAACAGGTTTTCTGGTTACGGTTTATTGTTAGTGGTTATGGTTATTTAGGGTTTATGGTGATGGATTAGGTGTAGGTTATAGGGTTAGGGCTTTGTGTTTATTGTTTAGGGTTTAATGTTAGAGGTTTTAGAAATTACGGTTTAATGTTACGTTTTGTAAAACCCTAACAAACCCAAAATACGAAACCCTAGAATAGAATATTAAAAACAACCTAAAAGTCAACTAAATAAATCTCAAAACGTAAAAAAGACGATCTTAGATGGCGAAGCTAACTGTTGGTCCCAGAAGGCCCAAATGCACTCAAAAAAACATATATTATGTGCCCCATTATGAGAAAGTATGTGAAAGTTAGCAAAACAACTTCCGGGAACTTCAAAAATCTTGATGGTTTTTAGAGTGTTTGGATGATACAACGAGCCAAAATCTTCACATTAATATCCTTTTCATTGCTAGGGTTTAGTGATTAGGGTTTTCGGATTAGTGTTTAGGGTTTAGGGTTTTTGGTTACGGTTTATTGTTAGTGTTTATGGTTAGTATTTAGGGCTTATGGTGAGGGATTAGGTGTAGGTTATAGGGTTAGGGCTTTGTGTTTATTGTTAGAGGTTTTTGAAATTAGGGGTTAATGTCAGTTGGTAAAACCCTAACGGACCAAAAATACGAAACCCAAAAAATAGAATATTAAAAATGACCTAAAAGTCAACTAAATAAATCTCAAAACGTAAAACAGGCGATCTTAGATGGCGAAGCTATCTGTTTGTCCCAGAAGGCCAAACTCACTCAAAAAACATATATTATGTGCCGCATTCTTAGAAAGTATGTCAAAGTTAGCAAAAACCCTTTCGGGAACTTCAAAAATATTGAAAACGGTTTTCAGAGTGTTTGGATGATACAACGAGCCAATCTCTTCACCTTATTATACTTTCCATGGTTAGGGTTTAGTGATTAGGGTTTTGGGATTTTTTATCAGCAAACCATTTTATATCATCACAAAACGATAATTACAAATCAATCCCCTACTTGTTTTGTACTAAAAAACAAGCATGGCTAGAAAAAGCAACCCTATACAACAATTACTAGGAAAGTAAACCTATCAACTTGCAAAAACATATTAACAACAAAACAACCTATACAACCATTGCTAGGAAATGAAACCCTATACAACAATTGCTAAAACACTAAACTATAACTAGGCCCATGCTCCAAGCTAGCCTCCTTGCTCCTCTTGCTCTCCTCCCTTGAGTACTCCATGAAGCTTCCACCTTGCAACCAATCTCCTATTTACAACACTCCTCCTAAATATTCTTCTAATCCAAAGAGTATTTATAATATAATTCATAACAATTTTCACAAAATCCTCTGCTTTGGGTTTTATCTTCTTGAACTCTTTTTTGTTTCTCATATCCCAAATATAATAAAGAAATCTAAGGAAAGTAATATTAGATATAGTGTCTTTTAGAGAGTTACCATCAAATTTAGTCATGATTCAAGCCTTTCCTCCCAATTAGTACCCGTGTTATGCCAATTATGAAGTGCACCCAATCCAAAGAAGTGAACTTGCAAGCAACAAAAAGATGAGCTCTTGACTCAAACTCTTCAAAGAAAAGAGAGCAAAATTTATCTACTTCCATACCCCCACTTACTTAGTCTATCTTTAGTACTCAATCTATCCTTACAAATCAACAAAGCACAAAACTTATGCTTAGGTATACTCCATTTATGCCAAATAACACAATACCACTTATTTTTCTCATTAGGACCCCTAAGATCACACATTATGGCCGAGGTATTGAACCCCTTCTCTCCCTATTTAATAGTATCATCTTTCTAATTAAGCACCATATCTTTCACTACATCATAAACTTTGTTAAGATTGTGTGGAAACCTCCACCTTTTTCCAACATAATAATCCACCACGTTTTTGTTGATATTGTAGTTACCTATAGAAATAGCGTCCTTTTGTTCACAAATATCCCCAACACACTTCCCATTAATCCACTTATCATTTAACATATAAGTTCTCTTTCCATTACCTACCATATGTACAATATAGTCAAAAGCAATATACCTCACATTTAGCATAGCTCTCCAAGTCCATGGAAGTTTGCTATCATATACAATGCTCCAAATACTATTATTTCTTAGCCAATTTGAATAAACCCATTTGGACAATATGTTATCTTTACTCCCATACATCCTCCAAAAAGCTTTGAGAATATCAACTTGATTGATTTGAAGAAGATTAGGTATTACCTAGCCCCCCATTTTCCTTGCTTTGACAAAGCTCCTTCCAAGAGACTTTTGCTCCATGAAAATCACTAGTGTTTCCATTCCAAAGAAACCTTCTCAAAAGAATTTCAATCTCATGAATAACTCCCATAGGGAGAATCATGACATTACACCAATATCTAGCCTAGCTTTGCAAAACACTCTTTATTAGATGAAGTCTTCCTGCAAATGTAAGAAATCTATGCATCCAACCTTCAACACTACCAACAATGTTATTAATTAGAGTAGCACACATTAAGCTATTAGGCCCTTTAGTAGTTAAAGGAGAACCAAGATATCTAACAGGAAGCTTACCCCTTTTTACATTGAGAATACAACTCAATTCTTCATGAAGGTCATTGTTACAGCCTCCTAAGTATAGCTCACTTTTTTCGGTACTTATTTTGAGGCCAGAAAAGTCTAGAGAAAAGGTCAAGACCTTTCTTTAGTCTCATGGAAGAATCTTTGTCCCCATTGAAGAACACTAAACAAGCATTAGCAAAGATAAGGTGACTCAACCCCATTCCAACACAATTAGGATGACAGGTAAAAGCTTTATTTTGAGCTACTTTATCAAGAATGGCATTAAATCCTTGCATACATATGACAAACAGATAAGGAGATAGAGGATCACCTTGCCTTAAACCCCTTTCTCCTTTGAAAAAACCACAAACACTCCCCATTAATACACAAAGAGAACATAGGTGTAGAAATGCACATATTAATCCAAGAGATGAACTAATCATGAAATCCCATTATATGAAGCAATTTAATAAGGTACCTCCAATTTATTGTGTCAAAAGCTTTTTGAAGATCAAGATTTAGTGTACATCTTTCACTCAAGTCTTTCCTATCATAACCTGCCACCACACTTTGTGCCACTAAAATGTTATCTACAATACTTCTACCTCCAACAAAAGCAGCCTGGTTCTTTGATATAAGTTCTTCAAGGCACTTCTTCATTCTATTAGCAATGATTTTGGAAATAGCCTTATATAGGTGTTACAACAAGCTATAGGCCTAAAGCTTTTCACTGAAGTAGGATTCTTGACCTTAGGAATTAGGACAAGATTTGTAACATTGCTTTGCTTCAAGATGTGCTCATTTCTGAAAGTTCAGTTCCAGGAGACTTTGAGATATCTATAGAGAATATAGCTTCTTCAACCTCTTTATTAGTAATATCCTTCATCATATCTTTTGCATCCTCATGATTAATAGATCTATCAACAAGCTTCTTTAAGCAATTAGAGCTAACACTTTCTTCTTGAGCATCCTTGGTACCAATTAAACTAGTATAATACTTAACAAATTCATCCTGAATAGCTTCATCTTCAACAACAATATCACCATTTTAAGTAACTATAGAAGAGACTCGGTTTTGGGGAATTCTTGCTTTGATACTCTTGTGATAAAGAGCTGTGCTACAATCTCCCTTTTGAGCCCAAGTAATACTCCCCTGGATAGTGAGAATAAGGCTAAAATAATCAGAAATTCCAGGAGCTTCAACCACCAAATGAGACTTGAAACAAGTGAACCAAACATCACTTATGAATATCTTGTCAATTTTACTAGAGACAAACCCACCCATTCTTCTATTAGTTCAAGTGTAATAACATCCTTGACTAGGATGATCCACCATTCCATTATCATTAATACACTCCTCAAACTCTTGTGAACTCTTATGAAGACTAGTACACCCCGTCCTCTTAACCACTCTAGTGATTTCATTGTAATCACCACACCAAATACAAGGAGAGGCCCCAATAGTAACCATCCACTCAGTAAGTGTTTTCCAAAGAATCATCCTTTTATCCTCATCATTTTCAGCATAAACCATTATACAATTGAAAGTTTTCTTACTATATATATCATATACCTCAAGAAAAATAGCTTGACTAGTTGAATCAAGACATCTAACTTCCAAAATATTCCTATTCCAATTGATACAAATTCTTCCTCTATCATCTTTCTCATGATTAGTAATAGTTCCTCAATTGCTTAAGTAAGTATTATGAAACTTAGTATAACTTTGTAAGTCATCTTTGTTTCCAACAAGCCTATAAGATCAATCCTATTATCTTGAATAACATGAATAACTTCATTTTGTTTGAGGTTTAGGTTTAAACCTCTTACATTCCAAGAACTAACAATCATTGAGGTCAGGAGGTTTTCCTTCCCTATCGGTACCTCCCATAAACATGTTTAAGGCATCTTCAAGATTCTCATTTGCCTTGTTTAGAGCACAAAACGAATCGCTTAACCCTCATTCAAATATATTAGAATTACAAGCTCTTTCTCTAGGTGTGTTAGGGGTTTTTTCTTTCCCCTTTGCACTATTACTTCCGACATACCTTGGTGAAGTGCTGATTGTGATGTTAGCCTTTCGACTATGAACTTCATTGTCCTTTTTCTCCTTTTGTTTCTTTTACACAACTCTCCATTCTTCTGCCTTTCTTTGAACATTAAGATGATTAACTTGGTAATGAATTTTGGTTTCTCCTTAGTTACTTCCTTTCTGCCTTTGCTACATTTAATAACCCAAGACTTTACAAATTGAACACCTTGTAAAGAGCCATTTATAGTAAGCTTCCACCACATGGGTTTTGGGTTTAGTGTTTAGGGTTTTTGGTTTTTGGTTTTTGGTTACGGTTTATTGTTAGTGTTTATGGTTAGTATTTAGGGCTTATCGTGATGGATTAGGTGTAGATTATAGGGTTAGGACTTTGTGTTTATTGTTTAGGATTTAATATTAGAGGTTTCAGAAATTAGGGTTTAATGTTACGGTTGGTAAAACCCTAACGGACCAAAAATACAAAACCCGAAAATAAAATATTAAAATCGACCTAAAAGTCAACTAAATAAATTTCAAAACGTAAAACAGACGATCTTAGATGGCGAAGCAACTGTTCGTCTCAGAAGGCCCAACACACTCAAAAAACATATATTATGTGCCCCATTATGAGAAAGTATGTGAAAGTTAGCAAAAACCCTTTTTGGAACTTCAAAAATCTTGAAAACGGTTTTCAGAGTGTTTGGATAATACAATGAGACAAAATCTTTACATTATTATCCTTTCCATAGTTAGGGTTAGTGATTAGGGTTTCGGGATTAGTGTTTATGGTTCCTGGTTACACTTTATTGTTAGTGTTTATGTTTATTTAAGGGTTATGGTGATGGATTAGGTGTAGGTTAGAGGGTAAGGGCTTTGTGTTTATTGTTTAGAATTTAATGCTAGAGGTTTTAGAAACTAGGGTTTAATTGTTACAATTTGTAAAACCCTAGCAGACCCAAAATACGAAAACCCTAAAACAGAATATTAAAAACAACCTAAAAGTCAACTAAATAAATCTCAAAATTTAAAACAGGCGATCTTAGACTGCAAAGTTATCTGTTGGTCCCAAAAGGCTCAACGCACTCAAAAAACATATATTATGTGCCCCCATTCTTAGAAAGTATGTGAAAGTTAGCAAAACCCCTTCCGGGAACTTCAAAAATCTAGAAAATGGTTTTTAGAGTGTTTGAATGATACAACGAGCCAAAATCTTCACGTAATTATCCTTTCCATGGTTAGGGTTTAGTGATTAGGGTTTTGGAATTAGTGTTTAGGGTTTAGTGTTTAGGGTTTAGGGTTTTGGTTTCTAGTGTTTATGGTTAGTATTTAGGGCTTATGGCGATGGATTTGGTGTAGGTTATAGAGTTAGGGCTTTGTGTTTATTTTTAGGTTTTATTGTTAGAGGTTTTTGAAATTAAGGGTTAATGTTACTGTTGGTATAACCCTAACGGACCAAAAATATGAAACCCGAGAATAGAATATTAAAAACGACCTAAAAGTCATCTAAATAAATCTCAAAACGTAAAACAGACGATCTTAGATGACGAGGCTATCTGTTTGTCCCAGAAGGCCCAACGCACTCAAAAAACATATATTATGTGCTCCATTCTGAGAAAGTATGTGAATGTTAGCAAAAACCTTGAAAACTGTTTTCAGAGTGTTTGAATGATACGACGGGCCAAAATCTTCACGTTATTATCCTTTCCATGGTTAAGGTTTAGTGATTAGAGTTTTGGGATTAGTGTTTAGGGTTTAGGGTTTTTGGTTACGGTTTATTGTTAGTGTTTATGGTTAGTATTTAGGGCTTATGGTGATGGATTAGGTGTGGGTTATAGGGTTAGGGCTTTGTGTTTTTTTATCAAACCTACCATTTATATCTACAAAATGACAAGTACAAATCAAACCCCTACTTGTTTTTGACGCAAAAACAAGCATGGCTAAGAGAAACAAACCCTACTATGAAAGTAAACCTATCAACTTACAAACAACCTATATAACCATTGCTAGAAAGAAATAAATCAAAATAAGAGCAACCTATACAACCATTGCTAGGAAATTAAACCCTATACAATAATTGCTAAAATCTATTACTAGGTCCAAGCTCCAAGCTAGATTCCTTGGTCTTCTTGCTCACCTCCCTTGAGTACTCCATGTAGCTTCCATCTTGCCACCAATCTCATATTCTCAACACCCCTTTTAAATAACCTTCTATTCCAAAGTGTGTATTGAACATCTTTCACAACTATTTTCACAATATCCTCATATTTAGGATGCGTCTTCTTAAACTCCTTTTTATTCCTCATATCCCAAATACAATAAATAAAGCTAAGAAATGTAATGTTTGATATGGTATCTTTTAAGGAGTTACCATCAAATTGAAGCATAAAATCAAGTCTTTCCTCCCAAGTATTACCCGAGTTATGCCAATTATGAAGAGCACAAATCTCCTTCCAAGCCTAAGTAGTAAATTTTCAATCCACAAATAGGTGATCTCTAGATTCATGTTCCTCAAAGACAAGGTAGCATAACTTGTCCACTTCCATTCCCCACTTAATAAGCCTATCCTTAGCGCTCAACCTATCCTTACAAATTAACCAAGCTCAAAACTTGTGCTTAGGCATAATCCATTTATTCCACACCACACTATACCATTTTTTTCTCATTAGGACCCCTTAGGTCATACATAACATTCGAGGCTTTAAACCCTTTATCTCCCTATCTTATAGTGTCATTTCCCTCATTAAGCATCATATCCTTTACCACCTCATACCCCTTATTGAGCCTAGGTGGAAATCTCAACCTCTTCCCAATATAATAATCCATCACCTTTTTATTAATATTGTAATTCGCTAAAGAAATAGCATCCTTATGTTCACAAATATCACCAACACACTTTCCCTTAATCCACCTATCATTTAACATATAGGTTCTTTCCCCATTACCAACATCATGTATAATATATTTCAAAGCAATGTACCTCACATTAAGCATAGCTCTCCATGTCCAAGGAAGTTTACTATCATAAGTAATGCTCCATATACTCTTGTTCCTTAGCCAATTTGAGTAGACCCATTAAGACCAAATATTATCTTTATAACCATACATTCTCCAAAAAGCTTTAAGAATAGCAACTTGATTAATTTGGAGAAGATTAGGTATGCCTAGTCCTCCATTTTCTTTACTTTGACATAACTCTTTCCAAGCCACTTTAGCTCCATGAAAGTCATTTGTGTTACCCTTCCAAAGAAATCTACTCAAGAGTGATTCTATCTCATGAATAACTCCCATTGGAAGAATCGTTACATTACACCAATATCTAGCTTTACTTTGCAAAACACTCTTGATTAAATGAAGCCTTCCTGCAAATGTAAGGAATCTATGCATCCACCCTTCAACACTTCCAACTATATTATTAATAAGGGTAGTACACATTAAACTATTAGGACCCTTTGTAGTTAAAGGAGCTCCAAGATATCTAACAGGAAGTTTACCCTTCTTAACATTGAGAATACAACTCAAATCATCATGAAGGTCCTTGTTACATCCTCCTATATATAGCTCACTCTTTTCAGGACTTATTTTAAGGCCAGAAAGTCTAGAGAAGAGATCAAGGCCTTGTTTTAGTCTCACGGCAGAATCCTTATCACCATTAAAGAATACTAAACAATCATCAGCAAATATAAGATGGTTCAAACCCATTCTAGAACAATTAGGGTGATAAGTAAAAGCTTTATTATGAGCCAATTTCTCAAAAATTGAAGTGAAACCTTGCATACATACAACAAATAGGTAAGGAGATAAAGGATCACCACACATACTCCCATTAATACATAAAGAGAACATAGGTGTAGAAATGCACATCTTGATCCAAGAGATAAACTTTTTATGAAATCCCATAATTTGAATTAGTTGAATAAGGTACCTCCGATTAATTGTATCAAATGTCTTTGAAGATCAATGTTTAAAAGTACACCTTGGACTCAAATCCTTTCTATCATAATCTGCCACCACACTTTGAGCAACCAATATATTATCAGAAATGCTTCTTCCTCCCACAAAAGCAGCTTGATTTTTAGATATAAGCTCCTCAAGACTTTGTTTCATCCTATTAGCAATGATTTTAGATATAGCTTTGTATAGGATGTTACAACAAGTAATGGTCCTGAAACTCTTCACTGAAGTGGGGTTTTTAACCTTGGGAATAAGGACAAGGTTAGTAGCATTAATTTGCTTCAAGATTTGTCTATTCTTGAAAGTTTCCTTTATAGCATTACATACATCCTCCCTAATAATATTCCAAGTAGCTTTGAAGAAAGCACTATTAAAACCATCTGGACCAGGAGCCTTTGAGATATCTATAGAAAATATAGCTTCTTTGATCTCCTTACTAGTAATGTCTTCCACCATTTCTTTAGCTTCTTCATTAGTAATAGCTTTATCAACAAGCTTTTTTAAGCAACTAGAGCTAACATTTTCTTCATAAACATCCTTAGTACCAATTAAACTAGTGTAGTACTTGATAAATTCATCATGAATAGCCTCATCTTCAACAACAATATCACCATTTTCAGTCACAATTGTGGCAACTCGGTTTTGAGTGATTCTAGCCCTGATGCTTTTATGATAAAGGGTAGTACTACAATCACCCTTTTGAGCCCAAGTAATCCCAGATTTTTTCTTTGAAACCTCCTCTTGAATATTAAGAAGATGCATAAGCTTGTCCCTAAGCTCCTTCTCAATGGTAAGCATAGATTGATCACCATTCATAAGCATAAATTGAACCTTCTCTAGCTCCTCCTTAAGCTTCATAATTTCTTGTGTAGAGTGATGAAAATATTTTCTATTAAAAATATTTAGAGCTTTCTTTACTTCCTTCAATTTATTCACCACTTTATACAGCATACTTCCTTTAACCTCAACTTTCCACACCTTTTCAATCAAAGGCAGAAACTCATCATGATCAATCCAAACATTAAAAAACTCAAAAGTTGAAGGTTTAGTATTTGAACTCCCCTGAATTTTGAGGATAAGATTGGTGTGATCTGAAATTCCAGGAGCTTCAATCATCAAATTAGACTTGAAACAAGTGAACCAAGCATCATTTATGAAATTTTATCTATTTTACTAGATACAAAACATCCATTCTTCTATTAGTCCAAGTCTAGTAACACCCTTGGCTAGGATGTTCGACTATCCCATTATATTTAATACATTCCACAAATTCATGAGAGCTCTTATGAAGGCTAGTACAACCCATTATTTCCTCAACTTTAGTAATTTCATTATAGTCCCCACACCAAATACAAGGAGAATCCCCATTAATAACCATCATTTCACTAAGTGTTTCCCAAAGAAGAACCCTTTTATCTTCATCATTATCTGCATATACCATCACACAATTGAATGATTTCTTATTAAATATATCATGTACCTCAAGGAAGTTGGCTTGGCTAGTTGAATCAAGACACTTTACATCCAAAACATTCTTATTCCACTTTATACATATTCTTCCCCTTTCATCCTTATCATGATTAGTAATAGTACCCCAATTACTCAAATAAGTATTGTGAAACTTGTTGTAACTTTGTAGAGTCACTTTAGTCTCCAATAAACCAATTAAATCAACTTTTTTATCTTGTATAACATGAATAATTTCTTTTTGTTTGAGGTTTAGATTCAAACCTCTTACATTCCAAGAGCTAATTATCAATTCTTGATCACTCTTCTTGAACAATTCACTCCACTTACCTTGCTTCCCTTTGTTTTCCTCAATTATTTCCACCTCAGATTCATCCTCATCATCTACATTCTGGCCTTGTGCTACTCCCAAGAGGGCACTTTCACTTGGTGGAGAAATTCCTCCAATTCCTGCACCAAAAGTGGAGTAATTTTCCTTGTGACTCACATCCAAGCTATTCTCGAGGGAATTAGGCGCCTCACCCTCAATTAGGGCCCCATATTGAACGTTCATCCCCTCAACTATTGTACAATCAATAGTTTGAGTAGCCTTGATGCTTTCACTGGAGCTAAGTAAGGTTTCATCCATTAAATCCTGTGTTTCATCTACTGTCCTTCTTTTAGGACTTTCATCAAACACATTGTTCTCATTGTATAAATCATCTTCCTTCCTGCTAGAATCATAACCACTGCCTTTATCCACACTCCCACTCATCAAATTACCCTTCTTACTAGCAGAGAAGTTATTACTCACTTGAATTACAGGAGTAGCAGGAACATATTTACCTTTAGTTGGTGCAAACTTCACTTGTGTTTCATTAGCTTCAACACTATCCTTAATTCCACGATTTCCAGACTTTTTGCGAGGTGCCATTAGATCCGGAATGAAGAATGAAGAATAGCAAAAAAAGAATCACAATTTTTGGTTAAAAAAAGAGCTCAAACAACCCAAATTACTCGTCCTGTCGCGAGATTAATTCACAAAATCAAGTTTGATTTTGCACGATATTTGTTGATTCTTAACAATAATATCGCACTTATTACTCAATTATTAACCGTTATCCACTTTATCCACTTCGAAAACCAAAAAACACTAAACCTGCAATAACCCGTCTTCCTCACCTCCAATGTTTAAGCGCGTAACCCACACGTACTCCACTACTCCACACTTCTACTTTACAGCTCGGATCTCCATTACCACTCTTCTGAATTAATTTCCACAAACAAAACAAATCTAAAATTACAAAACAAAATGAAAATAATAGATTTGAAGATTTTCAACTCCAGTCAAATCGAGTTCAACGTTCCGGTCAAACTCCAGCCATAAGGCCAGAAAGTCATCGGTGATGGGTGTGGAGGTCAACGGCGGTCAAAAGGAGTCAAAGATTAGTCAAACTTTGGCTAAGTCTTCAAACCCTAGTGAGAGAAAGTAGAGAGAAGGAGGAAAAATGTGTGTTTTAGGTGTTGTGTGTGGTTTTTTGGGGATTAGTGTTTTTGGGGTTTGGGATTAGGGTATAGAGAAGGCTTTGTGTTTATTGTTTAGGATTTAATGTTTGAGGTTTTAGAAATTAGGGTTTAATTTTACGGTTTGTAAAACCCTAACGGAAATACGAAAACCCTAAAACAGAATATTAAAAACAACATAAAGGTAACCTAAATAAATCTCAAAACGTAAAATAGACGATCTTAGACTGCGAAGCTATCTGTTGGTCCCAAAAGGCTCAACGCACTCAAAAAACATATATTATGTGCCCCTTCTGAGAAAGTATGTGAAAGTTAGCAAAACCCCTTTCGGGAACTTCAAAAATCTTTAAAACGGTTTTTAGAGTGTTTGGATAATACAACGAGCCAAAATCTTCATGTTATTATCCTTTCCATGGTTAGGTTATAGTGATTAGGGTTTTCGGATTAGTGTTTAGGGTTTAGGGTTTCTGGTTACAGTTTATTGTTAGTGTTTATGTTTATTTAGGGGTTATGGTGATGGATTAAGTTTAGGTTATAGGGTTAGGACTTTGTGTTTATTGTTAGGGTTTAATGTTAGAGGTTTTAGAAATTAGGGTTTAGTGTTACGGTTTGTAAAACCTTTACGGACCCAAAATATGAAACCCTAGAATAGAATATTAAAAACAACTTAAAAGTCAACTAAATAAATCTCAAAACTTAAAACAGACGATCTTAGATGGTGAGGCTATCTGTTGGTCCCAGAATACCCAACGCACTAAAAAACATATATTATGTGCCCCATTCTGAGAAAGTATGTGAAAGTTAGCAAAACCCCTTCCGGGAACTTCAATAATCTTGAAAATGGGTTTTAGAGTGTTTGGATGATACAACGAGCCAAAATCTTCACATTATTATCCTTTCCATGGTTAGAGTTTATTGATTAAGATTTTGGGATTAGTGTTTAGGGTTTAGGTTTCTGGTTGTGGTTTATTGTTAGTGTTTACGGTTAGTATTTAGGGCTTATGGTGATGGATTAGGTGTAGGTTATATGGTTAGGGCTATTGTTTATTGTTAGAGGTTTTTGAAATTAGGGGTTAATGTTACAGTTGGTAAAACCCTAACGGGCCGAATAAATGAAACCCTAAAATAGAATATTAAAAACTACCTAAAAGTCATCTAAATAAATCTAAAACATAAAACAGACGATCTTAGATGACGAAGCTATCTGTTTGTCCCAGAAGGGCAAACGCACTCAAAAAACATATATTATGTGCTCCATTCTGAGAAAGTATGTGAAAGTTAGCAAAAACCCTTTCGAGAACTTCAAAAATCTTGAAAACGGTTTGAGAGTGTTTGGATAATACAACAAGCAAAAAACTTCACGTTATTATCCTTTCCATGGTTAGGGTTTAGTGATTAGAGTTTTGGAATTAGTGTTTAGGGTTTAGGGTTTTTAGTTACAGTTTATTGTTAGTGTTTATGGTTAGTACTTAGGGCTTATGGGTGATGGATTAGGTGTTGATTATAGTGTTAGGGTTTTGTGTTTATTGTTTAGGATTTAATGTTAGAGGTTTCAGAAATTAGGGTTTAATGCTACCGTTTGTAAAATCCTAACGGACCAAAATTACGAAACCCTAAAATAGAATATTAAAAACAACCTAAAAGTCAACTAAATAAATCTCAAAACGTAAAATAGACGATCTTAGATGGCGAAGCTATCTGTTGATCCCAGAAGACCCAATGCACTCAAAAAACGTATTTTATGTGCACCATTCTTAGAAAGTATGTGAAAGTTAGCAAAAACCCACTCGGAAACTTCAAAAAATCTTAAAACTGGTTTTCAGAGTGTTTGGGAGATACAACGAGCCAAAATCTTCACGTTATTATCCTTTCCATGGTTAGGGTTTAGTGATTAGGGTTTTGGGATTAGGGCTTAGGGTTTAGGGTTTAGGTTTCTGGTTACGGTTTATTGTTAGTGTTTATGGTTAGTATTTAGGGCTTATGGTGATGGATTAGGTGTAGGTTATAAGGTTAGGGCTTTGTGTTTATTGTTTAGGGTTTATTGTTAGAGGTTTTTAAAATTTGGGGTTAATGTTACAATTGGTAAAACCCTAACGGATCAAAAATATGAAACCCTAAAATAAAAAATAAAAATGACATAAAAGTCAACTAAGTAAATCTCAAAACGTAAACAGACGGTCTTAGATGGCGAAGCTATTTGTTTGTCCCAGAAGGCCCTATATGTGCCCCATTCTGAGAAAGTATGTGAAAGTTAGATACAACCCTTTCGGGAACATCAAAAATCTTGAAAATGGTTTTCAGAGTGTTTGGATAATACAACGAGCCAAAATCTTCACATTATTATCATTTACATGGTTAGGTTTTAGTGATTAGGGTTTTGTGAATTTTTTTATCAAACTAACTATTTTATTTCATAAAATGATGAGTACAAATCAATTCCCTTACTTGTTTTTGACTAAAAAACAAGCATGGCTAAGAAAACAAACCCCATACAACATTTACTAGGAAAAGTAAAACATATTAACTTGTAAAAAACCTATACAACCATTGCTATATGAAATGAAAGCCAAAATATACAACAAAGAAACAAGCTTATACAACCATTGCTAGGAAATTATACCCTATACAACAATTGCTAAGTATTATATCAAGTTCCAAGCTAGCTTCCTTGTTCTTCTTGCTCCTTTCCCTTGAGTAAACCATGAAGCTTCCATCTTGCCACCAATCTCATATTCTCAACCCTCCTTTTAAGTAATTTCCTATTCCAAAGTGTATTTTGAGCATATTTCACAACTATTTTCACAATATCTTCACTTTTAGGATGTATCTTCTTAAACTCCTTCTTATTCCTCATATCTCAAATGCAATAAAGAAAGCTAAGGAAAGTAATGTTTGATAAAGTATCTTTTAAGGAGTTACCACTAAATTGGATCATGAAATCAAGCCTTTCCTCCTATGTAATACCCGTGTTGTGCCAATTGCGAAGAGCACAAATCTCTTCCCAAGCCAAGTTAGTAAACTTGCAAGTAACAAATAGGTGGTCTCTTAACTCAAAATCCTCATAGCAAAGAGAGCAAAACTTATCAACTTCCATTCCCCACTTTCTAAGCCTATCATTTGTGCTCAATCTATCTTTACAAATCAGCCAAGCACAAAATTTATGCTTAGGTATACTCCATTTAGGCCAAACAACACAATACCACTTTGTTTTCTCATTTGGTCCTCTAAGGTCACACGTTATATCCGAGGTATGAAACCCTCTTTCACCCTATTTAATAGTATCATCTTCCTCATTAAGCACCATATCCTTCACAACATCATACACTTTGTTAAGATTGTGTGGAAATCTCCACCTTTTCCCAACATAATAATCCACCTCCTTTTTGTTGATATTGTAATTACCTAAAGAGATAGAATCTTGTTCACAAATATCTCCAACACATTTCCCATTTATCCATTTATCCATTTATCATTTAACATATAAGTGCTTTTACCATTACCTACCACATGTATAATATAGTCAAAAGCAATGTACCTTACATTTAGCATAGCCCTCCAAGACCAAGGTAATTTGCTATCACAAAAAATGCTCCAAATACTCTTATTTATTATCCAATTAGAATAAACCCATTGAGACCAAATGTTGTCTTTATTCCCATACATTCTCCAAAAAGCTTTAAGAATAGCAACTTGATTAATTTGGAGAAGATTAGGTATACCGAACCCCCCCTTCTACTTACTTTGACAAAGCTCTTTCCACGATACCTTAGCTCCATGAAAATCACTAATATTACCCTTCCCAAAGGAACCTACTCAAAAGAGATTCAGTCTCATGAATAACCCCCATGGGCAGAATCATAACATTGCACCAATACCTAGCCTTGCTTTGTAAAACACTTTTAATAAGATGAAGTCTTCCTACAAAAGTGAGAAACCTATGCATCCACCCTTCTACACTCCCAACAATGTTGTTAATAAGAGTTGTACACATTAAGTTATTAGGGCCTTTTGTAGTTAAAGGAGCACCAAGATATCTAACAGGAAGCTTACCCCTTTTAACATTAAGAATACAACTCAATTCATCATGAAGGTCTTTGTTACATCCTCCTATATAAAGCTCACTCTTTTCAGGACTGATTTTGAGGCCAGAAAGTCTAGAAAAGAGATCAAGACCTTGTTTTAGCCTCATGGCAGAATCTTTATCACCATTAAAGAATACTAAACAATCATCAGCAAAGATAAGGTGACTCAAACCCATTCTAGCACAATTATGGTGATAAGTAAAAGCTTTGTTTTGAGATACTTTATCAAGAATAGAAGTGAATCCTTACATACATATAAAAAATAGATAAGGAGATAGAGGATCTCCTTGTCTTAATCCCCTTTCTCCTTTGAAGAATCCACACACACTACCATTAATACACAAAGAGAACATAGGAGTAGAGATACACATACTAATCCAAGATATAATTTTTTAATGAAATCCCATTATGTGAAGTAATTGAATAAGGTACCTCCAATTGATTGTATCAAATGCCTTTTGAAGATCAATGTTTAGAGTACACCTTCCACTCAAATCCTTCCTATCATAACCTGCCACAACACTTTGGGCCATTAGATAATTATCAGTAATACTCCTTCCATTTACAAAGGCAACCTGGTTTTTGGATATAAGCTCCTCAGGGCATTGTTTCATCCTATTTGCAATGATTTTTGATTTAGCTTTATATAAGATTTACAACAAGCTATAGGTCTAAAAGTCTTCACTGAAGTGGGATTCTTAACCTTGGGAATAAGCACAAGATTTGTTCTATTAATTTTCAATATATGTCTAATTCTGAAAGTTTCCTTTATAGCATTACATATATCATCCCCAATAATACTCCAAGTAGCTTTGACAAAAGCACTAGTAAAACCATCTGGTCCAGGAGACTTTGAATTATCAATAGAGAATATAGCTTCTTTAACCTCCTTACTAGTGATATCCTTCACCATTTCTTTAGCTTCTTCATTAGTAATAGCTTTATTAACAATTTTCTTCAAGCATTTAGAGCTAACGTATTCTTCTTGAGCATCCTTAGTACCAATTAAACTAGTGTAGTACTTGATAAACTCATCATGAATAGCTTCATCTTCAACAATAATGTCACCATTTTCAATCACAATAGAGGATACTCGGTTTTGAGTGATTCTAGCCTTGATACTTTTATGATAAAGGGAAGTGCTACAATCACCCTTTTGAGCCCAAGTAATTCCAGATTTTTGCTTTAAAAACTCCTCTGGAATGTTAAGAAGGTGCATGAGCTTCTCTTTAAGTTCCTTCTCAATTGTGAGCATAGTTTGATCGCCATTTATAACCGTAACTTGAACCCTTTCAAGCTCCTCCTTTAGCTTCATAATCTCTTGTGTGGAGTGATGAAAATACTTCCTATTAAAAATCTTTAAAGTTTTTTTTACTTCCTTCAATTTATTCACCACTTTATACATCATACTTCCTTTAACCTCAACTTTCCACACCTTTTCAATCAAAGGCAGAAATTGATCATGTTCAATCCAAATATTGAAAAATTTAAAAGATGAAGGTTTAGTATTTGGACTCCCCTGAATTTTGAGAATGAGATTGGAATGATCAGAAACTCCAGGAGCTTCAATCATCAAAGTAGACTTGAAACAAGTGAACCAAGCATCATTTATGAAAATTTTATCAATTCTACTAGAAATAAACCCATCAATTCTTCTATTAGTCCAAGTATAATAGCATCCTTGACTAGGGTGCTCAGCCATTCCATTATCATTAATACATTCCTCAAAATCATGTGAAATCTTATGAAGACTAGTACACCCCATTCTTTCCTCAACTTTAGTAATTTCATTATAGTCACCACACCAAATACAAGGAGAGGACCCATTAGTAATCATCCATTCACTAAGTGTTTTCCATAGAATTAACCTTTTATCTTCATCATTTTCAGCATAAACCATTATACAATTGAAAGCTATCTTATTATATATCATACACCTCAAGAAAGATAGCTTGGCTAGTTGAATCAAGGAGCTTAACACCCAAAACATTTTTATTCCATTTAATACAAATTCTGCCCCTATCATCCTTATCATGATTAGTAATAGTACCCCAAAAATTCAAATAAGCATTATGAAACTTAGTGTAACTTTGTAAATTCATTTTAGTTTCCAACAAACCAATAAGATCAATCTTCTTATCCTGTACAACATGAATAACTTCTTTTTGTTTGAGGCTTAGATTTAAACCTCTAACATTCCAAGAGCTAACAATCATTAGGATCAAGAGGTTTACCTTCCGTATGGGTACTTCCCATAAACCTGTTCAAAGCATCTTCAAGATTTTCATTTGCCTTGTTTAGAGCACAAAAAAAATTACTTAAACCTCCTTCAAAGATATTTAAATTGCAAGCACTTTCTCTAGGTGTATTAGGGGTTTTTCTTTCCCCTTTACATTACTACTTCCCACATTTTTTTTGGTGGAGTTGTAGTTGTGATATTAATGTTAGGACTTTGAACTTCATTATCCATTTTCTCCTTTTGCTTCTTTTGCACAACTCTCCATTCTTCAACCTTCTTTTGAACCTTGTATTGATTTGCTTGGTAATTAACTTGGTTAGGTTTAGCTTGGTAATTAGCTTTTGGTCTCTCCTTTAGAACTTCTCTTCTGCCTACTATCCTTATTCCCCAAGAACTTACAATTAGAGCACCTAGAAGGTAACCATTCATAATAAGCTTCCACCACATGAATTCCATCCTCTTCAAGATACACATTAACCCTTTTAACAAGCTCATTTGTCATATCCACCTCCACACAAGTTCTAGCAAAACTTAACCTATTCCTTGACTTAGTAATTGGATACATTTGAATTGGGATTCCCAAAGCACTACATATGAAGCTCAAATCATCATTTGTCCACAATTGCAAAGGTACCTTCCTCAAAATAACCCAAAGTGGGACCTTAGTCATATCAAGCTTCTCAAACTTCATACTAGATTCCCACTTTCTTAATATCATTATTCTTCCATTTACATGCCAAACTTGTTCCAAGATGTTGTTATACTCCTGTTCACTTTGAATTTTGAATAGAGAAACATCCATATCAGTTGATTTGATCTCCACAGGACCACAATTCCTTCATTGTACATTCACCATGCTTCTAACCATGTGATATTCATGAGCTTCACCAAAAGACCTACTAGGCAGTTTTCCCACCCCTTAATTCCACTCTTTACTATATTCCTTGGAGGTTTGACCATGAGTTCATCTTCCACTTGATTAGAAGCAATGTATTTGAGCTTCAATTCTTGATCAACCTTCTTCTTAAACAACTCAGTCCAAACACCCTGCTTCCCACTATTTTCCTCAATTATTTCCACCTCACATTCCTCAACATTATCCTCATTCTGACCTTGTGCTACTCCCCAGAGGGTACTTTCATTTGGTAGAGAAGTTTCTCCAACTCTTGTACCAAGAATGGAGTAATCCCCTTTGTGACAAACATCAAAACTCTTTCTCTCGAGGGAAATCCGAGCCTCACCCTCCTTTAGGGCCTCATCTTGTCTGTTCATTCCCTCAACTATTGTACAATCAATAGCCTTAGTAGCCTTGATGCTTTCACTGGAGCAAAGTAAGCTTTCGTTCACTAAATCCCCAATTACAGTTTCTGTCCCTCTCATAGGACTTTCATCAAGCACATTATCCTCACTATAAGAAACATTATCCTTCCTACTAGAATCGTAAGTAACACACTTATCCACACTTCCACTCATCAAATTGCTTCGTTTAGATGTAGAAAAATTATTACTCACTTGTATTATTGGTGTAGCAGGAACATACTTCCCTTGCATAGATACAAACTTCATAGGACCTTCTTTATTTTCAGCGCTATCTTTAATTCCCTTGTTACCAGACTTCTTACGAGGTGCCTTTGAATCAGGAATGAAGAAAGAAAAACACCAAAAAAAGAATCACTAAATTTGGTTAAGAAATGAGCGAAAAATCTCCTTTGATCGGGAGTGTGATTTGCAAATTTCGATAATGATTTTTGCACGCAACTAAAAGTTGATTTTGAACCGGAAATTGATGCTGATTGCACAATTATTGCCAAATTATTATCTAATCAAAGCTTTATCCACTTCGTAATACAAAAACAGAAAGACTCGTCTTCTTCGTGAGCTATACCCCCAATACAATAGCGCGTAACACTCACTTCCCCACTTCTTCAGATCCAGCCGACAAAACCTTTACAAATGAGCTTTCCACTATCTCTACACCTGAATTAATTTCCAAATGCAAGCAAATAAGTCCAAAACAATTGAAAATAAAGAGCTTGAAGAACTTTTACCTCCGGTCAAACAAGGTCAACACTCCGGACAATCTCCGGTCAAACTCCAGCCATAAGGTCGAAGAGTCATCGGTGATGGGTGGGGAGTCAACGGCGGTCAATAGAAGTCAAAGCTCAGTCAAACTTTGACCAAAACTTCAAACCCTAGTGAGAGAAAGTAGAGAGAAGGAGGGGGTTTTGTGATTAGTGTTTAGGGTTTACGGTTTTTGTTTACGGTTTATTGTTAATGTTTATGGTTATTTAGGGCTTATGGTGATGGATTAGGTGTTGGATATAGGGTTAGGGCTTTGTGATTATTGTTTAGGGTTTAATGTTAGAGGGTTTAGAAATTAGGGTTTAATGTTACGGTCGAAACCCTAAAATAGAATATTTAAAACCTGAAAGTCAAATAAATAAATCTCAAAACGTAAAACAGAGGATATTAGATGTCGAAGCTATCGGTTGGTCCCAGAAGGCCCAATGCACTAAAAAACATATCTTATGTGCCCCATTCTGAGAAAATATGTAAAAGTTAGCAAAAACCCTTCTAGGAACTTCAAAAATCTTGAAAATGGTGTTCAGAGTGTTTAGATGATACAACAAGCCAAAATCTTCATGTTATTAACCTTTCCATGGTTAGGGCTTAGTGATTAGGGTTTTGGGATTAGTGTTTGGGGTTTAGTGTTTAGGGTTTAGGTTTTTGGTTACGGTTTATTGTTAGTGTTTCTGGCTAGTATTTAGGGCTTATGGTAATGGATTAGGTGTAGGTTATGGGGTTAGGGCTTTGTGTTTATTGTGTACGGTTTGATGTAAGAGGTTTTAGAAATTAAGGTTTAATGTTACAGATTTTAAAACCCTAACGGACCCAAGATACGAAACCCAAAAATAGAATATTTAAAACAACCTAAAAGTCAACTAAATAAATCTCAAAACATAAAACAGACGATCTTAGATGGCGAAGCTATCTGTTGGTCGAACTTCAAAAATCTTGAAAACGGTTTTCAGAGTGTTTGGTAATACAAAGAGCTAAAATCATCACGTTATTATCCTTTCCATGGTTAGGTTTTAGTGATAAGGGTTTTGTGATTAGCGTTTAGGGTTTAGGGTTTCTGGTTACGGTTTATTGTTAGTGTTTATGGTTATTTAGGGCTTATGGTGATGGATTAGGTGTAGGTTATAGGGTTAGGGCTTTTGTGTTTATTGTTTAGGGTTTAATGTTAGAGGTTTTAGAAATTAGGGTTTAATGTTACAGTTTGTAAAACCCTAACGGACCCAAAATACAAAACCCTAAAATAGAGAATTATAAACAACCTAAAAGTCAACTAAATAAATCTCAAAGCATAAAACAGATGATCTTAGATGGCGAAGCTATCTGTTGGTCCCAGAAGGCCCAACGCACTCAAAAAACATATATTATGTGCCCCATTCTGAGAAAGTATGTGAAAGTTAGCAAACACCCTTTCGGGATCTTCAAAAATCTTAAAAACGGTTTTCTGAGTGTTTGGATAATACAACGAGCCAAAATCTTCACGTTATTATCCTTTACATGGTTAGGTTTTAGTGATTAGGTTTTTGCGATTAGTGATTAGAATTTATGGTTTCTGGTTACGGTGTATTGTTAGTGTTTATGGTTATTTAGGGCTTTGTGTTTTTTGTTTAGGGTTTAATTTTAGAGGTTTCAGAAATTATGGTTTAATGTTATGGTTTGTAAAGCCCTAACGAATCCAAAATACGAAACCCTAAAATAGAATATTTAAAACACCTAAAAGTCAACAAAACAAATCTCAAAACGTAAAACAGACGATCTTAGATGGCGAAGCTATCTGTTGGTCCCAGAAGGCCAAACGTACTCAAGAAACATATATTTTGTGCCCTATTCGGACAAAATATTTAAAAGTTAGCAAAAACCCTTTGGGAACTTCAAAAATCTTGAAAACGGTGATCCGGGTGTTTGGATGATACAACGAGCCAAAATCTTCACATTATTAACCTTACCATGGTTAGTGTTTACTGATTAGGGTTTATGGAATTAATGTTTAGGTTTTATGGTTTTTGGTTACGGTATATTGTTAGTGTTTATGGTTAGTATTTAGGGCTTATGGTAATGGATTAGGTGTAGGTTATAGGGTTAGGGCTTTGTGTTTATTGTTTAGCTTAACCCATCATTAGTCCACAATTGGAATGGTACCTTTCCCAACTTAACCCATAGTGGAACCTTAGTCAAATCAAGCTTATCAAACTTCATCTTTGGTTCCCACTTTCTCAATATCATAATCCTACCATTTAACATGCCAAACTTGCTCTAATATGTTGTTACATTCTTGTTCACCTTGAAATTTGAATAGAAAAAAACTTCCATATCAGTAGACTTGATCTCCACTTTACCACAATTTCTCCATTGAGCATTAACCATGCTTCTAACCTTGTGATATTCAGGAGCTTCTCCAAAAAATTGTCCAACTATGTAATTATCCCACTCCTCAATTCCACTCTTCACTATATCTCTAGGTGGTTTAACCATGAGCTCATCTTCTACTTCACTAGGAGCAAAGTATTTTAGCTTCAACTCTTGATCACTCTTCTTGAATAATTCAGTCCAGTTACCTTGCTTCCCACTGTTTTCCTCAATAATTTCTACCTCAGATTCATCCTCATCCTTTACACTTTGACCTTGTGCTACTCCCATCCCAAGAGGTTACTTTCACTAGGTGGAGAAAATCTCCCAATTCCTGCACCTAAAGTGGAGTAATCCTCCTTGTGACTCGTATTCGAGCTATTCTCGAGGGAATTAGGAGCCTCACCCTCAATTAGGGCCCCATCTTGGCCGTTCATCCCGTCAACCATTGTACACTCAATGATTTGAGTAGCTTGGATGCTTTCACTGGATCTAAGTAAGGTTAAATCCTCAACTTCAGATTCTATTCCTCTCTTGGAACTTTCGTCGAACAGGTTGTCCACACTCCTTGAATCACTATCCTTCATACTAGAATCATACTCCACACACTCCTCAGCACTTTTGTTCATCAGATTAATGCGTTTGCAGCAGAGAAGTTATTGCTAACTTGAATTACGGGAGTTGCTGGTATATATTTGTGTTTTATAGGCATAATTTTCGCTCCAACCTCCTTTAATTCAGCATTACCCTTGATCTCCTTGTTACCAGATTTTTTTCTCAGCGCCATTGAATCAAGCTTGAAAAAAGAAACTCAGCAAAAGAAGAATCACTGAAAATAGTGAAGAAATCAGCAAGAACACCCAAAAAACCGGACTTAAATCGCAAATACAAGCTCAGAAAACGGAGTTGATATTTGCACGGAATTATTTGTTGATTCTATTCGGAAATTAATGCTGATTCTCCCTTTATTACCTAATTATTACTCAATCAACACGATTTTCCAATTAATTCGGAAAAAGTAAAACCCGTCTCCGCGTTTCAACCCACGCCCAATACTCGCAGCGCGTTTCTTCCGCTCACCTTCCTCACCTTCACACATCCGACAAACCAAATCCAACTCAGGTTTCCACTATCGCTTCCTTGAATTAATTCCAACTTCAAATACAATTAAACCAAAAGAAACTATAACCAAAGAAAAATCAAAAATAGGATATGAAGAATTTTCAACTCTGGTCAAACTGAGGTCAAACCTCTAGTCAATCTCTGGTCAAACTCCAACCATAGCATCGGAGAGTCATCGGTGATGATGGGGGGTCAACTTTGGTCAACGGGAGTCAAAGCTTAGTCAAACTTTGACTAAACTTCAAACCCTAGAGAGAGAAAGAGGAGAGAAGGAGGAGCAATCTGTGATTTAGGTGTAGTGAGATTAGTGTTTGGGTTTAGTGTTTAGGATTTAGGGAAAGTTTTGGAGTTATGGTATAGGGTTTAGTTTTTGGGGTTTCTGGTTACTGTTTATTATTAGTGTTTATGGTTAGTAATTAGGGTGTATGGTGATGGATTATATGTAGGCTATAGGGTTAAGGTTTTGTGTTTATGGTTTAGGGTATATTGTTAGAGATTTTAGAAATTGGGGTTGAATGTTACAGTTGGTAAAACCCTAACGGACCCAAAATACGATATCCTAAAACAGAATATTAAAAACAACCTAAAAGTACACAAACACATCTCAAAACATAAAATAGATCATCTTAGATGGCAAAGCCATCTGTCGGTCCAGAAGACCTAACACACTCAAAAATATATATTATGTGCCCAATTCTGAGAAAATATGCGAAAGTTAGCAAAAACCCTCCCGGGAACTTTAAAAATCTTAAAAACGGTTAGCATCGTGGTAGGATGATAGAAACGAGCCAAAATCGTCACGTTATTACCATGTTTAGGGTTCAGGGATTAAAGTTTTGGGATTACGGTATAGGGTTTAGTGTTTAGTGTTTTTTTTATCAACAAACCATTTTATATCCACAAAATGATAAGTACAAATCAAACCCTTACTTGTTTTTGACTCAAAAACAAGCATGGCTAGGAAAAGCAACCCTATACAACAATTACTAGGAAAGTAAACCTATCAACTTGCAAAACTAGCTATACAACCATTGCTAGAAAATGAAAACTAAAATAAACAAGAACAACCTATACAACCATTGCTAGGAAATGAAACCCTATAAAACAATTGCTAGAACCTATAACTAGGTCCAAAACTCCAAGCTAGCTTCCTTGCTCTTCTTTGCTCTCCTCCCTTAAGCACTCCATGAAGCTTCCACCTTGCCACCAATCTCTTATTCTCAACACTCCTTCTAAATATTTTTCTATTCCAAAGAGTATTTTGAATATCTTTCATAACAATTTTCAGCTTATCCTCTCCTTTAGGTTTTATCTTCTTGAACTCCTTTTTGTTTCTCATATCCCAAATACAATAAAGAATGCTAAGGAAAGTAATGTTAGATATGGTGTCTTTTAAAGAGTTACCATCAAATTTAGTCATGAATTCAAGCCTTTCCTCCAACTTGTACCCGTGTTATGCGCCAATTATGAAGTGAACAAATCTCCTCCCAAGCCAAAGAAGTGAACTTGCAAGCAACAAATAGATGATCTCTTGACTCAAATTCCTCAAAGCTAAGAGAACAAAATTTATCAACTTCCATAACCCACTCACTAAGTCTATTTTTAGTACTCAATCTATCTTTACAAATCAACCAAGCACAAAACTTATGTTTAGGTATACTCCATTTATGCCAAGCAACACAATACCACTTTGTTTTCTCATTAGGGCCCCTAAGATCACCCATTATAGCCGAGGTATTAAACCCCTTCTCACCCCATTTAATAGTATCCTCCTCCTCATTAAGCACCATATCTTTCACTACATCATACACTTTTCCCCACCTAATAATCCACCACCTTTTTGTTGATATTGTAGTTACCTAAAGGGATAACATCTATTTGTTCACACATATCCCCAACACACTTCCCATTAATCCATTTATCATTTAACATATAAGTTCTTTTTCCATTACCTACCACATGTACAATATAGTCAAAAGCAATATACCTCACATTTAGCATATCCCTCCAAGTCCATGGAAGTTTGCTATCATATGCAATGCTCCAAATACTATTGTTTCTTAGCCAATTTGACTTAACCCATTGAGACCAAATGTTATCTTTATTCCCATACATCCTCCAAAAAGCCTTGAGAATAGCAACTTGTTTAATTTGAAGGAGATTAGGTATACATAACCCCCAATTATCTTTACTTTGACAAAGCTCCTTCCAAGACACCTTTGCTCCATGAGATTCACTATTGTTTCCCTTCCAAAGAAACCTAATTTCAATCTCATGAATAACCCCCATAGGAAGAATCATAACATTGCACCAATATCAAGCCTTTCTTTGCAAAACACTCTTAATAAGATGAAATCTTCATGCACAAGTAAGAAATATATGCATCCAACCTTCCACAGTACCAAAAATGTTATTAATAAGAGTAGCACACATTAAGCTATTAGTCCCCTTGGAGCACCAAGATATCTAATAGGAAGCTTACCCCTTTTAACATTGAGAATACAACTCAATTCATCATGAAGGTCTTTGTTACACCCTCCAATGTAAAGCTCACTTTTTTCAGGGCTTATTTTAAGACCAGAAAGTCTAGAGAAGAGGTCAAGACCTTGTTTTAGTCTCATGGCAGAAACTTTATCCCCATTAAAGAACACTAAGAAATCATCAGCAAAGATAAGGTGACTCAGTCCCATTCTAACACAATTAGGGTGATAGGTAAAAGCTTTATTTTGAGCTACTTTATCAAGAATGGCAGTAAATCCTTGCATACCTATAACGAATAGATAAGGAGATAGAGGATCACCTTGCCTGAAACCCCTTTCTCCTTTGAAGAAACCACAAACACTCCCATTTATACACAAAGAGAACATAGGTGTAGAGATGCACATATTAATCAAAGATATGAAATTATCATGAAAACCTATTATGTGAAGCAATTTAATAAGATACCTCCAATTGATTGTGTCAAAAGCTTTTTGAAGATCAAGGTTTATTGTACATCTTTCACTCAAGTCTTTCCTATCATAACCTGCCACAACACTTTATGCCACTAAAATGTTATCAGAAATGCTTCTACCTCCATCAAAAGCAACTTGATTCTTTGATATGAGGTCTTCAAGGCATTTCTTCATTCTATTTGCAATGGTTTTGGAAATAGCTTTATATACAATGCTATAACAAGCTATAGGCCTAAAACTTTTCACTGAAGTAGGATTCTTGACCTTAGGGATTAGGACAAGATTTGTAACATTGATTTGCTTCAAGATGTGCTCATTTCTGAAAGTGTCTTTCATAGCATTACAAGTATCATTCCCAATAATACTCCAAGTAGCTTTGAGCTTCCTCAACCTCTTTATTAGTAATATCCTTCACCATATCTTTTGCATCCTCTTGATTAATAATTCTATCAACAAGCTTCTTTAAGCAATTAGAACTAGCACTTTATTCATGAGTATCCTTAGTACCAATTAGTCCAGTATAGTACTTAAAAAATTCACCCTGAATAGCATCATCTTCAACAACAATATCACCATCTTCAGTTACATTAGAAGAGACTCAGTTTTGAGTAATTCTTGCTTTGATGCTCTTATGATAAAGTTCTGTGCTTCAATCCCCTTTTTGAGCCCAAGTAATTCCAAATTTTTTATTTAACATCTCTTCTTGAATGTTTAAAAGATGCATAAGGTTGTCCCTAAGCTCCTTCTCAATCCCAAGCATAGTTTGATCACCATTCGTAACTTTAATTTGAGCTTTCTCAAGCTCCTCTTTAAGCTTCATTATCTCCTCAGTAGAGTGATGAAAGTACTGCCTATTGAAAACCTTGAGAGCCTTTTTTACTTCCTTGAGTTTACTCACCACTTGAAACATCATACTACCCTTGAATTTAGTTTTCCACACCTTATCAATCAAAGGCAGAAACTGATCATGATTAATCCATATGTTAAAAAACTTAAAAGGTGAAGGTTTAGTATTAGAACTCCCCTGGATAGTGAAAATAAGGCTAGAATGATCAGAATTCCAGGAGATTCAACCACAAAATGAGACTTGAAACAAGTGAACCAAGCATTATTTATGAACAACTTGTAAATTTTGCTTGTAACAAAACCATCTATTCTTCTATTAGTCCAAGTGTAATAGCATCCTTGACTAGGATGCTCATACCATTATCATTTATACACTCCTCAAACTCATGAGAACTCTTATGAAGACTAGTACACCCCATTCTTTCCTCAACCCTAGTGATGTCATTATAATCTCCACACCAAATACAAGGAGATGCATCAATAGTAATCATCCATTTAGTAAGTGTTTTCCAAAGAATCACCCTTTTAACCTCATCATTTTCAGCATAAACCATTATACAATTGAAAGTTTTCTTATTATATATATCATACACCTCAAGAAAGACAGCTTGACTAGTTGAATCAAGACATCTAACCTCCAAAACATTCCTATTCCACTTGATGCAGATTCTTCCTCTATCATATTTCTTATGATTAGTAATAGTTCCCCAATTGTTTAAGTAAGTATTGTGAAACTTAGTATAACTTTGTAGAGTCATCTTTGTTTCCAACAAGCCTATAAGATCAATCTTATTATCCTGTATAACATAACTAACTTCTTTTTGTTTGAGGTTTAGATTTAAACCTCTAACATTCCAAAAACTAACAATCATTGAGGTCAGGAGGTTTTCCTTCCCTATGGGTACTCCCCATAAACATACTTAAAGCCTCTTCAAGATTCTCATTTGCCTTGTTTAGAGCACAAAAAGTGTTACTTAACTCTCCCTCAAAAAGATTAGAATTGCAAGCACTTTCTCTAGGTGTGTTAGGGTTTTTTTCTTTCCCCTTAGCACTATTACTCCCCACATACCTTTGTGGAGTTTTGGTTGTGATGTTTGGCTTTGGACTTGAACTTCATTGTCCTTCTTATCCTTTTGTTTCTTTTGCACAACTCTCCATTCTTCTACCTTCCTGAACATTGAGATAATTAGCTTGATTATGATTAACTTGATCATGGTTTTTGGTTTCTCCTTTATTGCTTCCTTTCTGCCTTTGATACAATTACTATCTTTATGTCCCAAGACTTTACAAATTGAACACCTTGGAGGTAACCATTCATAATAAGCTTCCACAACATCATACCATCCTCCTCAAGATCCACTTTAACCCTTTTAACAAGCTCTTTTGTCATATCAACCTCAACACAAGCTCTAGTAAAACTCAATCTATTCCTTGACTTTGTGATAGGATTTATGTAGCTCAAGTCATCATTTGACCACAATTTCAAAGGAACCTTCCTCAATTTAACCCAAATAGGAACCTTAGTCATATCTAGCTTCTCAAACTTCATATTAGATTCCCATTTCCTTAGTATCATTATTCTATCATTAACATGCCACACTTGCTCCAAGATGTTATTACACACTTGCTCACTTTGAAACTTGAAAAGGTACACATCCATATCAGTTGATTTTATCTCCACAGGACCACAATTCTTCCATTGAGCATTCAACATACCTCTAACCATGTGACAGTCAGGAGCTTCCCCAAAGAATTGACCTACAAGACAATTATCCCAACCTTGAATTCAACTTTTAACAATGTTCCTTGGAGGTTTCACCATGATTTCCTCCTCTACAGTACTAAGAGGGAAGTACTTAAGATTTAGTTCTTGATCAACTGTTTCCTTAAACAATTCAGTCCACATACCTTGCTTTTCATTGTTCTTTTCAACTGTTTTCTCCACATTTTCCTCTATACTGTTCTTATTCAGTGCCTTAGCTTCTCCCAAGAGGACACTTTCATTTTGGTAGAGAAGTTTCTCCAACTCCTATCCCAAAAATGGAGTTATCCACTTTGTGACAAACATCAAAACTCTCTCTCTCTCTCTCTCTCTCTCTCTCTCTCTCTCTCTCTCTCTCTCTCTCTCTCTCTCTCTCTCGGGAAATCAGAGCCTCACCCTCAGATAGGGACTCATCTTGGCTGTTCATGCCCTCAACTATTGTACACTTAATAGCCTGAGTAGTCTTGATGCATTCACTGTAGCAATCCAAGGCCTGGCCCATCAAATCCTCTGTTACAGTTTCAGTCCTACTCTTAGGACTTTCATCGAACACTATCCTCACTCCAAATACCCTTATCCTTGACGCTAGAATCATATTCAGTACACTCCTAATCACTATTATCCTTCAGATTACTTCCATTAGCACGTTTACATGCAGAGAAAATGTTGCTCACCTTAATTATAGGTGTAGAAGGTACATACTTCCCTTTAATCGGTACAAATTTCACAGAATCCTCCTTAGCTTCAGCATTTTCTTTTATCCCCTTGTTACCAGACTTCTTACGAGGCTCCATAGAATCACGATTGAAAAAAGAAACACACCAAAAGAAGAATCACTGAAATTGGTTGAGAAATCAGCAAGAAATCTTCAAAAAATCAAATGCGATCGTGAATGAATATTGCGAAAATCGGAATTGATATTGCACAAAATTATGTGTTGATACTATTGGGATCACACCCAATAATTTTACAATAATTACTCAATTATAAACTCAATCCAACTCAAAACTAATAAACCCGTAACGCGTGAAATGAACACCCAATAACTTTAGCACATGCTCTACAACTCCACAATAATGGCCGACAAGAACACCCACTAAGGTTTCCACTACCACTCCAACTTAACTTTCCACTATCTACTATTGCGAATAATTTCCGGATCCAACAATTAAAGCCAAAAATCAAAAATCAAAAAAGAATGAAGAAGAAAATTCCAACTCCAGTCAACAGCGGTCAAACCCACAGCCAATCTCCAGTCAAACTCCAGCCATAGAGTCGGAGAGCCATCGGTGATATGTTGTGGTCCACGGAGGTTAATGGAAGTCAAAGCCTAGTCAAACTTTGACAAAAATGTCTTCAAACCGTAGAGAGAGAAAGAAGAGAAAATGAGTGGGGTTCAGTGTTTTAGTGTTTAGTATTTAGGGTTTAGGGTTTCCGGTTGCGGTTTATAGTTAGTGTTTATGGTTAGTGATGGATTAGGTATAGGTTATGGGTTTAAGGTTTTGTATTTATGGTTTAGGGTATAATGTTAGAGATTTTAGAAATTCGGGTTGAATGTTACGGTTATAAAAACCCTAACGGAATTTATATACGAAACCAAAAATAGAATATTAAAAACAACCCAAAAATCAACAATATAAATCTCAAAACGTAAAACTAATGATCTTAAATGGCGCAGCAAGCTGTTGGTCCCAGAAGGCCTAACACACTCAAAAAACATATATTATGTGCCCCATTCTGAGGAAGTATGCGAAAGTTAAGAGAAACCCTCCCGGGAACGTCAAAAACCTTAAAACCGGTTTGCAGAGTGTTTAGATGATAGAAACGTGCCAAAATCTTCACGTTATTATCCTTTCAGTGATTAGGGTTTTGGGATTAGGGTATAGGGTTTAGTGTTTAGGGTCTTGGGTTTCTGTTTATGGTTTATTGTTAATGTTTATGGTTTGTATTTAGGGCTTATTGTAATGAATTAGGTGTAGGCTATAGGGTAAAGGTTTTGTGTTTATGGATTAGGGTATAATGTTAGAGATTTTAGAAATTAGGGTTGAATGTTACGGTTGGTAAAAGCCTAACGGACCCAAAACACGATATCCTGAAAGAGAATATCAAAAACAACTTAAAAGTCAACAAACCATATCTCAAAATGTAAAACAGATGATCTTAGATGGCAAAGCAATCTGTCGGTCCAAGAAGGCCCAACACACTCAAAAAACATATATTATGTGCCCCATTCTAAGAAAATGCGAAAGTTAGCAAAAACCCTCCTGCGAACTTCAAAAATCTTAAAAATGGTTTGCAGAGTGTTTGGATGATAGAAACGAGCCAAAATCTTCACGTCATTATCATTTCCATGGTTAGAGTTCAGTGATTAAGGTTTTAGGATTAGGGTATAGGGTTTGGTGTTTAGTTTTTCTTAATCAAACAAACCATTTTATATCCACAAAATGATAAGTACAAATCAATCTCCTACTTGTTTTTGACTAAAAAACAAGCATGGCTAAGAAACAAAAACCTATACAACATTTACTAGGAAAGTAAACCTATCAACTTGCAAAAAAACCTACACAACCATTGCTAGAAATGTAATGAAAACCAAAATAAACAAGAACACCTTATACAACGATTGCTAGGAAATTAAATCCTATACAACAATTGCTAAAGCCTATATCTAGGTCCAAACTCCAAGCTAGCTTCCATGTTCTTCTTGCTCTCCTCCCTTGACTACTGCATGAAGCTTCCACCTTGCCACCAATCTCTGATTCTCAACACTCCTCCTAAATAATCTTCAATTCCAAAGAGTCTTTTGAATATCTCACAATATCCTCACCTTTAGGCTTTATCTTCTTAAACTCCCTTTTGTTTCTCATATCCCAAATGCAATAAAGAAAGCTAAGGAAAGTAATGTTAGATAAGGTGTCTTTTAAGGAATTACCATCAAATTTAGTCATGAAATCAAGCCTTTCCTCCCAATTTGTACCCATGTTGTGCCAATTATGAAGTGCACAAATCTCCTCCCAAGCCAAAGAAGTAAACTTGCAAGCAACAAAAAGATAATCTCTTGATTCAAATTCCTCAAAACAAAGAGAGCAGAATTTATCAACTTCCATACCCCACTTGCTAAGTCTTTAGTACTCAATCTATCTTTACATATCAACCAAGCACAAAATTTAGGTTTAGGTATACTCCATTTATGACAAACAATACAATCCCACTTTGTTTTCTTATTAGGTCCCCTTAGATCACACATTATAGCCGAGGTATTAAACCCCTTCTCACCCAGTTTAATAGTGTCTTCCTCCTCATTAAGCACCATAATATCCTTCACAACATCATACACTTTGTTAAGATTGTGTGGAAATCTCCACCTTTTCCCAACATAATAATCCACCACCTTTTTGTTGATATTGTAGTTACCTAAAGAGATAGCATCTTTTTGTTCACAAATATCTCCAACACATTTCCCATTAATCCATTTATCATTTAACATATAAGTTATTTTTCCATTACCTACCACATGTATAATATAGTCAAAAGCAATATACCGCACGTTTAGCATAGCTCTCCAAGTCCAAGGAAGTTTGATATCATAAACAATGCTCCAAATACTTTTGTTCCTTAGCCAATTTGAATAAACCGCTTAAAAAAATGATATTGGTTAGTTTTACGGGGCCTTACAAACTCACTCAAAAAACATATATTATGTGCCCCATTCTGAGAAAGTATGCGAAAGTTAGCAAAAACCCTCCCGAGAATTAGAAAAATCTAAAAAACGGTTTGTAAAGTGTTTGGATGATAGAAACGAGCCATAATCTTCACGTTATTATCCTTTCCATGGTTAGGGTTCAGTGATTAGGGTTTTGGAATTAGGGTATAGGGTTTGGGGTTTCTTGTTACGGTTTATTGTTAGTTTTTATGGTTTGTATTTAGGGTTTAATGTGATGAATTAGGTGTCGGTTATAGGTTTAATGTTTTGTGTTTATGGTTTACGGTATAACATTAATTAGGGTTGAATGTTACGGTTGGCAAAACCCTATCGGACCCAAAATATGATAACCGGGAATAGAATATTAAAAACAACCTAAAAGTCAACAAAACACATCTCAAAAAATAAAAGAGATGATCTTAGATGGCGAAGCTATCTGTTGGTCACAGAAGGCCAACACACTCAACAAACATATATTATGTGCCCCATTCTTAGAAAGTATGTGAAAGTTAGCAAAAGCCCTCCTGGGAACTTCAAGAATCTTAAAAACAGTTTGCATAGTGGTTGGATGATGGAAACGAGCCAAAATCTTCACGTTCTTATCCTTTCCATGGTTAGGGTTCAGTGATACAGGTTTTGGGATTAGGGTATAGGGTTTAGTGTTTATTTTTTTTTGTATCAAACCTACCATTTTATATCCACAAAATGAAAAGTACAAATCAAACCCCTACTTGTTTTTGACTAAAAAACAAGCATGGCTGGCTAGGAAAACAAACCCTATACAACATTTACTAGGAAAGTTAACCTATCAACTTGCAAACAACCTATACAACCATTGCTAGAAAGAAATAAATCAAAGTAAGAGCATCCTATACAACCATTGCTAGTAAATTAAACCCTATACAACAATTGCTAAAATCTATTACTAGGTCCAAGCTCCAAGCTAGCTTCCTTGTTCTTCTTGCTCACCTCCCTTGAGTACTCCATGTAGCTTCCATCTTGCCACCAATCTCATATTCTCAACACTCCTTTTAAATAGCCTTCTATCCCAAAGTGTGTATTGAACATCTTTCACAACTATTTTCACAATATCCTCATATTTAGGATGCATCTTCTTGGTGTTTAGTGTTTAGGGTTCAGGGTTTCTAGTTGCGGTTTATTGTTAGTGTTTATGGTTAGTATTTAGGGCTTATGCTGATGGATTAGGTGTAGGTTATGGGATTAAGGTTTTGTGTTTATTGTTTACGGTATAATGTTAGAGATTTTAGAAATTAGGGTTGAATATTACGGATGGTAAAACACTAACGGACCCAAAATACGAATCCCTAAAATAGAATATTAAAAACAGCCTTAAAAGTCAACAAAACAAACCTCAAACTTAAAATAGATGATATTAGACGGCAATGCTATTTGTTGGTCCTAGAAGGCCCAACACACTCACGAAACATATATTATGTGCCCCATTCTGAGAAAGTATGCGAAAGATAGCAAAACCCTCCCAGGAACTTCAAAATTTTTTAACAACGGTTTCCAGAGTGTTTGGATGATAGAAAAGAGCCAAAATCTTCACGTTATTATCCTTTCTAACTCTAGGGAGTGATTAGGGTTTTGGGATTAGGGTATAGGGTTTAGTGTTTTTTTTATCAACAAACCATTTTATATCATCACAAAACGATAAGTAAAAATAAAACTCCTACATGTTTTTTACTCAAAAACAAGCATGGCTAGAGAAAGCAACCCTATACAACAATTACTAGGAAAGTAAACCCTATCAACTTGCAAAACAAAATAATCAACAAAAAACAACCTATACAACCATTGCTAGGAAATGAAACCCTATAAAACAATTGCTACAACAAACCAAACTATAACTAAGTCCAAGCTCCAAGCTAGCCTCCTTGCTCCTCTTGCTCTCCTTCCTTGAGTACTCCATAAAGCTTCCACCTTGCCACCAATCTGCTATTCTCAACACTCCTCCTAAATATTCTTCTATTCCAAAGAGTATTTTGAATATCATTCATTGCAATTTTCACAATATCCTCTCATTTAGGTTTTATCTTCTTGAACTCCTTTTTGTTTCTCATATACTGAATACAATAAAGAAAGCTATGGAAAATAATATTAGATATAGTGTCTATTAGAAAGCTACCATCAAATTTAGTCTTGAATTCAAGCCTTTCCTCCCAATTTGTACCTGTGTTATGCAAATTATGAAGTGCACAAATCTCCTCCCAAGCCAAAGAAGAAAACTTGCAAGCAACAAAAAGATGGTCTCTTGACTCAAACTCTTCATAGCAAAGAGAGCAAAATTTATCTACTTCCATACCCCATTTACTAAGTCTATCTTTAGTCCTCTTCATAGCCAGGGTTCAGGGGTTAGTGTTTAGGGCTTCATGTTTCTGGTTACGGTTTATTGTTAGTGTTTATGGTTAGTATTTAAGGCTTATGGTGATAGATTAGGTGTAGGCTATAGGGTTATGGTTTTGTGTTTATGGTTTAGGGTATAATGTTATAGATTTTAGATATTAGGGTTGAATGTTACGGTGGGTAAAACCCTAACGGACCAAAAATATGATATTCTAAAATATAATATTAAAAACAACCTAACAGTCAACAAAACACATCTCAAAACGTAAAACAGATGATCTTAGATGGTAAAGCTATCTGTCGGTCCCAGAAGGACCAAGTCACTCAAAAACATATATTGTGTGCCACATTCTGCGAAAGTATGCAAAAGTTAGCAAAAACCCTCCCGGGGACTTTAAAAATCTTAAAAACGGTTTGTAGAGTGTTTGGATGATAGAAACGAGCCAAAATCTTCACGTTATTATCCTTTCCATGGTTAGGGTTAAGTTATTAAGGTTTTTGTATTAACGTTTAGTGTTTAGTGTTTAGGGTTTAGGTTTTTTGGTTCCGGTTTATTATTAGTGTTTATAGTTAGTAGTTAGGGCTTATGGTGATGGATTAGGTGTAGGTTATGGGATAAGGTTTTGTGTTTATGGATTAGGTTATAACGTTAGATATTTTAGAAATTAGGGTTGAAAGTTACGGATGGTAAAACCCTAACGGACCCAAAATACAAAACCGTAAAATAGAATATTAAAAACAATATAAAAGTCAATAAAAAAACCTCTAACTTAAAATAGATGATCTTAGATGGAAATGCTATTTGTTGGTCTTAGAAGGCTCAACGCACTCAAAAAACATAAATCATGTGCCCCATTCTGAGAAAGTTTGCGAAAGATAGCATAAACCCTCCCGGGAACTTCAAAAATATTAACAACGGTTTGCAAAGTGCCTGGATGATAGAAACAATCCAAAATATATACGTTATTATCCTTTCTAGGGTATAGTGTGTAGGGTATCATGTTTCTGGATACAGTTTATTGTTAGTGTTTATGGTTATTATTTAGGGCTTATGGTGATGGATTAGGTTATAGGGTTAAGGTTTTGTGTTTATGGTTTAGGGTATAATGTTAGAGATTTTAGAAATTAGGGTTGAATGTTACGGTTGGTAAAACCCTAACAGACCCAAAATACGAGACCCTGAAATAGAATATTGAAAAACTACTTAAAAGTCAACAAAATAAATATCTAAACATAAAACAAATGATCTTAGATGGCGAAGCTATCTATTGGTTTCAGAAGGCCTAACGCACTCAAAAAACATATAATATGTGCCCCATCCTGAGAAAGTATGCGAAAGCTAGTGTCAAGTGTGTGAGTATGACTTCACAAGCTATTTTTTGTGAAGTTAAAGAGGTTGGGGTAGATAGTATGTTTTTTGTGTCTTCTTTATATGCTGAAAATGATGATAATATGAGGTTAGGACTCTGGGAAACACTTAGGGGCGGAAGATTATAGTAGGAAATGTTCCATGGGTAGTTAGTGGGGATTATAATGATATTTTATCTTGTGAGGATAGATTGGGATGCGAGGTATTACCAGCGTGTGCTTATGCTTTTGAAGAATGTATAAATGATGTAGATAATATGGAACATCAAAGTTCAAATGTATACACACTTGGAGTAACAAACAAAGTGATGGATTTTCTTCTAGCAGAATTGATAGAGTGTCTTGGTTTTCTAGTTTTGTTTCTAGTGTTGTGGTTGATCCTCCAGGTATTTTAGATCACTCTCCTCTACTTATAAACATCCAAGGAGGATACAAATGAGGACCTACTACTTTCAAATTCTATAATATTTGGATTGCTCACAAAGAATTCAAACCAACTGTAATGAAGGCTTGGAGTGTTCAAGTGGAAGGATCGCCTATGTATCAAGTGGTGTCAAAACTTAAAGAAGACAAGAAGGAGCTAAAGATATTTAACCGAAAGTTTTTTGGACATAAAAATCAAGAAGATAAAGAGAGAGTCAAGAAAGAATTGGATGAACTACAATCCAAAAGATTGAATGGCGATTTAAGCCAACTAGAAAAGGAAAAGGAGGTCATGGAACAATTCAGAAACATCTTGGAGAACGAGCAAAAAATTTTAAAATAGAAATCCAGAATTCAATGGGATAAAGAGTGTGATGTGGGATCTAGATTTTATCATCAATATATTAAAGCAAAATCAGTTAGAAACCAAGTTTCATCACTTATGTTGGAGGATGGAGAAATTTTAGAAAATGAAGAGAAGATAAAGGAAGGTTTTGTTGAGTATTACAAATAATTATTAGGAGAACAAAAGGATCCAGTGGAAGAAATTTCAGTGGAGGGTTTGATAAGTCTACTTAACAAAGAGATAGATGGAAGAGAAGCTATGAATATGATAGAGGAAGTACAAAACAAGGAGATAAAAGAAGCTATATTTTCAATTGATGATAATATAGCTCCTAGGCTAGATGGATTCACTAGTTCTTTCTATAAGGCAGCATGGGACATTCTAGGAGATGATATGTGTGTTGCAATCAAGTATATGTTGAAGAACAAAAGGCTATTAAGACAAGTAAATTCGACTAACCTTGTGTTAATTCCTAACATTAAAACAGTTTAGGCCTATTGCTTGTTGCAATATATTATACAAAGGAATTTCAAAACTTTTGGCTAATAGAATGAAGAAGTGCCTATCAACTATTATATCATCAAATCAAGCAGCATTTGTGGGAGGAAGATGTATTTCGGACAATGTACTAGTGGCACATAGTGTACTGGATGGTTATGACAAAAAAAGACGTAAACCTTCTTGTACTCTCAATCTTGATTTACAAAAAGCTTATGATACAGTTAGCTTTGGGTTTCAAGGATGTGTTTGTGGGTTGGGTGAAAGTGTGCATAAATACTCCATCATATTCTTTATGTATTAATGGTGAAGTAACAAGTTATTTCAAGGGAGGTAGAGGATCGAGGCAAGGAGATCCTATTTATCCATACCTATTTGTCATATGTATGGAAGCATTTTCAGCAATCATGAAGCACGTAGCAAGTCAAAAGAGCTTTGTTTTTTCATCCTCAATTTGAAAGATTAAAGCTTAACCACCTAATATTTGTTGATGATTGTTTGCTATTTTTTGGAGGAGATATTAACTCGGCCAGGAAACTTAAAAAGGGGTTATGTATTTTTTGTAGACTTTCTGGTCTTCGATTGAGACCAGAAAAGAGTGAAATATATTGCCTTGGATTGACAAAACAGATTAAGAAAGACATTTGTAAGATCTTGAATGTGAAAGAATGGAAACTGCCTGTGAGATACTTGGGGACACCTCTTACTCCAAGTAAACCTAAGGCAGGTGATTGCGAAGTTTTGGTGGACAAAATATGTAGTTCAATGGAGGGATGGATGCATAAACATCTTACATATTGTGGAAGAGCTCACCTTATCAAGAGTGTCCTCCAAAGCAAAGTGAGACATTGGTGTAATAGTATGTTTTTGCCAGCCAAGGTTGTTCACATAATAGAGAGTAAAATGTGAAGAATTCTTTGTAAAGGTATTTCAGATTCACCTAATGGAGTTAAAGTTGCTTGGAATAAAGTGTGTAGGCCTAAAGAACCAATCAAACTTGTCTTCTTAAGTCTTTTTGGAGAATGTATGGAATGGAAGACCATGTGTGGGTCCAGTGGGTAAGAGCAAATATGAGTAGAGGTAAGTGTATTTGGGGGATAAAATATGATCCTCATATGCCTTGGGTATGGAGATGTATGTTAAAAGTCAGAAATTTAGCTTAAAAATTCATAACTCATCATGTGAAGGATGGTAATAGAACCTATGTTATTGAAGATAGACGGATAAATAATTTAAGTATCAATGAACTCTACCCAAATCAGATTAGGGAGAGGAATTTGAACAAAAAAGTTGCATCATACTTTGGTAATGGTAGGTGGAGAATCCCAAGCAGGTTATGGAGAGATCAGAGGCCAATTAAATAAGATGATTCTGAGTACAGGAAGGGACAAATTTTGCTGGAAAATTGGAGATAAACTAGGCGTCAACTCTCGGCTCACAATGATGGATATTGAAGATAAAAACCCTAGCGTTAAATGGGCTGATCTAGTATGGCACAAGAAGGTAACTGCTAAGCTAATAATTATAACTTGGTTGATTTGCCTAAATAGATTAGCTACAAGTGATAGATTGGTGAAATGGGGAATGAATATTTCTGAATTATGTGGTTTGTGTGAAAAGGAGAAAAAATGTAGAGAACATCTCTTTGTGAGGTGTGAGGTAGCTAAAACTATATGGAAAGAGTGGTGTAAACTGAATGAGTATAATGTGCATTGCTTAGAATGGATAGAAATGCTGAATTGGATGATAGAAAGAACAAAGGGCCATACATTCAGAAATGAGGTGATTATACTTAGCTTTCATAGTAATTTATATAGACTATGGATAGCTAGGAATGAAAGTGTGTTTGAAGGCGGAAAATTCAGCTATGAAAAGGTAATCAAAGATATTAAAGATGATGTGAAAGAAAAGACTATGGCACAAAGAGAAGCTACACAACTCGATAGAGAACAAAAAGATAATAAAAAATTGGGATTTGAAAGTGAAAGTAGAAGAAAGTAGAGTTGTAGTGTGATTGTAATTTCAAGTTTAATGTTTTTTAGTAGACTAGCAAGTAGTAACTTTATTTGAAGTTAGTTTACATGTAATAGTTTAATAGAGAGAGTTAATCTTGGCTACTATGGTCTAAGGTTAACATTCCTTTAGTTTGTATTTTCAATGAGTTTGAATGAAAGTAATCTTAATGAGCTAAAAAAAGAACTTCAAAAATCTTAAAACCGGTTTGCAGAGTATTTGGATAATAGAAACAAGCCAAAATCTTCACGTTATTATCCTTTCCATGGTAAGGGTTTAGTGATTAAGGTTTTGGGATTAGGGTATAGAGTTTAGTGTATAGGGTTTAGGGTTTCTGGTTACGGTTTATTGTTAGTGTTTATGGTTAGTATTTAGGGCTTATGGTGATGAATTAGGTGTAGGTTATAGGGTTGAGGTTATGTGTTTATGGTTTAGGGTATAATTCTAAGGTTTAGTATTTAAGGTTTTGGGATTAGGTTATAGGGTTTGGGGTTTCTAGTTACAATTTGTTGTTAGTATTTATGGTTAGTATTTAGGGGTTATGGTGATGGATTAGGTGTAGGTTATAGGGTTAAGGTTTTATCTTTATGGTTTTGGGTATATTGTTAGAGATTTTAGATATCAGGGTTGAATGTTACGTTTGGTATAACCCTAACGAATCCAAAATATGAAACCCTAAAATAGAATATTAAAAACAACCTAAAAGTCAACAAAACAAACTTCAAAAGGTAAAATAGATGATTTTAGATGGCAATGCTATCTTATGTTCCAGAAGGCCACACAGACTCAAAAACCATTTATATTATGTGCCCCATTCTTAGAAAATTTGCGAAAGTTAGCAAAAACTCTCCCTGGAACTTCAAAAATCTTATAACGGTTTGCAAAGTATTTTGATGATAGAAACGAGCCAAAATCTTTACGTTAGTGTTTATGGTTAGTATCTAGGGCTTATGGTGATGGATTAAGTGTAGGTTATGGTGTTAAGGTTATGCGTTTATAGTTTAGGCTAAAATGTAAGAGATTATAGAAATTAGCGTTGAATGTTACGGATGGTAAAACCCTAACGGAATACGAAACCCAAAAATAGAATACTTAAAACAACCTAAAAGTGAACAAAACAACCCTCAAAACGTAAAATAGATGATCTTTGATGGCAATGCTATCGGATGGTCCCACAAGGCCCAACGCACTTAAAAAACATATATTATGCGCCCCATTCTAAGAAAGTATGAGAAAGTTAGCAAAAACCCTCCAGGGAACTTCAAAAATATTAAGAACGGTTTGCAGAATGTTTGGATGATAGAAACAAGGCAAAATCTTTATGTTATTATCCTTTCCAAGGTTAGGGTTTAGTGATTAGGGTATAGGGTTTGGTGTTTAGGGTTTTATGTTTCTGGTAACGGTTTTTTTTTTTTTTATGACGAGGGTTCCCGGGCTTACACCCGACTAGTCCCTCGGGAGATATGACTGCCTCCCCAAACATACCTCTAGTTAATCAGAACTAGGTTGCCCATGTTCTGGGGAGGGTTTCGGACCTTGAAAACTTTCCAAACATAATAACTTTCTTCCGCTTGCGAGATTCGAACCATGTACCTCTCACTTGAGAGAACTTTTTTCCAAACTTTAATAACTTTCTACCGCATGCGGGATTCAAACCATGTACCTCTCAAGTACCTCTCACTTGAGAGAACTTTTTTCCAAACTTTAATAACTTTCTACCGCCTGCGGGATTCGAACCCTGTACCTCTCACTTGAGAAAACTTTCCAAACTCTAATAACTTTCTGCCGCCTGCGGGATTCGAACCCTGTACCTCTCACTTGAGAGACAGAGCCCTGGCCAGATGAGCTAGCTCACCTGGTTAACGGTTTATTGTTAGTGTTTATGGTTAGTATTTAGGGCTTATGGTGATGGATTAGGTGTAGGTTATAGGGTTAAGATTTTGTGTTTATGGTTTAGGTATAATGTTAGATAATTTAGAAATTAGGGTTGAATGTTACGGTTGGTAAAACCCTAACGGACCTAAAATACGAAACCCAAAAATAGAATATAAAAAACACCCTAAAAGTCAAAAAAATAAACCTCAAAACGTAAAACAAATAGTCTTAGATGGTGAAGCTATCTGTTTGTCCCAGAAGGCCTAACGCACTAAAAAAAATATATTATGCGCCCCATTTTGAGAAAGTATGCAAAAGTTAGAGAAAACCCTCCCGGGAACTTCAAAAATCTTAAAACCGGTTTGCAGAGTCTTTGGATGATATAGAAATGAGCCAAAATCTTCACGTTATTATCCTTTCCATGGTTAGGGTTTAGTGATTAAGGTTTTGGGATTAGGTTATAGGGTTTATTGTATAGGGTTTGGGGTTTATGTTTACGGTTTATTGTTAGTGTTTATGGTTTGTATTTATAGCTTATGGTGATGGATTAGGTGTAGGCTATAGGGTTAAGGTTTTGTGTTTATGGTTTAGGGTATTATGCTAGAGATTTTAGAAGTTCGAGTTGAATGTTACGGTTGGTAAAATCCTAAAAGACCCAAAATACGAAACCCTAAAATAGAATATTAAAAACAACCTAAAAGTCAACAAAACAACCCTCAAAACGTAAAATAGATGATCTTAGATGGCAATGCTATATGTTGGTCCCACGAGTCCCAACACACTCAAAAAACATATATTATGTGCCCCATTCTGAGAAAGTGTGCGAAAGTTAGAAAAAACCCTCCACGGAACTTCAAAAATATTAACAACAGTTTGCAGAGTGTTTGGATGATAGAAACATGCCAAAATCATTACGTTATTATCCTTTCCAAGGTTAGGGTTTAGTGAATAGGGTTAAGGGATTATGGTATAGGGTTTGGTGTTAAGGGTTTCATGTTTCTGGTTAAGGTTTATTGTTAGTGTTTATGGTCAGTATTTAGGGCTTATGGTGATGATTTAGGTGTAGGTTATAGTGTTAAGGTTTTGTGTTTATGGTTTTGGGTATAATGTTAGAGATTTTAGAAATTAGGGTTGAATATTACAGTTGGTAAAACCCTAATGGACCCAAAATACATAACCCTAAAATAGTATATTAAAAACAACCTAAAAGTCAACAAAACAAATCTCACAATGTAAAACAAATTATCTTAGGTGAGAAGCTATCTGTTGGTCCCAGATGACCTAACGCACTCAAAAAACATATATTTTGTGCCCCATTATGAGAAAGTATGCGAAAGTTAGAGAAAACCTTCCCGGGAACTAAAAAAGTATTAAAACCGGTTTGTAGAGTCTTAGGATGATGGAAATGAGCCAAAATCTTCATGTTATTATCCTTTCCATGGTTAGGGTTTAGTGATTAAGGTTTTGGGATTAGGGTATAGGGTTTAGGGTTTCTGTTTACGGTTTATTATTAGTGTTTATGGTTAGTATTTAGGGATTATGGTGATGAATTAGGTGTAGGCTATAGGGTTAAGGTTTTGTGTTTATGTTTAGGGTATAATGCTAGAGATTGTAGAAATTAGGGTTGAACGTTACAATTGGTAAAACTCTAACGGACCCAAAATACGATATCCTAAAATAGAATATTAAAAACAACCTAAAAGTCAACAAAACACAATCAAAACGTAAAACAGATGAGCTTAGATGGCAAAGCGATCTGTCGGTCCCAGAAGGCCCAACGCACTCAAAAAACATATTTTATGTGCCCCATTCTGAGAAGTATGCGGGAGTTAGCAGAAACCTTCCCGGGAACTTCAAAAAGTTTAAAAAATCGTTTGCAGAGTGTTTGGATGATAGAAACGAGCCAAAATCTTCACGCTATTATCCTTTCTATGGTTTTGGTTCAGTGATTCAGATTTTGGGATTAGGGTATAGGGATTAGTGTTTAGGGTTTAGAGTTTAGTTTGCGGTTTATTGTTAGTGTTTATGATTAGTATTTAGGGCTTATGGTGATGGATTAGGTGTAGGTTATGGGGTTAAGGTATTGTGTTAATGGTTTAGGTTATAATGTTAGTGATTTTAGAAATTAGGGTTGAATGTTACGGATGGTAAAATCCTAACAAACCCAAAATACAAAACCCTAAAATAGAATATTAAAAACAACCTAAAAGTCAAGAAAACAAACCTCAAATGTTAAATAGATGATCTTATATGCCAATGTTATATGTTGGTCCCAGGAGGCCAAACACACTAAAAAAACATATATTATGTGCCCCATTATAAGAAAGTATGCAAAAGTTAGCAAAAACCCTCCAAGGAACTTTAAAATATTAACAACGGTTTGTAGAGTATTTGGATGATAGAAACATGCCAAAATCTTTACGTTTTTATCCTTTCCAAGGTTAGGGTTTAGTGAATTGGGTTATGGGATTAGCGTATAGGGTTTGGTGTTAAGGTTTCATGTTTTTGGGTACGGCTTATTTTTAGTCTTTATGGTTAGTATTTAGGGCTTATGGTGATGGATTAGGTGTAGGTTATAGGGTTAAGGTTTTATGTTTATGGTTTAGTGTATAATGTTAGAGATTTTAGAAATAAGGGTTGGATTTTACGGTTGGTAAAACCCTAACGGACCCAAAATACAAAACCCTAAACTAGAATATTAAAAACAACCTAAAAGTCAACAAAATAAATCTCAAAATGTAAATCAAATGAACTTAGGTGGAGAAGCTATATATTGATCCCAGAAGGCCTAATGCACTCAAAGAAACATATATTATGTGCCCCAATTTGAGAAAGTATGTGAAAGTTAGCGAAAACCCTCCCCGGAACTTAAAAAATCTTAAAACCGGTTTGCAGAGTCTTTGGATGATAGAAACGGGCCAAAATCTTCCATTATTATCCTTTCCATGGTTAAGGTTTAGTGATTAAGGTTTTGGGATTAGGGTATAGGGTTTAGTGTACAGGGTTTGGGGTTTTTATTACGGTTTATTGTTAGTGTTTATGGTTATTATTTAGGGCTTATGGTGATGGATTAGGTGTAGGCTATAGGCTTAAGGTTTTTTGTTTATGGTTTAGGGTATAATGCTAGAGATTTTAGAAATTAGGGTTGAACGTTACGGTTGGTATAACCCTAACGGACCTAAAATACGATATTTTAAAAAAATAGAATATTAAAAACAACCTAAAAGTTAACACAACACATTCAAAACCTAAAACAGATTACCTTAGATGGAAAAGCTATCTGTGGGTCCCAGAAGGCCCAACGCACTCAAATAACATATATTATTATGTGCCCCATTCTGAGAAAGTATGCGGAAGTTAGCAAAAACCATCCCGGGAACTTCAAAAATCTTAAAAACGGTGTGTATAGTGTTTGGATGATAGAAACGAGCCAAAATCGTCATGTTATTATCCTTTCCATTGTTAGGGATCAGTGATTTGGGTTTTGGGATTAGGGTATAGGATTTAAGGTTTCTGGTTATGGTTTATTGTTAATGTTTATTATTTTTATTTAGGGATTATTGTTGTCACGCCCCGAAAAACGCGACTATTTTATCTAATTTAAAATATTAAAAGTACATTTTATTATAATAAATAACTAATTATTACATAAATTACATGATTTAAAATAAATAATTACAAGCTACATACAAAAATCTATTCTTCCTCTTTAACTTGGCATGTGCTACTGGCCACTACCCAAATCCTTAAGCTATCTAGCACCTGAAAGGGTGGGGGAAAGGGGGTGAGCTTCCACTAGCTCAGTGAGAAAATAAATAATGTTCATATGCAAACTTTAACATAAAGGCAGTAATTATATTTAAGACGCTGTCACTGAACTGTTAAAGGTCAAAATATAAAATAAGCATTCATAAAGAGATAAATAAATAAATCAGATAAGTGTATATATCAAACTAGACAGCCCATACTACCTAGCAGGCTATATACACGAGCAAGTAATAAACACGTTGCAAAGGATACTGTGGTCTTGCCCTTATGACTCCCACCGGAACTCTCGATCCCTTATCACTCCCACTGGTAATACCCCGGATAAACCGAACCTACGACCCACTAGCCAAGGAACTCTCCGTCACATGCGCCAAGTGGTAATAGATCATAATAGTCGTGTTAATTCAGGCAAGCCCGATGCCGCCCAGTGCCACACGATTGTATCATGTCGAACGATCGATCGATAGATATCAAATATCAAATATGAAACGACTAAATAGGTCAATACAACAACGATAGCAATTATCACTTAATGGATAGACGACGAAGTAGGTCGTGCTATCCCAATTCTACCATTAATCATACGAAGACGAAAAATACAATAAATCCAATAATAATGAAACAATATAATTCCGATAACATATAGAGTCCAAAATTATCGAATTAAATATATTAGTGAATAATTTAAAATACGGTTAAAGATAAACATATTAAACATTATTTAAACCCTCACCTTAAATAGGCTATAGGAAGTATTTTATCAAAGGGACGTCTTTCTGACCGGAACCGATACACCTCTCCGTCTCTAAATATATTTCACTATCATTTTTACTAAAATCCTATAACGACTAAGTGTAATATATATATTTCGTTTATTTCTTTTCTTTTTATGTTCTAATTTCTATTTGTGTTTCTCGTGTGGTTTTTGCGGTACATAACTAAAAATTGCGACGGCATATTTATATACGTATATTGAAGGCTGTTAAAAAAGGTGAATAAATTATTATATGCTGTATAATTTTGGTAAGGACAACCGTCCATATTTTTGCATGCTTAATTTAAATCGACCTAAGTGGCATGTTTTAACAAGTTGTATCCTTTAGTCATTATATTTACATGGTCACTCAGGTTTTTTTTGGGACAATGGAAGGTGCCGAGGCACCAAAGAAAATCAAAATCAACCTATTCCTAATTTACTAAACATAGATGATAAGTCGAAAATACTAACAGATATCCGACGCAAAAAAATTGCCTCGTGCCTAGCTTTCTTAGCAATCTTGTCCGCTTTGCTGTTGAGCTTCCTGTTGATGTGGTGGAAAGAAAGTTGTCTGAGCTCTTCAGCATTGTTAATAATCTTGTGTAGGATGGGTTGGATATTCCAACGTGCCGCTGACACCAGCTTTGTACCTTGAATGACCTCAAGGTTATCTGAATAGACAGCTATCTTTTTCCGTGGGAATTTTGATCCTATTTTCGTAGCTTTAAGAACTGCATTTGCCTCTCCCTCTAGAGCTGAGCTACAATCCATGTTACAATATATTTGAAAGGTGGATTTAATATTTTTGTGTACTCCAACTATAGCTATTCCCGTAGGGTCCCATTTAATGGAAAAAGACGCATCACAAAATAAGGAGAGGTCTTGACTTTGCTCCTCTGTAGTTGTCTCACTAGTAATCTCTCTATTATTGTTGAGCCCTTTGTAATTCTCCGCGCTCCAGTTGATTTCGTGGATTTCTTGCATTAACTTTTTTGAAGCAATATTAACCCCTGTGCCACATATTGTAGTTCCTTTATGTACTGCTTCATTTTTGCCTTCCATATGTTCCAAAGATTGATCATTATGAAGTCTCGTACTACCTTTTCTTCCCATCCCCCTTTTGCAAAGGTCTGAATAATCTTTAGGAACTAATTTTCAATTTTATCTTCGACCTCTTCCTGAATTTTAATCTGTAAGATGGATCCAGCCCAGATGTCCTTGCACATGTTGCAATGTAGGAGAAGGTGTTCTATATTCTCACAATTATGATTACACCATAAGCAGTTCGTTACGTCCGCACATTTTTTCTTATACAATATGTCTCTGGTTGGAATTGCGTTGTTAGCTAATCTCCACATGAATAACTTGATCTTTTTTGGGATGTTGGAGCCCCATATTGTCTTCCATAATGGTGAGTCCTGCATTGACTTGGTTCCCGTTGTTGAAGCTTTATTAACTATTTGTTCTTCCGAGATAACCCTATAACCTGTCTTTGTATCATACTTACCGTCCTTCGAAAAAGGCGAAATGAATTTATCTTTAGTATCGTTACCATATATCCTTGTTTTTGTTATAATATGGATTATGGGTTCTGGATATACATTATCCAATTTTTCTAAATCCCATGCGTTCTTGTTTTCTTTGATTAGTTCGTTGACTCTTGTAACTATGACTCTTTTTTGTTTTTCTAATTTCCAATCTGTATCTAACCATCTTTCATCCCATATATTAGTATCCTTGACATTCCCTATTATTTTTATCCCATGTTTTTTAATAAAATCTCTCCCTTCTATATAATACTAGCCCAGCTCCATGTCCTGCAGGTTCAACGTGTAACTAATATAACATGACACAAGTTATCAAGTTAGAAGTTAGTTTATTCATTTGGTTATTTAGACTAACCTTTTCATATCCCACACTCTCTTCGTTTCTCTCTAACTCTCTTTTCAGAAAACAAGGATTAATGGCTACATACTCTAGGCATGCACTTCCAGTGACATTTCTGCACCCGGAAGAGGAAGAAGAACTTGGTGTCATTGAGTTGGACATCAAGGTGCGCCGAGTAGAGAACCTTGACCGAGGACGAGTGATGATGGTTCGAATCATGGGTGAAGATAAGATTAACTTAGCGGGGTTTTGCCGGTGGGTTTTCGACAGATGGGATGTACGATGTAATGTGATAATTTCTGAATTCTCTACTAATTACTTTAAGTTAGAGATTGATAACCCTAAGGAGAGGGACCGTCTATGGAACCTTCGACCTGGGATAATGATAGGGTTGCATGCGGGGTTTACAAAAGGAAATGGTAGTTTCGATGGTACTTTCACCCCCTCCAATTATTCAGCGGCATGGATACAGGTGGGAGGTCTTGCTCATATCCAGAACACGATTGGAACTATTAAGAATATAGCGCGTACCTTTACTGATCTGGAGGAGATAGATTTCCCCGAAGACGATACGGCAGTGGTTCCTGATCTTCGTTTTCGGGCTAGTTTTCGAGTTGTGGACCCACTCCTACCTGGTAAGTTTCTCAGACAGCAAGATGGAGTTGGGTGGGTCACATTTAAGTATGAGAACATCGGGTTATTTTGTTTTGCCTGTGGAAAACTTGGCCATAAATGAGAAAACTGCGATGAACCAGCAGACAGGGAGGGTCTCTCAGCTCCAAAACTCAGACTTATCACGTGGAGTCCGGAGAACATCATTAAGGATACGTTGGAAAAGCCCTTTTATGGTATTCGAAAACGGGTTGGAGATTCTTTCTTATCACATGCAAGTTATTTTAACTGGGATAGAGATGAAGGTGGTTCACCAGCTAATCCAGATGAGGGTCAGCAAAGAGAAGTTCGCTCAAAGAGGAGGAATGATAGGAGGTTCCAGTTTGGTAGGGAGAACCTGGGTGACAGTTCAGACACGAGGGGAGACGTGGATATGGGTGGAGAACTGATGTCTCCCTAATTGTTCTTATTTTCGACCCTTGGGAGACATCATTTTTGGTGTTTATTTAATTAATTTGATAGACTTTTGGACTAAATATGCAATAATCCGGAATTCCCTTTTTATTTCTAGCATTTTTACTTTATTAAACTTTTGCGCATAATATTGGTATTTTTAGTGTAAAGTTTACAGGTTTAGATGTTAGCTAGGAGAGGAATCCGAGGAGAAAGTCAAAGATTGTGAATTAGAGTCAAGACTTGAAGATAAATCCCGAAGATATTATTTTTAGAGCTGAAAATCCATTTTCCAGGCTATATATTGCTGATTTCGAGGTGCTTAAGCGATGATTTAGCCGCTGACCTTTGAAGAGAAATCATTCCTTATCGAGTTACGGAACTTTAGCAACTGGAATGAGGTCAATCGGAGTCATAACGCATCGGGAAAAACCGTTTTAGTGAAGGTGTATCAGCAGTTACGGGATTTTGGGCTTAGAATTTGGGCTTGGACATTTAATTAGTCTTTTATTTTCTGGTCCTAGCCCTAATCCGTTTTTATGCTTATAAAAGGAAGTCTGGACTTCTATTTTTCACATAATTCATTCTTTACAATTAAAAACATCAGAGAGAAGCAACAGAAGGAAGGAAGAAGAAGAAGCTGTTAGAGCTGGAGTGGGTCTATAGCTCCGTTCTCAGTCATTCCAATTCCGGAAATTAGGTTTATTTTATCTTTTATTTGTAATCAGTTATGAATTCCATTTATTTTAATTTAGTATTTCTTTTTAATATGAGCTAAACAATTCATAGTGCTTGAGAACAAACAATGGGTGAATCCCAATTTTATTGAATAACGAATGTTGAATTTGGGTTTCTGTTAAATTAAACTAGATTAGGACTTTTACTCTTTTCAATAAATTGAGATTATTTTACTGTTTTTAGCGTCATGAACTAGGAACAGGTGTTAGTATTTAGGTTATTCCAATTAGTGGCAATTGGATCATCCTGACGGAGGGTTTAAATACAGAACCATTTATTCGAATCTAGGATAGAAGCTATTGATTCTGACGAACTTAGCTAATTCTAGGGCCAATGAGGTAATAAAACTTAAACATCTAAAGGTGGATCATATTTACCCTGACGGGACTAGTGACACCCTAGGATTGCCTTATAGTCCACCCTGACGGGGGTATAAGGAATTTAGAATCCCGACCATTGTAATTGACCAATTTAGCCCTTAAACAACATAAGTTAGGAAATAGGATTGGGAGGATCCTTGCGTTCTCAAGTACTACTTCTCATATTGCGTTTTATATCATTTTACTTGCGTCTTAGCTTTTACTTGCATTTATAATTTGTCTTTCATTCAGTAGCTTAAATACCAAAACCAAACAAACATATTACTTTTATTTACTTTCATAAGTGCATCAATCATTAATAGATAAGCATTGTAGTCAACCATCCCGTCCTTGGAACGAATCTGTATTATCAGTTATACTACTTGGGACAACCGTACACTTGCGGTTGTGGTTCGATTATTTATTGCATTTATTTAGAACACACAAAGGACCACCAAGTTTTTGGCGCCGCTGGCGGGGACGGTAGCGTGTGACCACGGTGTTTATCCTTTAGTGATAGTGCATTTATTTTATTTTATCAGTTTTACGCTTTTTGTTTGTTAGCTTTTTCAGGTTTTTAGGTTTAGTGTATGCGAAGAAGGCTATTCAAGGATCTAGAGCCAACACCTCCGATCCTTAGTAATCCATAATAGTTGATCAGACTTGCAAACAGAAGAAGAAGAAGAGAACGAGAAGCTTTAGAAGTAGAAGCGTTAAGTAACAGAATGGAGAATATCAATCTTAATGGTCGACTGAATAATGGACAAGGCCAGCTAGATGCTAATGGCCAACCGTTAGCTCCAGGCGTTATTCCTCCAGTTCAACCACTAAATCCTAATCCTCAAGTTCAGATAGTGATGAATCAAGATCCGTGGTTTACTAATGGTCCTCCTGAAGTTCCATTCCGTGCTCCTGCTATAGGAGTAGGTGCTCCAGATATTAATGTTCCGAGATTCCGTCCAGATTCGGGTATGTTAGCTCAATTCCAAAACTTTGGAAATTTTCGCGGAAGACCATCAGAAGATCCTCTTAGAGCAGTACAGAAATTCAAACAAATATGTGATTCTTACATCACACAAGGGGTTTCAAGAGAACAGATGTATTTTGCTGCTTTTAAATTCTTTGTTATTGATGGAGCGAGTGAATTGCACGATACGCAAGATCCTACAAAGATTACTAACTGGGACCAGTTAGAAATTGCTTTCTTTGACAGGTATTACCCAAGTAACATGAGGTTAGATGCTGAATTAGAATTGACACATTTCCGTCAAGAATATGATGAAACTTTGGGTAGGATTTGGACAAGATTTCAGAAGTGCTTACGTAGAGTCCCCAATCATGGCTTTTCAGAACAACAACAATTAAAAATATTTTATAGAGGCCTTGATGGGACTTCACGAGAGAAATTGGATATGCTATGTGGTGCAGGTTTTCTTCAAGTTCAACCCGCTCATGCAAAGATCATCTTAGAGAGAACAGTAAAAAATGAAGTGGGAACACCAGTTAAGGGAGTGAATAATGTAGATATGGAAGAGAAATTTGCTACGCTTGAGAATAAGATTCAGAATACCATAGAGCAACAATTGAAGCAGATTACTTTAGCTGTAAAGGAAGGGTTTTCGGGTAAGAAGGTAGTTGTGCATGCTGCACAAGAGGTTTATATGTGTTCAATTTGCAGGGTATCTGATCATGATGAGGAAAGTTGTCCGAATAACCAAGAATCCGTGATGTTTATGTCCAATAGAGGTAACTTCAATTCGAGTGGTAATGGATATTAGCCTAACAGAAACCATCCTGGGTTTCAATACTCAAATCCTAATGGGGCAGCCAATCCTACATATGCGTATCAGCCGCGTCCCCAAGGTAACAACTACAATCCAAGACCACAAAATAATTATCAAGGAGGACAGAATCAGGGAAATTATGTTCAGAGACAAGCTCCTCAAGACAATTATGATGAAAATTTAAACCAGAAAGCTTACCTGCCCATCCACAAGAAGGAGTTACCCTTCAGAAAACAGTTGAAAGTTTAATTGCTCTTCAGACACAAGATATGGAACGTCAAAATGCAGTCGAAGCAAACATGAAGTTGTTACAGAATCTGAATCAACGTCCACAAGGGCAACTCCCTAGCGATACTGAGAATCCAATCCAAATCGAAGATTGTAAAGCTATTACTCTCAGAAGTGGTAAGAACCTTCCTCCACCTCCTTTTCCGGTTATGAAAGAAAAAGAAGTTCGAAAAGAAAAAGAGGTGGTGAATAAAGATAAAGAAGTTGGAGTAGAAGAAGTGGAGAGGTCTAGTGAAGTTCCGAAAAAGAAGGATGATACTATAATAAACCGTCCTCCTCCACCATTTCCATCGAGAGTTCAAAAGAAGGGTGATATGGCTGAGTATCAAAAATTCTTTAACAAGGTAAGGGGTCTGAGCATAAATATTCCGTTGTTAGAAGCTATTACAGATGTACCCAAGTATGCTAAGTTTCTGAAAAGAGCCCTCACCAACAAACGGCCGTATTGTGATAATGAGATGATTGGTCTCCCTGAGGAATGTAGTGCTATTTGTCAAGGTAAATTACCTCCAAAGTTAGTTGATCCTGGGAGCTTTACAATTCTGATATCTATTGGTAATGAATGGAGAGGTAAGGCACTATGTGATTTGGGTGCAAGCATAAATCTTATGCCCAAATCAATCTTTGACAAGCTTAATATTGAAGCAAGACCCACTTCTATGGTCTTGCAAATGGCGGATCGATCTCTTGCACATCCAGAAGGCCGAATCGAAGATGTCCTTGTTAAGGCAGGTACGTTAATTTTTCCCGCTGATTTCATTATACTTGATTACGACGCGGATAGGAATGTCCCCATTATTTTGGGAAGACCATTCCTAGCCACGGGGCGTACCTTGATTGATGTAGAGAACGGAGAAATGATTATGAGAATCCAAGACGAGGAGATGAAGTTTAATGTGTTTAGACCTATGAAGTTTCCGGATTCCAAGGAAGAATGTTTTCGTGTAGATGTAATGGAACCGGTAAGAAAAGAGCCAATTAATGTTGTGGACACTTTAGGAGTGGAGGAGAAAGAGCTACGAAAGAAACCGCCAATTAAAGCTCCTCCATACCCTAAAAATCCACAACTAAATCATGCGAAGAAGAAAGAGAAAGCATGTGCCACGAATGTTCCGAAGGAACCAAAGAAAGAAAGAAAGAAAAAGGGGTTCAAAGTAGGTGAAGAGGTAGCTATGTAAAATCCTAAACCCCCTCCAAAGGTACGTGATTTAAAAAGTTCTTGGATAGGACCATTCATGGTCGCGAAGGTTATCTCAGGCAAACTAGTGGGCATAAAAGCTAAGGGATGTAAATTTCGAGTTGCAAATATTGACAACCTCACTCATTGCTGGGGAGGTTATGTCAATGACTGATGAATGAGGTAACCCGTCGAGCTTAACGACGTTAAACAAAAGCCAATTCTTTGTATATTAGCTGAGTTTTCAAATTTTTGCAATTTAGATTAGTTGATTTTCGTAATTTTAGTGTTTATTATTAAGAAATGAGGAAGGGTAGTTGTTTTTGATGATTTCAGGGGTAAAAAGGTCATGAGTTTGGGTCGATAAAGCGAAAATAGGAGAAAAATTGGTTGGATGTCCAAGAGAAACGGGGAACCCGGTTTCACAAAACCGGGAACCCGGTTTTGGAGCTGGTACCAACCTTATACACGCAACACCTGGCGTCTTGGTTCACGACACAGCGTCGGAACCGGGTACCCGGTTTTTCGAAACCGGGAACCCGGTTTTGGTGCTGTAACTTCAGGAAATTTTTGACCCAGCGTCTTGGTGATTGCGTTTTGCTGCGTTTTAACTCGCGCCATCGACACAAATCCGGGTACCCGCATCTGGCAAAACCGGGTACCCGCATCTGGCAAAACCGGGTACCCGGTTTCGGAGCTGTAAGTGGTGAAATTCTCTGGTCCAGCGTCTTGGGGTCCTGCGTTTTGGCGCGTTTTGACTCGCGCCATCGAGAAAATCCGGGTACCCGCATTCTTCAGAACCGGGAACCCGGTTTCGGCGAGTAGAATTTCTGACCCTGCATCTTGGGGTCCAGCGTTTTGGTGCGTCTCGAGGTAAAAAAAAAAGAAGTATTTTTAATTTTTCCGCGCCGTCACAGCGACGCGGAACCGGGAACCCGGATTTTCGAAACCGGGAACCCAGTTTGCATCTGTGACAGGGCCGTTTTCAGCCTTTCAGCCCTAGATTTTTACCTCTTTCTTCAACCTAGCCTCCAAAAACACTCCCAAAACCCAGAATTTCCTAAACATCATCATCTACAACTACACAATCCTCAAATCTTACTCTCTTTCACCACAAAAACATGCAATCAACTCATCTCCCATCCAAAATACGATAAAATTCCCACTTTCCTCCGATTGTTCTTCATCCAAGCTTCAAATTAAATCCAATTCCCTCTTCCCCCACATCAATTAGCCTTTACCCATCTCATATTCCACCATAATCATCAAGTCTTAAGCCTCAAAACATCAAAGTTCTAAGCCTTAGCTTCTCACTATTTGAAGTTTTGAGTTTGGGGTGGAAAGAGATGCTTATCAGAACCGTGTTCATGTGCACTTATCAAAGGAAGTCTCCTAGAAACAGAAACACTTTTGGTGTTATTCAAGAACCAGCTGTTAAGATTCCTAATTCGCGTTGCAAACACAACACTGAAGAGGTTAAAATTTAAAGCTAATCCGAGGAAGAAGAAATTGATTGATGAACCTGAAAGTGAGGAAGAAAATGACCTGATGATGAGTTGGAATCGAAAATCAAGGTGTTGGAAGAGAATCAGGATTCGAGGTGCGCTATTTTGGGAAACGTTACAAACAAGTCGAACTTTATTTGTTCAACACACAACTTACGATGTCTAGACGCGAGATAAAGTTCATGGATGCAACACCGATAACCAGCCTCGCGCTAGTTCAGATACGTTTTCTAATCCTTCTCATTTAGTGTAGATTATTTTATTGCTTTGAGTCTTTTCGAGTCGTGGGGACACGACTCATTTTTGAGTTTGGGGTGGGGTTCGTTGCCTCATCCCAGTTTTTATGTGTTATATGTTTTATTTGCTTTCAATAAAAGAATTTTCGGAGTTGCGTTTGACTGTAGAAATTTTTAAATATCCCTTTAAGCATACTTTTGATGAATCTATGATAGTAAATAGTGAACTTTAGGGATTGATATAAAACGCATTTAGAATTGCATGCAAACATAGGTAATTAATAGGAAAAATTAATGAACAATGCAAATGAAGTAAGCTTGTACTCAAGGAATATGTTTGGTGTGTAGAACGTGAAATCCTAATTAGTAGAGAACCCACCTAGATAGGAACTAAAGACAAGCTATGTATTTAGGAAAAGGATAGGGGCAGTTCTTTGTTAGCCATTTGTGCGTATTTAGCCTTCTATCCCTTGTATTAATTATTATCCGTCTTAGCCCACTTTGAGCCTTTAGCCTTTTCTTTGTAGCCACGATATAAGCCATTATCCCTTAGATTATTAGGCATGACCATATGACCCGCACTTGAATCACAATCCTGAGACATGTCTCGAGCTTGAGTTTGGGGTGGTGGGACCACTTATAGGAAATTAAATGGGTAGGGATTGATGTGCTTTGTATTGTAGCACAATTACAGATGATATATACTTGTAACCCTTTGCCGGGAATGAAGAAAAATGAAAAAGAAAGAAAAAAATGAAAAAAGTTGAAAATTCATACAGTAGGAACCGGGAACCCGGATTCATCAAAACCGGGAACCCGGTTTGCTTCTGTACAAAAAAAAAGAAAAGAAAAGAAAAAGAAAATATGAATGAATAAAACATCCGGCAAAGTGGAATTTTCTGAAAATCATCCTGTTAATAGTGGGTAGACATGGGACGCTAAATTGTTGCGTATATGGGTGAGTGAGAACATCTTTTTGAGCGTTAACTTAAGCTCGAGGACAATGTTGATGGTAAGTGAGGAGAGAGCCAAAAGCTCACTTCAAATTTACCAAATATACATCCACACCCGTCCTTAAGCCAATATTATAACCGTAAAGACCTCGTGATTCCTAGGTGCATAGTGAATTTATGATTCTGTTAATAGGGAATATACAAGGTGGAGCGTTCAAAGCGATTTAGGATTAATGACCACCCTATAGCCATCATACAGAGATGAGTACAAGTGTAGCCTTCAAGCATTGCAACTTTAGTTTTATGATTGAGATTATTTATGTTTGATGTTGCATTTTAGATGTATGTGTATATTAGTTTCTAGAGTTTGCTATATGAGATTTATTTTGAGAATTGCTTTAGGGTTTATTTGATAGCTTCTACTTGTTTATACGTCTACTTCCACCCCTTTGTTTTGTTTTACTTTGTCGGGACGACAAAGGTTTGAGTTGGGGGTCTTGATGTCTCCCTAATTGTTCTTATTTTCGACCCTTGGGAGACATCATTTTTGGTGTTTATTTAATTAATTTGATAGACTTTTGGACTAAATATGCAATAATCCGGAATTCCCTTTTTATTTCTAGCATTTTTACTTTATTAAACTTTTGCGCGTAATATTGGTATTTTTAGTGTAAAGTTTACAGGTTTAGATGTTAGCTAGGAGAGGAATCCGAGGAGAAAGTCAAAGATCGTGAATTAGAGTCAAGACTTGAAGATAAATCCCGAAGATATTATTTTTAGAGCTGAAAATCCATTTTCCAGGCTATAGATTGCTGATTTCGAGGTGCTTAAGCGATGATTTAGCCGCTGACCTTTGAAGAGAAATCATTCCTTATCGAGTTACGGAACTTTAGCAACTGGAATGAGGTCAATCGGAGTCATAACGCATCGGGAAAAGCCGTTTTAGTGAAGGTGTATCAGCAGTTACGGGATTTTGGGCTTAGAATTTGGGCTTGGACATTTAATTAGTCTTTTATTTTCTGGTCCAAGCCCTAATCCGTTTTTATGCTTATAAAAGGAGGTCTGGACTTCTATTTTTCACATAATTCATTCTTTACAATTAAAAACATCAGAGAGAAGCAACAGAAGGAAGGAAGAAGAAGCTGCTAGAGCTGGAGTGGGTCTATAGCTCCGTTCTCAGTCATTCCAATTTCGGAAATTAGGTTTCTTTTATCTTTTATTTGTAATCAGTTATGAATTCCATTTATTTTAATTTAGTATTTCTTTTTAATATGAGCTAAACAATTCATAGTGCTTGAGAACAAACAATGTGTGAATCCCAATTTTATTGAATAACGAATGTTGAATTTGGGTTTCTGTTAAATTAAACTAGATTAGGGCTTTTACTCTTTTCAATAAATTGAGATTATTTTACTGTTTTTAGCGTCATGAACTAGGAACAGGTGTTAGTATTTAGGCTATTCCAATTAGTGGCAATTGGATCATCCTGACGGAGGGTTTAAATACAGAACCATTTATTCGAATCTAGGATAGAAGCTATTGATTCTGACGAACTTAGCTAATTCTAGGGCCAATGAGGTAATAAAACTTAAACATCTAAAGGTGGATCATATTTACCCTGACGGGACTAGTGACACCCTAGGATTGCCTTATAGTCCACCCTGACGGGGGTATAAGGAATTTAGAATCCCGACCATTGTAATTGACCAATTTAGCCCTTAAACAACATAAGTTAGGAAATAGGATTGGGATGATCCTTGCGTTCTCAAGTACTACTTCTCATATTGCGTTTTATATCATTTTACTTGCGTCTTAGCTTTTACTTGCATTTATAATTTGTCTTTCATTCAGTAGCTTAAATACCAAAACCAAACAAACATATTACTTTTATTTACTTTCATAAGTGCATCAATCATTAATAGATAAGCATTGTAGTCAACCATCCCGTCCTTGGAACGAATCTGTATTATCAGTTATACTACTTGGGACAACCGTACACTTGCGGTTGTGGTTCGATTATTTATTGCATATATTTAGAACACACAAAGGACCACCAAGAACATGTCGGTCATCAGCACCAGGGTCTGGATGAGGTTATCTTTGAGGCACAAAGACAAGGTAAATTTGTCCAGCAGGCTGTTAGGACGGTTTTTATTAGTGATGAATGATAACACACGTAATAATGGAGATGGGGTGAGGCAGGGCAATGAGGAGAACCACGAGGGTAGCAAAAAGAACCAGGACTCATCAAGTGATACTACTGATTCGGATAAGACGAGTACAACAAGGTTTAAAGCGATTTCGAACGCGACAGCTAAAAAAAGAAGGAATGAATACATGAGATTCCATACGGTGTCTAATAAAAGACAGAAAACTCAAACAAGTGTTTACAGTGTGGAGGGTAATAAATTAAGGAAACTTAGTCTGGAAGAAAGAATTGCACTTCAAGATGTGGACACTGAAGGGAACTTAGGCAATTTGTTGGATGGAGTTCAGTCTATAGTGAACCAGGAGCAGGGTGAGGATGTGAATACTGGGATGGTTGATAATGCTGGTATGGTTGCGAATGTGGATCAAAATGCTGTTATTACTGGTGGTGAAGGTGGTGGCTTTTCTCCTGGTAAGGAACAGTTTGATGGTGTGGATTTTAGTGGACTTGTCCAGGAGGTCGAGCCTACAGTTGAAAAAGACGTTCCAAGTATGCGAGGTAAAGGGGGTGCAATGGTTCGAGGCAGAGTTAGACGTGGACGTAGGGGTAGAATAGGTAGCAGCCACCCGGAGATGGCTGCGGAAGGAAAATGAATACAATCTTCTGGAACTATCAGGGAATCAGGGCCCCCCTGACAGTCCAGGTACTTCGAGCCATGGTGGTAGAACACAAACCATCTATGGCTTGCTTTTGTGAAACTATGTTGAATGCTGAGGATGCTGTAATTTTTGTTAGAACTTTAAATTTTGATAATCATTTTGTGGTAAACCCCCAGGGTAGCTTGGAGCACTCTGGGGGGTTCTTGTTGGTCTGGAATGACCCCCTGACTATTAGTATTTTGAACTTTGGCCCCTACTGTATTAGAATTGCTATTAATGATAATGGTACTTTATATTATTATGTGTTTGTGCATGCTCCAACTAGCTATCAGGAGCGGCAACTTTTATATACCCAAATTACAGAATGGAGAAGTACCCAAACTGATCCATTAGTGGTGATGGGTGATTTCAATGATATTAGCAACGGAACACAAAGACAAAGCACGAACCCTCCAAACCATCACTATATTTTCAATTTTAACTTGTTTATCACTAATAACATGCTCACTGAAATTCAGACTTATGGAAGCTATTATACTTGGACCAATAGGCGACAAGATGCATCTATGGTTAAATCGAGAATTGACAAAGTGTTCGCTTCTACGGAATGGACAAATAAATTTCCAAATGCAACGGTGTACCTTCCCCCAGTAGTGGGATCTGATCACTCCCCCATTATTCTACTTCCAGAGGGCAAGGGTAGCAGAAATATGCGATATTTCAAATTCGAAACTAATTGGTTAGAACATGTTCAATGCAGGGATATAATTAACAACACATGGAACGAACAACTTTATGATACAGCTTTTCAAATTGTACTCCAAAAGCGGAAAAAAAACGACTAACACACTCACTAACTGGAGTAAGATTACTTTTCCGAATAATAAAAGTAAGATTAAAAAACTCGAAAAACAACTTATTGATATCGGGAAAAAACCCCATGACGGAACAACAACAAACTGAGGAACTGTTGATTAAAAACCAACTTGAAATGTATTGGAAAAGGGAAGAAATATATTGGACAGATCGGGCTCGAGACCAATGGATCAAATTCGGGGATAAGAACACTAAGTACTTTTCAGCACTTACAGGCCAAAGACGCAACTTAAATAGAATTGCTGGGATTCAAGCTCCTAATGGGGAGTGGTTACAAACAGATGGGGAAATTAAACAACAATTTAATAACTACTATACTAATCTTCTAGCAGAACAGGAGCCTACTGAGCACGAAGAGGCACTTCAAAATATCTCTACGAAAGTTACACCGGAAATGAACGAGGCCTTGACAAGGATTCCTGATTGGGAGGAAGTCAAACAGGCGGCTTTTGACCTCAGTGCGTCTAAAGCACCGGGACCTGATGGGCTTAACGGTAAATTTTTTTCAGGAATACTGGGATATTATAGGACATGACTTGGTAAATTTGGTTATTGATTTCTTCATGAACAATACCTCGCTTCGTACGCTTAATGAGACACTAATCCCACTTATTCCCAAAGGAGAGAATCAAACTGGCGTTGGAGATTACCAGCCCATTTCTTGTGTTAATTTTGTCTATAAAGTCATTGCAAAAATATTAGCAAACAAACTCCAACGGATCATTACCCAGATTACGTCACCAACACAATCAGCGTTCATTAAAGGACGGTCCATTCAAGACAACATCCTAATCGCTCAGGAGGTATCTTTCTTTATGAAACGAAACCTTAAGGACCAAGCTTCTTTTGTTGCGGTTAAATTAGATATGCCTAAAGCATATGATCAAGTCAGGTGGGAGTTTCTCCGAAAGTTGCTGGTTAAACTTGGTTTTACTCAGCAGTGGGTAGACTGGATTTGGAATTGTATTTCTACGGTAACTTTTCAACTGAATATTAACGGTCAGCGACAACCCCCTTTCCATTCTGGGCAGGGAATTCGTCAAGGAGATCCATTGTCACCCTTACTCTTTGCTTTATTAACTGAATCACTGATATCATTAATTGAAACTAAAGTGCAACAGGGACGTATAGCAGGCATTAAAATAACACAAAACTGCCCCGTTATCTCCCATCTTCTTTTCGCTGACGATTCACTGTTCTTTTTATCCTTACAAGGTAATGAACTAGACGAGTTTCAGGAATGCATAGATACGTATTGTAGATGTTCTGGCCAGCGAGTTAATTTCAACAAATCCTCGGTGTGCTTTAGCAAACTTACACCGGAAGACTTGAGATTACATGTCACGAATCGATTACAAATTCAAGAAAACCAGGATCTAGGAAAGTACCTAGGTATCCCTCTTTGCCATAAACGCTCAAGAATGGAGACGTTGAATTGGATAGTGGATAAGGTTTTTAATAAAGCACAAGGATGGATTGCGAAGCTCCTTTCTGAAGGAGGCAAGGAGGTTCTAATTAAAGCAGTCCTACAGGCTATACCCTGCTATGCTATGTCTATTTTCTCCTTTCCCATTGGTTTTTGCAGGAAATTATCGTTGATTATAGCGCGATTCTGGTGGAACTCACTGGAAAAAAGGAGAATTCACTGGCTTGAATGGGAGAAGATGACAATAGCAAAGGTGGTTGGTGGTATGGGATTCAGGGATCTAAAAAAGGCTAATCCAGCGCTTCTTGCTGCGCAAGCCTGGAGAGTTTTAAGTAACCCGGACTCGTTGGTAGCACAGTTACTGAAAGGAATATACTATCCACACTGTTCTTTTTTAGAAGTGAAACTTAGACAAAATAAAACTTGGTCTTGGGCAAGCCTTATTGAAGGAAGGGACCTACTCGTTCAGGAAGGAATGATCCAAATTGGTAACGGCGAATCGACAAACATTTGGAAACATAAATGGCTTGCTTCTGGAATTATCAAACAGAAACCACAATATACGGGTCTGGAAATTGTGGACCAACTAATGAATACACAAAAGAACGGGTGTGATTGCGAAAAGATTGATACGGAAATACCGATACCAGCTCATGGAGAGATTCGGAAGATTCCTTTACTTAATACAAAGGACCAAGATACCTTTCTGTGGCCTCACTCAAAATCTGGTACATATTCAACTAAGACTGGATACAAAACACTTATGCAGGGTACAACGAAGGAAAAGGCACAAACATCTAACCAAGAGGAGATTAGTAATCCGCGACTATGGAAGAGAGTGTGGAAATCAAATGTAGCTAACAAAGTTCGATCGTTCACATGGAAGGCATGCCGGAATCTTCTACCAACTAAACAAAACTTGTATTATCATCACTGTAGTGACACTAACAAGTGCAAGTGGTGTGAAAACAAAACAGATACAGTGGTACACTTGCTACTTTGATGTAATTTCTCCAAACAGGTTTGGGCAGGATCGACAGTTCAGATTAGAATACCAGACGAGGAACCAACATCTATTGTCGATTGGATTATGGAACTCTTTGATAACATGGACAGTACGTGCTGGGATTCAGAAACCTTTATGGCATATATACAACTTACTCTGTGGAACATTTGGAAATCGAAAATGAAAATGGTACATGATCATACTAACATAAACCCGGCAACGGTCATTCAGAATATCCTTGCAGGTATGAAAGATCTCTTTGGACCCATCTGGGCAAACCTTCCCCAACCGAGGCAACAGGTTACAAGGGCACCAGTATCAGACATCTGGAATACTGAGGAATTACGAGATACCCAATATATCTATACGTGCGACACCTCTTTCATATCACCTGCAGAAATAGGAGGGATAGGTATTGTGCAGCGAAATACACAGACGGGGAGAAGAGTTACTTTCTCTAAGCCCATCTGGACGGACTCGGTAGCAGAAGGTGAGGCATCAGCGGTTTTGGAGGCCACCAAGTTTAGTATTGGTCACCGCAACTACAAGACCGTGATCTGTTCAGATAACCTTGAACTAATTCAAGGTATTAAGTCGTTGCCAGGAGCGTGGTGGAAGGTCAAGCCATTCATCAAACGTATTCTTAAGATTGCTGAGGAGCATTGTGATTTGATCTTCACACACATTCCTCTGCGTCAGAATGGATTGGCTGATAAAGCTGCGCGGATAGCTAGGCAAGCGGCGTCTAATCTTTCAGGGAGTGTGGGACTACCTCACACTTTTACGAGACTTGGGATCGGTTAATTTGATCATAGTCTAGTGACGAGTACGATTGACCAAAAAAAACTATGGTTTCAATTTTATTTCATAGTAAAATTATTAGACCTATCTTATTTATTTATTTGTGGGTAGATATTTACTTAAGTTATTATACATTAGATAGAAGAAATTAAATAAATAAATTAAGTATTTCACTAATATTATAATTAACAATAATTAAAAGATTAAAAATTATTAATATATTTTAAAAAAAGACTATTTATACGGGACCTCACAATTGTGATGAATTAGGTGTAGGTTATAGGGATAAGGTTTTGTGTTTATGGTTTAGGGTATAACGTTAGAAATTAGGTTTAATGTTACGCAAGGTAAAACACTAATGGACCAAAAATATGATACCCTCAAATAGGATATAAAAAACAACGTAAAAGTCAACAAAAAACACACCTCAAAACATAAAACAAATGATCATAGATGGCGAAGCTATCTATTGGTCCCAGAAGGCCCAACGCACTTAAAAAAAACATATATTATGTGCCCCATTTTGAGAAAGTATGCGAAAGTTAGCAAAAACGTTCCCAAGAACTTCAAAAATCTTAAAAACAATTTGCAGAATTTTTGGCTGATAGAAACGAGCCAAAATCTACACGTTATTATCCTTTCCATGGTTATGGTTCAGTGATTAGGGTTTTGGGATTAGGGTATAGGGCTTGAGGTTTCTGGTTACGGTTTATTGTAAGTGTTTATGGCTTGTATTTAGGGCTTATTGTGATGAATTAGGTGTAGGTTATAGGGTTAAGGTTTTGTATTTATGGTTTAGGGTATAACGTTAGAATTTTTAGAAATTAGGGTTGAATGTTACGGTTGGAAAAACCCTAAACGGCCCAAAATATGATATCCTTAAATAGAATATAAAAACAACCTAAAAGTCAACAACACACACCTCAAAACATAAAACTGATTATCTTAGATTGTGAAGCCATCTGATGGTCCCAGAAGGCCCAACGCACTTAAAAACATATATTATGTGCCTCATTCTGAGAAAGTATGCGAAACTTAGCAAAAACCCTCCCGGGAACTTCAAAAATCTTACAAACGGTTTGCAGAGTGTTTGGATGATAGAAACGAGCCAATATCTTCACGTTATTATCCTTTCCATTAGGAATCAGTGATTAGGGTTTTGGGATTAGGGTATAGGGTTTGGGGTTTCTGGTTAAGGTTTATTGTTAGTGTTTATTGTTTGTATTGAGGGCTTATTATTGATTAATTAGGTGTAGGTTATAGGGATAAGGTTTTGTGTTTATGGTTTAGGGTATAACATTAGAGACTTTAGAAATTAGGGTTGAATGTTACGGTTGGGAAGACCCTAACAGACCCAAAATATGATATCCTTAAATAGAATATAAAAAATAACCTAAAAGTCAACAAAACGAACCTCAAAACATAAAACAGATGATCTTAGATGGCGAATCTATTTGTTGGTCCCAGAAGGCCCAACGCGCTCAAAAAACATATATTATGTGCCCCATTCTGAGGAAGTATGCGAAAGTTAGAAAAACCCCTCCCGGGAACTTCAAAAATCTTAAAAGCGGTGTGCAGGGTGTTTGGATGATAGAAACGAGCCAAAATCTTCACGTTATTATTCTTTCCATGGTTAGGGATCTGTGATTTGGGTTTGGGATTAGGTTTTTTTTTTTAATCAAACCGACCATTTTATATCCACAAAATGACAAGTACAAATCAAACCCCTACTTGTTTTTGACTCAAAAACAAGCATGGCTAGGAGAAAAAACCCTATACAACATTTACTAGGAAAGTAAACCTATCAACTTGTAAACAACCTATACAACCATTGCTAGAAAAAATAAATCAAAGTAAGAGCACCCTATACAACCATTTCTAGGAAATTAAACCCTATACAACAATTGCTAAAATCTATTACTAGGTCCAAGCTCCAAGCTAGCTTCCTTGTTCTTCTTGCTCTCCTCCGTTGAGTACTCCATGTAGCTTCCATCTTGCCACCAATATCATATTCTCAACACTCCTTTTAAATAATTTTCTATTCCAAAGTGTGTATTTAACATCTTTCACAACTATTTTCACAATATCCTCATATTTAGGATGCATCTTCTTAAACTCCGTTTTATTCCTCATATCCCAAATACAGTAAAGAAAGCTAAGAAAAGTAATGTTTGATATGGTATCTTTTAAGGTGTTACCATCAAACTTAAGCATAAAATCAAGTCTTTCTTCCCAAGTATTACCCGAGTTGTGCCAATTATGAAGAGCACAAATCTCCTTCCAAGCCAAAGTAGTAAATTTGCAATTCACAAATAGGTGATCTCTAGATTCATGTTCTTCAAATAAAAGGTAGCACAACTTGTCCACTTCCATTCCCCACTTGCTAAGCCTATCTTTAGTGCTTAATCTATCCTTACAAATTAACCAAGCACAAAACTTGTGCTTTGGCATACTCCATTTATGACACACCACACTACACCATTTTGTTTTCTCTGAGGTCTTAAAACCTTTTATCTCCCCATCTTATAGTGTCATTTTCTTCATTAAGCACCATATCCTTTACCACCTCATACACCTTATTGAGCAGCCTAGGTGGAAATCTCCACCTCTTCCAAATATAATAATCCATCACCTTTTTGTTAATATTGTAATTCCCTAAAGAAATAGCATCCTTATGTTCACAAATATCACCAACACACTTTCCCTTTATCCATCTATCATTTAACATATAGGTTCTCTCTCAATTTCCAACATCATGTATAATATATTTAAAAGCAAGGTACCTCAGATTAAGCATAGTTCTCCATGTCCAAGGAAGTTTACTATCATATGTAATGCTCCATATACTCTTATTCCTTAGCCAAATTGAGTAGACCCATTGAGACCAAATATTATCTTTATAACCATACATTCTCCAAAAAGCTTTAAGAATAGCAACTTGATTTATTTGGAGAAGATTAGGTATGCCTAGTCCTACATTTTCTTTGCTTTGACATAACTCTTTCCAAGCCACTTTAGCTCCATGAAAATCATTGGTATTACCTTTCCAAAGAAATCTACTCAAGAGTGATTCTATCTCATGAATAACTCCCATTGGAAGAATCATTACATTACACCAATATCTAGCTTTACTTTGCAAAACACTCTTGATTAAATGAAGCCTTCCTGCAAATGTAAGGAATCTATGCATCCACCCTTCAACACTTCCAACTATATTATTAATAAGGGTAGCACATATTAAACTATTAGGACTTTTTGTAGTTAAAGGAGCCCCAAGATATCTAACAGGAAGTTTACCCTTCTTAACATTGAGAATACTACTCAAATAGTCATAAAAGTCCTTGTTACAACCTCCCATATATAGCTCACTCTTTTCAGGACTTATTTAAAGGCCAGAAAGTCTAGAGAAGAGATCAAGGCCTTGTTTTAGTCTCATGGCCGAGTCCTTATCACCATTAAAGAATACTAAACAATCATCAGCAAATATAAGATGTTTCAAATCCATTCTAGCACAATTAGGGTGATAAGTAAAAGCTTTATTATGTGCCACTTTCTCAAGAATAGAAGAGAAACCTTGCATACATACAACAAACAGATAAGGAGATAAAGGATCACCTTGTCTTAATCCCTTTCTTTTTTGAAATAACCACACACATTCCCATTAATACACAAAGAGAACATAGGTGTAGAAATACACATCCTAATCCAATAAATAAACTTTTTATGAAATCCCATAATTTGAAGTAGTTGAATAAGGTACCTCCAATTAATTGTATCAAAATCCTTTTGAAGATTAATATTTAAAGTACGCCTTGGACTCAAATCCTTTCTATCATAACCTGCCACCACACTTTGAGCAACCAATATATTATCAGAAATACTTCTTCCTCCCACAAAAGCAGCTTGATTTATAAGCTCCTCAAGGCTTTTCTTCATCCTATTAGCAATGGTTTTAGATATTGCTTTGTAAAGGATATTACAACAAGCAATGGGCCTAAACTTTTCACTGAAGTGGGGTTTTTAACCTTGGGAATAAGAACAAGATTAGTAGCATTAATTTTCTTCAAGATTTGTCTATTCTTGAAAGTTTCCTTTATAGCATTACAAACATCCTCCCCAATAATATTCCAAGTAGCTTTGAAGAAAGCACTATTAAAACCATCTGGGCCAGGAGCCTTTGAGATATCTATAGAAAAAATAGCTTCTTTAATCTCCTTACTAGTAATGTCATTCACAATTTATTTAGCTTCTTCATTAGTAATAGCTTTATCAACAAGATTTTTTAAACAACTAAAGCTAAAATTTTCTTCATAAACATCCTTAGTACCAATTAAACTAGAGTAGTACTTGATAAATTCATCATGAATAGCCTCATTTTCAACAACAATATCACCATTTTCAGTCACAATAGAGGCAACTTGGTTTTGAGTAATTCTAGCCTTGATGCTCTTATGATAAAGGGTAGGGCTACAATCACCCTTTTGAGCCCAAGTAATCCCATAATTTTGCTTTAAAACCTCCTCTTGAATATTAAGAAGATGCATAAGCTTGTCCCTAAGCTCCTTCTCAATGGCAAGCATAGATTGATCACCATTCATAAGCATAATTTGTACCTTCTCAAGCTCAACCTTAAGCTTCATTATTTCTTGTGTAGAGTGATGAAAGTATTTCCTATTAAAAATCTTTAGAGCTTTCTTTACTTCCTTCAATTTATTCACCACTTTATACATAATACTTCCTTTGACCTCAACTTTCCACACCTTTTCAATCAAAGGCAGAAATTCATCATGGTCAATCCAAACATTAAAAAACTTAAAAGTTGAAGGTTTAGTATTTAAACTCCCCTGAATTTTGAGGATAAGATTAGAGTGATCTGAAATTCCAGGAGCTTCAATCATCAAATGAGACTTGAAACAAGTGAACCAAGCATCATTTATGAAGATTTTATCAATTTTACTTGATACAAACCCATCCATTCTTCTATTAGTCCAAGTGTAGTAACACCCTTGGCTAGGATGTTCCACCATCCCATTATCATTAATACGTTCCACAAATTCATGAGAGCTCTTATGAAGGCTAGTACAACCCATTCTTTCCTCAACTTTAGTAATTTCCTTATAATCCCCACACCAAATACATGGAGAATCCCCATTATTCACCATCCATTCACTAAGTGTTTCCCAAAGAATAACCCTTTTATCTTCATCATTTTTTGCATATACCATCACACAATTGAATGTTTTCTGATTGTATATATCATGTACCTCAAGGAAGATGGCTTGGCTAGTTGAATCAAGACATTTTACATCCAAAACATTCTTATTCCCTTTATACATATTATTCCCCTATCATCCTTATTATGATTAGTTATAGTACCCCAATTACTCAAATAAGTATTGTGAAACTTGTTGTAACTTTGTAGAGTCATTTTAGTCTCCAATAAACCCACTAGATCAACTTTTTTATCTTGTATAACATGAATAACTTCTTTTTGTTTGAGGTTTAGATTTAAACCTCTTACATTCCAAGAGCTAATTATCATTTAAGTCAGGAGGTTCTCCTTCCCTATGGGTACTTCCCGCAAACCTATTCAAAGCCTCTTCAAGGTTTTCATTAGCCATGTTTAAAGCACAAAAGGAGTTACTTAACTCCCCCTTCAAGGATATTAGAATCATAAGCACATTCTCTAGATGTACTAGGGGTTTTTTCTTTCCCCTTTGCACTACTACTTCCCACAATTTGAGATGGGTTTGTAGTTGTGTTTTTGGTGTTAGGAATCTGAACTTCATCATCCTTCTTCTCATTTTGTTTTCTTTGCACAACTCTCCATTCTTCAACCCTCTTTTGAACTTCGTATTGGTTTGGTTGGTGATTAGCTTGGTTTGGTTTAGGTTGGTTGTTAACTTGGTTTGTTTTAGGTTGGTTGTTAACTTGGTTTGGTTTAGGTTGGTTATAGGTTCTTGGTCTCTCCTTTATAGATTCTTTCCTGCCTTGACTACAATTAATCTCTTTATGCCCCAAAGCCTTGCAATTAGAACATCTTGGAGGTAACCACTCATAATAAGCTTCCACCACATGAATTTCATCCTCTTCAAGATCTACCTTCACCCTTTTAACAAGCTCCTTTGTCATATCCACTTCCACACACACTTTAGCAAAGCTTAGCCTATTCTTTGTTTTAGTGATAGGGTCCATTTGGATTGGGATACCCAAAGCACTACATATATAGCTTAAACCATCATTAGTCCATAATTGTAATGGTAGCTTTCTCAACTTAACCCATAGTGGAACCTTAGTCATATCAAGTTTATCAAACTTCATGTTTGGTTCCAACTTTCTCAATATCATAATCCTAAATTTTAACATGCCAAACTTTCTCTAATATGTTCTTACAATCTTGCTCACCTTTAAAATTGAATAGAAACACTTCCATATCAGTAGACTTGATCTCCACATGACCACAATTTCTCCATTGAGCATTAACCATGCTTCTAACCATGTGGTATTCAGGAGCTTCTCTAAAGAATTGTCCAACTAAGCAATTTTCCCACTCTTCAATTCCACTCTTCACTATATCTCTAGGTGGTTTAACCATGAGCTCATCTTCTACTTGACTAGGAGCAAAGTATTTTAGCTTCAATTCTTGATCACTCTTCTTGAATAATTCAGTCTACTTACCTTGCTTCCCATTGTTTTCCTCAATGATTTCCACCTCAGATTCATCCTCATCCTCCACACTTTGACCTTGTGCTACTCCAAGAGGGTACTTTCACTAGGTGGAGAAATTCCTCCAGTTCCTACACCTAAAGTGGAGTAATCCTCATTGTGACACACATTCAAGCTATTCTCGAAGGAATTAGGAACCTCACCCTCAATTAGGGCCCCATCTTGGCCGTTCATCCCCTCAACCATTGTACAATCAATGATTTGAGTAGCTTGGATGCTTTCACTGGAGCTAAGTAAGGTTAAATTCTCAACTTCAGTTTCTGTTCCTTTCTTGGAACTTTCGTCGAACAAATTGTCCCTACTCCTTGAATCACTATCCTTCATACTAGAATCATACTCCACACACTCCCCTACACTTTTGTTCATCAGATTAATGCGCTTTGCAGCAGAAAAGTTATTGCTAAATTGAATTACGGGAGTTGTAGGTACGTATCTGCCTTTGATAGGCATAATTTTTGCTCCAAGATCCTTTGTTTCAGCATTACCTTTGATATCCTTGTTACCATATTTATTTCTCGGCACCATTGAATTAGACTTGAAAAAAGAAACTCAACAAAAAAAGAATCACTGGAAACGGTGAAGAAATCAGCAAGCACACTCAGAAAATCGAGCTTCAATTGTACACAAAAGCTCAGAAATCGGAATTGATATTAGCACGGAAATAATTGTTGATTCTCTCTCGGAAATTAATGCGGATTTACCTTGTTATTACGCAATTATTACCCTATAATTCTCCTTATCAACTTCGTTAAACTCAAAACAATCAGAACAGTCAACAAAACCACGAGCGTGTAAACTTACTCCCAATACAGCCGCACGTTCACTTCACGCCTTCCACTACAGCAGATCCAAACTGACAAGCTCTCTTTCCACCTCAGCTTCCACTAATTCTCTCTCTGATTTAATTTCCGGTTAAAACAAATGGATTCATTCCAATTCAAAAACCAACTCAAAAAGAAAAACAAAGATGAAGAAACTCCAACTCCGGTCAAACTAAGTCAACGCCGCCAGTCAGTCTCTGGTCAAACTCCATCCATATGGTCGGAGAGTCATCGGTGATGGGTGGGGGGGTCAACGGAGGTCAAAGGAGTCAAAGTCAGGTCAAACTTTGACCAAAACTTCAAACCCTAGTGAGAGGAAGAGGAGAGAAGGAGGAGAGATGTGTGTTTTAGGTGTAGCGTGTGTGTTTGGGATAGTTATCAGGGTTTTCGATTAGGGTATAGGGTTTGGGGGTTCTGGTTACGGTTTATTGTTAGTGTTTATCGTTTGTATTTAGGGCTTATTGTTAATGAATTAGGTTTAGGTTATAGGAATAAGGTTTTCTGTTTATGGTTTAGGGTATAACATTAGAGATATTAGAAATAAGGGATGAATGTTAAGGATGGTAAAACCCTAACAGACCCAAACTATGATATCCTAAAATAGAATATAAAAAACAACCTATAAGTCAACAAAACACACCTCAAAAAATAAAACAGATGATCTTAGATGGCGAAGCGCTCTGTTGGTCCCAGAAGGCCCAACGTACTTAAAAAACATATATTATGTGCCCCATTCTGAGAAAGTATGCGAAAGTTAGCAAAAACCTTCCCGGGAACGTCAAAAATCTTAAAAACGGTTTGTAGAGTTTTTGGATGATAGAAACGAGCCAACATGTTCACGTTATTATCCTTTCCATGGTTAGGGTTCAGTGATAAGGGTTTTGGGATTAGGGTATAGGGCTTTGGGTTTCTGGTTACGGTTTATTGTTAGTGTTTATGGTTTGTATTTAGGGCTTATTGTGATGAATTAGGTGTAGGTTATAGGGTTAAGGATTTTTGTTTATGGTTTAGGGTATAATGTTAGAGATTTTAGAAATTAGGGTTGAATGTTACGGTTTGTAAAACCCTAACGGACCCAAAATATGTATCCTTAAATAGAATATAAAAAACAACCTAAAAGTCAACAAAACACACCTCAAAACATAAAACAGATGATCTTAGATGGCGAATCTATCTGTTGGCCCCAGAATGCCCAACACACTCAAAAAACATATATTATGTGCCCCATTCTGAGAAAGTGTGCGAAAGTTAGCAAAAACGCTCCCAGGACTTCAAAAATCTTAGAAACGGTTTGCAGAGTGTTTGGATGATAGAAACGAGCCAAAATCTTCACGTTATTATCCTTTCCATGGTTAGGGATCAGTGATTAGGGTTTTGGGATTAGGGTATAGGGTTTGGTGTTTCTGGTTACGATTTATTGTTAGTGTTTATCGTTTGTATTTAGGGCTTATTGTTGATGAATTACGTGTAGGCTATAGGGATAAGGTTTTGTGTTTATGGTTTAGGGTATAACGTTAAAGATTTTAGAAATTAGGGTTGAATGTAAAGGTTGTTAAAATCCTAACGGACCCAAAATATGATATCCTTAAGTAGAATATAAAAAATAACCTAAAAGTCAACAAAACACACCTCAAAACATAAAACAGATGATTTTAGATGGCGAAGCGATTTTTTGGCCCCAGAAGGCCCAACGCACTTAAAAAACATATATTATGTGCCCCATTCTGAGAAAGTATGCGAAAGTTAGCAAAAACCCTCCCGGGAACTTCAAAAATATTTAAAACGGTTTGTAGAGTTTTTGGATGATAGAAACGAGCCAACATTTTCACGTTATTATCCTTTCCATGGTTAGGGTTCAGTGATAAGGGTTTTGGGATTAGGGTATAGGGCTTGGGGTTTCTGGTAACGGTTTATTGTTAGTGTTTATAGTTTGTATTTAGGGCTTATTGTGATGAATTAGGTGTACGTTATAGGGTTAAGGTTTTTTGTTTATGGTTTAGGGTATAAGTTAGAGATTTTAGAAATTAGGGTTGAATGTTACGGTTGGTAAAACCTTAACGGACCCAAAATATGATATCCTTTAATAGAACAAACAGATGATCTTAGATGGAGAAACTTTCTGTTGGTCCCAGAAGGTCCAACACACTAAAAAAACATATATTATATGCCCTATTCTAAGAAAGTATGCGAAAGTTAGCAAAAACCCTCCCAGAAACTTCAAAAATCCTAAAAACGGTTTTTAGAGTGTTTGGATGATACAAACGCGTCAAAATCTCCACATTAATATCCTATATATATACTTAGGTTTTAGTGATTAGGGTATATGGTTTAGTGTTTCAGTTTACAATTTATTGTTAGTGTTTATGGTTAGTATTTAGGGCATATGGTGATGGATTAGGTGTAGATTATAATGGGTTTGGCATTTGTATTTATAGTTTAAGGTATAAATTTTATAGGTTTTGGAAATTAGGGTTTAATTTTACAGTTGGTAAAACCCTAACGAACCCAAAATACGAAACCATTTAATAAAATATTAAAAACGACTTAAAAGTTAATTAAATAAATCTCAAAATGTAAAACAGACGATATAAGATGGCAAAGCTATCTGTTGGTCCCAGTCGGCCCAACGCACTCAAAAAACATATCACATGTACCCTATTCTTAGATGGCCAAGCTATCTATTGGTCCCAGAAGGTCGAACGCACTAAAAAAACATATATTATATGCCCTATTCTGAGAAAGTATGCGAGAGTTAGCAAAAACCCTTCAAAAATCTTAAAAACGGTTTTTAGAGTGTTTGGATGATACAAACGCACCAAAATCTTCGCATTATCGTCCTATCCTTGGTTAAGGTTTAGTGATTAGGGTTTTGTGATTAGGGTATAGGGTTTAGTGTTTCTGTTTACGATTTATTGTTAGTGTATATCGTTAGTATTTAGGGCATATGGTGACGGATTATGTGTAGATTATACTGAGTTTGGATTTTCTATTTATTGTTTAAGGTTTAATGTTAGAGGTTTTAGAAATTAGGGTTTAATTTTACAGTTGATAAAACCCTAACGTACACAAAATACGAAACCCTAAAATAAAATATTAAAAACAACTTAGAAGTTAACTAAATAAATCTCAAAACGTATAACAGACGATCCAAGATGGCAAAGCTATCTGTTGGTCCTAGTAGGCCCAACGCACTCAAAAAACATATAATATGTACCCTACTCTGTGAAAGTATGCGAAAGTTAGCAAATACCCTCCTGGAAACTACAAAAATCTTGAAAACGGTTGACAGAGTGTTTAAATGATACAAACGCGCCAAAATCTTCACATTATTATCCATTCAATGGTAAGGGTTTAGTGTTTCCTTTTACGATTTATTGTTAGTGTTATTTAGGGCTTTTTGTGATGGATTAGGTGTAAGTTAGGGTTAAGGTTTTGTGTTTATGGTTAAGGGTATTGATGTCTTCTCATTTGTGATAGATTTATATTAGGATGAGACATCATTTTTAGTGATTTAGAAGTCATAAATGTCGATTTTCTTGAGAAATAGTGCACTTTCCTATTTGGAGTCTTGATTTAGTAAAATAATATTTTTAGAGCATATTGGGTTTAATTGTTTATTTAGTGTTAAGCTTTAAAGATAATTATGGAGATTAATTAGAGTCCAAGTCAAAGACTACAATATATGGAAAGAGATTAGCATGGTAATTGGAGATAAGGAACCAAAAGCTAAAAATATGGAAAAGGAAAAGCTGCCTAAATCTGAATTTCTGAAGCTACGCCTAAAGAAGTGGTGATAACTCCAAAAGGAAGCCGATTTTGGAAGATTCCTTTCATAGGGACGTAGATAATACGGTGAGGATTCTTTTGGTATATTGTGGAGCAAAAACCGACCAATAACGAAGAAGATATGCTCAAAACAGTTCAGCAGTGTTTATCTTTATTTCCATACGAATTTGAGTTGGGCTTGGAGTCCATTACTTTACCTCTCCCTCAAGAAAACGAATTAGGTCTTCTAAACACCTATAAATACACCCTTATATCACTTGTAAAATAATCCTTGCCTCATAGTAATTAGTTCTTAAGGTTTTATACTTCCAGTTTATTGTATAGAGCAAGATGATGTCTTTTGTAATTTCTTTTAGTTTATTTCCTTCAGGTATGAACTAAACCTCCCATAGCTTGGGTTTTGCATCATGTATAATATATGAATTCTAATTCTTCTATCTAAGTTTCTTTGGGAATTACATGTTTTAATCTGATATTAGCTTCTTACCTTTATAATTGTTTATGTGTTTTGAATTATTGTCTTTCCTAGAACTGATCACTTTAGGATTGTTTTAATAGTAGTTAGATGATCACCTTAGATGGGTGTCTAATTATTGAAACACCACATAACTTCTAGTGTCCGATATTAGTCCTGACAAAATTGATTCTAACTAGATAGTCATTAGGGTTTGTTTTAATCACCATATCACCAATTGAATGAATTGTTTGCTTAGGGCCTTAGTAGCGTTTGATAACCCTATTTGAAACAGCTTCTTGGTTGTGCCGTAGCCCCCTTAGTCGCTCTCAAGGTCTAAGGTATAGGAATGTAGAATCCTGACTAAGTATACAAGAGCTAATATTCTCCCTTATAAACTAGATCTAATAGAAAGAATTAGAAGGATTAGTGCATACTAGCAAAACCTAAGCTATATCTCTCATCTCATATTCTTAGTATTTTATTTTATTGTCTTTATTTTCTTAGTCTAATTTGCTATTTTCGAATTTACTCACTTTAATTTATTGACTTTTAATTATTTACTTTTACTCGTTATTTCTACCCACGTGATTAACACACTTAAGTCCCTGAGAACGAACTCAACTTATCAACTAAAACTTGCATACGTCTGGTAATACTTGCAGTACTGTGCCTGTCTAGGGTGAGAGTGCGTAGTTTTCTAGACTTTATTTTATCATATTTTTATCACACCCTAGGCGACACCAAGTTTTTGGCGCCGCTGCCGGGGACTTGTGTCTCGTTAGCGTGTGGGTTATCTATTTCGAGTAGTACTTTTTAATTAGTTTTTATTTTTCAGTTTTTAGTTTTATTTTTTCGAATTTACGCTTGTGGTTTGCTTTAGTCTTTCTCAGGTTTCACAGTGTTTAATTCTTGGCCTCCTTTATCGGAGCCTAAGAGGAGCTTCAGACCTTACAACAAACGAGTTCGTGAGGAAAGAGCCTTAAGAAGAGCAATGGCAGCCCAACTAAATCCACCACTTGGAGTCCCACCGGGAGGACCCCAATTAATTCCACCTGGTGGACCACAGCAAGATCCACCTGGGATACAACAACAGGATCCACCTGGTATACAAGGACAACAACAACATCCTTTAGGAGGAGGTAATGGGCAGAATAACGTTAATCAACATAATCGAGTACAGCAAGACCTCCCTGGTCTTCATGTACCGTTCCATGTTCAACCAATCGGTTACCGTCCTCCAGAGATCCAGAATATCAAATTTAGACCCGATCCGGGTATGCTTAGTCAATTCCAAAGTTTTGGACTCTACAGTGGTACAGCAATTCAAGATCTGGTAAGATCGCTTCAGAAGTTCATGCAGATTTGTGATGCCTATATTACTCCTGGCATTACACGCGAGCAACTGTATTGTCATATGTTTTCGTTCTTCATGACCGGTAGAGCTAGCGATTGGCTAGAAAGACCACCACCTGGAACAATTAATTCTTGGACAGAACTTCAAGCCGCGTTCTTCAACCGTTTTTATCCGAAGAGCATGAGACTCAAAGATCAAACTGAGCTTGCAAGACTTTGTCAAGAAGATGGAGAAACAGTAGGAGAATCATGGACAATGTTTCAACATAAATTAGCTAGATGTCCTCTCCACGGTTATACCCTTGCTCTACAACTTGCTATATTCTATGAAGGTCTTAATGATAAAGGTAGAGAGAAGGTGGATAACATTGGAAAGGGTAATTTTGTGTCCATGAATCATAATGAAGCTTCCGATGTCTTGGAAAATATTATTGAACAAGAGAGGAGTTGGCCTTCAACGCGAGCTCCTATTGCAAAGACCCGAGGAACGCTTCGTTTAGATGCAAAAACTGCGAACTCAGCTCAAATATCCACGTTAGAAAATCAAATCAAAGAGCTGAAGTTAGAGATGCAAAAGAATTTAGCCGCAGCGAACGTAGTACAAGAAGCAGAAGGTTGTCAACAATGTGGGGTTAATAATCATACATGGGAAGAGTGCGAATAAAATCCACAATCTGTATACTTCATATCCAACCGAGGAGGTTATCAATGGGGTAACCGAAACCATCCGGGTATGCAGTATTCAAATCCACAAGGGGCCGCTAATCCTGGTCATTATCAACCGCGCCCCCAAAACAACTCTTTCCAACCAAGAGGTCAGTATCAAAATCAATATCAAAATAGATCTGCTCCCCCTCAACAACCTGTTCAAGATGCCTATACCGATGCGTTAGATCAGAAAGCTTTACCTCAGTATCCTCAAGAAGGATCAATGGACAATCAACAAATAATACAAATCTTGAACCGTTTGACCACGAATATGAACGCTCAGGAAGAGAAAGTCCGAGGACAAGATGCCGCAATCTGATTTTAGGTACTCAAGTAGAACAATTAAACAAAGTTCTAACAAATTTAATGGAACAAAAAGAAGTGAAGGCAATCGAAGGAGGTGATAACAATGTTGGGTTCAAAGCTTGTAAGGCTATTTGCCTTGAAATTGAAGAAGAGAAGGAAGTACCGCATGCTGCCGTTAGTGCCGTGGAAGTTCCGAGTACCGAAGAAGAACCAACCAAGTCTAGCCCCGTGGAATCTGACTGTTCTGAGGTTTATGTGGAGGACGATCAAGAAAAAGCCGAGTTTATACAACTTCTGAAGAAGATGCAAGAGGAAATACGATCGGTTATGGATTATCAAGCTGAGCTAAATTCAAAAGTTGAAGATGAAGTTGCACCTGCTGTGCAAGAAGAGAAAGAAGAAGAGAAGGTGGAATCGCCACCTATTGTTCAACCAGTGTCATCAACTATTCCTGATACAAATCATAAGGATGACACTGTACTCAAGACATTTGTAGAGGCGTATACACATGAAAATATCAACGCCCAAATGCTTGAGATTGCAAAGAAAGGACTTACACCGCAACAAGTTTTTACGCAAGTTATTCCTGAGAAAGAGGCGAGTGTAGAGATCCCAAGAGAGAACCTGAGGGTTTCAAGAAGAAGTGAACGAGAGCTACCAACAAAGCTTAAAGATCCGGGAAGTTTCAACCTTCCTATTCAAATTAATGGTATGCTCAAAGTGAAAGCTATGTATGATGTGGGTTCTAGTGTGAATCTTATGCCTAAGTCTGTGTTCGAGAGACTTGGACTTCAGAAATCAGAGAAAACTCCAGTGAAGTTGCAGTTCGCTGACAACTATGTTAAGAGTACATGGGGAATAGTGGAGGACGTCTTAGTCCGTGCAGGTAATATCGCCATCCCTACTGACTTTGTTATTCTTGAGTTTGATGCAGATAAGCAGGTTCCAATCATACATGGACGACCCTTCATGGCCACAAGTCAAAGTGTCATCAACTTCCAAGAAGGGACCATCACCCTTCATGCAAAGAATGTATCCGAGACCTTCTATGTCTTGGGTAAGAAACCAAGGAAGTTAGATCCCACCGTTCCTGTCATCCACAGCCTTTCACATCACAAAGTCCCTCCTGAGAAGATCCACTTAAAGCCTATGGATACTGAGCCAAACATTGAGTTTGGGGTTGGCCATGAAGTTCTATGGAAAGCTCACAAACGCGAGAATAGGCCACGTAGTTTCAAAGACTCGTGGATGGGACCATTTATTGTCACTAAGGTTGTTTCAGCCAAGGCGATAGAAATTCGACCCAAAACTGGGATCAAGCGCAGATTAGTTGACGTTCATAGCCTAACTCGTTGTTGGGGAGGCTATATTCGCAAATCTTGATAGAGGTAACGCGTCTAACTTTGAAAGACGTTAAATAAAAGTGCTGTACGGGAGACAACCCGCAATTTTTTTTAGTTTTTATGTCTTTTACGTTTTTAGTTTATGTTTAGTTTAGTTGTTTTTAGCTGATAATGCATATTTGAGAAAGGTATTAGTGTTTTTGGTGTTTAGGAATTAGAGAAAACGAGTTAGGGAAGAAACAAAAAATTTCGGAAAGGGTACACCATCGGTGCGGTATACCGCACCTCAGCCGCGGTGTACCGTAGAGGACAAAAACCCGTACCACGGGTAGATGCCGCGGGTTTTATGCCGAGACGAGAAAATCACAGCGTTGGCTGCGGTGTACCGGACCCTGTACCGCACCCCTATACTGCACGCCCAAACCCAGTGCCACGGGGTGCTACCACGTGTATTTTGCCGAAGCGGATTTTTTTTTGAGCTACAGAAGCTGCGGTGCACCCATGTACCGCACCCATGCACCGCGCCGCGCCAATAGAGAGAGAAAGTTACGGGATTTAGGTTATAAAAGAGGTATCAAGCCATTATTCCGAATTTACAAAACCTCAAGCCTCTTTGTCTTCTCCAAAACTCTCCCAACTCCATTGAAGCTTATAAAAACCTTCACCAATCATCAAAACACTACCCAATCATCAAGGAAAACACATCAAATCTTCTCTCCACATCATTATAAGAGAGATTCAAGCACCCAATCCTCACCAAACACATCAAATTGAAGAATCAAGAGCTCAAATTTTCAAAATTCATCCTACAATTTCTTAAATCCAAGCTAATCCATCAAGAATCCACCTCACCCACATAGAGATTCATCATCAATTCATCTTTTCTAAGCCAAATCAAGCTTGTTCAATCAAAAGTTCACTAGTTCAAATTTCAAGGGTTGCTAAAGCTTTGAGTTGGGGGTTAATTGAGGATGACTAATAGAACTACAATATTAGCTAACAAGAGGGAGGTGAAGAAGAGCAAGGTATTGGATTCAATCAAGAAAGAAATCAAATAACAAAGGTTCTAGTTCTAAATCGAAGGGTAAAGACGATGTTGAAGATGGAGGTATAACTTTGTGTGATTGTAATGGTAAAAAGCTTTACTTTTATGCAAAGGAGAAAACACAACTTCCACAAGGTCCTACACCCAAGGAGAAAGAGGAAGCTTCAAGGGCCCTTGAAAGCTTCTGCAGAGAAACAATTAAAAAAACTACCTTTTGCTTATGAGAAAGTATTCAAGGAAGAAGTTGGTACAGGAGAATACAAGAGATTCTTAGAGCTTGGTGCGAAATTGGGTTGGTCTACTTTCATGGTAAGACGTTCTGAATTATGTCATGAGTTAGTTTTGGAATTCTATTTAGGCCTCTTTAGCCGAGATAGTAAAGGTTGTGTTCCGATTAGAGGAAAGCTAGTTCCTTTCACATTTGAGGAGATTAGAAACCACTTCGAGTTTAAGAAATTGAAAGGTTATTGCAAGTTTGATGAAGCGGTTGCTAAACGAAAAATCTTTGATGAGGATTTACTTTTTTAGCATGTATTAGACATGGAGAAAGTGAAATCACATAAGGGAGAATTGAAGGCACCTTGGCCTTACAAATATCTTCAATCGGATGCGAGAATTTGGCACAATTTCCTTATTCCTAATGTCTTTGGAAACACACGAACTTTGGATGTGACTATGAAGAACGCTCTACTTTTGGATTGTACTTCGAGAGGAGAAGAAGTGGATGTGGCACAGTTGATCTATGAGGAGGTAATACGATTTTCGGTCTCTCCTAAATCGGTTTATAATGTTAAATTTCCTACTATGATCACGTGTCTTGTGCGAAAAGCGAATGTTACATTGGGTGAAGAAGAGAAATTCGAATTTAAGACGAGTTATATTGATAATGCTTGGATCAAAGATATATTTGGAAGAGCGGGTTCTACGCAAGTCTCGAAAGAAGAAAAGGAGCAAAATTGGCAAGAGAAGATGGAGGAGCGTTTAACAAAATTCGAAGCAGCTCAAACTTCTTTAGTCAATGATGTGGCATAAATCAATGCTAATCAAGTACACATCATGAAACTCCTTGAGCAATTAACGAAAGGTCCAGCAAATCCAACCTTGGATGTCAATGATGCGAGGCAATAAGCCTCGAGAGTATGTTCTCTTTCTTCCTTACCATTTCTGTAAATATGTTTATCTGCTAATTTTAATTTTTGTTTCGAGTCTTTTTCGAGTCGTGGGGACACAGCTTATTTTTGAGTTGGGGGTGTGGGGATTCGTTGTCTCTCATCTCCATTTTTCTGTTTTTAGGTAGAAATTAAAATTTTTGATACAATGGAATTAGATGTAGAGTCTGTTTAATAGCTTGAAAGCATAAGCTCAGTGAATTGATGATAGTAAGTAGTATGTTTATGAGCTATGTTATTTGTATGCTTTGAGTATATGCAGGAAAACACACGTTGATAGTAAAGAAAAGATTAGTGAGCAATGCGATAGAAAGTATGTTCGATCTCAGGGAACCTTGAGAAGTGTGTAGGCCGTGAGATCCGATCTAGTTGAAAAACCATTTGATGAGAGTGCTAAAGGTAAGAAAATAACGAAATTGCATAGTGTAGAAAGTGATTAAGGCGGTTGTTTCATATTTGAAACCTTTGAAGCCTTCTTATACCTTCTCACCTTGTGATTTTTGATTTTATATGCTATATCCTTCTCAGCCCCTTCTAGCCTTTCTAAATCTTTTTATTGAAACACGTTATAAGCCATATCCCTTTAGATTATAGGACTTTTCCATATGACCCGCACTCGAATCGCGATGCATAGACAGTTGTTTTAGAGCTTGAGTTTGGGGTGGTGGGTCCACCATTATGGGAATTGTTATTGGGATGGGATTTTTGAGCTTATTAATTGTGCTTTGTGCTTTATATTGATGATGATTCACAGATTTTTATTGTAACCCTTTGCCGGGGTAATAGTGAATGAAAAAGAAGCTACGAGCTAAATTTGCCAACAAGGGCATTAAAAGAAAAATATATATATGAGAAAAATAGTGTGATATCTCAACATTAAAAGAGAGTCATAGCTAGAGAAATTCATTTGAAAAGAAAAGAAAATATATATATTCGGACCAGCAAAGTGGATTTTTATGTGAACATCTTATGCTTTAATTGGGTTATTGGGGATACTAATTGTGCATCAAGGAATTCATTGGGTTGAGTGAGAAACGTTTTATGAGAGTAACTCAAGCTCTAGGGCGATTCGTTGATGGCTAGTGAGGAGAGAGCCAAAAGCTCACTCTAAATTATCCAAATATACTATCATACTGTCCCTAAGCCTAAATTACAACCTTCAAGACCTTTTGATTCTTTGCTATGTAATTGAGAAGTGATTGAGCCATTAGAGATTAGTTGAGTGGATCATTGAATACTAGTGAAAATTGATGAACAATCTATAGCTTCCTTGGGGAACTGAGTAAAGTCCCAATCCTTCTTACATTGCGAAACTAATCTGATCTTGAATTCAAGCCGTGTTGACTGTGGATATGAGAAGTGTACAGGTATGTAGTTTATGAATATTATTGCATGAAATTTTCTGAGTTGTTGCTTTAGGCTTATTCTATATATTCTGCTATGTTCTTCCCATTGTGTTGAGAATTTTATAAGTGTGTATTTATAGACTTCCCTTTGTTTTTATCTTTATTGTATCGGGACGATACAACTTTGAGTTGGGGGTCTTGATGTCTCCTCATTTGTGATAGATTTATATTAGGATGAGACATCATTTTTAGTGATTTAGAAGTCATAAATGTCGATTTTCTTGAGAAATAGTGCACTTTCCTATTTTGAGTCTTGATTTAGTAAAATAATATTTTTAGAGCATATTGGGTTTAATTGTTTATTTAGTGTAAAGCTTTAAAGATAATTATGGAGATTAATTAGAGTCCAAGTCAAAGACTACAAGATATGGAAAGAGATTAGCATGGTAATTGGAGATAAGGAAACAAAAGCTAAAAATATGGAAAAGGAAAAGCTGCCTAAATCTGAATTTCTGCAGCTACGCCTAAAGAAGTGGTGATAACTCCAAAAGGAAGCCGATTTTGGAAGATTCCTTTCATAGGGACGTAGATAATTCGCTGAAGATTCTTTTGGTATATTGTGGAGCAAAAACCGACCAATAACGAAGAAGATATGCTCAAAACATTCCAGTAGTGTTTATCTTTATTTCCATACGAATTTGAGTTGGGCTTGGAGTCCATTACTTTACCTCTCCCTCAAGAAAACGAATTAGGTCTTCTAAACACCTATAAATACACCCTTATATCACTTGTAAAATAATCCTTGCCTCATAGTAATTAGCTCTTAAGGTTTTATTCTTCCAGTTTATTTTAGAGAGCAAGATGATGTCTTTTGTAATTTCTTTTAGTTTATTTCCTTCAGGTATGAACTAAACCACCCATAGCTTGGGTTTTGCATCATGTATAATCTATGAATTCTAATTCTTCTATCTAAGTTTCTTTGGGAATTACATGTTTTAATCTGATATTAGCTTCTTACCTTTATAATTGTTTATGTGAATTGAATTATTGTCTTTCCTAGAACTGATCACTTTAGGATTGTTTTAATAGTAGTTAGACGATCACCTTAGATGGGTGTCTAATTATTGAAACACCACATAACGTCTAGTGTCCGATATTAGTCCTGACAAAACTGATTCTAACTAGATAGTCATTAGGGTTTGTTTTAATCACCATATCACCAATTGAATGAATTGTTTGCTTAGGGCCTTAGTAGCGTTTGATAACCCTATATGAAACAGCTTCTTGGTTGTGCCGTAGCCCCCTTAGCCGCTCTCAAGGTCTAAGGTATGGGAATTTAGAATCCTGACTAAGTATACAAGAGCTAATATTCTCCCTTATAAACTAGATCTAATAGAAAGAATTAGAAGGATTAGTGCATACTAGCAAAACCTAAGATATATCTCTCATCTCATATTCTTAGTATTTTATTTTATTGTCTTGATTTTCTTAGTCTAATTTTCCATTTTCGAATTTACTCTCTTTAATTTATTGTCTTTTAGTTATTTACTTTTACTCTTATTTCTACCCACGTGATTAACACACTTAAGTCCCTGAGAACGAACTCAACTTATCAACTAAAACTTACATACGTCCTGTAATACTTGCAGTACTGAGTGCGTAGTTTTCTAGACGTTATTTTATCATATTTTTATCACACCCTAGGCGACACCAAGTATGATGTTAGAGATTTTAGAAATTAGGATTTAATGCGATGGTTGGTAAAACCCTAACGGGCCCAAAATACGAAACCCTAAAAGAAAATATTAAAAACAACCTAAAAGTCAACTAAATAAATCTCAAAACTTAAAACAGATGATCTTTATGGAGAAGCTATTTGGTTGATCCCAAAAGGTCACACGCACTAAAAAACATATATTATATGCCCTATTCTGAGAAAGTTTGCGAAAGTTAGCAAAAACCCTCCCAGAAACTTCAAAAATACTAAAAACGGTTTTTAGAGTGTTTGGATGATACAAACGCGCCAAGCTCTCCACATTATAATCCTATCCATGGTTAGGTTTTAGTGATTAGGGTATATGGTTTTGTGTTTCTGTTTACGATTTATTGTTAGTGTTTATGGTTAGTATTTAGGGAATATGGTGATGGATTAGGTGTAGATTATATTGGGTTTGGCTTTTTTATTTATTGTTTAAGGTTTAATGTTAGAGGTTTTAGAAATTAGGGTATAATTTTACAGTTGGTAAAACCCTAATGAACCCAAAATACGAAACCCTAAAATAAAATATAAAAAACGAATTAAAAGTTAACTAAATAAATCTCAAAACGTAAAATAGACGATCTAAGATGGCAAAGCTATCTATATGTTGGTCCCAGTAGGCCCAACACACGCAAAAAAACATATAATATGTACCCTATTCTGTGAAAGTATGCGAAAGTTAGCAAAAACCCTCGCGGAAACTTCAAAAGTCTTGAAAACAGTTTCCAGAGTGTTTGGATGATACAAACGCGCAACAATCTTCACATTATTATCCTTTCCATGGTTAGGGTTTAATGATTAGGGTTTTGTTATTAGGGTATAGGGTTTAGTGTTTCTGTTTACGATTTATTGTTAGTCTTTATGGTTAGTATTTAGCGCTTATTCTGATGGATTAAGTGTAGATTATATTGGGTTAGGCTTTCGTATTTATTGTTTAAGGTCTAATGTTAGAGGTTTTAGAAATTCGGGTTTAATTTTACAGTTGGTTAAACCCTACGAACCCAAAATACGAAACCCTAAAATAAAATATTTAAAATGACCTAAAAGTGAACTAAATAAATCTCAAAACGTAAAACAAATGATCTAAGATGGAAAAGTTATCTGTTGGTCCCAGTAGGCCCAATGCACTCAAAAAAACATATAATATGTGCCCTATTCTGAGAAAGTATGCAAAAGTTAGCAAAAACCCTCCCAGAAACTTCAAAAATCTTGAAAACGGTTGTTAGAGTGTTTGGATGATAAAAACGCGCCAAAATCTTCATATTATTATCTTTTCCATGGTTAAGGTTTTGTTATTAGGGTATAGGGTTTAGTGTTTCCTTTTACGATTTATTGTTAGTGTTATTTAGGGCTTTTGGTTATGGAATAGGTGTAAGTTAGGGTTAAGGTTTTGTGTTTATTGTTTAGGGTATAATGTTAGAGATTTTAGAAATTAGGGTTTAATGCGACGGTTGGTAAAACCCTAACGGGCCCAAAATACGAAACCCTAAAATAAAATATTAAAAACAACCTAAAAGTAAAGTAAATAAATCTCAAAACGTAAAACAGATGATCTCTGATGGCTAAGCAATTGGTTGGTCCCAGAAGGTCCAACGCACTAAAAAACATATATTATATGTGTCACGCCTCGAAAAACACGACTATCTATCTAATTTAAAATAAATAAATGTACATTTTATTACAATAATTAACTATCTATTACATTACATTACATGATTTAAAATAAATAATTACAAGTTAAATACAAAATCTTCTTCTTCGACTTGCTCCTAGGCTACTGACCACTACCCAAATCTTAAGTTATCTAGCACCTGAAAGGGTGGGGGAAAGTGGGGTGAGCTTCCACTAGCTCAGTGAGAAAGTAAATAATGGTCATATGTAAACTTTAACCTAGGGGAAGTAATTATATTTAAGACGCTGTTATTGAACTGGTATAGGTCTGAATATAAATTAAACATTTATAAAGCGATAAATAAATAAATCAGGTAAGTGTACATATCAAACTAGGTAGCCCATACTACCCAGCAAGCTGTATACACTAGCAAGTAATAATCACGTTGCAAAGGATACTGTGGTCTTGCCCTTATGACTCCCGCCGGAACTCTCGATCCCTTATCACTCCCACGGTTATACCCCGGGTAAACCGAACCTACGACCCACTGGCCAAGGAACTCTCCGTCACATGCGCCAGGTGGGAATAGATCATGATAGTCGTGTTAACCCTGGCAAGCCCGCTGCCGCCCAGTGCAACACGATTGTATCATGTCGAACAATCGATCGATAGATATATCAAATATCAAATATGAATTGACTAAGTAGGTCGATTCAACAACGATAACCATTAACAATTAATGGATAGACGACAAAGTAGGCTGTGCTATCCCAAATACACAATTAATTCTATGATAACGAAATAATACAATCAATTCAGTAATAACGAGATAATATTATAACACGTAAAGTCCAAAATCATCGAATTAAATATATTACTGGATAATTTAAAATAGGGTTAAAGATAAACATATTAAAGATTATTTAGACCCTCACCTTAAAGTCAACGTTTAGTCTTCTTCTTCCTCTCGCTTTCACTTCTATGGAAAGATTTGCTTGAATTTATGGCCTGGCTGCTTTCTCTTTTCTCTTCTTCAATTGCTTCCTTTCTTCTCTTCCTTCTTCTTGATTATGACAGAGGACCTCCCCAAATTTACTTCGCTTCTGTGTTGATGGCCCAATGGAGCTGTTTAGGCCATCTTCTCTCTCGTCACATGCAGCTCTCTTTTTGGATGTTATTTGATAGCCCGATGACTGTTGTTAAATTTTATGATGGATTATTTGCTTACTGCTGCAATTTTGACCACATGCATAACTGGGAAAGTCATGGTAAGGCCTCAAACTCACTGGATAATTACTTTATTTTCTACTCCATATACCATCACGGAAGTAATATTTACCTAATTAACTTCTATATTATAATGGGGTGTTTAATTGGTCCTTGTTATTATAAGAGGAAGCATCGATTTAATCCTTTACAAAACCAATTCAAGGAAGGAATTATTAATTATCCTAATTATATCTATTATATTCAAGAAGGGAAAGCTAATTTTAACATGCATTTGAAGTTATACTGCAATTTTAACAATTACAGAGTTTCTTTGTGGATCTCATATTAAATATGAATTACCAGTTGTTCTTTATCCACATGCAAAGCCAGGCTACTTCTCTGTATAATTCTATTTGCAACTTTAAGTCCTCTCTTATACTACATTATGATCGAGATTATTGGCAAAGTTTTTCTACTGATATACACAATCGTAGCCTACATATGGGAAGTAATCGCCTATTTCATACTCTACTCACTACTCAAATCTTATATAAGGAAGCTATATTAAATTATTCTATTTATTCTGCCATTTATGCTTCTAAGGAAAGAAATTGTTTTTCTATGGATTCAAAATCTTATTTTCTGATCTTGCGAATCAAAATCTCAAGTAAGTCTCTTTCCCTCTTTATATATCCTATGAACTGCTATCTTGTAGATCAGTTTTTCTGCAGAAAGGATAGATTTACTACTAAAAATCTCTCATTGATATACTACATGATATATAATCTGATAAGGGGGTGTCTAGGCAACTATATCTGCAGCTATAATATATTAATATTTTGTATCTTATACACCAATGAGCATTTGAAGCGTGAGGGTTTTTACTCTAATGAATTATTTTTTATCTCCAAATCCAAGAAGACTGCAACAAGATTCTATTTGTATATGAAAACCAAATTTCACTTTTGGTTTGATCTTCTCAATATTACGGCGGATACTATTCTTAATTATTTTATTTCCCATGGGTTTATCTTTCATTGGACAATTGTCAATTACAGCAGAATATGGTATTTCTTTATTCATTTATCTTGGCTTATAACTGCATTGGTTAAAGATATACCCAAAGTGTGGGACTTCCTCTTGTATCACGCCTTATATCTTGTTTATATGGAAAATACCAGCTACTGCAATAGTCTATTTAGCTGCTTATATTTTGCACGTGAAAGACACTTGGCATCCAAAGATTCATGGATTTGGGCGGTAGAGAACTGCAGTTTAATGAAGGGTCTTATGAACACCTTTCTTCTATATAAGAATAGTGAAGTATCAGATGATAACCTAAGAATCTTTTCTGCTATTTTACATCCACATAATACAAACATTCTCAGGAAAACCATGACTTCCAAATCAAATCACTTTCTCCCCCTCGCTAGAGCAAAAAATGAAAACCTTTTAAAATTTGAATCCCTTTCCCTTGCTACCAAGACAGCCTCAGCCAAACCTAACATCTCAGAGTTCAATTTATTTGCAAAGATAATCTCAGACAAAGCTATTGGCTTCACTACATTTTGCAAAGTTGTTCTAGACTCCTGGGGAATCAAATGCAGGATTTTATTTGAGGAACTTCAAACCAATACTTTTAAGATTACTTTGGATAAAGAAGAGGAAGCTGAGCGCCTACACTTCAACAGACCAGGCCTCATCCATGGAATGCATGTCCTTCTTAAGAAGGTGGATGCCAACACCAAGCTTAGTGAAGCTGATCTTGACACTTCTTCAGTTTGGGTTCGCATTTACGGCTTAGCAGGTATTCAAAGCAATCTTAACGCCATTGAAGCATTTGGTAGTTACATTGGTGAAGTTGTCGAGGTTGATTATCCCATTGCTGACTCTGATGACCTCAAATTTATTCGTTTCCGTGCTGATTTCGACATTAATGAACCTATCAAAACTGGTGTCTATCTTAATCAGTTGGATGGTTTAGCATGGGTTGGTTTCATTTACGAAAGCATCGGGCTTTTTTGCTTCAACTGTGGTAGATTGGGCCACAATAGAATGAATTGCTATACTGCTATGGTAAGACCACGTTGGAACGATGATTCAGCAAGGTTTTTTAATTGGTCCAAGGAAATGGTTATGAGGAACGAGGATACTATGTTTCATGTCATTAGAAGAAGAGATCAGTGGGGTAACTTCGATGAGATAATCAGGTTTTACCCCTTCATGCGCCAGGATGGTGACGACAAAGATGAAGACGGTGGTTTTAACAACGGTAACAACGCGCTAGCAAGGAATATCCAATTCGGAAGCATCAATGTACCTTCTCAACCTCCTACACGAGAAGACAACAATGACAGTAAAAAAAGCGAACCTGATTCTTCGAAGAGGAAAAGGGAAAACTCGGAACTTCTTGAAGAAATTTACAACAAGGTCTCATCCCTTGATGGCCCTGTTGAACTCTCAGAGAAAAACTACCCATCAATTTTCAAGATCTTTAGGGAAGAACTAGGAGATGTGGGAATGAGTATCATTGTGAGTAATCAAGCTATTAATGAGGTGTTAAACGCTAGAGAAATTGACATTGATGATATGTATCGAAGATTCACACAAGATGAAGCAATGAAGAAAGAAAGTGGGGATCCTTCGAATCCCATTTTTATCTCTTCCTCAGATAACCCTAGCAACAATCCGGTTAACCCTATTCTGGATGGTTTTCTGCATGTTTTGAATGATGGTGGTACGCCCAAGGAAGTTGTTAACACTCTCACGAATCAAGGTGATTCGATGCAAGGAGGGAAAGGTATTGACAAAGGGAAAAAAGTGCTGGTGTATGATGATTTTGAAGGGGAGTCTTTTGAGCCTGATGAAGAATCCTACAATTCCCAATCTGTTCATATTAGTCAGTTTCCAAGAGAAGATGAAGAAAGCCCTAAGAAATGGCTTTCGAAGCCAAGATGCCGTGTGTTTAGCCCAAAAGAAAAATTTACTTGGCCCAAGTTCTTGAAAAGAAAAGAAGCTCCAGCCCCAATTCAATTGGGCCTCAATAACAAAGCCCAAAAATTTAATGAAGGTGATTTTAATCTTATGGAGAGGAGAATTTGCGATATGCAAGTGTTTGTGGATGAATTATACATGAGTTTCAATGAAGTTAAAAGTCAAATTATGAGTTCAAACCAATACGAAGCCAAGGAGATGGATACGGATATTAATAAGGAAAAATTATATTATTGCAAAGGAAAGGGGTGTGAAGGTCATTTTGGTGAAGATTCGGATGATGAAACTAACTATGAAGAGGTGGCAAGTACACGGGGTCCTCCCATGATGGAAAACCGGCCTCCTTTTACTCAAGTGGATTGCGGCCTATCCCTTAATAGGGCCGGGTTCAATGGATAATCTACTTATTTGGAATTGTCGAGGAGCGAGGGCACCCTCGACAAAAAGTATGTTTAAGTCCCTAGTCTCGAAATATCACTTTTCTATTGCGTGTCTCTTAGAAGCTAAGTTAAGGTCTAGTAAGTTTGTGTCTTGTAATCACTTTAAGTGTTTTGAAAATTCACACATAGTCGAACCCAGGGGAAGATCGTTTATGTCCGGGGGGATTCTATTGTTGTGGAAAGACTCCGTGAACCTTAGAGTCATTAACTCGGGGCCTTCTTTTGTAATCGCGGAAATAACGGAATCTAATAAAGAAATTTGGTATTTGGTGTGCGTGTATGCTCCTACTTGTGAAAATGAGAGAAATAAGCTTTGGAAATCCTTCACTAATTGGTTCTCAAATATCGATAAGCCAACTCTATTCATCGGAGATTTTAACGATATTTCAAGAACATCGGAAAAGATTGGCAAAAGAGGATCCAATTTTGATAGAATCTTAAATTTCAACAACTTCATTAACCAAAATGGACTTATTGATTTACCTAGTAAAGGGTGTTTCTATACATGGACTAATAAGAGGAAAGGTGAAGAAAACGTTAAAGAAAGACTTGATCGTGGTCTTGCATCGCACTCATGGTGTGAAAAATTCCCTAATGCGTCGATACAAGTTCCTCCCGCGATTGGTTCCGACCATTCCCCTCTTATTTTATCCTTGGAGTCACCAAAATCGAAATTTGAAAAATATTTCATGTTTGAATCAAGATGGCTTGGGAATGAGAATTGTAAAGAGTTTATCAAAAATGTATGGTTGGAAAAAGGTAATGCTCTCTTTATTAAGGAATTTTGTGATAAAAGGGATGCTCTTTGTCTTGCTCTTACGGGTTGGAGCAAGAAATTATTCTGTAATAATCGGAAGCTTATTGAGAAGTATCAAAAGGAACTTACTCACCTACAAAATGAACGAGTGAATGAAAACAATTGGCTAAAAGAGAAGGAAATATATACGAAATTAGAAGAAGCTTGGAGACAAGAAGAGTTATTTTGGGCAGATAAGGCGAGAGACCAATGGATTAAGAAAGGCGATAAAAATACTAAGTATTTTCATGCCAAGACGCTTTTTAAAAGAAGAAATAATAGAATTAATGTCATCAAAAATAAAGAGGGTGTATGGACCAACAATGAAGAAGAGATTAAAGATGTTATCCGCGATTATTATATGAATCTTTTTTCAGATAATATGATGTCTCAACAAGCAGATGTTTCTCAGTATGTTCCTAATAAAGTCTCTGAAAGCTTAAATATTGAGATTACTAAAATTCCGGACATGGATGAAATTAAGATGGCAGTCTTCGATATGTCTGGATCAAAAGCACCAGGGCCAGATGGCTTGCCGGGTAATTTCTACCAGGAAAATTGGGATACGTTAAAAAATGATATCTATAATATAGTGAATAATTTCTTTAGTAATAATTCCCCATTGGAAGGAATTAATGATACACTTATTACACTAATTCCAAAAGGGGAATGTCAAGAATCAGTAGCGGATTATAGACCAATCTCGTGTCTAAATTTTATTTATAAAATTATCTCAAAAATACTTGCTAATAGATTGCAACCGATTATGGACGAATTAATTTCACCTACACAATATGTGTTCATCAAAGGAAGAAGCATACAAGATAATATATTAATCGCTCAGGAAGTCTCTTTTTTCCTCAAGAATAAAAGGAAATCTAATAAGCACTATGCGGCTGTTAAAATTGATATGGCTAAGGCGTATGACCAAGTCAATTGGAATTTTCTTATTCAAACACTTAAAGCTATTGGTTATTGCGATAAATGGAATAAATGGATTTATAATTGCATATCTTCAGCCTCATTCCAAATCAAAGTTAATGGACAGAGACTTGAGAAATTTACACCATCTAGAGGAATTAGACAAGGAGATCCGCTATCACCTCTTCTCTTCTCGTTATTAACAGAAAGTCTTATCGGCCTCATTAATTATCAATGTCGCGAAGGAAGGATTAAGGGTATTAAGATTACCAGAAATTGTCCGGCTCTCACTCATCTCTTGTTTGCTGACGATGCTCTTTTTTTCATTAATATTGACAATGAAGAAATTGATACATTTAAAAATACTATTTCCCTCTTTTGCCAAGCTTCCGGTCAACGCATCAATTTTCATAAATCTTCCATACTTTTTAGTAAAGGAACACCGGAGAATATTTGTGAGGAGGTGGCAGGAAAACTTAATGTTATAAGAACATCTTCCTTTGGTAAATACCTAGGGATTCCTTTCTCACTCAAGAGAGCGAGATCAGAGAATTTGAATTATATCAAAGATAGGCTTCTTAATAAGTCATCAAGTTACTTTGCTAATCTGCTTTCTGATGGAGGTAAAGAGGTACTTATAAAGGCTGTTCTTCAAGCAATACCTAATTATGCAATGTCAATCTTTGAATTCCCGAAAACTCTCTGTAAAAAACTCTCTGGAATTGTGGCTAACTTCTGGTGGGACTCAAGTACGAAAAAGAGGATTCACTGGATTAAATGGAAAAAAATAGCCAGATCAAAAGCCATTGGAGGCATTGGATTTAGAGACTTCCAAAAAATGAACCTTGCCTTATTAGCTAATCAAGCATGGAGAATTATAATTAATCCCGATTCTTTAGTCGCCAAGGTTTTATAAGGTATATACTTTCCCTTTGATAATATACTCAGTGTAAAACTCGCTAATAAAAGATCGTGGAGCTGGGCCAGTATTTATAAAGGTATGCAATTTATTAAGCAACATGCTGTTTGGAGAATTGGAAATGGGCTCAATATTAACATATGGAAGCAAAAATGGATCAATAATAATTTACCTTTGGAGAAGCCTATTGATTGCAAAGTTGAACTTGTCGCACAACTCTTTAATGAAGATATGTCTAATTGGAATATGGGTTTACTTAGACAAATTTTTCCACCGAACATAGTAAGTGACATATGTAAAATTCCTATGATAGTCAACAAGGAGAAAGATAAATTAATCTGGCCGCTAACTAAGGATGGTATCTATAGCACTAAGTCGGGTTATCATAAATTGGTTGAGGTGGAGATACAAAAAGAGGCTCAATCATCTTCTCAAGGCAAAAAAAAGATCATAGTAACCTCTGCAATATTATTTGGAAATCTAATGTCATGAATAAAGTCAGATCATTTGGATGGAGGATTTGTAAAGGAGCTCTACCCACAAAACGAAACCTAAAAATACGAAAGGTGGTTAAAGATGATACATGTGAATGGTGTGAACTAGATAAGGAAGACATAGAACATCTTTTTATTAAATGTCCACTTAGTATGGCGGTATGGGCTAACTCAAGGTTACAAGTTGTTATTGATAAAGAAAGGAAATATGATATGGGAGAATGGTTAATCGAAATGAGGAATAAGTACATTAAAAATGGTTGGGACCAGAATGAATTCACTGCCTACTTTCTCCTTACAATATGGAATATATGGAAGGCAAAGATGAGAAGTTTCCATAATAGAGCCCCATGGTCAATCAATGAGGTCTTATTCAAGACTAATTCAGACATGGATGACCTCTTCAAAAGCAAAGCTAGTAAGAGTAAGGGGATGGAAAAGAATAAAAATAACACTAATAAAGAAAATAGTGAAGATCTTATCGAGAATAACCCTATTCTTAAAGATGAATCAGACTATGTTTTCATGAGTGATGCTTCGTTTAAGAAAGAATATGAACCGACAGGGGTTGCGGCTATTGCAATTGATAAAGAAGGGAAAGTTAAAGAAAAGATTGCGACTACCCGTTTAGTTAGAAGTCCGGTTGAAGGTGAATGCTGGGCAATCCTTCTTGCGATGAGAAGGGCTGCTTCTTGTAATCTCTGGAGTGTCTCTTTCTACTCCGACAACCTTGAACTTGTTCAAGGTATCACAAAATACAAAGGTCTTCGATGGCAAATCTCACCATTCATTGCCGAAATGAGGATCTGGCTCACGAAGTTTCCTTGTTGGAAGGTTAACTATGTGAACAGGAAATTAAACAATGTCACGGATCTCACCGCCAAGAGTGCTAGACGCAACATCGATACGTCCAAATGGAAAAATGGATCGTTGAATGATTTTTATATTTTCCTTAAATCGTTGTATAAACGTTCATAATTTTTCTTTCATTCTGACAAAAAAAAAATCAAGTGGCCACCCTCCTAACCAGAACCGCTATGATTCCTATCTTCCAATGAGCCCGCTAATTAAATATATACCTCTATTCAATATTTATATTATGTCTAACCTTTTAGAATTATCTAACAATATTTTATCCTGTACTTAATAAAATTATGTACTAAATTATATTATTGATACATATTACTATCTATATATATATGAAGAAAAGGGGATTGGGGTCGGTCAAGAGTAAGATAAACGAGATGGGAGGAGGCCATGTGTCGGAGTGAATAAGCCAAGATGAATATTCGGCTAAGTAAAAGGCATACAAGTATATTAATAGAGTAATGCTGGGTATCACCCAAAAAGGTATCACCTAAACATCACCCATGATGTGGCGGTTAGGTGGACCAATTATGGAGGAGAGAGAAAAAAGTAAATTTGGAAAGAGAAAAATCATAATTGGTCCACATTAATATGATTGGGTTGCGGGTGACGTGAGTGTGGTAGCTTGTGGTGCGTGGTGCGTGTGTGCTAGCTAGAGTGGAGAAAGCTGAAGTTTGTAAGTTGCTTGATGATTTTATAACTTGATTTACTATCCGTTTCTTTCTATATTCTTTTGTTTTAATACAATTGATCATTTGTAGTAAAGCTAATGACAGATAACGAAGAAATTGATAGTGGTCAATTTGAAACAAACATAAGTAAACGAATATATATCTTATTTTAGTAGTTATATTATATCTTATTATCTTACAAATTTTATATAAAATAAGGATATAAATAAATTTAAATAAATATACTAATTTCAAAAATAACAATTTAAATTTGATTAGTATATTTAAATTTAAACTTTTTTTACAGGACATCACAATATGCCCTATTTTGAGAAAGTATGCGAAAGTTAGCAAAAACCCTTCCAGAAACTTCAAAAATTCTAAAAACGGTTTTTAGAGTGTTTGGATGATACAAACTCGCCAAAATCTCCATACTATTATCCTATCCATGGTTAGATTTAAGTGATTAGGGTTTTGTGATTAAGGTATATGGTTTAGTGTTTTTATTTACAATTTATTGTTAGTGTATATTGTTAGTATTTAGGATATATGGTGATGGAGAATAACCACATTTCGAATAGAAAAGAAAAAATATGAGCGCCAAAATTTCCCATCACCATCTACCTCAGCAGCTCACCAATGACGCATCCAAATGGTCAAATGGAAACCGCTAGACATTGGATGGGTGGATAAAGCTGGACACGGATGGCTCGGCTCATCAAAGGGTAACTCAGGACCGGGCGGAAGGGGAGGCTGGATGAAATGAAGGGGACGATGGATTGCAATCAGGTGTAGATTAAACTATTTATTGTTTAAGGTTTAATGTTAGAGGTTTTAGAAATTAGGGTTTAATTTTACAGTTGGTAAAACACTAACGAACCCAAAATACGAAACCCTAAAATAAAATATTAAAAACGACTTAGAAGTTAACTAAATAAATCTCAAAACGTAAAACAGACGATCTAAGATGGCAAAGCTATCTATTGGTCCTAGTGGGCCCAACGCACTCAAAAAACATATAATATGTACCGTACTCTGTGAAAGTATGCGAAAGTTAGCAAAACCCCTCCCGGAAACTTAAAAAATCTTGGAAACGGTTTCATGAGTATTTGGATGATACAAATGCGCCAAAATCTTCACATTATTATCCTTTCCATGGTTAGGGTTTAATGATTAGGGTTTTGTTATTAGGGTATAGGGTTTAGTGTTTCTGTTTACGATTTATTGTTAGTGTTATTTAGGGCTTTTGGTGATGGATTAGGAGTAAGTTAGGATTTAGGTTTTGTGTTTATGGTTTAGGGTATAATGTTAGAGATTTTAGAAATTAGGGTTTAATGCGACGGTTTGTAAAACCCTAACGAAACCCTAAAATAATATATTAAAAACAACCTAAAAGACAACTAAATAAATCTCAAAACGTAAAACACATGATCTTAGATAGCGAAGCGATCTGTTGGTCCCTGAAGGTCCAACGCACTCAGAAAACATATATTATATGCCCTACTCAGAAAAAATATGCGAAAGTTAGCAAAAAGTCTCCCGGAAACTCCAAAAATCCTAAAAACGGTTTTTAGAGTGTTTGGATGATACAAACGCAAAAAAATCTTCACATTATTATCCTATCCATGGTTAGGGTTTAGTGATTAAGGTATAGGGTTTAGTGTTTCTGTTTACGATTTATTGTTAGTGTTTATGGTTAGTATTTACGGCTTATGGTGATGGATTAGGTGTAGATTACATTGGGTTAGGCTTTCGTATTTATTCTTTAAGGTTTGATGTTCGAGGTTTTAGAAATTCGGGTTTAATTTTACAGTTGGTAAAACCCTACGAACCCAAAATACGAAACCCTAAAATAAAATATTAAAAACGACCTAAAAGTTAACTAAATAAATCTCAAAACGTAAAAAACACGATCTAGGTTGGAAAGTTTATATGTTGGTCCTAGTAGGCCCAACGCACTCAAAAAACATATAATATGTACCCTATTCTGAGAAAGTATGCAAAAGTTAGCAAAAACCCTCCCGGAAAATTCAAAAATCTTGAAAACGGTTGTCAGAGTGTTTGGATGATACAAATGCGCCAAAATCTTCACATTATTATCCTTTCCATGGTTAAGGTTTTGTTATTAGGGTGTAGGGTTTAGTTTTTCCTTTTACGATTTATTGTTAGTGTTATTTAGGGTTTTGGTTATGGAATAGGTGTAAGTTAGGGTTAAGGTTTTGTGTTTATGGTTTAGGATATAATGTTAGAGATTTTAGAAATTAGGGTTTAATGCGGCGGTTGGTAAAACCCTAACGAACCCAAATTACGAAACCCTAAAATAAAATATTAAAAACAACCTAAAAGTAAAGTAAATAAATCTCAAAACGTAAAACAGATGATCTTAGATGAAGAGATCTGTTGGTCCCAGAAGGTCCAATGCACTCAAAAAACATATATTATATGCCCTTTTCTGGGAAAGTATGTGAAAGTTAACAAAAACCCTCCCGGAAACATAAAAAATCCTAAAAACGGGTTTGAGAGTGTTTGGATGATACAAACGCGCCAAAATCTCCACATTATTATGCTATCCATGGTTAGGTTTTAGTGATTAGGGTTTTCTGATTAGGGTATAGGGTTTAGTGTTTCTGTTTATGATTTATTGTTTGTATTTATGCTTAGTAGTTAGGGAATATGGTGATGGATTAGGTGTAGATTATATTGGGTTTGTCTTTTGTATTTATTGTTTAAGGTTTAATGTCAGAGGTTTTAGAAATTAGGGTTTAATTTTACAGTTGGTAAAACCCTAACGAACTCAAAATACGAAACCCTAAAATAAAAATATTAAAAACGATTTAAAAGTTATCTAAATAAATCTCAAAACGTAAAATAAACAATCTAAGATGGAAAAGCTATTTGTTGGTCCCAATAGGCCCAACGCACTCAAAAACATATAATATGTACCCTATTCTGTGAAAGTATGCGAAATTTAGCAAAAACCCTCCCGGAAACTTCAAAAATCTTGAAACGGTTTTCAGATTGTTTGGATGATACAAACGCGCCAAAACTTCACATTATTATCCTTTCCAACGATAGGGTTTGATGATTAGGGTTTTGTTATTAGGGTATAGGGTTTAGTGTTTTCGTTTACGATTTATTGTTAGTGTTATTTATGGCTTTTGGTGATGGATTAGGTGTAAGTTAGGGTTAAGGTTTTGTGTTTATGATTTAGGGTATAATGTTAGAGATTTTAGAAATCAGGGTTTAATGCGACGGTTGGTAAAACCCTAAGGACCCAAAATACGAAACCCAAAAATAAAATATTAAAAACAACCTAAAAGTCAACTAAATAAATCTCAAAAAGTAGAACAAATGATCTTCGATGGCGAAGCAATCTGTTGGTCCCTTAAGGTCCAACGTACTCAAAAAACATATATTATATGCCCTATTCTGAGAAAGTATGCGAAAGGTAGCAAAAACCCTCCCGAAAACTTCAAAATTCCTAAAAACGGTTTTTAGAGTGTTTGGATGATATTACGCGCCAAAATATCCACATTATAATCCTATCCATGGTTAGGTTTTAGTGATTAGGGTTTTGTGATTAGGGTATAGGGTTTAGTGTTTCTATTTACGATTTATTGTTTGTATTTATGGTTAGTATTTAGAATATATGGTGATGGATTAGGTGTATATTATATTGGGTTTGGCTTTTGTATTTATTGTTTAACGTTTAATGTTAGAGGTTTTAGATTTGGGTATAATTTTACAGTTGGTAAAATCCTACGAACCCAAAATACGAAACCCTAATATAAAATATTAAAAACGACTTAAAAGAATCTAAATAAATCTCTATACGTGAAACAGAGGATCTAAGATGGCAAAGCTATCTGTTTGCCCCAGTAGGCCCAACACACTCAAAAAACATATAATATGTACCATGTTCTGAGAAAGTATGCAAAAGTTAGCAAAAACCCTACCTAAAACGTTATAAATCTTGAAAATGGTTGTCAGAGTGTTTGGATAATAATAACACGCCAAAATCTTCACAATATTATCCTTTCCATGGTTAGGGTTTAATGATTAGGGTTTTGTTATTAGGGTATAGGGTTTAGTGTTTCTGTTTACGATTTATTGTTAGTGTTTATGGTTAGTAATTAGGGCATATATGATGATGGATTAGGTGTAGATTATATTGGGTTTGGCTTTTGTATTTATTGTTTAAGGTCTAATGTTAGAGGTTTTTAGAATTTTGGGTTTAATTTTACAGTTGGTAAACCCTAACGAACCCAAAATACAAAACCATAAAATAAAATATTAAAAATGACTTAAAAGTTAACTAAATAAATCTCAAAACGTAAAAACAGAAGATCTATGATGGCAAAGCTATCTTTTGGTCACAGTAGGCCCAACACACTCAAAAAAACATATAATATGTACCCTACTCTGTGAAAGTATACGAAAGTTAGCAAAAAACCTTTCGGAAACTCCAAAAATCTTGAAAACGGTTTTAAGAGTGTTTGGATGATACAAACTAGCCAAAATCTTCACATTATTATCCTTTCCATGGTTAGGGTTGAATGATTAGGGTTTTGTTATTAGGTTATAGGGTTTAGTGTATCTGTTTACGATTTATTTTTAGTGTTATTTAGGGCTTTTGGTGATGGATTAGGTGTAAGTTAGGGATTAAGGTTTGTGTTTATGGTTTAGGGTATATTGTTACAGATTTTAGAAATTAGGGTTTTAGGCGACGGTTGGTAAAACCCTAACTGACTCAAAATAGAAAGCACTAAAATAAAATATTGAAAACAACCTAAAAGTCAACTAAATAAATCTCAAAACGTAAAACAGATGATCTTAGATGGTGAAGCAGTTTGTTGATCCCAGAAGGTCCAACGCACTAAAAAAACATATATTATATGCCCTTTCTTTGAAAGTATGCGAAAGTTAGCAAATATCCTCCCGGAAACTTCAAAAATCCTAAAAACGGTTTTTAGAATGTTTGGATGATACAGACACGCCAAAATCTCCACATTATTATCCTATCCATGGTTAGGTTTTAGTGGTTAGGGTATATGGTTTAGTGTTTCTGTTTACGATTTATTGTTAGTGTTTACGGTTAGTATTTAGGGCATAGGGAGATGGATTAGGTGTAGATTATATTGGGTTTGTCTTTTGTATTTATTGTTTATGGTTTAATGTTAGAGGTTTTAGAAATTAGGGTTTAATTTTACAGTCGGTAAAACCCTAACGAACCCAAAATACGAAATCCTAAAATAAAATATTAAAAGCGACTTAAAAGTTAACTAAATAAATCTCAAAACGTAAAATAGACAATCTAAGAGGGCAAAGCTATCTGTTGGTCCCAGTAGGCCCAACGCACTCAACAAAAAAAAATATGTACCCTATTCTTTGAAAGTATGCGAAAATTAGCAAAAACCCTCTCGGAAACTTCAAAAATCTTAAAACGGGTTTCAGAGTGTTTGGATGATACAAACGCGCCAAAACTTCACATTATTATCCTTTCCAACGTTAGGGTTTTATGATTAGGGTTTTGTTATTAGGTTATTGGGTTTAGTGTTTTCGTTTACGATAATTGTTAGTGTTATTTAGGGCTTTTGGTGATGGATTAGGTGTAAGTTAGGGTTAAGGTTTTGTGTTTATGGTTTAGGGTATAATGTTAGAGATTTTAGAAATTAGTTTTTAATGAGACGGTTGGTAAAACCCTAACGCGCCCAAAATACGAAACCCAAAAAAATAAATTAGAAACAACCTAAAAGTCAACTAAATAAATCTCAAAACGTAAAACAGATGATCTTAGATGGCGAAGCGATCTGTTGGTCCCAGAAGGTCCAACGCACTAAAAAAACATATATTATATGCCCTATTCTGAGAAAATATGCGAAATTTAGCAAAAACCCCTCCCGGAAACTTCAAAAATCCTAAAAACGGTTTTTAGAGTGTTTGGATTATATTAACACGCCAAAATCTCCACATTATTATCCTATCCATGGTTAGGTTTTAGTGATTAGGGTTTTGTGATTAGGGTATAGGGTTTAGTGTTTCTGTTTACGATTTATTGTTAGTATTTATGGTTAGTATTTAGGTATATGGTGATGGATTAGGTGTAGATTATATTGGGTTTGACTTTTGAATTTATTGTTTAAGGTTTAATGTTAGAGGTTTTAAATCCGGGTATAATTTTACAGTTGGTAAAATCCTACGAACCCAAAATACGAAACCCTAAAATAAAATATTAAAAACGACTTAAAAGATATCTAAATAAATCTCTAAACGTGAAACAGACGATCTAAGATGGCAAAGCTATCTGTTTGCCCAGTAGGCCCAACGCACTCAAAAAACATATAATATGTACCATGTTCTGAGAAAGTATGCAAAAGTTAACAAAAACCCTCCCTAAAACGTTAAAAATCTTGAAAATGGTTGTTAGAGTGTTTGGATAATAATAACACGCCAAAATCTTCACATTATTATCCTTTCCATGGTTAGGATTTAATAATTAGGGTTTTGTTATTAGGGTATAGGGTTTAGTGTTTCTATTTATGATTTATTGTTAGTGGTTATGGTTAGTATTTAGGGCATATAGTGATGGATGTAAATTATATTGGGTTCGGCTTTTGTATTTATTTTTTAAGGTCTAATGTTAGAGATTTTAGAATTTTGGATTTAATTTTACAGTTGGTAAAATCCTAACGAACCCAAAATACAAAACCATAAAATAAAATATTAAAAATGACTTAAAAGTTAACTAAATAAATCTCAAAACGTAAAAACAGAAGATCTAAGATGGCAAAGCTATCTTTTGGTCCCAGTAGGCCCAACACACTCAAAAAACATATAATATGTACCCTACTCTGTGAAAGTATAGGAAAGTTAGCAAAAAAACCTCCCGGAAACTCCAAAAATCTTGAAAACGGTTTTAAGAGTGTTTGGATGATACAAACTAGCCAAAATCTTCACATTATTATCCTTTCCATGGTTAGGGTTGAATGATTAGGGTTTTGTTATTAGGTTATAGGGTTTATGTTTCTGTTTACGATTTATTTTTAGTGTTATTTAGGGCTTTTGGTGATGGATTAGGTGTAAGTTAGGGGTTAAGGTTTGTGTTTGTGGTTTAGGGTATACTGTTAGAGATTTTAAAAATTAGGGTTTAATGCGAGGGTCGGTAAAACCCTAACTGACCGAAAATACAAAACCCTAAAATAAAATATTAAAAACAACCTAAAAGTCAACTAAATAAATCTCAAAACGTAAAACAGATGATCTTAGATGGCGAAGCAATCTGTTGGTCCCAGAAGGTCCAACACACTAAAAAAACATATATTATATGCCCTTTCTTAGAAAGTATGCGAAAGTTAGCAAATATCCTCCCGGAAACTTCAAAAATCCTAAAAACGATTTTTAGAATGTTTGGATGATACAAGCGCGCCAAAATCTCCACATTATTATCCTATCCATGGTTAGGTTTTAGTGATTAGGGTATATGGTTTAGTGTTTCTGTTTACGATTTATTGTTAGTGTTTATGGTTAGTATTTAGGGCATAGGGAGATGGATTAGGTGTAGATTATATTGGGTCTGGCTTTTGTATTTATTGTTTAAGGTTTAATGTTAGAGGTTTTAGAAATTAGGGTTTAATTTTACAGTTATTAAACGAACCAAAATACGAACCCTAAAATAAAATATTAAAAACGACTTAAAAGTTAAGTAAATAAATCTCAAAACGTAAAAACAGACGATCTAAGATGGCAAAGCTATCTGTTGGACCCAGTAGGCCCAACGCAATCAAAAAAACATATAATATGTACCCTATTCTGTGAAACTATGCGAAAGTTAACAAAAAACCTCACGGGAACTTCAAATGATATTTTAGCTTGTGAGGATAGATTGGGGTGTGAGGTATTACCAGCATGTGCTTATGCTATTGAAGAATGTATAAATGATGTGGAGATTATGGAACATCAAAGTTCAGGATGTATACACACTTGGAGTAATAAACAAAGTGTTGGATTTACTTCTAGCAGAATTGATAGAGTGTTTGCAAACACATCTTGGTTTTCTAACTTTGTTTCTAGTGTGGTGGTTGATTCTCCAGGTATTTCAGATCACTCTCCTCTACTTATAAACATCCAAGGAGGATACATACGAGTACCTACTACCTTTAAATTCTATAATATATGGATTTCTCACAAAGAATTCAAACTAACTGTAATGAAGGCTTGGAGTGTTTATGTGGAAGGATCGCCTATGTATCAAGTGGTGTCAAAGCTTAAAGAAGTCAAGAAGGAGCTAAAGATATTTAACCGAAAGTTCTTTGGACATAAAAATCAAGATAAAGAGAGAGTGAAAAAAGAATTGGATGAACTACAATCCAAAAGCTTGAATGGCGATTTAAGTCAACTAGAAAAGGAAAAAGAAGTCATGGTGTCTTGGAGAACGAGCAAGAATTTTTAAAACAGAAATCCAGAATTCGATGGGATAAAGAGAGTGATGTGGGATCTAGATTTTATCATCAATATATTAAAGCTAAATCAATTAGACCCCGAGTTTCATCATTTATGATGGAGGATGGAGTAATATCAGAAAATGAAGAGAAGATAAAGGAAGGTTTTGTTGAGTATTACAAAAAATTATTAGGAGAACAAAAGGATCCAGTGGAAGAAATTTCAGTGGAGGGTTTGAAAAGACTACTCAACAAAGAGATCGATGGAAGAGAAGCTATGAATATGATAGAGGAAGTACAAAACAAGGAGATAAAAGAAGCTATATTTTCAATTGATGATAATAAAGCTCCTGGGCCTGATGGATTCACTAGTGCTTTCTATAAGGCAGCTTGGGACATTGTAGGAGATGATGTGTATGTTGCAATCAAGTATGTGTTGAAGAACAAAAGGCTATTAAGACAAGTAAATTCAACTAATCTTGTGTTAATTCCTAAAGTTAAAGTACCAAGAACATTAAAACAGTTTAAGCCTATTGCTTGTTGCAATATATTATACAAAGGAATTTCAAAACTTTTGGCTAATAGAATGAAAAAGTGCCTATCAACTATTATATCATCAAATCAAGCTGCATTTGTGGGAGGAAGATGTATTTCAGACAATGTACTAGTGGCACAAAGTGTAGTGGATGGTTATGACAAAAAAAGAGGTAAACCTTATTGTACTCTCAATCTTGATTTACAGAAATCTTATGACACAGTTAAATGGAAGCTTGTGAAGAATATGTTGTTAGCTTTGGGTTTAAAGGATGTGTTTGTGGAGTGGGTGGAAATGTGTATAACTACTCCATCATATTCTTTGTGTATTAATGGTGAAGTAATAGGTTATTTCAAGGGAGGTAGAGGATTGAGGCAAGGAGATCCTATTTCTCCATACCTATTTGTCATATGTATGGAAGCTTTTTCAGCAATCATGAAGCAAGTAGCAAGTCAAAAGAGCTTTATTTTTCATCCTCAATGTGAAAGATTAAAGCTTAACCACCTAATATTTGCTGATGACTGTTTGCTATTTTTTGGAGGAGATATTAACTCGACCAGGAGACTTAAAAAGGGGTTATGTATTTTTCTAGACTTTCTGGTCTTCAATTGGGTCCAGAAAAGAGTGAAATATATTGCCTAGGATTGACAAATCAGATTAAGAAAGACATTTGTAAGATCTTGAATGTGAAAGAAGAGAAACTGCCTGTGAGATACTTGGGGACACCTCTTACTCCAAGTAAACCAAAGGCAGGTGATTGTGAAGTTTTGGTGGACAAAATATGTAGTTCAATGGAGGGATGGATGCATAACCATCTTACATATGCTGGGAGAGCTCACCTTATCAAGAGTGTTCTCCAAAGCAAAGTGAGATATTGGTGTAATAGTATGTTTTTGCCAGCCACAATTTGTCACATAATAGAGAGTAAAATGTCAAGATTTCTTTGGAAAGGTAATTCAGATTATCCTAATGGAGCTAAAGTTGCTTGGAATAAAGTGTGTAGGCCTAAAGAAGAGGGAGGACTTGGTATACCTAGTTTGAAAATTATCAATCAAACTTGTATTCTAAAGTCCTTTTGGAGAATGTACGGAATGGAAGACAATGTGTGGTCCCAATGGGTAAGAGCTAATGGGAGTAGAGGTAAATGTATTTGGGGGATAAAATATAATCCTCATATGCCTTGGGTATGGAGATGTATGTTAAAAGTCAGAAATTTAGCTTACAAATTCATAGTTCATCATGTGAAGGATGGTAATGGAACCTATTTCGCTGAAGATAGATGGTTAAACAATTTAAGTATCAATGAACTCTTCCCAAATCAGATTAGGGAGAGGAATTTGATCAAAAAAGTTACATCTTACTTTGGTAATGGTAGGTGGAGAATCCCAGCAGGTTATGGAGAGATAAGGGGACAATTAAATGAGGTGATTTTGAGTACAGGAAGGGACGAAATTTGCTGGAAAAATGGAGATAAAACAGGCTTCAATTCTCAGCTCACAATGATGGATATTGAAGATAAAAACTTTAGTGTAGAATTGGCTGATCTAGTGTGGCACAAGAAGGTAACTCCTAAGCTTAGAATTATAACTTGATTGATATGCCAAAATCGGTTAGCTACATGTGATAGATTGGTAAAATGGGGAATGAATATTTCAGAATTATGTGGAAAGGAGAAAGAGTGTAGAGAACATCTCTTTGTGAAGTGTGAGTTAGCTAAATCTATATGGAAAGAGTGGTGTAAACTGAATGAGTGTAATGTGCATTGCTTAGAATGGATAGAAATGCTGAATTGGATGATAGAAAGAGCAAAGAGCGATACATTAAAAAATGAGGTGATTGTACTTAGCTTTCATAGTTATTTATATAGACTATGGATAGCTAGGAATGAAAGTGTGTTTGAAGGCAGAAAATTCAGCTATGAAAAGGTTATCAAAGATATTAAAGATGATGTAAAAAACAGGTTATGGCACAAAGAGAAGCTACGCAACACGACAGAGAACAAAAAGCTAATAAAAAATTGGGATTTGAAAGTGAAGTTAGAAGAAAGTAGAGTTGTAGTGTGATTGTAATTCCTTGTTTAATGTTTTTTAAGTAGACTAGAAAGTAGTAACTTTATATCAAGTTAGTCTACATGTAATAGTTGAATAGGGAGAGTTAATCTTGGCTACTACGGTGGAAGGTTAACATTCCTTTAGCTTGTATTTTCAATGAGTTTGAATAAAAGTAATTTTAACGAGCTAAAAAAAAAGAAAAGAACTTCAAAAATCTTGGAAACGGTTTTCAGAGTGTTTGGATGATATGAACGCGCCAAAATCTTAACATTATTATCCTTTTCCATGGTTAGGGTTTAATTATTAGGGTTTAATGATTAGGGTTTTGTTATCAGGGTATAGGGTTTAGTGTTTATGTTTACGATTTATTGTTAGTGTCATTTAGGGCTCTTGGTGATGGATTAGGTGTAAGTTAGGTTTAAGGTTTTGTGTTTATGGTTTAGGGGGTATAATTTTAGAGATTTTAGAAATTAGGATTTAATACGACGGTTGGTAAAACCCTAACGGACCCAAAATACGAAACCCTAAAATAAAATATTAAAAACAACCTAGAAGTCAACTAAATCAATCTCAAAATGTAAAACAGATGATCTTAGTTGGTAAAGCGATCTGTTGGTCCCAGAAGGTCCAATGCAATCAAAAAACATATATTATATGCCGTTTTCTGAGAAAGTATGCGAAAGTTAGCAAAAACCCTTCCGGGAACTTAAAAAAAAAATCCTAAAAACGGGTTTTAGAGTGTTTGGATGATACAAACGCGCCAAATTATCCACATTATTATCCTATCCATGGTTAGGTTTTAGTGATTAAGGTTTTGTGATTAGGGTATAGGGTTTAGTGTTTCTGTTTATGATTTATTGTTTGTATTTATGGTTAGTATTTAGGGAATATGGTGATGGATTAGGTGTAGATTATATTGGGTTTGTCTTTTGTATTTATTGTTTAAGGTTTAATGTTAAATGTTTTAGAAATTAGGGTTTAATTTTACAGTTGGTAAAACCCTAACAAACCCAAAATACGAAACCCTAAAATAAAATATTAAAAACGACTTAAAAATTAACTAAATAAATCTTAAAACTTAAAATAGACAATCTAAGATGGCAAAGGTCCAACACACTCAAAAAACATATAATATGTACCCCATTCTGTGAAAGTATGCGAAAGTTAGCAAAAACCCTCCCGGAAACTTCTAAAACCTTCAAAACGGTTTTTAGAGTGTTTGGATGATACAAACGCGCCAAATTCTTCACATTATTATCATTTCCATGGTTAGGGTTTTGTTATTAGGGTGTTGGGTTTAGTGTTTCTGTTTACGATTTATTATTGGTGTTATTTAGGGCTATTGGTGATGGTTTAGGTGTAAGTTAGGGTTATGGTTTTTATGTTTATGGTTTAGGGAAATTAGGGTTTAGCGCGACGGTTGGTAAAACCCTAACGGACCCAAAATACGAAACACTAAAATAAAATATTAAAAACAACCTAAAAGTCAACTAAATAAATCTCAAAACGTAAAACTGATGATCTTAGATGGCGAAGGCAATCTGTTGGTTCCAGAAGGTCCAACGCACTCAAAAAAACATATATTATATGCCCAATTCTGAGAAAGTATGCGAAAGTTAACAAAAACCCTCCCGGAAACTTTAAAAGTCTTGAAAACTGTTTTCAGTGTGTTTGCATGATACAGACGCGCCAAAATCTTCACATTATCATCCTTTCTATGGTTAGGTTTTAGTGACTAGGGATTTGTGATTCGGGTATAGGGTTTAGTGTTTCTGGTTACGATTTATTGTTAGGGTTATTTTGGGCTTATGGTGATGGATTAGGTCTAAGTTAGGGTTAAGGTTTTGTGTTTATGGTTTAGGATATAATGTTAGAGATTTTAGAAATTAGGGTTTAATGCGACGGTTGGTAATATCCTAACGGACCCAAAATACGGAATCCTAAAATAAAATATTAAAAACAACCTAAAAGTCAACTAAATAAATCTCAAAAGATGAAACAGATGATCTTAGATGGCGAAGCCATCTGTTGGTCCCAGAAGGTCCAACGCACTTAAAAAATATATTATATGCCCTATTTTGAGAAAGTATGCGACATTTAGCAAAAACCCTCCCGGAAACTTCAAATATTCCTAAAAACGGTTTTTGGAGTGTTTGGAGAATACAAACACGCCAAAATCTTCACATTATTATCCGATCCATGGTTAGCGTTTAGTGATTAGGGTTTTGTGATTATGGTATAGGTTTAGTGTTTCTGTTTACGATTTATTGTTTGTATTTATGGTTAGTATTTAGGGCATATGGTGATGGATTAGGTGTAGATTATATTGGCTAAGGCTTTTGTATTTATTGTTTAAGGTTTAATGTTAAAGGTTTTCGAAATTAGGATTTAATTTTACAGTTGGTAAAACCCTAACGAACTCAAAATACGAAACCCTAAAATAAAATTTTATAAACGACTTAAAAGTTAACAAAATAAATCTCAGAACGTAAAACAGACAATCTAAGATGGCGAAGATATCAGTTGGTCCCAGTAAGCCCAAGGCACTCAAAAAAACATATAATATGTACCCTTTTCTGAGAAAGTATGCGAAAAATAGCGAAAACCCTCCCGGAAACTTCTAAAATCTTCAAAACGGTTTCTAGAGTGTTTGGATGATACAAACGCGCCAAATTCTTCACATTATTATCATTTCCATGGTTAGGGTTTTGTTATTAGGGTATTGGGTTTAGTGTTTCTGTTTACGAATTATTATTTGTGTTATTTAGGGCTATTGGTGATGGTTTAGGTGTAAGTTAGGGTTATGGTTTTTATGTTTATGGTTTAGGGAAATTAGGGTTTAGCGCGACGGTTGGTAAAACCCTAACGGACCCAAAATACGAAACACTAAAATAAAATATTAAAAACAACCTAAAAGTCAACTAAATAAATTAAAACGTAAAACAGATAATCTTAGATGGCGAAGGCGATCTATTGGTCCCAGAAGGTCCAACGCACTCAAAATACATATATTATATGCCCTATTCTGAGAAAGTATGCGAAAGTTAACAAAAATCCTCCCGGAAACATTAAAAGTCTTGAAAACTGTTTTCAGAGTGTTTGCATGATACAAACGCGCCAAAATCTTCATATTATTATCCTTTCTATGGTTAGGTTTTAGTGACTAGGGATTTGTGATTCGGGTATAGGGTTTAGTGTTTCTGGTTACGATTTATTGTTAGGGTTATTTTGGGCTTATGGTGATGGATTAGGTCTAAGTTAGGGTTAAGGTTTTGTGTTTATGGTTTAGGATATAATGTTAGAGATTTTAGAAATTAGGGTTTAATGCGACGGTTGGTAATATCCTAACGGACCCAAAATACGGAACCCTAAAATAAAATATTAAAAACAACCTAAAAGTCAACTAAATAAATCTCAAAACATAAAACAGATGATCTTAGATGTCGAAGCTATCTGTTGGTCCCAGAAGGTCCAACGCACTTAAAAAATATATATTATATGCCCTATTCTGAGAAAGTATGCGACATTTAGCAAAAACCCTCCCAGAAACATCAAAAATTCCTAAGAACAGTTTTTAGAGTGTTTGGATAATACATACACGCCAAAATCTTCACATTATTATCCTATCCATGGTTAGCGTTTAGTGATTAGGGTTTTGTGATTAGGGTATAGGGTTTAGTGTTTCTGTTTACGATTTATTGTTTGTGTTTATGGTTAGTATTTAAGGATATGGTGATGGGGTGTATATTATATTGTCTTAGGCCTTTGTATTTATTGTTTAAGTTTTAATGTTAGAGTTTTTCGAACTTAGGGTTTAATTTTACAGTTGGTAAAACCCTAACGAACCAAAAATACGAAACCCTAAAATAAAATTTTATAAACGACTTAAAAGTTAACTAAATAAATCTCAAAACGTAAAACAGACGATCTAAGATGGTGAAGATATCAGTTGGTCCCAGTAAGCCCAAGGCACTCAAAAAAACATATAATATGTACCCTATTCTGAGAAAGTATGCGAAAAATAGCAAAAACCCTCCCGGAAACTTCTAAAATCTTCAAAACGGTTTTTAGACTGTTTGGATGATACAAACGGGCCAAAATCTTCACATAATTATCATTTCCATGGTTAGGGTTTTGTTATTAGGGTATTGGGTCTAGTGTTTCTGTTTACGATTTATTATTGGTGATATTTAGGGCTATTGGTGATGGTTTAGGTGTAAGTTAGGGTTAAGGTTTTTATGTTTATGGTTTTGGGAAATTAGGGTTTAATGCGACGGTTGGTAAAACCCTAACAGACTTAAAATACGAAACACTAAAATGAAATATTAAAAACAACCTAAAAGTCAACTAAATAAATCTCAAAACGTAAAACAGATAATCTTAGATGGAGAAGGCGATCTATTGGTCCCAGAAGATCCAACGCACTCAAAAAACATATATTATATGCCCTATTCTGAGAAAGTATGCGAAAGTTAACAAAAATCCTCCCGGAAACTTTAAAAGTCTTGAAAACTGTTTTCAAAGTGTTTGGATGATACAAACGCGCCAAAATCTTAACATTATTATCCTTTCTATGGTTAGGTTTTAGTGACTAGTTGATTTGTGATTAGGGTATAGGGTTTAGTGTTTCTGTTTACGATTTATTGTTAGGGTTATTTTAGGCTTATGGTGATGGATTAGGTCTAAGTTAGGGTTAAGGTTTTATATTTATGGTTTAGGATATAATGTTATAGATTTTAGAAAATAGGGTGTTATTCGAAGGTTGGTAACATCCTAACGGACCCAAAATACGAAACCCTAAAATAAAATATTAAAAACAACCTAAAAGTCAACTAAATAAATCTCGAAACATAAAACTGATGATCTTAGATGGCGAAGCCATCTGTTGGTCCCAGAAGGTCCAACGCACTCAAAAATATATATTATATGCCCTATTCTGAGAAAGTATGCGACATTTAGCAAAAACACTCCCGGAAACTTCAAAAACGGTTTTTAGAGTGTTTGGATGATACAAACACGCCAAAATTTTCACAATATTATCCTATCCATGGTTAGCGTTTAGTGATTAGGGTATAGGGTTTAGTGTTTCTGTTTACGATTTATTGTTTGTGTTTATGGTTAGTATTTAGGGATATGGTGATGGATTAGGTGTAGATTATATTGGCTTAGGCTTTTGTATTTATTGTTTAAGTTTTAATGTTAGAGTTTTTCGAACTTAGGGTTTAATTTTACAGTTGGTAAAACCCTAACGAACCCAAAATACGAAACCCTAAAATAAAATTTTATACATGACTTAAAAATTAACTAAATAAATCTCAAAACGTAAAACAGACGATCTAAGATGGTGAAGATATCAGTTGGTCCCAGTAAGCCCAAGGCACACAAAAAAACATATAATATGTACCCTATTCTGAGAAAGTATGCGAAAAATAGCAAAAACCCTCCCGGAAACTTCTAAAATCTTCAAAACGGTTTTTAGAGTGTTTGGATGATACAAACGGGCCAAAATCTTCACATTATTATCATTTCCATGGTTAGGGTTTTGTTATTAGGGTATTGGGTTTAGTGTTTCTGTTTACGATTTATTATTGGTGATATTTAGGGCTATTGGTGATGGTTTAGGTGTAAGTTAGGGTTAAGGTTTTTATGTTTATGGTTTTGGGAAATTAGGGTTTAATGCGACGGTTGGTAAAACCCTAACAGACTTAAAATACGAAACACTAAAATGAAATATTTAAAACAACCTAAAAGTCAACTAAATAAATCTCAAAACGTAAAACAGATAATCTTAGATGGCGAAGGCGATCTATTGGTCCCAGAAGATCCAACGCACTCAAAAAACATATATTATATGCCCTATTCTGAGAAAGTATGCGAAAGTTAACAAAAATCCTCCCGGAAACTTTAAAAGTCTTGAAAACTGTTTTCAGAGTGTTTGGATGATACAAACGCGCCAAAATCTTAACATTATTATCCTTTCTATGGTTAGGTTTTAGTGACTAGTTGATTTGTGATTAGGGTATAGGGTTTAGTGTTTCTGTTTACGATTTATTGTTAGGGTTATTTTAGGCTTATGGTGATGGATTAAGTCTAAGTTAGGGTTAAGGTTTTATATTTATGGTTTAGGATATAATGTTATAGATTTTAGAAAATAGGGTGTAATGCGAAGGTTGGTAACATCCTAACGGACCCAAAATACGAAACCCTAAAATAAAATATTAAAAACAAACTAAAAGTCAACTAAATAAATCTCGAAACATAAAACTGATGATCCTAGATGGCGAAGCCATCTGTTGGTCCCAGAAGGTCCAACGCACTCAAAAATATATATTATATGCCCTATTCTGAGAAAGTATGCGACATTTAGCAAAAACACTCCCGGAAACTTGAAAAACGGTTTTTAGAGTGTTTGGATGATACAAACACGCCAAAATTTTCACAATATTATCCTATCCATGGTTAGCGTTTAGTGATTAGGGTATAGGGTTTAGTGTTTCTGTTTACGATTTATTGTTTGTGTTTATGGTTTGTATTTAGGGATATGGTGATGGATTAGGTGTAGATTATATTGGCTTAGGCTTTTGTATTTATTGTTTAAGTTTTAATGTTAGAGTTTTTCGAACTTAGGGTTTAATTTTACAGTTGGTAAAACCCTAACGAACCCAAAATACGAAACCCTAAAATAAAATTTTATAAATGACTTAAAAATTAACTAAATAAATCTCAAAACGTAAAACAGACGATCTAATATGGCGAAGATATCAGTTGTTCCCAGTAAGCCCAAGGCACTCAAAAAAACATATAATATGTACCCTATTTTGAGAAAGTATGCGAAAAATAGCAAAAACCCTCCCGGAAACTTCTAAAATCTTCAAAACGGGTTTTAGAGTGTTTGGATGATACAAACGCGCCAAAATCTTCACATTATTATCATTACCATGGTTAGGGTTTTGTTATTAGGGTATTGGGTTTAGTGTTTCTGTTTACGATTTATTGTTGGTGTTATTTAGAGCTATTGGTGATGGATTAGGTGTAAGTTAGGCTTAAGGTTTTTATGTTTATGGTTTAGGGTATAATGTTAGAGATTTTAGAAATTAGGGTTTAATGCGACGGTTGGTAAAACCCTAACGGACCCAAAATACGAAACACTAAAATAAAATATTAAAAACAACCTAAAAGTCAACTAAATAAATCTTAAAACGTAAAACAGATAATCTTAGATGGCGAAGGCGATCTATTGGTCCCAGAAGGCCCAACGCACTCAAAAAACATATATTATATTCCCTATTCTGAGAAAGTATGCGAAAGTTAGCAAAAACCCTCCCGGAAACTTTAAAAGTCTTGAAAACTTTTTTCAGAGTGTTTGGATGATACAAACGCGCCATAATCTTCACATTATTATCCTTTCTATGGTTAGGTTTTAGTGACTAGGGATTTGAGATTAGGGTATAGGGTTTAGTGTTTCTTGTTACGATTTATTGTTAGGGTTATTATAGGCTTATGGTGATGGATTAGGTCTAAGTTAGGGTTAAGGTTGTGTGTTTATGGTTTAGGATATATTGTTAGAGATTTTAGAAATTAAGGTTTAATGCGACGGTTGGTAATATCCTAACGGACCCAAAATACGGAACCCTAAAATAAAATATTAAAAACAACCTAAAAGTCAACTAAATAAATCTCAAAAGATGAAACAGATGATCTTAGATGGCGAAGCCATCTGTTGGTCCCAGAAGGTCCAACGCACTTAAAAAATATATTATATGCCCTATTCTGAGAAAGTATGCGACATTTAGCAAAAACCCTCCCGGAAACTTCAAATATTCCTAAAAACGGTTTTTGGAGTGTTTGGAGAATACAAACACGCCAAAATCTTCACATTATTATCCGATCCATGGTTAGCGTTTAGTGATTAGGGTTTTGTGATTATGGTATAGGTTTAGTGTTTCTGTTTACGATTTATTGTTTGTATTTATGGTTAGTATTTAGGGCATATGGTGATGGATTAGGTGTAGATTATATTGGCTTAGGCTTTTGTATTTATTGTTTAAGGTTTAATGTTAAAGGTTTTCGAAATTAGGATTTAATTTTACAGTTGGTAAAACCCTAACGAACTCAAAATACGAAACCCTAAAATAAAATTTTATAAACGACTTAAAAGTTAACTAAATAAATCTCAGAACGTAAAACAGACAATCTAAGATGGCGAAGATATCAGTTGGTCCCAGTAAGCCCAATGCACTCAAAAAAACATATAATATGTACCCTTTTCTGAGAAAGTATGCGAAAAATAGCGAAAACCCTCCCGGAAACTTCTAAAATCTTCAAAACGGTTTCTAGAGTGTTTGGATGATACAAACGCGCCAAATTCTTCACATTATTATCATTTCCATGGTTAGGGTTTTGTTATTAGGGTATTGGGTTTAGTGTTTCTGTTTACGAATTATTATTTGTGTTATTTAGGGCTATTGGTGATGGTTTAGGTGTAAGTTAGGGTTATGGTTTTTATGTTTATGGTTTAGGGAAATTAGGGTTTAGCGCGACGGTTGGTAAAACCCTAATGGACCCAAAATACGAAACACTAAAATAAAATATTAAAAACAACCTAAAAGTCAACTAAATAAATTAAAACGTAAAACAGATAATCTTAGATGGCGAAGGCGATCTATTGGTCCCAGAAGGTCCAACGCACTCAAAATACATATATTATATGCCCTATTCTGAGAAAGTATGCGAAAGTTAACAAAAATCCTCCCGGAAACTTTAAAAGTCTTGAAAACTGTTTTCAGAGTGTTAGCATGATACAAACGCGCCAAAATCTTCACATTATTATCCTTTCTATGGTTAGGTTTTAGTGACTAGGGATTTGTGATTCGTGTATAGGGTTTAGTGTTTCTGGTTACGATTTATTGTTAGGGTTATTTTGGGCTTATGGTGATAGATTAGGTCTAAGTTAGGGTTAAGGTTTTGTGTTTATGGTTTAGGATATAATGTTAGAGATTTTAGAAATTAGGGTTTAATGCGACGGTTGGTAATATCCTAACGGACCCAAAATACGGAACCCTAAAATAAAATATTAAAAACAACCTAAAAGTCAACTAAATAAATCTCAAAACATAAAACAGATGATCTTAGATGGCGAAGCTATCTGTTGGTCCCAGAAGGTCCAACGCACTTAAAAAATATATATTATATGCCCTATTCTGAGAAAGTATGCGACATTTAGCAAAAACCCTCCCAGAAACTTCAAAAATTCCTAAAAACAGTTTTTAGAGTGTTTGGATAATACATACATGCCAAAATCTTCACATTATTATCCTATCCATGGTTAGCGTTTAGTGATTAGGGTTTTGTGATTAGGGTATAGGGTTTAGTGTTTCTGTTTACGATTTATTGTTTGTGTTTATGGTTAGTATTTAGGGATATGGTGATGGGGTGTATATTATATTGTCTTAGGCCTTTGTATTTATTGTTTAAGTTTTAATGTTAGAGTTTTTCGAACTTAGGGTTTAATTTTACAGTTGGTAAAACCCTAACGAACCAAAAATTCGAAACCCTAAAATAAAATTTTATAAACGACTTAAAAGTTAACTAAATAAATCTCAAAACGTAAAACAGACGATCTAAGATGGTGAAGATATCAGTTGGTCCCAGTAAGCCCAAGGCACTCAAAAAAACATATAATATGTACCCTATTCTGAGAAAGTATGCGAAAAATAGCAAAAACCCTCCCGGAAACTTCTAAAATCTTCAAAACGGTTTTTAGAGTGTTTGGATGATACAAACGGGCCAAAATTTTCACATTATTATCATTTCCATGGTTAGGGTTTTGTTATTAGGGTATTGGGTTTAGTGTTTCTGTTTACGATTTATTATTGGTGATATTTAGGGCTATTGGTGATGGTTTAGGTGTAAGTTAGGGTTAAGGTTTTTATGTTTATGGTTTTGGGAAATTAGGGTTTAATGCGACGGTTGGTAAAACCCTAACAGACTTAAAATACGAAACACTAAAATGAAATATTAAAAACAACCTAAAAGTCAACTAAATAAATCTCAAAACGTAAAACAGATAATCTTAGATGGCGAAGGCGATCTATTGGTCCCAGAAGATCCAACGCACTCAAAAAACATATATTATATGCCCTATTCTGAGAAAGTATGCGAAAGTTAACAAAAATCCTCCCGGAAACTTTAAAAGTCTTGAAAACTGTTTTCAGAGTGTTTGGATGATACAAACGCGCCAAAATCTTAACATTATTATCCTTTCTATGGTTAGGTTTTAGTGACTAGTTGATTTGTGATTAGGGTATAGGGTTTAGTGTTTCTGTTTACAATTTATTGTTAGGGTTATTTTAGGCTTATGGTGATGGATTAGGTCTAAGTTAGGGTTAAGGTTTTATATTTATGGTTTAGGATATAATGTTATAGATTTTAGAAAATAGGGTGTTATTCGAAGGTTGGTAACATCCTAACGGACCCAAAATACGAAACCCTAAAATAAAATATTAAAAACAACCTAAAAGTTAACTAAATAAATCTCGAAACATAAAACTGATGATCTTAGATGGCGAAGCCATCTGTTGGTCCCAGAAGGTCCAACGCACTCAAAAATATATATTATATGCCCTATTCTGAGAAAGTATGCGACATTTAGCAAAAACACTCCCGGAAACTTCAAAAACGGTTTTTAGAGTGTTTGGATGATACAAACACGCCAAAATTTTCACAATATTATCCTATCCATGGTTAGCGTTTAGTGATTAGGGTATAGGGTTTAGTGTTTCTGTTTACGATTTATTGTTTGTGTTTATGGTTAGTATTTAGGGATATGGTGATGGATTAGGTGTAGATTATATTAGCTTAGGCTTTTGTATTTATTGTTTAAGTTTTAAAGTTAGAGTTTTTCGAACTTAGGGTTTAATTTTACAGTTGGTAAAACCCTAACAAACCCAAAATACGAAACCCTAAAATAAAATTTTATAAATGACTTAAAAATTAACTAAATAAATCTCAAAACGTAAAACAGACGATCTAATATGGCGAAGATATCAGTTGGTCCCAGTAAGCCCAAGGCACTCAAAAAAACATATAATATGTACCCTATTCTGAGAAAGTATGCGAAAAATAGCAAAAACCCTCCCGGAAACTTCTAAAATCTTCAAAACGGTTTTTAGAGTGTTTGGATGATACAAACGCGCCAAAATCTTCACATTATTATCATTACCATGGTTAGGGTTTTGTTATTAGGGTATTGGGTTTAGTGTTTCTGTTTACGATTTATTGTTGGTGTTATTTAGAGCTATTGGTGATGGATTACGTGTAAGTTAGGCTTAAGGTTTTTATGTTTATGGTTTAGGGTATAATGTTAGAGATTTTAGAAATTAGGGTTTAATGCGACGGTTGGTAAAACCCTAACGGACCCAAAATACGAAACACTAAAATAAAATATTAAAAACAACCTAAAAGTCAACTAAATAAATCTTAAAACGTAAAACAGATAATCTTAGATGGCGAAGGCGATCTATTGTTCCAAGAAGGTCCAACGCACTCAAAAAACATATATTATATTCCCTATTCTGAGAAAGTATGCGAAAGTTAGCAAAAACCCTCCCGGAAACTTTAAAAGTGTTGAAAACTTTTTTCAGAGTGTTTGGATGATACAAACGCGCCATAATCTTCACATTATTATCCTTTCTATGGTTAGGTTTTACTGACTAGGGATTTGAGATTAGGGTATAGGGTTTAGTGTTTCTGGTTACGATTTATTGTTAGGGTTATTATAGGCTTATGGTGATGGATTAGGTCTAAGTTAGGGTTAAGGTTGTGTGTTTATGGTTTAGGATATATTGTTAGAGATTTTAGAAATTAGGGTTTAATGCGACGGTTGGTAATATCCTAACGGACCCAAAATACGGAACCCTAAAATAAAATATTAAAAACAACCTAAAAGTCAACTAAATAAATCTCAAAACATAAAACATATTATCTTAGATGGCGAAGCCATCTGTTAGTCCCAGAAGGTCCAATGCACTCAAAAATATATATATTATATGCCCTATTCTGAGAAAGTATGCGACATTTAGCAAAAACCCTCCTGGAAACTTCAAAAATCCTAAAAACGGTTTTTAGAGTGTTTGGATGATACAAACACGCCAAAATTTTCACATTATTATCCTATCCATGGTTAGCGTTTAGTGATTAGGGTTTTGTGATTAGGGTATAGGGTTTAGTGTTTCTGTTTACGATTTATTGTTTGTGTTTATGGTTAGTATTTAGGGATATGGTGATGGATTAGGTGTAGATTATATTGGCTTAGGCTTTTGTATTTATTGTTTAAGTTTTAATGTTAGAGTTTTTCGAACTTAGGGTTTAATTTTACAGTTGGTAAAACCCTAACGAACCCAAAATACGAAACCCTAAAATAAAATTTTATAAATGACTTAAAAATTAACTAAATAAATCTCAAAACGTAAAACAGACGATCTAAGATGGCGAAGATATCAGTTGGTCCCTGTAAGCCCAAGGCACTCAAAAAAACATATAATATGTACCCTATTCTGAGAAAGTATGCGAAAAATAGCAAAAACCCTCCCAGAAACTTCTAAAATCTTCAAAAAGGTTTTTAGAGTGTTTGGATGATACAAACGCGCCAAAATCTTCACATTATTATCATTTCCATGGTTAGGGTTTTGTTATTAGGGTATTGGGTTTAGTGTTTCTATTTACGATTTATTATTGGTGTTATTTAGAGCTATTGGTGATGGATTAGGTGTAAGTTAGGCTTAAGGTTTTTATGTTTATGGTTTAGGGTATAATGTTAGAGATTTTTGCGACGGTTGGTAAAACCCTAACGGACCCAAAATACGAAACACTAAAATAAAATATTAAAAACAACCTAAAAGTCAACTAAATAAATCCCAAAACGTAAAACAGATAATCTTAGATGGCGAAGGCGATCTATTGGTCCCAGAAGGCCCAACGCACTCAAAAAAAATATATTATATGCCCTATTCTGAGAAAGTATGCGAAAGTTAGCAAAAACGCTCCCGGAAACTTTAAAAGTCTTGAAAACTTTTTTCAGAGTGTTTGGATGATACAAACGCGCCATAATCTTCGCATTATTATCCTTTCTATGGTTAGGTTTTAGTGACTAGGGATTTGAGATTAGGGTATAGGGTTTAGTGTTTCTACGATTTATTGTTTGGATAATTTTGGGCTTATGGTGATGGATTAGGTCTAAGTTAGGGTTAAGGTTTTGTGTTTATGGTTTAGGATATATCGTTAGAGATTTTAGAAATTAGGGTTTAATGCGACGGTTGGTAATATCCTAACGGACCCAAAATACGGAACCCTAAAATAAAATATTAAAAACAAACTAAAAGTCAACTAAATAAATCTCAAAACATAAAACATATTATCTTAGATGGCGAAGCCATCTGTTAGTTCCAGAAGGTCCAACGCACTCAAAAATATATATTATATACCCTATTCTGAGAAAGTATGCGACATTTAGCAAAAACCCTCCCGGAAACTTCGAAAATCCTAAAAACGGTTTTTAGAGTATTTGGATGATACAAACACGACAAAATTTTCACATTATTATCCTATCCATGGTTAGCGTTTAGTGATTAGGGTTTTCTGATTAGGGTATAGGGTTTAGTGTTTCTGTTTACGATTTATTGTTTGTGTTTATGGTTAGTATTTAGGGATATGGTGATGGATTAGGTGTAGATTATATTGGCTTAGGCTTTTGTATTTATTGTTTAAGTTTTAATGTTAGAGTTTTTCAAACTTAGGGTTTAATTTTACAGTTGGTAAAACCCTAACGAACCCAAAATACGAAACCCAAATAAAATTTTATAAATGACTTAAAAATTAACTAAATAAATCTCAAAACATAAAACAGATACCAGTTGGTCCCAGTATGCCCAAGGCACTCAAAAAAACATATAATATGTACCCTATTCTGAGAAAGTATGCGAAAAATAGCAAAAACCCTCCCGGAAACTTCTAAAATCTTCCAAACGGTTTTTAGAGTGTTTGGATGATACAAACGCGCCAAAATCTTCACATTATTATCATTTCCATGGTTAGGGTATTGGGTTTAGTGTTTCTGTTTACGATTTATTATTGGTGTTATTTAGAGCTATTGGTGATGGATTAGGTGTAAGTTAGGCTTAAGGTTTTTATGTTTATGGTTTAGGGTATAATGTTAGAGATTTTTGCGACGGTTGGTAAAACCCTAACGGACCCAAAATACGAAACACTAAAATAAAATATTAAAAACAACCTAAAAGTCAACTAAATAAATTCCAAAACGTAAAACAGATAATCTTAGATGGCGAAGGCGATCTTTTGGTCCCAGAAGGCCCAACGCACTCAAAAAACATATATTATATGCCCTATTCTGAGAAAGTATGCGAAAGTTAGCAAAAACCCTCCCGGAAACTTTAAAAGTCTTGAAAACTTTTTTCAGAGTGTTTGGATGATACAAACGCGCCATAATCTTCGCATTATTATCCTTTCTATGGTTAGGTTTTAGTGACTAGGGATTTGAGATTAGGGTATAGGGTTTAGTGTTTCTGGTTACGATTTATTGTTTGGATAATTTTGGGCTTATGGTGATGGATTAGGTCTAAGTTAGGGTTAAGGTTTTGTGTTTATGGTTTAGGATATATCGTTAGAGATTTTAGAAATTAGGGTTTAATGCGACGGTTGGTAATATCCTAACGGACCCAAAATACGGAACCCTAAAATAAAATATTAAAAACAAACTAAAAGTCAACTAAATAAATCTCAAAACATAAAACATATTATCTTAGATGGCGAAGCCATCTGTTAGTTCCAGAAGGTCCAACGCACTCAAAAATATATATTATATGCCCTATTCTGAGAAAGTATGCGACATTTAGCAAAAACCCTCCCGGAAACTTCGAAAATCCTAAAAACGGTTTTTAGAGTGTTTGGATGATACAAACACGGCAAAATTTTCACATTATTATCCTATCCATGGTTAGCGTTTAGTGATTAGGGTTTTCTGATTAGGGTATAGGGTTTAGTGTTTCTGTTTACGATTTATTGTTTGTGTTTATGGTTAGTATTTAGGGATATGGTGATGGATTAGGTGTAGATTATATTGGCTTAGGCTTTTGTATTTATTATTTAAGTTTTAATGTTAGAGTTTTTCGAACTTTGGGTTTAATTTTACAGTTGGTAAAACCCTAACGAACCCAAAATACGAAACCCTAAATAAAATTTTATAAATGACTTAAAAATTAACTAAATAAATCTCAAAACATAAAACAGATACCAGTTGGTCCCAGTATGCCCAAGGCACTCAAAAAAACATATAATATGTACCCTATTCTGAGAAAGTATGCGAAAATAGCAAAAACCCTCCCGGAAACTTCTAAAATCTTCCAAACGGCTTTTAGAGTGTTTGGATGATACAAACGCGCCAAAATCTTCACATTATTATCATTTCCATGGTTAGGGTTTTGTTATTAGGGTATTGGGTTTAGTGTTTCTGTTTACGATTTATTATTGGTGTTATTTAGAGCTATTGGTGATGGATTAGGTGTAAGTTAAGCTTAAGGTTTTTATGTTTATGGTTTAGGGTATAATGTTAGAGATTTTTGCGACGGTTGGTAAAACCCTAACGGACCCAAAATACGAAACACTAAAATAAAATATTAAAAACAACCTAAAAGTCAACTAAATAAATCCCTAAACGTAAAACAGATAATCTTAGATGGCGAAGGCGATCTATTGGTCCCAGAAGGTCCAACGCACTCAAAAAACATATATTATATGCCCTATTCTGAGAAAGTATGCGAAAGTTAGCAAAAACCCTCCCGGAAACTTTAAAAGTCTTGAAAACTTTTTTCAGAGTGTTTGGATGATACAAACACGCCATAATCTTCACATTATTATCCTTTCTATGGTTAGGTTTTAGTGACTAGGGATTTGAGATTAGGGTATAGGGTTTAGTGTTTCTGGTTACGATTTATTGTTTGGATTATTTTGGGCTTATGGTGATGGATTAGGTCTAAGTTAGGGTTAAGGTTTTGTGTTTATGGTTTAGGATATATTGTTAGAGATTTTAGAAATTAGGGTTTAATGCGACGGTTGGTAATATCCTAACGGACCCAAAATACGGAACCCTAAAATAAAATATTAAAAACAACCTAAAAGTCAACTAAATAAATCTCAAAACATAAAACAGAGATCTTAGATGGCGAAGCCATCTGTTGGTCACAGAAGGTCCAACGCACTCAAAAAATATATATTATATGCCCTATACTGAGAAAGTATGCGACATTTAGCAAAAACCCTCCCGGAAACTTTAAAAATCCTAAAAACGGTTTTTAGAGTGTTCGGATGATACAAACACGCCAAAATCTTCACATTATTATCCGATCCATGGTTAGCGTTTAGTGATTAGGGTTTTGTGATTAGGGTATAGGGTTGTTTTTCTGTTTACGATTTATTGTTTGTGTTTGTGGTTAGTATTTAGGGATATGGTGATGGATTAGGTGTAGATTATATTGGCTTAGGCTTTTGTATTTATTGTTTAAGTTTTAATGTTAGAGTTTTTCTAACTTAGGGTTTAATTTTACAGTTGGTAAAACCCTAACGAACCCAAAATACGAAACCCTAAAATAAATTTTTATAAATGACTTAAAAATTAACTAAATAAATCTCAAAATGTAAAACAGACGATCTAAGATGGCGAAGATATCAGTTGGTCCCAGTAAGCCCAAGGCACTCCAAAAAAACATATAATATGTACCCTATTCTGAGAAAGTATGCGAAAAATAGCAAAAATCCTCCCGGAAACTTCTAAAATCTTCAAAACGGTTTTTAGAGTGTTTGGATGATACAAACGTGCCAAAATCTTCACATTATTATCATTTCCATGGTTAGGATTTTGTTATTAGGGTATTGGTGATGGTTTAGGTGTAAGTTGGGGTTAAGGTTTTTATGTTTATGATTTTGGGAAATTAGGGTTTAATGCGACGGTTGGTAAATCCCTAACGGACCCAAAATACGAAACACTAAAATAAAATATTAAAAACAACCTAAAAGTCAACTAAATAAATCTCAAAACATAAAACAGATAATCTTAGATGGCGAAGGCGATCTATTGGTCCCAGAAGGTCCAACGCACTCAAAAAACATATATTATATGCCCTATTTAGAGAAAGTATGCGAAAGTTAACAAAAATCCTCCCGGAAACTTTAAAAGTCTTGAAAACTATTTTCAGAGTGTTTGGATGATACAAACGCGCCAAAATCTTCACATTATTATCCTTTCTATGGTTAGGTTTTAGTGACTAGGGATTTGTGATTAGGGTATAGGGTTTAGTGTTTCTGGTTACGATTTATTGTTAGGGTTATTTTAGGCTTATGGTGATGGATTAGGTCTAAGTTAGGGTTAAGGTTTTGTGTTTATGGTTTAGGATATAATGTTAAAGATTTTAAAATTAGGGTTTAATGCGAAGGTTGGTAATATCTAACGGACCCAAAATACGAAACCCTAAAATAAAATATTAAAAACAACCTAAAAGTCAACTAAATAAATCTCAAAACATAAAACTGATGATCTTAGATGGCAAAGCCATCTGTTGGTCCCAGAAGGTCCAACGCACTCAAAAATATATATTATATGCCCTATTCTGAGAAAGTATTCGACATTTAGCAAAAACCCTCCCGGAAACTTCAAAAACGGTTTTTAGAGTGTTTGGATGATACAAACATGCCAAAATTTTCACAATATTATCCTATCCATGGTTAGCGTTTAGTGATTAGGGTTTTGTGATTAGGGTATATGGTTTAGTGTTTCTGTTTACGATTTATTGTTTGTGTTTATGGTTAGTATTTAGGGATATGGTGATGGATTAGGTGTAGATTATATTGGCTTAGGCTTTTGTATTTATTGTTTAAGTTTTAATGTTAGAGTTTTTCGAACTTAGGGTTTAATTTTACAGTTGGTAAAACCCTAACGAACCCAAAATACGAAACCCTAAAATAAATTTTTATAAATGACTTAAAAATTAACTAAATAAATCTCAAAACGTAAAACAGACTATCTAAGATGGCGAAGATATCAGTTGGTCCCAGTAAGCCCAAGGCACTCAAAAAAAACATATAATATGTACCCTATTCTGAGAAAGTATGCGAAAAATAGCAAAAACCCTCCCGGAAACTTCTAAAATCTTCAAAACGGTTTATAGAGTGTTTGGATGATACAAACGCGCCAAAATCTTCACATTATTATCATTTCCATGGTTAGGGTTTTGTTATTAGGGTATTGGGTTTAGTGTTTCTGTTTACGATTTATTATTGGTGTTATTTAGAGCTATTGGTGATGGATTAGGTGTAAGTTAGGCTTAAGGTTTTTATGTTTATGGTTTAGGGTATATTGTTAGAGAATTTAGAAATTAGGGTTTAATGCAACGGTTGGTAAAACCCTAACGGACCCAAAATACGAAACACTAAAATAAAATATTAAAAACAACCTAAAAGTCAACTAAATAAATCTCAAAACGTAAAACATATAATCTTAGATGGCGAAGGCGATCTATTGGTCCCAGAAGGCCCAACACACTCAAAAAACATATATTATATGCCCTATTCTGAGAAAGTATGCGAAAGTTAGCAAAAACCCTCCCGGAAACTTTAAAAGTCTTGAAATCTATTTTCAGAGTGTTTGGATGATACAAACGCGCCATAATCTTCACATTATTATCCTTTCTATGGTTAGGTTTTAATGACTAGGGATTTGAGATTAGGGTATAGGGTTTAGTTTTCTGGTTACGATTTATTGTTAGGATTATTTTGGGCTTATGGTGATGGATTAGGTCTAAGTTAGGGTTAAGGTTTTGTGTTTATGGTTTAGGATATAATGTTAGAGATTTTAGAAATTAGGAATTAATGCGACGGTTGGTAATATCCTAACGGACCCAAAATACGGAACCCTTAAATAAAATATTAAAAACAACCTAAAAGTCAACTAAATAAATCTCAAAACATAAAACAGAGATCTTAGATGGCGAAGCCAGCTGTTGGTCACAGAAGGTCCAACGCACTCAAAAAATATATATTATATGCCCTATACTGAGAAAGTATGCGACATTTAGCAAAAACCCTCCCGGAAACTTTAAAAATCCTAAAAACGGTTTTTAGAGTGTTCGGATGATACAAACACGCCAAAATCTTCACATTATTATCCGATCCATGGTTAGCGTTTAGTGATTAGGGTTTTGTGATTATGGTATAGGGTTGTTTTTCTGTTTACGATTTATTGTTTGTGTTTATGGTTAGTATTTAGGGCATATGGTGATGGATTAGGTGTAGATTATATTGGATTAGGCTTTTGTATTTATTGTTTAAGGTTTAATGTTAAAGGTTTTCGAAATTAGGGTTTAATTTTACAATTGGTAAAACCCTAACGAACCCAAAATACGAAACCCTAAAATAAAATTTTATAAACAACTTAAAAGTTAACTAAATAAATCTCAAAACGTAAAACATATGATATATGATGGCAAAGATATCAGTTGGTCCCAGTAAGCCCAAGGAACTAAAAAAACATATAATATGTACCCTATTCTGAGAGTGTATGCGAAAAATAGCAAATACCCTCCCGGAAACTTCTAAAATCTTGGATGTTTATAAGTAGAGGAGTGATTCTATAATATATGGATTGCTCACAAAGTATTCAAACCAACTGTAATGAAGGCTTGGAGTGTTTATGTGGAAGGATCGCCTATGTATCAAGTGGTGTCAAAGCTTAAAGAAGTCAAGAAGGAGCTAAAGATATTTAACCGAAAGTTCTTTGGACATACAAATCAAGATAAAGAGAGAGTGAAGAAAGAATTTAATGAACTACAATCCAAAAGCTTGAATGGCGATTTAAGTCAACTAGAAAAGGAAAAAGAGGTCATGGAACAACTCAGAAACATCTTGGAGAACGAGCAAGAATTTTTAAAACATAAATCCAGAATTCAATGGGATAAAGAGAGTGATGTGGGATCTAGATTTTATCATCAATATATTAAAGAAAAATCAGTTAGAAACCGAGTTTCATCACTTATGATGGAGGATGGAGTAATATCAGAAAATGAAGAGAAGATAAAGGAAGGGTTTGTTGAGTATTACAAAAAATTCTTAGGAGAACAAATGGATCCAGTGGAAGAAATTTCAGTGGAGGGTTTGAAAAGACTACTCAACAAAGAGATCGATGGAAGAGAAGCTATGAATATGATAGAGGAAGTACAAAACAAGGAGATAAAAGAAGCTATATTTTCAATTGATGATAATAAAGCTCCTGGGCCTAATGGATTCACTAGTGCTTTCTATAAGGCAGCTTGGGACACTGTAGGAGATGATGTGTGTGTTGCAATCAAGTATGTGTTGAAGAACAAAAGGCTATTAAGACAAGTAAATTCAACTAATCTTGTGTTAATTCCTAAAGTTAAAGTACCAAGAACATTAAAACAGTTTAGGCCTATTGCTTGTTGCAATATATTATACAAAGGAATTTTAAAACTTTTGGCTAATAGAATGAAGAAGTGCCTATCAACTATTATATCATCAAATCAAGCTGCATTTGTGGGAGGAAGATGTATTTCAGACAATGTACTAGTGGCACAAAGTGTAGTGGATGGTTATGACAAAAAAGAGGTAAACCTTCTTGTACTCTCAATCTTGATTTACAGAAAGCTTATGACACAGTTAAATAGACGTTTGTGAAGAATATGTTGTTAGCTTTGGGTTTCAAGGATGTGTTTGTGGATTGGGTGGAAATGTGTATAACTACTCCATCATATTCTTTGTGTATTAATGGTGAAGTAACAGGTTATTTCAAGGGAGGTAGAGGATTGAGGCAAGCAGATCCTATTTCTCCATACCTATTTGTCATATGTATGGAAGCTTTTTCAGCAATCATGAAGCAAGTAGCAAGTCAAAAGAGCTTTGTTTTTCACCCTCAATGTGAAAGGTTAAAGCTTAACCACCTAATATTTGCTGATGATTGTTTGCTATTTTTTGGAGGAGATATTAACTCGGCCAGGAGACTTAAAAAGGGGTTATGTATTTTTTCTAGACTTTCTGGTCTTCAATTGAGTCCAGAAAAGAGTGAAATATATTTCCTAGGATTGACAAATCAGATTAAGAAAGACATTTGTAAAATCTTGAATGTGAAAGAAGGGAAACTGCCTGTGAGATACTTGGGGACACCTCTTACTCCAAGTAAACCAAAGGCAGGTGATTGGGAAGTTTTGGTGGACAAAATATGTAGTTCAATGGAGGGATGGATGCATAAACATCTTACATATGCTGGGAAAGCTCACCTTATCAAGAGTGTTCTCCAAAGCAAAGTGAGATATTGGTGTAATAGTATGTTTTTGCCAGCCAAAGTTGTTCACATAATAGAGAGTAAAATGTCAACATTTCTTTGGAAAGGTAATTCAGATTCACCTAATGGAGCTAAAGTTGCTTGGAATAAAGTGTGTAGGCCTAAAGAAGAGGGAGGACTTGGTATACCTAGTTTGAAAATTATCAATCAAACTTGTATTCTAAAGTCTTTTTGGAGAATGTACGGAATGGAAGACAATGTGTGGTCCCAATGGGTAAGAGCTAATTGGAGTAGAGGTAAATGTATTTGGGGGATAAAATATAATCCTCATATGCCTTGGGTATGGAGATGTATGTTAAAATTCAGAAATTTAGCTTACAAATTCATAGTTCATCATGTGAAGGATGGTAATGGAACCTATTTTGCTGAAGATAGATGGTTAAATAATTTGAGTATCAATGAACTCTTCCCAAATCAGATTAGGGAGAGGAATTTGATAAAAAAAATTTACATCTTACTTTGGTAATGGTAGGTGGAGAATCCCAGCAGGTTATGGAGAGATAAGGGGACAATTAAATGAGGTGATTTTGAGTACAGGAAGGGACGAAATTTGCTCACAATGATGGATATTGAAGATGAAAACCCTAGTGTAGAATGGGCTGATCTAGTGTGGCACAAGAAGGTAACTCCTAAGCTTAGAATTATAACTTGGTTGATTTGCCTAAATAGATTAGCTAAGATTGATAGATTGGTAAAATGGGGAATGAATATTTCAGAATTATGTGGTTTGTGTGGAAAGGAGAAAGAGTGTAGAGAACATCTCTTTGTGAAGTGTGAGTTAGCTAAATCTATATGGAAAGAGTGGTGTAAACTGAATGAGTGTAATGTGCTTTGCTTAGAATGGATAGAAATGCTGAATTGGATGATAGAAAGAGCAAAGAGCCATACATTCAAATATGTGGTGATTATACTTAGCTTTCATAGTTATTTATATATACTATGGATAGCTAGGAATGAAAGTGTGTTTGAAGGCAGAAATTCAGCTATGAAAAGGTTATCAAAGATATTAAGATGATGTAAAAAACAGGTTATAGCACAAACAGAAGCTACACAACAAGACAGAGAACAAAAAGCTAATAAAAAATTGGGATTTGAAAGTGAAGTTAGAAGAAAGTAGAGTTGTAGTGTGATTGTAATTCCTTGTATAATGTTTTTTTAGTAGACTAGAAGGTAGAAACTTTATTTCAAGTTAGTCTTCGTGTAATAGTTGTATAGGGAGAAATCTTGGCTACTACGGTAGAAGGTAAACATTCCTTTAGCTTGTATTTTCAATGAGTTTGAATAAAAGTAATTTTAACGAGCTAAAAAACTTCTAAAATCTTCAAAATGGTTATTAGAGTGTTTGGATGATACAAAAGCGCCAAAATCTTCACATTATTATCATTTCCATGGTTAGGGTTTTTTATTAGGGTATTGGGTTTAGTGTTTCTGTTTACGATTTATTATTGGTGTTATTTAGAGCTATTGGTGATGGATTAGGTGTAAGTTAGGGTAAATGTTTTTATGTTTATGGTTTAGGGTATAATGTTAGAGATTTTAGAAATTAGGGTTTAATGCGACGGTTGGTAAAACCCTAACAGACCCAAAATACGAAACACTAAAATAAAATATTAAAAACAACCTAAAAGTCAACCAAATAAATCTCAAAACGTAAAACAGATGATCTTAGATGGCCAAGGCGATCTGTTGGTCCCAGAAGGTCCAACGCACTCAAAAAACATATATTATATGCCCTATTCTGAGAAAGTATTCGACAGTTAGCAAAAACCCACCCGGAAACTTCAAAATCCTAAAACGGTTTTTAGAGTGTTTGGATGATACAAACGAGCCAAAATCTTCACATTATTATCCTATCTATGGTTAGCGTTTAGTGATTAGGGTATAGGGTTTAGTGTTTCTGTTTACGATTTATTGTTAGTGTTTATGGTTAGTATTTAGGGCATATGGTGATGGATTAGGTGTAGATTATATTGGCTTAGGCTTTTGTATTTATTGTTTAAGGTTTAATGTTAGAGGTTTTCGAAATTAGGGTTTAATTTTACAGTTGGTAAAACCCTAACGAACCCAAAATACGAAACCCTAAAATAAAATTTTATGAACGACTTAAAAGTTAACTAAATAAATCTCAAAACGTAAAAAAGAAGATCTAAGATGGCGAAGATATCAGTTGGTCCCAGTAAGCCCAAGGCACTCAAAAAAACATATAATATGTACACTATTCTGAGAAAGTATGCGAAAAATAGCAAAAACTCTCATGGAAACTTCTAAAATCTTCAAAATGGTTTTTAGAGTGTTTGGATGATACAAACGCGCCAAAATCTTCACATTATTATATTTCCATGGTTAGGGTTTTGTTATTAGGGTATTGGGTTTAGTGTTTCTGTTTACGATTTATTATTGGTGTTATTTAGGGCTATTGGTGATGGATTAGGTGTAAGTTAGCTGTTAAGGTTTTTAAGTTTATGTTTTAGGGTAGGGTATAATGTTAGTGATTTTAGAAATTAGGGTTTAATGCGACGGTTGATAAAACCCTAACGGACCCAAAATACGAAACACTAAAATAAAATATTAAAAACAACCTAAAAGTCAACTAAATAAATCTCAAAACGTAAAACAGATAATCTTAGATGGAGAAGGCGATCTATTGGTCCCAGAAGGTGCAACGCACTTAAAAAACATATATTATATGCCCTATTCTGAGAAAGTATGCGAAAGTTAGCAAAAACCCTCCCGGAAACTTTATAAGTCTTGAAAACTGTTTTCAGAGAGTTTGGATGATACAAACGCGCCAAAATCTTCACATTACTATCCTTTCTATGGTTAGGTTTTAGTGACTAGGGATTTGTGATTAGGGTATAGGGTTTAGTGTTTCCGGTTACGATTTATTGTTAGGGTTATTTTGGGCTTATGGTGATGGATTAAGTGTAAGTAGGGTTAAGGTTTTGTGTTTATGGTTTAGGATATAATGTTAGAGATTTTAGAAATTAGGGTTTAATGCGACGGTTGGTAATATCCTAACAGACCTAAAATACGAAACCCTAAAATAAAATATTAAAATCAACCTAAAAGTACACTAAATAAATAACAAACCATAAAACAAATTATCTTAGATGGCGAAGCGATCTATTGGTCCCAGAAGGCCCAACGCACTTAAGAAAACATATATTATATGCCCAATTCTGAGAAAGTATGCGACAGTTTTTAGAGTGTTTGGATGATATAAACACGCCAAAATCTTCACATTATTATCCTATCTATGGTTAGCGTTTAGTGATTAGGGTTTTGTGATTAGGGTATAGGATTTAGTGTTTCTGTTTACGATTTATCGTTAGTGTTTATCGTTAGTATTTAGGGCATATGGTGATGGATTAGGTGTATATTATATTGGCTTAGGCTTTTGTATTTATTGTTTAAGGTTTAATGTTAGAGGTTTTCGAAATTAGGGTTTAATTTTACAGTTGGTAAAACCCTAACGAACCCAAAACACGAAACCCTAAAATAAAATTTTATAAACGACTTAAAAGTTAACTAAATAAATCTCAAAACGTAAAAAAGAAGATCTAAGATGGCGAAGATATCAGTTGGTCCCAGTAAGCCCAAGGCACTCAAAAAAACATATAATATGTACACTATTCTGAGAAAGTATGCGAAAAATAGCAAAAACTCTCCTGGAAACTTCTAAAATCTTCAAAATGGTTTTTAGAGTGATTGGATGATACAAACGCGCCAAAATCTTCACATTATTATATTTCCATGGTTAGGGTTTTGTTATTAGGGTATTGGGTTTAGTGTTTCTGTTTACGATTTATTATTGGTGTTATTTAGGGCTATTGGTGATGGATTAGGTGTAAGTTAGGGTTAAGGTTTTTAAGTTTATGTTTTAGGGTAGGGTATAATGTTAGTGATTTTAGAAATTAGGGTTTAATGCGACGGTTGATAAAACCCTAACGGACCCAAAATACGAAACACTAAAATAAAATATTAAAAACAACCTAAAAGTCAACTAAATAAATCTCAAAACGTAAAACAGATAATCTTAGATGGCGAAGGCGATCTATTGGTCCCAGAAGGTCCATCGCACTTAAAAAACATATATTATATGCCCTATTCTGAGAAAGTATGCGAAAGTTAGCAAAAACCCTCCCGGAAACTTTAAATGTCTTGAAAACTGTTTTCAGAGAGTTTGGATGATACAAACGCGCCAAAATCTTCACATTACTATCCTTTCTATGGTTAGGTTTTAGTGACTAGGGATTTGTGATTAGGGTATAGGGTTTAGTGTTTCCGGTTACGATTTATTGTTAGGGTTATTTTGGGCTTATGGTGATGGATTAAGTGTAAGTTAGGGTTAAGGTTTTGTGTTTATGGTTTAGGATATAATGTTAGAGATTTTAGAAATTAGGGTTTAATGCGACGGTTGGTAATATCCTAACAGACCTAAAATACGAAACCCTAAAATAAAATATTAAAAACAACCTAAAAGTACACTAAATAAATCTCAAACCATAAAACAAATTATCTTAGATGGCGAAGCGATCTGTTGGTCCCAGAAGGCCCAACGCACTTAAAAAAACATATATTATATGCCCAATTTTGAGAAAGTATGCGACAGTTTTTAGAGTGTTTGGATGATATAAACACGCCAAAATCTTCACATTATTATCCTATCTATGGTTAGCGTTTAGTGATTAGGGTTTTGTGATTAGGGTATAGGATTTAGTGTTTCTGTTTACGATTTATCGTTAGTGTTTATCGTTAGTATTTAGGGCATATGGTGATGGATTAGGTGTAGATTATATTGGCTTAGGCTTTTGTATTTATTGTTTAAGGTTTAATGTTAGAGGTTTTCGAAATTAGGGTTTAATTTTACAGTTGGTAAAACCCTAACGAACCCAAAATACGAAACCCTAAAATAAAATTTTATAAACGACTTAAAAGTTAACTAAATAAATCTCAAAACGTAAAAAAGAAGATCTAAGATGTCGAAGATATCAGTTGGTCCCAGTAAGCCCAAGGCACTCAAAAAAACATATAATATGTACACTATTCTGAGAAAGTATGCGAAAGTTAGTAAACACCTTCCCGGAATCATCAAAAATCTTCAAAACGGTTTTACGAGTGTTTGGATGATACAAACGCGCCAAAATCTTCACATTATTATTATTTCCATGGTTAGGGTTTTGTTATTAGGGTATAGGGTTTAGTGTTTCTGTTTACGATTTATTATTGATGTTATTTAGGGCTACTGGTGATGGATTAGGTGTAAGTTAGATGGTTTTTATGTTTATGGTTTAGGGTATAATGTTAGAGATTTTAGAAATTAGGGTTTAATGCGACGGTTGGTAAAACCCTAACGGACCCAAAATACGAAACACTAAAATAAAATATTAAAAACAACCTAAAAGTCAACTAAATAAATCTCAAAACGTAAAACTGATGATCTTAGATGGTGAAGGCAATCTGTTGGTCCCAGAAGGTCCAACGCACTCAAAAAACATATATTATATGCCCTATTCTGAGAAAGTTAGCAAAAACCCTCCCGGAAACTTTAAAAGTCTTGAAAACTGTTTTCAGAGTGTTTGGATGATACAAACGTGCCAAAATCTTCACATTACTATCCTTTCTATGGTTAGGTTTTAGTGAGTAGGGAGTTGTGATTAGGGTATATGGTTTAGTGTTTCTGGTTACGATTTATTGTTAGGGTTTTTTTAGGCTTATCGTGATGGATTAGGTCTAAGTTAGGGTTAAGGTTTTGTGTTTATGGTTTAGGATATAATGTTAGAGATTTTAGAAATTAGGGTTTAATGCGACGGTCGGTAAAACACTAACGGACCCAAAATACGAAACACTAAAATAAAATATTAAAAACAACCTAAAAGTCAACTAAATAAATCTCAAAACGTAAAACAGATTATCTTAGATGGCAAAGCGATCTGTTCGTCCCAGAAGGTCGAACGCACTCAAAAAACATATATTATATGCCCTATTCTGAGAAATTATGCGAAAGTTAGCAAAAACCCTCCCGAAAACTTTAAAAGTCTTGAAAACTGTTTTCAGAGTGTTTGGATGATACAAACGCGCCAAAATCTTCACATTACTATCCTTTCTATGGTTAGGTTTTAGTGACTAGGGATTTGTGATTAGGGTATAGGGTTTAGTGTTTCCGGTTAAGATTTATTGTTAGGGTTATTTTGGGCTTATGGTGATGGATTAAGTGTAAGTTAGGGTTAAGGTTTTGTGTTTATGGTTTAGGATATAATGTTAGAGATTTTAGAAATTAGGGTTTAATGCGACGGTTGGTAATATCCTAACAGACCTAAAATACGAAACCCTAAAATAAAATATTAAAAACAACCTAAAAGTCAACTAAATAAATCTCAAACCATAAAACAAATGATCTTAGATGGCGAAGCTATCTGTTGGTCCCAGAAGGCCCAACGCACTTAAAAAAACATATATTATATGCCCAATTCTGAGAAAGTATGCGACAGTTAGCAAAAAACCATCCCGGAAACTTCAAATATCCTAAAAACGGTTTTTAGAGTGTTTGGATGATACAAACACGCCAAAATCTTCACATTATTATCCTATCTATGGTTAGCGTTTAGTGATTAGGGTTTTGTGATTAGGGTATAGGATTTAGTGTTTCTGTTTACGATTTATCGTTAGTGTTTATCGTTAGTATTTAGGGCATATGGTGATGGATTAGGTGTAGATTATATTGGCTTAGGCTTTTGTATTTATTGTTTAAGGTTTAATGTTAGAGGTTTTCGAAATTAGGGTTTAATTTTACAGTTGGTAAAACCCTAACCAACCCAAAATACGAAACCCTAAAATAAAATTTTATAAACGACTTAAAAGTTAACTAAGTATATTTCAAAACGTATAACAGACGATCTAAGATGGTGAAGATATAAGTTGGTCCCAGTAAGCCCAAGGCACTCAAAAAAACATATAATATGTACCCTATTCTGAGAAAGTATGCGAAAGTTAGCAAACACCCTCCCAGAAACATCAAAATATTCAAAACGGTTTTCAGAGAGTTTGGATGATACAAACGCGCCAAAATCTTCATAATATTATCATTTCCATGGTTAGGGTTTTGTTATTAGGGTATAGGGTTTAGTGTTTCTGTTTACGATTTATTATTGGTGTTATTTAGGGCTATTGGTGATGGATTAGGTGTAAGTTAGATCGTTTTTATGTTTATGGTTTAGGGTATAATGTTAGAGATTTTAGAAATTAGGGTTTAATGCGACGGTTGGTAAAACCCTAATGGACCCAAAATACGAAACACTAAAATAAAATATTAAAAACAACCTAAAAGTCAACTAAATAAATCTCAAAACGTAAAACTGATGATCTTAGATGGCGAAGGCAATCTGTTGGTCCCAGAAGGTCCAACGCACTCAAAAAACATATATTATATGCCCTATTCTGAGAAAGTATGCGAAAGTTAGCAAAAACCCTCCCGAAAACTTTAAAATTCTTGAAAACTGTTTTCAGAGAGTTTGGATGATACAAACGCGCCAAAATCTTCACATTACTATCCTTTCTATGGTTAGGTTTTAGTGACTAGGGATTTGTGATTATGGTATAGGGTTTAGTGTTTCCGGTTACGATTTATTGTTAGGGTTATTTTGGGCTTATGGTGATGGATTAAGTGTAAGTTAGGGTTATGGTTTTGTGTTTATGGTTTAGGATATAATGTTAGAGATTTTAGAAATTAGGGTTTAATGCGACGGTTGGTAATATCCTAACAGACCTAAAATACGAAACCCTAAAATAAAATATTAAAAACAACCTAAAAGTCAACTAAATAAATCTCAAACCATAAAACAAATTATCTTAGATGGCGAAGCTATCTGTTGGTCCCAGAAGGCCCAACGCACTTAAAAAAACATATATTATATGCCCAATTCTGAGAAAGTATGCGACAGTTAGCAAAAAACAATCCCGAAAACTTCAAATATCCTAAAAACGGTTTTTAGAGTGCTTGGATGATACAAACACGCCAAAATCTTCACATTATTATCCTATCTCTGGTTAGCGTTTAGTGATTAGGGTATAGGATTTAGTGTTTCTGTTTACGATTTATCGTTAGTGTTTATCGTTAGTATTTAGGGCATATGGTGATGGATTAGGTGTAGATTATATTGGCTTAGGCTTTTGTATTTATTTTTTAAGGTTTAATGTTAGAGGTTTTCGAAATTAGGGTTTAATTTTACAGTTGGTAAAACCCTAACTAACCCAAAATACGAAACCCTAAAATAAAATTTTATAAACGACTTAAAAGTTAACTAAATATATTTCAAAACGTATAACAGACGATCTAAGATGGTGAAGATATAAGTTGGTCCCAGTAAGCCCAAGGCACTCAAAAAAACATATAATATGTACCCTATTCTGAGAAAGTATGCGAAAGTTAGCAAACACCCTCCCGGAAATATCAAAATCTTCAAAACGGTTTTCAGAGAGTTTGGATGATACAAACGCGCCAAAATCTTCATAATATTATCATTTCCATGGTTAGGGTTTTGTTATTAGGGTATAGGGTTTAGTGTTTCTGTTTACGATTTATTATTGGTGTTATTTAGGGCTATTGGTGATGGATTAGGTGTAAGTTAGATCGTTTTTATGTTTATGGTTTAGGGTATAATGTTAGAGATTTTAGAAATTTGGGTTTAATGCGACTGTTGGTAAAACCCTAACGGACCCAAAATACGAAACACTAAAATAAAATATTAAAAACAACCTAAAAGTCAACTAAATAAATCTCAAAACGTAAAACTGATGATCTTAGATGGCGAAGGCAATCTGTTGGTCCCAGAAGGTCCAACGCACTCAAAAAACATATATTATATGCCCTATTCTGAGAAAGTATGCGAAAGTTAGCATAAACCCTCCCGGAAACTTTAAAAGTCTTGAAAACTGTTTTCAGAGAGTTTGGATGATACAAACGCGCCAAAATCTTCACATTACTATCCTTTCTATGGTTAGGTTTTAGTGACTAGGGATTTGTGATTAGGGTATAGGGTTTAGTGTTTCCGGTTACGATTTATTGTTAGGGTTATTTTGGGCTTATGGTGATGGATTAAGTGTAAGTTAGGGTTAAGGTTTTGTGTTTATGGTTTAGGATATAATGTTAGAGATTTTAGAAATTAGGGTTTAATGCGACGGTTGGTAATATCCTAACAGACCTAAAATACGAAACCCTAAAATAAAATATTAAAAACAACCTAAAAGTACACTAAATAAATCTCAAACCATAAAACAAATTATCTTAGATGGCGAAGCGATCTGTTGGTCCCAGAACGCCCAACGCACTTAAAAAAACATATATTATATGCCCAATTCTGAGAAAGTATGCGACAGTTTTTAGAGTGTTTGGATGATATAAACACGCCAAAATCTTCACATTATTATCCTATCTATGGTTAGCGTTTAGTGATTAGGGTTTTGTGATTAGGGTATAGGATTTAGTGTTTCTGTTTACGATTTATCGTTAGTGTTTATCGTTAGTATTTAGGGCATATGGTGATGGATTAGTTGTAGATTATATTGGCTTAGACTTTTGTATTTATTGTTTAAGGTTTAATGTTAGAGGTTTTCGAAATTAGGGTTTAATTTTACAGTTGGTAAAACCCTAACGGACCCAAAATACGAAACCCTAAAATAAAATTTTATAAACGACTTAAAAGTTAACTAAATAAATCTCAAAACGTAAAAAAGAAGATCTAAGATGGCGAAGATATCAGTTGGTCCCAGTAAGCCCAAGGCACTCAAAAAAACATATAATATGTACACTATTCTGAGAAAGTATGCGAAAGTTAGTAAACACCTTCCCGGAATCATCAAAAATCTTCAAAACGGTTTTACGAGTGTTTGGATGATACAAACGCGCCAAAATCTTCACATTATTATTATTTCCATGGTTAGGGTTTTGTTATTAGGGTATAGGGTTTAGTGTTTCTGTTTACGATTTATTATTGATGTTATTTAGGGCTACTGGTGATGGATTAGGTGTAAGTTAGATGGTTTTTATGTTTATGGTTTAGGGTATAATGTTAGAGATTTTAGAAATTAGGGTTTAATGCGACGGTTGGTAAAACCCTAACGGACCCAAAATACGAAACACTAAAATAAAATATTAAAAACAACCTAAAAGTCAACTAAATAAATCTCAAAACGTAAAACTGATGATCTTAGATGGCGAAGGCAATCTGTTGGTCCTAGAAGGTCCAACGCACTCAAAAAACATATATTATATGCCCTATTCTGAGAAAGTTAGCAAAAACCCTCCCGGAAACTTTAAAAGTCTTGAAAACTGTTTTCAGAGTGTTTGGATGATACAAACGTGCCAAAATCTTCACATTACTATCCTTTCTATGGTTAGGTTTTAGTGAGTAGGGAGTTGTGATTAGGGTATATGGTTTAGTGTTTCTGGTTACGATTTATTGTTAGGGTATTTTTAGGCTTATCGTGATGGATTAGGTCTAAGTTAGGGTTAAGGTTTTGTGTTTATGGTTTAGGATATAATGTTAGAGATTTTAGAAATTAGGGTTTAATGCGACGGTCGGTAAAACACTAACGGACCCAAAATACGAAACACTAAAATAAAATATTAAAAACAACCTAAAAGTCAACTAAATAAATCTCAAAACGTAAAACAGATTATCTTAGATGGCAAAGCGATCTGTTCGTCCCAGAAGGTCGAACGCACTCAAAAAACATATATTATATGCCCTATTCTGAGAAATTATGCGAAAGTTAGCAAAAACCCTCCCGGAAACTTTAAAAGTCTTGAAAACTGTTTTCAGAGTGTTTGGATGATACAAACGCGCCAAAATCTTCACATTACTATCCTTTCTATGGTTAGGTTTTAGTGACTAGGGATTTGTGATTAGGGTATAGGGTTTAGTGTTTCCGGTTAAGATTTATTGTTAGGGTTATTTTGGGCTTATGGTGATGGATTAAGTGTAAGTTAGGGTTAAGGTTTTGTGTTTATGGTTTAGGATATAATGTTAGAGATTTTAGAAATTAGGGTTTAATGCGACGGTTGGTAATATCCTAACAGACCTAAAATACGAAACCCTAAAATAAAATATTAAAAACAACCTAAAAGTCAACTAAATAAATCTCAAACCATAAAACAAATGATCTTAGATGGTGAAGCTATCTGTTGGTCCCAGAAGGCCCAACGCACTTAAAAAAACATATATTATATGCCCAATTCTGAGAAAGTATGCGACAGTTAGCAAAAAACCATCCCGGAAACTTCAAATATCCTAAAAACGGTTTTTAGAGTGTTTGGATGATACAAACACGCCAAAATCTTCACATTATTATCCTATCTATGGTTAGCGTTTAGTGATTAGGGTTTTGTGATTAGGGTATAGGATTTAGTGTTTCTGTTTACGATTTATCGTTAGTGTTTATCGTTAGTATTTAGGGCATATGGTGATGGATTAGGTGTAGATTATATTGGCTTAGGCTTTTGTATTTATTGTTTAAGGTTTAATGTTAGAGGTTTTCGAAATTAGGGTTTAATTTTACAGTTGGTAAAACCCTAACCAACCCAAAATACGAAACCCTAAAATAAAATTTTATAAACGACTTAAAAGTTAACTAAATATATTTCAAAACGTATAACAGACGATCTAAGATGGTGAAGATATAAGTTGGTCCCAGTAAGCCCAAGGCACTCAAAAAAACATATAATATGTACCCTATTCTGAGAAAGTATGCGAAAGTTAGCAAACACCCTCCCAGAAACATCAAAATATTCAAAACGGTTTTCAGAGAGTTTGGATGATACAAACGCGCCAAAATCTTCATAATATTATCATTTCCATGGTTAGGGTTTTGTTATTAGGGTATAGGGTTTAGTGTTTCTGTTTACGATTTATTATTGGTGTTATTTAGGGCTATTGGTGATGGATTAGGTGTAAGTTAGATCGTTTTTATGTTTATGGTTTAGGGTATAATGTTAGAGATTTTAGAAATTAGGGTTTAATGCGACGGTTGGTAAAACCCTAACGGACACAAAATACGAAACACTAAAATAAAATATTAAAAACAACCTAAAAGTCAACTAAATAAATCTCAAAACGTAAAACTGATGATCTTAGATGGCGAAGGCAATCTGTTGGTCCCAGAAGGTCTAACGCACTCAAAAAACATATATTATATGCCCTATTCTGAGAAAGTATGCAAAAGTTAGCAAAAACCCTCCCGAAAACTTTAAAATTCTTGAAAACTGTTTTCAGAGAGTTTGGATGATACAAACGCGCCAAAATCTTCACATTACTATCCTTTCTATGGTTAGGTTATAGTGACTAGGGATTTGTGATTATGGTATAGGGTTTAGTGTTTCCGGTTACGATTTATTGTTAGGGTTATTTTAGGCTTATGGTGATGGATTAGGTCTAAGTTAGGGTTAAGGTTTTGTGTTTATGGTTTAGGATATAATGTTAGAGATTTTAGAAATTAGGGTTTAATGCGACGGTTGGTAATATCCTAACAGACCTAAAATACGAAACCCTAAAATAAAATATTAAAAACAACCTAAAAGTACACTAAATAAATCTCAAACCATAAAACAAATTATCTTAGATGGCGAAGCGATCTGTTGGTCCCAGAAGGCCCAACGCACTTAAAAAAACATATATTATATGCCCAATTCTGAGAAAGTATGCGACAGTTTTTAGAGTGTTTGGATGATATAAACACGCCAAAATCTTCACATTATTATCCTATCTATGGTTAGCGTTTAGTGATTAGGGTTTTGTGATTAGGGTATAGGATTTAGTTTTTCTGTTTACGATTTATCGTTAGTGTTTATCGTTAGTATTTAGGGCATATGGTGATGGATTAGGTGTAGATTATATTGGCTTAGACTTTTGTATTTATTGTTTAAGGTTTAATGTTAGAGGTTTTCGAAATTAGGGTTTAATTTTACAGTTGGTAAAACCCTAACGAACCCAAAATACGAAACCCCAAAATAAAATTTTATAAACGACTTAAAAGTTAACTAAATAAATCTCAAAACGTAAAAAAGAAGATCTAAGATGGCGAAGATATCAGTTGGTCCCAGTAAGCCCAAGGCACTCAAAAAAACATATAATATGTACACTATTCTGAGAAAGTATGCGAAAGTTAGTAAACACCTTCCCGGAATCATCAAAAATCTTCAAAACGGTTTTACGAGTGTTTGGATGATACAAACGCGCCAAAATCTTCACATTATTATTATTTCCATGGTTAGGGTTTTGTTATTAGGGTATATGATTTAGTGTTTCTGTTTACGATTTATTATTGATGTTATTTAGGGCTACTGGTGATGGATTAGGTGTAAGTTAGATGGTTTTTATGTTTATGGTTTAGGGTATAATGTTAGAGATTTTAGAAATTAGGGTTTAATGCGACGGTTGGTAAAACCCTAACGGACCCAAAATACGAAACACTAAAATAAAATATTAAAAACAACCTAAAAGTCAACTAAATAAATCTCAAAACGTAAAACTGATGATCTTAGATGGCGAAGGCAATCTGTTGGTCCCAGAAGGTCCAACGCACTCAAAAAACATATATTATATGCCCTATTCTGAGAAAGTTAGCAAAAACCCTCCCGGAAACTTTAAAAGTCTTGAAAACTGTTTTCAGAGTGTTTGGATGATACAAACGTGCCAAAATCTTCACATTACTATCCTTTCTATGGTTAGGTTTTAGTGACTAGGGAGTTGTGATTAGGGTATATGGTTTAGTGTTTCTGGTTACGATTTATTGTTAGGGTTTTTTTAGGCTTATCGTGATGGATTAGGTCTAAGTTAGGGTTAAGGTTTTGTGTTTATGGTTTAGGATATAATGTTAGAGATTTTAGAAATTAGGGTTTAATGCGACGGTCGGTAAAACACTAACGGACCCAAAATTCGAAACACTAAAATAAAATATTAAAAACAACCTAAAAGTCAACTAAATAAATCTCAAAACGTAAAACAGATTATCTTAGATGGCAAAGCGATCTGTTCGTCCCAGAAGGTCCAACGCACTCAAAAAACATATATTATATGCCCTATTCTGAGAAATTATGCGAAAGTTAGCAAAAACCCTCCCGGAAACTTTAATAGTCTTGAAAACTGTTTTCAGAGTGTTTGGATGATACAAACGCGCCAAAATCTTCACATTACTATCCTTTCTATGGTTAGGTTTTAGTGACTAGGGATTTGTGATTAGGGTATAGGGTTTAGTGTTTCCGGTTAAGATTTATTGTTAGGGTTATTTTGGGCTTATGGTGATGGATTAAGTGTAAGTTAGGGTTAAGGTTTTGTGTTTATGGTTTAGGATATAATGTTAGAGATTTTAGAAATTAGGGTTTAATGCGACGGTTGGTAATATCCTAACAGACCTAAAATACGAAACCCTAAGATAAAATATTAAAAACAACCTAAAAGTCAACTAAATAAATCTCAAACCATAAAACAAATGATCTTAGATGGCGAAGCTATCTGTTGGTCCCAGAAGGCCCAACGCACTTAAAAAAACATATATTATATGCCCAATTCTGAGAAAGTATGCGACAGTTAGCAAAAAACCATCCCGGAAACTTCAAATATCCTAAAAATGGTTTTTAGAGTGTTTGGATGATACAAACACGCCAAAATCTTCACATTATTATCCTATCTATGGTTAGCGTTTAGTGATTAGGGTTTTGTGATTAGGGTATAGGATTTAGTGTTTCTGTTTACGATTTATCGTTAGTGTTTATCGTTAGTATTTAGGGCATATGGTGATGGATTAGGTGTAGATTATATTGGCTTAGGCTTTTGTATTTATTTGGTTAAGGTTTAATGTTAGAGGTTTTCGAAATTAGGGTTTAATTTTACAGTTGGTAAAACCCTAACCAACCCAAAATACGAAACCCTAAAATAAAATTTTATAAACGACTTAAAAGTTAACTAAATATATTTCAAAACGTATAACAGACGATCTAAGATGGTGAAGATATAAGTTGGTCCCAGTAAGCCCAAGGCACTCAAAAAAACATATAATATGTACCCTATTCTGAGAAAGTATGCGAAAGTTAGCAAACACCCTCCCGGAAACATCAAAATCTTCAAAACGGTTTTACGAGTGTTTGGATGATACAAACGCGCCAAAATCTTCACATTATTATTATTTCCATGGTTAGGGTTTTGTTATTAGGGTATAGGGTTTAGTGTTTCTGTTTATGATTTATTATTGATGTTATTTAGGGCTATTGGTGATGGATTAGGTGTAAGTTAGATGGTTTTTATGTTTATGGTTTAGGGTATAATGTTAGAGATTTTAGAAATTAGGGTTTAATGCGATGGTTGGTAAAACCCTAACGGACCCAAAATACGAAACACTAAAATAAAATATTAAAAACAACCTAAAAGTCAACTAAATAAATCTCAAAACGTAAAACTGATGATCTTAGATGGCGAAGGCTATCTGTTGGTTCCAGAAGGTCCAACGCACTCAAAAAAACATATATTATATGCCCTATTCTGAGAAAGTTAGCAAAAACCCTCCCGGAAACTTTAAAAGTCTTGAAAACTGTTTTCAGAGTGTTTGGATGATACAAACGCGCCAAAATCTTCATAATATTATCATTTCCATGGTTAGGGTTTTGTTATTAGGGTATAGGGTTTAGTGTTTCTGTTTACGATTTATTATTGGTGTTATTTAGGGCTATTGGTGATGGATTAGGTGTAAGTTAGATCGTTTTTATGTTTATGGTTTAGGGTATAATGTTAGAGATTTTAGAAATTAGGGTTTAATGCGACGGTTGGTAAAACCCTAACGGACCCAAAATACGAAACACTAAAATAAAATATTAAAAACAACCTAAAAGTCAACTAAATAAATCTCAAAACGTAAAACTGATGATCTTAGATGGCGAAGGCAATCTGTTGGTCCCAGAAGGTCCAACGCACTCAAAAAACATATATTATATGCCCTATTCTGAGAAAGTATGCGAAAGTTAGCAAAAACCCTCCCGAAAACTTTAAAATTCTTGAAAACTGTTTTCAGAGAGTTTGGATGATACAAACGCGCCAAAATCTTCACATTACTCTCCTTTCTATGGTTAGGTTTTAGTGACTAGGGATTTGTGATTATGGTATAGGGTTTAGTGTTTCCGGTTACGATTTATTGTTAGGGTTATTTTGGGCTTATGGTGATGGATTAAGTGTAAGTTAGGGTTATGGTTTTGTGTTTATGGTTTAGGATATAATGTTAGAGATTTTAGAAATTAGGGTTTAATGCGACGGTTGGTAATATCCTAACAGACCTAAAATACGAAACCCTAAAATAAAATATTAAAAACAACCTAAAAGTCAACTAAATAAATCTCAAACCATAAAACAAATTATCTTAGATGGCGAAGCTATCTGTTGGTCCCAGAAGGCCCAACGCACTTAAAAAAAACATATATTATATGCCCAATTCTGAGAAATTATGCGACAGTTAGCAAAAAACAATCCCGAAAACTTCAAATATCCTAAAATGGTTTTTAGAGTGTTTGGATGATACAAACACGCCAAAATCTTCACATTATTATCCTAACTCTGGTTAGCGTTTAGTGATTAGGGTATAGGATTTAGTGTTTCTGTTTACGATTTATCGTTAGTGTTTATCGTTAGTATTTAGGGCATATGGTGATGGATTAGGTGTAGATTATATTGGCTTAGGCTTTTGTATTTATTGTTTAAGGTTTAATGTTAGAGGTTTTCGAAATTAGGGTTTAATTTTACAGTTGGTAAAACCCTAACGAACCCAAAATACGAAACCCTAAAATAAAATTTTATAAACGACTTAAAAGTTAACTAAATATATCTCAAAACGTAAAACAGACGATCTAAGATGGCGAAGATATCAGTTGGTCCCAGTAAGCCCAACGCACTCAAAAAAACATATAATATGTACCCTATTCTGAGAAAGTATGCGAAAGTTAGCAAACACCCTCCCGGAAACATCAAAAATCTTCAAAACGGTTTTCAGAGTGTTTGGATGATACAAACGCGCCAAAATCTTCACAATATTATTATTTCCATGGTTAGGGTTTTGTTATTAGGGTATAGGGTTTAGTGTTTCTGTTTACGATTTATTATTGATGTTTTTAAGGGCTATTGGTGATGGATTAGTTGTAAGTTAGATGGTTTATATGTTTATGGTTTAGGGTATAATGTTAGAGATTTTAGAAATTAGGGTTTAATGCGACGGTTGGTAAAACCCTAACGGACCCAAAATACAAAACACTAAAATAAAATATTAAAAACAACCTAAAAGTCAACTAAATAAATCTCAAAACGTAAAACTGATGATCTTAGATGGCGAAGGCAATCTGTTGGTCCCAGAAGGTCCAACGCACTCAAAAAACATATATTATATGCCCTATTCTGAGAAAGTTAGCAAAAACCCTCCCGGAAACTTTAAAAGTCTTGAAAACTGTTTTCAGAGTGTTTGGATGATACAAACGTGCCAAAATCTTCACATTACTATCCTTTCTATGGTTAGGTTTTAGTGACTAGGGAGTTGTGATTAGGGTATATGGTTTAGTGTTTCTGGTTACGATTTATTGTTAGGGTTTTTTTGGGCTTATCGTGATGGATTAGGTCTAAGTTAGGGTTAAGTTTTTGTGTTTATAGTTTAGGGTATAATGTTAGAGATTTTAGAAATTAGGGTTTAATGCGACGGTCGGTAAAACCCTAACGGACCCAAAATACGAAACACTAAAATAAAATATTAAAAACAACCTAAAAGTCAACTAAATAAATCTCAAACCATAAAACAAATTATCTTAGATGGCGAAGCTATCTGTTGGTCCCAGAAGGCCCAACGCACTTAAAAAAACATATATTATATGCCCAATTCTGAGAAAGTATGCGACAGTTAGCAAAAAACAATCCCGGAAACTTCAAATATCCTAAAAACGGTTTTTAGAGTGTTTGGATGATACAAACACGCCAAAATCTTCACATTATTATCCTATCTCTGGTTAGCGTTTAGTGATTAGGGTATTGGATTTAGTGTTTCTGTTTACGATTTATCGTTAGTGTTTATCGTTAGTATTTAGGGCGTATGGTGATGGATTAGGTGTAGATTATATTGGCTTAGGCTTTTGTATTTATTTTTTAAGGTTTAATGTTAGAGGTTTTCGAAATTAGGGTTTAATTTTATAGTTGGTAAAACCCTAACGAACCAAAAATACGAAACCCTAAAATAAAATTTTATAAACGACTTAAAAGTTAACTAAATATATCTCAAAACGTAAAAAAGAAGATCTAAGATGGAGAAGATATCAGTTGGTCCCAGTAAGCCCAACGCACTCAAAAAAACATATAATATGTACCCTATTCTGAGAAAGTATGCGAAAGTTAGCAAACACCCTCCCGGAAACATCAAAAATCTTCAAAACGGTTTTACGAGTGTTTGGATGATACAAACGCGCCAAAATCTTCACATTATTATTATTTCCATGGTTAGGGTTTTGTTATTAGGGTATAGGGTTTAGTGTTTCTGTTTATGATTTATTATTGATGTTATTTAGGGCTATTGGTGATGGATTAGGTGTAAGTTAGATGGTTTTTATGTTTATGGTTTAGGGTATAATGTTAGAGATTTTAGAAATTAGGGTTTAATGCGATGGTTGGTAAAACCCTAACGGACCCAAAATACGAAACACTAAAATAAAATATTAAAAACAACCTAAAAGTCAACTAAATAAATCTCAAAACGTAAAACTGATGATCTTAGATGGCGAAGGCTATCTGTTGGTTCCAGAAGGTCCAACGCACTCAAAAAAACATATATTATATGCCCTATTCTGAGAAAGTTAGCAAAAACCCTCCCGGAAACTTTAAAAGTCTTGAAAACTGTTTTCAGAGTGTTTGGATGATACAAACGTGCCAAAATCTTCACATTACTATCCTTTCTATGGTTAGGTTTTAGTGACTAGGGAGTTGTGATTAGGGTATAGGGTTTAGTGTTTCTGGTTACGATTTATTGTTAGGGTTTTTTTGGGCTTATCGTGATGGATTAGGTCTAAGTTAGGGTTAAGGTTTTGTGTTTATGGTTTAGGGTATAATGTTAGAGATTTTAGAAATTAGGGTTTAATGCGACGGTCGGTAAAACCCTAACAGACCCAAAATACGATACACTAAACTAAAATATTAAAAACAACCTAAAAGTCAACTAAATAAATCTCAAAACGTAAAACAGATTATCTTAGAAGGCGAAGCGATCTGTTCGTCCCAGAAGGTCCAACGCACTCAAAAAACATATATTATATGCCCTATTCTAAGAAAGTATGCTAAAGTTAGCAAAAACCCTCCCGGAAACTTTAAAAGTCTTGAAAACTGTTTTCAGAGTGTTTGGATGATACAAACGCGCCAAAATCTTCACATTACTATCCTTTCTATGGTTAGGTTTTAGTGACTAGGGATTTGTGATTAGGGTATAGGGTTTAGTGTTTCCGGTTACGATTTATTGTTAGGGTTATTTTGGGCTTATGGTGATGGATTAAGAGTAAGTTAGGGTTAAGGTTTTGTGTTTATGGTTTAGGATATAATGTTAGAGATTTTAGAAATTAGGGTTTAATGCGACGGTTGGTAATATCCTAAAAGACCTAAAATACAAAACCCTAAAATAAAATATTAAAAACAACCTAAAAGTCAACTAAATAAATCTTAAAACATAAAACAAATTATCTTAGATGGCGAAGCTATCTGTTGGTCCCAGAAGGCCCAACGCACTTAAAAAAACATATATTATATGCCCAATTCCGAGAAAGTATGCGACAGTTAGCAAAAAACCATCCCGGAAACTACAAATATCCTAAAAACGGTTTTTAGAGTGTTTGGATGATAAAAACACGCCAAAATCTTCACATTATTATCCTATCTATGGTTAGCGTTTAGTGATTAGGGTTTTGTGATTAGGGTATAGGATTTAGTGTTTCTGTTTACGATTTATCGTTAGTGTTTATCGTTAGTATTTAGGGCATATGGTGATGGATTAGGTGTAGATTATATTGGCTTAGGCTTTTGTATTTATTGTTTAAGGTTTAATGTTAGAGGTTTCGAAATTAGGGTTTAATTTTACAGTTGGTAAAACCCTAACGAACCCAAAATACGAAGCCCTAAAATAAAATTTTATAAACGACTTAAAAGTTAACTAAATATATCCCAAAACGTAAAACAGACGATCTAAGATGGCGAAGATATCAGTTGGTCCCAGTAAGCCCAACGCACTCAAAAAAACATATAATATGTACCCTATTCTGAGAAAGTATGCGAAAGTTAGCAAACACCTTCCCGGAAACATCAAAAATCTTCGAAACGGTTTTACGAGTGTTTGGATGATACAAACGCGCCAAAATCTTCACATTATTATTATTTCCATGGTTAGGGTTTTGTTATTAGGGTATAGGGTTTAGTGTTTCTGTTTACGATTTATTATTGATGTTATTTAGGGCTATTGGTGATGGATTAGGTGTAAGTTAGATGGTTTTTATGTTTATGGTTTAGGGTATAATGTTAGAGATTTTAGCAATTGGGGTTTAATGCGACAGTTGGTAAAACCCTAACGGACCCAAAATACGAAACACTAAAATAAAATATTAAAAACAAACTAAAAGTCAACTAAATAAATCTCAAAACGTAAAACTGATGATCTTAGATGGCGAAGGCAATCTGTTGGTGCCAGAAGGTCCAACGCACTCAAAAAACATATATTATATGCCCTATTCTGAGAAAGTTAGCAAAAACCCTCCCGGAAACTTTAAAAGTCTTGAAAACTGTTTTCAGAGTGTTTGGATGATACAAACGTGCCAAAATCTTCACATTACTATCCTTTCTATGGTTAGGTTTTAGTGGCTAGTGAGTTGTGATTAGGGTATATGGTTTAGTGTTTCTGGTTACGATTTATTGTTAGGGTTTTTTTGGGCTTATCGTGACGGATTAGGTCTAAGTTAGGGTTAAGGTTTTGTGTTTATAGTTTAGGGTATAATGTTAGAGATTTTAGAAATTAGGGTTTAATGCGACGGTCGGTAAAACCCTAACGGACCCAAAATACGAAACACTAAAATAAAATATTAAAAACAACCTAAAAGTCAACTAAATAAATCTCAAACCATAAAACAAATTATCTTAGATGGCGAAGCTATCTATTGGTCCCAGAAGGCCCAACGCACTTAAAAAAACATATATTATATACCCAATTCTGAGAAAGTATGCGACAGTTAGCAAAAAACAATCCCGGAAACTTCAAATATCCTAAAAACGGTTTTTAGAGTGTTTGGATGATACAAACACGCCAAAATCTTCACATTATTATCCTATCTCTGGTTAGCGTTTAGTGATTAGGGTATTGGATTTAGTGTTTCTGTTTACGATTTATCGTTAGTGTTTATCGTTAGTATTTAGGGCATATGGTGATGGATTAGGTGTAGGTTATATTGGCTTAGGCTTTTGTATTTATTTTTTAAGGTTTAATGTTAGAGGTTTTCGAAATTAGGGTTTAATTTTACAATTGGTAAAACCCTAACGAACCCAAAATACGAAACCCTAAAATAAAATTTTATAAACAACTTAAAAGTTAACTAAATATATCTCAAAACGTAAAATAGACGATCTAAGATGGCGAAGATATCAGTTGGTCCCAGTAAGCCCAACACACTCAAAAAAACATATAATATGTACCCTATTCTGAGAAAGTATGCGAAAGTTAGCAAACACCCTCCCGGAAACATCAAAAAATCTTCAAAACGGTTTTACGAGTGTTTGGATGATACAAACGCGCCAAAATCTTCACATTATTATTATTTCCATGGTTAGGGTTTTGTTATTAGGGTATAGGGTTTAGTGTTTCTGTTTACGATTTATTATTGATGTTATTTAGGGCTATTGGTGATGTATTAAGTGTAAGTTAGATGGTTTTTATGTTTATGGTTTAGGGTATAATGTTAGAGATTTTAGAAATTAGGGTTTAATGCGATGGTTGGTAAAACCCTAACGGATCCAAAATACGAAACACTAAAATAAAATATTAAAAACAACCTAAAAGTCAACTAAATAAATCTCAAAACGTAAAACTGATGATCTTAGATGGAGAAGGCTATATGTTGGTTCCAGAAGGTCCAACGCACTCAAAAAAACATATATTATATGCCCTATTCTGAGAAAGTTAGCAAAAACCCTCCCGAAAACTTTAAAAGTCTTGAAAACTGTTTTCAGAGTGTTTGGATGATACAAACGTGCCAAAATCTTCACATTACTATCCTTTCTATGTTTAGGTTTTAGTGACTAGGGAGTTGTGATTAGGGTATAGGGTTTAGTGTTTTTGGTTACGATTTATTGTTAGGGTTTTTTTGGGCTTATCGTGATGGATTAGGTCTAAGTTAGGGTTAAGGTTTTGTGTTTATGGTTTAGGGTATAATGTTAGAGATTTTAGAAATTAGGGTTTAATGCGACGGTCGGTAAAACCCTAACAGACCCAAAATACGAAACACTAAAATAAAATATTAAAAACAACCTAAAAGTCAACTAAATAAATCTCAAACCATAAAACAAATTATCTTAGATGGCGAAGCTATCTATTGGTCCCAGAAGGCCCAACGCACTTAAAAAAACATATATTATATACCCAATTCTGAGAAAGTATGCGACAGTTAGCAAAAAACAATCCCGGAAACTTCAAATATCCTAAAAACGGTTTTTAGAGTGTTTGGATGATACAAACACGCCAAAATCTTCACATTATTATCCTATCTCTGGTTAGCGTTTAGTGATTAGGGTATTGGATTTAGTGTTTCTGTTTACGATTTATCGTTAGTGTTTATCGTTAGTATTTAGGGCATATGGTGATGGATTAGGTGTAGGTTATATTGGCTTAGGCTTTTGTATTTATTTTTTAAGGTTTAATGTTAGAGGTTTTCGAAATTAGGGTTTAATTTTACAATTGGTAAAACCCTAACGAACCCAAAATACGAAACCCTAAAATAAAATTTTATAAACAACTTAAAAGTTAACTAAATATATCTCAAAACGTAAAATAGACGATCTAAGATGGCGAAGATATCAGTTGGTCCCAGTAAGCCCAACACACTCAAAAAAACATATAATATGTACCCTATTCTGAGAAAGTATGCGAAAGTTAGCAAACACCCTCCCGGAAACATCAAAAAATCTTCAAAACGGTTTTACGAGTGTTTGGATGATACAAACGCGCCAAAATCTTCACATTATTATTATTTCCATGGTTAGGGTTTTGTTATTAGGGTATAGGGTTTAGTGTTTCTGTTTACGATTTATTATTGATGTTATTTAGGGCTATTGGTGATGTATTAAGTGTAAGTTAGATGGTTTTTATGTTTATGGTTTAGGGTATAATGTTAGAGATTTTAGAAATTAGGGTTTAATGCGATGGTTGGTAAAACCCTAACGGATCCAAAATACGAAACACTAAAATAAAATATTAAAAACAACCTAAAAGTCAACTAAATAAATCTCAAAACGTAAAACTGATGATCTTAGATGGAGAAGGCTATATGTTGGTTCCAGAAGGTCCAACGCACTCAAAAAAACATATATTATATGCCCTATTCTGAGAAAGTTAGCAAAAACCCTCCCGAAAACTTTAAAAGTCTTGAAAACTGTTTTCAGAGTGTTTGGATGATACAAACGTGCCAAAATCTTCACATTACTATCCTTTCTATGTTTAGGTTTTAGTGACTAGGGAGTTGTGATTAGGGTATAGGGTTTAGTGTTTTTGGTTACGATTTATTGTTAGGGTTTTTTTGGGCTTATCGTGATGGATTAGGTCTAAGTTAGGGTTAAGGTTTTGTGTTTATGGTTTAGGGTATAATGTTAGAGATTTTAGAAATTAGGGTTTAATGCGACGGTCGGTAAAACCCTAACAGACCCAAAATACGAAACACTAAAATAAAATATTAAAAACAACCTAAAAGTCAACTAAATAAATCTCAAAACGTAAAACAGATTATCTTAGACGGCGAAGCGATCTGTTCGTCCCAGAAGGTCCAACGCACTCAAAAAACATATATTATATGCCCTATTCTAAGAAAGTATGCTAAAGTTAGCAAAAACCCTCCCGGAAACTTTAAAAGTCTTGAAAACTGTTTTCAGAGTGTTTGGATGATACAAACGCGCCAAAATCTTCACATTACTATCCTTTCTATGGTTAGGTTTTAGTGACTAGGGATTTGTGATTAGGGTATAGGGTTTAGTGTTTCCAGTTACGATTTATTGTTAGGGTTATTTTGGGCTTATGGTGATGGATTAAGTGTAAGTTAGGGTTAAGGTTTTGTGTTTATGGTTTAGGATATAATGTTAGAGATTTTAGAAATTAGGGTTTAATGCGACGGTTCGTAATATCCTAACAGACCTAAAATACAAAACCCTAAAATAAAATATTAAAAACAACCTAAAAGTCAACTAAATAAATCTCAAAACATAAAACAAATGATCTTAGATGGCGAAGCTATCTGTTGGTCCCAGAAGGCCCAACGCACCTAAAAAAACATATATTATATGCCCAATTCTGAGAAAGTATGCGACAGTTAGCAAAAAACCATCCCGGAAACTTCAAATATCCTAAAAACGGTTTTAAGAGTGTTTGGATGATACAAACACGCCAAAATCTTCACATTATTATCCTATCTATGGTTAGCGTTTAGTGATTAGGGTTTTGTGATTAGGGTATAGGATTTAGTGTTTCTGTTTACGATTTATCGTTAGTGTTTATCGTTAGTATTTAGGGCATATGGTGATGGATTAGGTGTAAGATTATATTGGCTTAGGCTTTTGTATTTATTGTTTAAGGTTTAATGTTAGAGGTTTTAGAAATTAGGGTTTAATTTTACAGTTGGTAAAACCCTAACGAACCCAAAATACGAAGCCCTAAAATAAAATTTTATAAACGACTTAAAAGTTAACTAAATATATCTCAAAACGTAAAACAGACGATCTAAGATGGCGAAGATATCAGTTGGTCCCAGTAAGCCCAACGCACTCAAAAAAACATATAATATGTACCCTATTCTGAGAAAGTATGCGAAAGTTAGCAAACACCTTCCCGGAAACATCAAAAATCTTTGAAACGGTTTTACGAGTGTTTGGATGATACAAACGCGCCAAAATCTTCACATTATTATTATTTCCATGGTTAGGGTTTTGTTATTAGGGTATAGGGTTTAGTGTTTCTGTTTACAATTTATTATTGATGTTATTTATGGCTATTGGTGATGGATTAGGTGTAAGTTAGATGGTTTTTATGTTTATGGTTTAGGGTATAATGTTAGAGATTTTAGCAATTGGGGTTTAATGCGACAGTTGGTAAAACCCTAACGGACCCAAAATACGAAACACTAAAATAAAATATTAAAAACAACCTAAAAGTCAACTAAATAAATCTCAAAACGTAAAACTGATGATCTTAGATGGAGAAGGCAATCTGTTGGTCCCAGAAGGTCCAACGCACTCAAAAAACATATATTATATTCCCTATTCTGAGAAAGTTAGCAAAAACCCTCCCGGAAACTTTAAAAGTCTTGAAAACTGTTTTCAGAGTGTTTGGATGATACAAACGTGCCAAAATCTTCACATTACTATCCTTTCTATGGTTAGGTTTTAGTGGCTAGTGAGTTGTGATTAGGGTATAGGGTTTAGTGTTTCTGGTTACGATTTATTGTTAGGGTTTTTTTGGGCTTATCGTGATGGATTAGGTCTAAGTTAGGGTTAAGGTTAAGGTTTTGTGTTTATGGTTTAGGGTATAATGTTAGAGATTTTAGAAATTAGGGTTTAAGGCGACGGTCGGTAAAACCATAACGGACCCAAAATACGAAACACTAAAATAAAATATTAAAAACAACCGAAAAGTCAACTAAATAAATCTCAAAACGTAAAACAGATTATCTTAGATGGCGAAGCGATCTGTTCGTCCCAGAAGGTCCAACGCACTCAAAAAACATATATTATATGCCCTATTCTAAGAAAGTATGCTAAAGTTAGCAAAAACCCTCCCAGAAACTATAAAAGTCTTGAAAACTGTTTTCAGAGTGTTTGGATGATACAAACGCGCCAAAATCTTCACATTATTATCCTTTCTATGGTTAGGTTTTAGTGATTATTTGTGACTAGGGTATAGGGTTTAGTGTTTATGGTTACGATTTATTGTTAGGGTTATTGGGTTTATGGTGATGGATTAGGTGGAAGTTAGGGTTAAGGTTTTGTGTTTATGGTTTAGGATATAATGTTAAAGATTTTAAAAATTAGGGTTTAATGCGACGGTTGGTAATATCCTAACGGACCCAAAATACGAAACCCTAAATTAAAATATTTAAAACAACCTAAAAGTCAACTAAATAGATCTCAAAACATAAAACAGATGATCTTAGATGGCGAAGTTATCTGTTGGTCCCAGAAGGTCCAACGCACTCAAAAAACATATATTATATGCCCTATTCTGAGAAAGTATGCGACAGTTAGCAAAAACCCTCTCCGAAATTTCAAAAATCCCAAAAACGGTTTTTAGAGTGTTTGGATGATACAAACGCGCCAAAATCTTCACATTATTATCTTATCCATGGTTTGGGTTTTGTGATTAGGGTATAGGGTTTAGTCTTTCTGTTTACGATTCATCCTTAGTGTTTATGGTTAGTATTAGGGCATATGGTGATGGATTAGGTAGAGATTATATTGGGTTAGGTTTTTGTATTTATTGTTTAAGGTTTAATGTTAGAGGTTTTCGAAATCAGGGTTTAATTTTACAGTTGGTAAATAAAATATTAAAACGACCTAAAACTTGACTGAATAAATCTCAAACGTAAAACAGACGATCTAAGATGGCAAAGCGGTCTGTTGGTCCCAGTAGGCCCAACGTACTCAAAAAACATATAATATGTACCATGTTCTGAGAAAGTATGCGAAAGATAGCAAAAACCCTCCCGGAAACTTAAAAAATTCTTTAAAATGGTTTTCAAAGTGTTTGGATGATACATACGCGCCAAAATCTTCACATTATTATCATTTCCATGGTTAGGGTTTTGTTATTAGGGTATAGGGTTTAGTGTGTCTCTTTACGATTTATTGTTAGTGTAATTTAGGGCTATTGGTGATTGATTAGGTGTAAGTTAGGGTTAAGATTTTTATGTTTATGGTTTAGGGTATAATGTTAGAGATTTTAGAAATTAGGGTTTCATGCGACGGTTGGTAAAACCCTAACGGACCCTAAAATAAAATATTTAAAACAACCTAAAAGTCAACTAAATAAATCTCAAAACATAAAACAAATGATCTTCGATGGCGAAGCGATCTGTTGGTCCCAGAAGGTCCAACGCACTCATAGACCATATATTATATTCCATATTCTGAGAAAGTATGCGAAAGTTAGCAAAAACATTCCCGGAAACTTCAAAAATCCTAAAAACAGTTTTTAGAGTGTTTGGATGATACAAACGCGCCAAAATCTTCACATTATTATTCTATCCTAGTTAGGGTTTTGTGATTAGGGTATACGGTTTTCTGTTTACGATTTATTGTTTTTTTTATCAAACCTACCTACCATTTTATATCCACAAAATGACAAGTAAAAATGAAACCCCTACTTGTTTTCGACTCAAAAACAAGCATAGCTAGGAAAAACAAATCCTATACAACATTTACTAGGAAAGTAAACCTATCAACTTGCAAACAACCTATACAAAGTAAAGAGCGCCCTATACAACCATTGCTAGGAAATTAAACCCTATACAACAATTGCTAAAATCTGTTACTAGGTCCAAGCTCCATGCTATCTTCCTTGTTTTTCCTTGTACTCCACGTATCTTCCATCTTTCCACCAATCTCATATTCTCAACACTCCTTTTAAATAATTTTCTATTCTAAAGTGTGTATTGAACATCTTTCACTACTATTTTCACAATATCCTCATATTTAGGATGCATCTTCTTAAACTCCTTTTTATTCCTCACATCCCAAATACAATAAAGAAAGCTAAGAAAAGTAATGTTTGATATGGTATCTTTTAAGCTGTTACCATCAAACTTAAGCATAAAATCAAGTCTTTCCTCCCAAGTATTACCCGAGTTGTGCCAATTGTGAAGAGCACAAATCTCTTTCCAAGCCAAAGTAGTAAATTTGCAATTCACAAATAGGCAATCTCTAGATTCATGTTCTTCAAAGCAAATATAGCACAACTTGCCCACTTCCATTCCCCACTTGCTAATCCTATCTTTAGTGCTTAATCTATCCTTACAAATTAACCAAGCACAAAACTTGTGCTTTGGTATACTCCATTTATGCCACACCACACTATACCATTTTGTTTTCTCATTAAGACCCCTTAGGTCATACATAACATCCGAGGTCTTAAAGCCTTTTTCTCCCCATCTTATAGTGTCATTTTCTTCATTAAGCACCATATCTTTTACCACCTCATACACCTTATTGAGTCTAGGTGGAAATCTCCACCTCTTCCCAATATAGTAATCTATCACCTTTTTATTAATATTGTAATTGCCTAATGAAATAGCATCCTTTTGTTCACAAATATCACCAAAACACTTTCCCTTTATCCATCTATCATTTAACATATAGGTTCTCTCTCCATTTCCAACGTCATGTATAATATATTTAAGAGCAAGGTACCTCACATTAAGCATAGCTCTCCATGTCCAAGGAAGTTTACTATCATATTTAATGCTCCATATACTCTTATTCCTTAGCCAATTTGAGTAGACCCATTGAGACCAAATATTATCTTTATAACCATACATTCTCCAAAAAGCATTAAGAATAGAAACTTGATTTATTTGGAGAAGATTAGGTATGCCTAATCCTCCATTTTCTTTACTTTGACATAACTCTTTCCAAGACACTTTAGCTCCATGAAAATCATTAGTATTACCCTTCCAAAGAAATCTACTCAAGAGTGATTCTATCTCATGAATAACTCCCATTGGAAGGATCATTTACATTACACCAATATCTGGCTTTACTTTGCAAAACACTCTTGATTAATTGAAGCCTTCCTGCAAATGTAAGATATCTATGCATCCACCCTTCAACACTTCCAACTATATTATTAATAAGGGTAGCACACATTAAACTATTAGGGCCTTTTGTAGTTAAAGGAGCCCACGATATCTAACAGGAAGTTTACCCTTCTTAACATTGAGAATAATACTCAAATAATCATGAAGGTCCTTGTTACAACCTCCCATATATAGCTCACTCTTTTCAAGACTTATTTTAAGGCCAGAAAGTCTAGAGAAGAGATCAAGGCCTATTTTTAGTCTCTTGGCCGAGTCCTTATCACCATTAAAAAATACTAAACAATCATCAACAAATATATGATGGTTCAAATCCATTCTAGCACAATTAGGGTGATAAGTAAAAGCTCTATTATGTGCCACTTTCTCAAGAATAGAAGAGAAACCTTGCATACATACAACAAATTGATAAGGAGATAAAGGATCACCTTGTCTTAATCCTATTTCTCCTTTGAAATAACCACACACACTTCCACTAATGCACAAAGAGAACATAGGTGTAGAAATACACATCTTGATCCAAGAGATAAACTTTTTATTAAATCCCATAATTTGAAGAAGTTGAATAAGGTACCTCCAATTAATTGTATCAAAAGCCTTTTGAAGATCAATATTTAAAGTACACCTTGGACTCAAATCCATTCTATCATAACCTGCCACCACACTTTGAGCAACCAATATATTATCAAAAATACTTCTTCCTCCCACAAAAGCAGCTTGATTTTTAGATATAAGCTCCTCAAGGCTTTTCTTCATCCTATTAGCAATGATTTTAGATATAGCTTTGTATAGGATATTACAACAAGCAATGGGCCTAAAACTCTTTACTGAAGTGGGGTTTTTAACCTTGGGAATAAGAACAAGATTAGTTGCATTAATTTGCTTCAAGATTTTTCTATTCTTGAAAGTTTCCTTTATAGCATTACAAACATCCTCCCCAATAATATTCCAAGTAGCTTCGAAGAAAGCACTATTAAAACCATCTGGGCCAGGAGCCTTTAAGATATCTATATAAAAGATAGCTTCTTTAATCTCCTTCCTAGTAATGTCTTTCACCATTCCTTTAGCTTCTTCATTAGTAATAGCTTTATCAACAAACTTATTTAGACAACTAGAGCTAACACTTTCTTCACAAACATCCTTAGTACCAATTACACTAGTGTAGTACTTGATAAATTCTTCATGGATAGCCTCATCTTCAACAACCATATTACCATTTTCAGTCACAATAGAGGCAACTCGGTTTTCAGTGATTCTAAATGATGCTTGGTTCACTTGTTACAAGTCTCATTTGATGATTGAAGCTCCTGGAATTTCAGATCACTCTAATCTTATCCTCAAAATTCAGGGGAGTTTAAATACTAAACCTTCAACTTTTAAATTTTTTAATGTTTGGATTGACCATGATGAATTTCTGCCTTTGATTGAAAAGGTGTGGAAAGTTGAGGTCAAAGGAAGTATGATGTATAAAATGGTGAATTAATTGAAGGAAGTAAAGAAAGCTCTAAAGATTTTTAATAGGAAATACTTTCATCACTCTACACAAGAAATAATGAAGCTTAAGGAGGAGCCTGAGAAGGTACAAATCATGCTTATGAATGGTGATCAATCTATGCTTGCCATTGAAAAGGAGCTTAGCGACAAACTTATGCATCTTCTTAATATTCAAGAAGAGGTTTTAAAGCAAAAATCTGGAATTACTTGGGCTCAAAAGGGTGACTGTAGCATCATTTACTAGATACAAAACCATCCATTCTTCTATTCGTCCAAGTGTGGTAACACCCTTGGATAGGATGTTCCACCATCCTATTATCATTAATACATTCCAGCAATTCATGAGAGCTGAAGGCTAGTACAACCCATTATTTCCTCAACTTTAGTAATTTCATTATAATCCCACACCAAATACATGGAGAATCCCCATTATTAACCATCCATACACTAAGTGTTTCCCAAAGAATAACTCTTTTATCCTCATCATTTTCTGCATATATACCATCACACAACTGAATGTTTTCTTATTATATATATCATGTACCTCAAGGAAGATGGCTTGGCTAGTTGAATCAAGACACTTCACATCCAATACATTCTTATTCCACTTTATACATATTATTCCTCTTTCATCCTTATCATGATTTGTTATTGTACACCAATTACTCAAATAAGTATTGTGAAACTTGTTGTAACTTTGTAGAGTCATTTTAGTCTCCAATAAACCCACTAGATCAACTTTTTTATCTTGTATAACATGAATAACTTTTTTTTTGAGGTTTAGATTCAAGCCTCTTACATTCCAAGAGCTAATTATCATTTAAGCCAGGAGGTTCTCCTTCCCCATGGGTACTTCCCACAAACCTATTCAAAGCCTCTTCAAGGTTTTCATTAGCCATATTTAAAGCACAAAAGGAGTTACTTAAATCCCCTTCAAATATATTAGAATTATAAGCACTTTCTCTAGGTGTACTAGGGGTCTTTTCTTTCCCCTTTGCACTACTACTTCCCACATTTTGAGATGGAGTTGTAGTTGTGTTTTTGGTGTTAGGAATCTGAACTTCATCATCCTTCTTCTCCTTTGGCTTTCTTAGCACTACCCTTCATTCTTCAACCCTCTTTTGAACTTTGTATTGGTTTGGTTGGTGATTAGCTTGGTTTGGTTTAGGTTGGTGGTTAACTTGGTTTAGGTTGGTTATAGGTTCTTGGTCTCTCCTTGATAGGTTCTTTCCTGCCTAGACTACAATTAATCTCCTTATGCCCCAAAACCTTGCAATTAGAACATCTTGGAGGTAACCACTCATAGTAAGCCTCCACCACATGAATCCCATCCTCCTCAAGATTAACCTTCACCCTTTTAACAAGCTCCTTTGTCATATCTACTTCCACACACATTCTAGCAAAGCTTAGCCTAGTTTTTGTCTTAGTAATAGGGTCTATTTGGATTGGGATACCCAAAGCACTACATATATAGCTTAACCCATCATTAGTCCACAATTGTAATAGTACATTTCTCAACTTAACCCATAGTAGAACCTTAGTCAAATCAAGCTTATCAAACTTCATGTTTGGTTCCCACTTTCTCAATATCATAATCCTACCATTAAACTGCCAAACTTGCTCTAATGTGTTGTTACATTCTTGTTCACCTTGGAATGTTAATAGAAACACTTCCATATCAGTAGACTTGATCTCCACTTTACCACAATTTCTCCATTGAGCATTAACCATGTTTCTAACCATGTGATATTCAGGAGCTTCTCCAAAGAATTGTCCAACTAATAAATGTGTTAATGGAGAGGCGTGTGGTTTCTTTGAAGGTAAGAGAGGGTTGAGACAGGGTGAGCCTCTCTCACCTTATCTATTCGCTTTGTGTATGGAGGTCTTTACAGGGTAGTTTACTCATTTGGCTAATAAATGGGATCTCAATTATCATAAAAAAAAATGTGAAGTAATGAAACTCAATCATATGATTTTCGCGGACGATTTGCTAGTTTTCTTTAAAGCAAATATAAACTCAGCTAAATAGTTAAAGAAGGTCTAAACTTATTCTCAAGACTATCTGGCTTACAGATTAATTATCAGAAACGTGAAGTTTATATAAGTGGAGGGAATTTAATGATTGAAGACAAGATTTCTCGGATTCTAAGTATCAAAATTGGCAAATTGCCAGTTAGATATTTAGGGGTCCAACTTCACTCAAAAAAGCTAAGTGTTGAGGAGGGAAACAAGTTAGTTGACAAAATTTATAATACAATCAATCAGTGGACCTCAAAGTTGCTATCTTATTCAGGTAGAGTAGAGTTAATAAAAAGTATAATTATTAGCAAGATCCTCTACTGGTGTAGAGTATTTCTATTGCCAAAGCAGGTTATCTACAAACTTAATCAGCTTATGAACAGTTTCCTATGGAAGGGTAATATGGAAGGTGCGCAAGGAGCTAAAATAGCATGGGAAAAAGTATGTAATAGTAAAGAGAGAGGAGGTTTAGGCATCCCAAATTTAGAAAATCTTAACTTGGTCTGTCTACTATTCACATTCTGGAGGATGTACTCGCAAGAATACAACTTGTGGAGTATGTGGGTGAAACACAATATATTAAAAGGTAAGTGTGTGTGGAGTATGGAAGAGAAACAAAGTCATACGTGGATTTGGAAGAAGTTAATGAAAATCAGGAACATAGCATATGAATTCATCACTCATACTGTATATAATGGTAAAAATACTTATCTTATATGGGATAGATGGCTAGATGGAAAGAATATACAACAAATTCTGGGTATAGAGCTGGAAAAAGATAACTTGAATAGTAACAAGACAGTTGATAAATTTTATGGTAAAGATAGGTGGAGATTACCACCATGTGTTGGTAAATTATTACCAAACTTAGTGGAAATTAAATTGGTGAATAGAGAAGACAAGAAAGTATGTTGTGAATCTAATAAGAAAGGTTTTTCGTTTAAAAAAACCTTAATCAAAATCACTAATACTACAGACACAAAAATAGTCAACTGGTATGAATTCATTTGGTCAAAGGCAAATATTCCCAGGTGCTCTTTTATCTCGTGGCTAGCTATACAGAATAGGTTGAGCACAAAACTAAGAATGTTGGAGTGGGGAACTCAAAATTATCCTCTATGTGGTTTGTGTAAAGCTACAGGTGAAGATAATGTGCATATCTTCTTTTTATGTTCATTTTCTAAGAGAATATTGCAGAGATTGTTAAAAATCTGTGATATTGTTTGGGTGCCGAGTGGTTTTGATGATCTTAATGAGAAATTTCTTGGTCTAACAAGTAAGGAGATGAAAATGCTCGTGAGTTTAGTGATTACTTCATATATTTACATGGTATGGAGGCAGAGAAATGAAATAGAACATGGAGGGGCGAGTTTGAATGAAGAACAAATTGTTGGGCGTAATTCGAATATCATTAGAATAGCTGAGAAGTTAGATTTTTAACTTGTATTTACTAGTCTACTGTTTTTAGCCTATCTTTTGTAATAGTAATGTAGTTAATGGGCCGAGTAGAAATTTTTTAATAGTATGTAATGTTTCTTTTAGAAAGTTAAATGGGCTTACAAGGTATATAACCCATGCTTGGGCCTCATGCTTGTAAGTCCATATGTAATGACTTTGTGGTTGATTTATAATGAAAAAGCTTGATTTGTTGATCAAAAAAAAAAAAAGAATTGTCCAACTAAGCAATTATCCCACTCCTCAATTGCACTCTTCACTATATCTCTAGGTGGCTTAACCATGAGCTCATCTTCTACTTGACTAGGAGCAAAGCATTTTTAGTGTTTAGGGTTTGGGGTTTCCGGTTACGGTTTATTTTTAGTGTTTATGGTTAGTATTTAGGGCTTATGGTGATGGATTAGGTGTAGGTTATAGCGTTAAGGTTTAGTGTTTGTGGTTTAGGGTATAACGTTAGAGATTTTAGAAATTAGGGTTAAATGTTACGGTAGGTAAAACCCTAATGGACCCAAAATAAGATATCCTAAAATAGAATATTAAAAACAACCTAAATGTCAACAAAACACATCTTAAAACGTAAAACAGATGAACTTAGATGGCGAAGCCATCAGTCGGTCCCAGAAGGCCCAACGCACTCAATAAACATATATTATGTGCCCAATTCTGAGAAACTATGCGAAAGTTAGCAAAAACCCTCCCAGGAATTTCAAAAATCTTAAAAACGGTTTGCGGAGAAATGAGCCAAAATCTTCACGTTAGTTTCCTTTCCATGGTTAGGGTTCAGATTAAGGTTTTGGGATTAGGGTATAGGGTTTAGTATATAGGCTTTGGGGTTTCTGGTTACATATTATTATTAGTGTTTATGGTTAGTATTTAGGGCTTATGGTGATGGATTAGGTGTAGTTAATATGGTTAATGTTTTGTGTTTATGGTTTAGGGTATAACGTTAGAGATTATAGAAATTAGGGTGGAATGTTACGGTTGGTAAAAATCCAACGAACCCAAAATACGATATCCTAATATAGAATATTAAAAGCAACCTAAAAGTCAACAAAAGACATCTCAAAACGTAAAATAGTTGATCTTAGATAAAGAAGCCATCTGTCAATCCCAGAAGGCCTAACGCACGCAAAAAACATATATTATGTGCCCCATTCTGAGAAAATATGCGAAAGTTAGCAAAAGAGTAATGATATTTGTCACCCTTTTTGTATCACCCTTTTATCACCTCCTACGTGTATGCCTACATGGACCAATGAATTGATTTCTCTATCCTATTTAATTTTTCTCTATCTTCTATTCAAGGAAATCAATACATATATATAGAAGGGTGATAAAAGGGTGACATGAAAAGGGGTGACATATATCATTACTCTTAGCAAAAACCCTCCCGGGAACTTAAAAATATTAAAAACGGTTTGTAGAGTGTTTGGATGACATCAACGAGCCAAAATCTTCACGTTATTCTCGTTTCCATGGTCAAGGTTCATTGATTAGGGTTTTGGGATTTTTTTTATCAAACAAACCGTTTTATATCACAAAAAGGGTTTTGGGATTAGGGTATAGGGTTTAGTGTTTAGGGTTTGGGGTTTCCGGTTACGGTTTATTGTTAGTGTTTATGGTTAGTATTTAGGATTTATGGTGATGGATTAGGTGTAGGTTATAGGGTTAAGGTTTTGTGTTTATGGTTTAGAGTATATCGTTAGAGACTTTAGAAATTAGGGTTGAATGTTACGGTAGTTAAAACCCTAACGGACCCAAAATACGATATCCTAAAATAGAATATAAAAAACAACCTAAAAGTCAACAAAACACATCTCAAAACGTAAAACAGATGATCTTAGATGACGAAGCTATTTGTCGGTCCCAGAAGGCCCAACGCACTCAAAAAACATATATTATGTACCCAATTCTGAAAAAGTATGCAAAAGTTAGAAAAAATCCTCTCGCAAACTTCAAAAATCTTGAAAAAGGTTTGCAGAATGTTTGGATGATAGAAACGAGCCAAAATCTTCACGTTATTATCCTTTCCAAGGTTAGGGTTCAGTGATAAAGGTTTTGGGATTAGGATATGGGGTTTATTGTCTAGGGTTTTGGGTTTTTTATTGTTAGTGTTTAAGGTTAGTATTTAGGGCTTATGGTGATGGATTAGGTGTAGATAATAGGGTTAAGGTTTTGTGTTTACGGTTTAGGGTATAACGTTATAGTTTTTAGAAATTAGGGTTGAATGTTACGGTTGGTAAAACCCTAACGGACCCAAAATACGATATCCTAAAATAGAATAATAAAAACAACCTAAAAGTCAACAAAACTAATCTCAAGACGTAAAACAGATGATCTTAGATGACGAAGCTATTTGTCGGTCCCAGAAGGCCCAGAGCACTCAAAAAACATATATTATGTGCCCAATACTGAGAAAATAAGCGAAAGTTAGCAAAAATCCTCTCCGGAACTTCAAAAATCTTAAAAACGGTTTGCAGAGTGTTTGGATGATAGAAACTAGCCAAAATCTTCACGTTATCATCCTTGCCATGGTCAGGGTTCAGTGATTAAGGTTTTGGGATTAGGGTATCGGGTTTATTGTCTAGGGCTTGGGGTTTCTGGTTATGGGTTACTGTTAGTGTTTATGGTTAGTATTTAGGGCTTATGGTGATGGATTAGGTGTAGATAATAGGATTAAGGTTTTGTGTTTATGGTTTAGGGAGGGTATAACGTTAGAGTTTTTGGAAATTAGGGTTGAATGTTACGGTGGTAAAACCCTAACGGACACAAAATACGATATCCTAAAATAGAATAATAAAAAAAACCTAAATGTCAACGAAACACATCTCAAAATGTAACACAGATGATCTTAGATGGCGAAGCCATTTGTCGGTCCCAGAAGGCCAAACACACTCAAAAAACATATATTATGTGTCCAATTTTGAGAAAGTATGCGAAAGTTAGGAAAACCCTCCCGGGAACTTCAAAAATCATAAAACGGTTTGCAGAGTGTTTGGATAATAGAAACGAGCCAAAATCTTCACGTTATTTTCCTTTCCATGGTTAGGGTTTAGATTAAGGTTTTGGGATTAGTGTATAGGGTTTAGTGTTTAGGCTTTGGGGTTTCTGGTTACATATTATTGTTAGTATTTATGGTTAGTATTTAGGGCTTATGGTGATGATTAGGTGTAGGTTAGAGGATTAAGGTTTTGTGCTTATGGTTTAGGGTAGGGTAGCATTAGAGATTTTAGAAATTAGGGTTGAATGTTACGGTTGGTAAAAACCTAACAGACCCAAAATACGATATCCTAATTTAGAATATTAAAAGAAACCTAAAAGTCAATAAAAAAACTTCTCAAAACGTAAAACAGTTGACCTTAGATGGCGAAGCCATCTGTCTGTCCCAGAAGGCCTAACACACTCAAAAAAACATATATTATGTGCCCCATTCTGAGAAATTATGAGAAAATTAGCAAAAACCCTCCCGGGAACTTCAATAATCTAAAAAACGGTTTGCTAAGTGTTTGGATGACAGAAATGAGCCAAAATATTCATGTTATTCTCCTTTCCATGGTAAGGGTTCAGTGTTTAGGATTTTGGGATAAGGGTATAGGGTTTAGTGTTTTTTAATCGAACCTACCATTTTATATCCACAAAATGACAAGTACAAATCAAACCCCTACTTGTTTATTACTAAAAAACAAGCATGGCTAGGAAAACAAACCCTATACAACATTTACTAGAAAGTAAACCTATCAACTTGCAAAACAACCTATACAACCATTGCTAGAAAAATAAATCAAAGTAAAAACACCCTATACAACCATTGCTAGGAAATTAAACCCTATACAACAATTGCTAAAGTCTTATACTAGGTCCGAGCTCCAAGCTATCTTCCTTGATCTTCTTTCTCTCCTCCCTTGAGTACTCCATGTAGCTTCCATCTTGCCACCAATCTCATATTCCAACACTCCTTTTAAACAACTTTCTATTCCAAAGTGTATATTGAACATCTTTCACAACTATTTTCACAATATCCTCATATTTAGGATGCATCTTCTTAAACTCTTTTTTATTCCTCACATCCCAAATACAATAAAGAAAGCCAAGAAAAGTAATGTTTAATATGGTATCTTTTAAGGTGTTACCATCAAACTTAAGCATAAATTCAAGCCTTTCTTCCCAAGTATTACCCAAGTTGTGCCAATTATGAAGAGCACAAATCTACTTCCAAGCCAAAGTAGTGAATTTGCCATTCACAAATAAGTGATCCCTAGATTCATGTTCTTCAAAGCAAAGGTAGCACATCTTGTCCACTTCCATTCCCCACTTGCTAAGCCTATCTTTAGTGGTTAATCTATCCTTACAAATTAACCAAGCACAAAACTTGTGCTTCCATTTATGCCACACCACACTATACCATTTTGTTTTCTCATTAGGACCCCTTAGGTCATACAGAACATCCGAGGTCCTAAGCCTTTATCTCCCCATCTTATAGTTTCATGCTCTTCATTAAGCACCATATCATTTACCACCTCAAACACCTTATTAAGCAAGCCTAGGTGGAAATCTCCACCTCTCCGGCACATAATAATTCACCACCTTTTTGTAAATATTGTAATACCCAAAGATATAGCATCCTTTTGTTCACAAATATCACCAACACACTTTCCTTTTATCCATCTATCATTTAGCATATAGGTTCTCTTTCCATTTCCAATGTCATGTATAATATATTTAAAAACAAGGTACCTCACATTAAGCATAGCTCTCCATGTCCAAGGATGTTTACTATCATATGTAAAGCTCCATATACTCTTGTTCCTTAGCTAATTTGAGTAGACCCATTGAGACCAAATATTATCTTTATAACCATACATTCTCCAAAAAGCTTTAAGAATAGCAACTTGATTAATTTGGAGAAGATTAGGTATGCCTAGTCCTCCATTTTCTTTACTTTGACATAATTCTTTCCAAGCCACTTTAACACCATGAAAATCATTAGTATTACCCCTCCAAAGAAACCTACTCAAGAGTGATTCTATCTCATGAATAACTCCCATTGGAAGAATCATTACATTACACCAATATCTAGCTTTACTTTGCAAAACACTCATGATTAAATGAAGCCTTCCTGCAAATGTAAGAAATCTATGCATCCACCCTTCAACACTTCCAACTATATTATTAATAAGGGTAGCACACATTAAACTATTAGAGAGCCCAAAGATATCTAACAGGAAGTTTACCCTTCTTAACATTGAGAATACTACTCAAATCATCATGAAGATCTTTGTTACAACCTCCCATATATAGCTCACTCTTTTCAGGACTTATTTTAAGGCCAGAAAGTCTAGAGAAGAGATCAAGGCCTTGTTTAAGTCTCTTAGCCGAGTCTTTATCCCCATTAAAGAAAACTAAACAATCATCAGCTAATATAAGGTGGTTCAAACCATTCTTGCACAATTAGGGTGATAAGTAAATGCTTTATTATGTGCCACTTTCTCAATAATAGAAGAGAAACCTTGAATACATACAACAAATAGATAAGGAGATAAAGGATCACCCTGTCGTAATCCTCTTTCTCCTTTGAAATCACCACACACACTTCCATTAATGCACAAAGAGAACATAGGTGTTGAAATGCACATCTTGATCCAAGATATAAACTTTTTATTAAATCCCATAATTTGAAGTAGTTGGAAAAGGTACCTCCAATTAATTGTATCAAAAGCCTTTTAAAGATCAATATTTAAAGTACACCTTGGACTCAAGTCCTTCCTATCATAACCTGCCACCACACTTTGAACAACCAATATATTATCAGAAATACTTCTTCCTCCCACAAAAGCAGCTTGATTTTTAGATATAAGCTCCTCAAGGCTTTTCTTCATCCTATTAGCAATGATTTTAGATATAGCTTTATACAGGATATTACAACAGGCAATGGGCCTAAAACTCTTTACTGAAGTGGGATTTTTAACCTTGGGAATAAGAACAAAATTAGTAGCATTAATTTGCTTCAAGATTTGTCTATTCTTGAAAGTTTCTTTTATAGCATTACAAATATCCTCCCCAATAATATTCCAAGTAGCTTTGAAGAAAGCACTATTAAAACCATCTGGGTCAGGAGCTTTTGAGATATCAATAGAGAAAATAGCTTCTTTAATCTCCTTACTAGTAATGTCTTTCACAATTTCTTTTGCTTCTTCCTTAGTAATAGCTTTATCAACAAGCTTGTTTAAACAACTAGAGCTAACACTTTCTTCATAAACATCCTTAGTACCAATTAAACTAGTGTAGTACTTGATAAATTCATCATGAATAGCCTCATATTCAACAACAATATCACCATTTTCAGTCACAATAGAGGCAACTCGTTTTTGAGTGATTCTTGCCTTGATATCTTATGATAAAGGGTAGTGCTACAATCACCCTTTTGAGCCCAAGTAATTCCAGATTTTTGCTTTAAGATCTCCTCTTGAATATTAAGAAGATGCATAAGTTTATCTCTTAGCTCCTTCTCAATGATGAGCATAGATTGATCACCATTCATAAGCTTTGTTTGTACCTTTTCAAGCTCCTCTTTAAGCTCCATTATTTCTTTAGTAGAGTGATGAAAATATTTTCTATTGAAGATCTTCAAAGCTTTCTTTACTCCCTTCTATTTATTCACCACTTTGTACATCATACTCCCTTTAACTTCATATTTCCACACCTTATCAATCAAAGGCAGAAACTCATCATGATCAATCCAAACAGTAAAAAATTTAAAAGATGAAGTTTTAGTATTTGAACTCCCCTGAATTTTGAGGATAAGATTAGAGTGATCTGAAATTCCAGGAGCTTCAATCATCAAATGAGACTTGAAACAAGTGAACCAAGCATCATTTATAAAAAAAATTGTCAATTTTACTAGATATATAAACCCATCGATTCTTCTTAGTCCAAGTGTAATAACACCCTTGGCTAGGATGTTCAACCATCCCATTATCATTAATACAATCCACAAATTCATGAGAACTCTTATGAAGGCTAGTACAACTCATTCTTTCATCAACTTTAGTAATTTCATTAAAATCCTCACACCAAATACAAGGAGAGTCCCCATTAATAACCATCCATTCACTAAGTTTTTCCCAAAGAAGCACCCTTTTATCATCATCATCATCATCATCATTTTCAGCATATACCATCACACAATTAAATGTTTTCTTATTATATATATCATGTACCTCAAGGAAGATGGCTTGGCTAGTTGAATTAAGACACTTTACATCCAAAACATTCTTATTCCACTTTATACATATTCTTCCACTTTCATCCTTATCATGATTAGTTATAGTACCCCAATTACTCAAATAAGTATTGTGAAACTTATTGTAGCTTTGTAGAGTCATTTTAGTCTCCAATAAACCAACTAGAACAACTTTTTTATCTTGTATAACATGAATAACTTCTTTTTGTTTGAGGCTTAGATTCAAACCTCTTACATTCCAAGAGCTAATTATCATTTAAATCAGGAGGTTCTCCTTCACTATGGGTACTTCCCACAAACCTATTCAAAGCATCTTCAAGGTTTTCATTAGCCATATTTAAAGCACAAAAGGAGTTACTTAACTCCCCTTCAAAAATACTAGAATTATATGCACTTCCTCTAGGTGTACTAGGGGTTTATTCTTTACCCTTTGCACTACTACTTCCCACACTTTGAGATGGAGTTGTAGTTGTGTTTTTGGTGTTAGGAATCTGAACTTCATCATCCTTCTTCTCTTTTTGCTTTCTTTGCACTACCCTCCATTCTTCAACCCCCTTTTGAACTTTGTATTGGTTTGGTTGGTGATTAACTTGGTTTGGTTTAGGTTGGTGGTTAACTTGGTTTGGTTTAGGTTGGTTGTAGGCTTGGTTTGGTTTAGGTCTAGGCTCTTTCCTTCCTTGACTATAATTAATCTCCTTATGCCCCAAAGCCTTTCAATTAGAACATCTTGGAGGTAACCACTCATAGTAAGCCTCCCCCTCATGAATCCCATCCTCCTCAAGATCAACCTTCACCCTTTCAAGAAGCTCCTTTGTCATATCTACTTCAACACATACTCTAGTAAAGCTTAGCCTATTTTTTGTCTTAGTAATAGGATCCATTTGGAGTGGAATACCCAAAGCACTACTAATGTAGCTTAACCCATCATTAGTCCACAATTGTAATGTTACCTTTCTCAATTTAACCCATAGTGGAACCTTAGTCAAATCAAGCTTATCAAATTTCATGTTAGGTTCCCACTTTCTAAAAATCATAATTCTACCATTAACATGCCAAACTTGCTCTAATATGTTGTTACATTCTTGCTCACCTTTGAATTTGAATAGAAATACTTCCATATCAGTAGACTTTATTTCAACTTGACCACAATTTCTCCATTGAGCATTAACCATGCTTCTAACCATGTGATATTCAGGAGCTTCTCCAAAGAATTGTCCAACTAAGCAATTATCCCACTCCTCAACTTCACTCTTCACTATATCTCTAGGTGGTTTAACCATGAGCTCATCTTCTACTTCACTAGGAGCAAAGTATTTTAGCTTCAAATCTTGATTACTTTTCTTGAATAATTCTGTCCATTTACCTTGCTTCCCATTGTTGTCCTCAATAATTTCTACCTCAGATTCATCCTCATCCTCCACAGTTTGACCTTGTGCTAATCCCAAGAGGGTACTTTCGCTAGGTGGAGAAATTATCCCAATTCCTGCACCTAAAGTGGAGTAATCGTCCTTGTGACTCACACTCAAGCTATTCTCGAGAAGATTATGAGACTCACCCTCAATTAGGTCCCCATCTTGGCCGTTCATCCCCTCAACCATTGTACACTCAATGATTTGAGTAGCTTGGATGCTTTCTTTGGAGCTAAAAAAGGTAAATCAGCTTGTACAGTTTCTGTTCCTCTCTTGGAACTTTCATCAAACAGGTTATCCACACTTCTTGAAGTACTATCCTCCCTACTGGAATCATACTCCACACACTCCTCAGCATTTTTGTTCATCAAATTAACTCGTTTTGCAGCAGAGAAGTTATTACGATATCCTAAAATGGAATATTAAAAACAACCTAAAAGTAAACAAATCACATCTCAAAACATAAAACAGATGATCTTAGATGGCGAAGCTATTTGTCGGTCCCAGAAGGCCCAACGCACTCAAAAAAACATATATTATGTACGCAATACTGAGAAAGTATGCGAAAGTTACCAAAAATCCTCTCGAGAACTTCAAAAATCTTTAAAACAGTTTGCAGAGTGTTTGGATGATAGAAACGAGCCAAAATCTTCACGTTATTATCCTTTCCATGGTTAGGGTTCAGTGAATAAGGTTTTGGGATTAGGGTATAGGGTTTATTGTCTAGGGTATGGGTTCAGGTTACGGTTTATTGTTAGTGTTTATGGTTAGAATTTAGGGCTTATGGTGATGGATTAGGTGTAGAGAATAGGGTTAAGGTTTTGTGTTTATGGTTTAGGGTATAACGTTAGAGATTTTAGAAATTAGTGTTGAATGTTACGGTTGGTAAAACCCTAATTGACCCAAAATACGATATCCTAGAATAGAATATTAAAAACAACCTAAAAGTCAACAAAACACAGCTCAAAACGTAAAATAGATGATCTTAGTTGGCGAAGCGATCTTTCAGTCCCAGAAGGCCCAACGCACTCAAAAAACATATATTATGTGCCCCATTCTTAGAAATTATGTGAGAGTTTGCAAAAACCCTCCCGGGAACTTCAAATATCTTAAAAACGGTTTGCAGAGTGTTTGGATGACAGAAACAAGCCAAAATCTTCACATTATTCTCCTTTCTATGGTTAGGGTTTTGGGATTAGGGTACAGGGTTTAGTGTTTAGTGTTTGATTTTTAGATATAAGCTCCTCAAGACTTTGATTCATTCTATTAGCAATGATTTTAGATATAGCTTTGTATAGGATGTTACAACAAGCAATGGGCCTGAAACATTTCACTGAAGTCGGATTCTTAACCTTAGGAATAAGAACAACATTTGTAGCATTAATTTGCTTCAAGATTTGTTTGTTCTTGAAAGTTTCCTTTATATCATTACATATATCCTCCCCAATAATACTCCAAGTATACTTGAAGAATGCACTATTAAAACCATCTGGACCAGGAGCCTTTGAGTTATCTATAGAAAAAATAGCTTCTTCAATCTCCTTACTAGTAATGTCTTTCACCATATCTTTAGCTTCTTCATGAGTAATTGCTTTATCAACAAACTTCTTTAAGCAACTAGAGCTAGCACTTTATTCATGAGCATCCTTAGTACCGATTAAACTATTTTAATACTTGATAAATTCATCATGAATAGCATCTTCTTCAACAATAATATCACCATTTTCAGTCACAATTGAGGCTACTCGGTTTTGAGTGATTCTAGCCTTGATTCTTTTGTGATAAAGGGCAGTACCACAATCACCCTATTGAGCCCAAGTAATCCCAGATTTTTGATTTAAAACCTCCTCTTGAATATTAAGAAGATGCATAAACTTGTCTATAAGTTCCTTCTCAATGGTAAGCATAGATTGATCACCATTCATAAGCATAACTTGTGCTCCTCCTTAAGCTTCATTATTTCTTGTGTAGAGTGATGAAAATATTTTCTATTAAAAATCTTTAGAGCTTTATTTACTTCCTTCAATTTATTCACCACTTTATACATCATACTCCCTTTAACCTCAATTTTCCACACCTTTTCAATCAAAGGCAGAAACTCATCATGATCAATGCAAACATTAAAAAACTTAAAAGATGAAGGTTTAGTATTTGAACTCCCCTGTATTTTGAGGATAAGGTTAGAGTGATCTGAAATTCCAGGAGCTTCAATCATCAAATGAGACTTGAAACAAGTGAACCAAGCATCATTTATGAAAATTTTATCTATTTTACTAGATACAAAACCATCCATTCTTCTATTAGTCCAAGTGTAGTAAAACCCTTGGCTAGGATGTTCCACAATCCAATTATCATTAATACATTCCACAAATTCATGAGAGCTCTTATGAAGGCTAGCACATCCCATTCTTTCATCAACTTTAGTAATTTCAATATAGTCCCCACACCAAATACAAGGAGAGGCCCCATTAATAACCATCCATTCACTAAGTGTTTCCTAAAGAAGAACCCTTTTATCTTCATCATTATCTGCATAGATCATCACACAATTGAATGTTAACTTATTAAATATATCATGTACTTCAAGGAAGATGGCTTGGCTAGTTAAAATCAAGACACTTTACATCCAAAACATTCTTATTCCACTTTATACATATTCTTCCCCTTTCATCCTTATCATGATTAGTAATAGTACCCCAATTATTCAAATAAGTATTGTGAAACTTGTTGTAATTTTGTAGAGTCATTTTAGTCTCCAATAAACCCATAAGATCAACTTTTTTATCTTGTATAACATGAATAACTTCTTTTTGTTTGAGGTTTAGATTTAAACCTCATACATTCCAAGAGCTAATTATCATTTAGGTCAGGAGGGTTTCCTTCCCTATGGGTACTTCCCACAAACTTATTTAAAGCCTCTTCAAGGTTTTCATTAGCCATGTTTAAAGCACAAAAGGAGTTACTTAACTCCCCTTCAAAGATATTAGAATTACAAGCACTTTCTCTGGGTGTACTAGGGGTTTTTTCTTTTCCCTTTGCACTACTACTTCCCACATTTTTAGGTGGAGTTATAGTTGTGTCATTAGTGTTAGGAATCTGAACTTCGTCGTCCATTCTCTCCTTTTGCTTTCTTTGCACAACTCTCCATTCTTCAACCTTCTTTTGAACTTTGTATTGGTTTGGTTGGTGATTAGCTTGGTTAGGTTTAGGTTGGTGGTTAACTTGGTTTGGTTTAGGTTGGTTATAGGTTCTTGGTCTCTCCTTTGTAGGTTCTTTCCTGCCTTGACTACAATTAATCTCCTTATGCCCCAAAGCCTTGCAATTAGAACATCTTGGAGGTAACCACTCATGATAAGCTTCCACCCCATGAATTCCATCTTCTTCAAGATCTACCTTAACCCTTTTAACAAGCTCCTTTGTCATATCCACTTTCACACACACTCTAGCAAAGCTTAGTCTATTCCTTGATTTAGTAATAGGGTCCATTTGAATTAGGATACCCAAAGCACTACATATGTAACTTAACCCATCATTAGTCCACAATTGTAAAGGTACCTTTCTCAAATTAACCCATAGTGGAACCTTAGTCATATCAAGCTTATCAAACTTCATATAAGATTCCCACTTTCTTAGTATCATAATCCTTTCATTAACATGCCAAACTTGCTCTAATATATTGTTACATTCTTGCTCACCTTGAAATTTGAATAGAAACACCTCCATATCAGTAGACTTGATCTCCACAGGACCACAATTTCTCCATTGAGCATTAACCATACTTCTAACCATGTGATATTTAGGAGCTTCACCAAAGAATTATCCAACTAAACAGTTTTCCCATCCCTCAATTCCACTCTTCACTATATTCCTTGGAGGTTAAACCATGAGTTCATCTCCTACTTGACTAGGAGCAAAGTATTTTAGCTTCAATTCTTGATCACTCTTCTTGAACAATTCAGTCCACTTACCTTGCTTCCCACTGTTTTCCTCAATTATTTCCACCTCAGATTCATCCACATCATCTACATTCTAACCTTGTGCTCCTCCCAAGAGGGTACCTTCACTTGGTGGAGAAATTCCTCCAATTCCTGCACCAAAAGTGGAGTAATCCTCTTTGTGTCTCACATCCAATCTATTCTTGAGGGAATTAGGAGCCTCACCCTCAAATAGGGCCCCATCTTGGCCGTTCATTCCCTCAACTATTGTACAATCAATAGTTTGAGTAGCTATGATGCTTTCACTGGAGCTAAGTAAGGTTTTGTCCATTACATCTTATGCTTCATCTACTGTCCTTCTTTGAGGACTTTCATCAAACACATTGGTTTCATTATACAAACCATCTTCCTTCCTGCTAGAGTCATAAACACTACCTTTGTCCACAATCCCATTCATCAAATTACCACTCTTAGTAGACGAGAAGTTGTTACTCACTTGAATTACAGGAGTAGTAGGAAAATATTTACCTTTAAGTGGCGCAAACTTCACTTGAGTTTCATTAGCTTCAACACTATCCTTAGTTCCACGATTTCCAGACTTTTTGCGAGGTTCCATTAGATCCGGAATGAAAAATGATGAATAGTAAAAAAAGAATCACGAAATTTGGTTAAGAAATGAGCTAAAAAAACCCAAATAGTCCCTTCTGTCGCGAGAGTAATTCATAAAATCGAGTTTGATTTTGCACGAAATTTATTGCAGATTTGGTGTTAAAATTGATGTTGATTCTTACCAATAATATCGCAATTATTAATCAATTATTTACCATTATCCACTTTATCCACTTCGAAAACCAAAATAACCTGAACCAGCAAAACTCGTCTTCTTCACCTCCAATGTTAAAGCGCGTAACCCACACGTACTCCACTACTCCAAACTTCTACCCGACAATCTTTACAGCTCGGATATCCACTACCAAGTTTTCTGAATTAATCTCAACCAACTCTTCTGAATTAATTTCCACAAAACAAATCTAAAATTACAAAACAAAATGGAAAAAATAGATTTGAAGATTTTCAACTCCGGTCATAACGAGTTCAACGCTCCGGTCAATCTCCGGTCAAACTCCAGCCATAAGGTCGGAAAGTCATCCGTGATGGGTGGGGAGGTCAACGGTGGTCAAAAGGAGTCAAGGATTAGTTAAACTTTGGCTAAATTTTTAAACCCTAGTGAGAGAAAGTAGAGAGAAGGAGCAATGAGTTTAGGGTTTTAGGGTTTTAGGGTTTAGTGTTTAGGCTTTGTTTCTGGTTACGGTTTATTGTTAGTGTTTATGGTTTGTATTTAGGGCTTATTATGATGAATTAGGTGTAGGCTATAGGGTAAAGATTTTGTGTTTATGGTTTAGGGTATAATGTTAGAGATTTTAGAGATTAGGGTTGAATTTTACGGTTTGTAAAAGCCTAATGGACCCAAAATACGATATCCAAAAATAGAATATTAAAAACAACCTAAATGTCAACAAAACATATCTCAAAACGTAAAACAGATGATCTTAGATTACGAAGCTATATGTTGGTCCCAGAAGGCCCAACACACTCAAAAAATATATATTATGTAACCCATTCTCAGAAAGTATGTGAAAGTTAGCAAAAACTCTCCCGGGAACTTCAAAAATCTTAAAAAATGTTTGCAGAGTGTTTGGATGACAGAAACGAGCCAAAATCTTCACGTTATTATCCTTTCCATGGTTAGGGTTTAGTGATTAAAGTTTTGGGGTTACGGTATAGAGTTTAGTTTTTAGGGTTTGGGGTTTCTTGTAGTGTTTATGGTTAGTAATTAGGGCTTATGGTGATGGATTAGATGTAGGCTATAGGGTTAAGGTTTTTTGTTTATGGGTTAGGGTATAATGTTAGATATTTTAGAAATTAGGGTTGAATGTTAAAGTTGGTAAAACCCTAACGGACCCAAAATACGATATCTTAAAATAGAATATTAAAAACAACCTAAAAGTACACAAAACACATCTCAAAACGTAAAATTGACGATCTTAGATGGCAAAGCCATATTATGTGCCCCATTCTACGAAAGTATGTGAAATTTAGCAAAAACCCTCCCGGGAACTTATAGATTGAAACGAGCCAAAATCGTCACGTTATTAACCTTTCCATAATTAGGTTCAGTAATTAAGGTTTTTGGATTAGGGTATAGGGATTAGTGTTTTTTTTATCAAACCTACCATTTTATATCCACAAAATGACAAGTACAAATTAAACCCCTACTTGTTTTTTACTCAAAAACAAGCATGGCTAGGAAAAATCTATAACTAGGTCAAGCTCCAAGCTAGCTTTCTTGTTCTTCTTGCTCTCCTCCCTTGAGTACTCCATGTAGCTTCCATCTTGCCACCAGTATCATATTCACAACACTCCTTTTAAATAACCTTCTATTCCAGAGTGTGTATTGAACATCTTTCACAACTATTTTCACAATATCTACATATTTAGGATGCATCTTCTTAAACTCCTTTTTATTTCTCATATCCCAAATACAATAAATAAAGCTAAGAAACGTAATATTTGATAAGGTATCTTTAAAGGAATTACCATCAAATTGAATCATGAAATCAAGCCTTTCCGCCCAAGTAATACACGTGTTGTGCCAATTATGAAGAGCACAAACCTCCTTCCAAGCCAAATTAGTAAAATTGCAAGCCACAAATAGATGATCTCTAGATTCATGTTCCTCAAAACAAAGGTAGCATAATTTGTCCATATCCATTCCCCACTTACTAAGCCTATCCTTAGTGCTCAACCTATCCTTACAAATTAACCAAGCACAAAACTTATGCTTAGGTATACTCCATTTATGCCACACAACACTAAACCATTTTGTTTTTTCATTTGGACCCCTTAGATCATACATAACATCCGAGGTTTTAAACCCCTTTTCTCCCCATTTTATAGTGTCATCTTCCTCATTTACCATCATGTCCTTTACCATCTCATACACCTTATTGAGCTTAGGTGGAAATCTCCACCTCTTCCCGATATAGTAATCCATCACCTTTTTGTTGATATTGTAATTACCTAAAGAAATAGCATCTTTTTGTTCGCAAATATCACCAACACATTTACCATTTTTCCACCTATCATTTAGCATATAGGTTCTTTCCCCATTTCCAACATCATGTACAATATAGTAAAAAGCAATGTACCTCACATTAAGCATAGCTCCCCATGTCCAAGGAAGTTTACTATCATAAGTAATGCTCCATATACTCTTGTTCCTTAGCCAATTAGAATAGACCCATTGCGACCAAATGTTATCTTTATAACCATACATCCTCCAAAAAGCTTTTAGAATAGCAACTTGATTAATTTGGAGGAGATTAGGTATGCCTAACCCCCCATTTTCTTTACTTTGACATAATTATTTCCAAGCCACTTTAGCTCCATGAAAATGATTAGTATTACTCTTCCAAAGAAACCTACTCAAGAGTGATTCAATCTCATGAATAACCCCCATTGGAAGAATCATTACATTAGACCAATATCTAGCTTTACTTTGCAAAACACTCTTGATTAAATAAAGCCTTCTTGCAAAGGTAAGAAATCTATGCATCCAACTTTCCACACTCCCAACTATATTATTAATAAGAGTAGCACACATAAAGCTATTAGGACCCTTTGTAGTTAAAGGAGCTCAAAGATATCTAACAGGAAGTTTACCTTTTTTAACATTGAGAATACAACTCAAATCATCATGAAGGTCCTTGTTACACCCTTCTATATATAGTTCACTCTTTTCAGGAATGATTTTAAGGCCAGAAAGTCTAGAGAAGAGGCCAAGGCCTTGTTTTAGTCTCATGGCAAAATCCTTATCACCATTAAATAATACTAGACAATCATAAGCAAATATAAGATGGTTCAAGCCCATTCTAGCACAATTAGGGTGATAAGTAAAAGCTTTATTTTTGAACCACTTTATTAAAAAGAACTTAAAACTCAACAAAATAAATCTCAAAACGTAAAATTAATGATCTTAGATGGCGAAGCAATCTGTTGGTCCCAGAAGGCCCAACGCACTCAAGAAACATATATTGTATGACCCATTCTGAGAAAGTATGCGAAAGTTAGCAGAAACGCTCGCGGGAAGGGAAGTAAACCTATCAACTTATAAACAACCTATACAACCATTGCTAGAAAGAAAAAAAATTTAAAACAAGAACAACTTATACAACCATTGCTAGGAATTTAAACCCTATACAACAATAGCTAAACTCTATAACTAGGTCCAAGCTCCAAGCCAGCTTCCTTGTTCTTCTTGCTCTCCTCCCTTGAGTACTCCATGTAGTTTCCATCTTGCCACCAATCTCATATTCTTAACACTCCTTTTGAATAACCTTCTGTTCCACAGTGTGTATTGAACATCTTTCACAACTATTTTCACAATATCTTCATATTTAGGATGCATCTTCTTAAATTCCTTTTTATTCCTCATATCCCAAATACAATAAAGAAAGCTAAGAAATGTAATATTTGATAAGGTATCTTTTAAGGAGTTACCATCAAATTGAACCATAAAATCAAGCCTTTACTCCCAAGTAATACCCGTGTTATGCCCATTATGAAGAGCGCAAACCTCCTTCCAAGCCAAATTAGTAAAGTTGCAAGCCACAAATAGATGATCTCTAGATTCATGTTCCTCAAAGCAAAGGTAGCATAATTTGTCCACATCCATTCCCCACATACTAGGCCTATCCTTAGTGCTCAACCTATCCTTACAAATTAACCAGCACAAAACTTATGCTTAGGTATACTCCATTTATGCCACACCACACTATACCATTTTGTTTTTTCATTGGGACCCCTTAGATCATACATAATATCCGAGGCTTTAAACCCCTTTTATCCCTATTTTATAGTGTCATCTTCCTCATTTAGCATCATGTCCTTTACCATCATACACCTTATTGAGCCTAGGTGGAAATCTCCACCTCTTCCTAATATAATAATCCATCACCTTTTTGTTGATATTGTAATTACCTAAAGAAATAGAATCTTTTTGTTCACAAATATCACCAGCACATTTACCATTTATCCACCTATCATTTAGCATATAGGTTCTTTCTCCATTTCCATCATCATGTACAATATAGTTAAAAGCAATGTACCTCACATTAAGCATGGCTCTCCATGTCCAAGGAAGTTTACTATCATAAGTAATGCTCCATATACTCTTGTTCCTTAGCCAATTTGAATAGACCCATTGAGACCAAATGTTATCTTTATAACCATACATCCTCCAAAAAGCTTTAAGAATTGCAACTTGATTAATTTTAAGGAGATTAGGTATTCCTAACCCCCATTTTCTTTACTTTGACATAGTTCTTTCCAAGCCACTTTAGATCCATGAATCTAATTAGTATTACTCTTCCAAAGAAACCTACTCTAGAGTGATTCAATATCATGAATAACCCCCATTGGAAGAATCATTACATTACACCAATATCTAGCTTTACTTTGCAAAACACTCTTGATTAAATGAAGCCTTCCTGCAAAGGTAAGAAATCTATGCATCCAACTCTCCACACTCCCAACTATATTATTAATAAGAGTAGCATACATTAAGATATTAGGACCCTTTGTAGTTAAAGGAGCTCCAAGATATCTAACAGGAAGTTTACCCTTTTTAACATTGAGAATACAACTTAAATCATCATGAAGGTCCTTGTTACACCCTCCTATATATAGCTCACTTTTTTCATTACTGATTTTAAGGCCAGAAAGTCTAGAGAAGAGATGAAGGCCTTGTTTTAGTCTCATGGCAAAATTTTTATCACCATTAATGAATACTAGACAGTCATCAGAAAATATAAGATGGTTCAAACCCATTCTAGCACAATTAGGGTGATATGTAAAAGCTTTATTTTGAGCCACTTTATCAAGAATGGAAGTGAAACCTTGCATACATACAACAAATAGATAAGGAGATAAAGTATCACCTTGCCTTAATCCTCTTTCTCCTTTGAAATAACCACACACACTCCCATTAATACATAAGGGGGACATAGGTGTATAAATACACATATGGATCTAAGAGATAAACTTATTATGAAATCCCATAATTTGAAGCAATTGAATAAGGTACCTCCAACTAATTGTATCAAATGCCTTTTGAAGATCAATGTTTAAAGAACACCTTGCACTCAAATCCTTCCTATCATAACCTGCCACCACACTTTGAGTCACTAATATATTATCAGAAATGCTCCTACCTCCCACAAAATCAGCTTGATTTTTAGATCTAAGCTCTTCAAGACTATGTTTCATCCTATTTGCAATGCTTTTAGGTATAGCTTTGTATAAGATGTTACACCAAGCTATGGGCCTGAAACTCTTCACTGAGGTGGGGCTCTTAAGCTTAGGAATAAGAACAAGATCTGTAGCATTAATTTGCTTCAAGATTTGTCTATTCTTGAAAGTTTCCTTTATAACATTACATATATCCTCCCAAATAATACTCCAAGTAGCTTTGAAGAATACACTATTAAAACCATCTGGACCTGGAGCCTTTGAGTTATCTATAGAAAAAATAGCATCTTTAATCTCCTTACTAGTAATGTCTTCCACCATATCTTTAGCTTTTTCATTAGTTATTGCTTCATCAACAAGCTTCTTTAAGCAACTAGAGCTAACACTTTCTTCTTGAGCATCTTTAGTACCAATTAAACTAGTATAGTACTTGATAAATTCATCATGAAAAGCTTCATCTTCAACAACAATATCACCATTTTCAGTCAAAATTGAGGCTACTCGGTTTTGAGTGATTCTAGCTGTGATGCTTTTATGATAAAGGGCAGTACTACTACAATCACCCTTTTGAGCCCAAGTAATCCCAGATTTTTGCTTTAAAACCTCCTCTTGAATATTAAGAAGATGCATAAGCTTGTCCCTAAAGTCCTTCTCAATGGTAAGCATAGTTTGATCACCATTCATAAGCATAACTTGTACCTTCTCTAGCTCCTCCTTAAGCTTCACAATTTCTTGTGTGGAGTGATGGAAATATTGTCTATTGAAAATCTTTAGAGCTTTCTTTACTTCCTTCAATTTATTCACAACTTTATACATCATACTCCCTTTAACCTCAACTTTCCACCCCTTTTTAATCAAAGGCAGAAACTTATCATGATCAATCCAAACTTTAAAAAACTTCAAAGATGAAGGTTTAGTATTTGAACTCCCTGAATTTTGAGGATAAGGCAGGAGTGATCTGAAATTCCAGGAGCTTCAATCATCAAATGAGACTTAAAACAAGTGAACCAAGCATCATTTATGAAAATTTTATCAATTTTACTAGACACAAAACCATCCATTCTTCTATTAGTCCAAGTGTAGTAACGCCCTTGGCTAGGATGTTCCACCATCCAATTATCATTAATACATTCCACAAATTCGTGAGAGCTCTTATGAAGGCTAGTACATCCCATTCTTTCTTCAACTTTAGTAATTTCATTATAGTCCCACACCAAATACAAGGAGAAGCCCCATTTATAACCATCCATTCACTAAGTGTTTCCCAAAGAAGTACCCTTTTATCTTCATCATTATCTGCATATACCATCACACAGTTGAATGTTTTCTTATTAAATATATCATGTACCTCAAGGAAGATAGCTTGGCTAGTTGAATCAAGACACCTAACATCCAAAACATTCTTATCCCACTTTATACAGATTCTTCCCATTTCTTCCTTATCATGATTAGTAATAGTACCCCAATTGCTCAAATAAGTATTATGAAACTTGTTGTAACTTTGTAGAGTCAGTTTAGTTTCCAATAAACCAATAAGATCATGAATAACTTCTTTTTGCTTGAGGTTTAGATTCAAACCTCTTACATTCCAAGAGCTAATTATCATTTAGGTCAGGAGGTTTTCCTTCCCTATGGGTACTTCCCACAAACCTATTCAAAGCATTTTCAAGGTTTCCATTAGCCATGTTTAGAGCACAAAAAGAGTTACTTAACTCCCCTTCAAAGATATTAAAATTACAAGAACTTTCTCTAGGTGTACTAGGGGTTTTTTCTTTCCCCTTTGCACTACTATTTCCCACATTTTTAGGTGGAGTTGTAGTTGTGGCATTAATATTAGGATTTTGAACGTCATCATCCTTACTCTCCTTTTGCTTCCTTTACACAACTCTCCATTCTTCAACCTTCTTTTGAACTTTGTATTGATTTGTTTGGTGGTTAACTTGGTTAGGTTTAGTTTGGTTAAGTTTTTGGTTTCTCCTTTATAGTTTCTTTCTTGCCTTAACTACAATTATTCTCCTTATGCCCCAAAACTTGCAATTTGAACACCTTGGAGGTAACCATTCATAATAAGCTTCCACCACATGAATTCCATCCTCTTCCAGATCTACCTTCACCCTTTTAACAAGCTCCTTTGTCATATCCACTTCCACACAAGCTCTAGCAAAGCTTAACCTATTCCTTGATTTAGTAATAGGATCCATTTGAATTGGGATACCCAAAGCACTACATATGTAGCTCAATCCATCATTAGTCCACAATTGCAAAGGTACCTTTCTCAGTTTAACCCAAAAATGGACCTTAGTCATATCAAGCTTCGCAAACTTCATATTAGATTCCCACTTCCTTAGTATCATAATTTTTCCATTAACATGCCAAACTTGTTCTAATATAGTGTTACATTCTTGCTCACCTTGAAATTTGAATAGAAAAACCTCCATATCAGTTGACTTGATCTCCACAGGACCACAATTTCTTCATTGAGCATTAACCATGCTTAAACTAACCATGTGATATTCAGGAGCTTCCCCAAAAAATTGTCCAACTAAACAGTTTTCCCATCCCTCAATTCCACTCTTCACTATATTCCTTGGAGGTTTAACCATGAGTTCATCTTCTACTTGACTAGGATCAAAGTATTTTAGCTTCAATTCTTGATCAACCTTCTTCTTGAACAACTCAGTCCACTTACCCTGCTTCCCACTGTTTTCCTCAATTATTTCCACCTCAGACTCATCAACAATATCCACATTCTGACCTTGTGCTACTCCCAAGAGGGTACTTTCACTTGGTAGAGAAGTTTCTCCAACTCCTGCACCAAAAGTGGAGTAATCCTCTTTGTGACTCACATCCAAGCTATTTCTCTTGAGGGAATTTAGGAGCCTCACCCTTAAACAGGGCCCTATCTTGGTCGTTCATTCCCTCAACTATTGTACAATCAATAGTTTGAGTAGCCTTGATGCTTTCACTGGAGCTAAGTAAGGTTTCAATCATTAATTCCTCTGTTCCATCCACTGTCCCTCTCTTAGGACTTTCATCGAGCATATTTCTTTCATTGTATAAAACATCATCCTTCCTGCTAGAATCATAAACACTACCCTTTTCCACACTCTCATTCATCAAATTACCCCTCTTAGTAGGAGAAAAGTTGTTACTCACTTGAATTACAGGAGTTGTAGGAACATATTTGCCCTTAATCGGCGCATACTTCACTTGAGTTTCCTTAGTTTCAACACTATCCTTAACTCCTCGATTACCAGACTTTTTGCGAGGTGCCATTAGATCCGGAATGAAAAATGAAGAATAGCAAAAAAAAGAATCACGAAAATTGGTTAAGAAATGAGCTCAAAAAAACCAAATAACTCCTTCTTTCGTGAGAGAGATTCACAAAAAACGAGTTAGATTTCTTTCCAATAATATTGCAAATATTACCTAATTAAACGCCTTATCCACTTCGTAAAAAAACAAATCCAACAAACCACAAACCCGTCTTCTTCACCGCCAATGCTTGTAGTATCCTACACGTAACTTCCACTACTTCACAATCCAACCCGACAGACTTTACAGCTCGGATTTCCACTAATACACTCACCTGAATTAATTTCAAAAGTAAATCTAAAAAATACAAAACAAAATGGAAAAATTAGATTTGAAAGATTTTTCAACTCCGGTCAAACAAGGTCAACGCTCAGGTCAATCTCCGGTCAAACTCCAGCCATAAGGTCGGAAATTCATCGGTGATGGGTGGGGAGGTCAACGGCGGTCAAAAGGAGTCAAAGATTAGTCAAACTTTGGTTAAATCTTCAAACCCTAGTGAGAGAAAGTAGAGAGGAGGAGCAATGTGTGTTTTAGGTGTTGTGTGTAAAGTTTGGGGGGGGGTTAGTGTTTAGGGCTTAGGGTTTAGTGTTTAGGGTTTGGGGTTTCTGGTTAAGGTTTATTTTGGGTTTTTGTTTTGTATTTAGGGCCTATTGTGATAAATTAATGTGTAGGCTATATGGTAAAGGTTCTGTGTTTATGGTTTAGGGTATAATGTTAGAGATTTTAGAAATTGGGGTTGAATGTTAAGCTTGGTAAAGGCCTAACGGACCCAAAATACGATATCCTGAAACAGAATATGTCGGTCCAAGAAGTCCCAACACACTCAAAAAACATATATTATGTTCCCCATTCTGAGAAAGTATGCGTAAGTTAGCAAAAACACTCCCGTGAACTTCAAAATTTTAAAAAACGGTTTGTAGAGTGTTTGGATGATAGAAACGAGCCAAAATCTTCACGTTAGTATCCTTTCATGGTTAGTGTTCAGTGATTAAGGTTTTAGGATTAGGGTATAGGGCTTGGTGTTTAGTGTTTTTTTTTATCAAACCTACCATTATATATCCACAAACTGACAAGTACAAATCAAACCCCTACTTGTATTTGACTCAAAAACAAGCATGGCAAGGAAAAACAAACCCTATACAACATTTAATAGGAAAATAAACCTATCAACTTGCAAACAACCTATACAACCATTGCTAGAAAGTAAATAAAATTAAAAACAAGAACAACTTATACAACCATTGCTAAGAAATTAAACCCTATACAACAAATTCTAAAATCTATAACTAGATCCAAGCTCCAAGCTAGCTTCCTTGTTCTTCTTGCTCGCCTCCCTTGAGTACTCCATGTAACTTCCATCTTGCCACCAATCTCAATTCTCAAATCTCCTTTTAAATAACCTTCTATTCTAAATTGTGTATTGAACATCTTTCACAACTATTTTCACAATATCTTCATATTTTGGATGCATCTTCTTAAACTCCTTTTCATTCCTCATATCCCAAATACAATAAAGAAAACTAAGAAATGTAATGTTTGATAAGGTATCTTTTAAGGAGTTTCCATCAAATTGAATCATGAAATCAAGCCTTTCCTCCCAAGTAATACCCGTGTTATGCCAATTATGAAGAGCACAAACCTCCTTCCAAGCCAAATTAGTAAACTTGCAAGCCACAAATAGATGATCTCTAGATTCATGTTCCTCAAAACAAAGGTAGCATAATTGTCCACCTCCATTCCCCACTTACTAAGCCTATCCTTAGTACTCAACCTATCGTTACAAATTAACCAAGCACAAAACTTATGCTTAGGTATACTCCATTTATGCCACACCACACTGTACCATTTTGTTTTTTCATTAGGACCCCTTAGATCATACATAACATCCATGGCTTTAAACCCTTTTCTCCCCATTTTATAGTGTCATCTTCCTCATTTAGCATCATGTCCTTTACCATCTCATACACCTTATTGAGTTTAAGTGGAAATATCTACCTCTTCCCAATATAGTAATCCATCACCTTTTTGTTGATATTGTAATTACCTAAAGAAATAGCATCTTTTTGTTAACAAATATCAACAACACATTTACCATTTATCCACCTATCATTTAACATATAGGTTCTTTCCCCATTTCCAACATCATGTACAATATAGTTAAAAGCAATGTACCTCACATTTAGCATAGCTCTCCATGTCCAAGGAAGTTTACTATCATAAGTAATGCTCCATATACTCTTGTTCCTTAGCCAATTTGAATAGACCCATTGATACCAAATGTTATCTTTATAACCATACATCCTCCAAAAATCTTTAAGAATAGCAACTTGATTAATTTGGAGGAGATTCGGTATGCCTAACCCCCCATTTTCTATACTTTGACAAAGTTCTTTCCAAGCCACTTTAGCTACATGAAAATCATTAGTATTACCCTTCTAAAGAAACCTACTCAAGAGTGATTCAATCTCATGAATAACCCCCATTGGAAGAATCATTACATTACACCAATATCTAGCTTTACATTGCAAAATACTCTTGATTATATGAAGCCTTCCTGCAAAGGTAAGAAATCTATGTATCCAACTTTCCACACTCCCAACTATATTATTAATAAGAGTAGCACACATTAAGCTATTAGGACCCTTTGTAGTAAAAGGAGCTCCAAGATATCTAACATGAAGTTTACCCTTTTTAACATTGAGAATACAACTCAAATCATCATGAAGGTCCTTGTTACACCCTCCTATATATAGCCCACTCTTTTCAGGACTGATTTAAGGCCAGAAAGTCTAGAGAAGAGGTCAAGGCCTTGTTTTATTCTCATGGTAGAATCCTTATCACCATTAAAGAATACTAGACAATCATCAACAAATATAAGATGGTTCAAACCCATTCTAGCACAATTAGGGTGATAAGTAAAAGCTTTATTTTGAGCCATCTTATCAAGAATAGAAGTGAAACCTTGCATACACACAACAAATAGATACGGAGATAAAGGATCACCTTGCCTTAATCCTCTTTCTCCTTTGAAATAACCACACACACTCCCATTAATACATAAATAGAACATAGGTGTAGAAATACACATCTTGATCCAAGAGATAAACTTATCATGGAATCCAATAATGTGAAGCAATTGAATAAGGCACCTCCAATTAATTGTATCAAATGCCTTTCGAAGATCAATGTTTAAAGTACACCTTGCACTGAAATCCTTCCTAACATAACCTGCCACCACACTTTGAGTCACTAATATATTATCAGAAATGCTTCTTCCTCCTACAAAAGCAGCTTGATTTTTAGATATAAGCTCTTCAAGACTTTGTTTCATCCTATTTTCAATGATTTTAGATATAGCTTTGTATAGTATGTTACAACAAGCTATGGGCCTAAAACTCTTCACTAAGGTGGGATTGTTAACCTTAGGAATAAGAACAAGATTTGTAGCATTAATTTGCTTCAAGATTTGTCTATTCTTGAAAGTTTAGTTTATAGCATTACATATATCCTCCCCAATAATACTCCAAGTAGCTTTGAAGAATGCACTATTAAAACCATCTGGACCAGGAGCCTTTGAGTTATCTATAGAAAATATAGCTTCTTGAATCTCCTTACTATTAATATCTTTAGGGTTTCTTGTTGTGGTTTAGTGTTTAGGGTTTGTTGTTGTGGTTTATTGTTAGTGTTTATGGTTAGTATTTAGGGCTTATGGTGATGGATTAGGTGTAGGTTATGGGGTAAAAATTTTGTGTTTATGGTTTAAGGTATAATGTTAGAGATTTTAGAAATTAGGGTTGAATGTTATAGATGGAAAAACCCTAATGGACTCAAAATACGAAACTCTAAAATTAATTATTAAATTAAACCTAAAAGTAAACAAAACAAACCTCAAAACGTAAAACTAATGATCTTAGGTAGAAATGCTTGTTGTTGGTCTCAGGAGGACCAACACACTCAAAAAGCATGTATTATGTGCCCCAATATGAGAAAGTATGCAAAAGTTAGCAAAAACCCTCCTGAGAACTTCAAAAATCTTAAAACCGGATCGCAGTGTGTTTGGATGATTGAAATAAGCCAAAGTCTTCACGTTATTATCCTTTCCATGGTTAGGGTTCAGTGATTAGGGTTTTGGGATTAGGGTATAGTGTTTAGTGTTTAGGGTTTAGGGTTTCTGGTTACGATTTATTGTTAGTGTTTATGGTTTGTATTTAGAGCTTATTGTAATGAATTAGGTGTAGGCTATAGGGTAAAGGTTTTGTGTTTATGGTTTAGGGTATAATGTTAGAGATTTTAGAAAAAAATTCGAATGTTACGGTTGATAAAAGCCTAATGGACACAAAATACGATATCCTGAAATAGAATATTAAAAACAACCTAAAAGTCAACTAAACACATCTCAAAACGTAAAACAGATGATGCCAGATGGTAAAAAAATATGTCGGTCCCTGAAGGAACAACGCACTCAAAAAACATATATTATGTTCCCATTCTGAGAAAGTATGCGAAAGTTAGCAAAAACCAACCCGGGAACATCAAAAAACTTAAAAACAGTTTGCAGAATGTTTGGATGATAGAAACGAGCCAAAATCTTCACGTTATTATCCTTTTCATGGTTAGGGTTCAGTGGTTAAGGTTTTGGATTAGAGTATAGGGTTTAGTGTTTAGGGTTTTAGGGTTTTAGGGTTTTTGGTTGCGGTTTATTGTTAATGTTTATGGTTAGTATTTTGGGCTTATGGTGATGGATTAGTATTGTTAAAACCCTAACGGACTCAAAATACGAAACCCTAAAATAGGATATCAAAAACAACCTAAAAGTCAACAAAAGAAATCTCAAAACGTAAAACTAATGATCTTAGATGGTGAAGCCATCTGTTGGTCCCAGAAGGCCCAATTCACTCAAAAAACATATATTATATACCCCATTCAGAGAAAGTATGCGAAAGTAAGCAAAAGCCTCTTGGGAACTTCAAAAATCTTAAAAATGGTTTGCAGAGTGTTTGGATGATAGTAACGACCAAAATCTTTACGTTATTATCCTTTCCAATGTTAGGGTTTAATGATTAGGGTTTTGGGATTAGGGTATAGGGTTTAGTGTTTAGGGTTTCATGTTTCTGGTTACGGTTTATTTTTAGCGCTTATGGTTAGTATTTAGGGATTATGGTGATGGATTAGGTACAGTTATGGGGTTAAGGTTATATGTTTAAGGTTTAGGGTATAATATTAGAGATTTTAGAAATTAGGGTTGAATGTTACGGTTGGTAAAACCCTAACGGACCCAAAATACGAAACCCTAAAATAGAATATAAAAACAACATAAAAGTCAACCAAAATAAATCTCAAAACGTAAAACTAATGATCATAGATGGCAAAGAGATCCGATGGTCCCCAAAGGCCTAACACACTCAAAAAACATATATTATGTGCCCCATTCTGACAAAGTATGTGAAAGTTAGCAAAAACCCTCCCGGGAACTTCAAAAATCTTAAAACTGGTTTGCAGAGTGTTTGGATGATTGAAACGAGCCAATATCTTCTTGTTATTATCCTTTCCATGGTTAGGATTCGGTGATTAGGGTTTTGGGATTAGGGTATAGGGTTTAGTGTTTAGGGTTTGGGGTTTCTAGATACGGTTTATTGTTAGTGTTTATGGTTTGTATTTAGGGCTTATTGTGGATAATTAGGTGTAGGTTATAGGGTTAAGGTTTTGTGTTTACGGTTTGGGGTATAACATTAGAGATTTTAGAAATAAGGGTTGAATGTTACGGTTGGTAAAACCCTAACGCGCCCAAAATATGATATCCTTATTTAGAATATTTAAAACAACCTAAAAGTTAAAAAAAACACATCTAAAAATGTAAAAGAGATGATCTTAGATGGCGAAGCGATCTGTTGGTCCCAGAAAGCCAAACGCACTCAAAAAAACATATATTATGTGCCCCATTCTGAAATAGTATGCGAAAGTTAGCAAAAACCCTCACAGGAAATTCAAAAATCTTGAAACCAGTTTGTAGAGTGTTTGGATGATAGAAATGAGCCAAAATCTTCACGTTATTATCCTTTCCATGGTTAGGGTTCAGTGATTCAAGTTTTGGGATTAGGGTATAGGGTTTAGTGTTTAGGGTTTGGGGTTTCTAGTTACGGTTTATTATTAGTGTTTATGGTTTGTATTTAGGGCTTATTGTGATGAATTAGGTGTAGGCTACAGGGTAAAGGTTTTGTGTTTATAGTTTAGGGTATAATGTTAGAGATTTTAGAAATTAGAGTTGAATGTTACGGTTGGTAAAAGCCTAATAGACCCAAAATACGATATCATGAAATAGAAAATTAAAAACAACTTAAAAGTCAACAAAACATATCTCAAAATGTAATACAGATGATCTTAGATGGCAATATCTGCCGGTCTAAGAAGGCCCAACGCACTCAAAAATATATATTATGTGCCCCATTCTGAGAAAGTATGAGAAAGTTAGCAAAATCCCTCCCACAGACTTCAAAAATCTTAAAAACGGTTTGTATAGTGTTTGGATGATAGAAACGAGCCAAAATCTTCACGTTATTATCCTTTCCATAGGGTTCAGTGATTAAGGTTTTAGGATTAGGGTATAGGGTTTGGTGTTTAGTGTTAATGGTTTAGGGTTTCTGGTTGTGGTTTATTCTTAGTGTTTATTGTTAGTATTTAGGGCTTATAGTGATGGATTAGGTGTAGGTTATGGGGTTAAGATTTTGTGTTTAAGGTTTAGGGTATAATGTTAGAGATTTTAGAAATTAGGGTTGAATGTTGCAGATGGTAAAACCCTAATGGACCCAAAATACGATATCCAAAAATAGAATATTAAAAACAACCTAAAAGTCAACAAAACATATCTCAAAACGTAAAACAGATATCTTAGATTTACAAACCTATCTATTGGTCCCAGAAGGCCTAAAGCACTCAAAAAACATATATTATGTGCCCCATTCTGAGAAAGTATGCGAAAGTTAGCAAAAACCCTCCCGGGAACTTCAAAATTCTTAAAATCGGTTTGCAGAGTGTTTGGTTGAAAGAAACGAGCCAAAATTTTCACGTTATTATCCTTTCCATGGTTAGGGTTTAGTGATAAAAGTTTTGGGGTTTTTCTTTTATCAAACCTACCATTTTATATCCACAAAATGACAAGTACAAATCAAACCCCTACTTGTTTTTTACTCAAAAACAAGCATGGCTAGGAAAAAAACCATATACAACATTTACTAGGAAAGTAAACCTATCAACTTGTAAACAACCTATACAACCATTTCTATATAAAAAATAAATCAAAGTAAGAGCACCTTATACAACCATTGCTAAGAAATTAAACCCTATACAACAATTGCTAAAATCTATTACTAGGTCCAAGCTCCATGCTAGCTTCCTTGTTCTTCTTGCTCTCCTCCCTTGAGTACTCCATGTAGCTTCAATCTTGCCACCAATCTCATATTCTCAACACTCCTTTTAAATAATTTTCTATTCCAAAGTGTGTATTGAACATCTTTCACAACTATTTTCACAATATCCTCATATTTAGGATGCATCTTCTTAAACTCCTTTTTATTCCTCACATCCCAAATACAACAAAGAAAGCTAAGAAAAGTAATGTTTGATATGGTATCTTTTAAGGTGTTACCATCAAACTTAAGCATAAAATCAAGTCTTTCCTGCCAAGTATTACCCGAGTTGTGCCAATTGTGAAGAGCACAAATCTCTTTCCAAGCCAAAGTAGTAAATTTGCAATTCACAAATAGGTGATCTCTAGATTCATGTTCTTCAAAACAAATATAGCACAACTTGTCCACTTACATTCCCCACTTGCTAAGCCTATCTTTAGTGCTTAATCTATTCTTACAAACTAACCAAGCACAAAACTTGTGCTTAGGTATACTCCATTTATGCCACACCACACTATACCATTTTGTTTTCTCGTTAGGACCCCTTAGGTCATACATAACATCCGAGGTCTTAAAGCCTTTATCTCCCCCATCTTATAGTGTCATTTTCTTCATTAAGCACCATATCCTTTACCACCTCATACACCTTATTGAGACTAGGTGGAAATCTCCACCTCTTCCCCAATATAGTAATCCATCACCTTTTTGTTAATATGGTAATTGCCTAAAGAAATAGCATCCTTTTGTTCACAAATATCACCAACACACTTTCCTTTTATCCATCTATCATTTAACATATAGGTTCTCTCCCTATTTCCAACATCATGTATAATATATTTAAAAGCAAGGTACCTCACATTAAGCATTTCTCTCCATGTCCAAGGAAGTTTACTATCATATGTAATGCTCCATATACTCTTATTCCTTAGCAAATTTGAGTAGACCCATTGAGACCAAATATTATTTAGCAAATTTGAGTAGACCCATTGAGACCAAATATTATCTTTATAACCATACATTCTCCAAAAAGCTTTAAGAATAGCAACTTGATTTATTTTGGAGAAGATTAGGTATGCCTAATCCTCCATTTTCTTTACTTTGACATAATTCTTTCCAAGCCACTTTGGCTCCATGAAAATCATTAGTATTACCCTTCCAAAGAAATCTACTCAAGAGTGATTCTATTTCATGAATAACTCCCATTGGAAGGATCATTACATTACACCAATATCTAGGTTTACTTTGCAAAACACTCTTGATTGAATGAAGCCTTCCTGCAAATGTAAGAAATCTATGCAATTACCCTTCAACACTTCCAACTATGTTATTAATAAGGGTAGCACACATTAAACTATTAGGGCCTTTTGTAGTTAAAGGAGCCCCAAGATATCTAACAGGAAGTTTACCCTTCTTAAAATTGAGAATAACACTTAAATCATAATGAAGGTCCTTGTTACAACCTCCCATATATAGCTCACTCTTTCCAGGACTTATTTTAAGGCCAGAATGTCTAGATAAGAGATCAAGGCCTTGTTTTAGTCTCTTGGCCGAGTCCTTATCACCATTAAAAAAATACTAAACAATCATCAGAAAATATAAGATGGTTCAAATCCATTCTAGCACAATTAGGGTGATAAGTAAAAGCTTTATTATGAGCCACTTTCTCAAGAATAGAAGATAAACTTTGCATACATACAACAAATAGATAAGGAGATAAAGGATCAACTTGTCTTAATCCTCTTTCTCCTTTGAAATAACCGCACACACTTCCATTAATGCAGAAAGAGAACATGGGTGTAGAAATACACATCTTGATCCACTAGAATATTATCAGAAATACTCCTTCCACCTACAAAGGCAGCCTGGTTTTTGGATATAAGCTCCTCAGTGCATTGTTTCATCCTATTTGCAATGATTTTTGATATAGCTTTATATAAGATATTACAACAAGCTATAGGTCTAAAACTCTTCACTGAAGTGGGATTCTTAACCTTGGGAATAAGCACAAGATTAGTACTATTAATTTTCTTCAATATATGTCCAATTCTGAAAGTTTCCTTTATAGCATTACATATATCATCCCCAATAATACTCCAAGTAGCTTTGAAGAAAGCACTAGTAAAACCATCTGGGAGGAGACTTTGAATTATCAATAGAGAATATAGCTTCTTTAACATCCTTACTAGTGATATCCTTCACCATTTATTTAGCTTCTTCATTAGTAATAGCTTTATCAACAAGTTTCTTCAAGCATTTAGAGCTAACATATTCTTCTTGAGAATCCTTAGTACCAATTAAACTAGTGTAGTACTTGATAAATTCATCATGAATAGCTTCATCTTCAACAATAATGTCACCATTTTCAGTCACAATAGAGGATACTCGGTTTTGAGTGATTCTAGCCTTGATACTTTTATGATAACGGGCAACAATCACCCTTTTGAGCCCAAGTAATTCCAGATTTTTGCTTTAAAAACTCCTCTTGAATGTTAAGAAGGTGCATGAGCTTCTCTTTAAGTTCCTTCTCAATTGTAAGCATAGTTTGATCCCCATTCATAACCATAACTTGAACCCTCTCAAGCTCCTCCTTTAGCTTCATAATCTCTTGTGTGGAATGATGAAAATACTTCCTATTAAAAAATTTTAAAGCTTTTTTTACTTCCTTCAATTTATTCACCACTTTATACATCATACTTCCTTTAACCTCAACTTTCCACACCTTTTCAATCAAAGGCAGAAATTGATCATGTTCAATCCAAATATTGAAAAATTTAGAAGATGAAGGTTTAGTATTTGGACTCCCCTGAATTTTGAGAATGAGATTGGAATGATCAGAAATTCCAGGAGCTTCCATCATCAAAGTAGACTTGAAACAAGTGAACCAAGCATCATTTATGAAAATTTTATCAATTCTACTAGAAATAAACCCATCAATTCTTCTATTAGTCCAAGTATAATTGCATCCTTGACTAGGGTGCTCAACCATTCCATTATCATTAATACATTCCTCAAAATCATGTGAACTCTTATGAAGACTAGTACACCCCATTCTTTCCTCAACTGTAGTAATTTCATTATAGTCACCACACCAAATACAAGGAGAGGACCCATTAATAATCATCCATTCACTAAGTGTGTTCCATAGAATTAACCTTTTATCTCCATCATTTTCAGCGTAAACCATTATACAATTGAAAGCTATCTTATTATATATATCATACACCTCAAGAATGATAGCTTGGCTAGTTGAATCAAGGAGCTTAACATCCAAAACATTTTTATTCCATTTAATACAAATTCTGCTCCTATCATCCTTATCATGATTAGTAATAGTACCCCAATTATACAAATCAGCATTATGAAACTTAGTGTAACTTTGTAAAGTCATTTTAGTTTCCAACAAACCAATAAGATCAATCTTCTTATCGTGTACAGCATGAATAACTTCTTTTTGTTTGAGGCTTAGATATAAACCTCTAACATTCCAAGAGCTAACAATCATTAGGACCAGGAGGTTTACCTTCACTATGGGTACTTCCCATAAACATGTTCAAAGCATCTTCAAGATTTTCATTTGCCTTGTTTAGAGCACAAAAAGAGTTACTTAAACCTCCTTCAAAGATATTTAAATTGCAAGCACTTTCTCTAGGTGTATTAGGGGTTATTTCTTTCCCCTTTACACTACTACTTCCCACATTTTTTTGGTGGAGTTGTAGTTGTGATATTAATGTTAGGACTTTGAACTTCATTATTTATTTTCTCCTTTTGCTTCTTTTGCACAACTCTCCATTCTTCAACCTTCTTTTGAACATTGTATTGATTTGCTTGGTGATTAACTTGGTTAGGTTTAGCTTGGTAATTAGCTTTTGGTCTCTCCTTTATAACTTCTTTTCTGCCTTGACTACAATTACTATCCTTATTCCTTAAGACCTTGCAATTAAAGCACCTAGGAGGTAACCATTCATAATAAGCTTCCACCACATGAATTCCATCCTCTTCAAGATCCACATTAACCCTTTTAACAAGCTCTTTTGTCATATCCACCTCCACACAAGCTCTAGCAAAACTTAACCTATTCCTTGACTTAGTAATTGGATATATTTGAATTGGGATTCCCAAAGCACTACATATGTAGCTCAAATCATCATTTGTCCACAATTGCAAAGGTACCTTCCTCAATTTAACCCAAAGTGGGACCTTAGTCATATCAAGCTTCTCAAACTTCATATTAGATTCCAACTTTCTTAATATCATTATTCTTCCATTTACATGCCAAACTTGTTCCAAGATGTTGTTATACTCCTGTTCACTTTGAAATTTGAATAGATAAACATCCATATCAATTGATTTGATCTCCACAGGACCACAATTCCTCCATTGTACATTCACCATGCTTCTAACCATGTGTTATTCAGGAAATTGACCTACTAGACAATTTTCCCACTCCTTAATTCCACTCTTTACTATATTCCTTGGAGGTTTGACCATGAGTTCATCTTCCACTTGATTAGAAGCAAAGTATTTGAGCTTCAATTCTTGATAAACCTTCTTCTTAAAAAACCCATTCCAAACACCCTGCTTCCCACTATTTTCCTCAATTATTTCCACCTCACATTCCTCAACAGTATCCTCATTCTGACCTTGTGCTACTCCCAAGAGGGTACTTTCATTTGGTAGAGAAGTTTCTCCAACTATTGTACCAAGAATGGAGTAATCCCCTATGTGACAAACATCAAAACTCTTTCTCTCGAGGGAAATCAGAGCCTCACCCTCCTTTAGGGTCTCATCTTGTCCGTTCATTCCCTCAACTATTGTACAATCAATAGCCTTAGTAGCCTTGATGCTTTCACTGGAGCAAAGTAAGGTTTGGTTCACTAAATCCCCAATTACAGTTTCTATCCCTCTCATAGGTCTTTCATCGAGCACATTATCCTCATTATATGAAACATTATCCTTCCTACTAGAATCGTAAGTAACACACTTCCACTCATAAAATTGCTTCGTTTAGATGCAAAAAAATTATTACTCACTTGTATTATTGGTGTAGCAGGAACATACTTCCCTTGCATATATACAAACTTCACAGGACCTTCTTTATTTTCAGCGCTATCTTTAATTCCCTTGTTACCAGACTTCTTACGAGGTGCCATTGAATCAGGAATGAAGAAAGAAAAACACCAAAAAAAGAACCACTAAATTTGGTTAAGAAATGAGCGAAAAATCTCCAGAAAATCTCCTTTGATCACGAGTGTGATTTGCAAATTTCGATAATGATTTTTGCACACAATTAAAAGTTGATTTTGAATCGGAAATTGATGCTGATTGCCCAATTATTGCCAAATTATTATCTAATCAAAGCTTTATCCACTTCGTAATACAAAAACAGAAAGAACCCGTCTTCTTCTTGAGCTATACCCCCAATATAGTAGCGCGTAACACTCATTTCCCCACTTTTTTAGATCCAGCCGACAAAACCTTTACAGCTCAGATTTCCACTATCTCTACACCTGAATTAATTTCCAAACGCAAGCAAATAAATCCATAACAAATGAAAATAAAGAGCTTGAAGAATTTTTAACTCTGGTCAAACAAGGTCAACACTCCGGCCAATCTCCGGTCAAACTCCAGCCATAAGGTCGGAGAGTCATCGGTGATGGGTGGGGAGTCAACGGCGGTCAATAGAAGTCAAAGCTCAATCAAACTTTGATTAAACTTCAAACCCTAGTGAGAGAAAGTAGAGAGAAAGAGGGGGTTTTATGATTAGTGTTTAGGGTTTATGGTTTTCGTTTACGGTGTATTGTTAATATTTATGATTATTTAGGGCTTATGGTGATGGATTAGGTGTAGGATATAGGGTTAGGGCTTTGTGTTTATTGTTTAAGGTTTAATGTTAGAGGGTTTAGAAATTAGTGTTTAATGTTAAGGTCGAAACCCTAAAATAGAATATTTAAAACAACCTGAAAGTCAACTAAATAAATCTCAAAACATAAAACAGGTGATATTAGATGTCAAAGCTATCTGTTGGTCCCAGAAGGCCCAATGCACTCAAAAAAACATATCATATGTGCCCCATTCTGAGAAAATACGTAAAAGTTAGCAAAAACCCTTCTGGGAACTTCAAAAGTCTTGAAAATGGTGTTCAAAGTGTTTAGATGATACAACAAGCCAAAATCTTCATGTTATTAACATTTCCATGGTTAGAGCTTAGTGATTATGGTTTTGGGACTAGTGTTTGGTGTTTAGTGTTTAGTGTTAGGGTTTAGGGTTTTGGTTACGGTTTATTGTTAGTGTTTCTGGCTAGTATTTAGGGCTTATGGTAATGGATTAGGTGTAGGTTATGGGGTTAGGGGTTTGTGTTTATTGTTTACGGTTTGATGTAAGAGGTTTTAGAAATTAAGGTTTAATGTTACAGATTTTAAAACCCTAACAGACCCAAGATACGAAACCCCAAATTGAATATTTAAAACAACCTAAAAGTCAACTAAATAAATCTCAAAACATAAAACAGAATATCTTAGATGGCGAAGCTATCTGTGGGTCCCAAAAGGCCCAACGCACTCAAAAAACATATATTATGTGCCCCATTCTGAGAAAGTATGTGAAAGTTAGAAAAAACCCTTTCAGGAACTTCAAAAATCTTGAAAACGGTTTTCAGATTGTTTGGTAATACAACGAGCCAAAATCATCATGTTATTATCCTTTCCATGGTTAGGTTTTAGTGATAAGGGTTTTGTGATTAGTGTTTAGGGTTTAGGGTTTCTGGTTACGGTTTATTGTTAGTGTTTGAGGTTATTTAGGGCTTATGGTGATGGATTAGGTGTAGGTTATAGGGTTAGGGCTTTGTGTTTATTGTTTAGGGTTTAATGTTAGAGGTTTTAGAAATTAGGGTTTAATGTTACAGTTTGTAAAACCCTAATGGACCCAAAATACAAAACCCTAAAATAGAATATTAAAAACAACCTAAAAGTCAACTAGATAAATCTCAAAACATAAAATAGATGATCTTAGATGGCGAAGCTATCTGTTGGTCCCAGAAGGCCCAACGCACTCAAGAAACATATATTATGTGCCCCATTCTGAGAAAGTATGTGAAAGTTAGCAAAAACCCTTTTGGGAACTTCAAAAATATTAAAAACATTTTTTAGAGTGTTTGTAGTACAACGAGCCAAAATGTTCACGTTATTATTCTTTCCATGGTTAGGTTATAGTGATTAGGGTTTTGGGATTAGTGTTTAAAGTTTAGGGTTTATGGTTACAGTTTATTATTAGTGTGTATGTTTATTTAAGGGTTATGGTGATGGATTAGTTGTTGGTTATAGGGTTAGGGCTTTGTGTTTATTGTTTAGGGTTTAATGTTAGAGGTTTTAGAAATTAGGGTTTAATGTTACAGTTTGTAAAACCCTAACGGACCCAAAATACAAAATCCTATAATAGAATATTAAAAACAACCTAAATGTCAACTAAATAAATCTCAAAACGTAAAACAGTTGATCTTAGATGGCGAAGCTATCTGTTGGTCCCAGAAGAACCAACGCACTGAAAAAACATATATTATGTGCCCCATCTAAGAAAGTATGTGAAAGTTAGCAAAACTCCTTTCGGGAACTTAAAAAATCTTGAAAATGGTTTTTAGAGTGTTTGGATGATACAACGAGCCAAAATCTTCACGTTTATCCTTTCCATGGTTAGGGTTTAGCGATTAGGGTTTTGGGATTAGTGTTTAGGGGTTAGTGTTTTTTTTCGTAAGAGGGTTCCGGGCTTACACCCGACTAGTCCCACGGGAGATATGACTACCTCCCCAACCATACCTCCAGGCAATCAGAACTAGGTTGCCCATGTTCTGGGGAGGGTTTCGAACCTTGGAAACTTTCCAAACTTTAATAACTATCTTCCACCTGCGGGATTCGGACCCTGTACCTCTCATTTGAGAGTCAGAGCCCTGGCCAGATGAGCTAGCTCACCTGGTTGGTTTTAGTGTTTAGGGTTTAGGTTTCTGGATACGGTATATTGTTAATGTTTATAGTTAGCATTTAGGGATTATGGTGATGGATTAAGTGTAGGATAGAGGGTTAGGGCTTTGTGTTTATTGTTTAGGGTTTATTATTAAAGGTTTTTGAAATTAGGGGTTAATGTTACCGTTGGTAAAACCCTAAAATAAAATATTAAAAACAATGTAAAAGTCAACTAAATAAATCTCAAAACGTAAAACAGAAGATCTTAGATGGAGAAGCTATTTGTTTGTCCAAGTGGCCCAACGCACTCAAAAAACATAAATTATTTTCCCCATTATGAGAAAGTATGTGAAAGTTAGCAAAAACCCTTTTTGGAACTTCAAGAATCTTGAAAATGGTTTTTAAAGTGTTTGGACGATAGAACGAGCCAAAATCTTCACGTTATTATCCTTTCCATGGTTAGGTTTTAGTGATAAGGGTTTTGGGGTTAGTGTTTAGGGTTTAGGGTTTTTGGTTACGGTTTATTGTTAGTGTTTATTGTTAGTATTAGGGCTAATGGTGATGGATTAGGTGTTGGTTATAGGGTTAGGGCTTTGTGTTTATTGTTCAGGATTTAATGTTAAAGGTTTTAGAAATTAGGGTTTAATGTTAAGGTTTGTAAACCCCTAACGAACCCAAAATACGAAACCCTAAAATAGAATATTAAAAACAACCTAAAAGTCAACTAAATAAATCTCAGAACGTAAAACAGACGATCTTAGATGGTGAAGCTATCTATTTGTCCCAGAAGGCCCAACGCACTCAAAAAACATATATTATGTGCCACATTCTGAGAAAGTATGTGAAAGTTAGCAAAAACCCTTTCGGGATCTTTAAAAATCTTGAAAACGGTTTTCAGAGTGTTTGGATAATACAACGAGCCAAAATCTTTATGTTATTATCCTTTATATGGTTAGGTTTTAGTGATTAGGGTATTGTGATTAGTGATTAGTGTTTACAATTTCTGGTTACAGTGTATTGTTAGTGTTTATGGTTATTTAGGACATTGTGTTTTTTGTTTAGGGTTTTATGTTAGAGGTTTTAGAAATTATGGTTTAATGTTATGGTTTGTAAAGCTCTAACGGATCCAAAATACGAAACCCTAAAATAGAATATTAAAAGAACCTAAAACTCAACTAAATTAATCTCAAAACATAAAACAGACGATCTTAGATGGCGAAGCACTCTGTTGGTCCCAGAAGGCCTAACGCACTCAAGAAACATATATTATGTGCCCCATTCGGACAAAATATGTAAAAGTTAGCAAAAACCCATCCGGGAACTTCAAAAATCTTGAAAACGGTGTTCCGAGTGTTTGGATGATACAACGAGCCAAAATCTTCACGTTATTAACCTTTCCATGGTTAGCGTTTTGGAATTAGTGTTAAGGGTTTTCGGTTACGGTTTACTGTTAGTGTTTATAGTTAGTATTTAGGGCTTATGGTAATGGATTAGGTGTAGGTTATTGGGTTAGGGCTTTGTGTTTATTGTTTAGGATTAAATGTTAGAGGTTTAGAAATTAGGGTTTACTTTTACGGTTTGTTAAACCCTAACGGACCCAAAATACGAAACTATAAAATATAATATTAAAAACAACCTAACTAATTAAATCTCAAAACGTAAAACAGACGATATTAGATGTCGAAGCTATCTGTTGGTCCCAGAAGGCCCAATGCACTCAAAAAACATATATTATGTACCCCATTCTGAGAATATATGTAAAAGTTAGCAAAAACCCTTCTGGGAACTTCAAAAAATTTGAAAACGGTGTTTAGAGTGTTTGGATGATACAACAAGCCAAAATTTTCTCGTTATTATCCTTTCCATGGATAGGGTTTAGTGATTAGGGTTTTGGGATTAGTGTTTAGGTTTCTGGTTACGTATGTTAGTGTTTATGACTAGTATTTAGGGCTTATGGTGATGTATTAGGTGTAGGTTATTGGGTTAGGGCTTTGTGTTTATTGTTTATGGTTTAATGTTAGAGGTTTTAGAAATTAGGGTTTAATGTTACAGATTGTAAAATCCTAACAGACCCAAGATACAAAACCCAAAAATAGAATATTAAAAATAACCTAAAAGTCAACTAAATAAATCTTGAAACGTAAAATAGTAGATCTTATATGGAAAAGTCAACCAGGTGAGCTAGCTCATCTGGCCAGGGCTCTGTCTCTCAAGTGAGAGGTACAGGGTTCGAATCAGGCTGCAGAAAGTTATTAAAGTTTGGAAAGTTCTCGCAGGTGGAAGAAAGTTATTATGTTTGGAAAGTTTCCAAGGTCCGAAACCCTCCACAGAATATGGGCAACCTAGTTCTGATTACCTGGAGGTATGGTTGGGGAGGCAGTCATATCTCCCGGGGGACTAGTCGGGTGTAAGCCCGGGAACCCTCGTCATCAAAAAAAAGCTATCGTTTGGTCCCAGAAAGCCCAACACACTCAAAAAACATATATTATGTGCCCCATTCTGAGAAAGTATGTGAAAGTTAGCAAATACCCTTTCGGGAACTTCAAAAATCTTGAAAACGACTTTCAGAGTGTTTGGTAATACAACGAGCCAAAATCATCACGTTATTATCATTTCCATGGTTAGGTTTTAGTGATAAAGGTTTTGTGATTAGTGCTTAGGGTTTTTGGTTATGGTTTATTGTTAGTGTTTATGGTCATTAGGGCTTATGGTGAAGGATTATGTGTAGGTTATAGGGTTAGGGATTTGTATTTTTCGCTTAGGGTTTAATGTTAAAGGTTTTAGAAATTAGAGTTTAATGGTTTGTAAAACCCTAATGGACCCAAAATACGAAACCCTAAAAAAGAATCTTGAAAACGGCTTTCAGAGTGTTTGGTAATACAACGAGCCAAAATCATCACGTTATTATCATTTCCATGGTTAGGTTTTAGTGATAAGGGTTTTGTGATTAGTGTTTAGGGTTTAGGGTTTTTGGTTATGGTTTATTGTTTGTGTTTATGGTCATTAGGGCTTATGGTGAAGGATTATGTGTAGGTTATAGGGTTAGGGATTTGTATTTTTTGTTTAGGGTTTAATGTTAAAGGTTTTAGAAATTAGAGATTAATGGTTTGTAAAACCCTAATGGACCCAAAATACGAAACCCTAAAAAAGAATATTAAAAACAACCTAAAAGTCAACTAAATAAATCTCAAAACGTAAAAGAGACGATCTTAGATGGCGAAGCTATCTGTTGGTCCCAGAAGGCCCAACACACTCAAAAAAAATTATTATGTTCCCCATGCTGAGAAAGTATGTGAAAGTTAATAAAAACCCTTTCGGGAATTTCAAAAATCTTGAAAACGGTGTTCAGAGTGTTTGGATGATACAACGAGCCAAAATCATCACGTTATTATCCTTTCCATGGTTAGGGTTCAGTGATTAAGGTTTTTGGATTATTGTTTAGGGTTTAGTGTTTAGGGTTTCTGGTTACGGTTTACTGTTAGTGTTTATGGTTAGTATTTAGGGCTTATGGTGATGGATTAGGTGTAGGTTATAGGGTTAGGGCTTTGTGTTCATTGTTTAGGGTTTAATGTTAGAGGTTTCAGAAATTATGGTTTAATGTTACGGTTTGTAAAACCGTAACGGACCCAAAATACGAAACCCTAAAATAGAATACTAACATTAACCTAAAATTCAACTAAATAAATCTCAAAACGTAAAACAGACGATCTTAGATGGCGAAGCAATCTGTTGGTCCCAGAAGGCCCAACGCTCTCAAAAAACATATATTATGTGTCCCATTCTGAGAACCTATGTGAAAGTTAGCAAAAACCCTTCCTAGAACTTCAAAATTCTTGAAAACGGTTTTCAAAGTGTTTGGATGATACAACGAGCCAAAATCTTCACATCATTATCCTTTCCATGGTTAGGGTTTACTAGTTAGGGTTTTGGGATTAGTGTTTAGGGTTTAGGTTTGTGGTTACGGTTTATTGTTAGTGTTTATGGTTAGTATTTAGGGCTTATTGTGATGGATTAGGTGTTGGTTATGGGGTTAGGGCTTTGTGTTTATTGTTAGAGGTTTTAGAAATTAGGGTTTAATGTTACAATTTGTAAGACCCTAACGGACCAAAAATATGAAACCCTAAAATAGAATACTAAAAACAACCTAAAAGTCAACTAAATAATTCTCATAACGTTAAACAAACATTCTTAGATGGCGAATTCGCTATCTGTTGGTCCCAGAAGGCCCAACGCACTCAAAAAAACATATATTAGTTGCCCCCTTTTGGAAAAAGAATGTAAAAGTTAGCGAAAATCCATTCGGGAACTTCAAAAATTTTGAAAACGGTTTTCAGAATGTTTGGATGATACAACGAGCCAAAATCTTCACGTTATTATCCTTTTCATGGTTAGGGTTTAGTGATTAGGGTTTTGGGATTAGTGTTTAGGGTTTAGTGTTTAGGGTTTAGGGTTTTTGGTTACGTTTTATTGTAATATTTTATGGTTAGTATTTAGGGTTTATGGTAATGGATTAGGTGTAGGTTATAGGGTTAGGGCTTTGTGTTGTTTTGGGTGTAATGTTAGAGGTTCTACAAATTAGGGTTTAATGTTATGGCTTGTATAACCCAAACGAAACCAAAATACGAAACCCTAAAATAGAATATTAAAAACAACCTAAAAGTCAACTAAATAAATCTTAGAACGTAAAACAGATGATCTTAAATGGCGAAGCTATCTGATGGTCCCAGAAGGCCCAACGCACTCAAAAAACATATATTACGTGCCCCATTCAGAAAAAGTATGTAATATTAAGGAAAAACCCATCCGGAAAATTCAAAAATATAGAAAATGGTCTACAGAGTGTTTGGATGATACAATGATCCAAAATCTTCACGTTATTATCCATTCCATGGTTAGGGTTTAGACATTAGGGTTTTGGGATTAGTGTTTGGGGTTTAGTGTTTAAAGTTTAGGTTTTTGGTTACGATGTATTGCTAGTGTTTATGGTTAATATTTAGGGCTTATGGCGATGGATTAGGTGTAGGTTATAGGGTTAGGGCTTTGTGTTTATTGTGTTTAGGGTTTAGGTTTCTGGTTACGGTTTATTTTTAGTGTTTATGGTTAGTATTTAGGGCTTATGGTGATGGATTAGGTGTTGGTTATAGGGTTAGGGCTTTGTGTTTATTGTTCGAGGTTTTAAAAAATTAGGGTTTAATGTTACAGTTGGTAAAACCCTAATTGACCAGAAATACAAAAACCTAAAATAGAATATTAAAAACAACCTAAAAGTCAACTGAATAAATCTTAGAACATAAAACAGATGATCTTAAATGGAGAAGCTATCTGATGGTCCCAGAAGGCTCAACGCACTAAAAAAACATATATTACGTGCCCCATTCAGACAAAGTATGTAAAATTTAGCAAAAACCCGTCCGAAAAATTCAAAAATTTTGAAAATGGTTTACAGAGTGTTTGGATGATACAACGAGCCAAAATCTTCACGTTATTATCCATTCCATGGTTAGGGTTTAGTGATTAGGGTTTTGGGATTAGTGTTTGGGGTTTAGTGTTTAGTGTTTAAGGTTTAGGTTTCTAGTTACGGTTTATTGCTAGTGTTTATGGTTAGTTTTTAGGGCTTATGTTGATGAATTAGGTGTAGGTTATCGGGTTAGGGCTTTGTGTTTATTGTGTAGGGTTTAATGATAGAGGTTTTTGAAATTAGGGTTTAATGTTACGGTTTGTAAAACCCTAAAGGAGCAAAAATACGAAACCCTAATCGAGCCAAAATCTTCTCGTTATTATCCTTTCCATAGTTAGGGTTTAGTGATTAGGCTTTTGGGATTAGTGTTTAAGGTTTATGGTTTATGGTTTAGGATTTCTAGTTACGGTTTATTGTTATTGTTAATGATTAGTATTTAGGGCTTATGGTGATGAATTAGGTGAAGGTTATAGGGTTAGGGCTTTGTGTTTATTGTTCATGGTTTAATGTTACAGATTGTAAAACCCTAACAGAACCAAGATACGAAACCCTAAAATAGAATATTAAAAAAACAACCTAAAAGTCAACTAAATAAATTTCAAAACATAAAACAGACGATCTTAGATGGCGAAGCTATCTGTTGGTCCAAGTAGACCCAACGCACTCCAAAAACCTATATTACGTGCCCCATTCTGAGAAAGTATGTGAAAGTTAGCAAAAACCATTCTGGGAACTTCAAAAATCTTGAAAACGTTTTTCAGAGTGTTTGGACTATACAACGAGCCAAAATCTTCTCGTTATTATCCTTTTCATGGTTAGGGTTTAGTGATTTGGGTTTTGGGATTAGTGTTCATAGTTTAGTATTTAGGGTTTAGGTTCCTTATTATGGTTTATTGTTAGAGTTTATGGTTAGTATTTAGGGCTTATGGTGATGGATTAGGTGTAGATTATATTGGGTTTGCCTTTTGTATTTATTGTTTAAGGTTTAATGTTAGAGGTTTTAAATATTAGGGTTTAATTTTACAGTTGGTAAAACCCTAACGAACCCAAAATACAAAACCCTAAAATACAATATTAAAACAAACGACTTAAAAGTTAAACAAATAAATCTCATAACATAAAATAGACGATCTAAGAAGGCAAAGCTATCTGTTGGTCCCAGTAGGCCCAACACACTCAAAAAACATATTATATGTACCCTATTCTGTGAAAGTATGCGAAAGTTAGCAAAAACCCTCCCGCAAACTTCAAAAATCTTGAAACGGTTTTCAGAGTGTTTGGATGATACAGATGCGCCAAAAACTTCACATTATTATCCTTTCCATGGTTAGGGTTTAGTTATTAGGGTATAGGGTTTAGTTATTAGGGTATAGGGTTTAGTATTTCAGTTTACGATTTATTGTTTGTGTTAATTAGGGATTTTGGTGATGGATTAGGTGTAAGTTAGGGTTAACGTTTTGTGTTTATGGTTTAGGGTATAATGTTATAGATTTTAGAAGTTAGGGTTAATGCGACAGCTGGTAAAACCCTAACGGATCCAATATACGCAACCTTAAAATAAAATATTAAAAACAACCTAAAAGTAAACGAAATAAATCTCAAAACGTAAAACAGATGATCTTAGATGGAGAAGCTATCTGTTGGTCCTAAAAGGTCCAACTCACTAAAAAAACATATATTATATGCCCTATTCTGAGAAAGTATGCGAAAGTTAGCAAAAACCCTCCCGGAAACTTCAAAAATCCTTAAAACGGGTTTTTGAGTTTTGGATGATACAAACGCGCCAAAATCTCCACATTATTATCCAATCCATGTTTAGGTTTTAGTGATTAGGGTTTTGTGATTAGGGTATATGGTTTAGTGTTTATGTTTACGATTTATTGTTAATGTTTATGGTTAGTATTTAGGGCATAGGGAGATGGATTAGGTGTAGATTATATTGGGTTTGGCTTTTGTATTTATTGTTTAAGGTTTAATGTTAGAGGTTTTTAGAAATTAGGGTTTAATTTTACAATTGGTAAAACCCTAATAAACCCAAAATACAAACCTAAAATAAAACATTAAAAATGACTTAAAAGTTAATTAAATAAATCTCAAAATGTAAAATTGACGATCTAAGATGGAAAAACAATCTGTTGGTCCCAATAGGCCCAACGCACTCAAAAAACATATAATATGTACCCCATTCTGTGAAAGTATGCGAAAGTTAGCAAAATCTCTCCGTGAAACTTCAAAAATCTTGAAAACAGTTTTCTGCTGTAGATATCGCCGCCTAGGCGCGCCTAGGCGCCGTCTAGGCGTCAACTCCCCCCTCAACCGCTTACGCCTAGTAAAAATGCTAGGCATTTTTGCCCAACGCCTTAGTCGCCGTGGAAGAGGCGCCTAGCCCGCCTAGGCACCGATTAATGGTAAAAACTTGCCGCCTAGGCCCTCCATTAAATTTATTTTACCCTCGAAAATTCTTAAATTGATATTATAACTCTAATTTTAGTATTTTTCCATATTCAATATAGTGGTGTTAGCTGAATTTTATGACTTAAATAGATAAAAATATCATAATTATACGCGCGTATTACTAAATATATAAAATTACATAGCAGGATTCAAAACCGCGTAATCCCGCCTAGGCCCCGCGTAGTCCCTCCTAGGCGCTAGGCCCCAGTCGACCGCCTAGGCCGTGGAACCGAGATCTACAGCATAGGTTTTTGGATGATACAAACGCGCCAAAATCTTCACATTATTATCTTATCCATGGTTAGGCTTTAATGACTAGGGTTTTGTTATTAGGGTATAGGGTTTAGTGTTTCTGTTTACGATTTATTGTTAGTGTTTATGGTCAGTATTTAGGGCATATGGTGATGGATTAGGTGTAGATTATATTGGATTTGGCTTTTCTATTTATTTTTTAAGTCTAATGTTAGAGGTTGTAGAATTTAGGGTTTAATTTTATAGTTGGTAAAACCCTAACGAACCCAAAATACAAAACCCTAAAATAAAATATTAAAAATGACTTAAAAGTTAACTAAATAAATCTCAAAACGTAAAAACAGACGATCTAAGATGGCAAAGCTATCAGTTGGTCCCAGTAGGCCCAACACACTCAAAAACCTATAATATGTACCCTACTATGTGAAAGTATACGAAAGTTAGCAAAAAACCTCCCGGAAACTCCAAAAATCTTGAAAACGGTTTTCAGAGTGTTTGGATGATACAAACGCGCCAAAATCTTCACCTTATTATCTTTTCCATGGTTAGGGTTAATGATTAGGGTTTTGTTATTACGTTATAGGGTTTAGTCTTTCTGTTTAAGATTTATTTTTAGTGTTATTTAGGGCTTTTTGTAATGGATTATGTGTAAGTTAAGGTTAAGGTTTTGTGTTTATGGTTTAAGGTATAATGTTAGAGATTTTAGAAATTAGTGTCTAATGCGACGGTTGGTAAAACCCTAACTTACCCAAAATACAAAACCCAAAAATAAAATATTAAAAACAACCTAAAAGTCAACTAAATAAATCTCAAAACGTAAAACAGATGATCTTAGATGGCGAAGCGATATGTTGGTCCCAGAAGGTCCAATGCACTCAAAAAACATATATTATATGCACTTTTCTGAGAAAGTATGTGAAAGTTAGCAACAACCCTCCCGGAAACTTAAAAAAAATCCTAAAAACGGTTTTTATTTGGATTATACAAACTCGCCAAAATCTTCATATTATTATCATATCCATGGTTAGGTTTTAGTGATTAGGGTTTTTTGATCAGGGTATAGGGTTTAGTGTTTAGGTTAATGATTTATTGTTTGTATTTATGGTTAGTATTTAGGGCATATGGTGATGGATTAGGTGTAGTTATATTGGGTTTGACTTTTGTATTTATTGTTTAAGGTTTAACGTTAGAGGTTTTAGAAATTAGGGTTTAATTTTACAATTGGTAAAACCCTAACGAACCCAAAATACGAAACCCAAAAATAAAATATTAAAAACGACTTAAAAATTAACTCAATAAATCTCAAAACGTAAAATAGACGATCTAAAATGGCAAAGCTATATGTTGGTCCCAGTAGGCCCAACCCACTCAAAAAACATAAAATATGTACCCTATTTTGTGAAAGTATGCGAAAGTTAGCAAAAACCCTCCCGGAATATTTAAAAATCTTGAAACGGTTTTCGGAGGGTTTGGATGATACAAACGCGCCAAAACTTCACATTATTATCCTTTCCAACGTTTGGGTTTGATGATTAGGGTTTTATTATTAGGGTATAGGGTTTAGTGTTTCCGTTTACGATTTATTATTATTTAGGGCTTTTGGTAATGGATTAGGTGTAAGTTAGGGTTAAGGTTTTGTGTTTATGGTTTAGGGTATAATGTTATAGATTTTAGAAATTAGGGTTTAATGAGACGGTTGGTAAAACCCTAACGGACCCAAAATACAAAACCCAAAAATAAAATATTAAAAACAACCTAAAAATCAACTAAATAAATCTCAAAACGTAAAACAGATGATCTTAGATGGAGAAGCAATCTGTTGGTCCCAGAAGGTCCAATGCACTCAAAAAACATATATTATATGCCCTTTTCTGAGAAAGTATGTGAAAGTTGGCAAAAACCCTCCTGAAAACTTAAAAAATCCTAAAAACGGTTTTTAGAGTGTTTGGATGATACAAACGCGCCAAAATCTCCACACTATTATCCTATCCATGGATAGGTTTTAGTGATTAGGGGTTTTTTATCAGGGTATAGGGTTTAATGTTTATGTTTATGTTTTATTGTTTGTATTTATGGTTAGTATTTAGGGTATTTGGTGATGGATTAGGTGTAGTTATATTGGGTTTGACTTTTGTATTTATTGTTTAAGGTTTAATGTTAGAGGTTTTAGAAATCAGGGTTTAATTTTACAGTTGGTAAAACCCTAACGAACCCAAAATACGAAACCCTAAAATAAAATATTAAAAACGACTTAAAAGTTAACTAAATAAATCTCAAAACGTAAAATAGACGATCTAAGATGGCAAAGCTGTCTGTTGGTCCCAGTAGGCCCAACGTACTCAAAAAACATAAAATATGTATCCTATTCTGTGAATGTATGCGAAAGTAAGCAAAAACCCTCCCGGACACTTCAAAAATCTTGAAACGGTTTTCAGAGTGTTTGGATGATACAAACGCGCCAAAAATTCACATTATCATCCTTTCCAACGTTAGGGTTTGATGATTAGGGTTTTGTTATTAGAGTATAGGGTTTAGTGTTCCCGTTTACGATTTATAGTTAGTGTTATATAGGGTTTTTGGTGATGGATTAGTTATAAGTTAGGGTTAAGGTTTTGTGTTTATGGTTTAGGGTAGAATGTCAGAGATTTTAGAAATTAGGGTTTAATGCGACGGTTGGTAAAACCCTAATAGACCCAAAATACGAAACCCAAAAATAAAATATTAAAAACAACCTAAAAGTCAACTAAATAAATCTCAAAACGTAAAACAGATGATCTTAGATGGCGAAGCGATCTAATGGTCCCAGAAGGTCCAACGCACTCAAAAACATATAGTATATGCCCTATTCTGAGAAAGTATGCGAAAGTTAGCAAAATCCCTCCCGAAAACTTCAAAAATCCTTAAAACGGTTTTTAGAGTGTTTGGATGATATTAACGCGCCAAATTCTCCACATTATTATCCTATCCATGGTTAGGTTTTAGTGATTAGGGTTTTGTGATTAGGGTATAGGGTTTAGTGTTTCTGTTTACGATTTATTATTAGTATTTATGGTTAGTATTTAGGGCATATGGCGATAGATTAGGTGTAGATTATATTGGGTTTCGCTTTTGTATTTATTGTTTAAGGTTTAATGTTAGAGGTTTTAGAAATTCGGGTATAATTTTACAGATGGTAAAATCCTACGAACCCAAAATACGAAACCCTAAAGTAAAATATTAAAAACGACTTAAAAGATATCTAAATAAACCTCTAAACCTGAAGCAGGCGATCTAAGATGGCAAAGCTATCTATTGGCCCCAGTAACCCCAACGCGCTCAAAAAACAAATAATATGTACCCTGTTCTGAGAAAGTATGCAAAAGTTAGCAAAAACCCTCCCTAAAACGTTAAAAATCTTGAAACGGTTGCAGAGTGTTTGGATGATACAAACGTGCCAAAATCTTCACATTATTATCCTATCCATGGTTAGGGTTTAATGATTAGGGTTTTCTTATTAGGGTATAGGGTTTAGTGTTTCTGTTTACGATTTATTGTTAGTGTTTATGGTTAGTATTTAGGGCATATGGTGATGGATTAGGTGTAGATTATATTGGGTTTGGCTTTTGTGTTTATTGTTTAAGGTCTAATGTTAGAGGTTTTAGAATTTTGGGTTTAATTTTACAGTTGGTAAAACTCTAACGAAACCATAATACAAAACCCTAAAATAAAATATTAGTTATGACTTAAAAGTTAACTAAATAAATCTCAAAACGTAAAAACAGACGATCTAAGATGGCAAAGCCATCTGTTTGTCCCAGCAAGCCCAACACACTCAAAAAACATATAATATGTACCCTGCTCTGTAAAAGTATACAGAAGTTAGCAAAAAACCTCCTGGAAACTCCATAAATCTTGTAAACAGTTTTAAGAGTGTTTGGATGATACAAACGCGCCAAAATCTACACATTGTTATCCTTTCCATGGTTAGGGGTTAATGATTAGGGGTTTGTTATTAGGTTATAGGGTTTAGTGTTTCTGTTTATGATTTATTTTTAGTGTTATTTAGGGATTTTGCTGATGGATTAGGTGTAAGTTAGGGTTAAGGTTTTGTGTTTATGGTTTAGGGTATAATGTTAAAGATTTTAGAAATTAGGGTTTAATGCGATGGTTGGTAAAACCCTAACTGACCCAAAATACAAACCCCTAAAATAAAATATTAAAAACAACATAAAAGTCAACTAAATATATCTCAAAACGTAAAACGGATGATCTTAGATGGCGAAGCAATCTGTTGGTCCCCGAAGGTCCAACGCACTAAAAAAACATATATTATATGCCCTTTCTGAGAAAGTTTGCAAAAGTTAGCAAATATCCTCCCGGAAACTTTAAAAATCCTAAAAACGGTTTTTAGATTGTTTGGATGATACAGACGCGCCAAAATCTCCACATTATTATCCTATACATGGTTAGGTTTTAGTGATTAGGGTTTTGTGATTAGGGTAATGGTTTAGTGTTTCTTTTGACGATTTATTGTTAGTATTTAGGGCATAGGGAGATGGATTAGGTGTAGTTTATACTAGGTTTGGCTTTTGTATTTATTGTTTAATGTTTAATGTTAGAGGTTTTAGAAATTAGGGTTTAATTTTATAGTTAGTAAAACCCTAACGAACCCAAAATACGAAACCCTAAAATAAAATATCAAAAACAACTTAAAAGTTAACTAAATAAATCTCAAAATGTAAAAACAGACGATCTAAGATGGCGAAGCTATCTCTTGGTCCTAGTAGGCCCAACGCAATTAAAAAACGTATAATATGTACCCTATTCTGTGAAAGTACGCGAACGTTAACAAAAAACCTCCCGGAAACTTCAAAACTCTTGAAAACGGTTTTCAGAGTGTTTGGATGATATAAACACGCCAAAATATTCATATTATTATCCTTTCCATGGTTAGGTTTAAACTATTAGGGTTTTTTTGTACGAGGGTTCCGGGCGTACACCCGACTAGGTCCACGGGAGACATGACTGCCTCCCCAACCATACCTCTAGGCAATTCAGAACTAGGTTGCCCATGTTCTGGGGAGGCTTTCGAACCTTGGAAACTTTCCAAACTATAATAACTTTCTTCCGCCTACCTCTCACTTGAGAGAACTTTCCAAACTTTAATAACGTTCTTCCGCCTGCGGGATTCGAACCCTGTACCTCTCACTTGAGAGACTGAGTCCTGGCCAGAAGAGCTAGCTCACCTAATTTTAAGTGTTTAATGATTAGGGTTTTGTTATTAGGGTATAGGGTTAAGTGTTTCTATTTACGATTTATTGTTAGTGTTATTAGGGTGCTTGGTGATGGATTAGGTGTAAGTTATGGTTAAGGTTTTGTGTTTATGGGTTAATGTATAATGTTAGAGATTTAGAAATTAGGGTTTACTGCGACGGTTGGTAAAACCCTAACGGACCCAAGATACGAAACCCTAAATTAAAATATTAAAAACAACCTAAAAGTCAACTAAATAAATCTAAAAACGTAAAACAGATGATCTTAGTTGGCAAAGCGATCTGTTGGTCCCAGAAGGTCCAATGCACTCAAAAAACATATATTACATACCCTTTTCTGAGAAAGTATGCGAAAGTTAGCAAAAACCCTCCCGAAAACTTTAAAAAAATCCTAAAAACGGTTGTTAGAGTGTTTGGATGATACAAACGCGCCAAAATCTCCACATTGTTATCCTATCCATGGTTAGGTTTTTGTGATTAGGTTTTTGTGATTAGATTTTTGTTATTAGGGTATAGGGTTTAGTGTTTCTATTTATGATTTATTGTCAGTGTTTATGGATAGTATTAAAGGCATATAGTGATGGATTAGGTGTAGATTATATTGGGTTTGGCTTTTGTATTTATTTTTAAAGGTCTAATGTTAGAGGTTTTAGAATTTTGGGTTTAATTTTACAGTTGGTAAAACCCTAACGAACCAAAAATACAAAATCCTAAAATAAAATATTAAAAATGACTTAAAAGTTAACTAAATAAATCTAAAAATGTAAAACAGACGATCTAAGATGGCAATGCTATCTGTTTGTCCCAGTAGGCTCAACAAACTCAAAAAACCTATAATATGTACCCTACTCTGTGAAAGTATACGAAAGTTAGCATAAAACCTCCCGGAAACTCCAAAAAAAATGAAAACGGTTTTTAGAGTGTTTGGATGATACAAACGCGCCAAAATCTTCACATTATTATCCTTTCCATGGTTAGGATTGAATTATTAGGGTTTTTTATTAAGTTATAGGGTTTAGTCTTTCTGTTTACGATTTATTTTTAGTGTTATTTAGGGCTTTTGGTGATGGATTATGTGTAAGTTAGGGTTAAGGTTTTTTGTTTATGGTTTAGGGTATAATGTTAGAGATTATAGAAATTAGGGTTTAATGCGACGGTTGGTAAAACCCTAATTGACCCAAAATACAAAACCCTAAAATAAAATATTAAAAACAACCTAAAAGTCAACTAAATAAATCTCAAAAGGCAAAACAGATGATCTTAGATGGCGAAACCATCTGTTGGTCCAAGAAGGTCCATTGCACTCAAAAAACATATATTATATGCCCTATTCTGAGAAAGTATGTGAAAGTTAGCAAAAACCCTTCTGGAAACTTAAAAATCCTAAAAACGGTTTTTAGAGTGTTTGGATGATACAAACACGCCAAAATCTCAACATTATTATCCTATCCATGGTTAGGTTTTAGTAAATAGGGTTTTGTGATTAGGATATAGGGTTTAGTGTTTCTGTTTATGATTTATTGTTTGAATTTATGGTTAGTATTTAGGGCATATGGTGATGGATTAGGTGTAGTTATATTGGGCTTGACTTTTGTATTTATTGTTTAAGGTTTAATGTTAGAGGTTTTAGAAATTAGGGATTAATTTTACAGTTGGTAAAACCCTAACGAACCCAAAATACGAAACCCTAAAATAAAAATATTAAAATCGACTTAAAAGTTAACTAAATAAATCTCAAAACGTAAAATAGATGACCTAAGATGGCAAAGCTATCTGTTGGTCCCAGTAGGCCCAACGCACTCAAAAAACATATAATATGTACCCTATTCTATGAAAGTATGCGAAAGTTAGCAAAAACCCTCCCGGAAACTTCAAAAATCTTGAAACGGTTTTCAGAGTGTTTGGATGATACAAATGCGCAAAAACTTCACATTATCATCCTTTCCAACGTTAGGGTTTGATGATTAGGGTTTTGTTATTTGGGTATAGGGTTTAGTGTTTCCGTTTACGGTTTATTGTTAGTGTTATTTAAGGATTTTGGTGATGGATTAGGTGTAAGTTAGGGTTAAGGTTTTGTGTTTATGGTTTAGGGTATAATGTTAGAGATTTTAGAAATTAGGGTTTAATGCGACGTTTGGTAAAACCCTAACGAACCAAAAATACGAAACCAGAAAATAAAATATTAAAAACAACCTAAAAGTCAACTAAATAAATCTAAAAACGTAAAACAAATGATATTAGATGGCGAAGCGATCTGTTGGATCCAGAAGGTCCAACGCACTTAAAAAACATATATTATATGCCCTATTCTGAGAAAGTCTGCGGAAGTTAGCAGAAACCCTCCTGGAAACTTCAAAAATCCTAAAAACGGTTTTTAGAGTGTTTGGATGATATTAACGCGCCAAAATCTCCGCATTATTATCCTATCCATGGTTAGGTTTTAGTGATTAGGGTATAGAGTTTAGTGTATCTGTTTACGATTTATTATTAGTATTTGTGGTTGGTATTTAGGGCATATGGTGATGGATTAGGTGTAGATTATATTGGGTTTGGCTTTTGTATTTATTTTTAAGGTGTAATGTTAGAGGTTTTAGAAATAAGGGTTTAATTTTACAGTTGGTAAAACCCTAACGAACCCAAAATACGAAACCAAAAAAAAATATTAAAAACGACTTAAAAGTTAACTTAATAAATCTCAAAACGTAAAATAGACGATCTAAGATGGCAAAGCTATATGTTGGTCCCAGTAGGCCCAACGCACTCAAGAAACATAAAATATGTACCCTATTCTGTGAAAGTATGCGAAAGTTAGCAAAAACCCTCCCGGAAACTTTAAAAATCTTGAAACGGTTTTCAGAGGGTTTGGATGATACAAACACGCCAAAACTTCACATTATTATCCTTTCCAACGTTTGGGTTTGATGATTAGGGTTTTGTTATTAGGGTATAGGGTTTAGTGTTTCCGTTTACGATTTATTATTATTTAGGGCTTTTCGTAATGGATTAGGTGTAAGTTAGGGTTAAGGTTTTGTGTTTATGGTTTAGGGTATAATGCTATAGATTTTAGAAATTAGGGTTTAATGAGACGGTTGGTAAAACCCTTTACGGACCCAAAATACGAAACCCAAAAATAAAATATTAAAAACAACCTAAAAGTCAACTAAATAAATCTCAAAACGTAAAACAGATGATCTTAGATGGAGAAGCGACCTGTTGGTCCCAGAAGGTCCAATGCACTCAAAAAACATATATTATATGCCCTTTTCTGAGAAAGTATGTGAAAGTTGGCAAAAACCCTCCTGAAAACTTAAAAAAATCCTAAAAACGGTTTTTAGAGTGTTTGGATGATACAAACGCGCCAAAATCTCCACATTATTATCCTATCCATGGATAGGTTTTAGTGATTAGGGGTTTTTTATCAGGGTATAGGGTTTAATGTTTATGTTTATGTTTTATTGTTTGTATTTATGGTTAGTATTTAGGGCATTTGGTGATGGATTAGGTGTAGTTATATTGGGTTTGACTTTTGTATTTATTGTTTAAGGTTTAATGTTAGAGGTTTTAGAAATCAGGGTTTAATTTTACAGTTGGTAAAACCCTAACGAACCCAAATTACGAAACCCTAAAATAAAATATTAAAAACGACTTAAAAGTTAACTAAATAAATCTCAAAACGTAAAATAGACGATCTAAGATGGCAAAGCTATCTGTTGGTCCCAGTAGGCCCAACGCACTAAAAAAACATAAAATATGTACCCTATTCTGTGAATGTATGCGAAAGTTAGCAAAAACCTTCCAGGAAACTTCAAAAATCTTGAAACGGTTTTCAGAGTGTTTGGATGATACAAACGCGCCAAAACTTCACATTATCATCCCTTCCAACGTTAGGGCTTGATGATTAGGGTTTTGTTATTAGAGTATAGGGTTTAGTGTTCCCGTTTACGATTTATTGTTAGTGTTATATAGGGCTTTTGGTGATGGATTAGTTGTAAGTTAGGGTTAAGGTTTTGTGTTTATGGTTTAGGGTATAATGTCAGAGATTTTAGAAATTAGGGTTTAATGCGACGGTTGGTAAAACCCTAACAGACCCAAAATACGAAACCCAAAAATAAAATATTAAAAATAACCTAAAATTCAACTAAATAAATCTTAAAACGTAAACAGATGATCTTAGATGGCGAAGCGATCTGATGGTCCCAGAAGGTCCAACGCACTCAAAAAAACATATAGTATATGCCCTATTCTGAGAAAGTATGCGAAAGTTAGCAAAATCCCTCCCGAAAACTTCAAAAATCCTTAAAACGGTTTTTAGAGTGTTTGGATGATATTAACGCGCCAAATTCTCCACATTATTATCCTATCCATGGTTAGGTTTTAGTGATTAGGGTTTTGTGATTAGGGTATAGGGTTTAGTGTTTCTGTTTACGATTTATTATTAGTATTTATGGTTAGTATTTAGGGCATATGGCGATAGATTAGGTGTAGATTATATTGGGTTTCGCTTTTGTATTTATTGTTTAAGGTTTAATGTTAGAGGTTTTAGAAATTCGGGTATAATTTTACAGATGGTAAAATCCTACGAACCCAAAATACGAAACCCTAAAGTAAAATATTAAAAACGACTTAAAAGATATCTAAATAAACCTCTAAACCTGAAATAGACGATCTAAGATGGCAAAGCTATCTATTGGCCCCAGTAGGCCCAACGCGCTCAAAAAACAAATAATATGTACCCTGTTCTGAGAAAGTATGCAAAAGTTAGCAAAAACCCTCCCTAAAACGTTAAAAATCTTGAAACGGTTGCCAGTGTTTGGATGATACAAACGTGCCAAAATCTTCACATTATTATCCTTTCCATGGTTAGGGTTTAATGATTAGGGTTTTCTTATTAGGGTATAGGGTTTAGTGTTTCTGTTTACGATTTATTGTTAGTGTTTATGGTTAGTATTTAGGGCATATGGTGATGGATTAGGTGTAGATTATATTGGGTTTGGCTTTTGTGTTATTGTTTAAGGTCTAATGTTAGAGGTTTTAGAATTTTGGGTTTAAGTTTACAGTTGGTAAAACCCTAACGAACCCATAATACAAAACCCTAAAATAAAATATTAGTTATGACTTAAAAGTTAACTAAATAAATCTCAAAACGTAAAAACAGACGATCTAAGATGGCAAAGCTATCTGTTTGTCCCAGCAAGCCCAACACACTCAAAAAACATATAATATGTACCCTACTCTGTAAAAGTATACGGAAGTTAGCAAAAAACCTCCCGGAAACTCCAAAAATCTTGTAAACAGTTTTAAGAGTGTTTGGATGATACAAACGCGCCAAAATCTTCACATTATTATACTTTCCATGGTTAGGGTTGAATGATTAGGGGTTTGTTATTAGGTTATAGGGTTTAGTGTTTCTGTTTATGATTTATTTTTAGTGTTATTTAGGGCTTTTGCTGATGGATTAGGTGTAAGTTAGGGTTAAGGTTTTGTGTTTATGGTTTAGGGTATAATGTTAGAGATTTTAGAAATTAGGGTTTAATGCGATGGTTGGTAAAACCCTAACTGACCCAAAATACAAACCCCTAAAACAAAATATTAAAAACAACCTAAAAGTCAACTAAATAAATCTCAAAACGTAAAACGGATGATCTTAGATGGCGAAGCGATCTGTTGGTCCCAGAAGGTCCAACGCACTAAAAAAACATATATTATATGCCCTTTCTGAGAAAGTTTGCAAAAGTTAGCAAATATCATCCTAAAAACGGTTTTTAGAATGTTTGGATGATACAGACGCGCCAAAATCTCCACATTATTATCCTATCCATGGTTAGGTTTTAGTGATTAGGTTTTTGTGATTAGGGTAATGGTTTAGTGTTTCTTTTGACGATTTATTGTTAGTATTTAGGGCATATGGAGATGGATTAGGTGTAGTTTATACTAGGTTTGGCTTTTGTATTTATTGTTTAAGGTTTAATGTTAGAGGTTTTAGAAATTAGGGTTTAATTTTACAGTTCGTAAAACCCTAACGAACCCAAAATACAAAACCCTAAAATAAAATATCAAAAACAACTTAAAAGTTAACTAAATAAATATCAAAACGTAAAAACAGACGATCTAAGATGGCAAAGCTATCTCTTGGTCCTAGTACGCCCAACGCAATCAAAAAAATTATAATATGTACCCTATTCTGTGAAAGTTTGCGAAAGTTAACAAAAAACCTCCCGGAAACTTCAAGAATCTTGAAAACGGTTTTTGTACAAGGGTTCCGGGTGTACACCCGACTAGGTCCACGGGAGACATGACTGCCTCCCCAACCATACCTCCAGGCAATTCAGAACTAGGTTGCCCATGTTCTGGGGAGGCTTTCGAACCTTGGAAACTTTCCAAACTTTAATAAATTTCTTCCGCCTACCTCTCACTTGAGAGAACTTTCCAAACTTTAGTAACGTTCTTCCGCCTGCGGGATTCGAACCCTGTACCTCTCACTTGAGAGACTGAGTCCTGGCCAGATGAGCTAGCTCACCTAATTGTAAGTGTTTAATGATTAGGGTTTTGTTATTAGGGTATAGGGTTAAGTGTTTCTGTTTACGATTTTTTGTTAGTGTTATTTGGGTGCTTGGTGATGGATTAGGTGTAAGTTATGGTTAAGGTTCTGTGTTTATGGGTTAATGTATAATGTTAGAGATTTTAGAAATTAGGGTTTACTGCGACGGTTGGTAAAACCCTAATGGATCCAAGATACGAAACCCTAAATTAAAATATTAAAAACAACCTAAAAGTCAACTAAATAAATCTGAAAACGTAAAACAGATGAACTTAGTTGGCAAAGCGATCTGTTGGTCCCAGAAGGTCCAATGCACTCAAAAAACATATATTACATGCCCTTTTCTGAGAAAGTATGCGAAAGTTAGCAAAAACCCTCCCGGAAACTTAAAAAAAATCCTAAAAACGGTTTTTAGAGTGTTTGGATGATACAAACGCGCCAAAATCTCCACATTGTTTTCCTATCCATGTTTAGGTTTTAGTGATTAGGGTTTTGTTATTAGGGTATAGGGTTTAGTGTTTCTGTTTATGAATTATTGTTAGTGTTTATGGTTAGTATTTAGGGCATATGGTGATGGATTAGGTGTAGATTATATTGGGTTTGGCTTTTGTATTTATTTTTTAAGGTCTAATATTAGAGGTTTTAGAATTTTGGGTTTAATTTTACAGTTGGTAAAACCCTAACGAACCAAAAATACAAATCACTAAAATAAAATATTAAGAATGACTTAAAAGTTAACTAAATAAATCTCAAAACGTAAAAACAGACGATCTAAGATGGCAAAGCTATCTGTTTGTCCCAGTAGGCTCAACAAACTCAAAAAACCTATAATATGTACCCTACTCTGTGAAAGTACACGAAAGTTAGCATAAAACCTACCGGAAACTCTAAAAACTTGAAAACAGTTTTTAGAGTGTTTGGATGATACGAACGCGCCAAAATCTTCACATTATTATCCTTTCCATGGTTAGGATTGAATTAATAGGGATTTTTATTAGGTTATAGGGTTTAGTCTTTCTGTTTACGATTTATTTTTAGTGTTATTTAGGGATTTTGGTGATGGATTATGTGTAAGTTAGGGTTAAGGTTTTGTGTTTATGGTTTAGGGTATAATGTTAGAGAATTTAGAAATTAGGGTTTAATGCGACGGTTGGTAAAACCCTAACGAACCAAAAATACGAAACCAGAAAATAAAATATTAATCCAACCTAAAAGTCAACTAAATAAATCTCAAAACGTAAAACAAATGATGTTAGATGGCGAAGCGATCTGTTGGATCCAGAAGGTCCAACGCACTCAAAAAACATATATTATATGCCCTATTCTGAGAAAGTATGTGAAAGTTAGCAGAAACCCTCCTGGAAACTTCAAAAATCCTAAAAACGGTTTTTTAGAGTGTTTGGATGATATTAACGCGCCAAAATCTCCACATTATTATCCTATCCATGGTTAGGTTTTAGTGATTAGGGTATAGGGTTTAGTGTTTCTGTTTACGATTTATTATTAGTATTTATTGTTAGTATTTAGGGCATATGGTGATGGATTAGGTGTAGATTATATTGGGTTTGGCTTTTGTATTTATTTTTAAGGTTTAATGTTAGAGGTTTTAGAATTTCGGGTACAATTTTACAGTTGGTAAAATCCTATGAACCCAAAATACGAAACCCTAAAATAAAATATTAAAAACGACTTAAAAGCTATCTAAATAAATATCTAAACGTTAAACAGACGATCTAAGATGGCAAAGCTATCTGTTGGCCCCAGTGGGCCCAACGCACTCAAAAAACATATAATATGTTCCTTGTTATGAGAAAGTATGCGAAAGTTAGCAAATATCCTCCCAAAAACTTCAAAAATCCTAAAAATGGTTTTTAGAATGTTTGGATGATACAGACACGCCAAAAACTCCACATTATTATCCTATCCATGGTTAGGTTTTAGTGATTAGGGTATATGGTTTAGTGTTTCTGTTTACGATTTATTGTTAGTGTTTATGGTTAGTATTTAGGGCATATGGAGATGGATTATGTGTAGTTTATATTGGGGTTGGCTTTTGTATTTATTGTTTAAGGTTTAATGTTAGAGGTTTTAGACATTAGGGTTTAATTTTACAGTTAGTAAAACCCTAACGAACCCAAAATACGAAACCCTAAAATAAAATATTAAAAACGACTTAAAAGTTAACTAAATAAATCTCAAAACATAAAAACAGACGATCTAAGATGGCAAGGATATGTCTTGGTCCCAGTAGTTCCAATGCAATCAAAAAACATATAATATGTTCCCTATTCTGTGAAAGTATGCGAATGTTAACAAAAAACCTCCCAGAAACTTCAAAAATCATGAAAACGGTGTTCAGAGTGTTTGGATAATATAAAAGCGCCAAAATCTTCACATTATTATCCTTTCCATGGTTAGGGTTTAATGATTAGGGTTTTTTTCGTACGAGGGTTCTTGGCTTACACCCGACTAGTCCCACGGGAGAAATGACTACCTCCCCAACCATACCTCCAGGCAATTCAGAACTAGGTTGCCCACGTTCTGGGTAGGGTTTCGAAACTTGGAAACTTTCCAAACTTCAATAACTTTCTTCCGCCTGCGGGATTTGAAACCTGTACATCTCACTTCAGAGAACTTTCCATACTTTGATACCTTTCTTCCGACTGCGGGATTCGAACCCTGTAACTCTCACTTCAGAGACAGAGCCCTGGCCAGATGAGCTAGCTCACCTAATTATTAGGGTTTAATGATTATGGTTTTGTTATTAGGGTATAGGGTTTAGTGTTTCTGTTTACGATTTATTGTTAGTGTTATTTAGGGCTCTTGGTGATGGTTTAGGTGTAAGTTAGGGTTAAGGTTTTGTTTTTATGGTCTAGGGTATAATGTTAGAGATTTTAGAAATTAGGGTTTACTGCGACGGTTGGTAAAACCCTAACGGAACCAAAATACGAACCCTAAAATAAAATATTAAAAACAACCTAAAAGTCAACCAAATAAATCTCAAAACGTAAAACAGATGATTTTAGTTGGCAAAGCGATCAGTTGGTCCCAGAAGGACCAATGCACTCAAAAAACATATATTACATGCCCTTTTCTGAGAAAGTATGCGAAAGTTAGCAAAAACCCTCCCAGAAACTTAAAAAAAAATCCTAAAAATGGTTTTTAGAGTGTTTGGATGATACAAACGCGCCAAAATCTCCACATTATTATCCTAACTATGGTTAGGTTTTAGTGCTTAGGGTTTTGTGATTAGGGTATATGGTTTAGTGTTTCCGTTTATGATTTATTGTTTGTATTTATGGTTAGTATTTAGGGCATATGGCGATGGATTAGGTGTAGATTATATTGGGTTTGTCTTTTGTATTTATTGTTTAAGGTATAATGTTAGAGGTTTTAGAAATTAGGGTTTAAGTTTACAGTTGGTAAAACCCTAACGAACCCAAAATACGAAACCCTAAAATAAAATATTAAAAATGACTTAAAAGTTAACTAAATAAATCTCACAACGTAAAACAGATGATCTTAGATGGCAAAGCTATTTGTTGGTCCCAGTAGGCCCAACGCATTCAAAAAACATATAATATGTACCCTATTCTGTGAAAGTATGTGACAGTTAGCAAAAACCCTCCCGGAAACTTCAAAAATCTTAAAAACGATTTTTAGAGTGTTTGGATGATACAAACGCGCCAAAATCGCCACATTATTATCCTATCCATGGTTAGGGTTTAATTATTAGGGATATTTTCGTACGAGGGTTCTTGGCTTTAACCCGACTAGTCCCACGGGAGAAATGACTGCCTCTCCAACCATACCTCCAGGCAATTCAGAACTAGGTTGCCCAGGTTCTGTGTAGGGTTTCGAACCTTGGAAACTTTCCAAACTTCAATAACTTTCTTCCGCCTGCGGAATTGGAACCCTGTACCTCTAACTTCAGATAACTTTCCATACCTTAATAACTTTCTTCCGCCTGCGGGATTCGAACCCTGTAACTCTCACTTCAGAGACAGAGCCCTGGCCATATGAGCTAGCTCACCTAATTATTAGGGTTTAATGATTAGGGTTTTGTTATTAGGGTATAGGGTTTAGTGTTTCTGTTTACGATTTATTGTTATTGTTATTTAGGGCTCTTGGTGATGGATTAGGTGTAAGTTAGGGTTAAGGTGTATAATGTTAGAGATTTTAGAAATTAGGGTTTAATGCGACGGTTGGTAAAACCCTAACGGACCCAAAATACGAACCCTAAAATAAAATATAAAAAACAACCTAAAAGTCAACCAAATAAATCTCAAAACGTAAAACAGATGATTTTAGTTGGCAAAGCGATCAGTTGGTCCCAGAAGGTCCAATGCACTCAAAAAACATATATTACATGCTCTTTTCTGAGAAAGTATGTAAGTTAGCAAAAACCCTCCAGAAAACTTTAAAAAAATCCTAAAAATGGTTTTTAGAGTGTTTGGATGATACAAACGCGCCAAAATTTCCACATTATTATCCTAACTATGGTTAGGGTTTTGTGATTAGGGTATAGGGTTTAGTGTTTCTGTTTATGATTTATTGTCTGTATTTATGATTAGTATTTAGGGCATATGGCGATGGATTAGGTGTAGATTATATTGGGTTTCTCTTTTGTATTTATTGTATACGGTATAATGTTAGAGGTTTTAGAAGTTAGGGTTAAATTTTACAGTTGGTAAAACCCTAACGAACCCAAAATACGAAACCCTAAAATAAAATATTAAAAATGACTTAAAAGTTAACTAAATAAATCTCACAACGTAAAACAGATGATCTTAGATGGCAAAGCTATCTGTTGGTCCCAGTAGGCCCAACGCATTCAAAAAACATATAATATGTACCCTATTCTGTGAAAGTATGCGAAAGTTAGCAAAAACCCTCCCGGAAACTTCAAAAATCTTAAAAACAATTTTTAGAGTGTTTAGATGATACAAACACGCCAAAATCGCCACATTATTATCCTATCCATGGTTAGGTTTTAGTGATTAGTGTATATGGTTTAGTGTTTATGTTTACGATTTAAGAAATTATGGTTTAATGCAATGGTTGGTAAAACCCTAAAGGGCCCAAAATACGAAACCCTAAAATAAAATATTAAAAACAACCTAAAATTCAACTATATAAATCTCAAAACGTAAAACAGATGATCTTAGATGGCGAAGCGATCTTTTGGTCCCAGAAGGTCCAACGCACTCAAAAAACAAATAATATGTGCCCTATTCTGAGAAAGTATGCGAAAGTTAGCAAAAACCGTCCCGAAAACTTCAAAAATCTTGAAAACGTTTTTCAGAGTGTTTGGATGATACAAACGCACCAAAATATTCACATTATTATCCTTTCCATGGTTAGGGTTTAACGATTAGGGTTTTGTTATTAGGGGTATAGAGTTTTGTGTTTCTATTTACGATTTATTGTTAGTGTTATTTAGGGCTTTTGGTGATGGATTAGGTTAAGTTAGGGTTAGGATTTTGTGTTTATGGATTATGGTATGAGGTTAGAGATTTTATAAATTAGGGTTTAATGCAACGGTTGGTAAAACCCTAACGGACCCAAAATACGAAACTCTAAAATAAATATTAAAAACAACCTAAAAGACAACTAAATATATCTCAAAACGTAAAACAGATGAACTTAGATGGCGAAGCGATCTGTTGGTCCCAGAAGGTCCAACGCACTAAAAACATATATTATATGCCCTATTATGAGAAAGTATGCCAAAGTTAGCAAAAACCCTCCCGGAAACTTCAAAAGTCCTAAAAACGGATTTTAGAGTGTTTGGATGATACAAACGCGCCAAAATCTCCACATTATTATCCTATCCATGGTTAGGTTTTAGTGATTAGTGTATATGGTTTAGTGTTTATGTTTACGATTTATTGTTAGTGTTTATGGTTAGTATTTTGGGAATATGGTGATGGATTAGGTGTAGATTATACTGGGTTTGGATTTTGTATTAATTGTTTAAGGATTAATGTTAGAGGTATTAGAAATGAGGGTTTAATATTACAGTTGGTAAAACCCTAACAAACCCAAAATACGAAACCCTAATATAAAATATTAAAAACGACTTAAAAGTTAACTAAATAAATCTCAAAACGTAAAACAGATGATCTAAGATGGCAAAGCTATCTGTTGGTCCTAGTAGGCCCAACGTACTCAAAAACCATAAAATATGTACCCTATTTTGTGAAAATATGCGAAATTTAGCAAGAACCCTCCCGGAAACTTCAAAAAATCGTGAAAACGGTTTCCAGAGTGTTTGGATGATACAAACGGGCCAAAATCTTCACACTAATATCCTTTTCACGGTTAGGGTTTAATGATTAGGGTTTTGTTATTAGGGTATAAGGTTTAGTGTTTCTGTTTACGATTTATTGTTAGTGTTATTTAGGGCTTTTGGTGATGAATTAGGAGTAAGTTATGGTTAAGGTTTTGTGTTTATGGTTTAGGGTATAATGTTAAAGATTTTAGAAATTATGGTTTAATGCAACGGTTGGTAAAACCCTAAAGGGCCCAAAATACAAAACCCTAAAATAAAATATTAAAAACAACCTAAAAGTCAACTATATAAATCTCAAAACGTAAAACAGATGATCCTAGATGGCGAAGCGATCTTTTGGTCCCAGAATGTCCAACGCACTCAAAAAACATATAATATGTGCCCTATTCTGAGAAAGTATGCGAAAGTTAGCAAAAACCCTCCCGAAAACTTCAAAAATCTTGAAAACGTTTTTCACAGTGTTTGGATGATACAAACGCACCAAAATCTTCACATTATTATCCTTTCTATGGTTAGAGTTTAACGATTAGGGTTTTGTTATTAGGGTGTAGGGTTTTTTGTTTCTATTTACGATTTATTGTTAGTGTTATTTAGGGCTTTTGGTGATGGATTAGGTGTAAGTTAGGGTTAGGATTTTGTGTTTATGGATTATGGTATAAGGTTAGAGATTTTAGAAATTAGGGTTTAATGCAACGGTTGGTAAAACCCTAACGGACCCAAAATACGGAACTCTAAAATAAAATATTAAAAAAAACATTAAAGTCAACAAAATAAATCTCAAAACGTAAAACAGATGATCTTAGCTGGCGAAGCGATCTGTTGGTCCCAGAAGGTCCAACGCACTCAAAAAACATATATTATATGCCATATTCTGAGAAAGTATGCGAAGGTTAGCAAAAACCCTCCCCAAAACTTCAAAAATCCTAAAAACGGTTTTTAGAGTGTTTGAATGATACAAACGCGCCAAAATCTCCACGTTATTATCCTATCCATGGTTAGGTTTTAGTGATTAGTGTATATGGTTTAGTGTTTATGTTTACGATTTATTGTTAGTGTTTATGGTTAGTATTTAGGGAATATGGTGATGGATTAGGTGTAGATTATACTGGGTTTGGATTTTGTATTTATTGTTTAAGGATTAATGTTAGAGGTTTTAGAAATGAGGGTTTAATATTACAGTTGGTAAAACCCTAACGAACCCAAAATACGAAACCCTAATATAAAATATTAAAAACGACTTAAAAATTAACTAAATAAATCTCAAAACGTAAAACAGACGATCTAAGATGGCAAAGCTATCTGTTGGTCCCATTAGGCCCAACGCACTTAAAAAACATAAAATATGTACCCTATTCTGTGAAAGTATGCGAAATTTAGCTAAAACCCTCCCGGAAACTTCAAAAATCTTGAAAACGGTTTTCAGAGTGTTTGGATGATATAAACGCGCCAAAATCTTCACATTATTATCTTTTCGATGGTTAGGGTTTAATTATTAGGGATTTTTTTGTACGAGGGTTCCTGGCTTACACCCGACTAGTCCCACGGGAGATGTGATTGCCTCCCCAACCATACCTCCAGGCAATTCAGAACTAGGTTGCCCATGTTTTGGGGAGGGTTTTGAACCTTGGAAACTTTCCAAACTTTAATAACTTTCTTCCGCCTGCGGGATTCGAACTCTGTACCTCTCACTTGAGAGAACTTTCCATTCTTTAATAACTTTCTTCCGCCTGCGGGATTCGAACCCTGTACCTCTCACTTGAGAGACAGAGCCCTGGCCAGATTAGCTAGCTCACCTAATTATTAGGGTTTAATGATTAGGGTTTTTTTATTAGGGTATAAGGTTTAGTGTTTCTGATTACGATTTATTATTAGTGTTATTTACGGCTCTTGGTGAAGAATTAGTTGTAACTTAGGGTTAAGGTTTTATGTTTATGGTTAAGGGTATAATGTTAGAGATTTTAGAAATTAGGGTTTAATGCGACGGTTGGTAAAACCCTAACGGACCTAAAATACGAACCCTAAAATAAAATATTAAAAACAACCTAAAAGTCAACCAAATATATATCAAAACGTAAAACAGATTATCTTAGTTTGCAAAGCGATCAGTTGGTCCCAGAAGGTCCAATGCACTCAAAAAACATATATTACATGCCCTTTTCTGAGAAAGTATGCGAAAGTTAGCAAAAACCCTCACGAAAATTAAAAATATCCTAAAAACGATTTAGAGTGTTTGGATGATACAAACGCGACAAAAATCTCCACATTATTATCCTAACTATGGTTAGGTTTTAGTGTTTAGGGTTTTGTGATTAAGGTATTGGGTTTAGTGTTTCTGTTTATGATTTATTGTTTGTATTTATGGTTAGTATTTAGGGCATATGGTGATGGATTAGGTGTAGATTATATTGGGCTTGTCTTTTGTATTTATTGTTTAAGGTTTAATGTTAGAGGTTTTAGAAACCAGGGTTTAATTTTTCAGTTGGTAAAACCCTAACAAACCCAAAATACGAAACCATAAAATAAAATATTAAAAATGACTTAAAAGTTAACTAAATAAATCTCAAAACGTAAAATAGACAATCTAAGATGGCAAAGCTATATGTTGGTCCCATAGGCCCAACGCACTCAACAAACATATAATATGTACCCTATTCTGTGAAAGTATGCGAAAGTTAGCAAAACCCTCCCAGAAACTTCAAAAATCTTGAAACGGTTTTCAGAGGGTTTGGATGATAAAAATGCGCCAACACTTCACATTATTATCCTTTCCAACGTTAGGGTTTGATGATTGAGGTTTTGTTATTAGGGTATATAGGGTTTAGTGTTTCCGTTTATGATTTATTGTTAGTGTTATTAAGGGCTTATGGTGATGGATTAGGTGTAAGTTAGGGTTAAGGTTTTGTGTTTATGGTTTAAGGTATAATGTTAGATATTTTAGAAATAAGGGTTTAATGCGACGGTTGGTAAAACCCTAACAGACCCAAAATATGAAACCCAAAAATAAAATATTAAAAACAACATTAAAGTCAACAAAATAAATCTCAAAACGTAAAACAGATGATCTTAACTGGCGAAGCGATCTGTTGGTCCCAGAAGGTCCAACGCACTCAAAAAACATATATTATATGCCATATTCTGAGAAAGTATGCGAAGGTTAGCAAAAACCCTCCCTAAAACTTCAAAAATCCTAAAAACGGTTTTTAGAGTGTTTGAATGATACAAACGCGCCAAAATCTCCACGTTATTATCCTATCCATGGTTAGGTTTTAGTGATTAGTGTATATGGTTTAGTGTTTATGTTTACGATTTATTGTTAGTGTTTATGGTTAGTATTTAGGGAATATTGTGATGGATTAGGTGTAGATTATACTGGGTTTGGATTTTGTATTTATTGTTTAAGGATTAATGTTAGAGGTTTTAGAAATGAGGGTTTAATATTACAGTTGGTAAAACCCTAACGAACCCAAAATACGAAACCCTAATATAAAATATTAAAAACGACTTAAAAATTAACTAAATAAATCTCAAAACGTAAAACAGACGATCTAAGATGGCAAAGCTATCTGTTGGTCCCATTAGGCCCAACGCACTTAAAAAACATAAAATATGTACCCTATTCTGTGAAAGTATGCGAAATTTAGCTAAAACCCTCCCGGAAACTTCAAAAATCTTGAAAACGGTTTTCAGAGTGTTTGGATGATATAAACGCGCCAAAATCTTCACATTATTATCTTTTCGATGGTTAGGGTTTAATTATTAGGGATTTTTTTGTACGAGGGTTCCTGGCTTACACCCGACTAGTCCCACGGGAGATGTGATTGCCTCCCCAACCATACCTCCAGGCAATTCAGAACTAGGTTGCCCATGTTTTGGGGAGGGTTTTGAACCTTGGAAACTTTCCAAACTTTAATAACTTTCTTCCGCCTGCGGGATTCGAACTCTGTACCTCTCACTTGAGAGAACTTTCCATTCTTTAATAACTTTCTTCCGCCTGCGGGATTCGAACCCTGTACCTCTCACTTGAGAGACAGAGCCCTGGCCAGATTAGCTAGCTCACCTAATTATTAGGGTTTAATGATTAGGGTTTTTTTATTAGGGTATAAGGTTTAGTGTTTCTGATTACGATTTATTATTAGTGTTATTTACGGCTCTTGGTGAAGAATTAGTTGTAACTTAGGGTTAAGGTTTTATGTTTATGGTTAAGGGTATAATGTTAGAGATTTTAGAAATTAGGGTTTAATGCGACGGTTGGTAAAACCCTAACGGACCTAAAATACGAACCCTAAAATAAAATATTAAAAACAACCTAAAAGTCAACCAAATATATATCAAAACGTAAAACAGATTATCTTAGTTTGCAAAGCGATCAGTTGGTCCCAGAAGGTCCAATGCACTCAAAAAACATATATTACATGCCCTTTTCTGAGAAAGTATGCGAAAGTTAGCAAAAACCCTCACGAAAATTAAAAATATCCTAAAAACGATTTAGAGTGTTTGGATGATACAAACGCGACAAAAATCTCCACATTATTATCCTAACTATGGTTAGGTTTTAGTGTTTAGGGTTTTGTGATTAAGGTATTGGGTTTAGTGTTTCTGTTTATGATTTATTGTTTGTATTTATGGTTAGTATTTAGGGCATATGGTGATGGATTAGGTGTAGATTATATTGGGCTTGTCTTTTGTATTTATTGTTTAAGGTTTAATGTTAGAGGTTTTAGAAACCAGGGTTTAATTTTTCAGTTGGTAAAACCCTAACGAACCCAAAATACGAAACCATAAAATAAAATATTAAAAATGACTTAAAAGTTAACTAAATAAATCTCAAAACGTAAAATAGACAATCTAAGATGGCAAAGCTATATGTTGGTCCCATAGGCCCAACGCACTCAACAAACATATAATATGTACCCTATTCTGTGAAAGTATGCGAAAGTTAGCAAAACCCTCCCAGAAACTTCAAAAATCTTGAAACGGTTTTCAGAGGGTTTGGATGATAAAAATGCGCCAACACTTCACATTATTATCCTTTCCAACGTTAGGGTTTGATGATTGAGGTTTTGTTATTAGGGTATATAGGGTTTAGTGTTTCCGTTTATGATTTATTGTTAGTGTTATTAAGGGCTTATGGTGATGGATTAGGTGTAAGTTAGGGTTAAGGTTTTGTGTTTATGGTTTAAGGTATAATGTTAGATATTTTAGAAATAAGGGTTTAATGCGACGGTTGGTAAAACCCTAACAGACCCAAAATATGAAACCCAAAAATAAAATATTAAAAACAACATTAAAGTCAACAAAATAAATCTCAAAACGTAAAACAGATGATCTTAACTGGCGAAGCGATCTGTTGGTCCCAGAAGGTCCAACGCACTCAAAAAACATATATTATATGCCATATTCTGAGAAAGTATGCGAAGGTTAGCAAAAACCCTCCCTAAAACTTCAAAAATCCTAAAAACGGTTTTTAGAGTGTTTGAATGATACAAACGCGCCAAAATCTCCATGTTATTATCCTATCCATGGTTAGGTTTTAGTGATTAGTGTATATGGTTTAGTGTTTATGTTTACGATTTATTGTTAGTGTTTATGGTTAGTATTTAGGGAATATGGTGATGGATTAGGTGTACATTATACTGGGTTTGGATTTTGTATTTATTGTTTAAGGATTAATGTTAGAGGTTTTAGAAATGAGGGTTTAATATTACAGTTGGTAAAACCCTAACGAACCCAAAATACGAAACCCTAATATAAAATATTAAAAACGACTTAAAAATTAACTAAATAAATCTCAAAACGTAAAACAGACGATCTAAGATGGCAAAGCTATCTGTTGGTCCCATTAGGCCCAACGCACTTAAAAAACATAAAATATGTACCCTATTCTGTGAAAGTATGCAAAATTTAGCAAAAACCCTCCCGGAAACTCCAAAAATCTTGAAAACGGTTTTCAGAGTGTTTGGATGATATAAACGCGCCAAAATCTTCACATTATTATCTTTTCGATGGTTAGGGTTTAATTATTAGGGTTTTCTTTGTACGAGGGTTCCTGCCTTACACCCGACTAGTCCCACGGGAGATGTGATTGCCTCCCCAACCATACCTCCAGGCAATTCAGAACTAGGTTGCCCATGTTTTGGGGAGGGTTTTGAACCTTGGAAACTTTCCAAACTTTAATAACTTTCTTCCGCCTGCGGGATTCGAACTCTGTACCTCTCACTTGAGAGAACTTTCCATTCTTTAATAACTTTCTTCCGCCTGCGGGATTCGAACCCTGTACCTCTCACTTGAGAGACAGAGCCCTGGCCAGATTAGCTAGCTCACCTAATTATTAGGGTTTAATGATTAGGGTTTTTTTATTAGGGTATAAGGTTTAGTGTTTCTGATTACGATTTATTATTAGTGTTATTTACGGCTCTTGGTGAAGAATTAGTTGTAACTTAGGGTTAAGGTTTTATGTTTATGGTTAAGGGTATAATGTTAGAGATTTTAGAAATTAGGGTTTAATGCGACGGTTGGTAAAACCCTAACGGACCTAAAATACGAACCCTAAAATAAAATATTAAAAACAACCTAAAAGTCAACCAAATATATATCAAAACGTAAAACAGATTATCTTAGTTTGCAAAGCGATCAGTTGGTCCCAGAAGGTCCAATGCACTCAAAAAACATATATTACATGCCCTTTTCTGAGAAAGTATGCGAAAGTTAGCAAAAACCCTCACGAAAATTAAAAATATCCTAAAAACGATTTAGAGTGTTTGGATGATACAAACGCGACAAAAATCTCCACATTATTATCCTAACTATGGTTAGGTTTTAGTGTTTAGGGTTTTGTGATTAAGGTATTGGGTTTAGTGTTTCTGTTTATGATTTATTGTTTGTATTTATGGTTAGTATTTAGGGCATATGGTGATGGATTAGGTGTAGATTATATTGGGCTTGTCTTTTGTATTTATTGTTTAAGGTTTAATGTTAGAGGTTTTAGAAACCAGGGTTTAATTTTTCAGTTGGTAAAACCCTAACGAACCCAAAATACGAAACCATAAAATAAAATATTAAAAATGACTTAAAAGTTAACTAAATAAATCTCAAAACGTAAAATAGACAATCTAAGATGGCAAAGCTATCTGTTGGTCCCATAGGCCCAACGCACTCAACAAACATATAATATGTACCCTATTCTGTGAAAGTATGCGAAAGTTAGCAAAACCCTCCCAGAAACTTCAAAAATCTTGAAACGGTTTTCAGAGGGTTTGGATGATAAAAATGCGCCAACACTTCACATTATTATCCTTTCCAACGTTAGGGTTTGATGATTGAGGTTTTGTTATTAGGGTATATAGGGTTTAGTGTTTCCGTTTATGATTTATTGTTAGTGTTATTAAGGGCTTATGGTGATGGATTAGGTGTAAGTTAGGGTTAAGGTTTTGTGTTTATGGTTTAAGGTATAATGTTAGATATTTTAGAAATAAGGGTTTAATGCGACGGTTGGTAAAACCCTAATGGACCCAAAATATGAAACCCAAAAATAAAATATTAAAAACAACATTAAAGTCAACAAAATAAATCTCAAAACGTAAAACAGATGATCTTAGATGGCGAAGCGATCTGTTGGTCCCAGAAGGTCCAACGCACTCAAAAAACATATATTATATGCCATATTCTGAGAAAGTATGCGAAGGTTAGCAAAAACCCTCCCCAAAACTTCAAAAATCCTAAAAACGGTTTTTAGAGTGTTTAAATGATACAAACGCGCCAAAATCTCCATGTTATTATCCTATCCATGGTTAGGTTTTAGTGATTAGTGTATATGGTTTAGTGTTTATGTTTACGATTTATTGTTAGTGTTTATGGTTAGTATTTAGGGAATATGGTGATGGATTAGGTGTAGATTATACTGGGTTCGGATTTTGTATTTATTGTTTAAGGATTAATGTTAGAGGTTTTAGAAATGAGGGTATAATATTACAGTTGGTAAAGAACCCAAAATACGAAACCCTAATATAAAATATTAAAAACGACTTAAAAATTAAATAAATAAATCTCAAAACGTAAAACAGACGATCTAAGATGGCAAAGCTATCTGTTGGTCCCATTAGGCCCAACGCACTTAAAAAACATAAAATATGTACCCTATTCTGTGAAAGTATGCGAAATTTAGCAAAAACCCTCCCGGAAACTCCAAAAATCTTGAAAACGGTTTTCAGAGTGTTTGGATGATATAAACGCGCCAAAATCTTCACATTATTATCTTTTCGATGGTTAGGGTTTAATTATTAGGGTTTTCTTTGTACGAGGGTTCCTGCCTTACACCCGACTAGTCCCACGGGAGATGTGATTGCCTCCCCAACCATACCTCCAGGCAATTCAGCACTAGGTTGCCCATGTTTTGGGGAGGGTTTTGAACCTTGGAAACTTTCCAAACTTTAATAACTTTCTTCCGCCTGCGGGATTCGAACTCTGTACCTCTCACTTGGGAGAACTTTCCATTCTTTAATAACTTTCTTCCGCCTGCGGGATTCAAACCCTGTACCTCTCACTTGAGAGACAGAGCCCTGGCCAGATTAGCTAGCTCACCTAATTATTAGGGTTTAATGAGTAGGGTTTTTTTATTAGGGTATATGGTTTAGTGTTTCTGATTACGATTTATTATTAGTGTTATTTACGGCTCTTGGTGAAGAATTAGTTGTAACTTAGGGTTAAGGTTTTATGTTTATGGTTAAGGGTATAATGTTAGAGATTTTAGAAATTAGGGTTTAATGCGACGGTTGGTAAAACCCTAACGGACCTAAAATACGAACCCTAAAATAAAATATTAAAAACAACCTAAAAGTCAACCAAATAAATATCAAAACGTAAAACAGATTATCTTAGTTGGCAAAGGGACCAGTTGGTCCCAGAAGGTCCAATGCACTCAAAAACATATATTACATGCCCTTTTCTGAGAAAGTATGCGAAAGTTAGCAAAAACCTTCACGAAAATTTAAAAAATCCCAAAAACGATTTAGAGTGTTTGGATGATACAAACCCGAAAAAAATCTCCACGTTATTATCCTAACTATGGTTAGGTTTTAGTGTTTAGGGTTTTGTGATTAAGGTATTGGGTTTAGTGTTTCTGTTTATGATTTATTGTTTGTATTTATGGTTAGTATTTAGGGCATATGGTGATGGATTAGGTGTAGATTATATTGGGGTTGTCTTTTGTATTTATTGTTTATGGTTTAATGTTAGAGGTTTTAGAAATCAGGGTTTAATTTTTCAGTTGGTAAAACCCTAACGAACCCAAAATACGAAACCCAAAAATAAAATATTAAAAATGACTTAAAAGTTAACTAAATAAATCTCAAAACGTAAAATAGACAATCTAAGATGGCAAAGCTATCTGTTGGTCCCAATAGGCCCAACGCACTCAGAAACATATAATATGTACCCTATTCTGTGAAAGTATGCGAAAGTTAGCAAAACCCTCCCGGAAACTTCAAAAATCTTGAAACGGTTTTCAGAGGGTTTGGATGATACAAACGCGCCAACACTTCACATTATTATCCTTTCCAACGTTAGGGTTTGATGATTAAGGTTTTGTTATTAAGGTATATAGGGTTTAGTATTTCCGTTTATGATTTATTGTTAGTGTTATTAAGGGCTTTTGGTGATGGATTAGGTGTAAGTTAGGGTTAAGGTTTTGTGTTTATGGTTTAGGGTATAATGTTAGATATTTTAGAAATTAGGGTTTAATGCGACGGTTGGTAAAACCCTAACGGACCCAAAATATGAAACCCAAAAATAAAATATTAAAAACAACATTAAAGTCAACAAAATAAATCTCAAAACGTAAAACAGATGATCTTAGATGGCGAAGCGATCTGTTGGTCCCAGAAGGTCCAACGCACTCAAAAAACATATATTATATGCCATATTCTGAGAAAGTATGCGAAGGTTAGCAAAAACCCTCCCCAAAACTTCAAAAATCCTAAAAACGGTTTTTAGAGTGTTTAAATGATATTAACGTGCCCAAATCTCCAAATTATTATCCTATCCATCGTTAGGTTTTAGTGATTAGGGTTTTGTGATTAAGGTATAGGGTTCAGTGTTTCTGTTTACGATTTATTGTTAGTATTTATGGTTAGTATTTAAGCATATGGTGATCGATTAGGTATAGAATATATTGGGTTTGGCTTTTGTATTTATTGTTTAAGGGATAATGTTAAAGGTTTTAGAAATTCGGGTATGATTTTACAGTTGGTAAAACCCTACGAACCCAAAATACGAAACCCTAAAATAAAATATTAAAAACGACATAAAACTTATCTAAATAAATCTCTAAACGTAAAACAGACGATCTAAGATGGCATCGCTATCTGTTGGCCACAGTAGGCCCAACGCATTCAAAAACCATATAATATGTACCATGTTCTGAGAAATTATGCAAAAGTTAGCAAAAACTCTCCCTAAAACGTTAAAAATCTTGAAAACGGTTGTCTTAGTGTTTGGATTATAATAAAGTGCCTAAATCTTCACATTATTATCATTTTCATGGTTAGGGTTTTGTTATTAGGGTATAGGGTTTAGTGTTTCTGTTTACGATTTATTGTTAGTGATATTTAGGGCTTTCGGTGATGGATTAGGTGTAAGTTAGGGTTAAGGTTTTGTGTTTATGGTTTAGGGTATAATGTTATAGATTTTAGAAATTAGGGTTTAATGCTACGGTTGGTAAAACCCTAATGTACCCAAAATACGAAACCTTAAAATAAAATATTAAAAACAAACTAAAAGTAAACTAAATAAATCTCAAAACGTAAAAGAATGATCTTAGATGGTGAAGCTATATGTTTGTCCTAGACGGTCCAAAGCATTAAGAAAACATATATTGTATGCCCTATTCTGAGAAAGTATTCGAAAGTTAGCAAAAACCTATTTGAAACTTCAAAAATCCTAAAAACGGGTTTTAGAGTGTTTGGATTATACAAACGCGCCAAAATCTCCACATTATTATCCTATCCATGTTTAGGTTTTAGTGATTAGTGTTTTGTGATTACGGTATATGGTTTAGTGTTTCTATTTACGATTTATTGTTAGTGTTTATGGTTAGTATTTAGGGCATATGGTAGAAAACGACTTAAAAGTTAACTAAATAAATCTCAAAACGTAAAATAGACGATCTAAATGGCAAAGCTATCTGTTGGTCCTAGTAGGCCCAACGCACTCAAATAAACATTACATATGTACCCTATTTTGTGAAAGTATGCGAAAGTTAGCAAAAACCCTCCCGGAAACTTTAAAAACCCTGAAAAACGGTTGTCAGAGTGTTTGGATGATACAAACACGCCAAAATCTTCACATTATTATCCTTTCCATGGTTAGTAATTAATTTTTAGGGTATAGGGTTTAGTGTTTCCTTTTACGACTTATTGTCAGTGTTATTTAGGGTTCTTCGTGATGGATTAGGTGTAAGTTAGGGTTAAGGTTTTGTGTTTATGCTTTAGGGTATAATGTTAGAGTTTTAGAAATTAGGGTTTAATGCGACAGTTGGTAAAACCCTAAGAGACATAAAATACGAAACTCTAAAATAAAATATTTAAAAAACCTAAAAGTCAACTAAATAAATCTCAAACCGTAAAACAAATGAACTTAGATGGCGAAGCGATCTGTTGGTCCTAGAAGGTCCAACGCACTAAAAAACATATATTATATGCCCTATTATGAGAAAGTATGCCAAAGTTAGCAAAAACCCTCCCGGAAACTTCAAAAATCCTAAAAACGGATTTTAGAGTGTTTGGATGATACAAACGCGCCAAAATCTCCACATTATTATCCTATCCATGGTTAGGTTTTAGTGATTAGTGTATATGGTTTAGTGTTTATGTTTACGATTTATTGTTAGTGTTTATGGTTAGTATTTAGGGAATATGGTGATGGATTAGGTGTAGATTATACTGGGTTCGGATTTTGTATTTATTGTTTAAGGATTAATGTTAGAGGTTTTAGAAATGAGGGTTTAATATTACAGTTGGTAAAACCCTAACGAACCCAAAATACGAAACCCTAATATAAAATATTAAAAACGACTTAAAAATTAACTAAATAAATCTCAAAACGTAAAACAGACGATCTAAGATGGCAAAGCTATCTGTTGGTCCCATTAGGCCCAACGCACTTAAAAAACATAAAATATGTACCCTATTCTGTGAAAGTATGCGAAATTTAGCTAAAACCCTCCCGGAAACTTCAAAAATCTTGAAAACGGTTTTCAGAGTGTTTGGATGATATAAACGCGCCAAAATCTTCACATTATTATCTTTTCGATGGTTAGGGTTTAATTATTAGGGTTTTCTTTGTACGAGGGTTCCTGCCTTACACCCGACTAGTCCCACGGGAGATGTGATTGCCTCCCCAACCATACCTCCAGGCAATTCAGAACTAGGTTGCCCATGTTTTGGGGAGGGTTTTGAACCTTGGAAACTTTCCAAACTTTAATAACTTTCTTCCGCCTGCGGGATTCGAACTCTGTACCTCTCACTTGAGAGAACTTTCAATTCTTTAATAACTTTCTTCCGCCTGCGGGATTCGAACCCTGTACCTCTCACTTGAGAGACAGAGCCCTAGCCAGATTAGCTAGCTCACCTAATTATTATGGTTTAATGATTAGGGTTTTTTTATTAGGGTATAAGGTTTAGTGTTTCTGATTACGATTTATTATTAGTGTTATTTAGGGCTCTTGGTGAAGGATTAGTTGTAACTTAGGGTTAAGGTTTTATGTTTATGGTTAAGGGTGTAATGTTAGAGATTTTAGAAATTAGGGTTTAATGCGACGGTTGGTAAAACCCTAACGGACCCAAAATACGAACCCTAAAATAAAATATTAAAAACAACCTAAAAGTCAACCAAATAAATATCAAAACGTAAAACAGATTATCTTTGTTGGCAAAGCGATCAGTTGGTCCCAGAAGGTCCAATGCACTCAAAAAACATATATTACATGCCATTTTCTGAGAAAGTATGCGAAAGTTAGCAAAAACCCTCACGAAAATTTAAAAAATCCTAAAAACGATTTAGAGTGTTTGGATGATACAACGCGCCAAAATCTCCACGTTATTATCCTAACTATGGTTAGGTTTTAGTGTTTAGGGTTTTGTGACTAAGGTATTGGGTATAGTGTTTCTGTTTATGATTTATTGTTTGTATTTATGGTTACTATTTAGGGCATATGGTGATGCATTAGGTGTTTATTATATTGGGGTTGTCTTTTGTATTTATTGTTTAAGGTTTAATGTTAGAGGTTTTAGAAATTAGGGTTTAATTTTTCAGTTGGTAAAACCCTAACGAACCCAAAATACGAAACCCTAAAATAAAATATTAAAAATGACTTAAAAGATAAATAAATAAATCTCAAAACGTAAAACAGACAATCTAAGATGGCAAAGCTATATGTTAGTCCCAGTAGGCCCAACGCACTCAAAAAAACATATAATATGTACCCTATTCTGTGAAAGTATGCGAAAGTTAGCAAAACCCTCCCGGAAACTTCAAAAATCTTGAAACGGTTTTCAGAGTGTTTGGATGATACAAACGCGCCAACACTTCACATTATTATCCTTTCCAACGTTAGGGTTTGATGATTAAGGTTTTATTATTAGGGTATATAGGGTTTAGTGTTTCCGTTTATGATTTATTGTTAGTGTTATTAAGGGCTTTTGGTGATGGATTAGGTGTAAGTTAGGGTTAAGGTTTTGTGTTTATGGTTTCGGGTATAATGTTAGATATTTTAGAAATTAGGGTTTAATGCGACGGTTGGTAAAACCCTAACGGACCCAAAATGTGAAACCCAAAAATAAAATATTAAAAACAACATTAAAGTCAACAAAATAAATCTCAAAAGGTTAAACAGATGATCTTAGATGGCGAAGCGATCTGTTGGTCCCAGAAGGTCCAACGCACTCAAAAAACATATATTATATGCCCTATTCTGAGAAAGTATGCGAAGGTTAGGAAAAACCCTCCCCAAAACTTCAAAAATCCTAAAAACGGTTTTTAGAGTGTTTGGATGATATTAACGTGCCCAAATCTCCAAATTATTATCCTATCCATCGTTAGGTTTTAGTGATTAGGGTTTTGTGATTAAGGTATAGGGTTCAGTGTTTTTGTTTACGATTTATTGTTAGTATTTATGGTTAGTATTTAAGCATATGGTGATCGATTAGGTATAGAATATATTGGGTTTGGCTTTTGTATTTATTGTTTAAGGGATAATGTTAAAGGTTTTAGAAATTCGGGTATGATTTTACAGTTGGTAAAACCCTACGAACCCAAAATACGAAACCCTAAAATAAAATATTAAAAACGACATAAAACTTATCTAAATAAATCTCTAAACGTAAAACAGACGATCTAAGATGGCATCGCTATCTGTTGGCCACAGTAGGCCCAACGCATTCAAAAACCATATAATATGTACCATGTTCTGAGAAATTATGCAAAAGTTAGCAAAAACCCTCCCTAAAACGTTAAAAATCTTGAAAACGGTTGTCTTAGTGTTTGGATTATAATAAAGTGCCTAAATCTTCACATTATTATCATTTTCATGGTTAGGGTTTTGTTATTAGGGTATAGGGTTTAGTGTTTCTGTTTACGATTTATTGTTAGTGATATTTAGGGCTTTCGGTGATTGATTAGGTGTAAGTTAGGGTTAAGGTTTTGTGTTTATGGTTTAGGGTATAATGTTATAGATTTTAGAAATTAGGGTTTAATGCTACGGTTGGTAAAACCCTAATGGACCCAAAATACGAAACCTTAAAATAAAATATTAAAAACAAACTAAAAGTAAACTAAATAAATCTCAAAACGTAAAAGAATGATCTTAGATGGCGAAGCTATATGTTTGTCCTAGACGGTCCAAAGCATTAAGAAAACATATATTGTATGCCCTATTCTGAGAAAGTATGCGAAAGTTAGCAAAAACCTATTTGAAACTTCAAAAATCCTAAAAACGGGTTTTAGAGTGTTTGGATTATACAAACGCGCCAAAATCTCCACATTATTATCCTATCCATGTTTAGGTTTTAGTGATTAGTGTTTTGTGATTAGGGTATATGGTTTAGTGTTTCTATTTACGATTTATTGTTAGTGTTTATGGTTAGTATTTAGGGCATATGGTAGAAAACGACTTAAAAGTTAACTAAATAAATCTCAAAACGTAAAATAGACGATCTAAATGGCAAAGCTATCTGTTGGTCCTAGTAGGCCCAACGCACTCAAATAAACATTACATATGTACCCTATTTTGTGAAAGTATGCGAAAGTTAGCAAAAACCCTCCCGGAAACTTTAAAAACCCTGAAAAACGGTTGTCAGAGTGTTTGGATGATACAAACGCGCCAAAATCTTCACATTATTATCCTTTCCATGGTTAGTAATTAATTTTTAGGGTATAGGGTTTAGTGTTTCCTTTTACGACTTATTGTCAGTGTTATTTAGGGTTCTTCGTGATGGATTAGGTGTAAGTTAGGGTTAAGGTTTTGTGTTTATGCTTTAGGGTATAATGTTAGAGTTTTAGAAATTAGGGTTTAATGCGACAGTTGGTAAAACCCTAAGAGACATAAAATACGAAACTCTAAAATAAAATATTTAAAAAACCTAAAAGTCAACTAAATAAATCTCAAACCGTAAAACAAATGAACTTAGATGGCGAAGCGATCTGTTGGTCCTAGAAGGTCCAACGCACTAAAAAACATATATTATATGCCCTATTATGAGAAAGTATGCCAAAGTTAGCAAAAACCCTCCCGGAAACTTCAAAAATCCTAAAAACGGATTTTAGAGTGTTTGGATGATACAAACGCGCCAAAATCTCCACATTATTATCCTATCCATGGTTAGGTTTTAGTGATTAGTGTAAATGGTTTAGTGTTTATGTTTATGATTTATTGTTAGTGTTTATGGTTAGTATTTAGGGAATATGGTGATGGATTAGGTGTAGATTATACTGGGTTTGGATTTTGTATTTATTGTTTAAGGATTAATGTTAGAAGTTTTAGAAATGAGGGTTTAATATTACAGATGGTAAAACCCTAACGAACCCAAAATACGAAACCCTAATATAAAATATTAAAAACGACTTAAAAGTTAACTAAATAATCTCAAAAACGTAAAACAGACGATCTAAGATGGCAAAGCTATCTGTTGGTCCCAGTAGGCCCAACGCATTCAAAAAACATAAAATATGTACCCTATTCTGTGAAAGTATGCGAAATGTAGCAAAAACCCTCCCGGAAACTTCAAAAATCTTGAAAACGGTTTTCAGAGTGTTTGGATGATATAAACGCACCAAAATCATCACATTATTATCCTTTCCATGGTTAGGGTTTTTTTTTCGTACGAGGGTTCCTGGCTTACACCCGACTAGTCCCACGGGAGATGTAACTGCCTCCCCAACCATACCTCCATACAATTCAGAACTAGGTTGCCCATGTTTTGGGGAGGGTTTTGAACCTTGGAAACTTTCCAAACTTTAATAACTTTCTTCCGCCTGCGGGATTCGAACCATGTACCTCTCACTTGAGAGAACTTTTTATACATTAATAACTTTTTCCCGCCTGCGGGATTCGAACCCTGTACCTCTCACTTGAGAGACAGAGCCCTGGCCAGATTAGCTAGCTCACCTAATTATTAGGGTTTAATGATTAGGGTTTTGTTATTCGGGTATAGGGTTTAGTGTTTCTGTTTACGATTTATTGTTAGTGTTATTTAGGGCTCTTGGTGATAGATTAGGTGTAAGTTAGGGTTAAGGTTTTGTGTTTATGGTTAAGGGTATAATGTTAGAGATTTTAGAAATTAGGGTTTAATGCGACGGTTGGTAAAACCTAACGGACCCAAAATACGAACCCTAAAATAAAATATTAAAAACAACCTAAAAGTCAACCAAATAAATATCGAAACGTAAAACAGATGATCTTAGTTGGCAAAGCGATCAGTTGGTCCCAGAAGGTCCAATGCACTCAAAAAACATAGTATGCGAAAGTTAGCAAAAACCCTCCCGGAAACTTAAAAAAATCCTAAAAACGGTTTTTAGAGTGTTTGGATGATACAAACGCGCCAAAATCTTCACATTATTATCCTTTCCATGGTTATGGTTTAGTGATTAGGGTTTTGTTATTAGGGTATAGGGTTTTTTGTTTCTTTTTACGATTTATTGTTAGTGTCATTTAGAGCTTTTGGTGATGTATTAGGTGTAAGTTAGGTTTAGGGTTTTGTGTTTATGGTTTAGGGTATAAGGTTAAAGATTTTAGAAATTAGGGTTTACTGCGACGGTTGGTAAAACCCCCACGGACCCAAAATACGAAACCCTAAAAGAAAATATTAAAAACAACCTAAAAGTCAACTAAATAAATCTCAAAACGTAAAACAGATGGTCTTAGATGGCGAAGCTATCTGTTGGTCTCAGAAGGTCCAACACACTCAAAAAACATATATTATATGCCCTATTTTTAAAAAAATATGCGAAAGTTAGCAAAAACCATCCCAGAAACTTTAAAAACCCTAAAAACAGGCTTTAGAGTGTTTGGATGATACAAACGCACTAAAATATTCACATTATTATCCTATCCATGGTTAGGGTTTAGTGATGAGGGTTTTGTGATTATGGTATAGGGTTTAGTGTTTCTGTTTACGATTTATTGTTAGTGTTTATGGTTAGTATTTAAGGCTTATGGTGATGGAATAGGTGTAGATTATATTGGGTTAGACTTTCGTATTTATTGTTTAAGGTTAAATGTTAGAGGTTTTAGAATTTAGGGTTTAATTTTACAGTTAGTAAAGCCCTGACGAACCCAAAATACAAAACCCTAAAATAAAATATAAAAAACGACTTAAAAGTTAACTAAATAAATCTCAAAACGTAAAAACAGACGATCTAAGAAGGCAAAGCTATATGTTGGTCCCAGTAGGCCCAACACACTTAAAAAAATCATATAATATGTACCCTACTTTGTAAAAGTATACGAAAGTTACCAAAATACGAAACTGTAAAATAAAATATTAAAAACAACCTAAAAGTCAACTAAATAAATCTCGAAACGTAATACAAATGATCTTACATGGAGAAGCTATCTGTTGTTCCTAGAAGGTCCAACGCACTCAAAAAACATATATTGTATGCCCTTTTTGAGAAAGTATGTGAAAGTTCGCAAAACCCCTCCCGGAAACTTCAAAAATCCTAGAAACGCTTTTTAGAGTGTTTGGATGATACAAACGCGCCAAATTGTCCACATTATCATCCTATCAATGGTTAGGTTTTAGTGATTAGGGTTTTGTGATTAGAGTATAGGGTTTAGTGTTTCTGTTTACGATTTATTTTTTGTAGTTTTGTTTAGTATTTGGGGCATATAGTGATGGATTAGGTGTAGATTATATTGGGTTTGGCTTTTGTATTTATTGTTTAAGGTTAAATGTTAGAGGTTTTAGAATTTAGGGTTTAATTTTACAGTTACTAAAGCCCTAACGAACCCAAAATACAAAACCCTAAAATAAAATATTAAAAACGACTTAAAAGTTAACTAAATAAATCTCAAAACGTAAAAACAGACGATCTAAGATGGCAAAGCTATATGTTGGTCCTAGTAGGCCCAACGCACTAAAAACATAAAATATGTACCCTACTCTGTGAAAGTATGCGAAATTTAGCAAAAACCCTCCCGGAAACTTCAAAAATCTTGAAAACGGTTTCCAGAGTGTTTGGATGGTACAAACCCGCCAAAATCTTCACATTATTATCCTTTTCATTGTTAGGGTTTAATGATTAGGGTATAAGGTTTAGTGTTTCTGTTTACGATTTATTGTTAGTGTTATTTAGGGCTTTTGGTGATGAATTAGGAGTAAGTTACGGTGAAGGTTTTGTGTTTATGGTTTAGGGTATAATGTTAGAGATTTTAGAAATTAGGGTTTACTGTGACGGTTGGTAAAACCCTAAAGGGCCCAAAATACGAAACCCTAAAATAAAATATTAAAAACAACCTAAAAGTCAAATAAATAAATCTCAAAACGCAAAACAGATGATCTTAGATGGAGAAGTGATCTTTCGGTCCCAGAAGGCCCAACGCACTCAAAAAACATATAATATGTGCCCTATTCTGAGAAAGTATGCGAAAGTTAGCAAAAACCCTCTGGAAAACTTAAATATCTTGAAAACGTTTTTCAGAGTGTTTGGATGATACAAACGCGCCAAAATCTTCACATTATTATCCTTTCCATGGTTAGATTAGGGTTTTGTTATTAGGGTATAGAGTTTTGTGTTTCTTTTTACGATTTATTGTTAGTGTTATTTAGGGCTTTTGGTGATGGATTAGGTGTAAGTTAGGGTTGGGGTTTTGTATTTATGGTTTAGGGTATAAGGTTAGATATTTTAGAAATTAGGGTTTAATGCGACGGTTGGTAAAACCCTCAAGCACCCAAAATACGAAACCCTAAAAGAAAATATTAAAAACAAACTAAAAGTCAACTAAATAAATCTCAAAAGGTAAAACAGATGGTCTTAGATGGCGAAGCTATCTGTTGGTCTCAGAAGGTCCAACACACTCAAAAAACATATATTATATGCCCTGTTTTTAAAAAAAATATGCGAAAGTTAGCAAAAACCCTCCTAGAAACTTCAAAAATCCTAAAAACGGGTTTTAGAGTGTTTGGATGATACAAACGCACTAAAATATTCACATTATTATCCTATCCATGGTTAGGGTTTAGTAATTAGGGTTTAGTGATTATGGTATAGGGTTTAGTGTTTCTGTTTACGATTTATTGTTAGTGTTTATGGTTAGTATTTAGGGCTTATGGTGATGGATTAGGTGTAGATTATATTGGGTTAGGCTTTCGTATTTATTGTTTAAGGTTAAATGTTAGAGGTTTTAGAATTTAGGGTTTAATTTTACAGTTAGTAAAGACCTAACGAACCCAAAATACAAAACCCTAAAATAAAATATAAAAAACGACTTAAAAGTTAACTAAATAAATCTCAAAATGTAAAAACAGACGATCTAAGAAGGCAAAGCTATATGTTGGTCCCAGTAGGCCCAACACACTAAAAAAAATCATATAATATGTACCCTACTTTGTAAAAGTATACGAAAGTTACCAAAATACGAAACTGTAAAATAAAATATTAAAAACAACCTAAAAGTCAACTAAATAAATCTCGAAACGTAAAACAAATGATATAACATGGCGAAGCTATCTGTTGGTCCTAGAAGGTCCAACGCACTCAAAAAACATATATTATATGCCCTTTCTGAGAAAGTATGTGAAAGTTCGCAAAATCCCTCCCGGAAACTTCAAAAATCCTAGAAACGCTTTTTAGAGTGTTTGGATGATACAAACGCGCCAAAATGTCCACATTATCATCCTATCCATGGTTAGGTTTTAGTGATTAGGGTTTTGTGATTAGAGTATAGGGTTTAGTGTTTCTGTTTACGATTTATTTTTTGTATTTTTGTTTAGTATTTAGGGCATATAGTGATGGATTAGGTGTAGATTATATTGGGTTTGGCTTTTGTATTTATTGTTTAAGGTTAAATGTTAGAGGTTTTAGAATTTAGGGTTTAATTTTACAATTAGTAAAGCCCTAACGAACCCAAAATACAAAACCCTAAAATAAAATATTAAAAACGACTTAAAAGTTAACTAAATAAATCTCAAAACGTAAAAACAGACAATCTAAGATGGCAAAGCTATATGTTGGTCCCAGTAGGCCCAACGCACTAAAAACCATAAAATATGTACCCTACTCTGTGAAAGTATGCGAAATTTAGCAAAAACCCTCCCGGAAACTTCAAAAATCTTGAAAACGGTTTCCAGAATGTTTGGATGGTACAAACGCGCCAAAATCTTCACATAATTATCCTTTTCATTGTTAGGGTTTAATGATTAGGGTTTTGTTATTAGGGTATAAGGTTTAGTGTATCTGTTTACGATTTATTGTTAGTGTTATTTAGGGCTTTTGGTGATGAATTAGGAGTAAGTTACGGTTAAGGTTTTGTGTTTATGGTTTAGGGTATAATGTTAGAGATTTTAGAAATTAGGGTTTACTGTGACGGTTGGTAAAACCCTAAAGGGCCCAAAATACGAAACCCTAAAATAAAATATTAAAAACAACCTAAAAGTCAAATAAATAAATCTCAAAACGCAAAACAGATGATCTTAGATGGAGAAGTGATCTTTCGGTCCCAGAAGGCCCAACGCACTCAAAAAACATATAATATGTGCCCTATTCTGAGAAAGTATGCGAAAGTTAGCAAAAACCCTCTGGAAAACTTAAAATATCTTGAAAACGTTTTTCAGAGTGTTTGGATGATACAAACGCGCCAAAATCTTCACATTATTATCCTTTCCATGGTTAGATTAGGGTTTTGTTATTAGGGTATAGAGTTTTGTGTTTCTTTTTACGATTTATTGTTAGTGTTATTTAGGGATTTTGGTGATGGATTAGGTGTAAGTTAGGGTTGGGGTTTTGTATTTATGGTTTAGGGTATAAGGTTAGATATCTTAAAATTAGGGTTTAATGCGACGGTTGGTAAAACCCTCATGGACCCAAAATACGAAACCCTAAAAGAAAATATTAAAAACAAACTAAAAGTCAACTAAATAAATCACAAAAGGTAAAACAGATGGTCTTAGATGGCGAAGCTATCTGTTGGTCTCAGAAGGTCCAACACACTCAAAAAACATATATTATATGCCCTGTTTTTAAAAAAAATATGCGAAAGTTAGCAAAAACCCTCCCAGAAACTTCAAAAATCCTAAAAACGGGTTTTAGAGTGTTTGGATGATACAAACGCACCAAAATATTCACATTATTATCCTATCCATGGTTAAGGTTTAGTAATTAGGTTTTAGTGATTATGGTAAAGGGTTTAGTGTTTCTGTTTACGATTTATTGTTAGTGTTTATGGTTAGTATTTAGGACTTATGGTGATGGATTAGGTGTAGATTATATTGGGTTAGGCTTTCGTATTTATTGTTTAAGGTTAAATGTTAGAGGTTTTAGAATTTAGGGTTTAATTTTACAGTTAGTAAAGCCCTAACGAACCCAAAATACAAAACCCTAAAATAAAATATTAAAAACGACTTAAAAGTTAACTAAATAAATCTAAAAACGTAAAAACAAACGATCTAAGATGGCAAAGCTATATGTTGGTCCCAGTAGGCCCAACACGCTAAAAAAAATATATAATATGTACGCTACTCTGTAAAAGTATACGAAAGTTAGCAAAAAAACTCCCGTAAACTTCAAAAATCTTGAAAACGGTTTTCAGAGTGTTTGGATGATACAAACGCGCCAAAATCTTCAGATTAATATCCTTTCCATGGTTAGGGTTTTATGATTAGGGTTTTGATATTAGGTTATAGGGTTTAGTGTTTCTGTTTACGATTTATTGTTAGTGTTATTTAGGGCTTTTGGTGATGTATTAGGTGTAAGTTAGGGTTAAGGTTTTTTGTTAATGGTTTAGTGTATAATGTTAGAGATTTTATAAATTAGGGTTTATGCGACGGTTGGTAAAACCCTAACGGAACCAAAATACGAAACCGTAAAATAAAATATTAAAAACAACCTAAAAGTCAACTAAATAAATCTCGAAACGTAAAACAAATGATCTAACATGGCGAAGCTATCTGTTGGTCCTAGAAGGTCCAACGCACTCAAAAAACATATATTATATGCCCTTTCTGAGAAAGTATGTGAAAGTTCGCAAAATCCCTCCCGGAAACTTCAAAAATCCTAGAAACGCTTTTTAGAGTGTTTGGATGATACAAACGCGCCAAAATGTCCACATTATCATCCTATCCATGGTTAGGTTTTAGTGATTAGGGTTTTGTGATTAGAGTATAGGGTTTAGTATTTCTGTTTACGATTTATTTTTTGTATTTTTGTTTAGTATTTAGGGCATATAGTGATGGATTAGGTGTAGATTATATTGGGTTTGGCTTTTGTATTTATTGTTTAAGGTTAAATGTTAGAGGTTTTAGAATTTAGGGTTTAATTTTACAATTAGTAAAGCCCTAACGAACACAAAATACAAAACCCTAAAATAAAATATTAAAAACGACTTAAAAGTTAACTAAATAAATCTCAAAACGTAAAAACAGACGATCTAAGATGGCAAAGCTATATGTTGGTCCCAGTAGGCCCAACGCACTAAAAAACATAAAATATGTACCCTACTCTGTGAAAGTATGCGAAATTTAGCAAAAACCCTCCCGGAAACTTCAAAAATCTTGAAAACGGTTTCCTGAGTGTTTGGATGGTACAAACGCGCCAAAATCTTCATATTATTATCCTTTCCATGGTTAGGGTTTAATGATTAGGGTTTTGATATTAGGTTATAGGGTTTAGTGTTTCTGTTTACGATTTATTGTTAGTGTTATTTAGGGCTTTTGGTGATGTATTAGGTGTAAGTTAGGGTTAAGGTTTTTTGTTAATGGTTTGGTGTATAATGTTAGAGATTTTATAAATTAGGGTTTATGCGACGGTTGGTAAAACCCTAACGGAACCAAAATACGAAACCGTAAAATAAAATATTAAAAACAACCTAAAAGTCAACTAAATAAATCTCGAAACGTAAAACAAATGATATAACATGGCGAAGCTATCTGTTGGTCCTAGAAGGTCCAACGCACTCAAAAAACATATATTATATGCCCTTTCTGAGAAAGTATGTGAAAGTTCGCAAAATCCCTCCCGGAAACTTCATAAATCCTAGAAACGCTTTTTAGAGTGTTTGGATGATACAAACGTGCCAAAATGTCCACATTATCATCCTATCCATGGTTAGGTTTTAGTGATTAGGGTTTTATGATTAGAGTATAGGGTTTAGTGTTTCTGTTTACGATTTATTTTTTGTATTTTTGTTTAGTATTTAGGGCATATAGTGATGGATTAGGTGTAGATTATATTGGGTTTGGCTTTTGTATTTATTGTTTAAGGTTAAATGTTAGAGGTTTTAGAATTTAGGGTTTAATTTTACAATTAGTAAAGCCCTAACGAACCCAAAATACAAAACCCTAAAATAAAATATTAAAAACGACTTAAAAGTTAACAAAATAAATCTCAAAACGTAAAAACAGACAATCTAAGATGGCAAAGCTATATGTTGGTCCCAGTAGGCCCAACGCACTAAAAACCATAAAATATGTACCCTACTCTGTGAAAGTATGCGAAATTTAGCAAAAACCCTCCCGGAAACTTCAAAAATCTTGAAAACGGTTTCCAGAATGTTTGGATGGTACAAACGCGCCAAAATCTTCAGATTAATATCCTTTCCATGGTTAGGGTTTTATGATTAGGGTTTTGATATTAGGTTATAGGGTTTAGTGTTTCTGTTTACGATTTATTGTTAGTGTTATTTAGGGCTTTTGGTGATGTATTAGGTGTAAGTTAGGGTTAAGGTTTTTTGTTAATGGTTTGGTGTATAATGTTAGAGATTTTATAAATTAGGGTTTATGCGACGGTTGGTAAAACCCTAACGGAACCAAAATACGAAACCGTAAAATAAAATATTAAAAACAACCTAAAAGTCAACTAAATAAATCTCGAAACGTAAAACAAATGATCTAACATGGCGAAGCTATCTGTTGGTCCTAGAAGGTCCAACGCACTCAAAAAACATATATTATATGCCCTTTCTGAGAAAGTATGTGAAAGTTCGCAAAATCCCTCCCGGAAACTTCAAAAATCCTAGAAACGCTTTTTAGAGTGTTTGGATGATACAAACGCGCCAAAATGTCCACATTATCATCCTATCCATGGTTAGGTTTTAGTGATTAGGGTTTTGTGATTAGAGTATAGGGTTTAGTTTTTCTGTTTACGATTTATTTTTTGTATTTTTGTTTAGTATTTAGGGCATATAGTGATGGATTAGGTGTAGATTATATTGGGTTTGGATTTTGTATTTATTGTTTAAGGTTAAATGTTAGAGGTTTTAGAATTTAGGGTTTAATTTTACAATTAGTAAAGCCCTAACTAACCCAAAATACAAAACCCTAAAATAAAATATTAAAAACGACTTAAAAGTTAACTAAATAAATCTCAAAACGTAAAAACAGACGATCTAAGATGGCAAAGCTATATGTTGGTCCCAGTAGGCCCAACGCACTAAAAAACATAAAATATGTACCCTACTCTGTGAAAGTATGCGAAATTTAGCAAAAACCCTCCCGGAAACTTCAAAAATCTTGAAAACGGTTTCCTGAGTGTTTGGATGGTACAAACGCGCCAAAATCTTCACATTATTATCCTTTTCATTGTTAGGGTTTAATGATTAGGGTTTTGTTATTAGGGTATAAGGTTTAGTGTATCTGTTTACGATTTATTGTTAGTGTTATTTAGGGCTTTTGGTGATGAATTAGGAGTAAGTTACGGTTAAGGTTTTGTGTTTATGGTTTAGGGTATAATGTTAGAGATTTTAGAAATTAGGGTATACTGTGACGGTTGGTAAAACCCTAAAGGGCCCAAAATACGATACCCTAAAATAAAATATTAAAAACAACTTAAAAGTCAAATAAATATATCTCAAAAACGCAAAACAGATGATCTTAGATGGCGAAGTGATCTTTCGGTCCCAGAAGGCCCAAGGCACTCAAAAAACATATAATATGTACCCTATTCTGAGAAAGTATGCGAAAGTTAGCAAAAACCCTCTGGAAAACTTAAAAAATCTTGAAAACGTTTTTTAGAGTGTTTGGATGATACACACGCGCCAAAATCTTCACATTATTATCCTTTCTATGGTTAGGGTTTAGTGATTAGGGTTTTGTTATTAGGGTATAGAGTTTTGTGTTTCTTTTTACGATTTATTGTTAGTGTTATTTAGGGCTTTTGGTGATGGATTAGGTGTACGTTAGGTTTGGGGTTTTGTATTTATGGTTTAGGGTATAAGGTTAGATATTTTAGAAATTAGGGTTTAATGCGACAGTTGGTAAAACCCTCACGGACCCAACATACGAAACCCTAAAAGAAAATTTTAAAAACAAACTAAAAGTCAACTAAATAAATCTCAAAAGGTAAAACAGATGGTCTTAGATGGCGAAGCTATCTGTTGGTCTCGGAAGGTCCAACACACTCAAAAAACATATATTATATGCCCTATTTTTAAAAAATATATGCGAAAGTTAGCAAAAACCCTCCCAGAAACTTCAAAAATCCTAAAAACGGGTTTTAGAGTGTTTGGATGATACAAACGCACCAAAATATTCACATTATTATCCTATCCATGGTTAGGGTTTAGTGATTAGGGTTTTGTGATTATTGTATAGGGTTTAGTGTTTCTGTTTACGATTTATTGTTAGTGTTTATGGTTAGTATTTAGGGCTTATGGTGATGGATTAGGTGTAGATTATATTGGGTTAGGCTTTCGTATTTATTGTTTAAGGTTAAATGTTAGAGGTTTTAGAATTTAGGGTTTAATTTTACAGTTAGTAAAGCCCTAACGAACCCAAAATACAAAACCCTAAAATAAAATATTAAAAACGACTTAAAAGTTAACTAAATAAATCTCAAAACATAAAAACAGGCGATCCAAGATGGCAAAGCTATATGTTGGTCCCAGTAGGCCCAACACACTAAACAAAATCATATAATATGTACCCTACTCTGTAAAAGTATACGAAAGTTAGCAAAAAAACTCCCGTAAACTTCAAAAATCTTGAAAACGGTTTTCAGAGTGTTTGGATGATACAAACGCGCCAAAATCTTCAGATTATTATCCTTTCCATGGTTAGGGTTTAATGATTAGGGTTTTGATATTAGGTTATAAGGTTTAGTGTTTTTGTTTACGATTTATTGTTAGTGTTATTTAGGGCTTTTGGTGATGTATTAGGTGTAAGTTAGGGTTAAGGTTTTTTGTTAATGGTTTAGTGTATAATGTTAGAGATTTTATAAATTAGTGTTTATGCGACGGTTGGTAAAACCCTAACGGAACCAAAATACGAAACCGTAAAATAAAATATTAAAAACAACCTAAAAGTCAACTAATAAATCTCGAAACGTAAAACAAATGATCTAACATGGCGAAGCTATCTGTTGGTCCTAGAAGGTCCAACGCACTCAAAAAACATATAATATATGCCCTTTCTAAGAAAGTATGTGAAAGTTCGCAAAATCCCTCCCGGAAACTTCAAAAATCCTAGAAACGCTTTTTAGAGTGTTTGGATGATACAAACGCGCCAAAATGTCCACATTATCATCCTATACATGGTTAGGTTTTAGTAATTAGGGTTTTGTGATTAGAGTATAGGGTTTAGTGTTTCTGTTTATGATTTATTTTTTGTATTTTTGTTTAGTATTTAGGGCATATAGTGATGGATTAGGTGTAGATTATATTGGGTTTGGCTTTTGTATTTATTGTTTAAGGTTAAATGTTAGAGGTTTTAGAATTTAGGGTTTAATTTTACAATTAGTAAAGCCCTGACGAACCCAAAATACAAAACCCTAAAATAAAATATTAAAAACGACTTAAAAGTTAACTAAATAAATCTCAAAACGTAAAAACAGACGATCTAAGATGGCAAAGCTATATGTTGGTCCCAGTAGGCCCAACGCACTAAAAAACATAAAATATGTACCCTACTCTGTGAAAGTATGCGAAATTTAGCAAAAACCCTCCCAGAAACTTCAAAAATCTTGAAAACGGTTTCCAGAGTGTTTGGATGGTACAAACGCGCCAAAATCTTCACATTATTATCCTTTTCATTGTTAGGGTTTAATGATTAGGGTTTTGTTATTAGGGTATAAGTTTTAGTGTATCTGTTTACGATTTATTGTTAGTGTTATATAGGGCTTTTGGTGATGAATTAGGAGTAAGTTACGACGGTTAAGGTTTTGTGTTTATGGTTTAGGGTATAATGTTAGAGATTTTAGAAATTAGGGTATACTGTGACGGTTGGTAAAACCCTAAAGGGCCCAAAATACGAAACCCTAAAATAAAATATTAAAAACAACCTAAGAGTCAAATAAATAAATCTCAACACGCAAAACAGATGATCTTAGATGGCGAAGTGATCTTTCTGTCCCAGAAGGCCCAACGCACTCAAAAAACATATAATATGTGCCCTATTCTGAGAAAGTATGCGAAAGTTAGCAAAAACCCTCTGGAAAACTTAAAAAATCTTGAAAACGTTTTTCAGAGTGTTTGGATGATACAAACGCGCCAAAATCTTCACATTATTATCCTTTCCATGGTTAGGGTTTAGTGATTAGGGTTTTGTTATTAGGGTATAGAGTTTTGTGTTTCTTTTTACGATTTATTGTTAGTGTTATTTAGGGCTTTTGGTGATGGATTAGGTGTACGTTAGGTTTGGGGTTTTGTATTTATGGTTTAGGGTATAAAGTTAGATATTTTAGAAATTAGGGTTTAATGCGACAGTTGGTAAAATCCTCACGGACCCAACATACGAAACCCTAAAAGAAAATATTAAAAACAACCTAAAAGTCAACTAAATAAATCTCAAAAGGTAAAACAGATGGTCTTAGATGGCGAAACTATCTGTTGGTCTCGGAAGGTCCAACACACTCAAAAAACATATATTATATGCCCTATTTTTAAAAAAATATGCGAAAGTTAGCAAAAACCCTCCCAGAAACTTCAAAAATCCTAAAAACGGGTTTTAGAGTGTTTGGATGATACAAACGCACCAAAATATTCACATTATTATCCTATCCATGGTTAGGGTTTAGTGATTAGGGTTTTGTGATTATGGTATAGGGTTTAGTGTTTCTGTTTACGATTTATTGTTAGTGTTTATGGTTAGTATTTAGGACTTATGGTGATGGATTAGGTGTAGATTATATTGGGTTAGGCTTTCGTATTTATTGTTTAAGGTTAAATGTTAGAGGTTTTAGAATTTAGGGTTTAATTTTACAGTTAGTAAAGCCCTAACGAACCCAAAATACAAAACCCTAAAATAAAATATTAAAAACGACTTAAAAGTTAACTAAATAAATCTCAAAACGTAAAAACAGGCGATCCAAGATGGCAAAGCTATATGTTGGTCCCAGTAGGCCCAACACACTAAACAAAATATTATAATATGTACCCTACTCTGTAAAAGTATACGAAAGTTAGCAAAAAAACTCCCGTAAACTTCAAAAATCTTGAAAACGGTTTTCAGAGTGTTTGGATGATACAACCGCGCCAAAATCTTCAGATTATTATCCTTTCCATGGTTAGGGTTTAATGATTAGGGTTTTGATATTAGGTTATAGGGTTTAGTGTTTCTGTTTACGATTTATTGTTAGTGTTATTTAGGGCTTTTGGTGATGTATTAGGTGTAAGTTAGGGTTAAGGTTTTTTGTTAATGGTTTGGTGTATAATGTTAGAGATTTTATAAATTAGGGTTTATGCGACGGTTGGTAAAACCCTAACGGAACCAAAATACGAAACCGTAAAATAAAATATTAAAAACAACCTAAAAGTCAACTAAATAAATCTCGAAACGTAAAACAAATGATATAACATGTCGAAGCTATCTGTTGGTCCTAGAAGGTCCAACGCACTCAAAAAACATATATTATATGCCCCTTTCTGAGAAAGTATGTGAAAGTTCGCAAAATCCCTCCCGGAAACTTCATAAATCCTAGAAACGCTTTTTAGAGTGTTTGGATGATACAAACGCGCCAAAATGTCCATATTATCATCCTATCCATGGTTAGGTTTTAGTGATTAGGGTTTTGTGATTAGAGTATAGGGTTTAGTTTTTCTGTTTATGATTTATTTTTTGTATTTTTGTTTAGTATTTAGGGCATATAGTGATGGATTAGGTGTAGATTATATTGGGTTTGGCTTTTGTATTTATTGTTTAAGGTTAAATGTTAGAGGTTTTAGTATTTAGGGTTTAATTTTACAATTAGTAAAGCCCTAACGAACCCAAAATACAAAACCCTAAAATAAAATATAAAAACGACTTAAAAGTTAACTAAATAAATCTCAAAACGTAAAAACAGACAATCTAAGATGGCAAAGCTATATGTTGGTCCCAGTAGGCCCAACGCACTAAAAACCATAAAATATGTACCTTACTCTGTGAAAGTATGCGAAACTTAGCAAAAACCCTCCCGGAAACTTCAAAAATCTTGAAAACGGTTTCCAGAATGTTTGGATGGTACAAACGCGCCAAAATCTTCACATAATTATCCTTTTCATTGTTAGGGTTTAATGATTAGGGTTTTGTTATTAGGGTATAAGGTTTAGTGTATCTGTTTACGATTTATTGTTAGTGTTATTTAGGGCTTTTGGTGATGAATTAGGAGTAAGTTACGGTTAAGGTTTTGTGTTTATGGTTTAGGGTATAATGTTAGAGATTTTAGAAATTAGGGTTTACTGTGACGGTTGGTAAAACCCTAAAGGGCCCAAAATACGAAACCCTAAAATAAAATATTAAAAACAACCTAAAAGTCAAATAAATAAATCTCAAAACGCAAAACAGATGATCTTAGATGGAGAAGTGATCTTTCGATCCCAGAAGGCCCAACGCACTCAAAAAACATATAATATGTGCCCTATTCTGAGAAAGTATGCGAAAGTTAGCAAAAACCCTCTGGAAAACTTAAAATATCTTGAAAACGTTTTTCAGAGTGTTTGGATGATACAAACGCGCCAAAATCTTCACATTATTATCCTTTCCATGGTTAGATTAGGGTTTTGTTATTAGGGTATAGAGTTTTGTGTTTCTTTTTACGATTTATTGTTAGTGTTATTTAGGGATTTTGGTGATGGATTAGGTGTAAGTTAGGGTTGGGGTTTTGTATTTATGGTTTAGGGTATAAGGTTAGATATTTTAAAATTAGGGTTTAATGCGACGGTTGGTAAAACCCTCATGGACCCAAAATACGAAACCCTAAAAGAAAATATTAAAAACAAACTAAAAGTCAACTAAATAAATCACAAAAGGTAAAACAGATGGTCTTAGATGGCGAAGCTATCTGTTGGTCTCAGAAGGTCCAACACACTCAAAAAACATATATTATATGCCCTGTTTTTAAAAAAAATATGCGAAAGTTAGCAAAAACCCTCCCAGAAACTTCAAAAATCCTAAAAACGGGTTTTAGAGTGTTTGGATGATACAAACGCACCAAAATATTCACATTATTATCCTATCCATGGTTAAGGTTTAGTAATTAGGTTTTAGTGATTATGGTAAAGGGTTTAGTGTTTCTGTTTACGATTTATTGTTAGTGTTTATGGTTAGTATTTAGGACTTATGGTGATGGATTAGGTGTAGATTATATTGGGTTAGTCTTTCGTATTTATTGTTTAAGGTTAAATGTTAGAGGTTTTAGAATTTAGGGTTTAATTTTACAGTTAGTAAAGCCCTAACGAACCCAAAATACAAAACCCTAAAATAAAATATTAAAAACGACTTAAAAGTTAACTAAATAAATCTAAAAAGGTAAAAACAAACGATCTAAGATGGCAAAGCTATATGTTGGTCCCAGTAGGCCCAACACGCTAAAAAAAATATATAATATGTACGCTACTCTGTAAAAGTATACGAAAGTTAGCAAAAAAACTCCCGTAAACTTCAAAAATCTTGAAAACGGTTTTCAGAGTGTTTGGATGATACAAACGCGCCAAAATCTTCAGATTAATATCCTTTCCATGGTTAGGGTTTTATGATTAGGGTTTTGATATTAGGTTATAGGGTTTAGTGTTTCTGTTTACGATTTATTGTTAGTGTTATTTAGGGCTTTTGGTGATGTATTAGGTGTAAGTTAGGGTTAAGGTTTTTTGTTAATGGTTTAGTGTATAATGTTAGAGATTTTATAAATTAGGGTTTATGCGACGGTTGGTAAAACCCTAACGGAACCAAAATACGAAACCGTAAAAGAAAATATTAAAAACAACCTAAAAGTCAACTAAATAAATCTCGAAACGTAAAACAAATGATCTAACATGGTGAAGCTATCTGTTGGTCCTAGAAGGTCCAACGCACTCAAAAAACATATATTATATGCCCTTTCTGAGAAAGTATGTGAAAGTTCGCAAAATCCCTCCCGGAAACTTCAAAAATCCTAGAAACGCTTTTTAGAGTGTTTGGATGATACAAACGCGCCAAAATGTCCACATTATCATCCTATCCATGGTTAGGTTTTAGTGATTAGGGTTTTCTGATTAGAGTATAGGGTTTAGTTTTTCTGTTTACGATTTATTTTTTGTATTTTTGTTTAGTATTTAGGGCATATAGTGATGGATTAGGTGTAGATTATATTGGGTTTGGCTTTTGTATTTATTGTTTAAGGTTAAATGTTAGAGGTTTTAGAATTTAGGGTTTAATTTTACAATTAGTAAAGCCCTAACGAACCCAAAATACAAAACCCTAAAATAAAATATTAAAAACGACTTAAAAGTTAACTAAATAAATCTCAAAACGTAAAAACAGACGATCTAAGATGGCAAAGCTATATGTTGGTCCCAGTAGGCCCAACGCACTAAAAAACATAAAATATGTACCCTACTCTGTGAAAGTATGCGAAATTTAGCAAAAACCTTCCCGGAAACTTCAAAAATCTTGAAAACGGTTTCCTGAGTGTTTGGATGGTACAAACGCGCCAAAATCTTCACATTATTATCCTTTTCATTGTTAGGGTTTAATGATTAGGGTTTTGTTATTAGGGTATAAGGTTTAGTGTATCTGTTTACGATTTATTGTTAGTGTTATTTAGGGCTTTTGGTGATGAATTAGGAGTAAGTTACGGTTAAGGTTTTGTGTTTATGGTTTAGGGTATAATGTTAGAGATTTTAGAAATTAGGGTATACTGTGACGGTTGGTAAAACCCTAAAGGGCCCAAAATACGATACCCTAAAATAAAATATTAAAAACAACTTAAAAGTCAAATAAATAAATCTCAAAAACGCAAAACAGATGATCTTAGATGGCGAAGTGATCTTTCGGTCCCAGAAGGCCCAAGGCACTCAAATAACATATAATATGTACCCTATTCTGAGAAAGTATGCGAAAGTTAGCAAAAACCCTCTGGAAAACTTAAAAAATCTTGAAAACGTTTTTTAGAGTGTTTGGATGATACAAACGCGCCAAAATATTCACATTATTATCCTTTCTATGGTTAGGGTTTAGTGATTAGGGTTTTGTTATTAGGGTATAGAGTTTTGTGTTTCTTTTTACGATTTATTGTTAGTGTTATTTAGGGCTCTTGGTGATGGATTAAGTGTACGTTAGGTTTGGGGTTTTGTATTTATGGTTTAGGGTATAAGGTTAGATATTTTAGAAATTAGGGTTTAATGCGACAGTTGGTAAAACCCTCACGGACCCAACATACGAAACCCTAAAAGAAAATTTTAAAAACAAACTAAAAGTCAACTAAATAAATCTCAAAAGGTAAAACAGATGGTCTTAGATGGCGAAGCTATCTGTTGGTCTCGGAAGGTCCAACACACTCAAAAAACATATATTATATGCCCTATTTTTAAAAAATATATGCGAAAGTTAGCAAAAACCCTCCCAGAAACTTCAAAAATCCTAAAAACGGGTTTTAGAGTGTTTGGATGATACAAACGCACCAAAATATTCACATTATTATCCTATCCATGGTTAGGGTTTAGTGATTAGGGTTTTGTGATTATTGTATAGGGTTTAGTGTTTCTGTTTACGATTTATTTTTAGTGTTTATGGTTAGTATTTAGGGCTTATGGTGATGGATTAGGTGTAGATTATATTGGGTTAGGCTTTCGTATTTATTGTTTAAGGTTAAATGTTAGAGGTTTTAGAATTTAGGGTTTAATTTTACAGTTAGTAAAGCCCTAACGAACCCAAAATACAAAACCCTAAAATAAAATATTAAAAACGACTTAAAAGTTATCTAAATAAATCTCAAAACATAAAAACAGGCGATCCAAGATGGCAAAGCTATATGTTGGTCCCAGTAGGCCCAACACACTAAACAAAATCATATAATATGTACCCTACTCTGTAAAAGTATACGAAAGTTAGCAAAAAAACTCCCGTAAACTTCAAAAATCTTGAAAACGGTTTTCAGAGTGTTTGGATGATACAAACGCGCCAAAATCTTCAGATTATTATCCTTTCCATGGTTAGGGTTTAATGATTAGGGTTTTGATATTAGGTTATAAGGTTTAGTGTTTTTGTTTACGATTTATTGTTAGTGTTATTTAGGGCTTTTGGTGATGTATTAGGTGTAAGTTAGGGTTAAGGTTTTTTGTTAATGGTTTAGTGTATAATGTTAGAGATTTTATAAATTAGGGTTTATGCGACGGTTGGTAAAACCCTAACGGAACCAAAATACGAAACCGTAAAATAAAATATTAAAAACAACCTAAAAGTCAACTAAATAAATCTCGAAACGTAAAACAAATGATCTAACATGGCGAAGCTATCTGTTGGTCCTAGAAGGTCCAACGCACTCAAAAAACATATATTATATGCCCTTTCTGAGAAAGTATGTGAAAGTTCGCAAAATCCCTCCCGGAAACTTCAAAAATCCTAGAAACGCTTTTTAGAGTGTTTGGATGATACAAACGCGCCAAAATGTCCACATTATCATCCTATACATGGTTAGGTTTTAGTGATTAGGGTTTTGTGATTAGAGTATAGGGTTTAGTGTTTCTGTTTACGATTTATTTTTTGTATTTTTGTTTAGTATTTAGGGCATATAGTGATGGATTAGGTGTAGATTATATTGGGTTTGGCTTTTGTATTTATTGTTTAAGGTTAAATGTTAGAGGTTTTAGAATTTAGGGTTTAATTTTACAATTAGTAAAGCCCTGACGAACCCAAAATACAAAACCCTAAAATAAAATATTAAAAACGACTTAAAAGTTAACTAAATAAATCTCAAAACGTAAAAACAGACGATCTAAGATGGCAAAGCTATATGTTGGTCCCAGTAGGCCCAACGCACTAAAAACATAAAATATGTACCCTACTCTGTGAAAGTATGCGAAATTTAGCAAAAACCCTCCCAGAAACTTCAAAAATCTTGAAAACGGTTTCCAGAGTGTTTGGATGGTACAAACGCGCCAAAATCTTCACATTATTATCCTTTTCATTGTTAGGGTTTAATGATTAGGGTTTTGTTATTAGGGTATAAGTTTTAGTGTATCTGTTTACGATTTATTGTTAGGGTTATATAGGGCTTTTGGTGATGAATTAGGAGTAAGTTACGGTTAAGGTTTTGTGTTTATGGTTTAGGGTATAATGTTAGAGATTTTAGAAATTAGGGTATACTGTGACGGTTGGTAAAACCCTAAAGGGCCCAAAATACGAAACCCTAAAATAAAATATTAAAAACAACCTAAAAGTCAAATAAATAAATCTCAACACGCAAAACAGATGATCTTAGATGGCGAAGTGATCTTTCGGTCCCAGAAGGCCCAACGCACTCAAAAAACATATAATATGTGCCCTATTCTGAGAAAGTATGCGAAAGTTAGCAAAAACCCTCTGGAAAACTTAAAAAATCTTGAAAACGTTTTTCAGAGTGTTTGGATGATACAAACGCGCCAAAATCTTCACATTATTATCCTTTCCATGGTTAGGGTTTAGTGATTAGGGTTTTGTTATTAGGGTATAGAGTTTTGTGTTTCTTTTTACGATTTATTGTTAGTGTTATTTAGGGCTTTTGGTGATGGATTAGGTGTACGTTAGGTTTGGGGTTTTGTATTTATGGTTTAGGGTATAAGGTTAGATATTTTAGAAATTAGGGTTTAATGCGACAGTTGGTAAAACCCTCACGGACCCAACATACGAAACCCTAAAAGAAAATATTAAAAACAACCTAAAAGTCAACTAAATAAATCTCAAAAGGTAAAACAGATGGTCTTAGATGGCGAAGCTATCTGTTGGTCTCGGAAGGTCCAACACACTCAAAAAACATATATTATATGCCCTATTTTTAAAAAAAATATGCGAATGTTAGCAAAAACCCTCCCAGAAACTTCAAAAATCCTAAAAACGGGTTTTAGAGTGTTTGGATGATACAAACGCAATAAAATATTCACATTATTATCCTATCCATGGTTAGGGTTTAGTGATTAGGGTTTTGTGATTATGGTATAGGGTTTAGTGTTTCTGTTTACGATTTATTGTTAGTGTTTATGGTTAGTATTTAGGGCTTATGGTGATGGATTAGGTGTAGATTATATTGGGTTAGGCTTTCGTATTTATTGTTTAAGGTTAAATGTTAGAGGTTTTAGAATTTAGGGTTTAATTTTACAGTTAGTAAAGCCCTAACGAACCCAAAATACAAAACCCTAAAATAAAATATTAAAAACGACTTAAAAGTTAACTAAATAAATCTCAAAACGTAAAAACAGACGATCCAAGATGGCAAAGCTATATGTTGGTCCCAGTAGGCCCAACACACTAAACAAAATATTATAATATGTACCCTACTCTGTAAAAGTATACGAAAGTTAGCAAAAAAACTTCCGTAAACTTCAAAAATCTTGAAAACGGTTTTCAGAGTGTTTGGATGATACAAACGCGCCAAAATCTTCAGATTATTATCCTTTCCATGGTTAGGGTTTAATGATTAGGGTTTTGATATTAGGTTATAGGGTTTAGTGTTTCTTTTTACGATTTATTGTTAGTGTTATTTAGGGCTTTTGGTGATGTATTAGGTGTAAGTTAGGGTTAAGGTTTTTTGTTAATGGTTTGGTGTATAATGTTAGAGATTTTATAAATTAGGGTTTATGCGACGGTTGGTAAAACCCTAACGGAACCAAAATACGAAACCGTAAAATAAAATATTAAAAACAACCTAAAAGTCAACTAAATAAATCTCGAAACGTAAAACAAATGATATAACATGGCGAAGCTATCTGTTGGTCCTAGAAGGTCCAACGCACTCAAAAAACATATATTATATGCCCTTTCTGAGAAAGCATGTGAAAGTTCGCAAAATCCCTCCCGGAAACTTCAAAAATCCTAGAAACGCTTTTTAGAGTGTTTGGATGATACAAACGCGCCAAAATGTCCACATTATCATCCTATCCATGGTTAGGTTTTAGTGATTAGGGTTTTGTGATTAGAGTATAGGGTTTAGTGTTTCTGTTTACGATTTATTTTTTGTATTTTTGTTTAGTATTTAGGGCATATAGTGATGGATTAGGTGTAGATTATATTGGGTTTGGCTTTTGTATTTATTGTTTAAGGTTAAATGTTAGAGGTTTTAGAATTTAGGGTTTAATTTTACAATTAGTAAAGCCCTAACGAACCCAAAATACAAAACCCTAAAATAAAATATTAAAAACGACTTAAAAGTTAACTAAATAAATCTCAAAACGTAAAAACAGACAATCTAAGATGGCAAAGCTATATGTTGGTCCCAGTAGGCCCAACGCACTAAAAACCATAAAATATGTACCCTACTCTGTGAAAGTATGCGAAATTTAGCAAAAACCCTCCCGGAAACTTCAAAAATCTTGAAAACGGTTTCCAGAGTGTTTGGATGGTACAAACGCGCCAAAATCTTCACATAATTATCCTTTTCATTGTTAGGGTTTAATGATTAGGGTTTTGTTATTAGGGTATAAGGTTTAGTGTATCTGTTTACGATTTATTGTTAGTGTTATTTAGGGCTTTTGGTGATGAATTAGGAGTAAGTTACGGTTAAGGTTTTGTGTTTATGGTTTAGGGTATAATGTTAGAGATTTTAGAAATTAGGGTATACTGTGACGGTTGGTAAAACCCTAAAGGGCCCAAAATACGAAACCCTAAAATAAAATACTAAAAACAACCTAAAAGTCAAATAAATATATCTCAAAACGCAAAACAGATGATCTTAGATGGCGAAGTGATCTTTCGGTCCCAGAAGGCCCAAGGCACTCAAAAAACATATAATATGTGCCCTATTCTGAGAAAGTATGCGAAAGTTAGCAAAAACCCTCTGGAAAACTTAAAAAATCTTGAAAACGTTTTTCAGAGTGTTTGGATGATACAAACGCGCCAAAATCTTCACATTATTATCCTTTCCATGGTTAGGGTTTAGTGATTAGGGTTTTGTTATTAGGGTATAGAGTTTTGTGTTTTTTTTTACGATTTATTGTTAGTGTTATTTAGGGCTTTTGGTGATGGATTAGGTGTACGTTAGGTTTGGGGTTTTGTATTTATGGTTTAGGGTATAAGGTTAGATATTTTAGAAATTAGGGTTTAATGCGACAGTTGGTAAAACCCTCACGGACCCAACATACAAAACCCTAAAAGAAAATATTAAAAACAACCTAAAAGTCAACTAAATAAATCTCAAAAGGTAAAGCAGATGGTCTTAGATGGCGAAGCTATCTGTTGGTCTCAGAAGGTCCAACACACTCAAAAAACATATATTATATGCCCTATTTTTAAAAAAATATGCGAAAGTTAGCAAAAACCCTCCCTGAAACTTCAAAAACCCTAAAAACGGGTTTTAGAATGTTTGGATGATACAAACGCACAAAAATATTCACATTATTATCCTATCCATGGTTAGGGTTTAGTGATTAGGGTTTTGTGATTATGGTATAGGGTTTAGTGTTTCTGTTTTTGATTTATTGTTAGTGTTTATGGTTAGTATTTAGGGCTTATGGTGATGGATTAGGTGTAGATTATATTGGGTTAGGCTTTCGTATTTATTGTTTAAGGTTAAATGTTAGAGGTTTTAGAATTTAGGGTTTAATTTTACAGTTAGTAAAGCCCTAACGAACCCAAAATACAAAACCCTAGAATAAAATATTAAAAATGACTTAAAAGTTAACTAAATAAATCTCAAAACGTAAAAACAGGCGATCCAAGATGGCAAAGTTATATGTTGGTCCCAGTAGGCCCAACACACTAAACAAAATCATATAATATGTACCCTACTCTGTAAAAGTATACGAAATTAGCAAAAAAACTCCCGTAAACTTCAAAAATCTTGAAAACGGTTTTCAGAGTGTTTGGATGATACAAACGCGCCAAAATCTTCAGATTCTTATCCTTTCCATGGTTAAGGTTTAATGATTAGGGTTTTGATATTAGGTTATAGGGTTTAGTGTTTCTGTTTACGATTTATTGTTAGTGTTATTTAGGGCTTTTGGTGATGTATTAGGTGTAAGTTAGGGTTAAGGTTTTTTGTTAATGGTTTGGTGTATAATGTTAGAGATTTTATAAATTATTGTTTATGCGACGGTTGGTAAAACCCTAACGGAACCAAAATACGAAACCGTAAAATAAAATATTAAAAACAACCTAAAAGTCAACTAAATAAATCTCGAAACGTAAAACAAATGATCTAACATGGCGAAGCTATCTGTTGGTCCTAGAAGGTCCAACGCACTCAAAAAACATATATTATATGCCCTTTCTGAGATTGTATGTGAAAGTTCGCAAAATCCCTCCCGGAAACTTCAAAAATCCTAGAAACGCTTTTTAGAGTGTTTGGATGATACAAACGCGCCAAAATGTCCACATTATCATCCTATCTATGGTTAGGTTTTAGTGATTAGGGTTTTGTGATTAGAGTATAGGGTTTAGTGTTTCTGTTTACGATTTATTTTTTGTATTTTTGTTTAGTATTTAGGGCATATAGTGATGGATTAGGTGTAGATTATATTGGGTTTGGCTTTTGTATTTATTGTTTAAGGTTAAATGTTAGAGGTTTTAGAATTTAGGGTTTCATTTTACAATTAGTAAAGCCCTAACGAACCCAAAATACAAAACCCTAAAATAAAATATTAAAAACGACTTAAAAGTTAACTAAATAAATCTCAAAACGTAAAAACAGACGATCTAAGATGGCAAAGCTATATGTTGGTCCCAGTAGGCCCAACGCACTAAAAAACATAAAATATGTACCCTACTCTGTGAAAGTATGCGAAATTTAGCAAAAACCCTCCCGGAAACTTCAAAAATCTTGAAAACGGTTTCCTGAGTGTTTGGATGGTACAAACGCGCCAAAATCTTCACATTATTATCCTTTTCATTGTTAGGGTTTAATGATTAGGGTTTTGTTATTAGGGTATAAGGTTTAGTGTATCTGTTTACGATTTATTGTTAGTGTTATTTAGGGCTTTTGGTGATGAATTAGGAGTAAGTTACGGTTAAGGTTTTGTGTTTATGGTTTAGGGTATAATGTTAGAGATTTTAGAAATTAGGGTATACTGTGACGGTTGGTAAAACCCTAAAGGGCCCAAAATACGAAACCCTAAAATAAAATACTAAAAACAACCTAAAAGTCAAATAAATAAATCTCAAAACGCAAAACAGATGATCTTAGATGGCGAAGTGATCTTTCGGTCCCAGAAGGCCCAAGGCACTCAAAAAACATATAATATGTGCCCTATTCTGAGAAAGTATGCGAAAGTTAGCAAAAACCCTCTGGAAAACTTAAAAAATCTTGAAAACGTTTTTCAGAGTGTTTGGATGATACAAACGCGCCAAAATCTTCACATTATTATCCTTTCCATGGTTAGGGTTTAGTGATTAGGGTTTTGTTATTAGGGTATAGAGTTTTGTGTTTTTTTTTACGATTTATTGTTAGTGTTATTTAGGGCTTTTGGTGATGGATTAGGTGTACGTTAGGTTTGGGGTTTTGTATTTATGGTTTAGGGTATAAGGTTAGATATTTTAGAAATTAGGGTTTAATGCGACAGTTGGTAAAACCCTCACGGACCCAACATACAAAACCCTAAAAGAAAATATTAAAAACAACCTAAAAGTCAACTAAATAAATCTCAAAAGGTAAAGCAGATGGTCTTAGATGGCGAAGCTATCTGTTGGTCTCAGAAGGTCCAACACACTCAAAAAACATATATTATATGCCCTATTTTTAAAAAAATATGCGAAAGTTAGCAAAAACCCTCCCTGAAACTTCAAAAACCCTAAAAACGGGTTTTAGAATGTTTGGATGATACAAACGCACAAAAATATTCACATTATTATCCTATCCATGGTTAGGGTTTAGTGATTAGGGTTTGGTGATTATGGTATAGGGTTTAGTGTTTCTGTTTACGATTTATTGTTAGTGTTTATGGTTAGTATTTAGGGCTTATGGTGATGGATTAGGTGTAGATTATATTGGGTTAGGCTTTCGTATTTATTGTTTAAGGTTAAATGTTAGAGGTTTTAGAATTTAGGGTTTAATTTTACAGTTAGTAAAGCCCTAACGAACCCAAAATACAAAACCCTAAAATAAAATATTAAAAACGATTTAAAACTTAACTAAATAAATCTCTTAACGTAAAAACAGGCGATCCAAGATGGCAAAGCTATATGTTGGTCCCAGTAGGCCCAACACACTAAACAAAATCATATAATATGTACCCTACTCTGTAAAAGTATACGAAATTAGCAAAAAAACTCCCGTAAACTTCAAAAATCTTGAAAACGGTTTTCAGAGTGTTTGGATGATACAAACGCGCCAAAATCTTCAGATTCTTATCCTTTCCATGGTTAAGGTTTAATGATTAGGGTTTTGATATTAGGTTATAGGGTTTAGTGTTTCTGTTTACGATTTATTGTTAGTGTTATTTAGGGCTTTTGGTGATGTATTAGGTGTAAGTTAGGGTTAAGGTTTTTTGTTAATGGTTTGGTGTATAATGTTAGAGATTTTATAAATTATTGTTTATGCGACGGTTGGTAAAACCCTAACGGAACCAAAATACGAAACCGTAAAATAAAATATTAAAAACAACCTAAAAGTCAACTAAATAAATCTCGAAACGTAAAACAAATGATCTAACATGGCGAAGCTATCTGTTGGTCCTAGAAGGTCCAACGCACTCAAAAAACATATATTATATGCCCTTTCTGAGATTGTATGTGAAAGTTCGCAAAATCCCTCCCGGAAACTTCAAAAATCCTAGAAACGCTTTTTAGAGTGTTTGGATGATACAAACGCGCCAAAATGTCCACATTATCATCCTATCTATGGTTAGGTTTTAGTGATTAGGGTTTTGTGATTAGAGTATAGGGTTTAGTGTTTCTGTTTACGATTTATTTTTTGTATTTTTGTTTAGTATTTAGGGCATATAGTGATGGATTAGGTGTAGATTATATTGGGTTTGGCTTTTGTATTTATTGTTTAAGGTTAAATGTTAGAGGTTTTAGAATTTAGGGTTTCATTTTACAATTAGTAAAGCCCTAACGAACCCAAAATACAAAACCCTAAAATAAAATATTAAAAACGACTTAAAAGTTAACTAAATAAATCTCAAAACGTAAAAACAGACGATCTAAGATGGCAAAGCTATATGTTGGTCCCAGTAGGCCCAACGCACTAAAAAACATAAAATATGTACCCTACTCTGTGAAAGTATGCGAAATTTAGCAAAAACCCTCCCGGAAACTTCAAAAATCTTGAAAACGGTTTCCTGAGTGTTTGGATGGTACAAACGCGCCAAAATCTTCACATTATTATCCTTTTCATTGTTAGGGTTTAATGATTAGGGTTTTGTTATTAGGGTATAAGGTTTAGTGTATCTGTTTACGATTTATTGTTAGTGTTATTTAGGGCTTTTGGTGATGAATTAGGAGTAAGTTACGGTTAAGGTTTTGTGTTTATGGTTTAGGGTATAATGTTAGAGATTTTAGAAATTAGGGTATACTGTGACGGTTGGTAAAACCCTAAAGGGCCCAAAATACGAAACCCTAAAATAAAATACTAAAAACAACCTAAAAGTCAAATAAATAAATCTCAAAACGCAAAACAGATGATCTTAGATGGCGAAGTGATCTTTCGGTCCCAGAAGGCCCAAGGCACTCAAAAAACATATAATATGTGCCCTATTCTGAGAAAGTATGCGAAAGTTAGCAAAAACCCTCTGGAAAACTTAAAAAATCTTGAAAACGTTTTTCAGAGTGTTTGGATGATACAAACGCGCCAAAATCTTCACATTATTATCCTTTCCATGGTTAGGGTTTAGTGATTAGGGTTTTGTTATTAGGGTATAGAGTTTTGTGTTTTTTTTTACGATTTATTGTTAGTGTTATTTAGGGCTTTTGGTGATGGATTAGGTGTACGTTAGGTTTGGGGTTTTGTATTTATGGTTTAGGGTATAAGGTTAGATATTTTAGAAATTAGGGTTTAATGCGACAGTTGGTAAAACCCTCACGGACCCAACATACAAAACCCTAAAAGAAAATATTAAAAACAACCTAAAAGTCAACTAAATAAATCTCAAAAGGTAAAGCAGATGGTCTTAGATGGCGAAGCTATCTGTTGGTCTCAGAAGGTCCAACACACTCAAAAAACATATATTATATGCCCTATTTTTAAAAAAATATGCGAAAGTTAGCAAAAACCCTCCCTGAAACTTCAAAAACCCTAAAAACGGGTTTTAGAATGTTTGGATGATACAAACGCACAAAAATATTCACATTATTATCCTATCCATGGTTAGGGTTTAGTGATTAGGGTTTGGTGATTATGGTATAGGGTTTAGTGTTTCTGTTTACGATTTATTGTTAGTGTTTATGGTTAGTATTTAGGGCTTATGGTGATGGATTAGGTGTAGATTATATTGGGTTAGGCTTTCGTATTTATTGTTTAAGGTTAAATGTTAGAGGTTTTAGAATTTAGGGTTTAATTTTACAGTTAGTAAAGCCCTAACGAACCCAAAATACAAAACCCTAAAATAAAATATTAAAAACGATTTAAAACTTAACTAAATAAATCTCTTAACGTAAAAACAGGCGATCCAAGATGGCAAAGCTATATGTTGGTCCCAGTAGGCCCAACACACTAAACAAAATCATATAATATGTACCCTACTCTGTAAAAGTATACGAAATTAGCAAAAAAACTCCCGTAAACTTCAAAAATCTTGAAAACGGTTTTCAGAGTGTTTGGATGATACAAACGCGCCAAAATCTTCAGATTATTATCCTTTCCATGGTTAGGGTTTAATGATTAGGGTTTTGATATTAGGGTATAGGGTTTAGTGTTGCTGTTTACGATTTATTGTTAGTGTTATTTAGGGCTTTTGGTGATGTATTAGGTGTAAGTTAGGGTTAAGGTTTTTTGTTAATGGTTTGGTGTATAATGTTAGAGATTTTATAAATTAGGGTTTATGCGACGGTTGGTAAAACCCTAACGGAACCAAAATACGAAACCGTAAAATAAAATATTAAAAACAACCTAAAAGTCAACTAAATAAATCTCGAAACGTAAAACAAATGATCTAACATGGCGAAACTATCTGTTGGTCCTAGAAGGTCCAACGCACTCAAAAAACATATATTATATGCCCTTTCTGAGAAAGTATGTGAAAGTTCGCAAAATCCCTCCCGGAAACTTCAAAAATCCTAGAAACGCTTTTTAGAGTGTTTGGATGATACAAACGCGCCAAAATGTCCACATTATCATCCTATCCATGGTTAGCTTTTAGTGATTAGGGTTTTGTGATTAGAGTATAGGGTTTAGTGTTTCTGTTTACGATTTATTTTTTGTATTTTTGTTTAGTATTTAGGGCATATAGTGATGGATTAGGTGTAGATTATATTGGGTTTGGCTTTTGTATTTATTGTTTAAGGTTAAACGTTAGAGGTTTTAGAATTTAGGGTTTAATTTTACAATTAGTAAAGCCCTAACGAACCCAAAATACAAAACCCTAAAATAAAATATTAAAAACGACTTAAAAGTTAACTAAATAAATCTCAAAACGTAAAAACAGACGATCTAAGATGGCAAAGCTATATGTTGGTCCCAGTAGGCCCAACGCACTAAAAACCATAAAATATGTACCCTACTCTGTGAAAGTATGCGAAATTTAGCAAAAACCCTCCCGGAAACTTCAAAAACCTTGAAAACGGTTTCCAGAGTGTTTGGATGGTACAAACGCGCCAAAATCTTCACATAATTATCCTTTTGATTGTTAGGGTTTAATGATTAGGGTTTTGTTATTAAGGTATAAGGTTTAGTGTATCTGTTTACGATTTATTGTTAGTGTTATTTAGGGCTTTTGGTGATGAATTAGGAGTAAGTTACGGTTAAGGTTTTGTGTTTATGGTTTAGGGTATAATGTTAGAGATTTTAGAAATTAGGGTATACTGTGACGGTTGGTAAAACCCTAAAGGCCCAAAATACGAAACCCTAATATAAAATACTAAAAACAACCTAAAAGTCAAATAAATATATCTCAAAACGCAAAACAGATGATCTTAGATGGCGAAGTGATCTTTCGGTCCCAGAAGGCCCAAGGCACTCAAAAAACATATAATATGTGCCCTATTCTGAGAAAGTATGCGAAAGTTAGCAAAAACCCTCTGGAAAACTTAAAAAATCTTGAAAACGTTTTTCAGAGTGTTTGGATGATACAAACGCGCCAAAATCTTCACATTATTATCCTTTCCATGGTTAGGGTTTAGTGATTAGGGTTTTGTTATTAGGGTATAGAGTTTTGTGTTTCTTTTTACGATTTATTGTTAGTGTTATTTAGGGCTTTTGGTGATGGATTAGGTGTACGTTAGGTTTGGGGTTTTGTATTTATGGTTTAGGGTATAAGGTTAGATATTTTAGAAATTAGTGTTTAATGCGGCAGTTGGTAAAATCCTCACGGACCCAACATACGAAACCCTAAAAGAAAATATTAAAAACAACCTAAAAGTCAACTAAATAAATCTCAAAAGGTAATGCAGATGGTCTTAGATGGCGAAGCTATCTGTTGGTCTCAGAAGGTCCAACACACTCAAAAAACATATATTATATGCCCTATTTTTAAAAAAATATGCGAAAGTTAGCAAAAACCCTCCCTGAAACTTCAAAAACCCTAAAAACGGGTTTTAGAATGTTTGGATGATACAAACGCACAAAAATATTCACATTATTATCCTATCCATGGTTAGGGTTTAGTGATTAGGGTTTGGTGATTATGGTATAGGGTTTAGTGTTTCTGTTTACGATTTATTGTTAGTGTTTATGGTTAGTATTTAGGGCTTATGGTGATGGATTAGGTGTAGATTATATTGGGTTAGGCTTTCGTATTTATTGTTTAAGGTTAAATGTTAGAGGTTTTAGAATTTAGGGTTTAATTTTACAGTTAGTAAAGCCCTAACGAACCCAAAATACAAAACCCTAAAATAAAATATTAAAAACGATTTAAAACTTAACTAAATAAATCTCTTAACGTAAAAACAGGCGATCCAAGATGGCAAAGCTATATGTTGGTCCCAGTAGGCCCAACACACTAAACAAAATCATATAATATGTACCCTACTCTGTAAAAGTATACGAAATTAGCAAAAAAACTCCCGTAAACTTCAAAAATCTTGAAAACGGTTTTCAGAGTGTTTGGATGATACAAACGCGCCAAAATCTTCAGATTATTATCCTTTCCATGGTTAGGGTTTAATGATTAGGGTTTTGATATTAGGGTATAGGGTTTAGTGTTGCTGTTTACGATTTATTGTTAGTGTTATTTAGGGCTTTTGGTGATGTATTAGGTGTAAGTTAGGGTTAAGGTTTTTTGTTAATGGTTTGGTGTATAATGTTAGAGATTTTATAAATTAGGGTTTATGCGACGGTTGGTAAAACCCTAACGGAACCAAAATACGAAACCGTAAAATAAAATATTAAAAACAACCTAAAAGTCAACTAAATAAATCTCGAAACGTAAAACAAATGATCTAACATGGCGAAACTATCTGTTGGTCCTAGAAGGTCCAACGCACTCAAAAAACATATATTATATGCCCTTTCTGAGAAAGTATGTGAAAGTTCGCAAAATCCCTCCCGGAAACTTCAAAAATCCTAGAAACGCTTTTTAGAGTGTTTGGATGATACAAACGCGCCAAAATGTCCACATTATCATCCTATCCATGGTTAGCTTTTAGTGATTAGGGTTTTGTGATTAGAGTATAGGGTTTAGTGTTTCTGTTTACGATTTATTTTTTGTATTTTTGTTTAGTATTTAGGGCATATAGTGATGGATTAGGTGTAGATTATATTGGGTTTGGCTTTTGTATTTATTGTTTAAGGTTAAACGTTAGAGGTTTTAGAATTTAGGGTTTAATTTTACAATTAGTAAAGCCCTAACGAACCCAAAATACAAAACCCTAAAATAAAATATTAAAAACGACTTAAAAGTTAACTAAATAAATCTCAAAACGTAAAAACAGACGATCTAAGATGGCAAAGCTATATGTTGGTCCCAGTAGGCCCAACGCACTAAAAACCATAAAATATGTACCCTACTCTGTGAAAGTATGCGAAATTTAGCAAAAACCCTCCCGGAAACTTCAAAAACCTTGAAAACGGTTTCCAGAGTGTTTGGATGGTACAAACGCGCCAAAATCTTCACATAATTATCCTTTTGATTGTTAGGGTTTAATGATTAGGGTTTTGTTATTAAGGTATAAGGTTTAGTGTATCTGTTTACGATTTATTGTTAGTGTTATTTAGGGCTTTTGGTGATGAATTAGGAGTAAGTTACGGTTAAGGTTTTGTGTTTATGGTTTAGGGTATAATGTTAGAGATTTTAGAAATTAGGGTATACTGTGACGGTTGGTAAAACCCTAAAGGCCCAAAATACGAAACCCTAATATAAAATACTAAAAACAACCTAAAAGTCAAATAAATATATCTCAAAACGCAAAACAGATGATCTTAGATGGCGAAGTGATCTTTCGGTCCCAGAAGGCCCAAGGCACTCAAAAAACATATAATATGTGCCCTATTCTGAGAAAGTATGCGAAAGTTAGCAAAAACCCTCTGGAAAACTTAAAAAATCTTGAAAACGTTTTTCAGAGTGTTTGGATGATACAAACGCGCCAAAATCTTCACATTATTATCCTTTCCATGGTTAGGGTTTAGTGATTAGGGTTTTGTTATTAGGGTATAGAGTTTTGTGTTTCTTTTTACGATTTATTGTTAGTGTTATTTAGGGCTTTTGGTGATGGATTAGGTGTACGTTAGGTTTGGGGTTTTGTATTTATGGTTTAGGGTATAAGGTTAGATATTTTAGAAATTAGTGTTTAATGCGGCAGTTGGTAAAATCCTCACGGACCCAACATACGAAACCCTAAAAGAAAATATTAAAAACAACCTAAAAGTCAACTAAATAAATCTCAAAAGGTAATGCAGATGGTCTTAGATGGCGAAGCTATCTGTTGGTCTCAGAAGGTCCAACACACTCAAAAAACATATATTATATGCCCTATTTTTAAAAAAATATGCGAAAGTTAGCAAAAACCCTCCCAGAAACTTCAAAAATCCTAAAAACGGGTTTTAGAATGTTTGGATGATACAAACGCACAAAAATATTCACATTATTATCCTATCCATGGTTAGGGTTTAGTGATTAGGGTTTGGTGATTATGGTATAGGGTTTAGTGTTTCTGTTTACGATTTATTGTTAGTGTTTATGGTTAGTATTTAGGGCTTATGGTGATGGATTAGGTGTAGATTATATTGGGTTAGGCTTTCGTATTTATTGTTTAAGGTTAAATGTTAGAGGTTTTAGAATTTAGGGTTTAATTTTACAGTTAGTAAAGCCCTAACGAACCCAAAATACAAAACCCTAAAATAAAATATTAAAAACGATTTAAAACTTAACTAAATAAATCTCTTAACGTAAAAACAGGCGATCCAAGATGGCAAAGCTATATGTTGGTCCCAGTAGGCCCAACACACTAAACAAAATCATATAATATGTACCCTACTCTGTAAAAGTATACGAAATTAGCAAAAAAACTCCCGTAAACTTCAAAAATCTTGAAAACGGTTTTCAGAGTGTTTGGATGATACAAACGCGCCAAAATCTTCAGATTATTATCCTTTCCATGGTTAGGGTTTAATGATTAGGGTTTTGATATTAGGGTATAGGGTTTAGTGTTGCTGGTTACGATTTATTGTTAGTGTTATTTAGGGCTTTTGGTGATGTATTAGGTGTAAGTTAGGGTTAAGGTTTTTTGTTAATGGTTTGGTGTATAATGTTAGAGATTTTATAAATTAGGGTTTATGCGACGGTTGGTAAAACCCTAACGGAACCAAAATACGAAACCGTAAAATAAAATATTAAAAACAACCTAAAAGTCAACTAAATAAATCTCGAAACGTAAAACAAATGATCTAACATGGCGAAACTATCTGTTGGTCCTAGAAGGTCCAACGCACTCAAAAAACATATATTATATGCCCTTTCTGAGAAAGTATGTGAAAGTTCGCAAAATCCCTCCCGGAAACTTCAAAAATCCTAGAAACGCTTTTTAGAGTGTTTGGATGATACAAACGCGCCAAAATGTCCACATTATCATCCTATCCATGGTTAGCTTTTAGTGATTAGGGTTTTGTGATTAGAGTATAGGGTTTAGTGTTTCTGTTTACGATTTATTTTTTGTATTTTTGTTTAGTATTTAGGGCATATAGTGATGGATTAGGTGTAGATTATATTGGGTTTGGCTTTTGTATTTATTGTTTAAGGTTAAACGTTAGAGGTTTTAGAATTTAGGGTTTAATTTTACAATTAGTAAAGCCCTAACGAACCCAAAATACAAAACCCTAAAATAAAATATTAAAAACGACTTAAAAGTTAACTAAATAAATCTCAAAACGTAAAAACAGACGATCTAAGATGGCAAAGCTATATGTTGGTCCCAGTAGGCCCAACGCACTAAAAACCATAAAATATGTACCCTACTCTGTGAAAGTATGCGAAATTTAGCAAAAACCCTCCCGGAAACTTCAAAAACCTTGAAAACGGTTTCCAGAGTGTTTGGATGGTACAAACGCGCCAAAATCTTCACATAATTATCCTTTTGATTGTTAGGGTTTAATGATTAGGGTTTTGTTATTAAGGTATAAGGTTTAGTGTATCTGTTTACGATTTATTGTTAGTGTTATTTAGGGCTTTTGGTGATGAATTAGGAGTAAGTTACGGTTAAGGTTTTGTGTTTATGGTTTAGGGTATAATGTTAGAGATTTTAGAAATTAGGGTATACTGTGACGGTTGGTAAAACCCTAAAGGCCCAAAATACGAAACCCTAATATAAAATACTAAAAACAACCTAAAAGTCAAATAAATAAATCTCAAAACGCAAAACAGATGATCTTAGATGGCGAAGTGATCTTTCGGTCCCAGAAGGCCCAAGGCACTCAAAAAACATATAATATGTGCCCTATTCTGAGAAAGTATGCGAAAGTTAGCAAAAACCCTCTGGAAAACTTAAAAAATCTTGAAAACGTTTTTCAGAGTGTTTGGATGATACAAACGCGCCAAAATCTTCACATTATTATCCTTTCCATGGTTAGGGTTTAGTGATTAGGGTTTTGTTATTAGGGTATAGAGTTTTGTGTTTCTTTTTACGATTTATTGTTAGTGTTATTTAGGGCTTTTGGTGATGGATTAGGTGTACGTTAGGTTTGGGGTTTTGTATTTATGGTTTAGGGTATAAGGTTAGATATTTTAGAAATTAGTGTTTAATGCGGCAGTTGGTAAAATCCTCACGGACCCAACATACGAAACCCTAAAAGAAAATATTAAAAACAACCTAAAAGTCAACTAAATAAATCTCAAAAGGTAATGCAGATGGTCTTAGATGGCGAAGCTATCTGTTGGTCTCAGAAGGTCCAACACACTCAAAAAACATATATTATATGCCCTATTTTTAAAAAAATATGCGAAAGTTAGCAAAAACCCTCCCAGAAACTTCAAAAATCCTAAAAACGGGTTTTAGAATGTTTGGATGATACAAACGCACAAAAATATTCACATTATTATCCTATCCATGGTTAGGGTTTAGTGATTAGGGTTTTGTGATTATGGTATAGGGTTTAGTGTTTCTGTTTACGATTTATTGTTAGTGTTTATGGTTAGTATTTAGGGCTTATGGTGATGGTTTAGGTGTAGATTATATTGGGTTAGGCTTTCGTATTTATTGTTTAAGGTTAAATGTTAGAGGTTTTAGAATTTAGGGTTTAATTTTACAGTTAGTAAAGCCCTAACGAACCCAAAATACAAAACCCTAGAATAAAATATTAAAAATGACTTAAAAGTTAACTAAATAAATCTCAAAACGTAAAAACAGGCGATCCAAGATGGCAAAGTTATATGTTGGTCCCAGTAGGCCCAACACACTAAACAAAATCATATAATATGTACCCTACTCTGTAAAAGTATACGAAATTAGCAAAAAAACTCCCGTAAACTTCAAAAATCTTGAAAACGGTTTTCAGAGTGTTTGGATGATACAAACGCGCCAAAATCTTCAGATTATTATCCTTTCCATGGTTAGGGTTTAATGATTAGGGTTTTGATATTAGGTTATAGGGTTTAGTGTTTCTGTTTACGATTTATTGTTAGTGTTATTTAGGGCTATTGGTGATGTATTAGGTGTAAGTTAGGGTTAAGGTTTTTTGTTAATGGTTTGGTGTATAATGTTAGAGATTTTATAAATTAGGGTTTATGCGACGGTTGGTAAAACCCTAACGGAACCAAAATACGAAACCGTAAAATAAAATATTAAAAACAACCTAAAAGTCAACTAAATAAATCTCGAAACGTAAAACAAATGATCTAACATGGCGAAGCTATCTGTTGGTCCTAGAAGGTCCAACGCACTCAAAAAACATATATTATATGCCCTTTCTGAGATTGTATGTGAAAGTTCGCAAAATCCCTCCCGGAAACTTCAAAAATCCTAGAAACGCTTTTTAGAGTGTTTGGATAATACAAACGCGCCAAAATGTCCACATTATCATCCTATCCATGGTTAGGTTTTAGTGATTAGGGTTTTGTGATTAGAGTATAGGGTTTAGTGTTTCTGTTTACGATTTATTTTTTGTATTTTTGTTTAGTATTTAGGGCATATAGTGATGGATTAGGTGTAGATTATATTGGGTTTGGCTTTTGTATTTATTGTTTAAGGTTAAATGTTAGAGGTTTTAGAATTTAGGGTTTCATTTTACAATTAGTAAAGCCCTAACGAACCCAAAATACAAAACCCTAAAATAAAATATTAAAAACGACTTAAAAGTTAACTAAATAAATCTCAAAACGTAAAAACAGACGATCTAAGATGGCAAAGCTATATGTTGGTCCCAGTAGGCCCAACGCACTAAAAAACATAAAACATGTACCCTACTCTGTGAAAGTATGCGAAATTTAGCAAAAACCCTCCCGGAAACTTCAAAAATCTTGAAAACGGTTTCCAGAGTGTTTGGATGGTACAAACGCGCCAAAATCTTCACATTATTATCCTTTTCATTGTTAGGGTTTAATGATTAGGGTTTTGTTATTAGGGTATAAGGTTTAGTGTATCTGTTTACGATTTATTGTTAGTGTTATTTAGGGCTTTTGGTGATGAATTAGGAGTAAGTTACGGTTAAGGTTTTGTGTTTATGGTTTAGGGTATAATGTTACAGATTTTAGAAATTAGGGTATACTGTGACGGTTGGTAAAACCCTAAAGGGCCCAAAATACGAAACCCTAAAATAAAATACTAAAAACAACCTAAAAGTCAAATAAATAAATCTCAAAACGCAAAACAGATGATCTTAGATGGCGAAGTGATCTTTCGGTCCCAGAAGGCCCAAGGCACTCAAAAAACATATAATATGTGCCCTATTCTGAGAAAGTATGCGAAAGTTAGCAAAAACCCTCTTGATAACTTAAAAAATCTTGAAAACGTTTTTCAGAGTGTTTGGATGATACAAACGCGCCAAAATCTTCACATTATTATCCTTTCCATGGTTAGGGTTTAGTGATTAGGGTTTTGTTATTAGGGTATAGAGTTTTGTGTTTCTTTTTACGATTTATTGTTAGTGTTATTTAGGGCTTTTGGTGATGGATTAGGTGTACGTTAGGTTTGGGGTTTTGTATTTATTGTTTAGGGTATAAGGTTAGATATTTTAGAAATTAGGGTTTAATGCGACAGTTGGTAAAACCCTCACGGACCCAACATACGAAACCCTAAAAGAAAATATTAAAAACAACCTAAAAGTCAACTAAATAAATCTCAAAAGGTAAAACAGATGGTCTTAGATGGCGAAGCTATCTGTTGGTCTCAGAAGGTCCAACACACTCAAAAAAACATATATTATATGCCCTATTTTTAAAAAAATATGCGAAAGTTAGCAAAAACCCTCCCAGAAACTTAAAAAATCCTAAAACGGGTTTTAGAGTGTTTGGATGATACAAACGCACCAAAATATTCACATTATTATCCTATCCATGGTTAGGGTTTAGTGATTATGGTATAGGGTTTAGTGTTTCTGTTTACGATTTATTGTTAGTGTTTATGGTTAGTATTTAGGGCTTATGGTGATGGATTAGGTGTAGATTATATTGGGTTAGGCTTTCGTATTTATTGTTTAAGGTTAAATGTTAGAGGTTTTAGAATTTAGGGTTTAATTTTACAGTTAGTAAAGCCCTAACGAACCCAAAATACAAAACCCTAAAATAAAATATTAAAAACGACTTAAAAGTTAACTAAATAAATCTCAAAACGTAAAAACAGGCGATCCAAGATGGCAAAGCTATATGTTGGTCCCAGTAGGCCAAACACACTAAACAAAATCATATAATATGTACCCTACTCTGTAAAAGTATACGAAAGTTAGCAAAAAAACTACCGTAAACTTCAAAAATCTTGAAAACGGTTTTCAGAGTGTTTGGATGATACAAACGCGCCAAAATCTTCAGATTATTATCCTTTCCATGGTTAGGGTTTAATGATTAGGGTTTTGATATTAGGTTATAGGGTTTAGTGTTTCTGTTTACGATTTATTGTTAGTGTTATTTAGGGCTATTGGTGATGTATTAGGTGTAAGTTAGGGTTAAGGTTTTTTGTTAATGGTTTGGTGTATAATGTTAGAGATTTTATAAATTAGGGTTTATGCGACGGTTGGTAAAACCCTAACGGAACCAAAATACGAAACCGTAAAATAAAATATTAAAAACAACCTAAAAGTCAACTAAATAAATCTCGAAACGTAAAACAAATGATCTAACATGACGAAGCTATCTGTTGGTCCTAGAAGGTCCAACGCACTCAAAAAACATATATTATATGCCCTTTCTGAGATTGTATGTGAAAGTTCGCAAAATCCCTCCCGGAAACTTCAAAAATCCTAGAAACGCTTTTTAGAGTGTTTGGATGATACAAACGCGCCAAAATGTCCACATTATCATCCTATCTATGGTTAGGTTTTAGTGATTAGGGTTTTGTGATTAGAGTATAGGGTTTAGTGTTTCTGTTTACGATTTATTTTTTGTATTTTTGTTTAGTATTTAGGGCATATAGTGATGGATTAGGTGTAGATTATATTGGGTTTGGCTTTTGTATTTATTGTTTAAGGTTAAATGTTAGAGGTTTTAGAATTTAGGGTTTCATTTTACAATTAGTAAAGCCCTAACGAACCCAAAATACAAAACCCTAAAATAAAATATTAAAAACGACTTAAAAGTTAACTAAATAAATCTCAAAACGTAAAAACAGACGATCTAAGATGGCAAAGCTATATGTTGGTCCAGTAGGCCCAACGCACTAAAAAACATAAAATATGTACCCTACTCTGTGAAAGTATGCGAAATTTAGCAAAAACCCTCCCGGAAACTTCAAAAATCTTGAAAACGGTTTCCAGAGTGTTTGGATGGTACAAACGCGCCAAAATCTTCACATTATTATCCTTTTCATTGTTAGGGTTTAATGATTAGGGTTTTGTTATTAGGGTATAAGGTTTAGTGTATCTGTTTACGATTTATTGTTAGTGTTATTTAGGGCTTTTGGTGATGAATTAGGAGTAAGTTACGGTTAAGGTTTTGTGTTTATGGTTTAGGGTATAATGTTAGAGATTTTAGAAATTAGGGTATACTGTGACGGTTGGTAAAACCCTAAAGGGCCCAAAATACGAAACCCTAAAATAAAATACTAAAAACAACCTAAAAGTCAAATAAATAAATCTCAAAACGCAAAACAGATGATCTTAGATGGCGAAGTGATCTTTCGGTCCCAGAAGGCCCAAGGCACTCAAAAAACATATAATATGTGCCCTATTCTGAGAAAGTATGCGAAAGTTAGCAAAAACCCTCTGGAAAACTTAAAAAATCTTGAAAACGTTTTTCAGAGTGTTTGGATGATACAAACGTGCCAAAATCTTCACATTATTATCCTTTCCATGGTTAGGGTTTAGTGATTTGGGTTTTGTTATTAGGGTATAGAGTTTTGTGTTTCTTTTTACGATTTATTGTTAGTGTTATTTAGGGCTTTTGGTGATGGATTAGGTGTACGTTAGGTTTGGGGTTTTGTATTTATGGTTTAGGGTATAAGGTTAGATATTTTAGAAATTAGGGTTTAATGCGACAGTTGGTAAAACCCTCACGGACCCAACATACGAAACCCTAAAAGAAAATATTAAAAACAACCTAAAAGTCAACTAAATAAATCTCAAAAGGTAAAACAGATGGTCTTAGATGGCGAAGCTATCTGTTGGTCTCGGAAGGTCCAACACACTCAAAAAACATATATTATATGCCCTATTTTTAAAAAAATATGCGAAAGTTAGCAAAAACCCTCCCAGAAACTTCAAAAATCCTAAAAACGGGTTTTAGAATGTTTGGATGATAGAAACGCACAAAAATATTCACATTATTATCCTATCCATGGTTAGGGTTTAGTGATTAGGGTTTGGTGATTATGGTATAGGGTTTAGTGTTTCTGTTTACGATTTATTGTTAGTGTTTATGGTTAGTATTTAGGGCTTATGGTGATGGATTAGTTGTAGATTATATTGGGTTAGGCTTTCGTATTTATTGTTTAAGGTTAAATGTTAGAGGTTTTAGAATTTAGGGTTTAATTTTACAGTTAGTAAAGCCCTAACGAACCCAAAATACAAAACCCTAAAATAAAATATTAAAAACGACTTAAAAGTTAACTAAATAAATCTCAAAACGTAAAAACAGGCGATCCAAGATGGCAAAGCTATATGTTGGTCCCAGTAGGCCAAACACACTAAACAAAATCATATAATATGTACCCTACTCTGTAAAAGTATACGAAAGTTAGCAAAAAAACTCCCGTAAACTTCAAAAATCTTGAAAACGGTTTTCAGAGTGTTTGGATGATACAAACGCGCCAAAATCTTCAGATTATTATCCTTTCCATGGTTAGGGTTTAATCATTAGGGTTTTGATATTAGGTTATAGGGTTTAGTGTTTCTGTTTACGGTTTATTGTTAGTGTTATTTAGGGCTTTTGGTGATGTATTAGGTGTAAGTTAGGGTTAAGGTTTTTTGTTAATGGTTTGGTGTATAATGTTAGAGATTTTATAAATTAGGGTTTATGCGACGGTTGGTAAAACCCTAACGGAACCAAAATACGAAACCGTAAAATAAAATATTAAAAACAACCTAAAAGTCAACTAAATAAATCTCGAAACGTAAAACAAATGATCTAACATGGCGAAGCTATCTATTGGTCCTAGAAGGTCCAACGCACTCAAAAAACATATATTATATGCCCTTTCTGAGAAAGTATGTGAAAGTTCGCAAAATCCCTCCCAGAAACTTCAAAAATCCTAGAAACGCTTTTTAGAGTGTTTGGATGATACAAACGCGCCAAAATTTCCACATTATCATCCTATCCATGGTTAGCTTTTACTGATTAGGGTTTTGTGATTAGAGTATAGGGTTTAGTGTTTCTGTTTACGATTTATTTTTTGTATTTTTGTTTAGTATTTAGGGCATATAGTGATGGATTAGGTGTAGATTATATTGGGTTTGGCTTTTGTATTTATTGTTTAAGGTTAAATGTTAGAGGTTTTAGAATTTAGGGTTTCATTTTACAATTAGTAAAGCCCTAACGAACCCAAAATACAAAACCCTAAAATAAAATATTAAAAACGACTTAAAAGTTAACTAAATAAATCTCAAAACGTAAAAACAGACGATCTAAGATGGCAAAGCTATATGTTGGTCCCAGTAGGCCCAACGCACTAAAAAACATAAAATATGTACCCTACTCTGTGAAAGTATGCGAAATTTAGCAAAAACCCTCCCGGAAACTTCAAAAATCTTGAAAACGGTTTCCAGAGTGTTTGGATGGTACAAACGCGCCAAAATCTTCACATTATTATCCTTTTCATTGTTAGGGTTTAATGATTAGGGTTTTGTTATTAGGGTATAAGGTTTAGTGTATCTGTTTACGATTTATTGTTAGTGTTATTTAGGGCTTTTGGTGATGAATTAGGAGTAAGTTACGGTTAAGGTTTTGTGTTTATGGTTTAGGGTATAATGTTAGAGATTTTAGAAATTAGGGTATACTGTGACGGTTGGTAAAACCCTAAAGGGCCCAAAATACGAAACCCTAAAATAAAATACTAAAAACAACCTAAAAGTCAAATAAATAAATCTCAAAACGCAAAACAGATGATCTTAGATGGCGAAGTGATCTTTCGGTCCCAGAAGGCCCAAGGCACTCAAAAAACATATAATATGTGCCCTATTCTGAGAAAGTATGCGAAAGTTAGCAAAAACCCTCTGGAAAACTTAAAAAATCTTGAAAACGTTTTTCAGAGTGTTTGGATGATACAAACGTGCCAAAATCTTCACATTATTATCCTTTCCATGGTTAGGGTTTAGTGATTTGGGTTTTTTTATTAGGGTATAGAGTTTTGTGTTTCTTTTTACGATTTATTGTTAGTGTTATTTAGGGCTTTTGGTGATGGATTAGGTGTACGTTAGGTTTGGGGTTTTGTATTTATGGTTTAGGGTATAAGGTTAGATATTTTAGAAATTAGGGTTTAATGCGACAGTTGGTAAAACCCTCACGGACCCAACATACGAAACCCTAAAAGAAAATATTAAAAACAACCTAAAAGTCAACTAAATAAATCTCAAAAGGTAAAACAGATGGTCTTAGATGGCGAAGCTATCTGTTGGTCTCGGAAGGTCCAACACACTCAAAAAACATATATTATATGCCCTATTTTTAAAAAAATATGCGAAAGTTAGCAAAAACCCTCCCAGAAACTTCAAAAATCCTAAAAACGGGTTTTAGAATGTTTGGATGATAGAAACGCACAAAAATATTCACATTATTATCCTATCCATGGTTAGGGTTTAGTGATTAGGGTTTGGTGATTATGGTATAGGGTTTAGTGTTTCTGTTTACGATTTATTGTTAGTGTTTATGGTTAGTATTTAGGGCTTATGGTGATGGATTAGTTGTAGATTATATTGGGTTAGGCTTTCGTATTTATTGTTTAAGGTTAAATGTTAGAGGTTTTCGAATTTAGGGTTTAATTTTACAGTTAGTAAAGCCCTAACGAACCCAAAATACAAAACCCTAAAATAAAATATTAAAAACGACTTAAAAGTTAACTAAATAAATCTCAAAACGTAAAAACAGGCGATCCAAGATGGCAAAGCTATATGTTGGTCCCAGTAGGCCAAACACACTAAACAAAATCATATAATATGTACCCTACTCTGTAAAAGTATACGAAAGTTAGCAAAAAAACTCCCGTAAACTTCAAAAATCTTGAAAACGGTTTTCAGAGTGTTTGGATGATACAAACGCGCCAAAATCTTCAGATTATTATCCTTTCCATGGTTAGGGTTTAATCATTAGGGTTTTGATATTAGGTTATAGGGTTTAGTGTTTCTGTTTACGGTTTATTGTTAGTGTTATTTAGGGCTTTTGGTGATGTATTAGGTGTAAGTTAGGGTTAAGGTTTTTTGTTAATGGTTTGGTGTATAATGTTAGAGATTTTATAAATTAGGGTTTATGCGACGGTTGGTAAAACCCTAACGGAACCAAAATACGAAACCGTAAAATAAAATATTAAAAACAACCTAAAAGTCAACTAAATAAATCTCGAAACGTAAAACAAATGATCTAACATGGCGAAGCTATCTATTGGTCCTAGAAGGTCCAACGCACTCAAAAAACATATATTATATGCCCTTTCTGAGAAAGTATGTGAAAGTTCGCAAAATCCCTCCCAGAAACTTCAAAAATCCTAGAAACGCTTTTTAGAGTGTTTGGATGATACAAACGCGCCAAAATTTCCACATTATCATCCTATCCATGGTTAGCTTTTAGTGATTAGGGTTTTGTGATTAGAGTATAGGGTTTAGTGTTTCTGTTTACGATTTATTTTTTGTATTTTTGTTTAGTATTTAGGGCATATAGTGATGGATTAGGTGTAGATTATATTGGGTTTGGCTTTTGTATTTATTGTTTAAGGTTAAATGTTAGAGGTTTTAGAATTTAGGGTTTAATTTTACAATTAGTAAAGCCCTAACGAACCCAAAATACAAAACCCTAAAATAAAATATTAAAAACGACTTAAAAGTTAACTAAATAAATCTCAAAACGTAAAAACAGACGATCTAAGATGGCAAAGCTATATGTTGGTCCCAGTAGGCCCAACGCACTAAAAAACATAAAATATGTACCCTACTCTGTGAAAGTATGCGAAATTTAGCAAAAACCCTCCCGGAAACTTCAGAAATCTTGAAAACGGTTTCCAGAGTGTTTGGATGGTAAAAACGCGCCAAAATCTTCACATTATTATCCTTTTCATTGTTAGGGTTTAATGATTAGGGTATAAGGTTTAGTGTTTCTGTTTACGATTTATTGTTAGTGTTATTTAGGGCTTTTGGTGATGAATTAGGAGTTAGTTACGGTTAAGGTTTTGTGTTTATGGTTTAGGGTATAATGTTAGAGATTTTAGAAATTAGGGTATACTGTGACGGTTGGTAAAACCCTAAAGGGACCAAAATACGAAACCCTAAAATAAAATATTAAAAACAACCTAAAAGTCAAATAAATAAATCTCAAAACGCAAAACAGATGATCTTAGATGGAGAAGTGATCTTTCGGTCCCAGAAGGCCCAACGCACTCAAAAAACATATAATATGTGCCCTATTCTGAGAAAGTATGCGAAAGTTAGCAAAAACCCTCTAGAAAACTTAAAATATCTTGAAAACGTTTTTCAGAGTGTTTGGATGATACAAACGCGCCAAAATCTTCACATTATTATCCTTTCCATGGTTAGGGTTTAGTGATTAGGGTTTTGTTATTAGGGTATAGAGTTTTGTGTTTCTTTTTACGATTTATTGTTAGTGTTATTTAGGGCTTTTGGTGATGGATTAGGTGTACGTTAGGTTTGGGGTTTTGTATTTATGGTTTAGGGTATAAGGTTAGATATTTTAGAAATTAGGGTTTAATGTGACAGTTGGTAAAACCCTCACGGACCCAACATACGAAACCCTAAAAGAAAATATTAAAAACAACCTAAAAGTCAACTAAATAAATCTCAAAAGGTAAAACAGATGGTCTTAGATGGCGAAGCTATCTGTTGGTCTCAGAAGGTCCAACACACTCAAAAAAACATATATTATATGCGCTATTTTTAAAAAAATATGCGAAAGTTAGCAAAAACCCTCCCAGAAACTTAAAAAATCCTAAAACGGGTTTTAGAGTGTTTGGATGATACAAACGCACCAAAATATTCACATTATTATCCTATCCATGGTTAGGGTTTTGTGATTATGGTATAGGGTTTAGTGTTTCTGTTTACGATTTATTGTTAGTGTTTATGGTTAGTATTTAGGGCTTATGGTGATGGATTAGGTGTAGATTATATTGGGTTAGGCTTTCGTATTTATTGTTTAAGGTTAAATGTTAGAGGTTTTAGAATTTAGGGTTTAATTTTACAGTTAGTAAAGCCCTAACGAACCCAAAATACAAAACCCTAAAATAAAATATTAAAAACGACTTAAAAGTTAACTAAATAAATCTCAAAACGTAAAAACAGGCGATCCAAGATGGCAAAGCTATATGTTGGTCCCAGTAGGCCAAACACACTAAACAAAATCATATAATATGTACCCTACTCTGTAAAAGTATACGAAAGTTAGCAAAAAAACTACCGTAAACTTCAAAAATCTTGAAAACGGTTTTCAGAGTGTTTGGATGATACAAACGCGCCAAAATCTTCAGATTATTATCCTTTCCATGGTTAGGGTTTAATGATTAGGGTTTTGATATTAGGTTATAGGGTTTAGTGTTTCTGTTTACGATTTATTGTTAGTGTTATTTAGGGCTATTGGTGATGTATTAGGTGTAAGTTAGGGTTAAGGTTTTTTGTTAATGGTTTGGTGTATAATGTTAGAGATTTTATAAATTAGGGTTTATGCGACGGTTGGTAAAACCCTAACGGAACCAAAATACGAAACCGTAAAATAAAATATTAAAAACAACCTAAAAGTCAACTAAATAAATCTCGAAACGTAAAACAAATGATCTAACATGGCGAAGCTATCTGTTGGTCCTAGAAGGTCCAACGCACTCAAAAAACATATATTATATGCCCTTTCTGAGATTGTATGTGAAAGTTCGCAAAATCCCTCCCGGAAACTTCAAAAATCCTAGAAACGCTTTTTAGAGTGTTTGGATGATACAAACGCGCCAAAATGTCCACATTATCATCCTATCTATGGTTAGGTTTTAGTGATTAGGGTTTTGTGATTAGAGTATAGGGTTTAGTGTTTCTGTTTACGATTTATTTTTTGTATTTTTGTTTAGTATTTAGGGCATATAGTGATGGATTAGGTGTAGATTATATTGGGTTTGGCTTTTGTATTTATTGTTTAAGGTTAAATGTTAGAGGTTTTAGAATTTAGGGTTTCATTTTACAATTAGTAAAGCCCTAACGAACCCAAAATACAAAACCCTAAAATAAAATATTAAAAACGACTTAAAAGTTAACTAAATAAATCTCAAAACGTAAAAACAGACGATCTAAGATGGCAAAGCTATATGTTGGTCCCAGTAGGCCCAACGCACTAAAAAACATAAAATATGTACCCTACTCTGTGAAAGTATGCGAAATTTAGCAAAAACCCTCCCGGAAACTTCAAAAATCTTGAAAACGGTTTCCAGAGTGTTTGGATGGTACAAACGCGCCAAAATCTTCACATTATTATCCTTTTCAATGTTAGGGTTTAATGATTAGGGTTTTGTTATTAGGGTATAAGGTTTAGTGTATCTGTTTACGATTTATTGTTAGTGTTATTTAGGGCTTTTGGTGATGAATTAGGAGTAAGTTACGGTTAAGGTTTTGTGTTTATGGTTTAGGGTATAATGTTAGAGATTTTAGAAATTAGGGTATACTGTGACGGTTGGTAAAACCCTAAAGGGCCCAAAATACGAAACCCTAAAATAAAATACTAAAAACAACCTAAAAGTCAAATAAATAAATCTCAAAACGCAAAACAGATGATCTTAGATGGCGAAGTGATCTTTCGGTCCCAGAAGGCCCAAGGCACTCAAAAAACATATAATATGTGCCCTATTCTTAGAAAGTATGCGAAAGTTAGCAAAAACCCTCTGGAAAACTTAAAAAATCTTGAAAATGTTTTTCAGAGTGTTTGGATGATACAAACGCGCCAAAATCTTCACATTATTATCCTTTCCATGGTTAGGGTTTAGTGATTTGGGTTTTGTTATTAGGGTATAGAGTTTTGTGTTTCTTTTTACGATTTATTGTTAGTGTTATTTAGGGCTTTTGGTGATGGATTAGGTGTACGTTAGGTTTGGGGTTTTGTATTTATGGTTTAGGGTATAAGGTTAGATATTTTAGAAATTAGGGTTTAATGCGACAGTTGGTAAAACCCTCACGGACCCAACATACGAAACCCTAAAAGAAAATATTAAAAACAACCTAAAAGTCAACTAAATAAATCTCAAAAGGTAAAACAGATGGTCTTAGATGGCGAAGCTATCTGTTGGTCTCGGAAGGTCCAACACACTCAAAAAACATATATTATATGCCCTATTTTTAAAAAAATATGCGAAAGTTAGCAAAAACCCTCCCAGAAACTTCAAAAATCCTAAAAACGGGTTTTAGAATGTTTGGATGATAGAAACGCACAAAAATATTCACATTATTATCCTATCCATGGTTAGGGTTTAGTGATTAGGGTTTGGTGATTATGGTATAGGGTTTAGTGTTTCTGTTTACGATTTATTGTTAGTGTTTATGGTTAGTATTTAGGGCTTATGGTGATGGATTAGTTGTAGATTATATTGGGTTAGGCTTTCGTATTTATTGTTTAAGGTTAAATGTTAGAGGTTTTCGAATTTAGGGTTTAATTTTACAGTTAGTAAAGCCCTAACGAACCCAAAATACAAAACCCTAAAATAAAATATTAAAAACGACTTAAAAGTTAACTAAATAAATCTCAAAACGTAAAAACAGGCGATCCAAGATGGCAAAGCTATATGTTGGTCCCAGTAGGCCAAACACACTAAACAAAATCATATAATATGTACCCTACTCTGTAAAAGTATACGAAAGTTAGCAAAAAAACTCCCGTAAACTTCAAAAATCTTGAAAACGGTTTTCAGAGTGTTTGGATGATACAAACGCGCCAAAATCTTCAGATTATTATCCTTTCCATGGTTAGGGTTTAATCATTAGGGTTTTGATATTAGGTTATAGGGTTTAGTGTTTCTGTTTACGGTTTATTGTTAGTGTTATTTAGGGCTTTTGGTGATGTATTAGGTGTAAGTTAGGGTTAAGGTTTTTTGTTAATGGTTTGGTGTATAATGTTAGAGATTTTATAAATTAGGGTTTATGCGACGGTTGGTAAAACCCTAACGGAACCAAAATACGAAACCGTAAAATAAAATATTAAAAACAACCTAAAAGTCAACTAAATAAATCTCGAAACGTAAAACAAATGATCTAACATGGCGAAGCTATCTGTTGGTCCTAGAAGGTCCAACGCACTCAAAAAACATATATTATATGCCCTTTCTGAGATTGTATGTGAAAGTTCGCAAAATCCCTCCCGGAAACTTCAAAAATCCTAGAAACGCTTTTTAGAGTGTTTGGATGATACAAACGCGCCAAAATGTCCACATTATCATCCTATCTATGGTTAGGTTTTAGTGATTAGGGTTTTGTGATTAGAGTATAGGGTTTAGTGTTTCTGTTTACGATTTATTTTTTGTATTTTTGTTTAGTATTTAGGGCATATAGTGATGGATTAGGTGTAGATTATATTGGGTTTGGCTTTTGTATTTATTGTTTAAGGTTAAATGTTAGAGGTTTTAGAATTTAGGGTTTCATTTTACAATTAGTAAAGCCCTAACGAACCCAAAATACAAAACCCTAAAATAAAATATTAAAAACGACTTAAAAGTTAACTAAATAAATCTCAAAACGTAAAAACAGACGATCTAAGATGGCAAAGCTATATGTTGGTCCCAGTAGGCCCAACGCACTAAAAAACATAAAATATGTACCCTACTCTGTGAAAGTATGCGAAATTTAGCAAAAACCCTCCCGGAAACTTCAAAAATCTTGAAAACGGTTTCCAGAGTGTTTGGATGGTACAAACGCGCCAAAATCTTCACATTATTATCCTTTTCATTGTTAGGGTTTAATGATTAGGGTTTTGTTATTAGGGTATAAGGTTTAGTGTATCTGTTTACGATTTATTGTTAGTGTTATTTAGGGCTTTTGGTGATGAATTAGGAGTAAGTTACGGTTAAGGTTTTGTGTTTATGGTTTAGGGTATAATGTTAGAGATTTTAGAAATTAGGGTATACTGTGACGGTTGGTAAAACCCTAAAGGGCCCAAAATACGAAACCCTAAAATAAAATACTAAAAACAACCTAAAAGTCAAATAAATAAATCTCAAAACGCAAAACAGATGATCTTAAATGGCGAAGTGATCTTTCGGTCCCAGAAGGCCCAAGGCACTCAAAAAACATATAATATGTGCCCTATTCTTAGAAAGTATGCGAAAGTTAGCAAAAACCCTCTGGAAAACTTAAAAAATCTTGAAAATGTTTTTCAGAGTGTTTGGATGATACAAACGCGCCAAAATCTTCACATTATTATCCTTTCCATGGTTAGGGTTTAGTGATTTGGGTTTTGTTATTAGGGTATAGAGTTTTGTGTTTCTTTTTACGATTTATTGTTAGTGTTATTTAGGGCTTTTGGTGATGGATTAGGTGTACGTTAGGTTTGGGGTTTTGTATTTATGGTTTAGGGTATAAGGTTAGATATTTTAGAAATTAGGGTTTAATGCGACAGTTGGTAAAACCCTCACGGACCCAACATACGAAACCCTAAAAGAAAATATTAAAAACAACCTAAAAGTCAACTAAATAAATCTCAAAAGGTAAAACAGATGGTCTTAGATGGCGAAGCTATCTGTTGGTCTCGGAAGGTCCAACACACTCAAAAAACATATATTATATGCCCTATTTTTAAAAAAATATGCGAAAGTTAGCAAAAACCCTCCCAGAAACTTCAAAAATCCTAAAAACGGGTTTTAGAATGTTTGGATGATAGAAACGCACAAAAATATTCACATTATTATCCTATCCATGGTTAGGGTTTAGTGATTAGGGTTTGGTGATTATGGTATAGGGTTTAGTGTTTCTGTTTACGATTTATTGTTAGTGTTTATGGTTAGTATTTAGGGCTTATGGTGATGGATTAGTTGTAGATTATATTGGGTTAGGCTTTCGTATTTATTGTTTAAGGTTAAATGTTAGAGGTTTTCGAATTTAGGGTTTAATTTTACAGTTAGTAAAGCCCTAACGAACCCAAAATACAAAACCCTAAAATAAAATATTAAAAACGACTTAAAAGTTAACTAAATAAATCTCAAAACGTAAAAACAGGCGATCCAAGATGGCAAAGCTATATGTTGGTCCCAGTAGGCCAAACACACTAAACAAAATCATATAATATGTACCCTACTCTGTAAAAGTATACGAAAGTTAGCAAAAAAACTCCCGTAAACTTCAAAAATCTTGAAAACGGTTTTCAGAGTGTTTGGATGATACAAACGCGCCAAAATCTTCAGATTATTATCCTTTCCATGGTTAGGGTTTAATCATTAGGGTTTTGATATTAGGTTATAGGGTTTAGTGTTTCTGTTTACGGTTTATTGTTAGTGTTATTTAGGGCTTTTGGTGATGTATTAGGTGTAAGTTAGGGTTAAGGTTTTTTGTTAATGGTTTGGTGTATAATGTTAGAGATTTTATAAATTAGGGTTTATGCGACGGTTGGTAAAACCCTAACGGAACCAAAATACGAAACCGTAAAATAAAATATTAAAAACAACCTAAAAGTCAACTAAATAAATCTCGAAACGTAAAACAAATGATCTAACATGGCGAAGCTATCTGTTGGTCCTAGAAGGTCCAACGCACTCAAAAAACATATATTATATGCCCTTTCTGAGATTGTATGTGAAAGTTCGCAAAATCCCTCCCGGAAACTTCAAAAATCCTAGAAACGCTTTTTAGAGTGTTTGGATGATACAAACGCGCCAAAATGTCCACATTATCATCCTATCTATGGTTAGGTTTTAGTGATTAGGGTTTTGTGATTAGAGTATAGGGTTTAGTGTTTCTGTTTACGATTTATTTTTTGTATTTTTGTTTAGTATTTAGGGCATATAGTGATGGATTAGGTGTAGATTATATTGGGTTTGGCTTTTGTATTTATTGTTTAAGGTTAAATGTTAGAGGTTTTAGAATTTAGGGTTTCATTTTACAATTAGTAAAGCCCTAACGAACCCAAAATACAAAACCCTAAAATAAAATATTAAAAACGACTTAAAAGTTAACTAAATAAATCTCAAAACGTAAAAACAGACGATCTAAGATGGCAAAGCTATATGTTGGTCCCAGTAGGCCCAACGCACTAAAAAACATAAAATATGTACCCTACTCTGTGAAAGTATGCGAAATTTAGCAAAAACCCTCCCGGAAACTTCAAAAATCTTGAAAACGGTTTCCAGAGTGTTTGGATGGTACAAACGCGCCAAAATCTTCACATTATTATCCTTTTCATTGTTAGGGTTTAATGATTAGGGTTTTGTTATTAGGGTATAAGGTTTAGTGTATCTGTTTACGATTTATTGTTAGTGTTATTTAGGGCTTTTGGTGATGAATTAGGAGTAAGTTACGGTTAAGGTTTTGTGTTTATGGTTTAGGGTATAATGTTAGAGATTTTAGAAATTAGGGTATACTGTGACGGTTGGTAAAACCCTAAAGGGCCCAAAATACGAAACCCTAAAATAAAATACTAAAAACAACCTAAAAGTCAAATAAATAAATCTCAAAACGCAAAACAGATGATCTTAGATGGCGAAGTGATCTTTCGGTCCCAGAAGGCCCAAGGCACTCAAAAAACATATAATATGTGCCCTATTCTTAGAAAGTATGCGAAAGTTAGCAAAAACCCTCTGGAAAACTTAAAAAATCTTGAAAATGTTTTTCAGAGTGTTTGGATGATACAAACGCGCCAAAATCTTCACATTATTATCCTTTCCATGGTTAGGGTTTAGTGATTTGGGTTTTGTTATTAGGGTATAGAGTTTTGTGTTTCTTTTTACGATTTATTGTTAGTGTTATTTAGGGCTTTTGGTGATGGATTAGGTGTACGTTAGGTTTGGGGTTTTGTATTTATGGTTTAGGGTATAAGGTTAGATATTTTAGAAATTAGGGTTTAATGCGACAGTTGGTAAAACCCTCACGGACCCAACATACGAAACCCTAAAAGAAAATATTAAAAACAACCTAAAAGTCAACTAAATAAATCTCAAAAGGTAAAACAGATGGTCTTAGATGGCGAAGCTATCTGTTGGTCTCGGAAGGTCCAACACACTCAAAAAACATATATTATATGCCCTATTTTTAAAAAAATATGCGAAAGTTAGCAAAAACCCTCCCAGAAACTTCAAAAATCCTAAAAACGGGTTTTAGAATGTTTGGATGATAGAAACGCACAAAAATATTCACATTATTATCCTATCCATGGTTAGGGTTTAGTGATTAGGGTTTGGTGATTATGGTATAGGGTTTAGTGTTTCTGTTTACGATTTATTGTTAGTGTTTATGGTTAGTATTTAGGGCTTATGGTGATGGATTAGTTGTAGATTATATTGGGTTAGGCTTTCGTATTTATTGTTTAAGGTTAAATGTTAGAGGTTTTAGAATTTAGGGTTTAATTTTACAGTTAGTAAAGCCCTAACGAACCCAAAATACAAAACCCTAAAATAAAATATTAAAAACGACTTAAAAGTTAACTAAATAAATCTCAAAACGTAAAAACAGGCGATCCAAGATGGCAAAGTTATATGTTGGTCCCAGTAGGCCAAACACACTAAACAAAATCATATAATATGTACCCTACTCTGTAAAAGTATACGAAAGTTAGCAAAAAAACTCCCGTAAACTTCAAAAATCTTGAAAACGGTTTTCAGAGTGTTTGGATGATACAAACGCGCCAAAATCTTCAGATTATTATCCTTTCCATGGTTAGGGTTTAATGATTAGGGTTTTGATATTAGGTTATAGGGTTTAGTGTTTCTGTTTACGGTTTATTGTTAGTGTTATTTAGGGCTTTTGGTGATGTATTAGGTGTAAGTTAGGGTTAAGGTTTTTTGTTAATGGTTTGGTGTATAATGTTAGAGATTTTATAAATTAGGGTTTATGCGACGGTTGGTAAAACCCTAACGGAACCAAAATACGAAACCGTAAAATAAAATATTAAAAACAACCTAAAAGTCAACTAAATAAATCTCGAAACGTAAAACAAATGATCTAACATGGCGAAGCTATCTATTGGTCCTAGAAGGTCCAACGCACTCAAAAAACATATATTATATGCCCTTTCTGAGAAAGTATGTGAAAGTTCGCAAAATCCCTCCCGGAAACTTCAAAAATCCTAGAAACGCTTTTTAGAGTGTTTGGATGATACAAACGCGCCAAAATTTCCACATTATCATCCTATCCATGGTTAGCTTTTAGTGATTAGGGTTTTGTGATTAGAGTATAGGGTTTAGTGTTTCTGTTTACGATTTATTTTTTGTATTTTTGTTTAGTATTTAGGGCATATAGTGATGGATTAGGTGTAGATTATATTGGGTTTGGCTTTTGTATTTATTGTTTAAGGTTAAATGTTAGAGGTTTTAGAATTTAGGGTTTAATTTTACAATTAGTAAAGCCCTAACGAACCCAAAATACAAAACCCTAAAATAAAATATTAAAAACGACTTAAAAGTTAACTAAATAAATCTCAAAACGTAAAAACAGACGATCTAAGATGGCAAAGCTATATGTTGGTCCCAGTAGGCCCAACGCACTAAAAAACATAAAATATGTACCCTACTCTGTGAAAGTATGCGAAATTTAGCAAAAACCCTCCCGGAAACTTCAGAAACCTTGAAAACGGTTTCCAGAGTGTTTGGATGGTAAAAACGCGCCAAAATCTTCACATTATTATCCTTTTCATTGTTAGGGTTTAATAATTAGGGTATAAGGTTTAGTGTTTCTGTTTACGATTTATTGTTAGTGTTATTTAGGGCTTTTGGTGATGAATTAGGAGTTAGTTACGGTTAAGGTTTTGTGTTTATGGTTTAGGGTATAATGTTAGAGATTTTAGAAATTAGGGTTTACTGTGACGGTTGGTAAAACCCTAAAGGGACCAAAATACGAAACCCTAAAATAAAATATTAAAAACAACCTAAAAGTCAAATAAATAAATCTCAAAACGCAAAACAGATGATCTTAGATGGAGAAGTGATCTTTCGGTCCCAGAAGGCCCAACGCACTCAAAAAACATATAATATGTGCCCTATTCTGAGAAAGTATGCGAAAGTTAGCAAAAACCCTCTAGAAAACTTAAAATATCTTGAAAACGTTTTTCAGAGTGTTTGGATGATACAAACGCGCCAAAATCTTCACATTATTATCCTTTCCATGGTTAGATTAGGGTTTTGTTATTAGGGTATAGAGTTTTGTGTTTCTTTTTACGATTTATTGTTAGTGTTATTTAGGGCTTTTGGTGATGGATTAGGTGTAAGTTAGGGTTGGGGTTTTGTATTTATGGTTTAGGGTATAAGGTTAGATATTTTAGAAATTAGGGTTTAATGCGACGGTTGGTAAAACCCTCACGGACCCAAAATACGAAACCCTAAAAGAAAATATTAAAAACAAACTAAAAGTCAACTAAATAAATCTCAAAAGGTAAAACAGATGGTCTTAGATGGCGAAGCTATCTGTTGGTCTCAGAAGGTCCAACACACTCAAAAAACATATATTATATGCCCTGTTTTTAAAAAAAATATGCGAAAGTTAGCAAAAACCCTCCCAGAAACTTCAAAAATCCTAAAAACGGGTTTTGGAGTGTTTGGATGATACAAACACACTAAAATATTCACATTATTATCCTATCCATGGTTAGGGTTTAGTAATTAGGGTTTAGTGATTATGGTATAGGGTTTAGTGTTTCTGTTTACGATTTATTGTTAGTGTTTATGGTTAGTATTTAGGGCTTATGGTGATGGATTAGATGTAGATTATATTGGGTTAGGCTTTCGTACTTATTGTTTAAGGTTAAATGTTAGAGGTTTTAGAATTTAGGGTTTAATTTTACAGTTAGTAAAGCCCTAACGAACCCAAAATACAAAACCCTAAAATAAAATATAAAAAACGACTTAAAAGTTAACTAAATAAATCTCAAAACGTAAAAACAGACGATCTAAGAAGGCAAAGCTATATGTTGGTCCCAGTAGGCCCAACACACTAAAAAAAATCATATAATATGTACCCTACTTTGTAAAAGTATACGAAAGTTACCAAAATACGAAACTGTAAAATAAAATATTAAAAACAACCTAAAAGTCAACTAAATAAATCTCGAAACGTAATACAAATGATCTTACATGGCGAAGCTATCTGTTGTTCCTAGAAGGTCCAACGCACTCAAAAAACATATATTATATGCCCTTTTTGAGAAAGTATGTGAAAGTTCGCAAAATCCCTCCCGGAAAATTCAAAAATCCTAGAAACGCTTTTTAGAGTGTTTGGATGATACAAACGCGCCAAATTTTCCATATTATCATCCTATCCATGGTTAGGTTTTAGTTATTAGGGTTTTGTGATTAGAGTATAGGGTTTAGTGTTTCTGTTTACGATTTATTTTTTGTAGTTTTGTTTAGTATTTAGGGCATATAGTGATGGATTAGGTGTAGATTATATTGGGTTTGGCTTTTGTATTTATTGTTTAAGGTTAAATGTTAGAGGTTTTAGAATTTAGGGTTTAATTTTACAGTTACTAAAGCCCTAACGAACCCAAAATACAAAACCCTAAAATAAAATATTAAAAACGACTTAAAAGTTAACTAAATAAATCTCAAAACGTAAAAACATACGATCTAAGATGGCAAAGCTATATGTTGGTCCCAGTAGGCCCAACGCACTAAAAAACATAAAATATGTACCCTACTCTGTGAAAGTATGCGAAATTTAGCAAAAACCCTCCCGGAAACTTCAAAAATCTTGAAAACGGTTTCCAGAGTGTTTGGATGGTACAAACCCGCCAAAATCTTCACATTATTATCCTTTTCATTGTTAGGGTTTAATGATTAGGGTATAAGGTTTAGTGTTTCTGTTTACGATTTATTGTTAGTGTTATTTAGGGCTTTTGGTGATGAATTAGGAAGTAAGTTACGGTTAAGGTTTTGTGTTTATGGTTTAGGGTATAATGTTAGAGATTTTAGAAATTAGGGTATACTGTGACGGTTGGTAAAACCCTAAAGGGCCCAAAATACGAAACCCTAAAATAAAATATTAAAAACAACCTAAAAGTCAAATAAATAAATCTCAAAACGCAAAAACAGATGATCTTAGATGGAGAAGTGATCTTTCGATCCCAGAAAGCCCAACGCACTCAAAAAACATATAATATGTGCCCTATTCTGAGAAAGTATGCGAAAGTTAGCAAAAACCCTCTGGAAAACTTAAAATATCTTGAAAACGTTTTTCAGAGTGTTTGGATGATACAAACGCGCCAAAATCTTCACATTATTATCCTTTCCATGGTTAGATTAGGGTTTTGTTATTAGGGTATAGAGTTTTGTGTTTCTTTTTACGATTAATTGTTAGTGTTATTTAGGGCTTTTGGTGATGGATTAGGTGTAAGTTAGGGTTGGGGTTTTGTATTTATGGTTTAGGGTATAAGGTTAGATATTTTAGAAATTAGGGTTTAATGCGACGGTTGGTAAAACCCTCACGGACCCAAAATACGAAACCCAAAAAGAAAATATTAAAAACAAACTAAAAGTCAACTAAATAAATCTCAAAAGGTAAAACAGATGGTCTTAGATGGCGAAGATATATGTTGGTCTCAGAAGGTCCAACACACTCAAAAACATATATTATATGCCCTGTTTTTAAAAAAAATATGCGAAAGTTAGCAAAAACCCTCCCAGAAACTTCAAAAATCCTAAAAACGGGTTTTAGAGTGTTTGGATGATACAAACGCACCAAAATATTCACATTATTATCCTATCCATGGTTAGGGTTTAGTAATTAGGGTTTAGTGATTATGGTATAGGGTTTAGTGTTTCTGTTTACGATTTATTGTTAGTGTTTATGGTTAGTATTTAGGGCTTATGGTGATGGATTAGGTGTAGATTATATTAGGTTAGGCTTTCGTATTTATTGTTTAAGGTTAAATGTTAGAGGTTTTAGAATTTAGGGTTTGATTTTACAGTTAGTAAAGCCCTAACGAACCCAAAATACAAAATCCTAAAATAAAATATTAAAAACGACTTAAAAGTTAACTAAATAAATCTAAAAACGTAAAAACAAACGATCCAATATGGCAAAGCTATATGTTGGTCCCAGTAGGTCCAACACGCTAAAAAAATATATATAATATGTACGCTACTCTGTAAAAGTATACGAAAGTTAGCAAAAAAACTCCCGTAAACTTCAAAGATCTTGAAAACGGTTTTCAGAGTGTTTGGATGATACAAACGCTCCAAAATCTTCAGATTATTATCCTTTCCATGGTTAGGGTTTTATGATTAGGGTTTTTATATTAGGTTATAGGGTTTAGTGTTTCTGTTTACGATTTATTGTTAGTGTTATTTAGGGCTTTTGGTGATGTATTAGGTGTAAGTTAGGGTTAAGGTTTTTTGTTAATGGTTTAGTGTATAATGTTAGAGATTTTATAAATTAGGGTTTATGCGACGGTTGGTAAAACCCTAACGGAACCAAAATACGAAACCGTAAAATAAAATATTAAAAACAACCTAAAAGTCAACTAAATAAATCTCGAAACGTAAAACAAATGATCTAACATGGCGAAGCTATCTGTTGGTCCTAGAAGGTCCAACACACTCAAAAAACATATATTATATGCCCTTTCTGAGAAAATATGTGAAAGTTCGCAAAATCCCTCCCGGAAACTTCAAAAATCCTAGAAACGCTTTTTAGAGTGTTTGGATGATACAAACGCTCCAAAATGTCCACATTATCATCCTATCCATGGTTAGGTTTTAGTGATTAGGGTTTTGTGATTAGAGTATAGGGTTTAGTGTTTCTGTTTACGATTTTTTTTTTTTTTTTGTTTAGTATTTAGGGCATATAGTGATGGATTAGGTGTAGATTATATTGGGTTTGGCTTTTGTATTTATTGTTTAAGGTTAAATGTTAGAGGTTTTAGAATTTAGGGTTTAATTTTACAATTAGTAAAGCCCTAACGAACCCAAAATACGAAACCCTAAAATAAAATATTAAAAACGACTTAAAAGTTAACTAAATAAATCTCAAAATGTAAAAACAGACGATCTAAGATGGCAAAGCTATATGTTGGTCCCAGTAGGCCCAACGCACTAAAAAACATAAAATATGTACCCTACTCTGTGAAAGTATGCGAAATTTAGCAAAAACCCTCCCAGAAACTTCAAAAATATTGAAAACGGTTTCCTGAGTGTTTGGATGGTACAAACGCGCCAAAATCTTCACATTATTATCCTTTTCATTGTTAGGGTTTAATGATTAGGGTTTTGTTATTAGGGTATAAGGTTTAGTGTATCTGTTTACGATTTATTGTTAGTGTTATTTAGGGCTTTTGGTGATGAATTAGGAGTAAGTTACGGTTAAGGTTTTGTGTTTATGGTTTAGGGTATAATGTTAGAGATTTTAGAAATTAGGGTATACTGTGACGGTTGGTAAAACCCTAAAGGGCCCAAAATATGAAACCCTAAAATAAAATATTAAAAACAACTTAAAAGTCAAATAAATAAATCTCAAAACGCAAAACAGATGATTTTAGATGGCGAAATGATCTTTCGGTCCCAGAAGGCCCAAGGCACTCAAAAAACATATAATATGTGCCCTATTCTGAGAAAGTATGCGAAAGTTAGCAAAAACCCTCTGGAAAACTTAAAAAATCTTGTAAACGTTTTTTAGAGTGTTTGGATGATACAAACGCGCCAAAATCTTAACATTATTATCCTTTCCATGGTTAGGGTTTAGTGATTAGGGTTTTGTTAGTAGGGTATAGAGTTTTGTGTTTCTTTTTACGATTTATTGTTAGTGTTATTTAGGACTTTTGGTGATGGATTAGGTGTACGTTAGGTTTGGGGTTTTGTATTTATGGTTTAGGGTATAAGGTTAGATATTTTAGAAATTAGGGTTTAATGCGACAGTTGGTAAAACCCTCACGGACCCAACATACGAAACCCTAAAAGAAAATATTAAAAACAACCTAAAAGTCAACTAAATAAATCTCAAAAGGTAAAACAGATGGTCTTAGATGGCGAAGCTATCTGTTGGTCTCGGAAGGTCCAACACACTCAAAAAACATATATTATATGCCCTATTTTTAAAAAAATATGCGAAAGTTAGCAAAAACCCTCCCAGAAACTTCAAAAATCCTAAAAACGGGTTTTAGAGTGTTTGGATGATACAAACGCACCAAAATATTCACATTATTATCCTATCCATGGTTAGGGTTTAATGATTAGGGTTTTGTGATTATTGTATAGGGTTTAGTGTTTCTGTTTACGATTTATTGTTAGTGTTTATGGTTAGTATTTAGGGCTTATGGTGATGGATTAGGTGTAGATTATATTGGGTTAGGCTTTCGTATTTATTGTTTAAGGTTAAATGTTAGAGGTTTTAGAATTTAGGGTTTAATTTTACAGTTAGTAAAGCCCTAACGAACCCAAAATACAAAACCCTAAAATAAAATATTAAAACCGACTTAAAAGTTAACTAAATAAATCTCAAAACATAAAAACAGGCGATCCAAGATGGCAAAGCTATGTGTTGGTCCCAGTAGGCCCAACACACTAAACAAATTCATATAATATGTACCCTACTCTGTAAAAGTATACAAAAGTTAGCAAAAAAACTCCCGTAAACTTCAAAAACCTTGAAAACGGTTTTCAGAGTGTTTGGATGATACAAACGCGCCAAAATCTTCAGATTATTATCCTTTCCATGGTTAGGGTTTAATGATTAGGGTTTTGATATTAGGTTATAGGGTTTAGTGTTTCTGTTTACGATTTATTGTTAGTGTTTTTTAGGGCTTTTGGTGATGTATTAGGTGTAAGTTAGGGTTAAGGTTTTTTGTTAATGGTTTAGTGTATAATGTTAGAGATTTTATAAATTAGGGTTTATGCGACGGTTGGTAAAACCCTAACGGAACCAAAATACGAAACCGTAAAATAAAATATTAAAAACAACCTAAAAGTCAACTAAATAAATCTCGAAACGTAAAACAAATGATCTAACATGGCGAAGCTATCTGTTGGTCCTAGAAGGTCCAACGCACTCAAAAAACATATACTATATGCCCTTTCTGAGAAAGTATGTGAAAGTTCGCAAAATCCCTCCCGGAAACTTCAAAAATCCTAGAAACGCTTTTTAGAGTGTTTGGATGATACAAACGCGCCAAAATGTCCACATTATCATCCTATCCATGGTTAGGTTTTAGTGATTAGGGTTTTGTGATTAGAGTATAGGGTTTAGTGTTTCTGTTTACGATTTATTTTTTGTACTTTTGTTTAGTATTTAGGGCATATAGTGATGGATTAGGTGTAGATTATATTGGGTTTGGCTTTTGTATTTATTGTTTAAGGTTAAATGTTAGAGGTTTTAGAATTTAGGGTTTAATTTTACAATTAGTAAAGCCCTGACGAACCCAAAATACAAAACCCTAAAATAAAATATTAAAAACGACTTAAAAGTTAACTAAATAAATCTCAAAACGTAAAAACAGACGATCTAAGATGGCAAAGCTATATGTTGGTCCAAGTAGGCCCAACGCACTAAAAAACATAAAATATGTACCCTACTCTATGAAAGTATGCGAAATTTAGCAAAAACCCTCCCAGAAACTTCAAAAATCTTGAAAACGGTTTCCAGAGTGTTTGGATGGTACAAACGCGCCAAAATCTTCACATTATTATCCTTTTCATTGTTAGGGTTTAATGATTAGGGTTTTGTTATTAGGGTATAAGGTTTAGTGTATCTGTTTACGATTTATTGTTAGTGTTATATAGGGCTTTTGGTGATGAATTAGGAGTAAGTTACGGTTAAGGTTTTGTGTTTATGGTTTAGGGTATAATGTTAGAGATTTTAGAAATTAGGGTATACTGTGACGGTTGGTAAAACCCTAAAGGGCCCAAAATACGAAACCCTAAAATAAAATATTAAAAACAGCCTAAAAGTCAAATAAATAAATATCAAAACGCAAAACAGATGATCTTAGATGGCGAAGTGATCTTTCGGTCCTAGAAGACCCAAGGCACTCAAAAAACATATAATATATGCCCTATTCTGAGAAAGTATGCGAAAGTTAGCAAAAACCCTCTGGAAAACTTAAAAAACTTTGAAAACGTTTTTCAGAGTGTTTGGATGATACAAACGCGCCAAAATCTTCACATTATTATCCTTTCCATGGTTAGGGTTTAGTGATTAGGGTTTTGTTATTAGGGTATAGAGTTTTGTGTTTCTTTTTACGATTTATTGTTTGTGTTATTTAGGGCTTTTGGTGATGGATTAGGTGTACGTTAGGTTTGGGGTTTTGTATTTATGGTTTAGGGTATAAGGTTAGATATTTTAGAAATTAGGGTTTAATGCGACAGTTGGTAAAACCCTCACGGACCCAACATACGAAACCCTAAAAGAAAATATTAAAAACAACCTGAAAGTCAACTAAATAAATCTCAAAAGGTAAAACAGATGGTCTTAGATGGCGAAGCTATCTGTTGGTCTCGTAAGGTCCAACACACTCAAAAAACATATATTATATGCCCTATTTTTAAAAAAATATGCGAAAGTTAGCAAAAACCATCCCAGAAACTTCAAAAATCCTAAAAACGGGTTTTAGAGTGTTTGGATGATACAAACGCACCAAAATATTCACATTATTATCCTATTCATGGTTAGGGTTTAGTGATTAGGGTTTTGTGATTATGGTATAGGGTTTAGTGTTTCTGTTTACGATTTATTGTTAGTGTTTATGGTTAGTATTTAGGGCTTATGGTGATGGATTAGGTGTAGATTATATTGGGTTAGGCTTTCGTATTTATTGTTTAAGGTTAAATGTTAGAGGTTTTAGAATTTAGGGTTTAATTTTACAGTTAGTAAAGCCCTAACGAACCCAAAATACAAAACCCTAAAATAAAATATTAAAAACGACTTAAAAGTTAACTAAATAAATCTCAAAACGTAAAAACAGGCGATCCAAGATGGCAAAGCTATATGTTGGTCCCAGTAGGCCCAACACACTAAACAAAATATTATAATATGTACCCTACTCTGTAAAAGTATACGAAAGTTAGCAAAAAAACTCCCGTAAACTTCAAAAAACTTGAAAACGGTTTTCAGAGTGTTTGGATGATACAAACGCGCCAAAATCTTCAGATTATTATCCTTTCCATGGTTAGGGTTTAATGATTAGGGTTTTGATATTAGGTTATAGGGTTTAGTGTTTCTGTTTACGATTTATTGTTAGTGTTATTTAGGGCTTTTGGTGATGTATTAGGTGTAAGTTAGGGTTAAGGTTTTTTGTTAATGGTTTGGTGTATAATGTTAGAGATTTTATAAATTAGGGTTTATGCGACGGTTGGTAAAACCCTAACGGAACCAAAATATGAAACCGTAAAATAAAATATTAAAAACAACCTAAAAGTCAACTAAATAAATCTCGAAACGTAAAACAAATGATCTAACATGGCGAAGCTATCTGTTGGTCCTAGAAGGTCCAACGCACTCAAAAAACATATATTATATGCCCTTTCTGAGAAAGTATGTGAAAGTTCGCGAAATCCCTCCCGGAAACTTCAAAAATCCTAGAAACGCTTTTTAGAGTGTTTGGATGATACAAACGCGCCAAAATGTCCACATTATCATCCTATCCATGGTTAGCTTTTAGTGATTAGTGTTTTGTGATTAGAGTCTAGGGTTTAGTGTTTCTGTTTACGATTTATTTTTTGTATTTTTGTTTAGTATTTAGGGCATATAGTGATGGATTAGGTGTAGATTATATTGGGTTTGGCTTTTGTATTTATTGTTTAAGGTTAAATGTTAGAGGTTTTAGAATTTAGGGTTTAATTTTACAATTAGTAAAGCCCTAACGAAACCAAAATACAAAACCCTAAAATAAAATATTAAAAACGACTTAAAAGTTAACTAAATAAATCTCAGAACGTAAAAACAGACGATCTAAGATGGCAAAGCTATATGTTGGTCCCAGTAGGCCCAACGCACTAAAAAACATAAAATATGTACCCTACTCTGTGAAAGTATGCGAAATTTAGCAAAAACCCTCCCGGAAACTTCAAAAATCTTGAAAACGGTTTCCAGAGTGTTTGGATGGTACAAACGCGCCAAAATCTTCACATTATTATCCTTTTCATTGTTAGGGTTTAATGATTAGGGTTTTGTTATTAGGGTATAAGGTTTAGTGTATCCATTTTCAATTTATTGTTAGTGTTATTTAGGGCTTTTGGTGATGAATTAGGAGTAAGTTACGGTTAAGGTTTTGTGTTTATGGTTTAGGGTATAATGTTAGAGATTTTAGAAATTAGGGTATACTGTGACGGTTGGTAAAACCCTAAAGGGCCCAAAATACGAAACCCTAAAATAAAATATTAAAAACAACCTAAAAGTCAAATAAATAAATCTCAAAACGCAAAACAGATGATCTTAGATGGCGAAGTGATCTTTTGGTCCCAGAAGGCCCAAGGCACTCAAAAAACATATAATATGTGCCCTATTCTGAGAACGTATGCGAAAGTTAGCAAAAACCCTCTGGAAAACTTAAAAAATCTTGAAAACGTTTTTCAGAGTGTTTGGATGATACAAACGCGCCAAAATCTTCACATTATTATCCTTTCCATGGTTAGGGTTTAGTGATTAGGGTTTTGTTATTAGGGTATAGAGTTTTGTGTTTCTTTTTACGATTTATTGTTAGTGTTATTTAGGGCTTTTGGTGATGGATTAGGTGTACGTTAGGTTTTGGATTTTGTATTTATGGTTTAGGGTATAAGGTTAGATATTTTAGAAATTAGGGTTTAATGCGACAGTTGGTAAAACCCTCACGGACCCAACATACGAAACCCTAAAAGAAAATATTAAAAACAACCTAAAAGTCAACTAAATAAATCTCAAAAGGTAAAACAGATGGTCTTAGATGGCGAAGCTATCTGTTGGTCTCAGAAGGTCCAACACACTCAAAAAAACATATATTATATGCCCTATTTTTAAAAAAATATGCGAAAGTTAGCAAAAACCCTCCCAGAAACTTCAAAAATCCTAAAAACGGGTTTTAGAGTGTTTGGATGATACAAACGCACCAAAATATTCACATTATTATCCTATCCATGGTTAGGGTTTAGTGATTAGGGTTTTGTGATTATGGTATAGGGTTTAGTGTTTCTGTTTACGATTTATTGTTAGTGTTTATGGTTAGTATTAAGGGCTTATGGTGATGGATTAGGTGTAGATTATATTGGGTTAGGCTTTCGTATTTATTGTTTAAGGTTAAATGTTAGAGGTTTTAGAATTTAGGGTTTAATTTTACAGTTAGTAAAGCCCTAACGAACCCAAAATACAAAACCCTAGAATAAAATATTAAAAAGGACTTAAAAGTTAACTAAATAAATCTCAAAACGTAAAAACAGGCGATCCAAGATGGCAAAGCTATATGTTGGTCCCAGTAGGCCCAACACACTAAACAAAATCATATAATATGTACCCTACTCTGTAAAAATATACGAAATTAGCAAAAAAACTCCCGTAAACTTCAAAAATCTTGAAAACGGTTTTCAGAGTGTTTGGATGATACAAACGCGCCAAAATCTTCAGATTATTATCCTTTCCATGGTTAGGGTTTAATGATCAGAGTTTTGATATTAGGTTATAGGGTTTAGTGTTTCTGTTTACGATTTATTGTTAGTGTTATTTAGGGCTTTTGGTGATGTATTAGGTGTAAGTTAGGGTTAAGGTTTTTTGTTAATGGTTTGGTGTATAATGTTAGAGATTTTATAAATTAGGGTTTATGCGACGGTTGGTAAAACCCTAACGGAACCAAAATACGAAACCGTAAAATAAAATATTAAAAACAACCTAAAAGTCAACTAAATAAATCTCGAAACGTAAAACAAATGATCTAACATGGCGAAGCTATCTGTTGGTCCTAGAAGGTCCAACGCACTCAAAAAACATATATTATATGCCCTTTCTGGGAAAGTATGTGAAAGTTCGCAAAATCCCTCCCGGAAACTTCAAAAATCCTAGAAACGCTTTTTAGAGTGTTTGGATGATACAAACGCGCCAAAATGTCCACATTATCATCCTATCCATGGTTAGCTTTTAGTGATTAGGGTTTTGTGATTAGAGTCTAGGGTTTAGTGTTTCTGTTTACGATTTATTTTTTGTATTTTTGTTTAGTATTTAGGGCATATAGTGATGGATTAGGTGTAGATTATATTGGGTTTGGCTTTTGTATTTATTGTTTAAGGTTAAATGTTAGAGGTTTTAGAATTTAGGGTTTAATTTTACAGTTAGTAAAGCCCTAACGAACCCAAAATACAAAACCCTAGAATAAAATATTAAAATGACTTAAAAGTTAACTAAATAAATCTCAAAACGCAAAAACAGGCGATCCAAGATGGCAAAGCTATATGTTGGTCCCAGTAGGCCCAACACACTAAACAAAATCATATAATATGTACCCTACTCTGTAAAAGTATACGAAATTAGCAAAAAAACTACCGTAAACTTCAAAAATCTTGAAAACGGTTTTCAGAGTGTTTGGATGATACAAACGCGCCAAAATCTTCAGATTATTATCCTTTCCATGGTTAGGGTTTAATGATTAGGGTTTTGATATTAGGTTATAGGGTTTAGTGTTGCTGTTTACGATTTATTGTTAGTGTTATTTAGGGCTTTTGGTGATGTATTAGGTGTAAGTTAGGGTTAAGGTTTTTTATTAATGGTTTGGTGTATAATGTTAGAGATTTTATAAATAAGGGTTTATGCGACGGTTGGTAAAACCCTAACGGAACCAAAATACGAAACCGTAAAATAAAATATTAAAAACAACCTAAAAGTCAACTAAATAAATCTCGAAACGTAAAACAAATGATCTAACATGGCGAAGCTATCTGTTGGTCCTAGAAGGTCCAACGCACTCAAAAAACATATATTATATGCCCTTTCTGAGAAAGTATGTGAAAGTTCGCAAAATCCCTCCCGGAAACTTCAAAAATCCTAGAAACGCTTTTTAGAGTGTTTGGATGATACAAACGCGCCAAAATGTCCACATTATCATCCTATCCATGGTTAGCTTTTAGTGATTAGGGTTTTGTGATTAGAGTATAGGGTTTAGTGTTTCTGTTTACGATTTATTTTTTGTATTTTTGTTTAGTATTTAGGGCATATAGTGATGGATTAGGTGTAGATTATATTGGGTTTGGCTTTTGTATTTATTGTTTAAGGTTAAATGTTAGAGGTTTTAGAATTTAGGGTTTAATTTTACAATTAGTAAAGCCCTAACGAACCCAAAATACAAAACCCTAAAATAAAATATTAAAAACGACTTAAAAGTTAACTAAATAAATCTCAAAACGTAAAAACAGACGATCTAAGATGGCAAAGCTATATGTTGGTCCCAGTAGGCCCAACGCACTAAAAAACATAAAATATGTACCCTACTCTGTGAAAGTATGCGAAATTTAGCAAAAGCCCTCCCGGAAACTTCAAAAATCTTGAAAACGGTTTCCAGAGTGTTTGGATGGTACAAACGCGCCAAAATCTTCACATTATTATCCTTTTCATTGTTAGGGTTTAATGATTAGGGTTTTGTTATTAGGGTATAAGGTTTAGTGTATCTGTTTACGATTTATTGTTAGTGTTATTTAGGGCTTTTGGTGATGAATTAGGAGTAAGTTACGGTTAAGGTTTTGTGTTTATGGTTTAGGGTATAATGTTAGAGATTTTAGAAATTAGGGTATACTGTGACGGTTGGTAAAACCCTAAAGGGCCCAAAATATGAAGCCCTAAAATAAAATATTAAAAACAACCTAAAAGTCAAATAAATAAATCTCAAAACGCAAAACAGGTGATCTTAGATGGCGAAGTGATCTTTCGGTCCCAGAAGGCCCAAGGCACTCAAAAAACATATAATATGTGCCCTATTCTGAGAAAGTATGCGAAAGTTAGCAAAACCCCTCTGGAAAACTTAAAAAATCTTGAAAACGTTTTTCAGAGTGTTTGGATGATACAAACGCGCCAAAATCTTCACATTATTATCCTTTCCATGGTTAGGGTTTAGTGATTAGGGTTTTATTATTAGGGTATAGACTTTTGTGTTTCTTTTTACGATTTATTGTGAGTGTTATTTAGGGCTTTTGGTGATGGATTAGGTGTACGTTAGGTTTTGGATTTTGTATTTATGGTTTAGGGTATAAGGTTAGATATTTTAGAAATTAGGGTTTAATGCGACAGTTGGTAAAACCCTCACGGACCCAACATACGAAACCCTAAAAGAAAATATTAAAAACAACCTAAAAGTCAACTAAATAAATCTCAAAAGGTAAAACAGATGGTCTTAGATGGCGAAGCTATCTGTTGGTCTCAGAAGGTCCAACACACTCAAAAAAACATATATTATATGCCCTATTTTTAAAAAAATATGCGAAAGTCAGCAAAAACCCTCCCAGAAACTTCAAAAATCATAAAACGGGTTTTAGAGTGTTTGGATGATACAAACGCACCAAAATATTCACATTATTATCCTATCCATGGTTAGGGTTTAGTGATTAGGGTTTTGTGATTATGGTATAGGGTTTAGTGTTTCTGTTTACGATTTATTGTTAGTGTTTATGGTTAGTATTTAGGGCTTATGGTGATGGATTAGGTGTAGATTATATTGGGTTAGGCTTTCGTATTTATTGTTTAAGGTTAAATTTTAGAGGTTTTAGAATTTAGGGTTTAATTTTACAGTTAGTAAAGCCCTAACGAACCCAAAATACAAAACCCTAGAATAAAATATTAAAAACGACTTAAAAGTTAACTAAATAAATCTCAAAACGTAAAAACAGGCGATCCAAGATGGCAAAGCTATATGTTGGTCCCAGTAGGCCCAACACACTAAACAAAATCATATAATATGTACCCTACTCTGTAAAAGTATACGAAATTAGCAAAAAAACTCCCGTAAACTTCAAAAATCTTGAAAACGGTTTTCAGAGTGTTTGGATGATACAAACGCGCCAAAATCTTCAGATTATTATCCTTTCCATGGTTAGGGTTTAATGATTAGGGTTTTGATATTAGGGTATAGGGTTTAGTGTTGCTGTTTACGATTTATTGTTAGTGTTATTTAGGGCTTTTGGTGATGTATTAGGTGTAAGTTAGGGTTAAGGTTTTTTGTTAATGGTTTGGTGTATAATGTTAGAGATTTTATAAATTAGGGTTTATGCGACGGTTGGTAAAACCCTAACGGAACCAAAATCCGAAACCGTAAAATAAAATATTAAAAACAACCTAAAAGTCAACTAAATAAATCTCGAAACGTAAAACAAATGATCTTACATGGCGAAGCTATCTGTTGGTCCTAGAAGGTCCAACGCACTCAAAAAACATATATTATATGCCCTTTCTGAGAAAGTATGGTAAAGTTCGCAAAATCCCTCCCGGAAACTTCAAAAATCCTAGAAACGCTTTTTAGAGTGTTTGGTTGATACAAACGCGCCAAAATGTCCACATTATCATCCTATCCATGGTTAGGTTTTAGTGATTAGGGTTTTGTGATTAGAGTATAGGGTTTAGTGTTTCTGTTTACGATTTATTTTTTGTATTTTTGTTTAGTATTTAGGGCATATAGTGATGGATTAGGTGTAGATTATATTGGGTTTGGCTTTTGTATTTATTGTTTAAGGTTAAATGTTAGAGGTTTTAGAATTTAGGGTTTAATTTTACAGTTAATAAAGCCCTAACGAACCCAAAATACAAAACCCTAAAATAAAATATTAAAAACGACTTAAAAGTTAACTAAATAAATCTCAAAACGTAAAAACAGACGATCTAAGATGGCAAAGCTATATGTTGGTCCCAGTAGGCCCGACGCACTAAAAAACATAAAATATGTACCCTACTCTGTGAAAGTATGCGAAATTTAGCAAAAACCCTCCCGGAAACTTCAAAAATCTTGAAAACGGTTTCCAGAGTGTTTGGATGGTACAAACGCGCCAAAATCTTCACATTATTATCCTTTTCATTGTTAGGGTTTAATGATTAGGGTTTTGTTATTAGGGTATAAGGTTTAGTGTATTTGTTTACGATTTATTGTTAGTGTTATTTCGGGCTTTTGGTGATGAATTAGTAGTAAGTTACGGTTAAGGTTTTGTGTTTATGGTTTAGGGTATAATGTTAGAGATTTTAGAAATTACGGTATACTGTGACGGTTGGTAAATCCCTAAAGGGCCCAAAATACGAAACCCTAAAATAAAATATTAAAAACAACCTAAAAGTCAAATAAATAAATCTCAAAACGCAAAACAGATGATCTTAGATGGCGAAGTGATCTTTCGGTCCCAGAAGGCCCAACGCACTCAAAAAACATATAATATGTCCCCTATTCTGAGAAAGTTTGCGAAAGTTAGCAAAACCCCTCTGGAAAACTTAAAAAACCATGAAAACATTTTTCAGAGTGTTTGGATGATACAAACGCGCCAAAATCTTCACATTATTATCCTTTCCATAGTTAGGATTGAATTATTAGGGTTTAATGCAACAGTTGGTAAAACCCTCACGGACCCAAAATACGAAACCCTAAAAGAAAATATTAAAAACAACCTAAAAGTCAACTAAATAAATCTCAAAAGGTAAAACAGATGGTCTTAGATGGCGAAGCTATCTGTTGGTCTCAGAAGGTCCAACACACTCAAAAAACATATATTATATGCCCTATTTTTATAAAAATATGCGAAAGTTAGCAAAAACCCTCCCAGAAACTTCAAAAATCCTAAAAACGGGTTTTAGAGTGTTTGGATGATACAAACGCACCAAAATATTCACATTATTATCCTATCCATGGTTAGGGTTTAGTGATTAGGGTTTTGTGATTATGGTATAGGGTTTAGTGTTTCTGTTTACGATTTATTGTTAGTGTTTATGGTTAGTATTTAGGGCTTATGGTGATGGATTAGTTGTAGATTATATTGGGTTAGGCTTTCGTATTTATTGTTTAAGGTTAAATGTTAGAGGTTTTAGAATTTAGGGTTTAATTTTACAGTTAGTAAAGCCCTAACGAACCCAAAATACAAAACCCTAAAATAAAATATTAAAAACGACTTAAAAGTTAACTAAATAAATCTCAAAACGTAAAAACAGGCGATCCAAGATGGCAAAGCTATATGTTGGTCCCAGTAGGCCCATCACACTAAAAAAAATCATATAATATGTACCCTACTCTGTAAAAGTATACGAAAGTTAGCAAAAAAACTCCCGTAAACTTCAAAAATCTTGAAAACGGTTTTCAGAGTGTTTGGATGATACAAACGCGCCAAAATCTTCAGATTATTATCCTTTTCATGGTTAGGGTTTAATGATTAGGGTTTTGATATTGGGTTATAGGGTTTAGTGTTTCTGTTTACGATTTATTGTTAGTGTTATTTAGGGATTTTGGTGATGTATTAGGTGTAAGTTAGGGTTAAGGTTTTTTGTTAATGGTTTAGTGTATAATGTTAGAGATTTTATAAATTAGGGTTTATGCGACGGTTGGTAAAACCCTAACAGAACCAAAATACGAAACCGTAAAATAAAATATTAAAAACAATCTAAAAGTCAACTAAATAAATCTCGAAACCTAAAACAAATGATCTTACATGGCGAAGCTATCTGTTGGTCCTAGAAGGTCCAACGCACTCAAAAAACATATATTATATGCCCTTTCTGAGAAAGTATGTGAAAGTTCGCAAAATCCCTCCCGGAAACTTCAAAAATCCTAGAAACGCTTTTTAGAGTGTTTGGATGATACAAACGCGCCAAAATGTCCACATTATCATCCTATCCATGGTTAGGTTTTAGTGATTAGGGTTTTGTGATTAGAGTATAGGGTTTAGTGTTTCTGTTTACGATTTATTTTTTGTATTTTTGTTTAGTATTTAGGGCATATAGTGATGGATTAGGTGTAGATTATATTGGGTTTGGCTTTTGTATTTATTGTTTAAGGTTAAATGTTAGAGGTTTTAGAATTTAGGGTTTAATTTTACAGTTAGTAAAGCCCTAACGAACCCAAAATACAAAACCCTAAAATAAAATATTAAAAACGACTTAAAAGTTAACTAAATAAATCTCAAAACGTAAAAACAGGCGATCTAAGATGGCAAAGCTATATTTTGGTCCCAGTAGGCCCAACGCACTAAAAAACATAAAATATGTACCCTACTCTGTGAAAGTATGCGAAATTTAGCAAAAACCCTCCCGGAAACTTCAAAAAAATTTGAAAACGGTTTCCAGAGTGTTTGGATGGTACAAACGCGCCAAAATCTTCACATTATTATCCTTTTCATTGTTAGGGTTTAATGATTAGGGGTTTGTTATTAGGGTATAAGGTTTAGTGTATTTGTTTACGATTTATTGTTAGTGTTATTTAGGGCTTTTGGTGATGAATTAGTAGTAAGTTACGGTTAAGGTTTTGTGTTTATGGTTTAGGGTATAATGTTAGAGATTTTAGAAATTACGGTATACTGTGACGGTTGGTAAATCCCTAAAGGGCCCAAAATACGAAACCCTAAAATAAAATATTAAAAACAAACTAAAAGTCAAATAAATAAATCTCAAAACGCAAAACAGATGATCTTAGATGGCGAAGTGATCTTTCGGTCCCAGAAGGCGCAACGCACTCAAAAAACATATAATATGTCCCCTATTCTAAAAAAGTATCCGAAAGTTAGCAAAACCCCTCTGGAAAACTTAAAAAACCTTGAAAACGTTTTTCAGAGTGTTTGGATGATACAAACGCGCCAAAATCTTCACATTATTATCCTTTCCATGGTTAGGGTTTAGTGATTAGGGTTTTGTTATTAGGGTATAGAGATTTGTGTTTCTTTTTATGATTTATTGTTTGTGTTATTTAGGGCTTTTGGTGATGGATTAGGTGTAAGTTAGGGTTTTTATTTATCGTTTAGGGTATAAGGTTAGATAGTTTAGAAATTAGGGTTTAATGCGACAGTTGGTAAAACCCTCACGGACCCAAAATACGAAACCCTACAAGAAAAAATTAAAAACAACCTAAAAGTCAACTAAATAAATCTCAAAAAGGTAAAACAGATGACTTAGATGGCAAAGCTATCTGTTGGTCTCAGAAGGTCCAACACACTCAAAAAACATATATTATATGCCCTATTTTTAAAAAAATATGCGAAAGTTATAAAAAATCCTCCCAGAAACTTCAAAAATCCTAAAAACGGGTTTTATAGTGTTTGGATGATACAAACGCACCAAAATATTCACATTATTATCCTATCCATGGTTAGGGTTTAGTGATTAGGGTTTTGTGATTATGGTATAGGGTTTAGTGTTTCTGTTTACGATTTATTGTTAGTGTTTATGGTTAGTATTTAGGGCTTATGGTGATGGATTAGGTGTAGATTATATTGGGTTAGGCTTTCGTATTTATTGTTTAAGGTTAAATGTTAGAGGTTTTAGAATTTAGGGTTTAATTTTACAGTTAGTAAAGCCCTAACGAACCCAAAATACAAAACCCTAAAATAAACTATTAAAAACGACTTAAAAGTTAACTAAATAAATTTCAAAACGTAAAAACAGGCGATCCAAGATGGCAAAGCTATATGTTGGTCCCAGTAGGCCCATCACACTAAAAAAAATCATATAATATGTACCCTACTCTGTAAAAGTATACGAAAGTTAGCAAAAAAACTCCCGTAAACTTCAAAAATCATGAAAACGGTTTTCAGAGTGTTTGGATGATACAAACGTGCCAAAATCTTCAGATTATTATCCTTTCCATGGTTAGGGTTTAATGATTAGGGTTTTGATATTAGGTTATAGGGTTTAGTGTTTCTGTTTACGATTTATTGTTAGTGTTATTTAGGGCTTTTGGTGATGTATTAGGTGTAAGTTAGGGTTAAGGTTTTTTGTTAATGGTTTAGTGTATAATGTTAGAGATTTTATAAATTAGCGTTTATGCGACGGTTGGCAAAACCCTAACGGAACCAAAATACGAAACCGTAAAATAAAATATTAAAAACAACCTAAAAGTCAACTAAATAAATCTCGAAAAGTAAAACAAATGATCTTACATGGCGAAGCTATCTGTTGGTCCTAGAAGGTCTAACGCACTCAATAAACATATATTATATGCCCTTTCTGAGAAAGTATGTGAAAGTTCGCAAAATCCCTCCCGGAAACTTCAAAAATCCTAGAAACGCTTTTTAGAGTGTTTGGATGATACAAACGCGCCAAAATGTCCACATTATTATCCTATCCATAGTTAGGTTTTAGTGATTAGGGTTTTGTGATTAGAGTATAGGGTTTAGTGTTTCTGTTTACGATTTATTTTTTGTATTTTTGGTTATTATTTAGCGCATATAGTGATGGATTATGTGTAGATTATATTGGGTTTGGCTTTTGTATTTATTGTTTAAGGTTAAATGTTAGAGGTTTTAGAATTTAGGGTTTAATTTTACAGTTAGTAAAGCCCTAACGAGCCCAAAATATAAAACCCTAAAATAAAATATTAAAAACGACTTAAAAGTTAACTAAATAAATCTCAAAACGTAAAAACAGACGATCTAAGATGGCAAAGCTATATGTTGGTCCCAGTAGGCCCAACGCACTAAAAAACATAAAATATGTACCCTACTCTGTGAAAGTATGCGAAATTTAGCAAAAACCCTCCCGGAAACTTCAAAAATCTTGAAAACGGTTTCCAGAGTGTTTGGATGGTACAAACGTGCCAAAATCTTCACATTATTATCCTTTTAATTGTTAGGGTTTAATGATTAGGGTTTTGTTATTAGGGTATAAGGTTTAGTGTTTCTGTTTACGATTTATTGTTAGTGTTATTTAGGGCTTTTGGTGATGAATTAGGAGTAAGTTACAGTTAAGGTTTTGTGTTTATGGTTTAGGGTATAATGTTAGAGATTTTAGAAATTAGGGTTTATTGTGACGGTTGGTAAAACCCTAAAGGGCCCAAAATACGAAACCCTAAAATAAAATATTAAAAACAACCTAAAAGTCAAATAAATAAATCTCAAAACGCAAAACAGATGATCTTAGATGGCAAAGTGATCTTTCGGTCCCAGAAGGCCCAATGCACTCAAAAAACATATAATATGTGCCCTATTCTGATAAAGTATGCGAAAGTTAGCAAAAACCCTCTGGAAAACTTAAAAAATCTTGAAAACGTTTTTCAGAGTGTTTGGATGATACAAACGCGCCAAAATCTTCACATTATTATCCTTTCCATGGTTAGGGTTTAGTGATTAGGGTTTTGTTATTAGGGTATATAGTTTTCTGTTTCTTTTTATGATTTATTGTTAGTGTTATTTAGGGCTTTTGGTGATGGATTAGGTGTAAGTTAGGGTTGGGGTTTTGTATTTATGGTTTAGGGTATAAGGTTAGATATTTTAGAAATCAGGGTTTAATGCGACAGTTGGTAAAACCCTCACGGACCCAAAATACGAAACCCTAAAAGAAAATATTAAAAACAACCTAAAAGTCAACTAAATAAATCTCAAAAGGTAAAACAGATGGTCTTAGATGGCAAAGCTATCTGTTGGTCTGAGAAGGTCCAACACACTCAAAAAACTTATATTATATGCCCTATTTTTAAAAAAATATGCGAAAGTTAGCAAAAATCTTCCCAGAAACTTCAAAAATCCTAAAAACGGGTTTTAGAATGTTTGGATGATACAAACGCACAAAAATATTCACATTATTATCCTATCCATGGTTAGGGTTTAGTGATTAGGGTTTTGTGATTATGGTATAGGGTTTAGTGTTTCTGTTTACGATTTATTTTTTGTATTTTTGTTTAGTATTTAGGGCTTACGGTGATGGATTAGGTGTAGATTATATTGGGTTAGGCTTTCGTATTTATTGTTTAAGGTTAAATGTTAGAGGTTTTAGAATTAAGGGTTTAATTTTACAGTTAGTAAAGCCCTAACGAACCCAAAATACAAAACCCTAAAATAAAATATTAAAAACGACTTAAAAGTTAACTAAATAAATCTCAAAACGTAAAAACAGGCGATCCAAGATGGCAAAGCTATATGTTGGTCGCAGTAGGCCCAACACACTAAACAAAATCATATAATATGTACCCTACTCTGTAAAAGTATACGAAAGTTAGCAAAAAAACTCCCGTAAACTTCAAAAATCTTGAAAACGGTTTTCAGAGTGATTGGATGATACAAACACGCCAAAATTCAAAATTATTATCCTTTCCATGGTTAGGGTTTAATGATTAGGGTTTTGATATTAGGTTATAGGGTTTAGTGTTTCTGTTTACGATTTATTGTTAGTGTTATTTAGGGCTTTTGGTGATGTATTAAGTGTAAGTTAGGGTTAAGGTTTTTTGTTAATGGTTTAGTGTATAATGTTAGAGATTTTATAAATTAGGGGTAAAACCCTAACGGAACCAAAATACGAAACCGTAAAATAAAATATTAAAAACAACCTAAAGGTCAACTAAATAAATCTCGAAACGTAAAACAAATGATCTAACATGGCGAAGCTATCTGTTGGTCCTAGAAGGTCCAACGCACTCAAAAAACATATATTATATGCCCTTTCTGAGAAAGTATGTGAAAGTTCGCTAAACCCCTCCCGGAAACTTCAAAAATCCTAGAAACGCTTTTTAGAGTATTTGGATGATACAAACGCGCCAAAATGTCCACATTATCATCCTATCCATGGTTAGCTTTTAGTGATTAGGGTTTTGTGATTAGAGTCTAGGGTTTAGTGTTTCTGTTTACGATTTATTTTTTGTATTTTTGTTTAGTATTTAGGGCATATAGTGATGGATTAGGTGTAGATTATATTGGGTTTGGCTTTTGTATTTATTGTTTAAGGTTAAATGTTAGAGGTTTTAGAATTTAGGGTTTAATTTTACAATTAGTAAAGCCCTAACGAACCCAAAATACGAAACCCTAAAATAAAATATTAAAAACGACTTAAAAGTTAACTAAATAAATCTCAAAACGTAAAAACAGACGATCTAAGATGGCAAAGCTATATGTTGGTCCCAGTAGGCCCAACGCACTAAAAAAACATAAAATATGTACCCTACTCTGTGAAAGTATTCGAAATTTAGCAAAAACCCTCCCGGAAACTTCAAAAATCTTGAAAACGGTTTCCAGAGTGTTTGGATGGTACAAACGCGCCAAAATCTTCACATTATTATCCTTTTCATTGTTAGGGTTTAATGATTAGGGTTTTGTTATTAGGGTATAAGGTTTAGTGTATCTGTTTACGATTTATTGTTAGTGTTATTTAGGGCTTTTGGTGATGAATTAGGAGTAAGTTATGGTTAAGGTTTTGTGTTTATGGTTTAGGGTATAATGTTAGAGATTTTAGAAATTAGGGTATACTGTGACGGTTGGTAAAACCCTAAAGGGCCCAAAATACGAAACCCTAAAATAAAATATTAAAAACAACCTAAAAGTCAAATAAACAAATCTCAAAACGCAAAACAGGTGATCTTAGATGGCGAAGTGATCTTTCGGTCCCAGAAGCCCCAAGGCACTCAAAAAACATATAATATGTGCCCTATTCTGAGAAAGTATGCGAAAGTTAGCAAAAACCCTCTGGAAAACTTAAAAAATCTTGAAAACGTTTTTCAGAGTGTTTGGATGATACAAACGCGCCAAATTCTTCACATTATTATCCTTTCCATGGTTAGGGTTTAGTGATTAGGGTTTTGTTATTAGGGTATAGAGTTTTGTGTTTCTTTTTACGATTTATTGTTAGTGTTATTTAGGGCTTTTGGTGATGGATTAGGTGTACGTTAGGTTTGGGGTTTTGTATTTATGGTTTAGGGTATAAGGTTAGATATTTTAGAAATTAGGGTTTAATGCGACAGTTGGTAAAACCCTCACAGACCCAACATACGAAACCCTAAAAGAAAATATTAAAAACAACCTAAAAGTCAACTAAATAAATCTCGAAAGGTAAAACAGATGGTCTTAGATGGCGAAGCTATCTGTTGGTCTCAGAAGGTCCAACACACTCAAAAAACATATATTATATGCCCTATTTTAAAAAAAATATGCGAAAGTTAGCAAAAACCCTCCCAGAAACTTCAAAAATCCTAAAAACGGGTTTTAGAATGTTTGGATGATACAAACGCACAAAAATATTCACATTATTATCCTATCCATGGTTAGGGTTTAGTGATTAGGGTTTTGTGATTATGGTATAGGGTTTAGTGTTTCTGTTTACGATTTATTTTTTGTATTTTTGTTTAGTATTTAGGGCTTACGGTGATGGATTAGGTGTAGATTATATTGGGTTAGGCTTTCGTATTTATTGTTTAAGGTTAAATGTTAGAGGTTTTAGAATTAAGGGTTTAATTTTACAGTTAGTAAAGCCCTAACGAACCCAAAATACAAAACCCTAGAATTAAATATTAAAATGACTTAAAAGTTAACTAAATAAATCTCAAAACGTAAAAACAGGCGATCCAAGAAGGCAAAGCTATATGTTGGTCCCAGTAGGCCCAACACACTAAACAAAATCATATAATATGTACCCTACTCTGTAAAAGTATACGAAATTAGCAAAAAAACTCCCGTAAACTTCAAAAATCTTGAAAACGGTTTTCAGAGTGTTTGGATGATACAAACGCGCCAAAATCTTCAGATTATTATCCTTTCCATGGTTAGGATTTAATGATTAGGGTTTTGATATTAGGTTATAGGGTTTAGTGTTGCTGTTTACGATTTATTGTTAGTGTTATTTAGGGCTTTTGGTGATGTATTAGGTGTAAGTTAGGTTTAAGGTTTTTTGTAAATGGTTTGGTGTATAATGTTAGAGATTTTATAAATTAGGGTTTATGCGACGGTTGGTAAAACCCTAACGGAACCAAAATACGAAACCGTAAAATAAAATATTAAAAACAACCTAAAAGTCAACTAAATAAATCTCGAAATGTAAAACAAATGATCTTACATGGCGAAGCTATCTGTTGGTCCTAGAAGGTCCAACGCACTCAAAAAACATATATTATATGCCCTTTCTGAGAAAGTATGTGAAAGTTCGCAAAATCCCTCCCGGAAACTTCAAAAATCCTAGAAACGTTTTTTAGAGTGTTTGGATGATACAAACGCGCCAAAATGTCCACATTATCATCCTATCCATGCTTAGGTTTTAGTGATTAGGGTTTTGTGATTAGAGTATAGGGTTTACTGTTTCTGTTTACGATTTTTTTTTTAATTTTTGTTTAGTATTTAGGGCATATAGTGATGGATTAGGTGTAGATTATATTGGGTTTGGCTTTTGTATTTATTGTTTAAGGTTAAATGTTAGAGGTTTTAGAATTTAGGGTTTAATTTTACAGTTAGTAAAGCCCTAACGAACCCAAAATACAAAACGCTAAAATAAAATATTAAAAACGACTTAAAAGTTAACTAAATAAATCTCAAAACGTAAAAACAGACGATCTAAGATGGCAAAGCTATATGTTGGTCCCAGTAGGCCCGACGCACTAAAAAACATAAAATATGTACCCTACTCTGTGAAAGTATGCGAAATTTAGCAAAAACCCTCCCGGAAACATCAAAAATCTTGAAAACGGTTTCCAGAGTGTTTGGATGGTACAAACGCGCCAAAATCTTCACATTATTATCCTTTAGATTGTTAGGGTTTCATAATTAGGGTTTTGTTATTAGGGTATAAGGTTTAGTGTTTCTGTTTACGATTTATTGTTAGTGTTATTTAGGGCTTTTGGTGATGAATTAGTAGTAAGTTACGGTTAAGGTTTTGTGTTTATGGTTTAGGGTATAATGTTAGAGATTTTAGAAATTAGGGATTACTGTGACGGTAGGTAAAACCCTAAAGGGCCCAAAATACGAAACCCTAAAATAAAATATTAAAAACAACCTAAAAGTCAAATAAATAAATCTCAAAACGCAAAACAGATGATCTTAGATGGCGAAGTGATCTTTCGGTCCCAGATGGCCCAACACACTCAAAAAACATATAATATGTGCCCTATTTTGAGAAAGTATGCGAAAGTTAGCAAAAACCCTCTAGAAAACTTAAAAAATCTTGAAAACGTTTTTCAGAGTGTTTGGATGATACAAACGCGCCAAAATCTTCACATTATTATCCTTTCCATGGTTAGGGTTTAGTGATTAGGGTTTTGTTATTAGGGTATAGAGTTTTGTGTTTTTTTTACGATTTATTGTTAGTGTTATTTAGGGCTTTTGGTGATGGATTAGGTGTAAGTTAGGGTTGGGGTTTTGTATTTATAGTTTAGGGTATAAGGTTAAATATTTTAGAAATTAGGGTTTAATGCGACAGTTGGTAAAACCCTCACGGACCCAAAATACGAAACCCTAAAAGAAAAAATTAAAAACAACCTAAAAGTCAACTAAATAAATCTCAAAAGGTAAAACAGATGGTCTTAGATGGCAAAGCTATCTGTTGGTCTCAGAAGGTCCAACACACTCAAAAAACATATATTATATGCCCTATTTTTAAAAAAAATATGCGAAAGTTAGCAAAAATCCTCCCAGAAACTTCAAAAATCCTAAAAACGGGTTTTAGAGTGTTTGGATGATACAAACACACCAAAATATTCACATTATTATCCTATCCATGGTTAGGGTTTAGTGATTAGGGTTTTTTGATTATGGTATAGGGTTTAGTGTTTCTGTTTTTTATTGTTAGTGTTTATGGTTAGTATTTAGGGCTTATGGTGATGGATTAGGTGTAGATTATATTGGGTTAGGCTTTCGTATTTATTGTTTAAGGTTAAATGTTAAAGGTTTTAGAATTTAGGGTTTAATTTTACAGTTAGTAAAGCCCTAACGAACCCAAAATACAAAACCCTAAAATAAAATATTAAAAACGGCTTAAAAGTTAACTAAATAAATCTCAAAACGTAAAAACAGGCGATCCAAGATGGCAAAGCTATATGTTGGTCCCGGTAGGCCCATCACACTAAAAAAATCATATAATATGTACCCGACTCTGTAAAAGTATACGAAAGTTAGCAAAAAAACTCCCGTAAACTTCAAAAATCATGAAAACGGTTTTCAGAGTGTTTGGATGATACAAACGCGCCAAAATCTTCAGATTATTTTCCTTTCCATGGTTAGGGTTTAATGATTAGGGTTTTGATATTAGGTTAAAGGGTTTAGTGTTTCTGTTTACGATTTATTGTTAGTGTTATTTAGGGCTTTTGGTGATGTATTAGGTGTAAGTTAGGGTTAAGGTTTTTTGTTAATGGTTTAGTGTATAATGTTAGAGATTTTATAAATTAGGGTTTATGCGACGGTTGGTAAAACCCTAACGGAACCAAAATACGAAACCGTAAAATAAAATATTAAAAACAACCTAAAAGTCAACTAAATAAATCTCGAAAAGTAAAACAAATGATCTTACATGGCGAAGCTATCTGTTGGTCCTATAAGGTCCAACGCACTTAAAAAACATATATTATATGCCCTTTCTGAGAAAGTATGTGAAAGTTCGCAAAATCCCTCCCGGAAACTTCAAAAATCCTAGAAACGCTTTTTAGAGTGTTTGGATGATACAAATGCGCCAAAATGTCCACATTATCATCCTATCCATGGTTAGGTTTTAGTGATTAGGGTTTTGTGATTAGAGTATAGGGTTTAGTGTTTCTGTTTACGATTTATTTTTTGTATTTTTGTTTAGTATTTAGGGCATATAGTGATGGATTAGGTGTAGATTATATTGGGTTTGGCTTTTGTATTTATTGTTTAAGATTAAATGTTAGAGGTTTTAGAATTTAGGGTTTAATTTTACAATTAGTAAAGCCCTAACGAACCCAAAATACAAAACCCTAAAATAAAATATTAAAAACGACTTAAAAGTTAACTAAGTAAATCTCAAAACGTAAAAACAGACGATCTAAGATGGCAAAGCTATATTTTGGTCCCAGTAGGCCCAACGCACTAAAAAACATAAAATATGTACCCTACTCTGTGAAAGTATGCGAAATTTAGCAAAAACCCTCCCGGAAACTTCAAAAATCTTGAAAACGGTTTCCAGAGTGTTTGGATGGTACAAACGCGCCAAAATCTTCACATTATTATCCTTTTCATTGTTAGGGTTTAATGATTAGGGTTTTGTTATTAGGGTATAAGGTTTAGTGTATTTGTTTACGATTTATTGTTAGTGTTATTTAGGGCTTTTGGTGATGAATTAGTAGTAAGTTACGGTTAAGGTTTTGTGTTTATGGTTTAGGGTATAATGTTAGAGATTTTAGAAATTACGGTATAGTGTGACGGTTGGTAAATCCCTAAAGGGCCCAAAATACGAAACCCTAAAATAAAATATTAAAATCAACCTAAAAGTCAAATAAATAAATCTCAAAACGCAAAACAGATGATCTTAGATGGCGAAGTGATCTTTCGGTCCCAGAAGGCCCAACGCACTCAAAAAACATATAATATGTCCCCTATTCTGAGAAAGTATGCGAAAGTTAGCAAAACCCCTCTAGAAAACTTAAAAAACCATGAAAACGTTTTTCAGAGTGTTTGGATGATACAAACGCGCCAAAATCTTCACATTATTATCCTTTCCATGGTTAGGATTGAATTATTAGGGTTTAATGTGATAGTTGGTAAAACCCTCACGGACCCAAAATACGAAACCCTAAAAGAAAATATTAAAAACAACCTAAAAGTCAACTAAATAAATCTCAAAAGGTAAAACAGATGGTCTTAGATGGCGAAGCTATCTGTTGGTCCCAGAAGGGCCAACACACTCAAAAAACATATATTATATGCCCTATTTTTAAAAAAAATATGCGAAAGTTAGCAAAAACCCTCCCAGAAACTTCAAAAATCCTAAAAACGGGTTTTAGAGTGTTTGGATGATACAAACGCACCAAAATATTCACATTATTATCCTATCCATGGTTAGGGTTTTGTGATTATGGTATAGGATTTAGTGTTTCTGTTTACGATTTATTGTTAGTGTTTATGGTTAGTATTTAGGGCTTATGGTGATGGATTAGGTGTAGATTATATTGGGTTAGACATTCGTATTTATCGTTTAAGGTTAAATGTTAGAGGTTTTAGAATTTAGGGTTTAATTTTACAGTTAGTAAAGCCCTAACGAACCCAAAATACAAAACCCTAAAATAAAATATTAAAAACGACTTAAAGTTAACTAAATAAATCTCAAAACGTAAAAACAGGCGATCCAAGATGGCAAAGCTATATGTTGGTCCCAGTAGGCCCATCACACTAAAAAAAATCATATAATATGTACCCTACTCTGTAAAAGTATACGAAAGTTAGCAAAAAAACTCCGTAATTTCAAAAATCTTGAAAACGGTTTTCAGAGTGTTTGGATGATACAAACGCGCCAAAATCTTCAGATTATTATCCTTTCCATGGTTAGGGTTTAATGATTAGGGTTTTGATATTAGGTTATAGGGTTTAGTGTTTCTGTTTACGATTTATTGTTAGTGTTATTTAGGGCTTTTGGTGATGTATTAGGTGTAAGTTAGGGTTAAGGTTTTTTGTTAATGGTTTAGTGTATAATGTTAGAGATTTTATAAATTAGGGTTTATGCGACGGTTGGTAAAACCCTAACAGAACCAAAATACGAAACCGTAAAATAAAATATTAAAAACAACCTAAAAGTCAACTAAATAAATCTCGAAACCTAAAACAAATGATCTTACATGGCGAAGCTATCTGTTGGTCCTAGAAGGTCCAACGCACTCAAAAAACATATATTATATGCCCTTTCTGAGAAAGTATGTGAAAGTTCGCAAAATCCCTCCCGGAAACTTCAAAAATCCTAGAAACGCTTTTTAGAGTGTTTGGATGATACAAACGCGCCAAAATGTCCACATTATCATCCTATCCATGGTTAGGTTTTAGTGATTAGGGTTTTGTGATTAGATTATAGGGTTTAGTGTTTCTGTTTACGATTTATTTTTTGTATTTTTGTTTAGTATTTAGGGCATATAGTGATGGATTAGGTGTAGATTATATTGGGTTTGGCTTTTGTATTTATTGTTTAAGGTTAAATGTTAGAGGTTTTAGAATTTAGGGTTTAATTTTACAGTTAGTAAAGCCCTAACGAACCCAAAATACAAAACCCTAAAATAAAATATTAAAAACGACTTAAAAGTTAACTAAATAAATCTCAAAACGTAAAAACAGACGATCTAAGATGGCAAAGCTATATGTTGGTCCCAGTAGGCCCGACGCACTAAAAAACATAAAATATGTACCCTACTCTGTGAAAGTATGCGAAATTTAGCAAAAACCCTCCCGGAAACTTCAAAAATCTTGAAAACGGTTTCCAGAGTGTTTGGATGGTACAAACGCGCCAAAATCTTCACATTATTATCCTTTAGATTGTTAGGGTTTCATAATTAGGGTTTTGTTATTAGGGTATAAGGTTTAGTGTTTCTGTTTACGATTTATTGTTAGTGTTATTTAGGGCTTTTGGTGATGAATTAGTAGTAAGTTACGGTTAAGGTTTTGTGTTTATGGTTTAGGGTATAATGTTAGAGATTTTAGAAATTAGGGATTACTGTGACGGTAGGTAAAACCCTAAAGGGCCCAAAATACGAAACCCTAAAATAAAATATTAAAAACAACCTAAAAGTCAAATAAATAAATCTCAAAACGCAAAACAGATGATCTTAGATGGCGAAGTGATCTTTCGGTCCCAGAAGGCCCAACGCACTCAAAAAACATATAATATGTGCCCTATTTTGAGAAAGTATGCGAAAGTTAGCAAAAACCCTCTGGAAAACTTAAAAAATCTTGAAAACGTTTTTCAGAGTGTTTGGATGATACAAACGCGCCAAAATCTTCACATTATTATCCTTTCCATGGTTAGGGTTTAGTGATTAGGGTTTTGTTATTAGGGTATAGAGTTTTGTGTTTTTTTTACGATTTATTGTTAGTGTTATTTAGGGCTTTTGGTGATGGATTAGGTGTAAGTTAGGGTTGGGGTTTTGTATTTATAGTTTAGGGTATAAGGTTAGATATTTTAGAAATTAGGGTTTAATGCGACAGTTGGTAAAACCCTCACGGACCCAAAATACGAAACCCTAAAAGAAAAAATTAAAAACAACCTAAAAGTCAACTAAATAAATCTCAAAAGGTAAAACAGATGGTCTTAGATGGCAAAGCTATCTATTGGTCTCAGAAGGTCCAACACACTCAAAAAACATATATTATATGCCCTATTTTTAAAAAAATATGCGAAAGTTAGCAAAAATCCTCCCAGAAACTTCAAAAATCCTAAAAACGGGTTTTAGAGTGTTTGGATGATACAAACACACCAAAATATTCACATTATTATCCTATCCATGGTTAGGGTTTAGTGATTAGGGTTTTTTGATTATGGTATAGGGTTTAGTGTTTCTGTTTTTTATTGTTAGTGTTTATGGTTAGTATTTAGGGCTTATGGTGATGGATTAGGTGTAGATTATATTGGGTTAGGCTTTCGTATTTATTGTTTAAGGTTAAATGTTAAAGGTTTTAGAATTTAGGGTTTAATTTTACAGTTAGTAAAGCCCTAACGAACCCAAAATACAAAACCCTAAAATAAAATATTAAAAACGGCTTAAAAGTTAACTAAATAAATCTCAAACGTAAAAACAGGCGATCCAAGATGGCAAAGCTATATGTTGGTCCCAGTAGGCCCATCACACTAAAAAAATCATATAATATGTACCCTACTCTGTAAAAGTATACGAAAGTTAGCAAAAAAACTCCCGTAAACTTCAAAAATCATGAAAACGGTTTTCAGAGTGTTTGGATGACACAAACGCGCCAAAATCTTCAGATTATTATCCTTTCCATGGTTAGGGTTTAATGATTAGGGTTTTGATATTAGGTTATAGGGTTTAGTGTTTCTGTTTACGATTTATTGTTAGTGTTATTTAGGGCTTTTGGTGATGTATTAGGTGTAAGTTAGGGTTAAGGTTTTTTGTTAATGGTTTAGTGTATAATGTTAGAGATTTTATAAATTAGGGTTTATGCGACGGTTGGCAAAACCCTAACGGAACCAAATATACGAAACCGTAAAATAAAATATTAAAAACAACCTAAAAGTCAACTAAATAAATCTCGAAAAGTAAAACAAATGATCTTACATGGCGAAGATATCTGTTGGTCCTAGAAGGTCTAACGCACTCAAAAAACATATATTATATGCCCTTTCTGAGAAAGTATGTGCAAGTTCGCAAAATCCCTCCCGGAAACTTCAAAAATCCTAGAAACGCTTTTTAGAGTGTTTGGATGATATAAACGCGCCAAAATGTCCACATTATTATCCTATCCATAGTTAGGTTTTAGTGATTAGGGTTTTGTGATTAGAGTATAGGGTTTAGTGTTTCTGTTTACGATTTATTTTTTGTATTTTTGGTTATTATTTAGCGCATATAGTGATGGATTATGTGTAGATTATATTGGGTTTGGCTTTTGTATTTATTGTTTAAGGTTAAATGTTAGAGGTTTTAGAATTTAGGGTTTTATTTTACAATTAGTAAAGCCCTAATGAGCCCAAAATATAAAACCCTAAAATAAAATATTAAAAACGACATAAAAGTTAACTAAATAAATCTCAAAACGTAAAAACAGACGATCTAAGATGGCAAAGCTATATGTTGGTCCCAGTAGGCCCAACGCACTAAAAAACATAAAATATGTACCCTACTCTGTGAAAGTATGCGAAATTTAGCAAAAACCCTCCCGGAAACTTCAAAAATCTTGAAAACGGTTTCCAGAGTGTTTGGATGGTACAAACGCGCCAAAATCTTCACATTATTATCCTTTTCATTGTTAGGGTTTAATGATTAGGGTTTTGTTATTAGGGTATAAGGTTTAGTGTATTTGTTTACGATTTATTGGTAGTGTTATTTAGGGCTTTTGGTGATGAATTAGTAGTAAGTTACGGTTAAGGTTTTGTGTTTATGGTTTAGGGTATAATGTTAGAGATTTTAGAAATTACGGTATACTGTGACGGTTGGTAAATCCCTAAAGGGCCCAAAATACGAAACCCTAAAATAAAATATTAAAAACAAACTAAAAGTCCAATAAATAAATCTCAAAACGCAAAACAGATGACCTTAGATGGCGAAGTGATCTTTCGGTCCCAGAAGGCCCAACGCACTCAAAAAACATATAATATGTCCCGTATTCTGAGAAAGTATGCGAAAGTTAGCAAAACCCCTCTGGAAAACTTAAAAACCCTTGAAAACGTTTTTCAGAGTGTTTGGATGATACAAACGCGCCAAAATCTTCACATTATTATCCTTTCCATGGTTAGGGTTTAGTGATTAGGGTTTTGTTATTAGGGTATAGAGATTTGTGTTTCTTTTTATGATTTATTGTTTGTGTTATTTAGGGCTTTTGGTGATGGATTAGGTGTAAGTTAGGGTTTTGTATTTATGGTTTAGGGTATAAGGTTAGATATTTTAGAAATTAGGGTTTAATGCGACAGTTGGTAAAACCCTCACGGACCTAAAATACGAAACCCTAAAAGAAAAAATTAAAAATAACCTAAAAGTCAACTAAATAAATCTCAAAAAGGTAAAACAGATGGTCTTAGATGGCAAAGCTATCTGTTGGTCTCAGAAGGTCCAACACACTCAAAAAACATATATTATATGCCCTATTTTTAAAAAAATATGCGAAAGTTATAAAAAATCCTCCCAGAAACTTCAAAAATCCTAAAAACGGGTTTTATTGTGTTTGGATGATACAAACGCACCAAAATATTCACATTATTATCCTATCCATGGTTAGGGTTTAGTGATTAGGGTTTTGTGATTATGGTATAGGGTTTAGTGTTTCTGTTTACGATTTATTGTTAGTGTTTATGGTTAGTATTTAGGGCTTATGGTGATGGATTAGGTGTAGATTATATTGGGTTAGGCTTTCGTATTTATTGTTTAAGGTTAAATGTTAGAGGTTTTAGAATTTAGGGTTTAATTTTACAGTTAGTAAAGCCCTAACGAACCCAAAATACAAAACCCTAAAATAAACTATTAAAAACGACTTAAAAGTTAACTAAATAAATCTCAAAATGTAAAAACAGGCGATCCAAGATGGCAAAGCTATATGTTGGTCCCAGTAGGCCCATCACACTAAAAAAATCATATAATATGTACCCTACTCTGTAAAAGTATACGAAAGTTAGCAAAAAAACTCCCGTAAACTTCAAAAATCATGAAAACGGTTTTCAGAGTGTTTGGATGACACAAACGCGCCAAAATCTTCAGATTATTATCCTTTCCATGGTTAGGGTTTAATGATTAGGGTTTTGATATTAGGTTATAGGGTTTAGTGTTTCTGTTTACGATTTATTGTTAGTGTTATTTAGGGCTTTTGGTGATGTATTAGGTGTAAGTTAGGGTTAAGGTTTTTTGTTAATGGTTTAGTGTATAATGTTAGAGATTTTATAAATTAGGGTTTATGCGACGGTTGGCAAAACCCTAACGGAACCAAATATACGAAACCGTAAAATAAAATATTAAAAACAACCTAAAAGTCAACTAAATAAATCTCGAAAAGTAAAACAAATGATCTTACATGGCGAAGCTATCTGTTGGTCCTAGAAGGTCTAACGCACTCAAAAAACATATATTATATGCCCTTTCTGAGAAAGTATGTGAAAGTTCGCAAAATCCCTCCCGGAAACTTCAAAAATCCTAGAAACGCTTTTTAGAGTGTTTGGATGATATAAACGCGCCAAAATGTCCACATTATTATCCTATCCATAGTTAGGTTTTAGTGATTAGGGTTTTGTGATTAGAGTATAGGGTTTAGTGTTTCTGTTTACGATTTTTTTTTGTATTTTTGGTTATTATTTAGCGCATATAGTGATGGATTATGTGTAAATTATATTGGGTTTGGCTTTTGTATTTATTGTTTAAGGTCAAATGTTAGAGGTTTTAGAATTTAGGGTTTTATTTTACAGTTAGTAAAGCCCTAATGAGCCCAAAATATAAAACCCTAAAATAAAATATTAAAAACGACATAAAAGTTAACTAAATAAATCTCAAAACGTAAAAACAGACGATCTAAGATGGCAAAGCTATATGTTAGTCCCAGTAGGCCCAACGCACTAAAAAACATAAAATATGTACCCTACTCTGTGAAAGTATGCGAAATTTAGCAAAAACCCTCCCGGAAACTTCAAAAATCTTGAAAACGGTTTCCAGAGTGTTTGGATGGTACAAACGCGCCAAAATCTTCACATTATTATCCTTTTCATTGTTAGGGTTTAATGATTAGGGCTTTGTTATTAGGGTATAAGGTTTAGTGTATTTGTTTACGATTTATTGGTAGTGTTATTTAGGGCTTTTGGTGATGAATTAGTAGTAAGTTACGGTTAAGGTTTTGTGTTTATGGTTTAGGGTATAATGTTAGAGATTTTAGAAATTACGGTATACTTTGACGGTTGGTAAATCCCTAAAGGGCCCAAAATACGAAACCCTAAAATAAAATATTAAAAACAAACTAAAAGTCAAATAAATAAATCTCAAAACGCAAAACAGATGACCTTAGATGGCGAAGTGATCTTTCGGTCCCAGAAGGCCCAACGCACTCAAAAAACATATAATATGTCCCGTATTCTGAGAAAGTATGCGAAAGTTAGCAAAACCCCTCTGGAAAACTTAAAAACCCTTGAAAACGTTTTTCAGAGTGTTTGGATGATACAAACGCGCCAAAATCCTCACATTATTATCCTTTCCATGGTTAGGGTTTAGTGATTAGGGTTTTGTTATTAGGGTATAGAGATTTGTGTTTCTTTTTATGATTTATTGTTTGTGTTATTTAGGGCTTTTGGTGATGGATTAGGTGTAAGTTAGGGTTTTGTATTTATGGTTTAGGGTATTAGGTTAGATATTTTAGAAATTAGGGTTTAATGCGACAGTTGGTAAAACCCTCACGGACCTAAAATACGAAACCCTAAAAGAAAAAATTAAAAACAACCTAAAAGTCAAGTAAATAAATCTCAAAAAGGTAAAACAGATGGTCTTAGATGGAAAAGCTATCTGTTGGTCTCAGAAGGTCCAACACACTCAAAAAACATATATTATATGCCCTATTTTTAAAAAAATATGCGAAAGTTATAAAAAATCCTCCCAGAAACTTCAAAAATCCTAAAAACGGGTTTTATAGTGTTTGGATGATACAAACGCACCAAAATATTCACATTATTATCCTATCCATGGTTAGGGTTTAGTGATTATGGTATAGGGTTTAGTGTTTCTGTTTACGATTTATTGTTAGTGTTTATGGTTAGTATTTAGGGCTTATGGTGATGGATTAGGTGTAGATTATATTGGGTTAGGCTTTCGTATTTATTGTTTAAGGTTAAATGTTAGAGGTTTTAGAATTTAGGGTTTAATTTTACAGTTAGTAAAGCCCTAACGAACCCAAAATACAAAACCCTAAAATAAACTATTAAAAACGACTTAAAAGTTAACTAAATAAATCTCAAAACATAAAAACAGGCGATCCAAGATGGCAAAGCTATATGTTGGTCCCAGTAGGCCCATCACACTAAAAAAAATCATATAATATGTACCCTACTCTGTAAAAGTATACGAAAGTTAGCAAAAAAACTCCCGTAAACTTCAAAAATCATGAAAACGGTTTTCAGAGTGTTTGGATGATACAAACGCGCCAAAATCTTCAGATTATTATCCTTTCCATGGTTAGGGTTTAATGATTAGGGTTTTGATATTAGGTTATAGGGTTTAGTGTTTCTGTTTACGATTTATTGTTAGTGTTATTTAGGGCTTTTGGTTATGTATTAGGTGTAAGTTAGGGTTAAGGTTTTTTGTTAATGGTTTAGTGTATAATGTTAGAGATTTTATAAATTAGGGTTTATGCGACGGTTGGCAAAACCCTAACGGAACCAAAATACGAAACCGTAAAATAAAATATTAAAAACAACCTAAAAGTCAACTAAATAAATCTCGAAAAGTAAAACAAATGATCTTACATGGCGAAGCTATCTGTTGGTCCTAGAAGGTCTAACGCACTCAAAAAACATATATTATATGCCCTTTCTGAGAAAGTATGTGAAAGTTCGCAAAATCCCTCCCGGAAACTTCAAAAATCCTAGAAACGCTTTTTAGAGTGTTTGGATGATATAAACGCGCCAAAATGTCCACATTATTATCCTATCCATAGTTAGGTTTTAGTGATTAGGGTTTTGTGATTAGAGTATAGGGTTTAGTGTTTCTGTTTACGATTTATTTTTTGTATTTTTGGTTATTATTTAGCGCATATAGTGATGGATTATGTGTAGATTATATTGGGTTTGGCTTTTGTATTTATTGTTTAAGGTTAAATGTTAGAGGTTTTAGAATTTAGGGTTTAATTTTACAGTTAGTAAAGCCCTAATGAGCCCAAAATATAAAACCCTAAAATAAAATATTAAAAACGACTTAAAAGTTAACTAAATAAATCTCAAAACGTAAAAACAGACGATCTAAGATGGCAAAGCTATATGTTGGTCCCAGTAGGCCCAACGCACTAAAAAACATAAAATATGTACCCTACTCTGTGAAAGTATGCGAAATTTAGCAAAAACCCTCCCGGAAACTTCAAAAATCTTGAAAACGGTTTCCAGAGTGTTTGGATGGTACAAACGCGCCAAAATCTTCACATTATTATCCTTTTCATTGTTAGGGTTTAATGATTAGGGTTTTGTTATTAGGGTATAAGGTTTAGTGTTTCTGTTTACGATTTATTGTTAGTGTTATTTAGGGCTTTTGTTGATGAATTAGGAGTAAGTTACAGTTAAGGTTTGTGTTTATGGTTTAGGGTATAATGTTAGAGATTTTAGAAATTAGGGTTTATTGTGACGGTTGGTAAAACCCTAAAGGGCCCAAAATACGAAACCCTAAAATAAAATATTAAAACCAACCTAAAAGTCAAATAAATGAATCTCAAAACGCAAAACAGATGATCTTAGATGGCGAAGTGATCTTTCGGTCCCAGAAGGCCCAACGCAATCAAAAAACATATAATATGTGCCCTATTCTGAGAAAGTATGCGAAAGTTAGCAAAAACCCTCTGGAAAACTTAAAAAATATTGAAAACGTTTTTCAGAGTGTTTGGATGATACAAACGCGCCAAAATCTTCACATTATTATCCTTTCCATGGTTAGGGTTTAGTGATTAGGGTTTTGTTATTAGGGTATAGAGTTTTGTGTTTATTTTTACGATTTATTGTTAGTGTTATTTAGGGCTTTTGGTGATGGATTAGGTGTAAGTTAGGGTTGGGGTTTTGTATCTATGGTTTAGGGTATAAGGTTAGATATTTAGAAATTAGGGTTTAATGCGACAGTTGGTAAAACCCTCACGGACCCAAAATACGAAACCCTAAAAGAAAATATTAAAAACAACCTAAAAGTCAACTAAATAAATCTCAAAAGGTAAAATAGATGGTCTTAGATGGAAAAGCTATCTGTTGGTCTCAGAAGGTCCAACACACTCAAAAAACATATATTATATGCCCTATTTTTAAAAAAATATGCGAAAGTTAGCATAAATCCTCCCAGAAACTTCAAAAATCCTAAAACCGGGTTTTAGAGTGTTTGGATGATACAAACGCACCAAAATATTCACATTATTATCCTATCCATGGTTAGGGTTTAGTGATTATGGTATAGGGTTTAGTGTTTCTGTTTACGATTTATTGTTAGTGTTTATGGTTAGTATTTAGGGCTTATGATGATGGATTAGGTGTAAATTATATTGGGTTAGGCTTTCGTATTTATTGTTTAAGGTTAAATGTTAGAGGTTTTAGAATTTAGGGTTTAATTTTACAGTTAGTAAAGCCCTAACGAACCCAAAATACAAAACCCTAAAATAAAATATTTAAAACGACTTAAAAGTTAACTAAATAAATCTCAAAACGTAAAAACAGGCGATCCAAGATGGCAAAGCTATATGTTGGTCCCAGTAGGCCCAACACACTAAAAAAAATCATATAATATGTACCCTGCTCTGTAAAAGTATACGAAAGTTAGCAAAAAAACTCCTGTAAACTTCAAAAATCTTGAAAACGGTTTTCAAAGTGTTTGGATGATACAAACACACCAAAATCTTCAGATTATTATCCTTTCCATGGTTAGGGTTTAATGATTAGGGTTTTGATATTAGGTTATAGGTTTTAGTGTTTCTGTTTACGATTTATTGTTAGTGTTATTTAGGGCTTTTGGTGATGTATTAGGTGTAAGTTAGGGTTAAGGTTTTTTGTTAATGGTTTAGTGTATAATGTTAGAGATTTTATAAATTAGGGTTTATGCGACGGTTGGCAAAACCCTAACGGAACCAAATATACGAAACCGTAAAATAAAATATTAAAAACAACCTAAAAGTCAACTAAATAAATCTCGAAAAGTAAAACAAATGATCTTACATGGCGAAGCTATCTGTTGGTCCTAGAAGATCCAACGCACTCAAAAAACATATATTATATGCCCTTTCTGAGAAACTATGTGAAAGTTCGCAAAATCCCTCCCCGGAACTTCAAAAATCCTAGAAACGCTTTTTAGAGTGTTTGGATGATACAAACGCGCCAAAATGTCCACATTATCATCCTATCCATGGTTAGGTTTTAGTGATTAGGGTTTTGTGATTAGAGTACAGGGTTTAGTGTTTCTGTTTACGATTTATTTTTTGTATTTTTGGTTAGTATTTAGGGCATATAGTGATGGATTAGGTATAGATTATATTGGGTTTGGCTTTTGTATTTATTGTTTAAGGTTAAATGTTAGAGGTTTTAGAATTTAGGGTTTAATTTTACAGTTAGTAAAGCCCTAACGAGCCCAAAATATAAAACCCTAAAATAAAATATTAAAAACGACTTAAAAGTTAACTAAATAAATCTCAAAACGTAAAAACAGACGATCTAAGATGGCAAAGCTATATGTTGGTCCCAGTAGGCCCAACACACTAAAAAACATAAAATATGTACCCTACTCTGTGAAAGTATGCGAAATTTAGCAAAAACCCTCCCGGAAAATTAAAAAATCTTGAAAACGGTTTCCAGAGTGTTTGGATGGTACAAACGTGCCAAAATCTTCACATTATTATCCTTTTTCATTGTTAGGGTTTAATGATTAGGGTTTTGTTATTAGGGTATAAGGTTTAGTGTTTCTGTTTACGATTAATTGTTAGTGTTATTTAAGGCTTTTGGTGATGAATTAGGAGTAAGTTACGGATAAGGTTTTGTGTTTATGGTTTAGGGTATAATGTTAGAGATTTTAGAAATTAGGGTTTACTGTGACGGTTGGTAAAACCCTAAAGGGCCCAAAATACGAAACCCCAAAATAAAATATTAAAAACAACCTAAAAGTCAAATAAATAAATCTCAAAACGCAAAACAGATGATCTTAGATGGCGAAGTGATCTTTCGGTCCCAAAAGGCCCAACGCACTCAAAAAACATATAATATGTGCCCTATTCTGAGAAAGTATGCGAACGTTAGCAAAAACCCTCTGGAAAACTTAAAAAATCTTGAAAACGTTTTACAGAGTGTTTGGATGATACAAACGCGCCAAAATCTTCACATTATTATCCTTTCCATGGTTAGGGTTTTGTTATTAGGGTATAGAGTTTTGTGTTTCTTTTTACGATTTATTGTTAGTGTTATTTAGGGCTTTTGGTGATGGATTAGGTGTAAGTTAGGGTTGGGGTTTTGTATTTATGATTTAGGGTATAAGGTTAGATATTTAGAAATTAGGGTTTAATGCGACAGTTGGTAAAACCCTCACGGACCCAAAATACGAAACCCTAAAAGAAAATATTAAAATCAACCTAAAAGTCAACTAAATAAATCACAAAAGGTAAAACAGATGGTCTTAGATGGCGAAGCTATCTGTTTGTCTCAGAAGGTCCAACACACTCAAAAAACATATATTATATGCCCTATTTTAAAAAAAAATATGCGAAAGTTAGCAAAAACCCTCCCAGAAACTTCAAAAATCCTAAAAACGGGGTTTAGAGTGTTTGGATGATACAAACGACCCAAAATATTCACATTATTATCCTATCCATGGTTAGGGTTTAGTGATTAGGGTTTTGTGATTATGGTATAGGGTTTAGTGTTTCTGTTTACGATTTATTGTTAGTGTTTATGGTTAGTATTTAGGGCTTATGATGATGGATTAGTTGTAGATTATATTTGGTTAGGCTTTCGTATTTATTGTTTAAGGTTAAATGTTAGAGGTTTTAGAATTTAGGGTTTAATTTTACAGTTAGTAAAGCCCTAACGAACCCAAAATACAAAACCCTAAAATAAAATATTAAAAACGACTTAAAAGTTAACTAAATAAATCTCAAAACGTAAAAACAGGCGATCCAAGATGGCAAAGCTATATGTTGGTCCCAGTAGGCCCAACACACTAAAAAAAATCATATAATATGTACCCTACTCTGTAAAAGTATACGAAAGTTAGCAAAAAAACTCCCGTAAACTTCAAAAAATTTGAAAACGGTTTTCAGAGTGTTTGGATGATAAAAACGCGCCAAAATCTTCAGATTATTATCCTTTCCATGGTTAGGGTTTAATGATTAGGGTTTTGATATTAGGTTATAGGGTTTAGTGTTTCTGTTTACGATTTATTGTTAGTGTTATTTAGGGCTTTTGGTTATGTATTAGGTGTAAGTTAGGGTTAAGGTTTTTTGTTAATGGTTTAGTGTATAATGTTAGAGATTTTATAAATTAGGGTTTATGCGACGGTTGGTAAAACCCTAACGGAACCAAAATACGAAACCGTAAAATAAAATATTAAAAACAACCTAAAAGTCAACTAAATAAATCTCGAAACGTAAAACAAATGATCTTACATGGCGAAGCTATCTGTTGGTCCTAGAAGGTCCAACGCACTCAAAAAACATATATTATATGCCCTTTCTGAGAAAGTATGTGAAAGTTCGCAAAATCCCCCCCGGAAACTTCAAAAATCCTAGAAACTCTTTTTAGAGTGTTTGGATGTTACAAACGCGCCAAAATGTCCACATTATTATCCTATCGATGGTTAGGTTTTAGTGATTAGGGTTTTGTGATTAGAGTATAGGGTTTAGTGTTTCTGTTTGCGATTTAATTTTTGTATTTTTGATTAGTATTTAGGGCATATAGTGATGGATTAGGTGTAGATTATATTGGGTTTGGCTTTTGTATTTATTGTTTAAGGTTAAATGTTAGAGGTTTTAGAATTTAGGGTTTAATTTTACAGTTAGTAAAGCCATAACGAACCCAAAATACCAAACCCTAAAATAAAATATTAAAAACGACTTAAAAGTTAACTAAATAAATCTCAAAACGTAAAAACAGACGATCTAAGATGGCAAAGCTATATGTTGGTCCCAGTAGGCCCAACGCACTAAAAAACATAAAATATGTACCCTACTCTGTGAAAGTATGCGAAATTTAGCAAAAACCCTCCCTGAAACTTCAAAAATCTTGAAAACGGTTTCCAGAGTGTTTGGATGGTACAAACGCGCCAAAATCTTCACATTATTATCCTTTTCATTGTTAGGATATAATGATTAGGGTTTTGTTATTAGGGTATAAGGTTTAGTGTTTCTGTTTACGATTTATTGTTAGTGTTATTTAGTGCTTTTGGTGATGAATTAGGAGTAAGTTACGGTTAAGGTTTTGTGTTTATGGTTTAAGGTATAATGTTAGAGATTTTAGAAATTAGGGTATACTGTGACGGTTGGTAAAACCCTCAAGGGCCCAAAATACGAAACCCTAAAATAAAATATTAAAAACAACCTAAAAGTCAAATAAATAAATCTCAAAACGCAAAACAGATGATCTTAGATGGCGAAGTGATCTTTCGGTCCCAGAAGGCCCAACGCACTCAAAAAACATATAATATGTGCCCTATTCTGAGAAAGTATGCGAAAGTTAGCAAAAACCCTCTGGAAAACTTAAAAAATCTTGAAAATGTTTTTCAGAGTGTTTGGATGATACAAACGCGCCAAAATCTTCACATTATTATCCTTTCCATGGTTAGGGTTTAGTGATTAGGGTTTTGTTATTAGGGTATCGAGTTTTGTGTTTCTTTTTACGATTTATTGTTAGTGTTATTTAGGGCTTTTGGTGATGGATTAGGTGTATGTTAGGGTTGGGGTTTTGTATTTATGGTTTAGGGTATAAGGTTAGATATTTTAGAAATTAGGGTTTAATGCGACAGTTGGTACTACCCTCACGGACCCAAAATACGAAACCCTAAAAGAAAATATTAAAAATAACCTAAAAGTCAACTAAATAAATCTCAAAACGTAAAACAGTTCGTCTTAGATGGCGAAGCGATCTGCTTGTCCCATAAGGTCCAAGGCACTCAAAAAACATATATTATATGCCCTATTTTGAAAAAATATGCGAAAGTTAGCAAAAACCCTCCCAGAAACTTCAAAAATCCTAAAACCAGGTTTTAGAGTGTTTGGATGACACAAACGCACCAAAATATTCACATTATTATCCTATCCATGGTTAGGGTTTTGTGATTATGGTATAGGGTTTAGTCTTTTTGTTTACGATTTATTGTTAGTGTTTATGGTTAGTATTTAGGGCTTATGGTGATGGATTAGGTGTAGATTATATTGTGTTAGGCTTTCGTATTTATTGTTTAAGGTTAAATGTTAGAGGTTTTAGAATTTATGGTTTAATTTACACTTAGTGAAGCCCTAATAAACCCAAAATACAAAACCCTAAAATAAAATATTAAAAACGACTTAAAAGTTAACTAAATAAATCTCAAAACGTAAAAACAGATGATCTAAGATGGCAAAGCTATCTGTTGGTCCCACTAGGCCCAACACACTAAAAAAAAATATATAATATGTACCCTACTCTGTGAAAGTATACGAAACTTAGCAAAAAAACTCCCGGAAACTTCAAAAATCTTGAAAACGGTTTTTAGAGTGTTTGGATGATACAAACGCGCCAAAATCTTCAGATTATTATCCTTTCCATGGTTAGGGTTTAATGATTAAGGTTTTGATATTAGGTTATAGGGTTTAGTGTTTCTGTTTACGATACATTGTTAGTGTTATTTAGGGCTTTTGGTGATGGATTAGGTGTAAGTTAGGGTTAAGGTTTTGTGTTTATGGTTTAGTGTATAATGTTAGAGATTTTATAAATTAAGGTTTATGCTACTGTTGGTAAAACCCTACCGGAACCAAAATACGAAACCTTAAAATAAAATATTAAAATCAACCTAAAAGTTAACTAAATAAATCTCGAAACGTAAAACAAATGATCTTACATGGCGAAGCTATCTGTTACTCCTAGAAGGTCCAACGCACTCAAAAAACATATATTATATTCCCTTTCTGAGAAAGTATGTGAAAGTTAGCAAAATCCCTCCCGGAAACTTCAAAAATCTTAGAAACACTTTTTAGAGTGTTTGGATGATACAAACGCGCCAAAATCTTCACATTATTATCTTTTCCATCGTTAGTATTTAATTATTAGGGTATAAGGTTTAGTGTTTCTGTTTACGATTTATTGTTAGTGTTATTTAGGGCTTTTGGTGATGAATTAGGAGTAAGTTACAGTTAAGGTTTGTGTTTATGGTTTAGGGTATAATGTTAGAGATTTTAGAAATTAGGGTTTATTGTGACAGTTGGTAAAACCCTAAAGGGCCCAAAATACGAAACCCTAAAATAAAATATTAAAAACAACCTAAAAGTCAAATAAATGAATCTCAAAACGCAAAACAGATGATCTTAGATGGCGAAGTGATCTTTCGGTCCCAGAAGGCCCAACGCACTCAAAAAACATATAATATGTGCCCTATTCTGAGAAAGTATGCGAAAGTTAGCAAAAACCCTCTGGAAAACTTAAAAAATATTGAAAACGTTTTTCAGAGTGTTTGGATGATACAAACGCGCCAAAATCTTCACATTATTATCCTTTCCATGGTTAGGGTTTAGTGATTAGGGTTTTGTTATTAGGGTATAGAGTTTTGTGTTTCTTTTTACGATTTTTTGTTAGTGTTATTTAGGGCTTTTGGTGATGGATTAGGTGTAAGTTAGGGTTGGGGTTTTGTATTTATGGTTTAGGGTATAAGGTTAGATATTTAGAAATTAGGGTTTAATGCGACAGTTGGTAAAACCCTCACGGACCCAAAATACGAAACCCTAAAAGAAAATATTAAAAACAACCTAAAAGTCAACTAAATAAATCTCAAAAGGTAAAATATATGGTCTTAGATGGCAAAGCTATCTGTTGGTCTCAGAAGGTCCAACATACTCAAAAAACATATATTATATGCCCTATTTTTAAAAAAATATGCGAAAGTTAGCAAAAATCCTCTCAGAAACTTCAAAAATCCTAAAAACGGGTTTTAGAGTGTTTGGATGATACAAACGCACCAAAATATTCACATTATTATCCTATCAATGGTTAGGGTTTAGTGATTATGGTATAGGGTTTAGTGTTTCTGCTTACGATTTATTGTTAGTGTTTATGGTTAGTATTTAGGGCTTACGGTGATGGATTAGGTGTAGATTATATTGGGTTAGGCTTTCGTATTTATTGTTTAAGGTTAAATGTTAGAGGTTTTAGAATTTAGGGTTTAATTTTACAGTTAGTAAAGCCCTAACGAACCCAAAATACAAAACCCTAAAATAAAATATTTAAAACGACTTAAAAGTTAACTAAATAAATCTCAAAACGTAAAAACAGGCGATCCAAGATGTCAAAGCTATATGTTGGTCCCAGTAGGCCCAACACACTAAAAAAAATCATATAATATGTACCCTGCTCTGTAAAAGTATACGAAAGTTAGCAAAAAAACTCCTGTAAACTTCAAAAATATTGAAAACGGTTTTCAGAGTGTTTGGATGATACAAACGCGCCAAAATCTTCAAATTATTATCCTTTCCATGGTTAGGGTTTTGATATTAGGTTATAGGGTTTAGTGTTTCTGTTTACGATTTATTGTTAGTGTTATTTAGGGCTTTTGGTGATGTATTAGGTGTAAGTTAGGGTTAAGGTTTTTTGTTAATGGTTTAGTGTATAATGTTAGAGATTTTATAAATTAGGGTTTATGCGACGGTTGGTAAAACCCTAACGGAACCAAAATACGAAACCGTAAAATAAAATATTAAAAACAACCTAAAAGTCAACTAAATAAATCTCGAAACGTAAAACAAATGATCTTACATGGCGAAGCTATCTGTTGGTCCTAGAAGGTCCAACGCACTCAAAAAACATATATTATATGCCCTTTCTGAGAAACTATGTGAAAGTTCGCAAAATCCCTCCCCGGAACTTCAAAAATCCTAGAAACGCTTTTTAGAGTGTTTGGATGATACAAACGCGCCAAAATGTCCACATTATCATCCTATCGATGGTTAGGTTTTAGTGATTAGGGTTTTGTGATTAGAGTACAGGGTTTAGTGTTTCTGTTTACGATTTATTTTTTGTATTTTTGATTAGTATTTAGGGCATATAGTGATGGATTAGGTGTAGATTATATTGGGTTTGGCTTTTGTATTTATTGTTTAAGGTTAACTGTTAGAGGTTTTAGAATTTAGGGTTTAATTTTACAGTTAGTAAAGCCATAACGAACCCAAAATACCAAACCCTAAAATAAAATATTAAAAACGACTTAAAAGTTAACTAAATAAATCTCAAAACGTAAAAACAGACGATCTAAGATGGCAAAGCTATATGTTGGTCCCAGTAGGCCCAACGCACTAAAAAACATAAAATATGTACCCTACTCTGTGAAAGTATGCGAAATTTAGCAAAAACCCTCCCCGAAACTTCAAAAATCTTGAAAACGGTTTCCAGAGTGTTTGGATGGTACAAACGCGCCAAAATCTTCACATTATTATCCTTTTTATTGTTAGGGTATAATGATTAGGGTTTTTTTATTAGGGTATAAGGTTTAATGTTTCTGTTTACGATTAATTGTTAGTGTTATTTAGTGCTTTTGGTGATGAATTAGGAGTAAGTTACGGTTAAGGTTTTGTGTTTATGGTTTAAGGTATAATGTTAGAGATTTTAGAAATTAGGGTATACTGTGACGGTTGGTAAAACCCTAAAGGGCCCAAAATACGAAACCCCAAAATAAAATATTAAAAACAACCTAAAAGTCAAATAAATAAATCTCAAAACGCAAAACAGATGATCTTAGATGGCGAAGTGATCTTTCGGTCCCAGAAGGCCCAACGCACTCAAAAAACATATAATATGTGCCCTATTCTGAGAAAGTATGCGAAAGTTAGCAAAAACCCTCTGGAAAACTTAAAAAATCTTGAAAACGTTTTACAGAGTGTTTGGATGATACAAACGCGCCAAAATCTTCACATTATTATCCTTTCCATGGTAAGGGTTTTGTTATTAGGGTATAGAGTTTTGTGTTTCTTTTTACGATTTATTGTTAGTGTTATTTAGGGCTTTTGGTGATGGATTAGGTGTAAGTTAGGGTTGGGGTTTTGTATTTATGATTTAGGGTATAAGGTTAGATATTTAGAAATTAGGGTTTAATGCGACAGTTGGCAAAACCCTCACGGACCCAAAATACGAAACCCTAAAAGAAAATATTAAAATCAACCTAAAAGTCAACTAAATAAATCACAAAAGGTAAAACAGATGGTCTTAGATGGCGAAGCTATCTGTTTGTCTCAGAAGATCCAACACACTCAAAAAACATATATTATATGCCCTATTTTAAAAAAAAATATGCGAAAGTTAGCAAAAACCCTCCCAGAAACTTCAAAAATCCTAAAAACGGGGTTTAGAGTGTTTGGATGATACAAACGCCCCAAAATATTCACATTATTATCCTATCCATGGTTAGGGTTTAGTGATTAGGGTTTTGTGATTATGGTATAGGGTTTAGTGTTTCTGTTTACGATTTATTGTTAGTGTTTATGGTTAGTATTTAGGGCTTATGATGATGGATTAGTTGTAGATTATATTTGGTTAGGCTTTCGTATTTATTGTTTAAGGTTAAATGTTAGAGGTTTTAGAATTTAGGGTTTAATTTTACAGTTAGTAAAGCCCTAACGAACCCAAAATACAAAACCCTAAAATAAAATATTAAAAACGACTTAAAAGTTAACTAAATAAATCTCAAAACGTAAAAACAGGCGATCCAAGATGGCAAAGCTATATGTTGGTCCCAGTAGGCCCAACACACTAAAAAAAATCATATAATATGTACCCTACTCTGTAAAAGTATACGAAAGTTAGCAAAAAAACTCCCGTAAACTTCAAAAAATTTGAAAACGGTTTTCAGAGTGTTTGGATGATAAAAACGCGCCAAAATCTTCAGATTATTATCCTTTCCATGGTTAGGGTTTAATGATTAGGGTTTTGATATTAGGTTATAGGGTTTAGTGTTTCTGTTTACGATTTACTGTTAGTGTTATTTAGGGCTTTTGGTTATGTATTAGGTGTAAGTTAGGGTTAAGGTTTTTTGTTAATGGTTTAGTGTATAATGTTAGAGATTTTATAAATTAGGGTTTATGCGACGGTTGGTAAAACCCTAACGGAACCAAAATACGAAACCGTAAAATAAAATATTAAAAACAACCTAAAAGTCAACTAAATAAATCTCGAAACGTAAAACAAATGATCTTACATGGCGAAGCTATCTGTTGGTCCTAGAAGGTCCAACGCACTCAAAAAAACATATATTATATGCCCTTTCTGAGAAAGTATGTGAAAGTTCGCAAAATCCCTCCCGGAAACTTCAAAAATCCTAGAAACTCTTTTTAGAGTGTTTGGATGTTACAAACGCGCCAAAATGTCCACATTATTATCCTATCGATGGTTAGGTTTTAGTGATTAGGGTTTTGTGATTAGAGTATAGGGTTTAGTGTTTCTGTTTACGATTTACTTTTTGTATTTTTGATTAGTATTTAGGGCATATAGTGATGGATTAGGTGTAGATTATATTGGGTTTGGCTTTTGTATTTATTGTTTAAGGTTAAATGTTAGAGGTTTTAGAATTTAGGGTTTAATTTTACAGTTAGTAAAGCCATAACGAACCCAAAATACCAAACCCTAAAATAAAATATTAAAAACGACTTAAAAGTTAACTAAATAAATCTCAAAACGTAAAAACAGACGATCTAAGATGGCAAAGCTATATGTTGGTCCCAGTAGGCCCAACGCACTAAAAAACATAAAATATGTACCCTACTCTGTGAAAGTATGCGAAATTTAGCAAAAACCCTCCCTGAAACTTCAAAAATCTTGAAAACGGTTTCCAGAGTGTTTGGATGGTACAAACGCGCCAAAATCTTCACATTATTATCCTTTTCATTGTTAGGGTATAATGATTAGGGTTTTGTTATTAGGGTATAAGGTTTAGTGTTTCTGTTTACGATTTATTGTTAGTGTTATTTAGTGCTTTTGGTGATGAATTAGGAGTAAGTTACGGTTAAGGTTTTGTGTTTATGGTTTAAGGTATAATGTTAGAGATTTTAGAAATTAGGGTATACTGTGACGGTTGGTAAAACCCTCAAGGGCCCAAAATACAAAACCCTAAAATAAAATATTAAAAACAACCTAAAAGTCAAATAAATAAATCTCAAAACGCAAAACAGATGATCTTAGATGGCGAAGTGATCTTTCGGTCCCAGAAGGCCCAACGCACTCAAAAAACATATAATATGTGCCCTATTCTGAGAAAGTATGCGAAAGTTAGCAAAAACCCTCTGGAAAACTTAAAAAATCTTGAAAATGTTTTTCAGAGTGTTTGGATGATACAAACGCGCCAAAATCTTCACATTATTATCCTTTCCATGGTTAGGGTTTAGTGATTAGGGTTTTGTTATTAGGGTATCGAGTTTTGTGTTTCTTTTTACGATTTATTGTTAGTGTTATTTAGGGCTTTTGGTGATGGATTAGGTGTATGTTAGGGTTGGGGTTTTGTATTTATGGTTTAGGGTATAAGGTTAGATATTTTAGAAATTAGGGTTTAATGCGACAGTTGGTACTACCCTCACGGACCCAAAATACGAAACCCTAAAAGAAAATATTAAAAATAACCTAAAAGTCAACTAAATAAATCTCAAAACATAAAACAGATCGTCTTAGATGGCTAAGCGATCTGCTTGTCCCATAAGGTCCAAGGCACTCAAAAAACATATATTATATGCCCTATTTTGAAAAAATATGCGAAAGTTAGCAAAAACCCTCCCAGAAACTTCAAAAATCCTAAAACCAGGTTTTAGAGTGTTTGGATGACAAAAACGCACCAAAATATTCACATTATTATCCTATCCATGGTTAGGGTTTTGTGATTATGGTATAGGGTTTAGTCTTTTTGTTTACGATTTATTGTTAGTGTTTATGGTTAGTATTTAGGGCTTATGGTGATGGATTAGGTGTAGATTATATTGTGTTAGGCTTTCGTATTTATTGTTTAAGGTTAAATGTTAGAGGTTTTAGAATTTATGGTTTAATTTACACTTAGTGAAGCCCTAATAAACCCAAAATACAAAACCCTAAAATAAAATATTAAAAACGACTTAAAAGTTAACTAAATAAATCTCAAAACGTAAAAACAGACGATCTAAGATGGCAAAGCTATCTGTTGGTCCCACTAGGCCCAACACACTAAAAAAAAATATATAATATGTACCCTACTCTGTGAAAGTATACGAAAGTTAGCAAAAAAACTCCCGGAAACTTCAAAAATCTTGAAAACGGTTTTTAGAGTGTTTGGATGATACAAACGCGCCAAAATCTTCAGATTATTATCCTTTCCATGGTTAGGGTTTAATGATTAAGGTTTTGATATTAGGTTATAGGGTTTAGTGTTTCTGTTTACGATACATTGTTAGTGTTATTTAGGGCTTTTGGTGATGGATTAGGTGTAAGTTAGGGTTAAGGTTTTGTGTTTATGGTTTAGTGTATAATGTTAGAGATTTTATAAATTAAGGTTTATGCTACTGTTGGTAAAACCCTAACGGAACCAAAATACGAAACCTTAAAATAAAATATTAAAATCAACCTAAAAGTTAACTAAATAAATCTCGAAACGTAAAACAAATGATCTTACATGGCGAAGCTATCTGTTACTCCTAGAAGGTCCAACGCACTCAAAAAACATATATTATATTCCCTTTCTGAGAAAGTATGTGAAAGTTAGCAAAATCCCTCCCGGAAACTTCAAAAATCTTAGAAACACTTTTTAGAGTGTTTGGATGATACAAACGCGCCAAAATCTTCACATTATTATCTTTTCCATCGTTAGTATTTAATTATTAGGGTATAAGGTTTAGTGTTTCTGTTTACGATTTATTGTTAGTGTTATTTAGGGCTTTTGGTGATGAATTAGGAGTAAGTTACAGTTAAGGTTTGTGTTTATGGTTTAGGGTATAATGTTAGAGATTTTAGAAATTAGGGTTTATTGTGACGGTTGGTAAAACCCTAAAGGGCCCAAAATACGAAACCCTAAAATAAAATATTAAAAACAACCTAAAAGTCAAATAAATGAATCTCAAAACGCAAAACAGATGATCTTAGATGGCGAAGTGATCTTTCGGTCCCAGAAGGCCCAACGCACTCAAAAAACATATAATATGTGCCCTATTCTGAGAAAGTATGCGAAAGTTAGCAAAAACCCTCTGGAAAACTTAAAAAATATTGAAAACGTTTTTCAGAGTGTTTGGATGATACAAACGCGCCAAAATCTTCACATTATTATCCTTTCCATGGTTAGGGTTTAGTGATTAGGGTTTTGTTATTAGGGTATAGAGTTTTGTGTTTCTTTTTACGATTTTTTGTTAGTGTTATTTAGGGCTTTTGGTGATGGATTAGGTGTAAGTTAGGGTTGGGGTTTTGTATTTATGGTTTAGGGTATAAGGTTAGATATTTAGAAATTAGGGTTTAATGCGACAGTTGGTAAAACCCTCACGGACCCAAAATACGAAACCCTAAAAGAAAATATTAAAAACAACCTAAAAGTCAACTAAATAAATCTCAAAAGGTAAAATAGATGGTCTTAGATGGCAAAGCTATCTGTTGGTCTCAGAAGGTCCAACACACTCAAAAAACATATATTATATGCCCTATTTTTAAAAAAATATGCGAAAGTTAGCAAAAATCCTCCCAGAAACTTCAAAAATCCTAAAAACGGGTCTTAGAGTGTTTGGATGATACAAACGCACCAAAATATTCACATTATTATCCTATCCATGGTTAGGGTTTAGTGATTATGGTATAGGGTTTAGTGTTTCTGCTTACGATTTATTGTTAGTGTTTATGGTTAGTATTTAGGGCTTACGGTAATGGATTAGGTGTAGATTATATTGGGTTAGGCTTTCGTATTTATTGTTTAAGGTTAAATGTTAGAGGTTTTAGAATTTAGGGTTTAATTTTACAGTTAGTAAAGCCCTAACGAACCCAAAATACAAAACCCTAAAATAAAATATTTAAAACGACTTAAAAGTTAACTAAATAAATCTCAAAACGTAAAAACAGGCGATCCAAGATGGCAAAGCTATATGTTGGTCCCAGTAGGCCCAACACACTAAAAAAATCATATAATATGTACCCTGCTCTGTAAAAGTATACGAAAGTTAGCAAAAAAACTCCTGTAAACTTCAAAAATATTGAAAACGGTTTTCAGAGTGTTTGGATGATACAAACGCGCCAAAATCTTCAAATTATTATCCTTTCCATGGTTAGGGTTTAATGATTAGGGTTTTGATATTAGGTTATAGGGTTTAGTGTTTCTGTTTACGATTTATTGTTAGTGTTATTTAGGGCTTTTGGTGATGTATTAGGTGTAAGTTAGGGTTAAGGTTTTTTGTTAATGGTTTAGTGTATAATGTTAGAGATTTTATAAATTAGGGTTTATGCGTCGGTTGGTAAAACCCTAACAGAACCAAAATACGAAACCGTAAAATAAAATATTAAAAACAACCTAAAAGTCAACTAAATAAATCTCGAAACGTAAAACAAATGATTTTACATGGCGAAGCTATCTGTTGGTCCTAGAAGGTCCAACGCACTCAAAAAAACATATATTATATGCCCTTTCTGAGAAAGTATGTGAAAGTTCGCAAAATCCCTCCCGGAAACTTCAAAAATCCTAGAAACGCTTTTTAGAGTGTTTGGATAATACAAACGCGCCAAAATGTCCATATTATCATCCTATCCATGGTTAGGTTTTAGTGATTAGGGTTTTGTGATTAGAGTATAGGGTTTAGTGTTTCTGTTTACGATTTATTTTTTGTATTTTTGGTTAGTATTTAGGGCATATAGTGATGGATTAGGTGTAGATTATATTGGGTTTGGCTTTTGTATTTATTGTTTAAGGTTACATGTTAGAGGTTTTAGAATTTAGGGTTTAATTTTACAGTTAGTAAAGCCCTAACGAACCCAAAATACAAAACCCTAAAATAAAATATTAAAAACGACTTAAAAGTTAACTAAATAAATCTCAAAACGTAAAAATAGACGATCTAAGATGGCAAAGCTATATGTTGGTCCCAGTAGGCCCAACGCACTAAAAAACATAAAATATGTACCCTACTCTGTGAAAGTATGCGAAATTTAGCAAAAACCCTCCTGGAAAATTAAAAAATCTTGAAAACGGTTTCCAGAGTGTTTGGATGGTACAAACGCGCCAAAATCTTCACATTATTATCGTTTTCATTGTTAGGGTTTAATGATTAGGGTTTTGTTATTAGGGTATAAGGTTTAGTGTTTCTGTTTACGATTAATTGTTAGTGTTATTTAGGGCTTTTGGTGATGAATTAGGTGTAAGTTACGGATAAGGTTTTGTGTTTATGGTTTAGGGTATAATGTTAGAGATTTTAGAAATTAGGGTTTACTGTGACGGTTGGTAAAACCCTAAAGGGCCCAAAATACGAAACCCCAAAATAAAATATTAAAAACAACCTAAAAGTCAAATAAATAAATCTCAAAACGCAAAACAGATGATCTTAGATGGCGAAGTGATCTTTCAGTCCCAGAAGGCCCAACGCACTCAAAAAACATATAATATGTGCCCTATTCTGAGAAAGTATGCGAAAGTTAGCAAAAATCCTCTCGAAAACTTAAAAAATCTTGAAAACGTTTTTCAGAGTGTTTGGATGATACAAACGCGCCAAAATCTTCACATTATTATCCTTTCCATGGTTAGGGTTTTGTTATTAGGGTATAGAGTTTTGTTTTTCTTTTTACGATTTATTGTTAGTGTTATTTAGGGCTTTTGGTGATGGAATAGGTGTAAGTTAGGGTTGGGGTTTCGTATTTATGGTTTAGGGTATAAGGTTAGATATTTAGAAATTAGGGTTTAATGCGACAGTTGGTAAAACACTCACGGACCCAAAATACGAAACCCTAAAAGAAAATATTAAAAACAACCTAAAAGTCAACTAAATAAATCTCAAAAGGTAAAATAGATGGTCTTAGATGGCAAAGCTATCTGTTGGTCTCAGAAGGTCCAACACACTCAAAAAACATATATTATATGCCCTATTTTTAAAAAAATATGCGAAAGTTAGCAAAAATCCTCCCAGAAACTTCAAAAATCCTAAAAACGGGTTTTAGAGTGTTTGGATGATACAAACGCACCAAAATATTCACATTATTATCCTATCCATGGTTAGGGTTTAGTGATTATGGTATAGGGTTTAGTGTTTCTGTTTACGATTTATTGTTAGTGTTTATGGATAGTATTTAGGGCTTATGGTGATGGATTAGGTGTAGATTATATTGGGTTAGGCTTTCGTATTTATTGTTTAAGGTTAAATGTTAGAGGTTTTAGAATTTAGGGTTTAATTTTACAGTTAGTAAATCCCCAATGAACCCAAAATACAAAACCCTAAAATAAAATATTTAAAACGACTTAAAAGTTAACTAAATAAATCTCAAAACGTAAAAACAGGCGATCCAAGATGGCAAAGCTATATGTTGGTCCCAGTAGGCCCAACACACTAAAAAAAATCATATAATATGTACCCTGCTCTGTAAAAGTATACGAAAGTTAGCAAAAAAACTCCTGTAAACTTCAAAAATATTGAAAACGGTTTTCAGAGTGTTTGGATGATACAAACGCGCCAAAATCTTCAAATTATTATCCTTTCCATGGTTAGGGTTTAATGATTAGGGTTTTGATATTAGGTTATAGGGTTTAGTGTTTCTGTTTACGATTTATTGTTAGTGTTATTTAGGGCTTTTGGTGATGTATTAGGTGTAAGTTAGGGTTAAGGTTTTTTGTTAATGGTTTAGTGTATAATGTTAGAGATTTTATAAATTAGGGTTTATGCGACGGTTGGTAAAACCCTAACGGAACCAAAATACGAAACCGTAAAATAAAATATTAAAAACAACCTAAAAGTCAACTAAATAAATCTCGAAACGTAAAACAAATGATTTTACATGGCGAAGCTATCTGTTGGTCCTAGAAGGTCCAACGCACTCAAAAAAACATATATTATATGCCCTTTCTGAGAAAGTATGTGAAAGTTCGCAAAATCCCTCCCGGAAACTTCAAAAATCCTAGAAACGCTTTTTAGAGTGTTTGGATAATACAAACGCGCCAAAATGTCCACATTATCATCCTATCCATGGTTAGGTTTTAGTGATTAGGGTTTTGTGATTAGAGTATAGGGTTTAGTGTTTCTGTTTACGATTTATTTTTTGTATTTTTGGTTAGTATTTAGGGCATATAGTGATGGATTAGGTGTAGATTATATTGGGTTTGGCTTTTGTATTTATTGTTTAAGGTTACATGTTAGAGGTTTTAGAATTTAGGGTTTAATTTTACAGTTAGTAAAGCCCTAACGAACCCAAAATACAAAACCCTAAAATAAAATATTAAAAACGACTTAAAAGTTAACTAAATAAATCTCAAAACGTAAAAACAGACGATCTAAGATGGCAAAGCTATATGTTGGTCCCAGTAGGCCCAAGGCACTAAAAAACATAAAATATGTACCCTACTCTGTGAAAGTATGCGAAATTTAGCAAAAACCCTCCCGGAAAATTAAAAAATCTTGAAAACGGTTTCCAGAGTGTTTGGATGGTACAAACGCGCCAAAATCTTCACATTATTATCCTTTTCATTGTTAGGGTTTAATGATTAGGATTTTCTTATTAGGGTATAAGGTTTAGTGTTTCTATTTACGATTAATTGTTAGTGTTATTTAGGGCTTTTGGTGATGAATTAGGAGTAAGTTACGGATAAGGTTTTGTGTTTATGGTTTAGGGTATAATGTTAGAGATTTTAGAAATTAGGGTTTACTGTGACGGTTGGTAAAACCCTAAAGGGCCCAAAATACGAAACCCCAAAATAAAATATTAAAAACAACCTAAAAGTCAAATAAATAAATCTCAAAACGCAAAACAGATTATCTTAGATGGCGAAGTGATCTTTCGGTCCCAGAAGGCCCAACGCACTCAAAAAACATATAATATATGCCCTATTCCGAGAAAGTATGCGAAAGTTAGCAAAAACCCTATGGAAAACTTAAAAAATCTTGAAAACGTTTTTCAGAGTGTTTGGATGATACAAACGCGCCAAAATCTTCACATTATTATCCTTTCCATGGTTAGGGTTTTGTTATTAGGGTATAGAGTTTTGTGTTTCTTTTTACGATTTATTGTTAGTGTTATTTAGGGCTTTTGGTGATGGATAAGGTGTAAGTTAGGGTTGGGGTTTTGTATTTATGGTTTAGGGTATAAGGTTAGATATTTAGAAATTAGGGTTTAATGCGACAGTTGGCAAAACCCTCACGGACCCAAAATACGAAACCCTAAAAGAAAATATTAAAATCAACCTAAAAGTCAACTAAATAAATCACAAAAGGTAAAACAGATGGTCTTAGATGGCGAAGCTATCTGTTTGTCTCAGAAGGTCCAACACACTCAAAAAACATATATTATATGCCCTATTTTTAAAAAAATATGCGAAAGTTAGCAAAAACCCTCCCAGAAACTTCAAAAATCCTAAAAACGGGGTTTAGAGTGTTTGGATGATACAAACGCACCAAAATATTCACATTATTATCCTATCCATGGTTAGGGTTTAGTGATTAGGGTTTTGTGATTATGGTATAGGGTTTAGTGTTTCTGTTTACGATTTATTGTTAGTGTTTATGGTTAGTATTTAGGGCTTATGGTGATGGATTAGTTGTAGATTATATTTGGTTAGGCTTTCGTATTTATTGTTTAAGGTTAAATGTTAGAGGTTTTAGAATTTAGGGTTTAATTTTACAGTTAGTAAAGCCCTAACGAACCCAAAATACAAAACCCTAAAATAAAATAAAATATTAAAAACGACTTAAAAGTTAACTAAATAAATCTCAAAACGTAAAAACAGGCGATCCAAGATGGCAAAGCTATATGTTGGTCCCAGTAGGCCCAACACACTAAAAAAAATCATATAATATGTACCCTACTCTGTAAAAGTATACGAAAGTTAGCAAAAAAACTCCCGTAAACTTCAAAAAATTTGAAAACGGTTTTCAGAGTGTTTGGATGATAAAAACGCGCCAAAATCTTCAGATTATTATCCTTTCCATGGTTAGGGTTTAATGATTAGGGTTTTGATATTAGGTTATAGGGTTTAGTGTTTCTGTTTACGATTTATTGTTAGTGTTATTTAGGGCTTTTGGTGATGTATTAGGTGTAAGTTAGGGTTAAGGTTTTTTGTTAATGGTTTAGTGTATAATGTTAGAGATTTTATAAATTAGGGTTTATGCGACGGTTGGTAAAACCCTAACGGAACCAAAATACGAAACCGTAAAATAAAATATTAAAAACAACCTAAAAGTCAACTAAATAAATCTCGAAACGTAAAACAAATGATCTTACATGGCGAAGCTATCTGTTGGTCCTAGAAGGTCCAACGCACTCAAAAAACATATATTATATGCCCTTTCTGAGAAAGTATGTGAAAGTTCGCAAAATCAATCCCGGAAACTTCAAAAATCCTAGAAACGCTTTTTAGAGTGTTTGGATGTTAAAACGCGCCAAAATGTCCACATTATTATCCTATCCATGGTTAGGTTTTAGTGATTAGGGTTTTGTGATTAGAGTATAGGGTTTAGTGTTTCTGTTTACGATTTACTTTTTGTATTTTTTATTAGTATTTAGGGCATATAGTGATGGGTTAGGTGTAGATTATATTGAGTTTGGCTTTTGTATTTATTGTTTAAGGTTAAATGTTAGAGGTTTTAGAATTTAGGGTTTAATTTTACAGTTAGTAAAGCCGTAACGAACCCAAAATACCAAACCCTAAAATAAAATATTAAAAACGACTTAAAAGTTAACTAAATAAATCTCAAAACGTAAAAACAGACGATCTAAGATGGAAAAGCTATATGTTGGTCCCAGTAGGCCCAACACACTAAAAAACATAAAATATGTACCCTACTCTGTGAAAGTATGCGAAATTTAGCAAAAACCCTCCCTGAAACTTCAAAAATCTTGAAAACGGTTTCCAGAGTGTTTGGATGGTACAAACGCGCCAAACTCTTCACATTATTATCCTTTTCATTGTTAGGGTATAATGATTAGGGTTTTGTTATTAGGGTATAAGGTTTTGTGTTTCTGTTTACGACTTATTGTTAGTGTTATTTAGGGCTTTTGGTGATGAATTAGGAGTAAGTTACGGTTAAGGTTTTGTGTTTATGGTTTAAGGTATAATGTGAGAGATTTTAGAAATTAGGGTATACTGTGACGGTTGGTAAAACCCTCAAGGGCCCAAAATACGAAACCCTAAAATAAAATATTAAAATCAACCTAAAAGTCAAATAAATAAATCTCAAAACGCAAAACAGATGATCTTAGATGGCGAAGTGATCTTTCGGTCCCAGAAGGCCCAACGCACTCAAAAAACATATAATATGTGCCCTATTCTGAGAAAGTATGCGAAAGTTAGCAAAAACCCTCTGGAAAACTTAAAAAATCTTGAAAATGTTTTTCAGAGTGTTTGGATGATACAAACGCGCCAAAATCTTCACATTATTATCCTTTCCATGGTTAGGGTTTAGTGATTAGGGTTTTGTTATTAGGGTATCGAGTTTTGTGTTTCTTTTTACGATTTATTGTTAGTGTTATTTAGGGCTTTTGGTGATGGATTAGGTGTATGTTAGGGTTGGGGTTTTGTATTTATGGTTTAGGGTATAAGGTTAGATATTTTAGAAATTAGGGTTTAATGCGACAGTTGGTACTACCCTCACGGACCCAAAATACGAAACCCTAAAAGAAAATATTAAAAATAACCTAAAAGTCAACTAAATAAATCTCAAAACGTAAAACAGATCGTCTTAGATGGCGAAGCGATCTGCTCTTCCCATAAGGTCCAAGGCACTCAAAAAACATATATTATATGCCCTATTTTGAAAAAATATGCGAAAGTTAGCAAAAACCCTCCCAGAAACTTCAAAAATCCTAAAAACGGGTTTTAGAGTGTTTGGATGATACAAACGCACCAAAATATTCACATTATTATCCTATCCATGGTTAGGGTTTAGTGATTATGGTATAGGGTTTAGTGTTTCTGTTTACGATTTATTGTTAGTGTTTATGGTTAGTATTTAGGGCTTATGGTGATGGATTAGGTGTAGATTATATTGGGTTAGGCTTTCGTATTTATTGTTTAAGGTTAAATGTTAGAGGTTTTAGAATTTATGGTTTAATTTTACAGTTAGTAAAGCCCCAACGAACCCAAAATACAAAACCCTAAAATAAAATATTTAAAACGACTTAAAAGTTAACTAAATAAATCTCAAAACGTAAAAACAGGCGATCCAAGATGGCAAAGCTATATGTTGGTCCCAGTAGGCCCAACACACTAAAAAAAATCATATAATATGTACCCTGCTCTGTAAAAGTATACGAAAGTTAGCAAAAAAACTACTGTAAACTTCAAAAATCTTGAAAACGGTTTTCAGAGTGTTTAGATGATACAAACGCGCCAAAATCTTCAGATTATTATCCTTTCCATGGTTAGGGTTTAATGATTAGGGTTTTGATATTAGGTTATAGGGTTTAGTGTTTCTGTTTACGATTTATTGTTAGTGTTATTTAAGGCTTTTGGTGATGTATTAGGTGTAAGTTAGGGTTAAGGTTTTTTGTTAATGGTTTAGTGTATAATGTTAGAGCTTTTATAAATTAGGGTTTATGCGACGGTTGGTAAAACCCTAATGGAACCAAAATACGAAACCGTAAAATAAAATATTAAAAACAACCTAAAAGTCAACTAAATAAATCTCGAAACGTAAAACAAATGATTTTACATGGCGAAGCTATTTGTTGGTCCTAGAAGGTCCAACACACTCAAAAAAACATATATTATATGCCCTTTCTGAGAAAGTATGTGAAAGTTCGCAAAATCCCTCCCGGAAACTTCAAAAATCCTAGAAACGCTTTTTAGAGTGTTTGGATAATACAAACGCGCCAAAATGTCCACATTATCATCCTATCCATGGTTAGGTTTTAGTGATTAGGGTTTTGTGATTAGAGTATAGGGTTTAGTGTTTCTGTTTACGATTTATTTTTTGTATTTTTGGTTAGTATTTAGGGCATATAGTGATGGATTAGGTGTAGATTATATTGGGTTTGGCTTTTGTATTTATTGTTTAAGGTTACATGTTAGAGGTTTTAGAATTTAGGGTTTAATTTTACAGTTAGTAAAGCCCCAACGAACCCAAAATACAAAACCCTAAAATAAAATATTAAAAACGACTTAAAAGTTAACTAAATAAATCTCAAAACGTAAAAACAGACGATCTAAGATGGCAAAGCTATATGTTGGTCTCAGTAGGCCCAACGCACTAAAAAACATAAAATATGTACCCTACTCTGTGAAAGTATGCAAAATTTAGCAAAAACCCTCCCGGAAAATTAAAAAATCTTGAAAACAGTTTCCAGAGTGTTTGGATGGTACAAACGCGCCAAAATCTTCACATTATTATCCTTTTCATTGTTAGGGTTTAATGATTAGGATTTTGTTATTAGGTTATAAGGTTTAGTGTTTCTGTTTACGATTAATTGTTAGTGTTATTTAGGGCTTTTGGTGATGAATTAGGAGTAAGTTACGGATAAGGTTTTGTGTTTATGGTTTAGGGTATAATGTTAGAGATTTTAGAAATTAGGGTTTACTGTGACGGTTGGTAAAACCCTAAAGGGCCCAAAATACGAAACCCCAAAATAAAATATTAAAAACAACCTAAAAGTCAAATAAATAAATCTCAAAACGCAAAACAGATTATCTTAGATGGCGAAGTGATCTTTCGGTCCCAGAAGGCCCAACGCACTCAAAAAACATATAATATATGCCCTATTCCGAGAAAGTATGCGAAAGTTAGCAAAAACCCTCTGGAAAACTTAAAAAATCTTGAAAACGTTTTTCAGAGTGTTTGGATGATACAAACGCGCCAAAATCTTCACATTATTATCCTTTCCATGGTTAGGGTTTTGTTATTAGGGTATAGAGTTTTGTGTTTCTTTTTACGATTTATTGTTAGTGTTATTTAGGGCTTTTGGTGATGGATAAGGTGTAAGTTAGGGTTGGGGTTTTGTATTTATGGTTTAGGGTATAAGGTTAGATATTTAGAAATTAGGGTTTAATGCGACAGTTGGTAAAACCCTCACGGACCCAAAATACGAAACCCTAAAAGAAAATATTAAAATCAACCTAAAAGTCAACTAAATAAATCACAAAAGGTAAAACAGATGGTCTTAGATGGCGAAGCTATCTGTTTGTCTCAGAAGGTCCAACACACTCAAAAAACATATATTATATGCCCTATTTTTAAAAAAATATGCGAAAGTTAGCAAAAACCCTCCCAGAAACTTCAAAAATCCTAAAAACGGGGTTTAGAGTGTTTGGATGATACAAACGCACCAAAATATTCACATTATTATCCTATCCATGGTTAGGGTTTAGTGATTAGGGTTTTGTGATTATAGTATAGGGTTTAGTGTTTCTGTTTACGATTTATTGTTAGTGTTTATGGTTAGTATTTAGGGCTTATGGTGATGGATTAGTTGTAGATTATATTTGGTTAGGCTTTCGTATTTATTGTTTAAGGTTAAATGTTAGAGGTTTTAGAATTTAGGGTTTAATTTTACAGTTAGTAAAGCCCTAACGAACCCAAAATACAAAACCCTAAAATAAAATATTAAAAACGACTTAAAAGTTAACTAAATAAATCTCAAAACGTAAAAACAGGCGATCCAAGATGGCAAAGCTATATGTTGGTCCCAGTAGGCCCAACACACTAAAAAAAATCATATAATATGTACCCTACTCTGTAAAAGTATACGAAAGTTAGCAAAAAAACTCCCGTAAACTTCAAAAAATTTGAAAACGGTTTTCAGAGTGTTTGGATGATAAAAACGCGCCAAAATCTTCAGATTATTATCCTTTCCATGGTTAGGGTTTAATGATTAGGGTTTTGATATTAGGTTATAGGGTTTAGTGTTTCTGTTTACGATTTACTGTTAGTGTTATTTAGGGCTTTTGGTGATGTATTAGGTGTAAGTTAGGGTTAAGGTTTTTTGTTAATGGTTTAGTGTATAATGTTAGAGATTTTATAAATTAGGGTTTATGCGACGGTTGGTAAAACCCTAACGGAACCAAAATACGAAACCGTAAAATAAAATATTAAAAACAACCTAAAAGTCAACTAAATAAATCTCGAAACGTAAAACAAATGATCTTACATGGCGAAGCTATCTGTTGGTCCTAGAAGGTCCAACGCACTCAAAAAACATATATTATATGCCCTTTCTGAGAAAGTATGTGAAAGTTCGCAAAATCCCTCCCGGAAACTTCAAAAATCCTAGAAACGCTTTTTAGAGTGTTTGGATGTTACAAACGCGCCAAAATGTCCACATTATTATCCTATCCATGGTTAGGTTTTAGTGATTAGGGTTTTGTGATTAGAGTATAGGGTTTAGTGTTTCTGTTTACGATTTACTTTTTGTATTTTTTATTAGTATTTAGGGCATATAGTGATGGGTTAGGTGTAGATTATATTGAGTTTGGCTTTTGTATTTATTGTTTAAGGTTAAATGTTAGAGGTTTTAGAATTTAGGGTTTAATTTTACAGTTAGTAAAGCCGTAACGAACCCAAAATACCAAACCCTAAAATAAAATATTAAAAACGACTTAAAAGTTAACTAAATAAATCTCAAAACGTAAAAACAGACGATCTAAGATGGCAAAGCTATATGTTGGTCCCAGTAGGCCCAACGCACTAAAAAACATAAAATATGTACCCTACTATGTGAAAGTATGCGAAATTTAGCAAAAACCCTCCCTGAAACTTCAAAAATCTTGAAAACGGTTTCCAGAGTGTTTGGATGGTACAAACGCGCCAAAATCTTCACATTATTATCCTTTTCATTGTTAGGGTATAATGACTAGGGTTTTGTTATTAGGGTATAAGGTTTAGTGTTTCTGTTTACGACTTATTGTTAGTGTTATTTAGGGCTTTTGGTGATGAATTAGGAGTAAGTTACGGTTAAGGTTTTGTGTTTATGGTTTAAGGTATAGTGTGAGAGATTTTAGAAATTAGGGTATACTGTGACGGTTGGTAAAACCCTCAAGGGCCCAAAATACGAAACCCTAAAATAAAATATTAAAATCAACCTAAAAGTCAAATAAATAAATCTCAAAACGCAAAACAGATGATCTTAGATGGCGAAGTGATCTTTCGGTCCCAGAAGGCCCAACGCACTCAAAAAACATATAATATGTGCCCTATTCTGAGAAAGTATGCGAAAGTTAGCAAAAACCCTCTGGAAAACTTAAAAAATCTTGAAAATGTTTTTCAGAGTGTTTGGATGATACAAACGCGCCAAAATCTTCACATTATTATCCTTTCCATGGTTAGGGTTTAGTGATTAGGGTTTTGTTATTAGGGTATCGAGTTTTGTGATTCTTTTTACGATTTATTGTTAGTGTTATTTAGGGCTTTTGGTGATGGATTAGGTGTATGTTAGGGTTGGGGTTTTGTATTTATGGTTTAGGGTATAAGGTTAGATATTTTAGAAATTAGGGTTTAATGTGACAGTTGGTACTACCCTCACGGACCCAAAATACGAAACCCTAAAAGAAAATATTAAAAATAACCTAAAAGTCAACTAAATAAATCTCAAAACGTAAAACAGATCGTCTTAGATGGCGAATCGATCTGCTTGTCCCATAAGGTCCAAGGCACTCAAAAAACATATAATATATGCCCTATTTTGAAAAAATATGCGAAAGTTAGCAAAAACCCTCCCAGAAACTTCAAAAATCCTAAAAATGGGTTTTAGAGTGTTTGGATGATACAAACGCACCAAAATATTCACATTATTATCCTATCCATGGTTAGGGTTTAGTGATTATGGTATAGGGTTTAGTGTTTCTGTTTACGATTTATTGTTAGTGTTTATGGTTAGTATTTAGGGCTTATGGTGATGGATTAGGTGTAGATTATATTGGGTTAGGCTTTCGTATTTATTGTTTAAGGTTAAATGTTAGAGGTTTTAGAATTTATGGTTTAATTTTACAGTTAGTAAAGCCCCAACGAACCCAAAATACAAAACCCTAAAATAAAATATTTAAAACGACTTAAAAGTTAACTAAATAAATCTGAAAACGTAAAAACAGGCGATCCAAGATGGCAAAGCTATATGTTGGTCCCAGTAGGCCCAGTAAAAGTATACGAAAGTTAGCAAAAAAACTACTGTAAACTTCAAAAATCTTGAAAACGGTTTTCAGAGTGTTTGGATGATACAAACGCGCCAAAATCTTCAGATTATTATCCTTTCCATGGTTAGGGTTTAATGATTAGGGTTTTGATATTAGGTTATAGGGTTTAGTGTTTCTGTTTACGATTTATTGTTAGTGTTATTTAGGGCTTTTGGTGATGTATTAGGTGTAAGTTAGGGTTAAGGTTTTTTGTTAATGGTTTAGTGTATAATGTTAGAGATTTTATAAATTAGGGTTTATGCGACGGTTGGTAAAACCCTAACGGAACCAAAATACGAAACCGTAAAATAAAATATTAAAAACAACCTAAAAGTCAACTAAATAAATCTCGAAACGTAAAACAAATGATTTTACATGGCGAAGCTATCTGTTGGTCCTAGAAGGTCCAACGCACTCAAAAAAACATATATTATATGCCCTTTCTGAGAAAGTATGTGAAAGTTCGCAAAATCCCTCCCGGAAACTTCAAAAATCCTAGAAACGCTTTTTAGAGTGTTTGGATAATACAAACGCGCCAAAATGTCCACATTATCATCCTATCCATGGTTAGGTTTTAGTGATTAGGGTTTTGTGATTAGAGTATAGGGTTTAGTGTTTCTGTTTACGATTTATTTTTTGTATTTTTGGTTAGTATTTAGGGCATATAGTGATGGATTAGGTGTAGATTATATTGGGTTTGGCTTTTGTATTTATTGTTTAAGGTTACATGTTAGAGGTTTTAGAATTTAGGGTTTAATTTTACAGTTAGTAAAGCCCTAACGAACCCAAAATACAAAGCCCTAAAATAAAATATTAAAAACGACTTAAAAGTTAACTAAATAAATATCAAAACGTAAAAACAGACGATCTAAGATGGCAAAGCTATATGTTGGTCCCAGTAGGCCCAACGCACTAAAAAACATAAAATATGTACCCTACTCTGTGAAAGTATGCGAAATTTAGCAAAAACCCTCCCAGAAAATTAAAAAATCTTGAAAACGGTTTCCAGAGTGTTTGGATGGTACAAACGCGCCAAAATCTTCACATTATTATCCTTTTCATTGTTAGGGTTTAATGATTAGGATTTTGTTATTAGGGTATAAGGTTTAGTGTTTCTGTTTACGATTAATTGTTAGTGTTATTTAGGGCTTTTGGTGATGAATTAGGAGTAAGTTACGGATAAGGTTTTGTGTTTATGGTTTAGGGTATAATGTTAGAGATTTTAGAAATTAGGGTTTACTGTGACGGTTGGTAAAACCCTAAAGGGCCCAAAATACGAAACCCTAAAATAAAATATTAAAAACAACCTAAAAGTCAAATAAATAAATCTCAAAACGCAAAACAGATTCTCTTAGATGGCGAAGTGATCTTTCGGTCCCAGAAGGCCCAACGCACTCAAAAAACATATAATATATGCCCTATTCCGAGAAAGTATGCGAAAGTTAGCAAAAACCCTCTGGAAAACTTAAAAAATCTTGAAAACGTTTTTCAGAGTGTTTGGATGATACAAACGCGCCAAAATCTTCACATTATTATCCTTTCCATGGTTAGGGTTTTGTTATTAGGGTATAGAGTTTTGTGTTTCTTTTTACGATTTATTGTTAGTGTTATTTAGGGCTTTTGGTGATGGATAAGGTGTAAGTTAGGGTTGGGGTTTTGTATTTATGGTTTAGGGTATAAGGTTAGATATTTAGAAATTAGGGTTTAATGCGACAGTTGGTAAAACCCTCACGGACCCAAAATACGAAACCCTAAAAGAAAATATTAAAATCAACCTAAAAGTCAACTAAATAAATCACAAAAAGTAAAACAGATGGTCTTAGATGGCGAAGCTATCTGTTTGTCTCAGAAGGTCCAACACACTCAAAAAACATATATTATATGCCCTATTTTTAAAAAAATATGCGAAAGTTAGCAAAAACCCTCCCAGAAACTTCAAAAATCCTAAAAACGGGGTTTAGAGTGTTTGGATGATACAAACGCACCAAAATATTCACATTATTATCCTATCCATGGTTAGGGTTTAGTGATTAGGGTTTTGTGATTATGGTATAGGGTTTAGTGTTTCTGTTTACGATTTATTGTTAGTGTTTATGGTTAGTATTTAGGGCTTATGGTGATGGATTAGTTGTAGATTATATTTGGTTAGGCTTTCGTATTTATTGTTTAAGGTTAAATGTTAGAGGTTTTAGAATTTAGGGTTTAATTTTACAGTTAGTAAAGCCCTAACGAACCCAAAATACAAAACCCTAAAATAAAATATTAAAAACGACTTAAAAGTTAACTAAATAAATCTCAAAACGTAAAAACAGGCGATCCAAGATAGCAAAGCTATATGTTGGTCCCAGTAGGCCCAACACACTAAAAAAAATCATATAATATGTACCCTACTCTGTAAAAGTATACGAAAGTTAGCAAAAAAAACTCCCGTAAACTTCAAAAAATTTGAAAACGGTTTTCAGAGTGTTTGGATGATAAAAACGCGCCAAAATCTTCAGATTATTATCCTTTCCATGGTTAGGGTTTAATGATTAGGGTTTTGATATTAGGTTATAGGGTTTAGTGTTTCTGTTTACGATTTATTGTTAGTGTTATTTAGGGCTTTTGGTGATGTATTAGGTGTAAGTTAGGGTTAAGGTTTTTTGTTAATGGTTTAGTGTATAATGTTAGAGATTTTATAAATTAGGGTTTATGCGACGGTTGGTAAAACCCTAACGGAACCAAAATACGAAACCGTAAAATAAAATATTAAAAACAACCTAAAAGTCAACTAAATAAATCTCGAAACGTAAAACAAATGATCTTACATGGCGAAGCTATCTGTTGGTCCTAGAAGGTCCAACGCACTCAAAAAACATATATTATATGCCCTTTCTGAGAAAGTATGTGAAAGTTCGCAAAATCCCTCCCGGAAACTTCAAAAATCCTAGAAACGCTTTTTAGAGTGTTTGGATGTTACAAACGCGCCAAAATGTCCACATTATTATCCTATCCATGGTTAGGTTTTAGTGATTAGGGTTTTGTGATTAGAGTATAGGGTTCAGTGTTTCTGTTTACGATTTACTTTTTGTATTTTTTATTAGTATTTAGGGCATATAGTGATGGGTTAGGTGTAGATTATATTGAGTTTGGCTTTTGTATTTATTGTTTAAGGTTAAATGTTAGAGGTTTTAGAATTTAGGGTTTAATTTTACAGTTAGTAAAGCCGTAACGAACCCAAAATACCAAACCCTAAAATAAAATATTAAAAACGACTTAAAAGTTAACTAAATAAATCTCAAAACGTAAAAACAGACGATCTAAGATGGCAAAGCTATATGTTGGTCCCAGTAGGCCCAACGCACTAAAAAACATAAAATATGTACCCTACTCTGTGAAAGTATGCGAAATTTAGCAAAAACCCTCCCTGAAACTTCAAAAATCTTGAAAACGGTTTCCAGAGTGTTTGGATGGTACAAACGCGCCAAAATCTTCACATTATTATCCTTTTCATTGTTAGGGTATAATGATTAGGGTTTTGTTATTAGGGTATAAGGTTTAGTGTTTCTGTTTACGACTTATTGTTAGTGTTATTTAGGGCTTTTGGTGATGAATTAGGAGTAAGTTACGGTTAAGGTTTTGTGTTTATGGTTTAATGTATAATGTGAGAGATTTTAGAAATTAGGGTATACTGTGACGGTTGGTAAAACCCTCAAGGGCCCAAAATACGAAACCCTAAAATAAAATATTAAAATCAACCTAAAAGTCAAATAAATAAATCTCAAAACGCAAAACAGATGATCTTAGATGGCGAAGTGATCTTTCGGTCCCAGAAGGCCCAACGCACTCAAAAAACATATAATATGTGCCCTATTCTGAGAAAGTAGGCGAAAGTTAGCAAAAACCCTCTGGAAAACTTAAAAAATCTTGAAAATGTATTTCAGAGTGTTTGGATGATACAAACGCGCGAAAATCTTCAAATTATTATCCTTTCCATGGTTAGGGTTTAGCGATTAGGGTTTTGTTATTAGGGTATCGAGTTTTGTTTTTCTTTTTACGATTTATATTTAGTGTTATTTAGGGCTTTTGGTAATGGATTAGGTGTAAGTTAGGGTTGGGGTTTTGTATTTATGGTTTAGGGTATAAGGTTAGATATTTTAGAAATTAGGGTTTAATGCGACAGTTGGTAATACCCTTACGGACCCAAAATACGAAACCCTAAAAGAAAATATTAAAAATAACCTAAAAGTCAACTAAATAAATCTCAAAACGTAAAACAGATCGTCTTAGATGGCGAAGCGATCTGCTGGTCCCATAAGGTCCAAGTCACTCAAAAAACATATATTATATGCCCTATTTTGAAAAAATATGCGAAAGTTAGCAAAAACCCTCCCAGAAACTTCAAAAATCCTAAAACCAGGTTTTAGAGTGTTTGGATGACACAAACGCACCAAAATATTCACATTATTATCCTATCCATGGTTAGGGTTTTGTGATTATGGTATAGGGTTTAGTCTTTTTGTTTACGATTTATTGTTAGTGTTTATGGTTAGTATTTAGGGCTTATGGTGATGGATTAGGTGTAGATTATATTGTGTAAGGCTTTCGTATTTATTGTTTAAGGTTAAATGTTAGAGGTTTTAAAATTTAGGGTTTAATTTACACTTAGTGAAGCCCTAATAAACCCAAAATACAAAACCCTAAAATAAAATATTAAAAACGACTTAAAAGTTAACTAAATAAATCTCAAAACGTAAAAACAGACGATCTAAGATGGCAAAGCTATCTGTTGGTCCCAGTAGGCCCAACACACTAAAAAAATATAATATGTACCCTACTTTGTGAAAGTATACGAAAGTTAGCAAAAAAACTCCCGGAAACTTCAAAAATCTTGAAAACGGTTTTTAGAGTGTTTGGATGATACAAACGCGCCAAAATCTTCAGATTATTATCCTTTCCATGGTTAGGGTTTAATGATTATGGTTTTGATATTAGGTTATAGGGTTTAGTGTTTCTGTTTACGATACATTGTTAGTGTTATTTAGGGCTTTTGGTGATGGATTAGGTGTAAGTTAGGGTTAAGGTTTTGTGTTTATGGTTTAGTGTATAATGTTAGAGATTTTATAAATTAAGGTTTATGCTACTGTTGGTAAAACCCTAACGGAACCAAAATACGAAACCTTAAAATAAAATATTAAAAACAACCTAAAAGTTAACTAAATAAATCTCGAAACGTAAAACAAATGATCTCACATGGCGAAGCTATCTGTTACTCCTAGAAGGTCCAACGCACTCAAAAAACATATATTATATTCCCTTTCTGAGAAAGTATGTGAAAGTTAGCAAAATCCCTCCCGGAAACTTCAAAAATCTTAGAAACGCTTTTTAGAGTGTTTGGATGATACAAACGCGCCAAAACGTCCACATTATTATCCTACCCATGGTTAGGTTTTAGTTATTAGGGTTTTGTGATTAGAGTATAGGGTTTAGTGTTTCTGTTTACGATTTATTTTTTGTATTTATGGTTAGTATTTAGGGCATATAGTGATGGATTAGGTGTAGATTATATTGGCTTTGGCTTTTGTATTTATTGTTTAAGGTTTAATTTTAGAGGTTTTAGAAATTAGGGTTTAATTTTACAGTTGGTAAAACCCTAACGAATCTAAAATACAAAACCCTAAAATACAAAATTAAAAACGACTAAAAAGTTAACTAAATAAATCTCAAAACGTAAAATAGACGATCTAAGATGGAAAAGCTATTTGGTTGTCCCAGTAGGCCCAACTCACTCAAAAAACATTAAATATGTACCCTATTCTGTGAAAGTATGCGAAAGTTAGCAAAAACCCTCCCGGAAACTTCAAAAATCCTGAAAACGGTTGTTAGAGTGTTTGGATGATACAAACGCGCCAAAATCTTCACATTATTATCCTTTCCATCGTTAGTATTTAATTATTAGGGTATAGGGTTTAGTGTATCTGTGTACGATTTATTGTTAGTGTTATTTAGGGCTTTTGGTGATGAATTAGGAGTAAGTTACGGTTAAGGTTTAGTGTTTATGGTTTAGGGTATAATATTAGAGATTTTAGAAATTAGGGTATACTGTGACGGTTGGTAAAACCCTCAAGGGCTCAAAATACGAAACTTTAAAATAAAATATTAAAAACAACCTAAAAGTCAAATAAATAAATCTCAAAACGCAAAACAGATGATCTTAGATGGCGAAGTGATCTTTCGGTCCCATAAGGCCCAACGCACTCAAAAACGTATAATATGTGCCCTATTCTGAGAAAGTATGCGAAAGTTAGCAAAAACCCTTTGGAAAACTTAAAAAATTTTGAAAACGTTTTTCAGAGTGTTTGGATGATACAAACGCGCCAAAATCTTCACATTATTATCCTTTCCATGGTCAGGGTTTAGTGATTAGGGTTTTGTTATTAGGGTATAGAGTTTTGTGTTTCTTTTTACGATTTATTGTTAGTGTTATTTAGGACTTTTGGTGATGGATTAGGTGTAAGTTAGGGTTGGGGTTTTGTATTTATGGTTTAGGGTATAAGGTTAGATATTTTAGAAATTAGGGTTTAATGCGACAGTTGGTAAAACCCTCACGGACCCAAAATACGAAACCCTAAAAGAAAAAATTAAAAACAACCTAAAAGTCAACTAAATAAATCTCAAAACTTAAATCAGATCGTTTTAGATGGCGAAGCGGTCTGCTGGTCCCATAAGGTCCAACGCACTCAAAAAACATATATTATATGCCCTATTTTGAAAAAATATGCGAAAGTTAGCAAAAACCCTCCCAGAAACTTCAAAAATCCTAAAAACAGGTTTTAGAGTGTTTGGATGACACAAACGCACCAAAATATTCACATTATTATCCTATCCATGGTTAGGGTTTTGTGATTATGGTATAGGGTTTAGTGTTTTTGTTTACGATTTATTGTTAGTGTTTATGGTTAATATTTAGGGCTTATGGTGATGGATTAGGTGTAGATTATATTGGGTTAGGCTTTCCTATTTATTGTTTAAGGTTAAATGTTTGAGGTTTTAGAATTTAGGGTTTAATTTTACACTTAGTGAAGCCCTAATGAACCCAAAATACAAAACCCTAAAATAAAATATTAAAAACGACTTAAAAGTTAACTAAATAAATCTCAAAACGTAAAACCAGACGATCTAAGATGGCAAAGCTATCTGTTGGTCCCAGTAGGCCCAACACACTCAAAATAAAATATAATATGTACCCAACTCTGTGAAAGTATACGAAAGTTAGCAAAAAAAACTCCCGGAAACTTAAAAAATCTTGAAAATGGTTTTTAGAGTGTTTGGATGATACAAACGCGCCAAAATCTTCAGATTATTATCCTTTCCATGGTTAGGGTTTAATGATTAAGGTTTTGATATTAGGTTATAGGGTTTAGTGTTTCTGTTTACGATATATTGTTAGTGTTATTTAGGGCTTTTGGTGATGGATTAGGTGTAAGTTAGGGTTAAGGTTTTGTGTTTATGGTTTAGTGTATAATGTTAGAGATTTTATAAATTAGGGTTCATGCGACGGTTGGTAAAACCCTAACGGACCCAAAATACGAAACCTTAAAATAAAATATTGAAAACAACCTAAAAGTTAACTAAATAAATCTCGAAACGTAAAACAAATGATCTTACATGGCGAAGCTATCTGTTTGTCCTAGAAGGTCCAACGCACTCAAAAAACATATTCCCTTTCTGAGAAAGTATGTGAAAGTTAGCAAAATCCCTCCCGGAAACTTCAAAAATCCTAGAAACGCTTTTTAGAGTGTTTGGATGATACAAATGCGCCAAAATGTCCACATTATTATCCTATCCATGGTTAGCTTTTAGTGATTAGGGTTTTGTGATTAGAGTATAGGGTTTAGTGTTTCTGTTTACGATTTATTTTTTGTATTTATGGTTAGTATTTAAGGCATATAGTGATGGATAAGGTGTAGATTATATTGGCTTTGGCTTTTGTATTTATTGTTTAAGGTTTAATTTTAGAGGTTTTATAAATTAGGGTTTAATTTTACAGTTGGCAAAACCCTAACGAATCTAAAATACAAAACCCTAAAATACAAAATTAAAAACGACTTAAAAGTTAACTAAATAAATCTCAAAACGTAAAATAGACGATCTAAGATGGAAAAGCTATCTGGTTGTCCCAGTAGGCCCCACACACTCAAAAAACATTAAATATGTACCCTATTCTGTGAAAGTATGCGAAAGTTAGCAAAAACCCTCCCGGAAACTTCAAAAATCCTGAAAATGGTTGTTAGAGTGTTTGGATTATACAAACGCGCCAAAATCTTCACATTATTACCCTTTCCATCGTTAGTATTTAATTATTAGGGTATAGGGTTTAGTGTATCCTTTTACGACTTATTGTTAGTGTTATTTAGGGCTTTTCGTGATGGATTAGGTGTAAGTTAGGGTTAAGGTTTTGTGTTTATGGTTAAGTATATAATGTTAGATATTTTAGAAATTAGGGTTTAATGCTACGGTTGGTAAAACCCTAACGGACCCAAAATACGAAACTCTAGAATAAAATATTAAAAACAACCTAAAAGTCAACTAAATAAATCTCAAAACGTAAAACATATTATCTTAGATGGCGAAGCGGACTGTTGGTCCCAGAAGGTCCGACACACTAAAAAAACATATATTATATGCCCTATTGTGAGAAAGTATGCCAAAGTTAGCAAAAACCCTCTCGGAAACTTTAAAATTCCTAAAAACGATTTTTAGAGTGTTTGGATGATATAAACACGCCAAAATCGCCACATTATTATCCTATCCATGGTTAGGTTTGAGTGATTCGTGTATATTGTTTAGTGTTTATGTTTACGATTTATTGTTAGTGTTTATGGTTAGTATTTAGGGAATATGGTGATGGATTAGGTGTAGATTATACTGGGTTTGGCTTTTGTATTTATTGTTTAAGGATTAATGTTAGAGGTTTTAGAAATGAGGGTCTAATATTACAGTTGGTAAAGCCCTAACGAACCCAAAATACGAAACCCTAATATAAAATATTAAAAACGACTTAAAAGTTAACTAAATAAATCTCAAAACGTAAAACAGACGATCTAAGATGGCAAAGCTATATGTTGGTTCCAGTAGGCCCAACGCACTCAAAAACTATAAAATATGTATCTATTATGTGAAAATATGCAAAATTTAGCAAAAATCCTACCGGAAACTTCAAAAATCTTGAAAACGGTTTCCAGAGTGTTTGGATGATACAAACGCGCCAAAATCTTCACATTATTGTCCGTTTCATTGTCAGTGTTTAATGATTAGAGTTTTGTTATTAGGGTATAAGGTTTAGTGTTTCTGTTTACGAATTATTGTTAGTGTTATTTAGGGCTTTTGGTGATGAATTAGGAGTAATTACGGTTATGGTTTTGTGTTTATGGTTTAGGGTATAATGTTAGAGATTTTAGAAATTAGGGTTTACTGCGACGGTTGGTAAAACCCTAAAGGACCCAAAATACGAAGCCCTAAAATAAAATATTAAAAACAACCTAAAAGTCAAATAAATAAATCTCAAAATGTAAAACAGATGATCTTAGATGGCGAAGCGATCTTTCGGTTATGTGCCCTATTCTAAGAAAGTATGCGAAAGTTAGCAAAAACCCTCTGGAAAACTTAAAAAATCTTGAAAACGTTTTTCAGAGTGTTTGGATGATACAAACTCGCCAAAATCTTCACATTATTATCCTTTCCATGGTTAGGGTGTAGTGATTAGGATTTTGTTAATAGGGTATAGAGTTTTGTGTTTCTTTTTACGATTTATTGTTAGTGTTATTTAAGGCTTTTGGTGATGGATTAGGTGTAAGTTAAGGTTGGGGTTTTGTATTTTATGGTTTAGGGTATAAGGTTAGAGATTTTAGAAATTAGGGTTTAATGCGACGGTTGGTAAAACCCTCACCGACCCAAAATACGAAACCCTAAAAGAAAATATTAAAAACAACCTAAAAGTCAACTAAATAAATCTCAAAACGTAAAACAGATGGTCTTATATGGCGAAGCTATCTGTTGGTCTTGGAAGGTCCAACACACTCAAAAAACATATATTATATGCCCTATTTTTAAAAAAATGTGCGAAAGTTAGCAAAAACCCTCCCAGAAACTTCAAAAATCCTAAAAACGGGTTTTAGAGTGTTTGGATGATACAAACGCACCATAATATTCACATTATTATCCTATCCATGGTTAGGGTTTAGTGATTAGGGTTTTGTGATTATGGTATAGGGTTTAGTGTTTCTGTTTACGATTTATTGTTAGTGTTTATGGTTAGTATTTAGGGCTTATGGTGATGGATTAGGTGTAGATTATATTGGGTTAGGCTTTCGTATTTATTGTTTAAGGTTAAATGTTAGAGGTCTTAGAATTTAGGGTTTAATTTTACAGTTAGTAAAGCCATAACGACCCTAAAAGACAAAACCCTAAAATAAAATATTAAAAACGACTTAAAAGTTAACTAAATAAATCTCAAAACGTAAAAACAGACGATCTAAGATGGCAAAGCTATCTTTTGGTCCAAGTAGGCCCAACACACTAAATTAAACATATAATATGTACTCTACTCTGTGAAAGTATACTAAAGTTAGCAAAAAAACTCCCGGAAACTTCAAAAATCTTGAAAACGGTTTTTAGAGTGCTTAGATGATACAAACGCGCCAAAATCTTCAGATTATTATCTTTTCCATGGTTAGGGTTCAATGATTAAGGTTCTGATATTAGGTTATAGGGTTTAGTGTTTCTGTGTATGATATATTGTTAGTGTTATTTAGGGCTTTTGGTGATGGATTAGGTGTAAGTTAGGGTTAAGGTTTTGTGTTTATGGTTTAGTGTATAATGTTAGAGATTTTATAAATTAGGGTTCATGCGACGGTTGGTAAAACCCTAACGGACCCAAAATACGAAACTCTAGAATAAAATATTAAAAACAACCTAAAAGTCAACTAAATAAATCTCAAAACGTAAAACAGATTATCTTAGATGGGGAAGCGGACTGTTGGTCCCAGAAGGTCCAACACACTTAAAAAACATATATTATATGCCCTATTCTGAGAAAGTATGCCAAAGTTAGCAAAAACCCTCCCGGAAACTTTAAAAATCCAAAAAACGATTTTTAGAGTGTTTGGATGATACAAATGCGCCAAAATCGCCACATTATTATCCTATCCATGGTTAGGTTTGAGTGATTAGTGTATATTTTTTAGTGTTTATGTTTACGATTTATTGTTAGTGCTTATGGTTAGTATTTAGGGAATATGGTGATGGATTAGATGTAGATTATACTGGGTTTGGCTTTTGTATTTATTGTTTAAGGATTAATGTTAGAGGTTTTAGAAATGAGGGTCTAATATTACAGTTGGTAAAACCCTAACGAACCCAAAATACGAAACCCTAATATAAAATATAAAAAACGACTTAAAAGTTAACTAAATAAATCTCAAAATGTAAAACAGAAGATCTAAGATGGCAAAGCTATCTGTTGGTCCCAGTAGGCCCGACGCACTCAAAAACTATACAATATGTATCCTATTCTGTTAAAATATGCGAAATTTATCAAAAACCCTCCCGGAAACTTCAAAAATCTTGAAAACGGTTTCCAGAGTGTTTGGATCATACAAACGGGTCAAAATCTTCACATCATTATCCTTTTCATGGTTAGGGTTTAATGATTAGGGTTTTGTTATTAGGGTATAAGAGCACTACAAATTATTATGGACGAGGCAGAAAACAGTCAAGAAACAAACGATACATCAATACCTGTGTTTATTATTGAGACATCAACGTACTTGTGTAAGTACAAAAAATATTATGCTTGAGAGGCTATTTTTCTCTCTCTCTCAAGCATTAGGGGGATTCCATATGAATCAAAGAGGAGCTCACCAAAGGAGTGAATTCTTATTTATTCTTTCGATAGGTTGATCATGTCGATCATCTCTTTGAGCCTTGGTCGGAAGCACAAGAACAAGGCAAGAGCTCCCTATTAGCGTCCCGAACGATCCATGGGATGGGCAAGAAAGCTCCAGAATAAGTCGAGGCTACAAGAAGAAGTCGGACGTAATGGCTATACCCTTTTTTCCTATGCGCATAGATGGATACTTTATTAACCAGCCGGTCTATCCTCAATAGGAACCCCATACTTACTCTACAATCTTTATTTATTATGCGGGCATCCAAAGCCCAGAAGGGGCTAAAGTGAAAGTCATCACTCTTCAATCCAAGCTCGGGGATAGCTGCAATCGCGCTCCGATCCATAAAGAAAGAGGGGCTTCTTTATCAAGCAAAGTGACGTGGTTCTTTGAACCGTGGGAACCGCAGGGAAGCATCTTTTCTTCTATCCGCGTAGTTGAACAACTGAGGCGGGTAGCAACTACATCTATAACTAATCTATTATGATATGCGGCTTGGTCATCTTCTTTCCAATGCGCTGGTTGGATGCTTTCTTATGGGCTTTCTCCCGTAACAATTGGCCTTTGGTTCATTCATTGTCAGACTTCTGCGCATAGTGTAATGCATAACTAGAGTTCCTGCGGTCCGTGGTTACGGGCGTACAACCTCTCTCTCTCAAGCCAAGGTTCCCGTTGTGGTAGGAAGCACTGAGCTTTGTCACTACCGACTTCTGTGCGGGATCGAAGCCGGGAGTGACACGTCTCTCTTCAATCTAAGAAGCACAAGTCATCGCGTAAGAAGAGATGGAAAGTGGGCAAGGTGGGTACTATGAATCAAAGGTCAAAGGCCAAGATCACAAGATTAAGGCGTTCCGCTGAGCTTCTTCTCTCCTTAGACTTCCCCTTTTTTAGTTCTCGAGTGCATGTAATTAATTATGAGATGAAGCATTGAGTTCAGATGTTTGACTAGGGAAAGCGGAATAGGTTGTTACATTGCGAAGCTCCTCTCCTCCTGTAGTAGTAGAAGCCTATGGTTTGAAGAATATGGTGTTACAGGCGCGAACAATGGACCTAAGAGTCCTGTTTTAGATGTAAAACTAGGGGAGGTACCACCCAGCCTTAGTCTTCAACTAAGCTCTTCGATCCGCCCATTAGCTGATTCATTCGCCGGGGTTCGCCCGCCTGATCAAAGTCGAAGTACGTGGGGTCCATTTGTAAAGAACATCTCTTTTGGGGTCGTCAAATCGCCGAGTCGACTTCTCACCGATTCGCATTAACGCGATCCAAAGAGTCGATCACAAAGCGGATTCGCTCGCCCATTCGCCTTTAGGTTTGATTCAAAGAGGCCGCGGTAAGGCGAAGAAAAGTGTTGATTCGCGTGGCCTTTGACTGAACAGTTTTCAAACTTGATAACTTGCTTTTTCATACTTCCTGGGGATACTAGTTTCTTTGCAAAGCGTATCGTTTTTTTAGCACCTATAAGGTGAGATACGGGATATTCCATGTACCATACTGCTTTGTCATAGGAAATGACAACATTGGCAACCAAGGGGTGACGAGAGCAAGACAAGAACTCATAAATGGGCTTTGTCCATTGGGCTACTCAGAGTGTTTGAAAAGTTTAGCATGAACAACCAGAAGCCGCAACAATAGAACAGTATAAAAGAAAAGCGATTCCACTCTTTTTCTAGAATCCTAACCTACAGGATCATAAGTACCAGAATATGAGAAGCAACCGTAAGAAATCAGTGAGTGAAATAAGACGGATGGAGATCAATTTGAATAATAAGTAGATGAAGCCTTAGTCCATTTTCACATCCAATCTTACCAAGTATGCAGGCAGGTCAGAAAGGCAGATGGGCATGTTCATCCCTTAAAACTGCTTCCATTGGCATGAGTTAGAGTCCTCTCCTGCAGGAACCTGGCACCTTCAGAGCTCTATCTTCGTTGCTTTCAGCTGCATTTTTCTTTTCTTTTTTGATTCGATTTATTCAATGGCCCGCCCCTATCTCTACTCTAAAGGGGCTTACGCACTTAGATTCGCAGCTGTATGCACAAAAATCCAATCATTGTGCATACAGCTGTGGTGGCTCCTTTCGTTTTAAACAACTCTAACCGAAACGAAAGGCTCTTCCACTTCGATTTACTATATAGGCTGTTCGACTGAACTCGTTGGCTCCGCGTTCATTAAATTTCAACACCAACAACAGAATAAAAATTCTTCGATCGAGCGTATGGAATTCGTTCATCTCTAGTATTGAGGATAGAAGGGGAAGGGGAATCTATCAAGGTTTTTGGCTCGCAATAAAGCTAGGGTCCTGATCGAGCAACTAGTAGTCCTATCTATCCACCTCTCCAGACACAATATCTTGAGTACCTATGATGGTGACCACATCTGCTGGCATGTGATGTTTGGACATAGAATCGAGTCCTTGTAAATGGGCAAAGCCAGGTTCTCTTATTTTACGACGGTAAGGACGATTGCTTCCATTACTGACCAGAAAGACACCAAATTCTCCTTTAGGTGCTTCAACTGCGGTATAGGTAGGAGCTGGTACGGAAAAACCTTCTGTATAAGGTTCGAAATGGTGAATTGAGGTAGAGTAGACCTATGATCCTGTAGTCATTTGGCCGGCTATTGAAAGAAAAAGCTTGCATCTTCTTCTCCTATTATATAACCGGTCCCATCTCTCTCCAAACCTAACGTGGTAGTTTCCCATCATAGGGCTTTCAATCTATAGATTGAGCTATTACCAAGGAGCTAATTCGTTCAGAACTCAGTTGACTGCTTCTATAGATAAGGCGGAGCGTCCTTGGCTCAGCATTATAGCACATAGGGCTTCGGTGCTACTACAGCGCTTCGAGTTAGCGAAGCGCCTCTCTATGAGAATCTAGCTTCGCTAACGCTCGGCTAAGTCTTGAAAACTTCGCGCTGACCGTTCGCTTTCTCCGTAGCAAAAGCGCTTCTCTTTTCCCCTTAAGTAGAAGGACAAGAAAGATATTATTGGTTTTATTGCTCCCGCTTCCTCATCTGCGCTCATCAAGCCAACTTTGCTCTTTGGGAGGTGAAACAACGGTTGAAGCGGACATTTCGAAATGACAGCATCGAAGATATATTTCTCTATATACACGGTTACGGTTATCTCGGACTGCGTTCCGGAAAAAGTGGCCTACACTCTTGTCTTTCAACGCCACTATACTATTCATAGTTGTGGGGCACTGTGTACTTACAGCCTCTACGAGAAGTAAGTGAATGGGGCCGGTGTGTGGCGAACGGAACGGTTCATTAAGCCATTTTGCGCCTCAACTCCCTAAATAGGAATAGGGCTAATTGCTTCGCACCTGACTGTGATAGCCCTCTCGATACCTTATTGGAGCTTTGTAACTAGTGGCCGATTTCCCTTCGCTGCCCTTCTATAGCTTACGCTCATACGTTGTTCCGTCTTATACTGCACTTAGTTACTGTTAGTCCTCGGAAATTCTCGCTTTCTCAGGGCTCTTGCTACTCCTACTCCTAGGGCGGGAAGAAGATAAGAAAAGGCGAAGCGTTCTCTTGCTTTCCCAACCTCTTGTTTCTAAAGACTGCCCTCTCTCGGCTGGATGTTAGTCCAGCCTACTACGAGGATCCCGTATCCAGCAACCCAACCTATACAAAGGGCATCAAAGCACCTTTACTAGGTTGGAGCAATGAAGCTTACCTTATTATTATTAATAAGGGACTTGGCATTTTCAGCTGGTGCGCAGGAGCGCACTTCCGTTTTCCCTTTACTAGTAGGGGTCCCGTGGTTCCTATGCCGCCGCGTTTCCCGGTCCTTTTCTTTTAGTGCTTCGACCCGAAGCGATAGCTTCTAGCTAGGTCAGTGGATAAGATGGCTGCGCTCCAGCTCACTCAAGAATGGGACGGCGGTGGTCCGTCGGCAAGCTCGTTCTGATCTTGGACGCAGTACATTGGAATCCTGAAGCACCACCACGAACGCTACCGCGCGCCCGCCTGCGGTGCGGTAAGGCACCACCCTGTTGTTCCAGCAGCCAACTCCGGCGTGTCAGCTTAGTTATCCTCATCAAGCCACTTACTTGATGTCTAGCTTCCCAACTGGTAGACGGTTCCTTTTCCCCCACATAAATGAAGAAGGGAGACGTATGTTGATTCTTCCGAATCACCGGAAGCGAAGCGCTATGCCGGGGCGGGGGGACGGGAAAAGAAACGGCTCCGAAGAAATAAATTGGGGTTCCCAATGCTTCTCTACGCTCAACGAGATGCGTCAACCTCGGGATGCTTTACTCCTAACCCCACAAGGTTCCGAGACGGAGCTTAACCTGAGTCTCGGTTAAGAACGAAGATGATCTACGTTTCACACGGCGCACGATTCCATGGATAGTTTCATTCGACCTCGTGATGGAGGACATAGCTTACGATCATCGGCTTTGATCATGCCACTAGGCATTTGATTAAGATATTGCACAATGATCCGAAGACTTTGTCGCATCTCTTCGATACGAATACAGTAACGATCATAGCGATCTCCTCTGGTACCTACGGGTACGTTAGGATCCGATTGGTCATGAACATCGTAAGGTGCTGTTATTCGCAAATCCCAGCATACCCCTGGACCTCTTAACATTACACCACTGAATCCCCAACCCTTTGCTTGCTGTGCAGTGACAGTACCAATATCCACTAATCGTTGTTTCCAGATACGGCTGCCGGTTGACATCTCTTCTAATTCGTCGATACGAGAAGCAAATTGTTGTGTGGAGGAATCAATATCTCGACATAAGCCAAGAGGCAGATCTTGTGCCACTCCACCTGGTCGTATGAAACTGGCATGCATCCTGGCTTCCGAGACTCTTTCATAGAATTCCAACAATTTCTCCCGCTCCTCAAAAGCCCACAGGAACGGAGTTGATGCTCCCACATCCATAGCATGAGTAGTTAAAGCAAGTGAATGATTTGAAATTCGAGTTATTTCACAGAATAACACTCGTATATATTGAGCTCGTAATGGTACCTCGCAATTCAAAAGTCTCTCTACGGCTGAAGAATGAGCGTGTTCTTGGGCCATCATAGAAACATAGATAGGGTCAACGACGGAACGAACAACGAAACTTTACGACAGCTTTTTCGTACACGTTCACTTGCATCACATACACAAGTGCTCTCTGAACCGTGCAATAAGGTCACCCATAACACGGCTCTCCCACTTGAGTTATCTTAGCTCCAGGCCATGCCCAAAATAAGGTAACTACTAGTATTGAAAGCTGGTCGCCTTTGGAAGCATTCGCCGGTAACCAAAGCGTATCGTTCCCGCAACCACGTTGGTACTTTGTTTATAGCTTTTTTAGGTTATGCAATAGAAGGGGTGCTTGCGCTTGAATTGAAGTAGCGCCTTTGGTTGGAGAGTAGGGCTCCTAGGTGGCGCGTTCGTGGAGGCAAACCGAAGGAAGAGCAAAAGGAAGGTTGGTGATTATGGGGAGAGGCCACCCGGCCTCGAATAGGAGGGGGCTTAGGTCCTACTCCTCCCTGCTTTCAGAAATGAATGGATCAGAAGGGGGCTTGGTTCTCTATTTCCGGGCCGGGCGGAAGGTGAAGGCCATAAGAGAAGATTTCCCTCCCGCTAAGGTTTTTAAGATCTTAGTTTCAGACTAAGGAAGAGGGGAAAAAGATGCTGTCATCTATCTCGACCAGTTTCCCGAGGCCTCGGAAATCCAGACCGGCTCAGAGAATAACTGGCGCTATTTAGCCCTTCGTTTCGCAAACAAAGAAGTCATCCTTTACGATTTCCCATTCCTTACCTGCCGAGCCGCCTCTCTTCGCCATTCGACGCCTCCGCCTTCCCTTTCTATAACATACCCAGGCGCCCTCCTTTCCAATCACTAAGAAAAGGAAATACCAATCAAAGCCCTATCTATGTAAAGCTTCATCTGTTATTTTTCCGGCCTCAGGGGAGTTTACTTGACCCATTCCCCAGTCTCCCGTACTGCTCAAGTAAGTGTGCGACTCCGTATGAGGATCTCCTTCTCTTTTGCCCACTCTCCGTTCACACGGTTCTCAAAGCAGAGGAGGAAGGGTGGGCAGCAGGTACCACGAGCCCTCTGTCCAACACATCTATCCAGAAGCAAGTGTAGTTCACCGGTTCCACCGAATGCTCCTATCTCTCGACAAAGATCGTGTGAGTGTGCAGTTATGCTTTGGATGCTTCACCATAGAATAGATCGACCCAGTTCCCGTTCTTTTCCGGTGCACTCGCTTTATATCTCCGATACACAAGGAAGGACGCGGTGGGAAGGAAGCAGCCCTAGCCTCTATCTGGCCGATCATTCCGCTGGCATCTCGCATTCACGCCCCCGTTTGACTGCCGCTCGGGGATGTAGCTGTAGATAGGTTAGTCTTAGTGAGTCGTTGGCTCCACCTCTTATCTCCTTCTACGACATGCTGTTGTCGTCGCCATATTCCATATGTCACTTAGTCATCTCTGCCTCGCTGCGGGTCAGCACCTCCGAAAGAAACGGAGGACTTCATTCAGTGACCCCGCGATCGCCCTCTGAACGATCAGAATAAGGTAAAGCTTGAAGATAAGTTTTGTACTCTATTAATTTCTCAGTCCCTCTAGTCGGGTGGGCGCCGGCCGGTCTTTCGACCAGTTCCCCCTAAAAACCGTACGTGCGGGTCTCCCCGCATGCGGCTCACGCCATTCGAGGTGGCCCAGCCCAGCATTCATTCGCAAATCCTGTAGTTAAATTGAGACTGCTCAACCTCGGAAGCTAATTTGCGTGTAGGCAGCGCTGTCTGTCGTACCGTTGACTCTATCTATTCATTGAATTTGCTTTATTGCATTTACGGCTCGCTCCCTAAGAATTCATGCACTTCCCTTTACTCCATAGGGCCTTCTCTAATAGGTAAAAGCCTTCCATTTCCGTCAAATGACCCGGCCTCCCCTGGCTCTTCCACCGTCCGGGCTCCCTTTCCTCCCTATGCTATGCTCCCCCGGCGCAGACCCACCACGCTTCGTGCCTGCGGCGTTTTTGCTAGACGGTCTTTGCCAGTAGTGCCATCCTCCCTGCTGGCTGTATGGGCGGGTTGTCCCTCGCAGCTGCCTTCTGTTAGGCTATGGTTTACAGGAACAAATGTAGTTGAATGGAACAGCAGGCGGGATGTGAGGTGCAGGTGGTGATGATCACCCCGGGGTATGCGCTAGCGCCCTTGACAGGCACTCCAGAACCTGCCAACGCTCGTGAAAACCCGGGTCCGGTCGGTCCTCCATTCATCCGACCGGAGGTGTGGATAACGAGGCCACCTTCACAACCTTCTCCCTTCTGTCCCTATGTTGTAATAAGGTCGGGCGGGTCGCTTGAGTTGCTCAACCACCCCTTAGCCCGGTGCTCATGACGCGCTACGGAACCTCCACCGTGCCGGGGACCAAGCAGGGCATAGCTAGCAGCATAGGAGCCGACTCGGCATCAGCGGCTTCGTGCCGCACTGGAGTGATCCAATATGTGGTTCCGCACGTTCCACCACTTCTCCGTTCATTACCAATACTGATCGTGAAACACCATGAGCAGCAGGATGTTGAGGTCCGAAATTCGAAGTGAAATTTTTGATTTGCCTGCTCCTAGTCGTCATGGGAAAGAAAGGAAGAAAGAAGAAAGATATTATTTCCTGAGAGCTTGCCCAATACCACCAGTACCTGAAAAGCATCTCCTTCGCCCGAACCTCCAGTTCTTTCTTATTATATGTTGCTCTTGATGTCGGCCTTTTCTTAACTCCCGTAGGGGAACCCGTGGCACAACCCATGCTGTATCCGAGCACTCACTAGACAGGTCAGTACAGGAAAGCGATACAGGTCTATAGCTCTCCAAAGTTCCGACTTTCTCTTTCTATACGCAATAATTTGAATCACCTACTTGCCTTCTGGCACAACACACACTCCCACTCACAAGACCACCGAGATCTTCGACTTAACTCCAAAAGGTAATCCACCCGGCCCTTTCCCAACCTATACAAGGAGAGCGGAAGATAACGAAAGGGAGACAAGGTCCTAACTAAATCATAACACAAACTACCATTCCATCTATCATATCAGTCGAGTCGATCCGATTCGTTCTTATCTATAGATAACGCAAGAGAGAACTTATGACCTCGCGGATGGAGAGGGATTCGAACCCCCGGTATTCCTATCAATACTTCGGTTTTCAAGACCGAATCTTTCAACCGCTCAGACATCCATCCCCTTCAAAAAGCCCTATCTATCCACGCGCTGGCAGGTAGGGGCTTATTTATGTGATTCGCTACGCTTGCTTGCGCCTATCGGCTTATTCTATTGCCTGCCGGTTAGCGAAACTTTTTCGGTAGTACGAATCGCTACGCTTCGCCTCTTTCTATATGATAATATGCACCTTGGTTGCTGCGCTCCCTGCGGGTAATAGCAAGAGAGTGAAGAACGAATGATCCCCCAAACAAAACAAAAAGAGTGATTGAGTCCGACTCAAGCGAGTGAGTGAAAGGCGTGGCAAGAGAGCGAGTTCGACTCGCGAACGATCAGCAAGTGAAGGACCGATCCTTTTGCGCCAATACTGTTTCGAGACTAGTACTTGGCGGCTCACGAGCAACATATAGACTAAGGTTGCCCATCACTCCCCTATCCCCGGGGGCTTCAAACTCTGGGAGTTCCTTCTACTTGACCAGCTTATTCGTCTTTTAATTACCAGCGGTATTGTCTTCCAAATTAAGATTAGGCTTTATGCCTATAATGACTGGTAAGCGTAAATCAACCTATCGTATCGACGAGTACCTCTCTCTGTTTTAGACTTGTCTCTTCCGCCCGTTAACGAGGCCCGAGGAGAAAGGCCTGTTCGTCGATCCGCTCATTCCACCCGCTTCTTCCTTTTCTGATAAGACTTCGGGTCGTCCAGATGGCTACTTCTCTAAAAGCCGGTGTTTACCCGCCAGGTGCGATCTCCCCCACTTTCGGAGCTATGACTTTAGGAATCTTTCCATACTCAAAAGAAATGGACACATCTTCACACCAGCGCTAGGGTCCTTTCCTCTCAGTTCTGTAACTTGTCTTAAAACAAAGGAAAGAGGCCCATTCGTAGATGCGACTTCTACCTTAGCGGCCAGTCTTGCGCCCTAACATGAGAAGCCAAGCGAAATGCTTCTTTCTTTCATTAAGAAGATAAAGATTAGTATGTAGAACGAGATTGCTTGAGTGTCATTGGCGATTGAAAGCGATGAGAGAACGATAGCTCACTAGCAAGCAGGTGCGAAAACGAGTTTTCTTTTTTCCGGATAGCTCTAGCCATAGTAGAGGTCCGAGTAGACTATACTATAAGGACCAGCGTCCAAGGACCTGCCAGACCGCTGATCTCACTCGACGTCACAGATAGCAATAAGAAGGAGGTCAACGATCACTAACGTCACGGCCAGCAGATCCGACGAGCTCAACTTCCACTGAAAGAGAGGCGAATCGAAGCCTGATGGCCCTGATCTTCTTCTTGGCTAGGCCTTTCCTCTTCAAGCCTATTAAGTATAAGGAAGCCAGGTCAGTACTTAAGTTGGCCTTCACCGGCTATACCTCCGGGGGGGTTACATGTGTAACTAGCTGTTGGAGCAATTACCGCTCTTTCTGGTGAGTTCATATCCGCACAGTTGTGCTAGAAGAAAAGAAGGGACGTCGAGCTTAGTATGAATCTTCTAGGACGAGGTCAAATGGCACGAGTGAGCTTATTAAAGCGCGAATCCTAGAGGAGGGGTCAGATCCCCGGGTGGGACAAATCTGGTCTTTGTCTTTGCAAGGGTAAACTATGGATTTAAAAAAAGGTACCGCAGTCAAAGCAGGGACTTAGAGACTAGCATCCGATTATGGGCATCTTTCGGGTCAGGAAAGAGACAACAGGTGATTATCCCTGTTCTTCCAACAGCGGAAACGCCGCAATTCCTGAGTAGTCGTAGTTAGCCGGAATAAGAAGTTTCGCGGGGCTACCTACTTTTTGGCTAGGAATGACTTGCCTAGTTGGAACTCTTCTCCGCCGACTCCTGAGGTGTACTACAGATCGGTGCGTTCTTGCCCGCTTGGTACTTTGATCCCTAATCTAGAAGATCCCGAGCCTGTAATCTTCTTCTTCTACCAAGAGAATGCCTTTCTTTTGGTAGCTACCGATTACTTCACCAAATGGGCCTTTAGGTGAATCTCCTCTCCTCTCCTCTCCTCTCCCTATCGGTCGAGTCACTAAAGTGCCTTAGCAGTCGAGTCCCGTCAGGGCCTTAGCAGTCGAGTCACTAAAGTGCCTTCGACTTACGTCTCATCTCTAAAGTGCCTTCGACTTACGTCTCATCTCTAAAGAGCCTTAATGTCGATTTAATCAATTACCTTTAGGCTGGCGACTGTGAAGGAGATTACTGTGACTGCTAAGGAGCGAGTCGAAGCTGAGCCATCTAAGGTCTGTCTTCCCCGGTTTTCCCAGAGGAAGCCCGAAAGCAGCGGATTCCTCGACTTAAACTGATTGAGCTACAAGCGATACGCCAACACGGAAAAGAGGACTGGCTTGGAAAGCTAAAGAGTCATTCAAAAAGGTAAATTCTCTTGAAGCTGGAAAGACTAATAATTAAGCTGGAACACCAAACTGGAGCCACACTGATTGACATGAATTCACTGCCTTTGCCCATTAGCAGTACTGGATAGCTATAGATAGTCTTCCTTCTAATCCATATTCTTCTTTCAAATTGAAAATCCGAATACTATGTTTTTCGGAGTTGTTTACCCAATACCGATTACTTGATGAGCTTTACTTCTTTCTTGTTGGCTTGACTTCAATCAAAAAGGACAACATCAGGTCTTCCTGCTAAAGCAATTGTCGCAGTGGAGGCACCCCCATTGAATAAGTCCCAGTCCCGTATGATCCAGTTCCTACTCTAACTCTAAATAGAAAGAAAATAAAGAAAGAGCCTGTTGTTGGAGTAGCAGTCTCTATCCTGGCCTACTTTGAGTTTATTTAGTCTTCTCACTCGCAGTTATGTATTGTGTGAGCTTTTAGAAAAGATCCTATTCGGCCACGGCTTCGCGTTTGGAGCTCTGGTTCGGCTTAATAAGTACGAACTCCGTTTCCGGCTTCAATTCCCCCGGGTAATGAATGGGAAGATATAAAAGTAGGAAGAAGAAAGTGAACCATCGTACTCTTCAATCGGGAGTTTCACTCATAGCATCTTCTTTCCACAGTCAAAGTCATCACTACCAGCTTGAGCAACAGATCTAAAGGAGGTGGAAGTCGAGCGCAGCAATCTGATTCATGCCAATGCGCTCAGTGGGCTGCTTTCTATTCACCCTCCAAACAACCAATACAAGCAGCAGGAACTCTATTCGTCCCAGAAAAACAAAGAGGGAGAAGAGCACCTAAGAGAGGAAGAGGGAGAGGTACCCATTAGATGGAACGGCGAAAGCAAAGCTAACCAAAGTAGTCAGTCTCGCGGTGGAAGTCATTCTAAGAGGTAGTTTATAAATACAAAGGCATTTCTCTATACTAAAGGGTAAATCAATTATGATATATATATCCTATAAATTTTTTATCATATTATACATGCTATAGTCTAGTCATTTTGCTATGTATTTATGTATATCCGCTCAAACTGGGTGCAACTGGGGAACCACTTACACCGCCGTTTCACTCTCTAACCAGGGCAAAAGAACCTCAAGAATGGTACTTGTGCGCAAGCGCCCCTCTCACTTGTTGCGAAGGGCGAGCCTTGGAAAGACACATATCCTTGGGAACAGCGGTAGCCTCTGAAGCTAGTTGACTCCCGCGGGTTAGTCTGTTTGTTTCATTAATACCAATATTTTGTCGGGTTGTAAATAAAAACCTCTTTTTTGCACCCCGCTATCTATACCTGAGAGATCAACAAAGGGGCGGGTTTACCACTGCCGTGGAATAGCGGAGTTAAGATTGACCCGTCTTGCTCCGTTTATGGGGCTTGATTGAGCACTCCTGGAATGCTAAGACCCCCTAGCTAAGGCCTTAAGCGCATATCCTTTGCTTCTCGACTAAGTTATATATCTATTATGGGTGGTTGAGACGGTCCATCAACTGCCAGGGAAAGCCCTGATCTTTATCTGTAGCGGGCTTGTAACCTATCTGATCATCGCCTAAGGCACCTTCGGACCGAGCACTTGACTTGTATTAGCCCACGGGATTCCATATGAATCAAAGAGGAGCTCACCAAAGGAGTGAATTCTTATTTATTCTTTCGATAGGTTGATCATGTCGATCATCTCTTTGAGCCTTGGTCGGCAGCACAAGAACAAGGCAAGAGCTCCCTATTAGCGTCCCGAACGATCCATGGGATGGGCAAGAAAGCTCCAGAATAAGTCGAGGCTACAAGAAGAAGTCGGACGTAATGGCTATACCCTTTTTTCCTATGCGCATAGATGGATACTTTATTAACCAGCCGGTCTATCCTTAATAGGAACCCCATACATACTCTGCAATCTTTATTTATTATGCGGGCATCCAAAGCCCAGAAGGGGCTAAAGTGAAAGTCATCACTCTTCAGTCCAAGCTCGGGGATAGCTGCAATCGCGCTCCAATCCATAAAGAAAGAGGGGCTTCTTTATCAAGCAAAGTGACGTGGTTCTTTGAACTGTGGGAACCGCAAGCAAGCATCTTTTCTTCTATCCGCGTAGTTGAACAGCTGAGGCGGGTAGAAGCTACATCTATAACTAATCTATTCTCATATGCGGCTTGGTCATCTTCTTTCCAATGCGCTGGTTGGATGCTTTCTTATGGGCTTTCTCCCGTAACAATTGGCCTTTGGTTCATTCATTGTCAGACTTCTGCGCATAGTGTAATGCATAACTAGAGTTCATGCGGTCCGTGGTTACGGGCGTACAACCTCTCTCTCTCAAACCAAGGTTCCCGTTGTGGTAGGAAGCACTGAGCTTTGTCACTACCGACTTCTTTGCGGGATCGAAGCCGGGAGTGACACGTCGCTCTTCAATCTAAGAAGCACAAGTCATCGCGTAAGAAGAGATGGAAAGTGGGCAAGGTGGGTACTATGAATCAAAGGTCAAAGGCCAAGATCACAAGATGAAGGCGTTCCGCTGAGCTTCTTCTCTCCTTAGACTTCCCCTTTTTTAGTTCTCGAGTGCATGTAATTAATTATGAGATGAAGCGTTGAGTTCAGATGTTTGACTAGGGAAAGCGGAATAGGTTGTTACATTGCTAAGCTCCTCTCCTCCTGTAGTAGTAGAAGCCTATGGTTTGAAGAATATGGTGTTACAGGCGCGAACAATGGACCTAAGAGTCCTGTTTTAGATGTAAAACTAGGGGAGGTACCACCCAGCCTTAGTCTTCAACTAAGCTCTTCGATCCGCCCATTAGCTGATTCATTCGCCGGGGTTCGCCCGCCTGATCAAAGTCGAAG